>JAZGUH010000112.1:1282090-2564180 GCA_037893225.1 Hippasteria phrygiana | reverse complement strand
TGCAGCGCGCAGTATGTAATTTGCATAATACATAAATAAATGCATTATGCATATAGTATAACCCCCTGACAACTACCGAGCGATGCAACTTTTATGCCTGCTGTAACTTTACCACATGTACATGTACATGTACATGTACGTGTACATGTACACTGTACTGCGACACACACTGACAGTTAATTCTCCTCGGCCCTACCAAACAATCGAAATAGCACGTGCCTTTATCTTATTAAATACTATTTATAAAGTTACATTTCCGGAATGATGGAAATATAACAGGACATTTTAACGGGGCTGAATTGTATATTATAATGGTGCTGAGGAGACCTTGTTGGGTGATTTAATTCAGATATAAAAATAGAAATAGGCCGTGATAATATTAAAACGACTAGCTTCCGAGGCCCTCTTTGCGGGTAAACGGAGCTCCAGGTGACTGGACAGCCCAATTTCCTCTTGTGTTGTGCTTCGGGTAACTCAGGTCTCGGTGTTGAAGGAGCGGACTGTTCCGTATAATTATTTTCTTTTGGTGTCTAGGTATTGTTGCTTTATTTGGTTCTCGAAGCTTTGAGATCGTCGTACTCTGGCAGGAGCGGATCTAGAGGGGGGTTGTGGGGGTTGGTCAACCCCCACCCCCTTGGGCTGCTGTGCAAAGTTGTTTATCAGCCCAATATGAGCAAATTCTTCTTTAAAAACCACTAAATTATGCAGCTTCAAACGGTGCCCAAGATGCCTTATAGATTGCAGGGGAAAGCCCCTGGATTTCAAAATTTTCCGGGGGGCATGCCCCCGGACCCTAGTGGGCATGCCCCGGACCCTAGTGGGAACGTGCCTTCGGCACGTTCCATCGCGTCGATCGTCACGGTTGCAAGACGTCGCATGCGAACGCAAGCGTATGGAATTCCATTACTGCTATTACGCGTCGCATGTGTGGCATTGTTCCTTGGGTCCTTAGCCGTTTGCGCCGTCAACGGCGCATTGTCGCGTCATGCCGTCGAGTAGTCGCGTCGTGCCGTCGGGTAGTCATGTCGTGCCATCGCGTCGTGCCGTCGCATAGTTTTGTACTGTTTGTATAGGGCCGTCGCATAGTCGAGTCGCGTCGTGCCGTCGAGTAGTCGCGTCGTCCTGTCGAGTACAATGTAGTCGCATTGTTGATGTCATTGTTGATTTCGGGTCCTTAGCCGTTTACGCCGTAAACCCCGAAATCAACAATGCGACTACTCGACGGGACGACGCGACTACTCGACGGCACGACGCGACTATGCGCCGTTGATGGCGCAAACGGCTAAGGACCCAAGCAACAATACCACACATGCGACGCGTAAATGGCAGTAATGGAATTCCATATCATATATATCATTGGCTTTTACATGCACCAGAGATCAGCACACATTTAAAAAAAATTCGCAGGATACACGAGAGAAACCGAGTACAAAACGCTTAACAATTGTTGTTGGTTGTGTGATTTTTCCTGCCCCCCCCCCCCCCCCCCCCCCCCCCAACCTTGACGAGAAATCGCCGCCGCTGATACACACCCCTTGTTACCATGCATGACTGAGTTCGGAGTGTGACTTGAATCACGTCTATTAAAACACCATCACCGTACCCGTGCATACAGGGGGCGGGTCCATATCAGAAACCTGTGTGAACGGCACAACATTGAATGGGCTTTGAGGTCAGCCGCTTTTGGTTGGGAGGCACCAAAGATCGCGTAGCGAGCGCCGCGTGGGAGGCATTGCCAGTATGATGGCAGATCACTTCGTGCATTAGCAGGTATCAGGACTATTACTTCGCTCATTGTGAACACAGCACGCTATGATTAAAACTATCTGTCTTCCTTCAGGTTTAGCGTCGAAGGAACCATCAACGCGGAAGTGATCAAAAGCCAGTAACGCAACCAGCGATACGGCATTAATCCTCTCTGCATAATACATCACAGGCTGTGCGTGCTTTAATCGCAATTCGTTGACACTGGGTGCTTATTCCAGCAATAGTTTATTTCCTCCGGATTAAATAACGCAGACTGTAAACTGATCCCAAGATGGAGTACCTGGGCAAGACCTGCTTCATATGTAAGTTGAGGTGGATTAATTATGTCATGGAGGAAGAAAACACTTCCTCCATGATTATGTTTAGACTAAACATTCTGTGTAACTTTTACTTTGCATCTTTGAATGTATTGCCAACAGTAATCTACAAATTATGGTCTGCAAATTATGGTCATTAAATGAGGGAAAACGTTGTTTATTTCTGATACAGTTTTCAAAACCATGCAGGAAACACTTCATGCGGGTCATTCTGACGCTTCTTTGAGGTTAAGCCTTGGATAAATGTGTCAAAATGAACCAAGTCTTCTGTAACGTTTTTGTTTGAAGCTTACGTATGTACTTTTCATATTTTCTCCTGTTAGTCATTTGTGCATGTTAGGCATAGGCCTACACGAAAGGATTCGAGATGATGTGTGTATCTTTTTCAAGCGGTATGGAGAAAAGTATGATTCGCTGGTATATACACGTAATTATTAATTTCAAACGGTCTTCATTTTTGTGGTTACCCCGTACGAACTAAAACGCAATCTAGAATAGCTTACACAAAACACTGAATTTGCACATTCTGTCTCTTCACTTTAGAAACGCAGAAAATATTATTAGTGTATGCTTTATTGCGTTTTCAATTTATTGTGTTCCGAAAAGAAATCTAGATTTAATGTAAGGTATTAAACTTTCGATGGTGATGGTTGATGAATTTTGGTTGATCAAATTCTATAATGCTAAGCGGGGAAAAATTCGAGGTTATCCGACGCCTATCTTCCCTCTGTACCTAAAACTTCCCTAAAACTGTACGTTATAACCCACTAAAGATATAGCTCCACAACGGTTGTTGTGCATGATCTCCGTCTGCATTTAATTGGGATGATATTATTAAAAAAGTATCTGCACGTCAGATACGAAATTTCCCAACATTAAAAACTGTCCATTGATTTCCCCCCTGATAGTCTATACCGGTACTTCATCAATCACGTGTCACAAAATATTTTGCCGTCACTTTTGCTAATAAATCATCAGATTTCTGTTTAAGCTATACAATTTATGCTAAACAGTTCCTTGACGCTGTTTACTCAAGCTACACATATGTCATAAATAAACAGACATATGAGTCCTTATTGATTCACGCGTATTGTACCACACAATTAACCCATTTCAACAAACCTTATTCACGGATCGATGCGGGAAATACCGACAAGAATCCATTAAAATGTGACAGCCATAACAAAAGTGCATATATACCACACACATGATGTTTAATCCTGAATGGTTCCCGAAAACTGTAACCAGTAGAGGACTACTTTAGTTAATCAAAAATAAATCCAGGTCGTGGGTAATGTATTAACTGTAGAAACAGAAAATGGCAGATACCTAATTCCTGTAGGTCTACTGTGCAAGGCTGAACAAGAAAAAAACATCAATTTGTAGTTCGGCCCAGTGAAATTTGTGCCGATTTGTGATATAATGTAATAAAACGAAATTTCATATAAGTATAACAGAACATTTTGCCCAGTCATTCCTCGGCATAATTAAAAATAGGGCCTATACTACTTAAGAAGGATTAAAGTAAAACGTGACTACAGGCGAATACTAAGCCTATTCATCATGATGCTATACATTCAGATACAAAGCATGTTGGTACTGTTGTTATTTTGCTTGAAGACATTTTGCTTTCGACACTCGGCCACCTGGAAATTAAAGCGAAATACAAAGCTCAAAGTTTATTTATATATCGTCAAACAAACCACGACCAAATTCCAACCTGTTGTAAGTCACTTAGCAACTGCGACTTATCTCTCGAGCCTATCTCAGCTCAAAGCGGTTCCGTTTATAGGTAAACATAATCTCATGGCCCTTCAAACATTACCTAAATTTTAACTTGAATATATAGGTTTTCCAGGCCAATTTGCAAATTGTTCCGATCATTTTCGTTATTGGTCATTCAAATTCGCGTGGTTTTTACACATCTGATCAAAAGTAAGGTTTCTTTTTCACTGTTTGAGCATTCAATTACAATTTCAATTTCAATTTTTAAGCACCCAGAATTTTGTTCCTAATGTTCGTTTTCGTTCAGGGGCATTCTATTTCGTTTTGGTACATTCAAGACTTCATTTGTTGCATTCTTACATTGAGTTCTGTGACATCCTTTGACGGTTGAAGCATTCAAATTGGCGAACGTCGGTGTGCATTATGACGTATATGGCCATGCTTTTCTTTTCTTATTCGTTTATAGGCAATCGTTTTTAGGGGCATCTGTATGTTGACATGTTTATGGATCATTTACCTTTTAAACTTTGTTTACTGTTCTTTTTCGTTCTGATTCACCTGTCGATCTCTTCATGTGCAAGACATCGGGGCATGTATGTTTTGCAATGGTTGTACCATCGGGAACATTTCACTTTGTTTTCTTAGGCCGATTTGTTTTCTTGGGACGATTCCATCAGACGAGCACACCTCCCCTCCCGTAGGCCCGCCATCTTATCTGAAGACTTAAGAAAGAGAGGTGTGCATCTACGGATATGATTTGCGTTGAGATAACTCTGACTTTTATAACAATACGGACATGCAGGAATGTGGACATGCAGGAAAAGATTCTTGAAAAAAGGTGAAATAATTATGTTTGCTAAGTAATGAAAATGAATGCCCGATCAACCCCCTTACTGCTGGTCCAGACGAAATTGAATGAACAATACGATTCTTTTAATTTGAATGCATATTTTACAGGGACGATTGAAGCTGAAAGACGATAGAATGCTCGGATAGTGAATTTGAATGATTAGTTTGATTGTCAAATGACGATCTGCGTGATCATTCAATTTAAATCTAAATTGAATGAGCCAGGCATTAACATGAACGAAAACTTTGTGTAATTGGCTGGGAAATATATATTAAAAAGTAAGCGCTTGTTTATCTTATTTATCGACCCCCTCCACATGTCCACCAACCCTCTTAACACAAAAGTCCACAAAGGCGACGGAATATCTTCAACTGCTCTTTTCACAATGTCCGGCGGCTCACGCAAGACATGGACTTCATGTACAGGCGCGTAACTCCTGAATATTGCGTGGTGGGGTGCTGAATATCTTCTTTCAAATACCCCCAAACAGTCACACGTGTCAAAGTAGATGGCCTGGGGCCATTCAAATGTATACAATAGCATCTTTTAAAAAGAAAAACCTTGGTGCAACGGTGACCAAGCCAAATATAACCTGGTGTAGAAATTCCAGGAACAAAATCAGGAACTCCCCCCCCCCCCCCCAAAAAAAAAAAAAAAAATAAATCAATAGTCTGAAGTTGAGCAATAGAAAAGAATTTATACCAATAATAATTTTACATTATTATACAATATACCATGGCAGTCAGTAGGCTAAAATCGTGGTGTCACGCTGATGTACAAAGGAATAAATAAACGGAAGCGGATTTTGCGGCCTCTCCCTTTCATAATCACAAGGATGTGAAAAAATGCAAATCATTGTTCTGAACAAAAACATGGTTGCGCGCATAGGCGCAGAAGGGGGCCATCACCCACTTTTTAAGCATCTTTTCCTGCATGCCCACATTCCTGCATGTCCCCATTGCTATAAAAGTCTGAGTTATCTCAACGTAAATCATATCTGACGTCTTCAATCCGTAGATGCACACTTCTCTTTTTTAACTGAGTCTTCAGACAGATAGAATGGCCAGCCTACGGGAGGGGAGATGTGATCGTCTGATGGAATAGGCCAAAGAAAACAAATTACCCAAGACAAGTGTTCCCGATGGTACTACAACCATTGCCAAACATACATGCCCCGATGTCTTGCACATGAAGAGATCGATGGGTGAATCAGAATGGAAAAAAACAACCAGCAAACAAAGTTAAAAAGTTAAGGGATTCATAAACATGTCAACATACAGATACCCCTAATTTGTTTGGTCAAACTTTAAAACAAACTAATTTAAGATCAGAAAATTCCTTTTCATTTCTTTCGTTCGCTAATTTGAATGCTTTAACCGTCAAAGGATGTCACAAAATCCAATGTAAGAACGCAACAAATGAAGTCTTGAATGCACCAAAACGAAATAGAATGCCCCTAAACGAAAACGAACATTAGGAACAAAATATTGGCTGCTTAAAAATTGAAATTGAATGCCCAAACAGTGAAAAAGAAACCTTAAATTGATCAGATGTGTAAAAACCACGCGAATTTGAATACGGTAACTAATAACAACGAAAAATTGATCAGAAAAATTCGCAAATTGGCCGGGAAAACCTATAGTTTACCCATATTAACCCTTTCAATATGGATTACTTTTTTGAGACACCATAGTTGCGCATGACTGGTCCTCAGCTAATTTTGCTTATCACAGAACGTTGCTAAGCAAATTTTCTGCTCAACGGCTCCATGAAATTTGGCCCGCGGCTGGTGGTGATCATATATTATTTGAGAAATTCCGGTGGTTCCAAGCTATACAATGGGTGAGATCGTTCATCGTACAAGGCAACTCCCAAGTCCCTTTCAAAGCTTTAGAAAACGCTGTTGGGTTACAGAGCTTTAGGCAAATTTGCATTGGAATTTGTTTGTTTCCTTAAAGGTAGTATACAGCATTTGCTTTAAATTTGCTGTAATTTTCAGAAATGAATGGATTTGAGGTCGGTATTTTATAGCAAATACTGTAACAGTGACCTGTTTAAAGTTATGTGTGCATAGATGCTGGGAAAATAGAGAAAACAGAGAAAAATGTTGTTCTTGTAGTCTGGTTCCCTGACCCTACTTCAGATAAAACGGAGCAATTTATAGATATTAGGGAATTAAAAGGTCGGGGAATTTCCAACGATTGTCGGCTGACCATCGCTGGAAATAATTTTTGTTTAATCCACTTTTCTTGAAAATTACAGCACACCAGGTGCCATGATTTCACAGGATGTTTGAAACTATTATTTACTTTCATAATAATTCTGTAGTTTTTTATTTTTATGTTGGCAAATGTTGTATAATCCTTTAATGTTCCACACGTGTATACGCACTTGAATTTCTACTGATGAGTTGTTGGCGGGCTGTCTTGTCAAGTTGCCCCACACCATGACCTGTTCTGTCGCCAAGGTCGTCAAAACAAACTTAAACGACGTAATATCAGGGATGTTAATATTTAATTAGATTGTCTGCGTCTGTATATGGACATTCATAGTTGCATGTCATACTCCAAATTCAATTTCAAGCACCGCGCTTGACGTCATTTGAGAGTAAATAGTTACGACAAGAGATAGAATAGCTTGCCTCGTCAGAAAGGCTAGCTTGAATTACGGGAACGATTTAGCACGGGTTTACGAGCCCCGTAATGGTATAATATCCGCTTCGTTAAATACTGCAGGCCATGGGCATGTTTGTAATGAGAAGCATGATCGTGTAATTCATTTATCACCTTTATGCGGTCACTTATAATTAATGCATCGTGAGCAGCAGCACACGGTTCGAAACCACTGGACGAGTTCATCAATAGAATTGTATGGGAGCAAAACAAGATAAAATATCTGCAATAATATGTTTTCCCGGCCAATTTCAACCAAACCAAAATCGTTCAAATTCATACCCGGCTCATTCAGTTCGTTTGAAAATGAACGCTCCATTACATCAGCATTAAGTCGTCACAAATAGTCCTTCGATTCCAGTATACGGTAATTTAGCAATCACTCGAATAAGAACATTACAATTCTAATAGCCGTTAAGTTCATTCAGTTTCGTCGAAGCCACTTGCCAGAAGTTACTTAGAAATTAAGTTTCACAGTAGGCAGACATGTCGCATGTTGGCATTTAAATTCGTTTATGTATATATGTGCATTCTGATTCGTATTTGCCTATATAAAAGGTGATATTTAGAGGAGAATTTATATATTTATACATTTGAGTACAATTTTCAAAGTGAACAAAGAAAACTAACAGGAGCAGGATTTGAACCTGCGACCTTCGGAATGCCGTACCGGTGCTCTACCGTACCGGTGCTCTACCAACTGAGCTACCTTGCCCTAAATGTAGAATACCATTAAAATGACCCGTAAAATAATAACAAGACAATTGAAAGGCCATTTAATTTATGTATATTTGTTTTCAAAGTTCAAATTTGAAACATGCTTAAAAATTAATAATGGGATATCAACACACATGAGGATTTCCAATTAAGACAACAGAAATAAGTGACTTGACAAATGCATGATAATAAAGCAACGCAAATGAATATTGTAAGCTGACATAAACCATTGCATTTACACTGAACACTCAAAATGTGAAATTGACTGCATGCACACAAACAAAAAAAGAAAAACACAATCAGATGCAACATGCTGTGCGCTTCGATGACTCTTAATTTGATTGCGTCATTTGGAAATAGAAGTGGAAATTCAAATTAAGGATGTGAACATGTAGTTTTGAATGCCAAAAAAACATTTAAATTGTCGCTTGTGGTTTGTTCGACAAAAAAAAGAAAGAAATAGAATGACCAAAATAAAATCATGTGTGTACGAAAACGAAATTAAATGCAGTAATATCGAAAAAGAAACTCTACTTTGTTTAAATTAGAAAACAACAGCGTGAATTTGAAGGCGTGTAAAATTAACAAAATTTTGCTGAAATTGGCCGGGAAAACCTATACTAACGATATTCGACATGTTTATGGGGGAGATATTACATTTAAATGATTCTTGTATAACGAGAGCACCCTTTTCGCTCCACGTAAGACCAGGGGCCAATTTCATAGACTGCTCAAGCAGAACAATTCCTGAAGCACAAAAAACTTGCTTTATATAGGTTTTCCTGGCCATCTGGTCAAAGTAAGGTTTCTTTCCCACTGTTTGGGCATTCAATTTCAATTTTTAAGCACCTGAAATTTTGTTCCTAATGTTCGTTTTCGTTTAGGGGCATTCTATTTCGTTTTGGTGCATTCAAGACTTCATTTGTTGCATTCTTATACCTTGCGTTTTGTGACATCCTTTGACGGTTGAAACATTCAAATTAGCGAACGTGCATAGTTAAGAAAGAGTGGTGTGCGAAGACGTCAGATATGATTTACGTTGAGATAACTCCTACTTTTTAGGAATACGAACATGCAGGAAAAGATGCTTAAAAAAGGGTGAAATGTTTGCCCATTAATGAAAATGAATGCCCAATCAACCCCTTACTGCTGGTCCAGACGAAATTGAATGAACAATAGGCCCACAATACTTCTAATTTGAATGCATCTTTTACAGGCGCGAGTGAAGCTTAAAAAACGATATAATGCTCGGATGGTGAATTTGAATGATTATTTTTGATTGTCGAATGGCGATCTGCGTGATCATTACAAAAAAGAATGAGTCAGGCGTTAAAATGAACAAAAGAAATGTTGAAATTGGCCGGGAAAACCTATAAAAGCATGTTACCAGCTTATAAAAGCATGTTACCAGCTTATAAAAGCATGTTACCAGCTTAAATTAGAAATTTAATTTTAAAGTGTATTTTTTGGGGGTGCCACGCCCCAAAAAGCACGGACAGTATCTTTAAGCGTTAGCGTATTTCACGGCCAAGTGGTGGCAACGCTTGCGCGTGCATGGAAATTTGTCTATGATATGGACGTAAGTTTTGTTAGTATAGAAGATCGTGTGCTTAGCAGCACTGTGAAGTTGGGTCAGATAGGCGTTTTTTCTTATGTTAACAAAAAAGAAACACCTGTGATGTGTAGCATGGAATTGTACATGTATGTCCGTGGTCAATAATTTGATGTAGCCAGAGCTAAGTCCAGGGGCCAATTTTATAGAGCTGCTTAAGCACACAAATTTGCTGACAAGCACAACAATCTTGCTCAGAAAAATCAGGTGAGCAGCCAAAACTCAATGTGATTGTCATGTTAAGCAAACAACAGCTAAATACCGCAGTTACCCGATTTAATAGGGTTGCTTAACGGTAAGTAGAAATGTTGCGCTAACTAGCACAGAATTCTTTTTCCTGTTCTTAAGCGCTATTTCACGGTCAAGACATGCCAACGCCTGCGCGCGCACGGATAATTTATGTGGTGCGTCTCTACTTTAAAGTTACTGAGGCTTTTCCTGTGCTTAAAACTTACAGTTTCTATGAAATGGATGGAGGTTCCGTTAGCAGAAAATCGTGTACTATATTAAGTAACCCTATAATTGGGTAATTCCTGGCATGCTGGTGCTAATTCGGTGCCACCACGGTTATGGATACCCTTTCGTTTGCGCAATTGAACTATCGCGGTCGAATCGCGTCAACGCAGCTTGTGAATTATTGTCCAATCACATCAATTATAATTCCACGTGGAACGCGCAAAATCTGAGACAAACAAAAATTACCACACACAATTCCCATAGGGTTGTCTAAGGGGCGTGGTTAACTCGTAAGCGGCGATAGGTCAATTAACCTTTTCCGCAGAAAAAAAGGAAAACAGGATTGCAAATGCGCATTCGAATTCGCGCTAAAATAAATTATCAATATACTAAATGCAGTGCACATTCGGAAAATCGTACGCTGATTTGTTACGACTGAATGTACCTCTACGGAAATATAATTATCAATTGTTAAATAGAAAACGGGATTGTGAACGTTCATTCTATTTCGCACGAAAACGAATGCATCCTTTACAAATGAATGTGCACATTTTCCGAAATAGTCCGGGAAAACCTATAATAGGATATTTATTTGTGTAAATTTTCTAGTATGTGTGTAAATATTCATTTTTAATTAAAAATGAATGCAGGGCCCAAATGGAAACCAGTTTTAAACTGTTTGGGCACACCCTGGATAAAGAAATATATAAATAAATACGGATTTTCAATTTGCACGAATCTCTGTGTGCGATGATAAGTTCCAGTATGAGTTCAAGCCATCAGTGCCTGAATCAACCGTCTGGCGTCTGGGATTTTAGTAAAATTGAATAACTCTTGAAATCTATGTCCGCGGGTGTTGTGAGAGAAAATATCACGACTGTCAAAAGCGAAGAGATTGAATTAAATGACAGGACAAATGAATGAAACTCGTGATTTTTCCTCAACAAAGCGGCTTAAGAAACGCCGTCATTCATTTGAATTGAAACATGAACTCGTATTAAGCTGCATATAAACCCAGCTCTTTGTGAATCGAGTTCACGTTCTATAGTAGGTCCTCGTGTGGGCTTTGGAAACAAAATCTTTAAAACGAGAAACGTTCTATTTAGAGCTGTAATCTTATGCATTTGGCTTGGGGATATACAATATTTAAAGCAACGCGAGTGGACAAGGTTTGCGGGGTGTGCAAATTTCCATCTGTTATTTTTCTCTGTTACTTTCTTATTTGTAAGGTTTCCAGAGCAGCGAATTTTCAGTTTATATTGTTTTTAATGCAAGTTCGACCCGAACAAGGCTAAAAGCCACTCGCTGTACGGAGCTACGAAAAGAAATGAAATCAAAGATACAAGAGGTAGGAATTAATATTCCCCTTGAAGCAGGAAAGATCGTAAGATGAAGGGAAACATGCACCAGTCAAAGAATTCCATAAAGATATAGAATGAGAGAAAAGGCTATTGGCGTACCTTTGTATTCTGCATCTAGGTACAGCTAGAGTATTATTGGTGGAAAGAGGCGGATTTAGCAGAGTTTGACGCTCAAGCACCCAAACTGGCGGAACCCAGCTGAACAAGCCGACTGAAATGCAAAACACAAACGCACTGTCAAAAACGACCATGTTAATGTATTTCAGGTTGTATTTGACCATGAGGATGTTTATCGTGGAGTGCTGTGGCCTCGTGGTTTAGTGTACCGAACTCAAGGTCTCGGTGATACTGCAGATTGTGGGTTCGATACCGGCTGGGGTCATGGTGCTTGTGTCCTTGAGCAAGGCACTTTGTCACAAGTTGCTTCTCTCCACCCAGGAGTAAATGGGTACCTGTGAGGGCAGTGATGGTTATGTGTTTGATTAGCCCTTGTGCGCTTAACTTGCAGCCGGGGCTGTATACTCCTCAGGGAGTTGAGAAGGCTTCGGGAATGATTAATGGGCCCGATGAGCAGGGGTAATAATATTGTAAGCGCTGTGATATAGTTTACTATGTTGAGCGTTCTTAAATGCCGGTTATTATTATTATCTGGTAAAGACGGGAACTGGAATTGACGTGTTATACTCAATACTGCAACACCACCCTAAGATGGTAGGATGTTTTCGATTTCCGTCAAGAGAGCATAAATCAAAAAGATCAGCCGTAAGAAATAATAATAATAATAATAATAATAATACATCTGCAGGTACGCTCAAGTAATCACATCACCGAAAAATCATGGTGGTTAAATTTACCCAATTGTGGGTGAAAACTACAACTACCCAAAATTTGGACAAGCCTATACCCTCATCAGATTGTGTTCAGATAGATTTACCCACATTTTTGGTACTTGCTGTTTTCACCCACAACTGGGTAAATTTAATCCCCATAATATGCAAACAAACCACTAAACCGTGTAAGAATCTTTCACAATTCATGCATTTTAGGTATAGACCTTGTACTTTTAGGGCTGCTGCTGCTCTTATTGCAGCCCTAACGCAAAATCCAGTGGGTCGTGACATATTTGTACAATAGGCCTACAAATAACTTTGTCATTCACAGACAGCCACAACGAAAACGATTATCAAAAGGCCTATTTTAGTACAGAGCGTGCAAGTTAACCTTAAAAAGTGCAAGGAGATTTGGCGAGAATGCGGCATCGAAAGCTGAGAAACTACAAAAAAAATTGGTCTTGTCGAGCGGCATTTCAATTTACAACATCTTGAAATATTGGAAAATAAAGTTAAAATACAAAATTTTAGTCCTGAGTAAGAATTGACGAGGACTCTGACATTTTGGTTAACAGGCAAATGTATTTATTGGGACTCTAGCTACCTCCCATAAAAATTCAACCAAAATCAACCTTGGTGAAATATGTTAATTAATTGAAAAGCAAAAGCGATACACACTTTATATTGAAAGGTACGTATTTTCGACACCTAAGCTAAATCATACCCTTTGAAAGATTGGGAAAAGGGTCCTTGCAAATGTTTAACTTAAATTAATACAAAATGGCAAATGCGAAAACTTAATGAAGATTATGACCAAAATTATCATGAGAAAAGAGTATTTTAAGGACGTCGTCGTCGTCATCGTCATTGCATAATCATTGTCATCGTTATCAAAGTACCAAACGGCTTCTGTCCTCAAAACTCTGCAAGATTTTCGGGAAGAGATGACCCTAATAGATATTGAAACATTTATTTCAATTACTGTTTTAGAGTGGTGTAATGGGTGTGGGGGCATTGTGTCACGCCCCCTCCCCCCATTTGAGGCCTTTCCCCACCCACCACTTGTGCTCCCCATACCCACATCCCATTAGAACATTGGAAGAGAAATAATTGTACAGCAGCACAAAATCGGGGTAAAACTCTACGGAATTAGCCGTATTTAGGGTAATTTGGTAATATTTTTTTACAGAAATTTAACCCTCTCAAAAAAATCGCACAAAACCCTGGAATCAGACATCAACACAAGGGCTACTTTTGTGGACAGCAGATCTACTTAAGTTTTTATTGTACAACAGAAATTTTCGTTGTAAAACTAACTGTGCTAGCTAAGTGATAAATTTATTCTGCTGTAAGTTTGTCTGTACACCAACAGAGGGCCGCATGTAATTTATGTTACATAACAGTCACTGCATTGTGCTAATATATTTAACCTGTAAATAAATATACAGCGTGATTGCTGTTTATATATTACATATTACATATTACAGCGTACAGATACTATTACACATACATGTACACAATGGTAGCATAGCGCAGTTTGGTTATATATTCATTCGGTCGAGCCATTATGAAGTCATGGTTCGCAATTAACCGTTTCGATATTTTGAACATGAACGGGGATGCAATAATGACATTATTTAATAATGTTTGGATAAAAGTAATTCTGTACATGAATTGCTTGACAAATTACCTATTATGATCAAGAAAGTGTGTTTTTGGACTAAAACACAGCAATTTAACATGATTTTGCGCACACAAATTTCCTCAATTCTGATTGGTCAGCTTCCGCATAATATATTCATGTAGGATAACAGTAGATTCTATGTGATTGAAAAGGTCAAAAAAGGAGATTGGTATATTTGCAGAACTTCTTTGTAAATGTACAGTTTACAATTGCGCAGTTATGATATACAAGGAATTCCTTGTAAAAAAACCCACATTGTTGTAACAGTTTCTATGTGGTTAAACAGAAAGAATCTGGGCTATTTTAAAACATTTATCATTCGAATTCACCGTCTTTAATATTCAATTTCGTCCATCAGCATCGATTTAGTGCACTTCCAAGGTTTAATTTCGTCTTTTGTCATTTTAATTGTTGTTCAATCGAATTCAATCCACGAACACCCATTTTCGGCGAGGAGTATTCAATTTCATCTCGTCTACGCCGGACAGTTTTATTCAGAAAACAAATTCGTCTTTTGCCACACAATTTAATGATAAGTTTGTTCAATTTCGATACACTTCATTACGACATCTTCTGCAGAAGGCATAAAGGTCGCAATGAGGATAATGTCTCCACTATTTTTCTGTTCTTTCCCTGTTATTCATAAATATAGGCCTATTGCTTGTTTCTTTCGAATCAATGTTCTTAGTTATAGACTCATATATATAGCCTACACAGAAATGTAACAAAGGAAAATAAGGGTCATCGACTGTTTTCTTTTTTTGCATGGTCGTCTTTATTTTTTCACTCTTTATATTTATATAAAAACTGAAAAGAACTTTGTTTTTTGCTGTCCGTGTTAATTTTACACTTTTGTTGTGAATGTATTGTTGCAGTTTAAATTAAAGTTAACATTATAAATTTAAATTAAATGCTTGTAAATAGCACACGCCAGACTAATTTACTTAGCAGTTTTAAATTGATTGGTACAAGACGAATTCAATCTCATAATGCTGCCATTCGGCAACAGCTTAGACGAATTTGATCTGGAATGACAAATATTCTCGACACTGTACTTAAATGTGGTGACCGAACCTTGAAATTGAATGGTAAATGACTAAATCGCTTTGGTAAAAGCATGTGAATATTTTTTCAGACGAAATTGAATGTTAGAGTTGGTGAATATGAATTAAAGATGTTTTAAAATAGCCGGGAAAACCTACAAAATCAGTTCGGTTAAAATGTGGCAATAACTGAGTGTGTGATCGATTTTAAAAAGTAATAACTTAGCTATCGGTTTTACGTGACATGCTTTATTGCCCATATTGGATTCTGACCAACTTATGATGAGTCTGTATTGGCTAATCATTGTTCCAATTTGGGCATCGGTAATTGGGTAATAGCACATTCGCATGTAGAAATCGGCATTTTTAAGAGCTTAAAAATCACATTTCCCCAAGTAAAAAATTGCTTGAATTTGTTGTTTGTTCAGGGCAACCATAAAGGTTTCTTAGCAGAAATTAGGTTGTTAACTAAAATGTCAGGGTTGGGCATTTCTCATGTCAATTCTTACTGGACTATTTGCAAACATCATAAAACCAAAATACTGAATTATTATGAAATGCATGTACCTTACTTGCCTATAAGTGAATAATAGTCTCAAGCATCCTGTGAAATAGTGGCATGCGCAACTGGTGTGCTGTCATTTTCAAGAAGTGGAATTTTTGTATCAATTTCCAGCGATGGTCGGCCAACCATCGTTGGAAATAGTCCATTTCCCCGACCTGATAATCCCCTGACGTCTATAAGTTGCTCAGTTTTGTCTGAAGTATGGTCAGGGAACCATACATGTTTTCCCAGCATGCATACAAAGCTTACGCTATAAAATACTTATCCACAAATTCATTCATTTCTGAAAATTACAGCAAAAGCAAATGTTGTATGCGACATTTAAGTACATAAATAATAATGAAAACTTTGACCTCAACTTCCGATCAATGTATCATTCACTTTGCAGTCTGGTAAAAACAGACTAAAGAGTTCGTTGCTAGATTAGTCAGTGTTATGGTACCAAAAAAACTTTGACATTAAAACTAACGTGAAATTACGCTCTATGGCGTAGGCCTATAATACAATTAAAATGGGTACTGCCCAAATTCAAGTAGGCCTACTCGTTTGTTGTTTTATTAAGGCAGTTGCAAACTGCTTTGAAAACGGTTGGATGCATTTGTCGATTATCAAGAGAGTTGACCTGGTATAGGCCTATGTTTACGAAATGCGGCCTTGGAAATATTTCCGCCCTTAATTAACCTAGTGAAAAGCCGGTGTCGGAGGCGGGGTATATTGTAGTACAAATGAAATTGATTGTGTACAATCCGCAATTTCTTTTCTGTTGTCCCTTTTCTTGTGTTATTGGCCATTCGATACGGTTCATGTATGCTTGCCTTTGAAGGCATGGGAAGTTGGACAGGATTTGTCCCGCGCCCAGGCTGTTGTGGTACAGGAACAAAATTCCAGGCATACACTGAACATGTAATTATTACAATTGGTGCTCTTAAAAATAGGGGGAAAAGTGTGTTTCAGATATTCATATAATAAAGTAATCAGCACAGTACATACAGACAAGGTTTGTATGATTGTTCATGTACATGTAAAAAAAACTGTGTATGGTTTAAACACCAAGGGGTAACATTACAAACGAACTGAATATAAGTCTATATGACGTTCTAGACAAGTTTAACCTTCATTACGAAACTTATTAGGGGGGAAACCAATGAAAGTATTTTGTTGATTTAGACTATCTGGCAGTGCGACGTCGCATTACGGGAATACATTGGGGGAGATAAAATGATGGACATTTCGAAGAGCTCCAGATTTGATGGGATTTAACTTTGAAGAGCCCTCATTGCCTTTGAAGAGCTTTCAGTGTTTTCGCAAGGCCGATCCTCACCAATTTCTTTCTCTTCTCAAGGTGGTACTAGACGCTAAGACCGAAGTGAGAAGACACAGGTGTTCCCCTTTGCCGCGCTAAGTATTCCGGATTTTAAAAAAAGAGGACATGTTTTGTTTCTGTACCTTCCCCTAGTTTATGTTCATGTATCTCATGAACCAATCATTTTAAGATGCACATCTCTCCTGTTTGATGGTGAAACAAAGAGTCCTATATATCGATGTGCATTCCCGGATGCGTAAAAATCGTAAAAATCGTGAAAATGGTCGCCACCGTATTCGCTGTGTTCAGTGGCGTAGCCAGAGAAGGGCGGGGGCAACTCCCCCTGTGGGAACTCCTGCCCCTCTGGAAATGTTGGTGATTTTTGTGAAATATGTTACGGGGCTGACGCCACGCCGATATTCGTTCAGTTTTGACATGTCGGCGCTGACACCACGAGATGACGCCCGGTGGGCCCTGCGGTAGAAATACAATGCGGAGATGAACACTTTTAAGGTGCGACACGAATTTACTCGGCCCCATTTGCGCGGGTAATAGAATAATAAGTTAACGAAAAACCCTTTAACTTCTGAAACGCTATCTTGACTGTGTAAACAGGTGCTTAGTTCATTAACAAGGGGCTGTCAGTTCCTAAAATTTGAAATACCGGGCGCGGCACTGCTTGAGTGTCAGTTTGTGAAAACGAAAAGAATTTAAAAAAAAGACTAAACCGAATGCGCGTGCATACGCACCACCCAACAACATGTTCGAACTTTTCGGTTCCTGCATGGACGCGCCAAAAGGTCACGTGCTAGAGACAAATTCAAGGCGATGCTGGCATGATGTATAACGAAAACCACGCACGGATATGCGCAGTGTGCTTGCTTGGCGTGTGACTTCGCCGCCTTGCATGCTTTCTCTAGGTATAGCGTATACATACACTTAATTGTTTGTAACAAAGCAAAATTAAACCAAAATCTACAGGGTCGTAGGTTGACTCTCAATGAGTAATGCCAGATCAATGAAACTTATAGCATACATGTATTTTAACCCTTTTGATAACTAAATTGTTTGTTTTCAGGTAAGGCCGTAAAGTTTGGTTGTTCGTAAACGACTTCGTAAAAATTTACAAAATTTGGCATCGAAACTACCTTGGCTTTCTTTGGAGCGGGTGAGGACGTGTGTTTCCACTGCATGGATTGCCTCTTTGTCTCTGGCTCAAAGTGATGGACCAAGCACTCATCCTGGGTTAGGAAACGTTCGATGAAATTAGCTGGACTAGTCTGCTTCAAAACGCTCCAAGTTATCCCTTGACATGACCAGTCTGGTGCGCTTTTGATCAGGGGTCAAAAGACGTGGCAACCACCGAGCAGAAACCTCCGACATTCCAGCGTTGAAATAAATGCATTTTAAGTTTCATTGATCTGGCATTACAGGGGCGGATCTAGAGGGGGGTTGTGGGGGTTGCAACCCCCCCACCCCTTGGGCTGCTGAGCAAAGTTGTGATAAGCAATGCTAAACCACATCCTTGTAACCATACCGCTGGTCCATCTACTGTACACTGTACCGGTATAGGCGGGTACAACCCTCCCTAAATGATAGATCCGCCCCTGCATTACTCCTTCAGAGTCAACCTACGAACTTTTTAGCCGACCCTCGTATATTGAATGTTTACAAAAGATTCCTGGCAGACAGTATTCAAGGGTTAGGCCCCTATTTTCTCAAATACAATCGCTGTCATCTTCTGAATTAACCATAAATGCAATAGGAATAATCACTTAAGTTTCGTAAGCACGATATCTTCTATTTCCAAAATATTACGCGTTACTATACTTTCAAGAGCCGTTACATCTTGAAAGTGCCGCCCATTAAAAACTAAACCCTAGCTCCCCTTCCCTGCTTTTCAAATAATTTTTTACGAAAAGTAATTTTTGTACCAAAATTTAACACTGTGGTCCTGAAAATATAGGGGAAAAATCTCACTTCCCCTTGAAAATTACCGTGTTCCCCCTTCCCCCTAGCCTTTAGTGCTGGGCGCTGAAATGAAGCGCGCGACACGGCGGCATTTGATGTTTTTTTAACTGCCCCACTTGCTACAACACGAGTATGCTATATACAAAGGTCATGGGAAGTTCCTCAGCGCCCTTAAAATGAGCAAAGCTTAAAATGCAGGATTCAGGCAACTCGAATAAATGAATATTGATTAGCTCCACGAGATAGTGACTAAGGCGCTCGTGGCTTCGCCGCTCGCACACTGGTCTTTTTTCGTGTTACCAGTATCCGGGGTGCCACGCGCGCCTTGACTAAAGGCTACCTTCCCCCCGAAAAGAACCTAACTACCCTAATGCCTGCGTTTAACTGCACAGAAACCAATCGGATGCTTATGAAATGTTTCGGTGATATTTGTCAGAATATTCCACCATTTTTTTCTTTCAGGGTAAAATGCCTTTGGCGATGCAAAATTTGTTTCACAGTCACAGGTCAGTTTGTCTGCAGGTCGAGATGTGGGTCAGTACAGTGCACCACTGCACCTTTCAATGCCATTGTGAAGTTGTTTGGAAGTGTTATGTTCTTTTGTGGCACAGCGTAGGTTCGTATACTTCCTCCTACTCAAAATAATGTTCCAGTTGGAGAGCTCTTTCGGCTTGTACTGTGGCTAATAGTAGCGTTGTAGGTACTGTGGGAAATATCTACAATCATGGTTAGGCGTCCGGTTTTTTGTGTGCAAAGGATGGGGAGGGGCTTTTTATTTTATTTATTTTCAAGATGGCCGCTATTCTTTTAAACATTTCCGACAACCGTAGGTTTTTCATCTGTTCAAAGAGACTAGAGAATTGAACATGTTTACAGTGGTTTTTAATAGTTTTTAGTAATTTTCAAAGTGAACAAAGATACTGACAATTTGGGAGACCGCCAGCATAGGGCAAGATAGCTAAGTTGGTAGAGCGCCGGTACGGTATTCCGGAGGTCGTAGGTTCGAATACCGCTACTGCCAGTTTCTTTGTTCACTTTGAAAATGTATTCAAATTTACCTAGTCAGTTTCCCTTGTGGATTGTTTTTAGTAATGTCAGTTTTGAGGCTTTTCATTGTGGAATATCGATATCGTTTCGGTTTGCGGTAACGCCATGTGTTTATCTCAGCTAACGTGAGGTACGGGTTCTGAAAAGAACCTTATCGCACAACTCACGCGTATCTCAACCTTCGTTAAGTGAGATGGGTTCAAGGGAGAACCAGTTTCGGGCAACTCGTTTTTCTGTACTGTCGCTAAGTGAGAAATATGGTCCAGGGGAGAACCATGGGGACTTCACGGGTTATTATGGTTTAGGGAGAACCATGGGGACTTCACGGGGTATTCTCGTATTTTAGTACGTTTTTAGTAAGTTCTGACTCGCAAGTATTTTATTTTCCGATGGATCGGTTGACAGTTTTTTTCACCTCATTTTCAATTGGTAAAAATACAAAAACAATCCAGACGCCCCCCCCCCCCAAAAAAAAGAAGAAGCGGGCGGGGACGCTAAACATGTTATTTTTTTACTTGGCATTAACTGTTCTTAGAAGAATTACACGCACACACACTTGTCTGTGTGTAAACTTAATGCCTTCCTAAAAATCCAATGTTTTGTTGTTGTACCGGTATTTTTACATTTTACAACGTCTTTTTCCAGGTGTCGGAAAATCACTACTTGTCCGACTTCTGCAAAACGCTATAGCTTTGGTTGAGTGATTTTGAAATAAGGCGCTTTTATAGCAGTGGTACTTGTCTCGCCTTTCCAATGGGAGACTTTTGAGACGCTGGTGTCAGCAGACATACCGGTCCTTTTGGCTAGTTCTGCGAATGCGCGCGTAGTTCTGAGCTTGCGCACAGCGTCTCGAAAGTCTCCCATAAGGCCGTGTCAGAATTACTGGGCTACGGCTTGAAATTACACACGAGTCTTTCGGAAGTGGCTGCAACCGCTACCCTAGACATGTAACATCCAGCCGTAGCCAGGTAATTCGGACACAGCCTACCCCAATCCGGAGTTCCAACTACGCATGCGCACATCATGATTCACGATTTAGTTTCGAGAGATAAAGAGTTCGCCAAACACGTGCAAAATCGTAGCGGGTTATCAACAATTTCAAATAAAAAAAATTCTAAGTAAATGCAAAATTTGGATTTTGTTTACGGCATTGTGGCTTTAGATGTTTCGTATAGGCCTACTCCAACTTTTGTGCGAACAAAAGTTTTAAAGAGGAACTAAAACGGTAAAAAAAATTTTGACTTTTTTGACTTATCTGATAGTTTATGCCTCCCCAAAACTAATGTAACAAGTTTCATGATTCTGAAAAATCAAAAAAAAATTTTTTAGCCTTTTCTTTCTGAGCCACTTTGACTCGATTCAGAAAAGGCCGAGGTCAACTGCGTGCCGTATCGCGCGAGTATTGACGTATACGTGTAGAAACATATGACGTCACTGTATTATACGACAATGTTTTACGTAGAGTCTGTACGTATTTTTTTGTCTAAGGCTAGTATACTTGCTGTGCTTTTTGCTCATGATTCAGGAGTAACACTACGATAAACATATTTTAAAGTGTTGACATCTTTGTGAGACACATTTAGAATTGGGGTTGTAGGCTTGTTCTTGCTGAAAAGCTAGTTATGAGTCATACTTTCCTTTGTTTGCAGTCGGCTTTTATTGGAACCTGCGCGGTGAGTCTGGCGACTTTGCTTATGCAGCCCCCCATAAGGCCCCGCACCTTCTCAGAACCATACACACAATTTCTGTTATAAGGTACCAGACTCAATCGCATGCAGCGCATGCGGTACCGTGCGTGTACAATGCATGTTGAGTCAAGCGAGCGTGGACAGGGAGACGGCCAGGGCTCTGCCTGCTCAAGACGGCAACCGCAGGCAACGTCGTCGCGGTGGTGTGCGTGAGTCCGGGGCACGATTGGAATGCTCGGTGCCTAGAGTTGGAATGGCTCCAGCCTTCAAACGGAATTGTGCCTTCAAACCCAGCTGAGTTTTCATACTAACACTATCATCTATACAGTCTTTGGCGAAATGTTCTGCACATATTTTCGACCATTTCGACAGCCCAAAATCAGATATTGTATTGTCTACAAAGCGGACCCACTGTCGCCTTTGAGCTCCATTCAGCACTGGGAATCGCAGTAAGGTTAGGTCAGGGTTTGTGTCGCTGTTCCTCGTGCAACCCCCAACTACACACGATCGAGGCATAATGAATCTCAGAACCATGCTCATACTGAAATAATATCAAAATTAGACAAAATAGACGGGAAAACGGAGGAGTTAGGTCGACAAAAACTCTTCAGCAGCATCAACTCCACGTACGTACATGCATAGTGTTTGGCTGTGGCATCAACCGACTCTACACGTGTACGTCACGGGGTCACGTACATACATTTAACATACATAATGAGCTTTTGCGAAACAGGATAAATGGTTCAAAATAACAACCCTTTTTTTTAAATAAAAAATTCCTCTCGTCTGCAAACTAATCTCCATCAGTTAAAAGAGTCATTTAAACTGTCAGAAAATTCCAAAAAGTCAAAAAAGAATTTGCCGTTTTAGTTCCTCTTTAAACTTCTGCTTGATCAGATGAAACATTACAGAATGCGGATTCGGTTGCCACGTCTCAAGTAGACTAAGTGCAATTATCTGCTTTTTTGATCTTCCTAAACCAAATCTGATGTGCCCACGCGCAGATGAATTTCCGAAAAGGCTTTATTGTGCACATGCCAACTTTCCCAGTCAGACTATGTGCATTCGGGCACGTCCTTTCATTGTGGAAAGTGGAAAGCAATATACCCTTTATCGCCATGTCTAATGAACCAAATCAATTGAATTTTTTTATACAAAACGGTGAAAAGGTAGTTGGTGATAAGTCACGATGTAGTACATAGGCCAACCTTAGAATTTGGGATTATAGTAGAGAAAACGTGTCACACCTCTATAAATCGCCTTGTATGTGCATGGCATGGCAGTGAAGAAGAAATACATGAAGATGAAACGTCATTATTCTATGCATAAAGGGTATTTGCATGAACATACGATACTTCATACATTTAGATGTTTCTCCAGAAATCGGCCGCCATTTATCAGCGTACTGTAGAAAAAGTATCGCTAAAATTGACTATTTTTTATTAACATTGTCCTAGCAATTTGTCACCTGTCGAGACCAGGCGGTAAACTATTTTTCATACTAACTGGCAGGAGCGGGATTTGAACCTGCGACCTCCGGAATACCGTACCGGCGCGTGATCCCTACTGGCTATACGGCAGTGCCGTGGCTTAGTGGTTTGGCACATTGAATTCAAGGTCTGTGGGTAATTATGTAGGTTGTGGGTTCGATCCCGGTCATGGGCTATAGCACCTCTACGCTTAATCATGGGTAGGGGCATTATTAATGCCTTGCAGTGGACTAGTGGACCTATCCCGACCCTATTCATATTGTGAAGAGATTAGCTTGTCTTGTTTCAGTGTGAGGGGCTAGTTGTCGCACACATTCCTCTGTAGCCCACACCTCGAGTGCCCTTGGGCTTGTGATGGGCGATTTGCATTAAAAAAAAATAAAACAATTATGGGTTTATGACTTTTGACCAGTGTCCCCCAAACAAAGACACTGACAATTTGGGGAACCACTAACATAGTGCACGACAGCTCAGTTGGTAGAGCGCCGGTACGGTATTCCGGAGTTCGCAGGTTCAAATCCCGCACCTGCTAGTTTTAACCTTAATTTAACCTTATTTTTGTTTTGTTTATATAGGGATAACCGTTGTGATGACGTCAGTCGTTGCTCAAGACCCGTCGTTTGTGGCAACCTTCAGCATGGCGGGGGCATCGGGGAATGTAACATTTACACAAGGTACGGGAGAAACCATAGCCATCGGTGTAAACATGATTCTACCGACCGGGACCTACAACTGGGCAGTCCACGAAAGACCGACTTTATACGACCAGCGACCAGCCTGTGGTGAGATGTTCACCGGGGCCGTCTTAGCTGATGGCGGGAATCTGACCGCCGCCCACGGTCAGCTAACGGGTAACGCTAACGTGGTTGCAGAGTTTACAAATAATCAGTTGAATCTAACAGGCGTGAAAAGTATCACTGGCCGGACCCTTGTCTTGGAGCAGACAGGTTCTAGCACTCTTATCTGTGCGAACATTCTTGATTTTAACAGCGATGTGGTGACAGCTGTGGCGCAATTTATGTCGCCATTTGCCGGGACTGTAACGTTCCGTCAACGGCAGGGCACGTCATCCGCAGGCACAAGTATTCTGCTAGATCTTTATGATGTGTTAGGGCCTTTGGAGGAAACCACTTATCGTTGGGGCATTCACTCCGTTGAAGACTACAATGCGGAGATGGACCTCCAAGAGCGGTGTAGCAACACGATATCGGGCATTTTTAACCCGAATAGTGCCGATGCGTCTTCCTGCCAACCCGATCTCGGCACGTGTCCCATCGGAGACCTTTCTAAAAAGTTTGGCGATGTAACAGTTCATCCAGTATCTACCAGTAGAACACAATATTTCATTGACACCAGTCTGCCTTTAAACCAGGGCGCCGTTTCAGTTCTTGGAAAAAACTTGGTGTTTACCAGTAGCGATGGTACTTTCATTGCATGCTCGCCTATTCAACAACTACTGCCCAAAACCGTTAGTGCCAAAGTTAGCGTGTCGGGGGTTAGTGGATCCTTGGAGTTTACGCAGCGTTCCCCCTATGATGCCACCTTCATTTCAATCAATCTGGCTAATCTACAGGGGCTAGCTGGAGGTTACCACGTCCATGAAAATCCGGTTACCGAACGGGTTACCAAAGATGACCTACCAGCCAGCAACGCTAACGTTGGAGGGCACTACAACCCCTTCAATGTGATCGCCGCAGACTCACCGCCTGCAGGCACGGGGACGAATGACCAATACGAAGTAGGGGACATCAGCGGCAAGTTTGGATCCTTAAAAGATCTGACCGACTTTTCGGCCCAGTTTTTCGACTGGAATATGCAGCTGTTTGGAAAGTACAGTATAGTGGGGCGTTCCATCGTGATCCACAAACAAGTGGCAAATGAAAGATGGGTCTATGGTAATATCGGTTACCCGACTGATGTCAAAACAATTAGAGCTGATTTCAGCTATGTCGTTGCTGGTAAGATTGTGTTTCGACAGGATCCTAACGATCCGTACTCAGATACGACTATCTATGTGGACGTCATACATGCTGATGGTTCTATCACCACCAACAACCATAACTTCCACGTGCACGAGACGCTAGTCGAGAACGACTATGTCAGAGACAGTAGCCGTTGCGCCAGTGCACTCAGACACTTCAATCCTTTTGTGGACGTAAAAACCAACTATGACCAATGCAGCTTCCAATACCCATCCCGATGTGAAGTTGGAGATCTTTCACAAAAGCTATCGACGATAGATATCCCGAGTGCGACTGGTAGCAGCGGCAAATATTTTTTCACAGATCCCCTTCTGCCTCTGACTGGAATCTATTCCGTCTCTGGTAGATCAGTTGTGATCCACTTGCCAGATAGAGCTGCTCCTAGATACGCCTGTGCCAATCTGTACGATGTCCCGTCTATGTCAATCGGAACAGACACGTGGATCGGTGGTCCCGTCATCAATGGAGAAATTACCGTGTCACAGGCGTCGGAGTTTGACTTGGCTAAGGTTGACATTCAGCTCTCTGGATTGAATCAAATGGCCGGTGGATGGCATATCCACGTACTGCCGATAGACACGGACAACGCCGATGGGCCGTGTAGTGCTGCTTCAGTAAAGGGCCACTACAACCCATTCGATGTAGTTGGCTCTCCAGCGACGGGCACCAATGATATGTACGAGGTTGGGGATTTCAGCGGAAAGTTCGGTTCCCTCGCTGGTGCCGGGAGCATCTCGGATGTGTACATGGATTCCAATGTGGCTCTGACCGGACCCAGGAGTGTGGCTGGGAGGTCCATGGTTATACACAGAGATGATGCACAAGGATCGAGAATGGTCTGCTCTGATGTGGATCGTACCTTGGCTGCCGGAGATTTCACGTTGGTTGCCAGTGTTACATTGCAGAATGAACTCAATGGCGTCGTTACTTTAGTAAGTAGTTTTCCTTTTACTATTGCCTAAACAGTTCAGTCCTCTAATAATTGACACACGGATGCCTATGAGGCAGGTAAGGCCTGTGCTAAACGCCGTACTACTGCCATGACGAACTCATCTGAATTGAGTGCGACAATAGCACGGTAACGTCGACCTAAATTGTATCTCCCGGCCATTATAGAAGTGTGAACGGTAATGGAGGGACCGGGTCTAGCAAGCATCACTCACAACCCCCAAAGTGACCACCCCGAAACTTCTGCCTGCAAAATATTTCTAAAAGCTGGCGGGGAGGGGGGTTGGGGGGTTGGGGTGGGGGGAGGGGGGGGTGGTGTGGGCTAGGATAAGAAGAACGCGAGGCACTGTTCAAAACAGGTACATATGAACATGCATTTACGCATAACGTTTTGTCGTTCTATTTTGGAAATAGGATAACAATTTTTACGGTAGTGGGCTTTGAAAATAACTTTTAAAACAATTCCCAAAAATTTGACAAATGCCCAAGCATGAAACAAAAGTTACGTATAAACGCTTTAACAGCAGTTTGCTTGAAAGGGACTTGGTATGCATTTAATACACATCACTTTTACATTTTTGTATGAATTTCCACCAGTGAGAAGATGGATTTAGGCCTACGTGGGGGTCATGTAAGTTTTAGAAGAGAGGTTTTTTTCCCTTTCCCGACGTACTGGTAGTGCAGGATGCACTGTATGCTCAGTGCTTTCCGAGATCATGTGGAAAAAGAATCACAGGCTTATTCGGGTGATGGGACTCGAACCCACGACCTCCTGGTTACTAGTACAGACGTCTTAACCACTCGTCCACTGAGCTTGCTAGTGGGGGGGGGGGGGGGGGGGGGTGGCTGGCCAATTCGAATCCGATGTAGCGGCGTAATCAGTGAGAAGATGGAATTTGCCTCGGGGATGATGTAAATTAGTCGAGGGATTTTTGCCTTTCCCGACGTACCGTAGTGTATCTTCGAATCAAAGCTTTGTTAAGTGGGTTAATTTGTAAGGATTCATTTTGACATTGTTCTGATTGTCTTTTAAGGATTTCCTTCTCTTATGAAACAGAAGCATCGTTCTTTAAATCACTCTAAAAATGTATTTGTCATTCGGGTTATTTAATTTGTCACAATGACTAACTTTGATTGGTTTTTATTGAATGACTAATTAATACGTGAGGACGACTAATTTATCATTGGAAATGACTAAAACGAAACGTCCTTTTGACTGATGTACATTCGTAACTTGTTTCAAAGTATCTGTGACTTAAATGAAATAGTCATATGTGAAGGTTTTGACCAATTTCGCTTAGTCAGTTGTAAAAGGTCCTTGACTAATTAAGATGAGTTGACTAATTTCGCAAAGTCAATTGTCTCTAGCTGTACATTGACTATTTCTGACCATAGCCTTCCTCTGTGTTTTGACCAACTTGAGCTTTGTCATTTTCCCGCGTTCAGTCGGTTAATTACATTTAGGCGGGATTGTACGCGTCGTTTTGTTTATGCCGTCGCCATTGTACGCCACACACGTACATTATACAAGGATACTTCTCGTAGTGCGCCGCTCCTTGTCAGCTTAACGATGTCAAATATGCAAAGGTAAGTCGAGTGTGTTTCGATTTTATTGATATTAGATTGATTTGATGATAGGCCGACTAGCTTGTCCGGCCGAACGTTCAATTCAGCCCTATGTTCTGCATGTTCTGCCCCTTAGTCAGACTAACGTGTGTGTGTATTACTATTACGTATGAGAGACTATTTTTGTGGTAATCGTGTAGTACGTGACCCATTTGAGAGAACGAAAACTCACTTTTAAGTTTTTTAATTGTTCGCTAAGATATGTTGAATATTAGTAGGGTTATTTTTGTAGAAAGAGGGCAGGGTTTTGATAAATAAGGGAAATAGGCCGAGGCCTAATGCAGTAAAACTTTCACAAACAGCTGAACAGTAATGATGTTAACTGACGTCTTTAGGTGCTAACAACAGGCAAGGACGGTCTCATTTCAGGCAAACAAATGCAAGGGGCTCATCAATATCATGGCTCTTTTCATTATCAGGTCCTCTGAAATTACAGTACAAGTTCGCAGATGAGATGTCCCTGTGCTTTGGTAATTCAATGCAATTAACTGTTTGAGGGAGTTTGGAGACGGTCAATCATCATTAGACCAGTCTTCCACCAAGAAAGCACCACCACAGTGGTGCATAGCCGATTACCAGCCAGCCAGGCCACGCTCAAAGGATGATGCCTCCATTGCAGCTCTCATCATCTAGATGAAGCAGGAAGCTACTAAACCGAAGCCCGATTGTGATGACTCTTGCTGATCGCCGACAACTCATCACGAAGAAGGGGTGCCTCAATCCTGACAATTAAAAAAACCCGAATCCCTGGCTTTTTGATGAAGACGAGGTTGGTGGAATTTTAATGTTTGTACGTCATAATGTAGCCCATCGTAAACTAGCTTTCAATATGGAATGAGTAGAATCATATAATTGGTTTGATTGCAGTGGCATCTTTTTTACATTTTACGATGTATAGGCCTATATTCAAACACAAATTAGAAAAACAACAAATTTTGATGATACATACACATTCATAAGGGTTAGGTTCCCCAACTGAAAAAAAGTGAAACAGTTTCTGTAAATTCAGTTTGAAATTTTAATGGTCATGTCCATTTTGCTGTAAGTTAAAGCCTTCACACTGGCACAATCTCTCAACTGGGCCCCTGCTTCCGGTTACCCAACCTACCCTAATTTATAAAAGTGACTCTCAAGTTTTTCTATAAAAAAATCAGTTGTTTTTTTCTGTTTTCATGAGAATACTTCTCAACACCCTCTTTTATTTAAAAAAAATGCTTGTAATATTTCTGCTGTCACTATTTGTTTGTTTGCTTTTTTGCAATAATTATTTTCTGAAAAACAAAAAACTCCAGGGTTTGAGTTTGACCCAGGCGCTAGGCTGAAAGGCTGTGAAAAGATCTTAAGTTTACTTAAGGAGGAGGTCGTGGTTCATTGACCAACCATATAAGCCGAAGCAGGTTAGCGTGTAGACTCATGGAAATCCCTGAGCTTATTATTCTAACACTGTATAGCTTCTGTGTACATCATTGGCAATTATAAATATAATAAACTTTTTAGAATGAGTTTTGGGGCTATGATTGTTTTTGGTGATATATCAGCCCATTGTTTTCATTTGTAGTGAATATGTTTTTGTTTTTTACAGAAGCAACTTGCAGTGCTGCTGTCCTGGGCATACCATGCTTGCTGAAAGAGCTGATCACCAACATGATCGTGCTTAAAGAGGAAGCAGGGAGTTAAACATCTATAAATCAAGAATCAATTCATTAATTTATGAATTTTATAGCTTATAGACTTGTTAGCACTTAAAATGTTGGATGTCTGCATCCTGTATTTTCACCAAGGTGGCAAACACAACAGTCTGTTACTAAGCAATATTTTCTGTTTATCAGTGGCACCTACAAAGTTTCTCATTGTAAACCAATTTTGGACCAAATCATTTTCACACATAATAATGGTCAACATTTGCTGGAGCAACATAGTACTGCAAGTGATAAATTATCAGTGATAATTGTTGTAAGGTATAATTATGAAATTTGTACACAGGCACATAAAAAGATCTTTTATGGTAATTAGGTTGACTTTTTACGACTGGAAAATAAAGAAAATGTTTATGCCTTACATATAAATTCTTATAAAAGCACTCTGCATGTACATGTATATCAGCATCAGATTAATTAAATCTCCATACACCTTGCTAATGCTTATATTGTCCAGATAATAAGGCACAATTGACACAGTGCAATGTCAGCAACCACGCCTTGCCTTTCCTACGTTTTCATAGACTGATTTGGAGTTCAGTTTTCTAGTCACTGCAAATAGTGTCCACCCTTTTAACCCAACTATTGTTTGACACTCCCTAGTAAACTAAATATATTATTTTATTGGTTTACACTCTGTATAGATATAAAATGTATAGTGCTCCAAGGGCTGTGCATTTTTTCTAATAATTTAGTATTCGATTATCCTAACTTGGACTTGATGAAATATTTGAATGTTCAAAATGTGCTCATCAAGATAATTGTGTACAGCCTAAAATGACCCCAAACAGGATTTGTTTGTGCCTGCTGAAAAATACAATAGTTGAATGACCAATATGAACCAATTTTAAAGAAGAAATTTGAGCCATATTTCTTATGGATGCTCTCAAATCATACGCAGAAGTAGCTTTCAACAAAATTCTGGCATTTGAAAAACTAAGAACCACACAACTACATTTAAAGGAAACATGCTTATCAAACTGGCCGGATCACATTTTATTCCATAAATAAATTCATTTATATGTATTAAATGTGAATTAAAAGCCAAACTGGTTCAAGTGAAGTTTTAGTGTGATTATTTGCCGCCTAAAAATTGCCACCCCCCTCCCTTTTTGGAATTTGTTGAGACTCAAATTGAGGGCGCTGTTCATGACATAGACCGAGGCACCGAAATTCATGGTCGACTCAATAGTCTGGACCCGGTAAATGACGCATGTACATCGTATACACACTAGGTCTACACGTGCAATTTCGTAAGTTGCAACAACTAACATCGAACTTACCCTGTTCTGATTTTCTCCCTTTTAGCGAAGGCTCATTGGGCGTTTAACTGCTTTCGCCTGTACCTTACTCACATCTGGGAACTTTGTTGGGATGGCAGTGGACTTGAGCATATTTTTAATGGTCATCCCATGATTTGAAAATACCAGTATCGAAACACAACGGCTCAAAGTGGTCGCTACATAACGCTGAAAAGCTGCTTGGGCCGGACCACTTCGCTCTTGTCACCTTTACTTTCGCCGTCCAAATTCTCCGATATTTCGCATTAGTTGGAAATAAATCAAGGCTTACTCCATCCTTCGTTCTTTTGCTGCACCCAGCAGCCACACACCTTGTCGGCATGGCCGAAAAACACTATATTTTGCTTAGATTTTGGACGAAGAATTTTTGCCGTTCTGCACACACACGTACATGTACACACATGCATACGCTTGATGAATGGGGCCGGCTCGCGCAGCAGAATCTGTAATGTGCCTCGATCTACGTCACACACTTTATGTTAATGAGGGTCCCACTCAGGGGGCGGAGTAGCTTGGACAAACATTTTCAAAACATTTTTTCTCATATTTAATCTGGGAAATAATTGTCTCTGGACACAAAATATCATTGTCAAGATAATACTTTATTGTTTTAAGCAGGAATAATGCAATATAAATCCTAAATCATTTTTCCTTTAAAAAGAAGACAGTGGACCTTTTTCATCATTTTCAAGACCGATCGCAGTTTTCAAATATTTGAGTTGGAATAACCTTAAAAATACTGTATCTTCTTCAGAGATGATTAGAGAAATAAACAGTATTCAAGAAATGAAAACATATTTTTCTCTTTGTGATTCTCTTGCAGGTGTGATTATGATCATGCAGTGGTAGATCCAAGGAGCTAAACACTGGCACTGTGACCCAATCCAATGTACTACAAAATGTATCAGTAAGACACAAGTTGGCTGCAGTACAGATGTCCTAATTACTCGGAGATGTGCACAGTGCCACTTGGATCTGCCACTGCTACTAATTTCAATGTGTCAGATTAATGATAAATCTTCAAACTCATTAGTCACTGGACTACAGTGTGATTAGTCAGTTCAATTACAAATTGCGATAGTCACTTGACTAAGAGATTAGTCGTATCAGACCTTATCCTATCCTTGTCATATGACTATTTTGTCTAGTCGGAGTTTTGAATAATTCAGTTGGTCATCAATACACTGTGACTAATTTAGGTACAAGACATTGCTCTGGACAATTTGTTTTTAGTCAAAATGACGAATTAATTTTTAGAGTACACGGATTATATTGGAATATGAACCCGCCACCTTCATTTCACTTCCAATGACAACAGGCATTCAGTTCATGTTCATTTTATGTAATGCGAGGTAATAATACCTGTAAACAAGTTGGAATAGATAACCACTACATGGATCCTTTAAACTTGTACATTGGCTTTCCGAGGTACGTGTAGTTGGGGAGTTGTTGGGAAGGGAAGAGCGTCTTTTTTAAATGAACAAGTTTTCGAAATATCATGGACCACGGTTCGTCATTAGTTTTTGTGACTCGTTTATTGTGTCTCGTTTATTGTAGCCAGACTGAGTGTTTCCCTTTTGGTACCATTGACCCCATTGGTACCATTGACTTATAACGGTTACACCTCATCAAAACAAAAAGTGGGCTTTTTATTTCCCAGAGACAAACTCGGTTTGCGTCCGGTTACCAAGGAGATACCAGTCTGGAGGTGGACTTAACTGCAGATGAGGTAAGTCATTTCGATTCACTTCTTGGAATGCTGAAACTTCCTCGGATACGATCATTTATCGGATAATTATTTCTGTGGATGGATTGAGATGTACATTAAGAATGGTTTAGCTCATTCCAATGTTGTATTACGACTAAGCATTGTGTATTTTAAATGCTCATTTTTTGGGAAAACAACAATTAACATTTTCTTTTCATGGAAGTTGCCCTACACAAGGCTAAAAGCCACTCTATATAGGTAAATGGTGGAGGGGTTGGCTACATTTTAGGTTGCCAGTCCCACCATCACGGTTTTCCTGGGTCCAGATCTAAACAGAGGACAAATCTTCGATAGACACCAAAGACATTAATCCTATAGTTTTCAGACCTATAGACCCAGTCGGGGTAACTTTCACTGTTGGTGAGACCAAACCACCTCTTCCTTTAACTTGCAAGATTGAAATTTAAGACATGCTGCTTCAATATGTACACGAATTAAGCACGTAATTCATGCACCCCAACGCCAGTGGCGTAGCGACGGGAAGGAAAATGACGGATGTGGGGGAAAGTGACTAAAAAAAAAAAGTCAGTTGGATATAGGGGGAAATAACTGATCCATACTTCAGTGGCAATCCGGGGGGAGGGGGGGGGGGCTGTGCATTTCAGTTTTGAAATGGAATATCGCATGGCTTTGGCTTGGGCGTTTATGTCCATATACCACGACGGTGAATGCTTTCCAGCAATTGCTTTGAATATACACAGACAGACGCTAAAGTAATCAATTGTGCTATTTTGTAATTAAAGAGAAGAAACAGCGAAGCGGTGATTTTCATCTGACCGATTTTCACCCAGGAACTAATGATCAATGTTGTATTTGTAACAATTATTATAACAGATGCTGATATACAGACCGTATAAAAAGGTATTCCAAAAATAATAGGCTATCATAAAAACAATGAACTTGATATATGACGGCCCTTACACAAATCTCCCATGGTATTCCTATGGGATCCCATGGGGTCCCATGGGAATTCACGGGATGTCATGAGGAATTCTAATGAGAATCCCATCGGGAAAAGTGTGATCACCATGGGAACACCATGGGAACACCATGGGATGCCTCTGAATGCCATGGGGACCCATGGGACAATATTAAGGGAAACAGACATGGTCTTCAAGAACACTATGGAACCCCATGGGAAATAGTGTTATCACCATGAGAAATATTGTGATCACCATGGGAACACCACGAAGTGCCTATGAACACCAGTATACCATGTGAACCCATGGTTAAAATTCTGTTTTTCTTTACAACTTTTCATTTGTCACGATTTGAGGTGAACAAACTTCTTATTTTTTCTGTTTCTTTGTGATTAACAAACAGATAGAGATTTGTTTAATTTAGTTTTTGAAGAAATCTTTTTTTTTTATTGAAAGGGCCCATGCTGTTGAAAAGGACAACTTAGTTTGGTTTAATAGAATGATTAAGAATGATTATTAATAGTTTTTAATGCACGTGATTTAAATAAAAGACATGTCAGCTAGTGCAGGAATGAAATTGTGGAAAGTGTTTTGACGGTTATGGGAACATTTGAAGAACATCGCTTTTCAAGTTCTCATAATGTTGCTGAGTTAGATATTTTTTTTAGATTTATAAAGTGCACATATCCACCGAATCGCGGTGCTCAAGGGGCTACATTATTACTCCTGCTCATGAGGCCCATCAAACATTCCTGAAACCTCAGCTCCCTGGGGAGTAGGCAGCCCCGGCTGCAAGTTAAGCGCACATGGACTAATCAAGCACATAACCATCACAGGTACCCAGTTACTCCTGGGTGGAGAGGAGCAATTTGTGACAATGTCTTGCTCAAGGACACAACCCCCTCCCCGGCTGGGCTTGAACCCACAATCTGTAGTATAATAACTGAGATCTTAAATCCACTTCGCTATATAGGCCTACCACAAGGCCACTGCACCCCACATGCCAGTATTCTGTAAGAGGTGAACATTTTGCGCAACGATCTAGCGGTGGAGGCATCGTAAAAATGGTTTCATAACATGAACTGAATTTGTAAAAGGATTAATAAAAATGCTAATGCTAAAAGACTGCTTGGATACCAGAAAGGTGTCAATGGAAAGTTTGTGAACCACCCTTTATGACGCAACAATATTAATATAGTGGTCAAATTCCTTAACATAATCGCTGATTGATTACCCTTTTTTGATATGTTCTCTATTTTAGCGGGCATAAGATATTCTCTTTTTTGGACAAACTCTTGTAAATGTTGAATGTTAATTTGTTTTGACATATTTCAGTGATGTATCAAATAACGGGGCGTTTTAATTAAACTCTTTTTTTACCGGGTGAGTGTCTGTGCCCAACTATCTTTAAACTGCACAAACATTATGTATCATTTTGACAAGCATTATGCTGCACATGTTAGCATACCGGTATATAGCCGGACCAGAATGCTAACAAATGCAAATCACTAATAAAGAGTAATGATTTTTTTCTTTTAGCCGCAATGTTTTTCGTCTGATGGGGATAACGATCAATTGAACATACGCTGTCGCAAATAAATTATAACAAGAAGCTCTGTCAACTGCAGCTGTATATCACATGTGCTTCATTTCATTCTCCAATCGCTGATTTAATTGACCGAGGCTAGTGTAATGAACTCTCCCCGGACAGTTTCTCCCTATAACAGCTGTATCGGCTTCATCGCAGGTGCATTAGTTATGAAAACGCGTGTTTATCTTTCGTCAGTAGCTTTGATTTGATTTCAATCAATACAGGAGACAGCTTTGTATTTCAGGCTTTTTGTTTCGAATTGATTTCTTTTGCCAAAAAAATTATAAATTAAAATAAACAAACAAATAACTAACGCTGCATTAGATAGAATGTGTATATATGAGGTGCGATCAAAAAGTTCCGAGACTGTTCCTGTTGCGAACGAACGGAGCGCAACACAGTAAATAAATGTGCATTTTGCAGGTGTAAGCAATAACTTTCGTGAGTAATTATGCCAATCGCTTGATCAACATCAGCACCTGTGTTACACGCATTTTTGTTACCACTGGTACGTGCGCATTTGCGATTTCACCACGGACCTGAAACTTGAGCAGAAGCAGCACGTGTCAAAGTCTGCCAGGATCTCCGTCAACAGGCCCGGGATGACCCAAACTTCATGTCTCGGCCGAAGAAGGCGCGTCAGGTCAGGAGCGCAACCAATAGCATGCTCATCGTTTTCTTTGACATTCGCGGGGTTATGTACCGTGAAATCCTTCCCCAGGCTCAGACTGTCAACGCTGAGTTCTGAGGCGTCTGAGGGAGAGCATTCGGCGCAAACGGCCTGAACTGTGCCGCGCTGGCAATTAAGTGCTCCAACATGACAACGCGCCCGCTCACAGCGCGTTGAAAACGCGCGAGTTTATCGCCCGCAACAACACAATCGTCGCTCCCCACCCCCCTACTCGCCGGATTTGGCTCCCCGCGACTTCTTTCTGTTCCCCAAAATGAAGTTCAAGCTGAGGGGTCGCCGTTTTGACACTGTGGAAGAAATCCAGCGAGAATCGCAGAGGGTGCTTGACGCGCTTACGGAACGGGATTTCCAGGGAGCTTTGAAGGGGATGGCGACCAGATTTAAATCACGTACGGTTTTTGCGTGTTATAGGTACAGTCTTGGAACTTTTTGATCGCACCTCGTATTACTTTTCAAATTATTAAAGGTATGATTTATACCGTAGCTTTGGTAATGATAAAGAATAATGATCAATTACAATCTGTTTATAAAGACAATACCAATATTAATTCTGAGAAAAATTTCCGTCTGGAGATATTTCCGAAAAATTGTATCTGAAAACCTCCCCAAAAACGCCGTGCATGGCTTTTTTCGATTTGATAAATCGAAATAAGCAATATAAACGTCCGCAAAATCAGTCAGTCTGTTAAATAATAATTTGTCACTATTTTCTTGTGACTTGGATGACCGATTGAGCTCAAACTTCCACAGGTTTATTTCATGATTCATGTAATTGTTGAATTACACAAAACGTGAACACTGCCTGCAACTGTTTTGTAAGTTCTGAGCTTTACCTTTAAGATGAACTCAGTGCAAAAGAGACGGGCATTTCCGCCTTTTTCATGTGTTCCATTCGTTTTATTAGAAGATAAACTTTTCATTAGATTCACGTGTACAATCTGTACACATTGATTTTTCTTGGTTAAACAATATATTATTTTTTATATACTCCTTCTACCGCTTGACGAGTGCTTATCAAAATTGATAGCATTCAAGTATTGTACATCTTTTCTTCGATTCCACAGGGCAATGTTGAGTACAGACTGGAGATACCCAGCGAAACGTGTGCAGATGATAGCATTTACAACCCCTACGGGATTTCTATTGTTGCGGTAAGGAGTTATTATGCCGACTACAGTTTTTCTAATGTTTCTCAGCGGAAACAATGATTAAGATGTGCTTGAGATGACAATGTATGTTTTAAGTTATTTTTTTTGCAGTATTTTTATTATTATTATTATTATTATTTTCTTTCTGGTAATGAAACCAAGGATTCCCCAAAAGTGCCCTAGGCACTGTAGCTCGAAAAAACCTGTAGAGAGAAGACAATGAGAAGAAGTTACAGTTTTAGAGGTGGGAGGAAAACCCCGCAGAAGAATATTCTGTGGGAAAACCCACGAAATCAGGTAGGGACTGAAAACCCAATCCACATGTGGACCAGGGCAGGAATCGAATCCGGGCCACAGCGGTGAAAGGCAGGGGCAGTAACCACTGTGCCAACCTGACTTAGCATTCTATCACTGACATTCTTAGAGGTTGTGCAACGCGTGCTTACATGCAGATGTACGTGATCAGACATTGTTAAGTTATATCCTAGATTGCAATTTAACAGAGGTATAATAGCATAAATAGTATAATTGATTCTGAAATGTTAAGTAGTCTAAGTGAGAAATAAATATTTTAATATATATTTTTTGTTTTAGAAAATTATCTAGACTTGGGACAGAAAAATTATGGGCGGGTCCCGACCACAAAAACACCTTCCTGAAATTTCTTCATCTTCTTCCTACAGGTTTCTTCAGGCTTCCGAGCTTCTATAGTGCAGTATGCACTTCTGTAGAATCCTTGGTTTCATAACCAGATTAAAATAAAAAATAAAAAATAAAAAATAAAATATAATACCCCTTTATGACAGTGACGTCATCGATGGTAAACACATTGCAAGCCCCTGCACACACATACTCACAGATCTTGACATGTGCACCCTTATGGGGTACCACTATTGTCTACGTTTATTATCCTCCTTTGTCCCTATTGAAATCTCAAACTCCATAGGAAACCTGTGGGGCAAAATATAGGTTTTCCGGCCAATTTTGCAAAATGTTCATTCATTTGGATACAAAGTTAATTTATCTATTTATTTATCTATTTATTTATTTATTTATTTATTTATTTATTTATTTACTACATTTTTTACCCAGGGTATGCCTAAACAGTTTAAAACTGGTTTCTATTGGGGCCCTGCATACAATACAATTACAAATGAATACACACATGTACAAGTACAATACATTATAAATACAATACATAAATATTGTACAACTATTACAACTGCATGTACAGTGTGAAACAACATCGCTAATTGAAAATATTTTGTGACATCAAGAAAATATATGGCTATATTATTCGCTGATTACGGGAAGGGCGAAAAAACCGCGAAAAACCTTTTTGGGAGAAAACACGGGGAAATTTCCACCCGGCTCCTTATCGTTATGGCAACCAAGTTTGTAAACTCCGTAGATCAGCACAGTTTTAGATTTGTATAATCAGTGAAGAGAGCGAAAAAAACATATTTACGGAAATATTACTGACTGATCGTTTGACGTAGTTCAGATTTGAATGAGGTCAGAGAAGTCATGGTTCTCAACTGTACATGCAAATTATTCCATATGATTGTACCTGTTACAGCAAAGCTTGAGGCATAACATTCTTTTTTCGACAAGAAATCTTCAGCGCCATGTCAGTAGATTGTGTCGTTTCACGTTTCTGAATAAGTGGTGTAAACAGATTTGTCATATACAAAGGATTAATTTTGTTTATACATTTGTAGACAAGAATAGCCTTTTTTAAAATCGCTCTGAACGCGCGTATCATTTTTCGCTACCAGAACGTTCGATTCAATTTCAGTTCAATCAGTTAAGTGTTTGTGCAGAACCTTTCGTTTATGTCCAGTCGGATTCATTTACACGACTTCTTTTTTGCTTTTAGAGGGCGAAATTCAAACATTGACCATATTATTTCACATTTTGTGTATAATGGCATCTGCACCAAATACAAATTAAGGGTTTCTTTTTCATTAACCGTCAATCAAATTAGCCATACCTTACATCAATTTAGAATGAAATTCTAAGCTGCATCATGCATTATTGATGTAAATAGAAATATCTGTAGTTGATGGACTAACATCAAATTAAGATCAAAATTATCAAGCTTTTTTCTTCTTCAATCTTCACCCGATTTTTATAATTTCTTTTTTCATTTTTAACCTACATAGTCGTTAACATGATCAAATCCCCCTTCCCCTCCGAGCCACCACTGACTACATCTCATGTCAAGTTCATTTTGTGACAGACCTTAGCCCTCAGTAGGTTCTCTGCATGGCCAAGCATCGAGGGAGATAAGTTTGTGCATTTTCGTGGGTGATTTCTCCGATGTTGTTACGGGCTATTTCCTGTAAACAGACAGATCTCCAGAGTATCGACAGTCTCTGCAGATAGTCTGCAACACTCTCAAAAGACTCAAATATGCATAAGACGGTTGCGATCGACATGAGAGGTTCGTCTATAATGGCTTCGAATTCGTGTTACCATCACGTACAGGTTGATTCAAATCGAATATCGAATGAAGAGTAATATCTCATTTCAATTTCTGCTTTAATTTATAAGATTCTATATCAGGTTTAGAAGTCTGTGATGTAATCTGCTATTTTGAATGGAATAAACTTACTTTTGTTTGCACATTCACGAAAATGTACCATTCCCGAAATCGGCTGGAAATGGAATGCTTGCGTAAATGAATGCACAGGTAACGTAAATGGCCGCCTGTTTCTCAAAACCCAATGCACGGACAATGAAAACGATTGAACTTTCGATGAATTGAAACGGGATTAAAGACGTGCATTCAAATTCGGAAAAAATGAATGACCGAGTTTCAGAAGTGAATGAACATTTTACAAAATTGGCCGGGAAAACCTATATTATTTCTAAAGACTACGTTGTGGGGTCCCATTATTCACATTGTTACCTTTTCTTCCCAGTACCCCATAAGGAGTCTAATGGAAGAACCATATGTACACACACGAGCAATGTCTTTACCACCAATGACGTCACAACCAGGAACGGGTATCGTTTGTGGGCGGGGTTGGGTACACCCCATGTTTTTTTCCTGTCAGAAGTCTCAGTAAATTACTGAAACAAAAACAAATAATTTAAAATGTATTTAGCATTGTTTCAGAACCAAGTTAAGCATTTTTCCTACTCTGCTTTATTTGAACCTTACACTTTACAATAAATTGTTTCGTTTGGAAATATAAACAATTAGTCACAATTCGCAAACTTTACAAAGATTTGACATCAATAGCAATTCACATTTCCAACTTTGGCTTTGTGGAATTGTTGACTTTTTCACTTAACATTGTGGTGAAGAAATTTGTTTCATTCATGTAGCCATGTCATGCAATTTGTGTTTTAAATAATTGGCTCCTGTGCAGTTTCACTTATCTGTGTAGGATGCTATAACATTGAAACTTCAAATAGCACTTTTAGTGTTGACTCTGTGTGCGTTACAATATTTTCACATTGTTAATTGGGGAAATAAAAGTGGCTTTATTTGTTTTAATAGCAAATTCAATGGTTGTTTTGGGGGTAATTGTATATTTCGTAGGACCAGTGCTCCATAAGTCGCATGAGACTGTGTGCAGTGGGGGACCTTGTCTCTAAACATGGTGTGGTCAGCAGCAACCAACGAGTCATCTATAGTGACATTAACCTCCCACTTTTTGGGTTAAACTCAGGTAGGCTTCTAACAACGGAACCAGTAATGTTTGGCCTTTTTTGTTAAGACGCTTTCTACTTTCATTTAAGAATATAATGTATTGCGTCTGGTTTAAAATATCCATCAGTCATTTGCTGGAAAGGTGCTCATAGTTTGCATGTCTCATATAGGGACAATTTATAGGCACTGTATTGAAGGTACTCGATATTCAGCCACACTCTGAGTCCACACTCTTATATCGTGAAAAAAGGGGGAAAGGTGAAAGGGGGCAATTCGAAATGAACGTGTTATTCATGAAAAACGCAAATAATTGTGTAGCCGCGTAGTTTTTTCTTTCCAAGGCTAATGTGGTGGATTTAAACACACACTCCGTTTATCTTTAATACAAACAGAAAACTTGTAAGCGCGTGTGTAGGCTTATCAGAAGCAACATCACAAATTATTATACCAGTTGAGGTGGCCTGAAAACAAAGGTTTCTAGATGATATCAAAGATGGGCCTACTTATTCAATAATTGTCCCTCCTTTAAATTTTAACAGTGATAGGCCGCCACCTTGCGATCAGGACACTTAGCGGTGACAAAACATGCTCCTCTATAATACCCGACCAGTCGTTGGGACGAAAGGTGTCACATGTGTTCCCTTCAACGACGGAATTTGATGCGTAAGTATTTTTTATGAATCTTTCAACGAATTATCCCCTATTTAGATTTTGGTCCAGGAAAACCGTAAGAGTGGTAGGGTTGGCAATTCAAAATGTCGCCAGCCCTCTGATTGTAACCCTTTACCGAAAGTAGCTTCCAGCCTTGTATTGAGTGATTTCAATAAAATAAATAATAAAATAGAAACTAGCGCCCACCGAACAAAGACACTGACAGGTTAGGAGACCAGAGCATAGGGTAAGATAGCTCAGTTGGTTGAGCTCTGGTACGGTATTCCGGATGTCGCAGGTTCGAATCCCGATTCTGGCAGTTTTCTTTGTTCACTTTGAACAATATATAAACTAAAACAAAAATGACCAGGGAGGCCCCCCCCCCCCCCACTTCCCACCGCGTAGTTTCTGAATGCTTTGACCGATATACCTGATATTTGGCAGAGACATTTGTTTACCAGCAATACACAACATTACCGGTACCTCATTTGATTACACCGCAGTGCACAAGAGGGCGTTTTACAAAATGTGTATCCTATTTTTGGTCAAAAATAGTATTGTTGGCATTGTTTCTACAATTTTCATTTAATTGCCTTCAGATTTGGTACATAGGTCTATGTAATTTATATGACTATCTATCCTTATAGAATCCATTTCTGACATCTAAGGTCACTTCTGGGGGCGCTATAACTCATTTTTTGTAATTTGTTTGGGAAAATCACGATTTTTTAATATTGAATATTTTACCCCCAAATAGGACCCTTTTCATTGAAACATTGTAATGATGGCAATCTTATGAGTTTCTAATCCGAACTTGCCCCAAAATACAAAAAAAATATCGAAACAGCCAGAAAATGGTAAAAAGCTATTAACATCAATGACGGCCATCTTGGATTCCCATATGACCTTGGTTATTCGCTAAAAGTCAAAATTTAGTAAGTTTGGAAACCCATTTGATTTTCATATTAAATTGCTTGTTTTTAATCCATTTCTAAACAAAATTTGTGAAAAATATTGTTGGTATTATTTGGGAGGAATTATTTGTGTACTGTAATTATGCTTTTTGATAAGTAGTTCCCTCTGTTATTCAAGCATAGGCCATTTCTCAAACCTGGCTTCGGCTTTGGCTATGGTTTCCCCCTTAACTTTAGGTCCTGAGATGTGGCTAGATCTGGGGGACTTATCAAGGTCTCTTATTTGAACCAAGATCTAGAAGCAGTTTATTTTGTTCAAATATTCAAGGCTTCCAATTGGCAATGAAGCTAGGGATAGCCGGAGACAAAGCCGAAGCCAGAGCCAAAGACAGGTTTGAGATATGGCCATAACGCCCTATACGCATGACTAAATTGGAAAGTTGTAAAAGAACCGAAAACATAGTTACAATGAAAACAAGCATTCAGATCATGTTGGTATTGTTGTAAGACATGATTATAATAAACAAGACGAACTGGATATTTCTTGCATGGCTCCTTTAATGGCGGAAACGATGAGGATAACGAGGAAGATGAAGGGATTAGATTTATTTTGGAACAAAGAGATATTATGCTACTTAATGAAAGTGTGGTGAGAACTTCTGCGTAGTATACAGGCGCGGATCCGGGCGGGGGGGGGGGGGGCCTTAAGAGGATAAATGGCGCCCCCCCCCCCCCCCCCCCCCCCCCCCCGCTTGTAAATTATTTTTGCAGACGAAACATTTTGGGAGTCACCTTTCTGGCCAAACTTAGAACCCCCCCCCCCCCCCTCCCTGCAAAAAATCCTGGATCTGCCCCTGTGACAATAGTCACCATTACGATAATAACAGCTACTGGCTATGGTCACGTCAGTAACAAGGACGTTAAGGATGAAATAGAAACAACAACGTCACTGATAAAGATGCAATTAATGACGATGATTATGGATAAATGAGAATGATGATGGTGATGTAGTTCATCGATGGTTACAGTGATGACTGCCTTCTATTCTCCACCATACATACATTCCACATTTTGGATTTGAATTTGCAGAATCACATACATTTGTGGACTTTAAAACCCCTTGCGTACGGATGACGCAAAATGGTACAAAAAACAGTGGCACCAGGCCGGATGACGCCATTTGCTGCTATTCGTGCAGTTTCAATCCATTGTTGGATTATTGTGTATGTTACGCTTGAATTGACTGCACAAGCACATTGTGATGTGTCCGTTTCGCTTGGCTGCCAGAGCCGGCGCGACACCCCGGCGCCTCTTGTAAATAACCGTACTTACACAGTGAACAAGTCACAGTAGATTTAGTGCCAAGTAACAATGGATGTTCAATGTTAGTGCCAAGTAACAATGGATGTTCAATGTTAGTGCACCATTTTTTGTTTGTTAAATGTTTATAGTGTTAAGGGGTTTTACGGCCTTGTCACACGCGAGGCAATATTTACAAGCAACTTGGAAGCAGCCAACAACACTGCAGGCTGCAAGAATGCTTGGGGCACAAAGGACAATTCTCTGACCAAGTATTGGCATTCCTCTGACAGTGTATTGACATTCCTAAGGAAATTATGTGAAAAGAAATACTTGATTGTCTTTCTTCTGGAAAAAATACTTGAAAATGATTGCCTGTAGTTTGCCTTGTGTGGCATGGCCTTATGCCTTTCATATTCCCTTCCCCAAACATAGTTTTGAACAATGAATACAAAATTATAACAATGAGACACAACTTTGAGAACGGTTGTAACGCTCAATAAACGTTGAAAAGTTCATTATATCTTATGAATTATACAGGGTGAGTAAAAAGAAACCGCATATTTTTATATCAAAGTCAATTTTATCAGAAATAGAATATGTGTGCCCAAAATTGATTTTACCAGAACTATGTCACGGCTATTGTGAATAGATCACGTAAATTTCATTAATGTGCAACTAAGCATTGCGATTATGTAAGCACTTGTTCATTGTGTACTCAATTCATTACCGTTCCAAGCTCTTGGAGTAGACAATAACCAGCACAGTTACTTTATACGTCCTTGCATCCTGGTTGCCTGAAATAATTGCCTGGCTGCTCTTTTTAAATCACATGACGTAAATGCACTATTTCCTCCACATCAAATGAAATTTAATGATGATTTGGAGCAGCATTCAATTTCGCGCGAAACAGAACGATGCGGTAATTATATTTGCTGCTTATTTGCCGAAAGTGACCGGGAAAACATATATTAACAAAAACATAGGCCTATTCGACTGCATCCGCGACCCCACCCACCCACCTCACCCCAAAACCAGCCTGCCTTTCAATCCTCTCGCAGGATTAGGGACACGTCATTTCAGCTTTTTAATTGCAAATGTTGTCTGACCTCTTTAGGTACGGTTTCCAGACGACTGTCGCCAGTGCCATTGCTAACGGCAATCGGTGGCAGGTTGTGACGTCAGAGGAGCCTGGCCAGTCCACAGATTTTAAAGGCTGCAGCTCTGTAGAATTCTGGGTCATAGGTAACTAAAATGTTGGACTCATTGCCTTTGTAGTTTATTTAGTTTAATGTTTATTTTTGTTCATTTATGTATTTATTTTAAGTCTTTAAGCTTCGCTGGCAGGATCGTCCAGGGAATGGCAACAGTTAAAAGCTGTCTTCAAAACGTTGTGTCAAATATCTTTATAAGACAGAGTACAGAAGCGCGTAAATTTGGTTGGAGAAGAGTTGGGCTCATTTAGCCTCATTCTATACCAATCTCATCGGACTTGCATGAAAAACAAACAAAAAAGAACACCGATGTTCATCAGGAGTGACGGTAGCATTGCAGGGGGATTGCAGTGGGAAATTTCTTAGGCCTTGTGGGGGTCTCCCCACCGCTGGCGTAATTACAGGGGGAACGGGGGGTAGAGACATGCCCCAAAGGCATGGGCCTCCTGAGTTCCCCCTCCCACTGGAGATTGAGGTTGTGCACAAAAGTGTCAAGCATATTGTTTTTCCCAGGAATTTGTTCCCCTAGAAAATTGCGCATACCCGTGTATCCCCTGCAAACTGTACCCTAGTTGCACTGCTCCTCAGCTCTTAAGACCTGTGTCCCCCGCGGTGCCCCAATTCGTTAATCTGGGGCCACTAATTTCATAGAGCTGGTTAAGCACACAATTTGCCTAAGCACAAAAACCCTTGCTTAATAAAATCAGGCTACCAGCCAAAACTCCATGTGATGTGATGCTTGTGACTGGTATTTAGCTCTTGTTTGCTTAGCATAACAATGACATGAGTGTTGGCTGGTAACCTGGTTTTCTTAAGCAAATTTTTTACTTAACATTATAAACTATACATGTAGTAAGAATGGATTTAGTTCCAACAATAGATTTTCATTGTTGGTGTACCGTTTTTTCTTTTGTTACCGTAGATTTTCAGAGTGTAAGCAGCTCTATGAAATTGGCTCCTGGTCGTAAATCTGAAAGAAAAATGTATAGTTTCATTGAAATGTTTCTTAAGCCTCCTTTGCAAAAACTGGTGTCCCTCTCGTTCACGCGAACTGAGCAGTCCTCGTTCTAGCAACTGATATGGGAAGTTTAAAGCCATGATTTTCGTAGTTTACTGTGCGTTAAGTGACTGTAACCACAAAATGTTTGTATACCATTTACGAGGATCACTTTGTGGTCCCAGTTTTGAGAAATGACAATGCGCCATTCAAATAATGTTTCTTTACTTAGTACTCTATTTTGGTTACAGGTCCAAATGTTGACGATCTGGTGACTGCTTTATCTGCGGCCGTCAAAGCGGGCAACCTCAATTCTTATAACCCCACCGAACTGTGCTCAGAAGGTATGCAGTGTTTGTTAGAATATTCGACTATTATCCTCAGCTGCGGCGATTTCTCGTCAAGGTTGAGGGGGGGGGGGGGGGACGGAGAAAAAGAAGCGCACAACCAATAACAACTTTGACGCGCTAGTTGTGCAATGACGTCACCCTTATTGTATTTGTATAATTTGTATTATTGTTATCAACCACGTATACGAAGTTCTATGGGGATGCTAAAAATAGGTAAACTTTATACTTACCTCTCCATCACTGACCAATACTTTTCGGAAGAACGCACAATCACTTCAACTGTTATTAGAGAGATCATGACTTGTAATCGGAAATTGTATATTTGGTGTCTCTTGTGTCTCCTGGGAAATTTTTGAAAATGTGTGCTGATGTTTGTGTTTTGGTGCACACTGGTGAATGTAAAAGTCAATGACCCATGGCAAAATATTGGGGGGGGGGGGAGGGGGACACTGCCATAGCCGTCCCCTCCACAAAAAAAACATTGGGGGGGGGGGGGGGGGTGGGGGGAACGTGTCCCCCCGTCCCCCCGTCCCCCCCCCCCCCCCGGGATCGCCGCCCATGATTATCCAGCACCCCAGCAAGACCATTTTTAACTGAGTTGGAGAAGGGGAGGGAGCCCCCTCCCCAAGAAAAAAAAACCCAAAACGTATTTCTGAAAATTTTGCTCGGGGAAATGCCTTCCAAAAGGCCAACGTAGTTTAAGTTCCGAACGTTGACGTCAAAAATCTCTTCCAATCTTTATCAGGCCAAGAAGAGGCAGCAATTTTAATTGTTTTTCCAAAGACAAACATTGTCTGCAACTCTAGGCAAGTCTTCAAAACACACCAAAATCCAAGGATATTCTTTCGGAGCCTAAACCCTGTGAGGTGCAGGATGTGTGCGTTGTTTTTACATTTAAGGCTGACGAAGGTTGATTTAATGAAAAACTTCCCCACAACCAGACAAACTTCCTCTATACGCTTCAGACGCTCTCTAGCCAAAACAAGGAACGTGCCATGGAGTTATCAGAAAACTGCAGCTTACATGTATGTTTAAATAGAGGAATCTTGGTCAACATAAAACAATACCCTGAGTATATACAAGCTGGCATCAAATAACAACTGTGATTTTGAAGTTAAAAAGGAAAAGGTTGGGGAAGGAGAAAGTAGAATGTCAAATACAGAAACAAATTACCGGGGGTATAATATAGGTTTTTCCGGACAATTTCACCATGTTTTCGTTCATTTTAACGCCTGGCTCATTCAATTTAGATTGAAATTGAATGATCACGCAGATCGTCATTCGACAATCAAAAATAATCATTCATTTTCACAATCCGAGCATTCTTTCGTCTTTTAGCTTCACTCGGGCATGTAAAAGATGTATTAAATTTAAAGTATCGTAATGTTCATTCAATTTCTGGACTAGCAATACACTGTTAGAAAGTTGGGCAAAATATTACCCAACGTTGGTACAATAGCCAACATGTTCAACCTTAGGGAAATTTTTCATGTAATTTACCAACTGTTGTATAACCACATCTGTGCACAAACCAATTGTTGGTTAAAGTGGGGTTAAACAACAGCTGTGGTTATACAACAGTTGGTAAATTACGTGAAAAATTACCAAAAGTTTGAACATGTTGACTATTGTGTATGGGACTGATCGGGCATTCATTTTCATTAATGGGCAAACAGATTTCACCTTTTTTCAAGCATCTTTTATTACATGTCCGTATTCCTATAAAAGTCTGAGTTATCTCAACGTTATAATGTCAACATACAGATGCCCCTATTTTTGGGGGTCAGACTTTAAAACAAACAAACAAACAAACACCCCAACACCCCAACAAACAAACAAACAAACAAACAAACAAACAAACAAACAAACAAACAAACAAACAAACAAACAAACAAACAAACAAACAAACAAACAAACACACAAACAAACAAACAAACAAACAAACAAAGATCAACTGTTATAGCCATTTTCATTTCATTAGTTCGTTACACCATCCATCCATCACTCACATCAGTTCAGATGTTACGTTATAAATGGTACAAAATTTCCCATGATAAATGTTGCAAAATGTTCACAAACAAAACTCAGAAGACAATAGGAAAATATATCAATTAAAAATCTGATTAATTTGAATGACCATTAACGAATAAGAAAAGAAAAGCATGATCATACGTCATATGCACACCGACGTTCGCTAATTTGAATGCTTCAACCGTCAAAGCATGTCACCAAACGCAATGTAAGAATGCAACAAATGAAGGGAAATAGTTATATATCCGGCCATCACTTAGACCTCGTGCACAAAGTCTATAGGTCATGACAGAAAAAAGTATTTTCAAAGATTAAGTTGAAATTTTGTCCCTCCTAAATTCAAGTTTCTTCAGATTTATACTTTTGGGTAGTTTTTAAGTCATATTAAGGGAAATAAGTGATGGCCGGATATGGAACTCTTTCCGTGCGTAAAAATTGAAATTGAATGCCCAAACAGTGAAAAAAAATTAGTTTGATCAGATGTGCAAAAACCACGCAAATTTGAATGACCAATTACGAAAATGATCAGAAAGATTTGCAAATTGGCCGGGAAAACCTATAAACCAATACATAAAAGAGAAACAAAAATCTTGTTTACACGGGGGTGTAGCTAGAATAACTTCTAAAATGTTACCATTTCCCTCCTTTTTGTTAAGGGTGAACGTACGTTTCCAGTAAATGTCTGATATTGAACTTATAGATCTTTGTCGCTTTGAAATTCGGTGGCGTAATATGAAAATAATTTTGGAAAATTTGAAATCGGCATTTTGGCTTTTTCTGTTACAAAATGTGGCAAAACAATTTAAGAGTTGCATTTGTTGAACTAAAAAAGTAACGTTTTAATTTATGATCTCAACAAAGTTTTTGTCACATTTTGTAACAGAAAAGAAACCAAAATGCCGATTTCGAATTTTGCAAAAGTATTTCCAATCGGGGTGAAACTTGTGGGGGCACCTGGGGTTTCACGGGGCACTGAAAGTAAATGAACTGCGGCTTGTATAATTTTTTGTTCATATCAAGATTTCAAATGAGGGGACCGGAGGGGGATCACGGACGTCAGCTATATAGGGACACGTGCCCCCTCCAAGTGCCCTATTATACGGCACTGTTGTAATTTCTTTAAAAAAAATTATCATTAGAGCATCATCCAATTCATGATCACGTACACACTCCTTTGGTCTTTTTAGAACCGGGAAGAGTGAGTCATTATACCTGCATAGCATGTTGTCATTTTGCTTGTATTTTGGCAGGATCCGGCGGCGGCAGGCAGCCTGTCCCCTCAGGATTCATGGTTCTCCTCTCCAGCATCCTTGGAGTCTTCGTCATTGCCTTCCTACAGCAGGCATGATTGACACAATTTTCTCAATGGAACACCACTCCTCTGCATGCAGTTGAGGGACGCCATTGGCTATAGCTATAGCATACATCACACTTTTTTATATTGCAGGATTTTTGAGCCAGCGAGTAAAGGGCCGATTCATATTCGCTGCCACTGCGTGTGCGCATCCAGCCATTCGTTTGGCGGTCATAAGGAGTCATCAACACTGGTTCGGTTCTTTCTAGTCGGTGAATTTCTTTGGGAATTTAAAATAGGCGGAATTATGCACCATAATAAAATACTCAAATACAGAATGATTAACCAAGAGAAACAACAGAACCAGTTTTCGGCTGTAACCGCAAACACGCACCTCTGAACTCGATTGCTTACGAAAGCGCACGCGTATGCGCATACGCATACATGTACGTCAAAATTTAATGTTTAATGGTTTCAATTTGTTAGACATATTAAAATACAACTAACTGGGCCTGTTTATTGCACACGAATCCGGATTGCGATTAGTGATCTAGCCGCTGGTTCGCTCCATCCATTAGGCGGAATATAGTGTGTTCGCTCCATCCACTAGGCGGAATATGGTGTAGAGAAAAAGATTGTTTAAACTTTTAAACAACCCCGAGTTGTTCATGTGCCCTGCTTAAACATCCAGTTGGTTGTTTAAGCAGGGCACATGAACAACATGGGGTTGTCTAAAAGTTTAAACAACCTTTTTCTCTGTGTGCGTGCACACACGCACACACACTGATCGCGATCCGGAATCGTAAATACGATTTGAAGCTTTGCATGGTGGAAAGGATGAAAAATAAATGAAAGATTGCGGGAAACACCATGTGAAAATATTATCTATTAGGAAGATGTGTGGTTCTGAAGAGAACCGGGGTGAGAATGGATCTAGACGTTTCGGACAGTGTGCTCTGTCGTCCTCAGGAGAGTGAGTGATGGGCCAGCTGTGTGTGTTGTTTGCAGCCTGTCTGCCTTTTGTGTGCTTATAAGTGGAGTGTGACGACTGGATGTTATTTTGTGTTCCTATATTAGTCTATATTAGTGAGTACCGGGAAGAAAGGGTAACAACGGGAACAATGGTACCCCACGAGGGAGTCTTTAGAAATCGAGGTACTCCACAAAGTTAACGCTATGGGTTATGAGATTTCAATACGGACAACGGAGTATAAAAGAAGGGTGCATATGTGAATGGGTGCATATGTGAGGATGGGTGAACGCGCAAGGTTGGAGCGCACGTGTTAAATTCAGTCAGAATGGGCGTGACATTTCGTCAGCCATTTTATCCCGAATAACCTTTGACCTGGACTACTTCATTGAGACACTGAACTGGCTTATCACATTCACAACCAGCGCCTAATGTTTTCTATATAAGGGCCTGTTTGTTTCACACGAATCCATATCATCCATATCGGCTTCCATATCAACATCTCGGCTCCACTACTCATCAAGCACCGACCATCTTCCACCCACACAGCCCAACAACCTACTGCCACTTCCTCACATATGGGTAGATATGGGGTACCTCTATTGTGGACTTTACTTTCCTTCTTTTATTCTCCTTTGTCCCCATTGAAATCTAAAAAACCATAGCGTTAACTTTGTGGGGTACCTCGATTTCTAAAGACTCCCTCTTGGGGTACCATTGTCCCCATTGTTACCCTTTCTTCTCGGTACCCCATAGGGAGACTAATGTAAGAACATACGCGCGCGTTAGTTATCTCGAATGACCTGTGACAATTGATCTCCATTATGCCTGTGACCCGTGTCATTGTGCACACGCACAGTTGAAATACCGAACTGGCTATGGCAAGGCTGGAAAAGCTTATCAAACGTTTACATTATGATTATATGAAATGGAGCTTTTGGGCATTCCGCAGATAGACATGTTTGTTTTTCGTAGAGGCAAGTGAGACAAGTTTTCGACTATTTGTTTAGTATATAATTTGTATGAAGCGAGGAAGTAATCTGATATCACAGAAATATCACGTGATTTGTCAGGAATGACCATGGTCATTTTAGAGGGGAAACAAATTAATTAAAAAAAATTAAGTCAATAAATGCCAACTATAATGTTTGCACTATTCTTGAAAATTGACAATTTTGAAACTATACATTACTGTGGTAAATTCATTTCACTACAGTTTTAAAGATTTTAATTAATTCTGCACAATTTGAGTTATGCAAAGCGTTGTGCACAATCCCTGGTAAACAGTAAGAAAATGTAGTGAAATGCTGAATTTCCAGTTATACAGAGTTGCATTTCAGGTGAGTGAGGCTTTGAATCTGAAAAGTAGGACAAAGAACCAAAAACAAATCTTCAATAAATTTGTTTATATATCTAGACTTTTCATGGCAGCTGGATTCTATAATTAATCTAATGAAATGCTACTACATTTATGTGTACATCATTGCCTTGTTATTTAGCACGGAGCATTTAATGAACTTAAGCAAAGCTTGCATTTAATATCGTATTCCACATTACGTTGAGATTTGAACATAACATAAATTGTATATTATCTCTGGGATCAAAGGGAACAATTTTAAGACGTATTTGTATATTTTGAAATCTTTACTGTATTCTATGCATACAATTTACAATTATGAAAAAGGCAATAATGGCAGACACGTTTTATACTTGTGTTCTATACACATAAATAATCAGAATAATTAAAACGAATAGTAATCTACAATGTGACGTTTAGTATAGCAGTCTTATACTAGCAGTCGGCTGTCACTAGTCGGAAATGTATTTACTAATAGAATAAAAGGCTTTCATACATTTAATTTATTTCTGTTCATTTTATTTGTGGGAGGTTGTGTAAGTTCTGTCATTAGATGACCCTAATGAGCTACATTATGTGGAAATGCAAAAATGAATTGTATATTACTTTTAAAATGACACCACAGAAAACAAAATTTACAAAAACATAAAAAATAACGGAAAGATTTTACTTTAATACCCCCTACCAAAATCAGTCAGGAACAGCAAATCTTGGAAAATAACTATCCATCTGTGTTCAGAATTGTACAAACACTTGGCACAACCTTTAAATTTGTGAATTTTGTTGGGAAATTTTCGTGAAATATAGGGGAAGAAAGTTTGTGTTTTCTGTGTTAGATGTTCTTGGCACAGTGCAGTGTATGGTAACTCAAAGTGTTCACATACATGTTGATTTCTGCCTCATAAATCTTGAAATAACTGGTTGTGTCACATGTTTAGACAGTTGTTATCAAGAAGGGTTGGCTATTTTGTAAGATTTTGCTATTCCTGATCTATTTTGGTGGGGGGTATTAAAGTAAAATCTTTCCAAAATAACATTCAACAAAAACTTATTTTATTAATTTGGTATTCTCAAAGACCAGTTCTGGGGCTGTGTATCTAGGTTACTTTAAAAACAATCCCTTTTCAAGTGTGGTGCATTTTGTTTGAATTAATGGTTTAATCAATAAACATTCAAAAAGAGTAACTCGCCAAAACGTGGTTTGGAGATACAGGACCTCTCACATGAAAATTATCCGCACGCCAATCACAAACTATTCCACACTTTACTCAACAATGAAGGTGTACACATGATCTACATTAACGACAAAATGAAAACCATCAGTAATGTTTTAATATTCCAAGGAAAATTACTCCAATCAATCCCAGTGGTTGAAAATGTGACCCACTGTGAAAATTACCATGTTTGTCAGTGTCTCAACTGAAAACACCACCAATATTTTTTTGGCCACTGGGACTAATTGGTTATGATGTTTGTAAAGCCTGATTGTTTTTATTTCACTTTTCAAATGATGATGATGATAGGAAACTAAAATCGCTTTACTCAATGCTGAATTTGGCATCGATGAATCTTAATTTGATCGCACCATTTGGAAAAACATGGTGCAAATTTAACTTAAGGATGATGAAAATGTAGTTTTAGTGAATAACTAAAAACGAAATAGAATGACTAGAACGAAATCATGTGTGCACGAAAACTAAATTGAATGCAGTAATATCGAAAAAAGAAACAAGTTTGATTGAACTAGAAAAATGGTGTGAATTTGAAAGCGTGTTAATGAAGATAAACATCATTTGCTGAAATTGGCTGGGAAAACCTATAAAATGGGTCAAATATTTGGATCTATTTTGTGTAGGCCCTACTCTTTATAAAGTGAGTATTACACAGTGTAATGAAAATCATCAATCATGGATGTATGCCTGTAAAGAAAATTATGAATACATCATCGAAACACCTTTTTCACTACATGGTTACAGAGTGGAAAATACAAGTGCATTAACTTAATATTGCTCATTTACATTACATTTAAGTGTAATTTTGGAGAAAAACATACTGCTGTTACATACATCTTGTACAAAAAAGTCTAAAAGCACTTTATTTCTATTTGCCTATAAAAAATGATATTTTTATTGCTCTGGGGCAAGCCTTCCCAAAATGGACCAAAACAGAACAGCAAATAATTTGTTAACTTTGTATCAATTTTTAAAATGTGATCATACATGTAGGTCCAAGATAGAAGCGAATTGATCATAGTAAACAATAATTTGTTAAACAAAATGTCTACGAAGTCATTCATCTAAATTATTCATTAATTGAAGATGACTACAATTTCCATGGTTTCTTAAACATCAAGTACATTTTTATCGTCACCTGCACAAGTCACTAAACTGTTACCCAAATCATACAATGTTTACTGTTAAAGAGTCTGTCATAGCATATTTTTCTCATTTATAACACAACTTGTTATAATCTATAGAATCTCTATATAAATGCCAATCCTCTTTTCATAAAAAAAAGATCATTGCACATCTTGACGGATATGAATGGAAGCCTAGTTTTCGAAATGAAATGAATATTTCAAATTTTGTTTAGGTTATTCAGAGCCTGCTTAGACAGAAGGCTTTTTTATTCCCAAAACAAAATCAATAGTTATGATGTCAGTGTAATTAAGTGTTACTTTTACAAGACAATTCTTTTACAAGAACCAATCATTTGAACAATTCAACCAAACTTTTATATATCAGAAAATAACTGTTTAAATGATGATTTAACGCTAAAGGGGACTCTAATCTGCATTTGGGGATGTCCTCTCACGATGAGGCTGGTTTGAGGTTACCACGGTAACTGTTTCCATGCCATCCCCACTGACCCTTTCAACTCCTGCCTCTTCCTGCTCCTGCTCCTGCTCCTGCTCCTGCTCCTCCTCCTCCTCCTCATCATCTTCATCATCATCATCCTCTCCCGGCGGGTTGCAGATCTTGTCCAACTCTTCTAGAGACAGTGCGTCAACCTTGAACGGAACGTCCTTCCACTTCTTGAAGGTCCTGGACGGGCCTTTGGGCATCTTCATCACAAAGTGTTTTGGGGAGATGAGGTTGACGAGGCAGCCCTTGTACAACATCTGATTGCCCCACTCCTGGATGCACGCCTTTGCCGTGTTGCCGCAGATGATCTTCTTGCGGAGCTCCATGTCTTGGCAGACGCTCCGGCTTGTGATATCAATGAACCCGCAGCGGATCTCGAAGGAATCATTCAGGACGATGTGATGTGCGTCCTGGATGCATTTGATGTCGTCTGCGGTGCACGCCTCGGCACCGCACCGACGGCAGATCAGGTGAACCTTCATCAACTTCTTGTTGTGCTTCAGCGAATGGGTGTTGAACTTCTTCAATTTCCGCTCCAGTTTGTTGTCCTTCTGAATTTTGGCAATCTGTATAAAATGTCATTCCAAATTTAGTATTGTTCAAAATATTTCCAAGCAGCAGTGGTGTAGTCGAGACCATCATAAGACCATGCACAAGACCAGCTTACAGGCACAAGTAACAGGCATAAACCATGACAAAGGAATGTTTTTATGACAGTTCATTTGAATAGCTTAAGACTTGAATTTAAGAGGATGTTCATGTGGTGAGAGATGTCTGCGTCAATTTTCATTTTTATGTAGATTGAGTATTGTAAATTCAAATTATTCAATTATTTCTGCCATGAAATACCAAAATAGTGACTTTTGAGAGCAATTTTTATCAAGTCCCCTCTAGCCTGCTGGTGCCATTTAAGTCATCCCTGCGGGCAGCAAACAATTTGATGTCATAGGACTAACTCCCCTTTTGTGTCTAGCACTAGGCACAAAAGGGGGGTGCGTCCTATGACGACTTTTAGACAAATGGCACCAGTGGGCTGTGTGCATCTTTATTGCGCATCACGTTTGTCTAAGAAACTCCGCATATCGTCACTGTTTTCACTAAGTGACAAATCGCGTTACGTAATTCCGGAATGCCTTATTTTGTCATAACAAAAACATTCCGGAATTACGTAACACGATTCGTCACTTCTTGAAAATGGGGACGATATGCTATCTACATGCACTTGGGCGGTCACATGACTGATCATGATTTAACCGACAGAGGGCGCACTTTTGTGAGTTTTCACGGATCCGTACATTCACTTGTTTTGGGTTTTCCTTTTTATCTCTATAGGTTTCCCTATTTTTATCGCAAATTTTTCACTAGTGTCTTATCACTGAGAAATCTCAAAGAAATGAGGCCTTGTTTAAAGTTTTAGGCTTCAATTTCGGCGAGCGTCGCATCCTCAGAAATTGCTATGTGGTCACGTGGACACGCACTGAGCCAGTGATTAGGTTTTCTATCTGGTCACATGTCCACTGCGCTAATAAGCCAGCTTCTGCCTCTGATTGGACAGACAGCTTGAAAGCTGTTAGTTTGCGGGCAACCAATGGGCAAGCTGTAGTGATCATGCCAGAACGAAAACAAGGATTGGTTGCGGTTACGGTCTATTGTCATGCTTATGTGTGACCAAATCGATCACAATGGCACGTGCACATTGTCTATGTCTTGAAAAGACGAAGGCGATAGCAATTATCCCTCAGGAAAAAAAGTTTAGCTTTGGTTGACACTTCTTTGTGGCTTTTTTGATAGCGGTTCCTTTTAGACTGGCTGGAAAAAAATTCGAGTTAAACGGATTCACCGGTGCCGTCAATTCAAGTTTTGGGAGTATTTATGTACACAATATCCTATTCTTTTGCTGGGGATGTAGTGTAGCTTCGAAATATGCGGAGATTTGAGTTATCCGAGTTTGCAATTCTACTGTAAATTAGTATTCCTGATTTGTTAACGCCCTTTGGAACAGCAAAGGGTGTTTGTTCTAAAGGACGTTAACTGCACCATCTTCACATCTGAAGTGCCAACCCACCTGACAGGAATTTGTGGAAGAAATTCAAAAAGAGATTAAATAGTATCAGGTACAGTGACATGGTCAATTTCAGCCCTTCAATAGTAACAAATATTGTTCATTTCCCTTTTTTCACAGTGATGCCCTAGCTCAATGGCGCATTTGCACCCTTCTCAGTAAAGTGCTCATTTATGTCATAACTCCTGATTGAACATGAAGTGTCATATGAAAGCTGACACTTTAACCTTTCTGGTACATATGTATGAGGTGCGATCAAAAAGTTCCGAGACTGTTGCTGTTGCGAACGAACGGAGCGCAGCACAGTGATGTGCATATAGCAGGTGTAAGTAATAACTTTCGTGAGTAAGTATTCCAAGTCACATCGCTTGATCAACATCAGCCCCTGTGTTACACGCATTTTTGTGACCACTGGTACGTGCGCATTTGCGATTTCACCATGGACCTGAATCCCGAGCAGAAGCAGCACTGTGTCGAAGTCTGTGAGGATCTCCTTCAACAGGCCCGGGATGACCCAAACTTCATGTCCAGGATCATCAGTGGTGACGAGAGTTGGGTCTACGGCTATGACCCAGAGACCAAACAGCAGTCTTCGCAGTGGAAGAGCTCACAGTCTCCAAGACTGAAGAAGGCACGTCAGGTCTGGAGTGCAACCAAGACTGCAAGAGCATGCTCGTCGCTTTCTTTGACATTCGCGGGGTTGTGTACCGTGAATTCCTCCCCCAGGGTCAGACTGTCAACGCTAAGTTCTACTGCACCTTTCTGAGACATCTGAGGAAGAACATTCGCAGCAAACGGCCTGAACTGTGGCGCGCTGGCAATTGGGTGCTCCAACATGACAATGCGCCCGCTCACAGCGTGTTGAAACGCGCAAGTTTTTTGCCCGCAACAACACAATCATCGCTCCCCACCCCCTAGTCTTGGGCCCTTGTGTTGTTATTTCGGCACCCGCGTGCCAGATTCACTAACGTTGTGTCTTCTTGAAATCCCGGCTTCGTGTGCGATCTGGCCTCACTCATGCGTAGTTTACAAAATGCAGTTGGATCCACAGCCGTGTTTGCCAAACGTGCATGATTTTGGATCGCCACAAGGGTCTTGGACAAGTTGGCAGGCAATTCTTAACTTTTTCTTTACTTTTTGACGGTTCTCCTTCGCTTTTCTGAGGGATCCAATCAGCGACCGAGTTTGAGCCTTATCATAAACTATTCATTACACGTCGATCGCGACGCGACGCGTGTACATGTTGCATGTAATGCACAACCCTCAGGTCTGCACGTATTTGCATAACCGTCCATCATTATCACGTGATATGAATACTGCACATAGTCTGGTCGCACCCCCGAAATGCCAACTTATCTAAGACGTTACTACAAATCCAAAATCTGATCGCGCTGTCAACCTGTGCATTGCAACTACTTGATCGCACTGCCTGTGCATTGCAACTGTGAAAGTACAATAGTAACGTCTTGGAACCAAGACTACCCACCCCCCTACTCGCCGGATTTGGCTCACTGCGACTTCTTTCTATTCCCCAAAATGAAGTTCAAGCTGAAAGATCGCCGTTTTGACACTGTGGAGGAGATTCGCAGATGGTGCTTGACACACTTACGGAACGGGATTTCCACGGAGCTTGGCAGGAGCGCTGAGAGCGGTGTATCGCTGCACAAGGGGACTACTTTGAAGGGGATGGCAGCCAGATTTTAATCACGTACGGTTTTTGCTTGTTATAGGCACAGTCTTGGAACTTTCTGATCACACCTTGTATTAGTTTCATGATCAATCCGAACAAATCAGGAATACAAATTTATTTCTCGGTTTCGTTTTTTTTTTAGGTTCAACCTGTATTGGCTCTCTTGTTACTTTGTACATGTTGAACGATAGGGAAAGAGCCAAAAATCTTTAGTTTGAATCGGATACAATATTATATCTTACGTGTACTATGATCAGCTGTGAGGGGGTTTAATATTCCTGCATTGTTGCTTATATTGTCATGCGTGTGTGAACATTTGGGTCGACACATCTACATCAAGTATGGATAATTAACGTGTGTTTGCAGCTTAATTCACCTGTGTCAAGAAGTCCTCCTCTGTCATCTTCTGCAGGTTCTCAGTCGCCTCCAGCATCATCTTTTCACGGATCTTGTTCATTATTTCCCGCTCATGTAGTTTCAGCTCCTCGGACACTATCAGGTAGAACTTTCCATCCTTGGCTCTGTTTCTTCCTGTTTTACAAGAAATTGTTAAGAGTATAAGTTCAATGCATTTGGTTCAAATCCCAAGAAAAGTGGAAAGTAAGTTTTTAAAATTGCTATCTTGACACCGACTTCTCAAAATAAAGTTTGGATGACTGGATAGCTGTGCATTAATGGGAAACTTTTGGAACGTTGGTGGCAGCAGATATACTGGTTCCTTTTCCATTGTTCTCACCAGTCCCAAGCTCAGAACTATGTGCGTACGCTCAGAACTACGCAAGCATGCGTAAATTAGCAAAAAGGACCAGTACGTCTGCTGCCACAAGCGCCTCAAAAGTCTCCCATTGGTTGTTGGCTGTTGGCTAGATTAGTGGCTTTTTCTTGAGACATGCTGGATATTTCATTGGTTAATTTCCTGATCATTTGATGGTTCATTTGTTAGCTTATTTGTTCATTTCAGCAGCATACATTATACAAACTTTGAAAAGCTATCTTCCCGCAAGTTTCAACTTTGCTTTGAAAGTGACACTGATATTTTTAACGTGCCTCCTGTAATTGTTACTCGATATATGTAATTGTCTACAGTTTATGAGACCTATAAAGCACTAACGACATGAGACCAAATTTATTCAAGGATGGGGGAGGGGCCCTAAAGCTTCCCCCCTGAATGCGACTCATTCCCTGAAAAGCAATGACCTCCCAAAAGCTGTGTTCCTGATGCAGCAGGCCTGCTTAGTTTTATGCTTGCGTACCTTGGCAGCACAATCATAGCATTCTGTCAGCATCAAACTATATTTCAAAACAAGACATACAGTGGAACGCCGCTATAACGAACATCGCGGGATCCACAGATTTTGTTCGGTATAGCGATCGTCAACATGGCGTCCGTTCTTTTAAATAGCGCCCTCTTGCGTCGTATTTAAAGTGCGCCCTTTTTTGATTGTATTTGAACATGTGCCGGCTATTGAATCATGTAATTTACATGTTCATACTTTCTAAGCTTACCGAATTCTAAAGCAACAGTTGGCTTTTCCCTTCTATTCCTTGGGGAAATAATAACCGCCTGTCACTCTTCAACATAAAGCTGCGGCCGTTTGGGAATTACTCACAGCCCAAATACCCGGTACATTTTTTAATCTGTTGCCTTTTTTTTTCAACAACAATGTTCGGTAAGTTATGTACACAAAATTAGGGAGCCAAGGATGGTGTTCGGTATAGCCGAATGTTCGGTATATTGGTGTTCGTTATTGCGGCGTTCCACTGTATTGGCAAACGTATCACTCACCCTGAGCCTGCACTCTGCCGATGTCATTGGAAATGTAGTTGTAACGGATGACAACGTTGCATTGCTGGATATCCAAACCCTCTTCAGCGACTGATGTGGCCACTATCAGCTGATGTCCCCCATCACGGAATAGACTCAGCAGCTCTGTTTGCTGTTTCTGTGTCATTCCTACAAATGAAGCCAAAAGGTAAGTTCATAAAAAAAAAAACATTCCCAAAATAAACCACTCACTCAGTGCCACATATCGTTAGGGAATTTCAGGCAATGCAAAATTGTTCTATTTGTGCAATTCCATTGGCAATGTATACATTTTTTAAAAGTATATCCTCCATCCCCCCCCCACCCACTTCCCGGAATCTATGCCCTTGATTTCACTGCTATAGTGACCCAAGATGTATTTTTAGTGTTCACTTCATTTAATTGCACTTTTGAATAATTAATTTCACTTTGACATTTTGTAATCACAATGAAATAAATAACTATTTATTTCTTAAAAAGTCGTATCCTCATCGAGTGATCCCCACAATGTCCTTTCCCAGGTTGTATCGTAAAATTGGGTGTGATCCCTGGCTATACGGCATTCTGGGTTTATGACTTCTGACTAGCGCCCACCCGAACAATGATACTGACAATTTGGGAGACCGCCAACATAGAGCAAGATAGCTCAGTTGGTAGAGTGCCGGTATGGTGTTCCGGAGGTCGCAGGTTCGAATCCCGCTCCTGCCAGTTTTCTTTGTTCACTTTGAACATTCTTTCAAATTTACCTAGTCAGTTTCCCTTGTGGAAACTGAAATGAATTTAATTTTATTAAATTGAACATGTGCATGACGCCAGTTGTGTTTCAAGTCAAGATAACATAAAACATTGCTACATCATGCAAACTGTGTAAGAAAAGGCCTGTGGCGCACCTGTACCACCGCATCCAATTAGTCGGCCTGGTTTCAGGAACTTGAGTTGCTGAGTTTCTTGGATCCATGCCAGCAGCGCCTCTGTAGCGGCTCGAGTCCTGCAGAACAGAATTCCCCGTGAATGCTCTTGCATTGCGAGGGCTTCTATCAGAGTCTTGGACAAACAGTCCAGGAGTGGATTCTTGTTGGCTGGGTTGCCTTTCATTTCTTGGAGAACATCTTCCTTTTCTGTTGAGAGCAAAGGAAATATGGGATCTTTCTAAATAATGGTTTCAGCGACTCCAAGATTTCCAGAGTCCACTCGGACTCCGTGCAGGAATCATGATTCCATTTGAATCAACGGGCACAAACTGTGCTTCGGCGGCACGTCCTTTGTTTCTGCGGCCTTTTCAGGGATTTGGCAATCTTTAAAACCTTTTCTTCGAGTCAGCAAGTTACGGAATCGTCATGCGGTTTCTGGAATCTACTGAAGTAGGAATTAATTGGCTTCTTCGAGGAGTCGATTCCAAAAAAAAAAAAAAAAAAATGAAAATTATGATTCAATTCTGATGTTAGAGTCTAAGAGTCAACTTCTGCACGAGTCATCCAAGCTAGCTTACTAGATAGGCCTAAGGGCTAAGAACAATTAAATTTGGGGTATCCATGCTCGCAAGAAAAATTTATATTTATTTGCTAATGAATTATCAAACAAAATTACTTTTTGAATGAAAAATAAATTTGGAAAATGAATTAAACTGAAATATACAAATCAAAAAATTAGCTGGCCTAACGTTTCAAACTTTAAGCAAGTTCTTTCTCAAAGGCAAATGACCATTAGTACTTTCTAGAATTTCTTCAGTCTTCCACAAAAAGCACTTCTAGTGATACATTTCAGGGGGAAAGACCGAATTTAAGCACTATGCAAAACAATGATTGACAAATAAGTCTAGCAGTAGCTACACGTCTGGTGAAAACTGCAGCCTTCAAGGGAGAAGCAAGTATAATGTTTAATAAGCATACCAAACTATAAATGTACAAGTGTCTAAACAAAAGAAAAAGCCACTCTAAAAATTTCGGACAAAGAGGCGGTTTATACCTTTTGTACTTCTTGAGAAGACAGAAGTTCTCATTATACGTTTATTCTGATATGGATATGTGAATATGTACACCTGGAGTTTGTGCTTATGGCCTGAAATTCCAGGCTAAGCCAGCACAAAAATTCTGCACTAACCCAGTAAGCGCAATTTTAAGCTGTGAAATCTGCTGACCATTAGTGCAGAATTTTCTGCTATCATGGCTATTCCTCGCTTATGGTAAGCAGATAGAGCCATGATATTAGGCTAATCCTTGTACAGTACAGTTTACTTGGGATACGTTCAGACAAGTCGCAAGTTAGTAGTTAATCTGAAAATACTAAGTCAATCCTCCGTTGGAACGCTCTAATCCACCCACGGAGGGGCAACAACAGTCTGTACATCAACCGTGACACTCGCATTCAGGATGCCTTGGATCATCTGTGTAAGTTCCTTACACAGGGATGTGATTGGACTTTCAAAAAAAAAACGCGAAGCCATTAACGGCGTGGGGTCCAGGGCCTGCTTAAGTGCCCCGGGAAAATTTTGAAATGTAGATGCTCTGTGGTGCAATCTAAGCCTTTCTGGGACGTCTTTTGAGCAACAATATTTGCCAAATTTGTTAAATATTAATTTAAATTTGTTAGAATATTATGTCTCATTTCATCATTTTTGCTACCCATTTGTATTAATCTGGTGTCACCCTTGCATAAACAGTAGAAACATTTTTTATCTTTTTCTAAATTTAAAGCACATCCCATCTATGGAAAGCATGATTGGTCTTGATATTTCGCTCATATTTTGTTCCAACTTTTGTTTTCAATCCTCAAACCTGCTACGTAGGCCTACCAGCCATATTGGAACAAGCGTTCGAGCACGTTTCAATGTCGAGTAGAGTAGAAGTGTACATGTATGCACGTTAATCCATAATACGCATCAAAAGCGAAAAATTACCTTTATTCTAGACAGAAAATAAATACATGGAAGTCACCACGACATCGTGAGATCGGGGCCACCGGGATCGGGCCCGTCAAGATTGAGCTCCGTTCCGCGCCGCGGGATTGAGCTCAAATCGGCCCATTGAGATCGCAAATTGCGTATCGGGGCCGGAAAGATCGGGGCCGGGTTCACAAGGCTACACTCGTTGAGTAGTTCAAGTGCTAAAAAGTTGGCTTCTTAATTACGGCATTCCAGAAATAAGAGCGTTTGTTTCTATTCCAGCATTGTTGATCAGTAACAGCTGATTATCCCATGATTATCCTAATAATTAATACCATGGACGATTCACACGTGAGCTGTCGACCCCAGGCTGTCGACCGTCAAAAAACGATCGTACATGTATTGCATGTACTATGCATAATATAGTCTTACACAGACATTGGACATGTACAATGCACTGCACATGCGCCGCACGTGTTCTACATGTAGTCTTTTCACCAGACAAAAGTTCGCTTCGCTCTCGCTGCGTGTACGTACATTGTACACTGTGAATAATACGGTGGCATTCGGTGCGGTTGCTTGCACTGCACCAAGGCTACACCCACAATGCAACGCGGACGCGCTGGTTTCACTGAGTCATTGTACATGTACAATGCATGCAATGCGCATGTGCCGCACGTGTATTAGTCTTTTGACAAGACAAAAGTTCGCTTCGCTCTCGCTGCGTGTACGTACATTGTACATTGTGAATAAGACGGTGGCATCAGTGCGGTTGTTTGCACTTGACCAAGACTAGACTACACATCAATGGTTTGTATATATATATATATATATACGTACGTACGTTCGTTCGTAAATTTCAGCACGTAAAACCCGATATGAATAATTAATGAGCATATTCTACCCCCGGATTTTCTCAACGGATTCACATTGGTTGACTTTTGGCGGCCAAAAACCGGAATTCCGGGAAAAAAACGGAAAAATCACATCCCTGTTTTTGGTACAGTATCCGGAAGGTCGAGAATGCGGTGTTGGCATTGCGAAACCTCGGTGGGTTCACTTGAGCTACTTTTCCATCTGGTGCATTGCACAATGCTGGCGTAACTTTTTCGTCTGAACGTAAACATATTTTGGATTAAGGACGTCTTTAAAATGGCCCGAGGGCTAATTGCTTTTGTATCAACTTCAAGCCTCCGTCTGAACGTACCCTTGGCTTTTATACAGATTTGTTATCTCATTGATCTATCACTCATTGGAAATTCTAAAAGCACACCTGTTATGTTTAATAGGATATATACCTTTGAACAGTTCCACAAGCACGTTCTCAAAGGAAATGCTGCTGGCCGTGTCTTGCTCCCCGTGTGGTGTAAGGAACTTATACAGATGATCCAGGGCGTCCTGAATGCGAGCGTCACGGTTGATGTACAGACTGTTGTTGTACTCCTGAAACATAAAAAAATTAGGCAAAATGCTTTTTTGAAAGCTGTCTGTTGGAGAATTTTCAATAAGAGAAAGTTTACAACATTTGCTTTGCTGTAATTTTCAGAAATAGATAGATTTGGGGTTAGTATTTTAAAAGTTTTGTCTGCATAGATGCTGGAGAAAAAAAAGAGAAAAAAATTATGTTCTAGTAGTCTGGTTCCCTGACCCTAGTTTAGAAAAATTGGAGCAATTTATAGAGTCAGGGAAATTATCAGTTCGGGGAACTAGACTATTTCCAACAATTGTCGGCCGCCAATCGTTGGAAAACAATATAAATTTCCACTTTTCTTGAAAACGACTGCACACCAGGTGCCATGATTTCAAAGGATGCTTGAGACTGCTATTTACTTAGTCTAGTACGGTATTTCCTAATAATTCAGTAGTTTTGTTTTTTGATGTTTGCAAATGCTGTATACTACCTTTAAGAGATTTCATTTTTGAAGCAGAAGGTTGAAAACCTGCTTTTTTTCTACACAAGATTTATATAAGAAATTGGAAAGCATACAACTTGTTGTCAATATTATGTTTTGCAAAGGTCGATCACACCCATTACCAATGTCCGTTTCTGTGGAATAAAATATTTGTGTACATTTGTTATGTTAGCAATGGTGTTTGTGTACATATCATGCAAGGAACTGTAAAAATTCACTCGCCAGGCATGATGTTGCCATCCTATATACTGCAAGAGTTTAAAAAACCAATGAACTGACAGCTATTAAAGATAATGAAGATTTATATTATTGTAACAAGTCCACGTCAGCATTCCAAAGTTTTACCAAATGAGCTATTTTGTGTTTGGCTTTCTGTGTCTGCGTACACTGGAAAAGTGGACATATGTTTGTACACGTAAATACATTGTATGGATGGCACCTTCACACATCTCTATCTGGTGGGTACAAGACGGTGCGCCCCAGCCCACTTGATGTCAAAAATCTCTTACGGGGATTTTTTGGGGACAGAGTAATCGCACTGAACCATGCTGTGGAATGGCCTCCCAGGTCGCCTGACTTCATGCCTTGTGACATTTTCTTATGGGGTATTTAAAGGACAAGGTTTTCAACCAGTCCACCTCCCAACATTCAGGATTTTCAGGCCCACATTTAGCACAAGGTGGACAATTTAAGAGATCATGCCAGTGGTATGGGGAGGTGGGCGGTGGAAGACATGCGCCGCCCCTGCAGACTTTGTGTTGAAAGGCAGCAGCACATGTGGAAGGAGTTGGTGAATATAAGGTATTGAATCCTGAACGGAGAAAATCATCACTGGAAAGGAATCCTGTTTTGTTCGTGTCTTTTGAAGTTAAATCATGTTTTGTTAATGTTTCCATATTAAAGTTTAATCGTGTTTTCTTCATGTTTTCCTAACTACAATGTCCCTTGATCCAACTCTGTCTTCTTTTGTCTGGATGTAGTCATAATTTTTTATACCAACTGTCCCAAGTAAGTTTTTACGTACAAGATATCGAGAAATGCATCCAAGATATCAATGGACTGTTACACCTAGTTTATGATAAGATCAAAATAATGATATTATGTACATAGCTTGGTCATATTTTCCCTTTGTTTGTGAGTTACCCTTTTTTGTGGGTTAACCCTGTATTTGGTGAATTAATCTTACCTTCAAATGGTCCACGCAAGTCACCAGGCGCAAGCGGCTATCATTGTTGTCGACCTCCCTGGCAATGTATTCATGCATTTGGACCAGCCACTGCTCATAGACCTGAGTGCCACGGCTCGGTGGGCATTTCAAATCATGGCATTCCTTACGGATGATCTCACCACCTTGAATTAATTCAGTATCAAAAAGGAAAGTTCAGACTCACTTCAAGAACATTTAATATTCTATATACTGAAAGACTGCAGTAGAGTACAGATCCGAGTCCGATGTAAAAACAGTATTAAAAAAAAGTGGACTTTGTCCACTAAGAATCAAAACTAAAAAAAAAAAAAATAAAAAAAAATAAAATAAAATAAAACCTAGACTTAATTGCCCTAGCTCGAATGTAGACTCGAAGTTTATTACATTTTAATATCATAATGGACCTGGAGTCGTACCAGGACTCGGTGAGTCCGGATTCGGCCGAGTCCAGGCAAGATTCCAAAATCAGCTTCAAGTCTACATTTGAGCCTGCTGAAGTCTAGCCAAGTTCAGATATCAGCTCATTTCTTTTTAGTTTTGGACTCTTTGTGGACTTTACACTTTTCACTGTTTTGGCACTGGAATCGGATCAGGACTCGACCAAATTGGGTGATGGACTTGTGCATTATACACATGTCCTATAAGCAAGACCCTTTTAAAATCAATTTCCAAAGATAAAGCAAACGTGCTATCTTCTGTGATGTCAGTCATTTGTAGCAAACAAATGGAGTAAGCAGCAGCACTCCATGTATTTGGAGCTAGATATTATATATTTTATAAGCTTATAAGCCCTGTCCGCACTGGACTTTTTTTGGTAAAACTTACTGAGACGATGGGTACTTTTCCCAAGTCCGGTGCGGACAAGCTAGGACGTTTTCCTCTCAGTTACTTTTCCCGAGTCCAGCGGTTACTTCTACCGGGCAACTGCTGCCCATGAAAACTGACTAGGTAACTTTTCCCAAGACGATAAGTCCAGTGCGGACAGTGCGAGTCAGTAAAAGCGGCTCAGGAAAGCGTACATCCGGCCCGAGCGCGAGGTCATGCTACACTGGGACACCACGCATGCGCTTTGCATTGTTTGACAGCGGTGCGGTGCACGTGACAAGTTTCAAAATTCCAGTGCGTTGTTCCTCTTTTGGTCGCAATCATGGCATATTTTATTATTGATACAGTCGGAAGTTTGATTGGTGCTAAAGATGTAGTCTTACGTGTACACATCAGCCAGAAAAATGAAAAGGCACGCGTAATTTGGGTCAATCGCGTCAATGTAAAAAGGGTCACGCAAAGCGCCCTCATGAGTCCTTATATTGATAGCTCGGTTACTTCCACCACGGTCTGGGTAAAATTTTCCTGTGTCGAAAGTCCAAGTGCGGACAGTGGTCACATTTGACCATTTTTCATTACATCGTCTCGGTAAAACCTTCCAAAAATAAAGTCCAGTGCGGACACGGCTTTAGAGGATTGATTCCTTCTTCTCATCTCATGGACGTTATGAACTTCAAGGACTGTACCATATTAAAAGTTCAAACCTGTGTTTCATAAACATGTCCAAACAAAAGTTCCAATTAACTATATCCCTGTTCTGTGATCATCACCCAAACTTTTAGGATTACTTTCAGTCTTTATTGGTTTCACAAAAGCTCTAAGCAGATGCACGTTTTACACCAAAATCTACCTTGAATTTTGATAAATTGTATACATCTGTGTTTGTTTTGTTTTCAACATTGTTTACTAAAGCAAATTCTTTTTAGCCCGTTTTTTAGCTGGCTGTTATTAATGGGTACTCGTATGCCAACACAGGCTTGTGCGGGCAAGTGTAAAAAGTAGGCAAACAATGGATTGAGTACGTGTAAGAATGCGCGTAGAGATGAAACCGGCCAGGTGGTCTCTTTTCAAACCTCGGCCATGGCCCTCATCTGTATTCAAGAGTTTAACGCAACTGATTGTTTTTGAGAAAAAAAAGAGACAAGGAGATTCCTAGTTACCGGGCGTTTCTGAGATGAGGTCTTCAATTGTTGCCATGATTGGTTCAATGACCTTTCGAAAGTTGTCATTCTTCCGTCCGTTTACAGGCAGAATTACTGAAAATGGAAAATAAAACATAACAACATTATTGAATATTCTTCCTCAGTGAGATAATCCTCAGGGAATGCAGGTTAGATTGAATTTCATATACACCACATACCCAATCCTGCTTAAAATCTTTACATATCCAATCTCTTGACATAATTATATGATGCAGATTTCTATGATTACCATGGCAACCGACTTTAAAAAACATGGTAACCATGAATTTAAGATATTTATGCAAAGAATTATGGAGGTTAAAAACATGGTTTTAGTTCATGAACTTCCCATATTTTTACTTGGCATGAATATCAAACGTCACATGACTTTGGGCAATGCATTAGGGAATCCAAAATGCCCCTCCATTGTCCTGAGAGAGCCAAACATGCCTGGTCCTGATTGGGTTAAAAATCTGTGAAAAATAGGTAAGTGGAGAAATGCTGGCAGTCTCAGTTCAATAACCATGAAACAGCCATGAGGATTAACTTCACGGCAAATTCTGCAAATTCACAGGAATTTAATGGTTGAGATGTTCACAACATTTGGGTGTGGCTTAGAACTAGCTTTACGTGATCACTTTGCAAATGTGACTAGTCCATGGATAATATCCACTGGATATGCGACCGGGCACCACAAAATGGGTGGAAAGCAGCCAAGTTGACATGTTATTTCCTAAAAGCACAAGTAATAAGCCGATGATAATTTAATGTGTTGCGTGTTCCTGTAGGTTAACTTCCATTCATACATGCCTCAGCGAATTTCACTATCCCTATTGGTCGAGAGCCTGTCACGTGGGTGTGTTTAAACGGTTGTTTAAACACGGCTGGAAGTTGTTTAAACACGGCGCGGTTTTAAACATGTTTTCCGGTGTCACACGAATGTAGAGTCCTACAAAATCTGGTCCATTTTATTGGTTGAACACTCGAGCGACCAGTCACTCTCCTAATAACGCAAGCGCAATACTACCGATGCGTCCGTATTTGGAGTCCATAATTTCACGCTACACCGGCACTGCTGCGTTCTGCACCACCAGGCAAACGCGTCGCGCGCACGTCAATTTCAATATAAGGACATGTTTACCACTACTCGCGCGTGGCACGAACCATTAAATAGCTGAAGGGGTGTTTTACAAACCAAGGTAAAACAAATTGAACAAAATCATTGGAAATTTAAAATTTTCGGTGGTTGTTGCCTAATTATACAAAAAGGTATTTTATGAATGGGAATAAATATGTGCTGGGGCGGTTTTAAACGTACGTTTAAAACCGCCTTGGGGCATGGACGCTGATAATGACCCTCGCCTTCGGATCGGGTCATTATCAAGCGCCCAGGCCCCAAGGCGGTTTTAAACGTACGTTGAAAACCGCCCCAGCACATATTTATTCCCTTAGTCAATGCTACAACCTTTAGAAGTTGTTGGAGTTGGAACTTTTGTTCTCCGAATATGCAACTTCCAAGCCCATTTCACACGAGCACTGGAAACACACATCTACGATGATTGGCGCCGGATGTCTGATGCCCAATGATGCCAGCGATTTTATCGTCCGGTAGCGAACGTCCCTCGTTTTGCAGTGTTTGCATGAGTGGGTCAAAGGCTACACGTGTATCGCTGGTACTGCGATATTCCATAAACGATGAAATTTATAGGGTACCAGTGATTTTCCCGCACTGTAACAAATTCCGTAAAGTAACAGGTTTTTTCACTTAAAAAAAAAAAAAACAATCACTGTATTTTAGTTTTAACAGATTTTGGATGTGGACATAAAATGTTGACACAGTGACCTAGAAAATATCACGTGTCCGTAGTTTTCACATTTTAACGTCTATTTATATAAAGACGATGTAAATGTACAAGACCACTTTGTCAAAATATAACATATTTGCTGTGAATATATCAACACCAAAAAAGTGTTGTTTATTTACACAGAATCTACTGTTCTCCTGCACAAATCTCATTACACAGCAACTGACCGATCAGAACTAAAGATATTTGTGTTTACAAAAGCCATGTCGCATTTGCATCGATGCAAATTTTGGAGGAGGTCTCGATCCCTGTCACAAACCGCACGGGACCCATGTGATTTGGTGACAGGGATACACTTTCACATGGCTTGGAATCCGTGCGTTTTGTGACATCGATGCGATTTCATCGCACGGGACCTGTGTTTCTAATGGTCGTGTGAAACGGGCTCTATAGTCCGCTGACAGTGCAAACTATATCTAAACAATATTTGCACACTGAATGAAGTTAAATTTAAGATATGATAGAAAAGTTTTTTTTTATGTAGGATGTAGAATGTTAAAATCCAAAAAATTGACTTCCCAGCGAAAACAAATTGTCATTTCTGCAAATAACTACAGAATGCCTGTAGGGGCTTTCCACTCATTTGTTTGAGCCACTTCATGTGAAGAAACAAGAAACAGGTTTATAAGAAGCAAGGTACATTGAGAAATTAAGACTTCAAAGTCCCTTAACCCCTTGGGCACGGTATTTTACAGGAGACGTCGGGGTGTCGCGGCGGTTCTGGCAGCCAAGCGAACCGCTACAATGTGTTTGTGCAGTCAAGCGTATCATAAATGGATTGAAACTGCACAAACGGCGGCAAATGGCGTCATCCGGCATGGTGACACTTCTATTTTTGACGCCATATGGCATCATCCGTACGCAAGGGGTTAAAACCCTTTCATGCCCAAATTATTTTTATTTACACTAAAGGCACATTATAGATTGGACTAGGACTTTAAAGTCCAGTCGGGCGCGAATGGGTTAACGCTGCAATGTCTGTGCATTGGCGGAAAATTTCAATTCCATGGATTTTCTCCTGCAAACGAATAATGAATTTTTGAACCAAAAACTATGCTTACTATACTCCGCAATATTTGGTCTCACATGATGATTGCCCTATACATTAACACTGTAAAAATAGGAGCACCCCATTCCTGCAGCAACAATTGATATTTATAAACTGTGTTACTTATCTTCAATCGATTGATTTTATGTGGAATGTCTGATTGGACAGCAACTTACTTTCTGTGGGTTTGTCCCTCTTTCTCTTCAACTCCTCCAAGTTTGCTTGATCCTGCACCGTGCACAGCTTCTCAGCATCCAGATTGGCACACAGAGTCAAGATATGCGTCTGTGCCTTGTACCTGGTCTTGGCTTTACCTACCCCCATGGATGCAGTCAGCCCAAGAACCTAGAATATAAAGACAGATTCAAAATACTTGTACTTGAAGGCCCGGCCACTTGTTTGAAAACAGAGGGGGAGGGAGGTTGGGTGTCTACATTTTGCACAAAGCAGAACTCGATCAACCCAAAATATTGTTTCAAAAAGTTAAAACCCCGAGTTGTGTTCGCCCATCACTGATGGTGAGCTGTTATGTCAAGAAGGGGCTGTGCAGCCGAGTGTAAACACAAATAGGCACTACACTGAATTAGAGTGGTCCTATTCATCGCACTTGAAGCCCCCCTTTCGTGTGAATGAAAACTTTGTTTGAAAAGCTCCATATATTCATTACACTCCCATTCAAGAATAATTTAGTTGAAACATGAAGGGATTGAGTACATGCAGGAATGCACATATAGAAGACAGCCAGCTAGGTGGTCTTTTTCAAACCGCGGCTATGGACGTCATCTGTATTCAAATTGACAACCTTGTCACTTTGATGTGTTGAAACATACAACAATATACTACATCAGTCCATAGCAGTACCGTAATCTGCCATTTACAGGAATTCATATTTTTATGCCATTGCATTACACCACTGTTCGAAACCCTCTTTTACATAGCAGAGTGAGAAATAAATTTACCGAATTTGATCAAAGTACAAAATTTGAAATTGTGACCCGCTCTGCAAAAAGGGCACATAAGTCGCTGTATGCTTTTACGCGTAATGGGCCGTTCTATGTGAAGAGGGTGAAAAATTCTTCAAACAAGTGATTTTTAAGGGAGGGAATATTTTGCATCTTTGATACCTATATTATTCTAGTTCATAACCAAAATCTTAGATTTCAGTGAATAAAGTTGAAAAAAAAATATGTTTCTGTCGAGTGCTTCAATCTATTGCTTTGCTTTTTTTCTTTTTTTAATGGCTTGTTTCTCCTTAAAGTCATTTCAAGAAATTCCTGAAAACAAACTTGCAAATTTCCAAATATCTCCTGAATGCAAAACACTACAGGCCTCAGACATATACCATATGAAAGCTTATAAAATGGCCTTTCCAGCTATTTTCAAATTTTTCAACATAATTGCCCTTTTCACAGAGCGGGTCACAATTGACCGAGTTGAAATGAAATGGACTTCACGGTAGACATTTTACCTGGGGTCTCTCCTTGCTTGGAGTTGATAACTTAAGGGCACAGTACTCTGCCATGACTTCATTGTATGGATCTCCTTTCTGTCAGAAAAACAAAAACCAAAATAATAATAATAATAATATTGTATTCTTATATAGCGCATTACATCAATTAATAATCTCAATGCGCTTTACAAAATTAATCATTACAAAACCGTCATTAAAATACATTTAAAAAGGCTCATTAAAAATACAGGTACATCATAAAAGGTTAATCACATCTCTTTGAAATATTACTTCAAAACCTTAAAATAATATGTTTTTAGTGCTAACTTAAATGATAGAAGAGAAGGTGCATTCCGAATAAAATAAGGAAGTCTATTCCATGATCTTGGTTAAAATGAGTGGCTATAGATACACTCAATTAGATAAATAAACAGTGGGATTCTTTATAATTTTAAAGGTGTTGGCCAGAGATGTAGTCGAGTCCATCGGGGTGGGGGTCGGGTCAGGGCAGGGGGGGGGGGGGTCAGGTCAGGTCGGGGGTATCAATTGATAGGCGCATTACATGCATTGAGTTATTTAAACTAAGAGAGGAATACTGTATCATGCATGCAGGTAGTACATTACAGTGTACTTCAGAATCATATGCATTGTAGAAGATAAATGTAGTGCACTGTTTCAGGAAACTGGCCTTATACATCCCTTTAGAGTGAGTATAAGCGATTTAAAGTTAATGACAGAAATTGCTTTTACATTAAAAATATAACAGAAATTAAAAACAAAATCAAAACGTGATTTTTATTAGTGATTTGTTTGACTTTTTTCCAGTGATTTAAATCATGATTTAAATCAATGATTTAAATCAAGTGATTTAAATCAAACAACCCTGACCTGGGAGCTGTTAAACATTTCTTTCCAAGGATTCCTTTCTATTTCTTTGGTTCTCATTTCCGACCGACCCTATTTTATGCTCCCGACCGAAGAAAAAAAAAGCTTTTTTTATGCTGCCGACCCTGTCTGGAATTAAAATAGAGACAAAAGTAATAATCTAAACAACATTAACACTGCAGAAGGCAGTGCATTAATTGGTGCACGCTGCATTAGGACCAACTTGAATTCAACTTGTTCAAGTCCTTAAAGCGCTGTATTTTTAGAAAGAGAAATAAAATATTGACGACTGTTTCTTTTTAAATAAAGTATGTAATACAAAGTATTGTACACGTAGTGCACAATCGGGTGAATTGAAGCAACTTGAAAGTCTCAAATCATTTTTGTGTGTATCACGGCAGCGTCCAATTATCATTCGACCAACATGGCTCCAAGATGTGTCAGAAGAAAGAGTTTATGTACTTACCGGAGGTGACCCGAAAGTTTCAGATATTACTCTATTTTTTATCAGTAATGTAAAAATATTGCACAAAAGGTGTGTTCCAGGCTGAGAACGGAAAAGGCGCATTTATTACGAGGTGTGATCACAAAGTTCCGAGACTGTTCCTGTTGCAAACGAACGGAGCGCAGTACAGTAATGTGCATATAGCAGGTGTAAGCAATAACTTTCGTGAGTAAGTATTCCAAGTTACATCGCTTGATTAACATCAGTACCTGTGTTACACGCATTTTTGTGACCACTGGTACGTGCGTATTTGCGATTTCACCATTGACCTGAAACTTGAGCAGAGAGCGAACATCAAATTTTGTGTCAAAATCGGGAAATCAGAAAACGGAGACCCTTAAAATGCTTCAGAAAGCCAACGGCAATGAAGCAATGAGCCGGGCGTCACTGGAGGAGGACGACGAGAGGTCAGGGCGGCCCTCCACGAGCACAACCCCCGAAAATGTCCATGAAATTAAAAGAATTGTGCGTCAGGATCGTCGGATCTCCATTCAGGACATTGCTGACATCATCAACATGTCATTTGGAACAGTTCAGGCAATCCTCACGTCCAATTTGAACATGCGCCGCATCGCTACCAAGTTCGTGCCCAGGCTCCTGAATCCCGAGCAGAAGCAGCACCGTGTCGAAGTCTGCGAGGATCTTCATCAACAGACCCAGGATGACCCAAACTTCATGTTGAGGATCATCAGCGGTGACGAGAGTTGGGTCTACGGCCCAGAGACCAAACAGCAGTCTTTGCAGTGAACAGGCATGAGAATGGGTGTTGATAAAAAAAAAACGAAAATATTTTGTAACCAAATATAGTCTAGTGAGCGAAGCGAACGGAGCGTCCATTGGCCGGGTGTCAAGAGGGCCGCCTTAGTAATCATACAGTTATATTATAATCGTTATGTACACGTACATGCGCAGTGTGTGTTCTAGCCAGGTTGAAATTATAGCGTAAACTGCGAGTGCGAGCGCGAAGCCATAACGGCGTGGGGTTTAAATCACGTGCGGTTTTTGCTTGTTACAGGTGCATTCTCGGAACTTTTGATCGCAACCCGTATAGCAAAACGGAAGGTTATTTATAATTTATTTCAATTTCCAGCATGAAAAAGGTGCATTTATAGCAAGGCGTCTCATGCAAAGTTTGTAAATTGCCAAAGATGATTAATTTTTTAATTTAATGCCAAATGTTGCCAAAGTTGGGTTATTTTCTATTTACTCAGAAATAATGCACAGACGACGTGTTCCAGGACACAAAAAGTATTTTATTTAGCCTATGCGTGTTCAACATGTCATTTTACCCATGATTTTTATTTTATTTTTCGACCAACTGACTCTCCATCAAGGCCAAAAAAATGAGAATAGAAATAATATTTTTGTAAGGGGAATTCCTTGTGGCATGATACATAGATCTTGATGAGCACAATAACAGACCAATTCACTAAGCTCCACCCCTTGCACGGACCAATCACAGCTGTGACTATGGCCTGACAAAGTGACAGACATGTAAACGCAACTGTGATTGGTCAATATTTTAAGGGACAATGCTTAATTTGACGGACCTTGAAGTGCTTTGTGAATTTGGTTGGAAAAGAGTTGGGCTCATCCTTACAATCACTCTCTCTCTCTCTCCAGAGATCTGTTGCTACTCTTAATAGTCTGTTTTGCAGGTATTTTCATGGTAAATATGTGACCCGCTCTGGAAAAAGGTATATTATGTCGCAAAATATGAAAAATGAGTTTTATGTATGTTTGGAAAGCCCACAATGCAAGCTTTCATTTAGTACATGATAGAGCTCCAAAGCCCTTTCCGTTCTGGAGATATCACGTTTTTGCATATTAATTAGTTCTATGAGTTCAAATTGCACAACAGAGAAAACAGGCTTTGAAATATCTAGTTTTAATACAATGCAATGGAACAATGCACTCTAAAAAGGTAATTTGTTCACTTTATTCACTGAAATCAACATTGTTGTGCACCAAACCTGTAACTATACATATTTAAGATGTCATTAAAGACAAAAAACAAAAATCGAATTTTGACGAAAAATGTCACCCTCTCAACGTTGAAAGGGCCATTACACGTAAATGCATAGCGCGACTTATATCACCTTTTTCTGGAGCGGGTCACATATTCCACTGGCTTGTCCAGCTTGGTTTCTCCAGTTAGGGTGTTTGAGCATGAGAATTAATCGGCTTTCTTCAAGTTCCCTTCTATACACTCTAGCTGTACCAAGATGTAGAATGAAAAGCTGTGCCAATAGCTTTTTCCCTTGTTCTGTATCTCTATGGAATTCTTTCCTGGTGCATGTTTCGCTTCATCTTACTATCTTTCCTGCTTCAAGAGGAATCTTTTTTTTTCCTTTTGTAGCTCTGTACTTCAAGGGGCTTTTTGTAAAGCCTAAATTGTTTGAGACGAACATGAATAAAAAAAGAACCAACCTGACAGTGATGGCACTCATCAAGGATGAGCAGGCCAATCTTGGATAGCTCCATGCGATCGTTGTCCTCTTTGCTTCCCTGCAGAGCATTGACTAAGATCTGTGCCGTCATCACTAGGACGTCCTTCTGCTCAAAGAGATCCACCAGCGAGCCGATGTGACCCATCTCACCACTCAGACCCATGATGCGCCGTCCATCTATGTATTTCTTGAAGAGATCACACTGCTGCTTGACGAGAGGAACCTAAAGCATGGAAGGCAATGGAAACCATTAACCCTAACAATCCCCATCTAGCCAAACTCCAACACCAGCTTTCGTTGGAATTTGACTGGTTAGGTACTGTGTACTTTTTATGTGGTGTTGGATTTTGTTGGATTTTGACGGGATGGGTACTGTAGCTGCACATTGGGTTTTGACTGATTGGGGAAGGTTGGTTCGAGCAATGGCTACATAGAGCTCTGGTTTTGGGATGAGTTTGTATAGCTATTCAAACCGTGGACCTTTAACAAAGAGGACAATAGGGTCCACGATTGAGTCAAGGTCCACGATTGAAAATCGTGTACAAAACATATGGGAGGCCTTCCGAAAAAGTTATAAACAAAAGAGTATAAACAAAAGAGGAACAATGGGAGGTCCGTGATTGCCGGTGTTTACACACTTGAGTGTGGGTGGAGATATATACTGTACCCTGTGGAGACATGAAAACAATAGAGATAAAGGGACTGAATAGGTCTCCACTAGGCAATTCTATGGGTTAGGTTGTCTCCACAAGGAATTTTGTGTACAAAGTATATTGCTTAGGTACAGGGACAAAGGGGAGAACAATGCCATGTCTCCACAGGGATGCAAAAACACTGATGGGTGTGGCTGTATGTTTTGTTTGACATGCACTGAACAATGGGGTACAGAGGTAGAACAAACAATGGAATCAACAGCTTGTATGGTGTCTTACATAATACCTCTAAGGAACACATACATTGAATAATATATGTTGCATAATTAGGGCTTGAATATTTTGCACATGAATACAGTTGTCGGATTTTGATGGGATGGGTACTGTATGTCCCCATTGCTCGTGCTGTGCATTTGGCCAAGTGTACCCATCCACTCAATCAAAACCCATAACACTATGAACATCTAACAAAAGAAAACACACGCAGTCCTTTGTTACAAACAAAGGACTGCGTAGGTTTTCTTTTGTTAGATGTTCATAGTGTAAGGGGGTGTTGGAGTTTGACGGGTTGGGTATTGTTAACCAGCAACAGTCAAACATGGTGTAGGAATTTGACGGGTTTAGGAAGGTTTCTAGTAAAAATGCTTAGGGAGTTAGGGTTATAATGGGAGACTGTGGAATAACCAATGCTAGAATGATGCCTTTTCACTTATTATTGATACTGACAATTTGGGAGACCGGCAACATAGGGCAAGATAGCTCAGTTGGTAGAGCGCCGGTACAGTAACACGGAGGTCGCAGGTTCGAATCCCGCTCCTGCCAGTTTTCTTTGTTCACTTTGAAAATGTATTCAAATCTACCTAGCCAGTTTGTGGATTGTTTGACGAATTATTGTTTAAAGTTCAAAGCAATTGAGAAAAAAAAAACGGTGTTCTGAAATAACACTTGTCCCTGATGATGTCTGGAGCCATGCACAAGACTCACAATGTACAGTATGTCACGTGATGTGTACACAGGGGCATGGCAACTAATGTTTTTGCTTTTTGTGAACCTGTATTCCATGAACCCCTTGCATCCAGCTGGTTTTGATGGGGTGCTAGTATGCCAAGATCAGGGCTGTGCAGTCGAGTGTAAATGCAATAGGCACTACACTGAATAGGGTGGTCCTATTTATATCGCACTCGGAGCCCTCCTTTCATTTGAAAAAGTTGCAATTATTCATTACACTTCTATTAAAGAACAATATAGTTCATGTAAAATTGGTCAAATCGACATGAATTTTGATAGTTATGTGCGTTTTAACGTCACCCAGGGCCGTCCTGCCACTAGACTCTCTTCTGATCCCCTCATGTTATCTGTTCCTCGTTGTAAAACAGCGGATTGTCCACATTTGGAACCAACTTCCTTTGTCAGTCAGATCTAATGTTTCCTTATCAACATAAAGACTCATCGATGCTTGCGAGGATAAATTTGTGTCTAGTTTCTCAGCAGATGATGTTTGCACTTGGGTGTCGCATTGCTGTTGCCCTCGTTGTCGAATGATGTAATTGTCTGTCCCGCCTCAACTCATATGTTTTTTGGTTGTTGCTTTTTTTCCCCCGAGTGTGGGGTATTAGTATAGACAATCTCTGTGGCAGGACGGCCTTGTAGAGGTGCTGGTCACTTGTCGCGGTTTTATGCGGGACTGAGAAGGTAAACGGCACGTTGTAACGTTACACCAAGAAATCTATGCATGCAATCTGTCGGATTTATTCAGGCGTTGTATAAAACAAATAATGAATGTTTCACATTCGTGCAACTGCAATGGTAAGAATAATTTCATTCGGTGACAGATGGAATGTCCCATTCCACGAAGCTTCGCCTCGTGGAATGGAACATTCAATCTGTCACCTCATGAAATTATTCTTACCATCGCACTCATAAACATTCATTATTTGTATAATGCATCTCAAGGGTAGGGCTGTTCACTTTCTACAAATTTATTATTCGATTATTCGAAACTGGGTTTGACCGAATATTTGATACTCACTGATCAAGTTTTTCACACATCAGCATGCCCCACTGGTAAAAAGTTGCACACAAAGCACCCTGGTTTTTTACATGCAGTGATCGATATTATGAACCGTCCAATTGACATTTGTTTGCAGGTGCGTGCTGTATCAAGATCATTACGGGTACGTGTAACGTTCTGATAACAAGAAACCAAACTCCAACCTGCAAGGGTTTTATGGACGGGAACAATAAACCTCCATCCACAAAGAGTTAGCTTGTGAATGTCTTCCCACAGGCTCTCGGAAGGCAGTGCTTTATACACTACATCGCGAAGGGTAAAACAAATCTCACCTTGTTGACAATGAAAATCACTTTGTTAGACCCGTCCTCCACCAGGTTTAGCTGGTTACTGTTCCTAGTCCGTGGGCCTACACCAGGTTCTCTGTCGAGAACGGCTTTGATCAGTCTGGCTGCAATGACGGTCTTGCCAGAGCCAGTGGGGGCCACGATGACTGAGTTTTTGCCTTGCAGTGCAGCAGTGATCAGTTCTTTTTGATAGCCGTACAGCTGTATGGGGACAATCTCTGGTGACTCCTCCTCCGATGAGCTGTCATTCTCATCGTCCTGCTGGGCAGTGTCATTACTGATGTCTTGTCGAGCGTTGTCATTCTCGATGCCCTGCTGTGGGTTGTCATTCCTGTTGGTGTCATTCCAGTTGCCTTGCTGTGTGGTGTCATTCACAGTGACCAGCTGGGTGGCGCCATTGCCATTGTCTTCTTGTGCCTCTGCCTGATGGAGAGTTATGTTTTCTCTCTACACAGGGATGAGTACATAGAGAGGAATACTCAAAACAGTGACAGAAGGGTTGAAGGATGGTTCTACCGAAAGTATTTTGAGCAATTTGGTTTTATTTTGAGCTATTTTATATCAAATAAACCACAAGGGAAACTGGCTAGGCAATTTTAATCAATATTCAGAATGAGCAAAGAAAACTGACAGGAGAGGGGTTTGAACCTAAGACCTGGGCCCAATTTCATGGCTCTGCTAACCACAGCTTTCCGCGCTTACGATCACCATTTTGCGCTAGAGGAAAAATTCTGCACTAACACTGTAAGCACAGAATCCTTAGTTACGGGATGTACGCATGCTCAGGAGCCAAAATTCCCCGCTAGCTTGCCGTAAGCACAGAATTTTCTGCTACAGTAAGTGGGGATTTTTTGCGAATGGTAAGCAGAGCCATGAAATTGGGCCCTGCATGTACAGATCACTGTAAGCCAGAGATTATGCCCCAACTTTACAATACAATCTGGGAAATTGGAAGGACAATGTGAGTATATCACTCATCAAGTATACAACTTTTTTTGTACCTTCAAACAAATATCAAGGGAAATTGAGTTCATAATTTTAGAAAAAAATTCAAAGTGAATAACAGAAAGTCACAAGGCTCTGAATATTGAAATCCCCAAGTCAGTTTCCTTCAGATAGTTTGAGTCCAAATAAGCCCGGCCATCGTATTGTACATTTCTGACAGCCAAATCTGAGTCACTTCATTAAAAATGCATGGGATCCATAAAAAATGTTCACTATTGTGGCTGTTTGTTAATACTCACCTTTGGCGATACATCCTTTGCTGATGTGAGGTTTTTCTCCTCTTGAGAGATGTTGAAGTTGACATCATTTGATTTCAGGGACGAGTCTGGAGTAAGGCTGGACTCCCCTACAGTTTTCTCCTTTTCAGCACTCAGAGAGTCACATCCACTAGCATAATTTTCTGAGGGGGTTTTCTCCTCATAAGCTACGGGTCGATCAACCATGGTGCATGTGTCAACAGCTTCTATGTCACTGAGTGTTAGAGACTCTTTTCCACAGCAATCGTGATCTAGAAAGATAAAGAAATACTCTGTAATTTAATGAACTAACGCAGGACAGCATATGAGCTGTTTAGGCTTGTAAACTAAGCCAACAGGAAAGCACACAATAGGCAAACAATGGATTGACAGAGTAATGTGCATATAGACGACAATGTGCATATAGACGACTACCAGCCATGCGGCTGTGGGCTGTCGTCCATATATTCAATGGATTAAGCACATTTATAAGCCACCAAGAAATTTCACTATCCCTATTGGTCGAGAAGCCAGTATAAATGACTAACCAGCCTAGAATAAACCCTTTTGGGGTTAAAGATCACCAAAATAGAAAAAAAAGTAGGTTTTTCCATAAAAAAGGAAAAATATTTAATAGAACACAAATCAGATTTGTTAACCCTCCTATGCAAACATACATTCTGAGCCATGTTGTTGTATGGGTCAAAATCAGTCAAGGTGATTGTTTCTGACCCTCCTGCCATAGTACAAAACCACATGTAATCTGATCATGTCTGTGTAAAAGTATAGCAGGGGAGGTGGAAGGAAATTTTGACTGATTTTGACCTTTTAAATAGTAGGAAGAGCACAGACAGTATATCTTCAAGTAAATGTAAGTGCTTCCTTACTGCAATGCCTGAAAGTAAAAGACTTAAGCCCTGTCCGCACTGAACTTTTTTTGGTAAAACTTACCGAGACGATGGGTACTTTTTCCATTTTAAGTCCAGTGCGGACAGCCTAGGACGTTTTCCTCTCAGTTACTTTTCCTGAGTCCAGCGGTTACTTCTACCGGGGCAACTGCTGCCCAGGAAAAACTGAGGTAACTTTTCCCGAGACGATAAGTCCAGTGCGGACAGTGCGAGTCGGTATAGTGGCTCAGGAAAGCGTACATCCAGCCCGAGCGCAAGGTCATGCTTCACAGGGAAACCATGCATGCGCTTTGCATTGTTTCACCGCGGTGCGGTGCATATGTGGCAAGTTTGCAAATTCCAGTGCGTTGTTCCTCTTTTGGTCGCAATCATGGCAGATTTTATTATTGATACAGTCGGAAGTTTGATTGGTGCTAAAAAAGACGTAGGCCTGTACATCGGCCGAAAAAATTAAAAGGCAGGCGTGATTTGGGTCAATCGCGTCAATGTAGAAAGGTCACGCAAAGCGCCCTCATGAGTCGTTATATTGACAGCTCAGTTATACTTCTACCACGGTCTCGGTAAACTTTTCCCGTGTCGAAAGTCCAAGTGCGGACAGTGGTCACATTTTACCATTTTTCATTTTACCATCGTCTCGGTAAAACCTTCCAAAGAAAGAAATGTCCAGTGCGGACACGGCTTTAATTTACTATGTGAAATTCAAGTTTTGCAGACCTGTGACTGGTTTCCACCCTGCAAAGAAAACAGACATCCATTAAGTCCCGCCCCTTTAACTACTGACCAATCACAGCAGCGATTATGGACCAATATGTGTGTGTGTGATGACAAGTCTGACATGCGTGTGCATACTGCCATCAGCCAATACATCAAGGAGTGGAGCCAAATGGATCAGTCTAAGGTGAGGGGGAATTACCTAAACCACTTAGCATGTCTGACATCTCCTTGGCAAGTTCACCGTTGCCATTTTCAGAAAGTCCAGTTATGAGCTGACGAATGCAGTTCAAGCCTTTAGTAAACAGAATCTGAAGCAGCAAAATGGCACCACAGGTACGACCATCATTTCTTGTTGCTGTCAAAACTCTCTCTCGCTCTTCTCTGGTCATGTCCTCTATGTAGTCGATGATATCAGTTGGGTCAATTTCACACAACTTTACACAGAATGCCTGCAGCACTTGCTTGATGAACTCTCTGCATTCAGACTCTTCAACAGCCGATTTGACCCCTTCAATGAAGTCAGCCATGTACTTGAAACTCTCTGTTTAAGATATTCAAATGTTTTACGACAATATTAGAGCAATATCTGACAAAAAATGTTTCATTTGCCCTCCTATGATCAAGTCAATGTATAAGGAGTTATTGACTGTTTTTAATTGATAACAAAAATGGTGCCCCTGTGGTACAGATGAAGTCTTGACCACACACCTACTGCAGTAAGTAGCTGGCAGGAGACTAAACATCTTTTCCTCCATTGTGCAGTCATGACAGTGCCGAGCAGTTGTGAAATTGATCAAAACAAATTGGCTTGTTTTGACTGGTTTCGACTGATACTGACTAGCGTAATAGTTTCACAGTGCCGCTTTGGGGCAGCAGACATTTTGATGGGTTGGGTGGATAAACCTTTACTTAAACCCATGTGACCAGATAGCATTAAATATTAACAAATAAACCACCAGGGAGCAATTATATGCGATTCAATAACAAATGAGTCTCCTCGGCCCATACTCTACTTGTTTAGCATCTGATAGTATTTGTTGAAAGTGAATGCACTGATGAAGACTGTACATATGTTGGGGGGGGGACATACGCCCCACCATAAAAAGACCCTCCCCCCCAGGGGGACAGGAGGGGGAGGGGGAGTAGTCCCTTATAGTACGATAATGTTCCGTCTACACTCCAGTGTCCCTTCTTTGGGAAATATTGACATAGCTGATAGTATCAGAGCTAGAATGTACTTTAGTCATCTTATAAGTGATGTTTGTGAGAGTTGAACTTTAAAATGGGCAAATTTAATAGATGACGATGCATTGTGTACTTATAAATGCACCTTTAATATCTCCTTTTAAAATAAGTAACAATAATTTCATTTCATACAAAATACATCATCCTACGATTTCATAGTTCAATTTCACTTGTTTGCCCAATAAATAACAGGCACACTCACAATCAAGCAACACAAACAAATGCAACTGATGAGTTTTTGTTTTCCACTGACCCCATCGGCGGACTTCACCAAAAAATAAAAATAAAAACAATAAAACAACTGAAAAAATAAAAAAATAAAAAAATAAAAAAGACAAACGGTTTACACATTGCCTGTCAAGTATTCAGAAGCCGAGATTTATCAGGACGGATCCCTTCACCGGCTTCTATATAGCAGAGATGTAGTCGAGTCCATCACATGTCCCTGCAAGTCCATCACAAGCAGTCCTAATCCCCAATCACAAGCTATTCAAATGAGCTTTGACAAAGGCATTTCTTTTGTCATTGTTCATCCAGTTACTTGTGACCGGCTTTATGAAAGGACTTCTGACTGGGCTTGCGAAAGTACTTGTGAAAGTACTTGCGGGGACTCGACTCCAACTGTGCTATATAGCACTCTTCTGTCCACTGTATAATGGCGCAATGTTTAATTGGAAGAGGACTGCAGTGCACTAAAGTCAAGGAAATTAGCTGCACTGCAAAACACAAGAAGAAAGGTGGCATAAACTTACCCGTTTCTTGTCCCATGGCTTTGAGAGACACAATAAAAGCAGCATAGGTGCCTTGCTTGTTTTCTTCTGCCAGATGATTGAGAAGCTGAGAGGTGGTGTCAGGTTTCAAAGTAGCTGGAAAAAAGATGAACAAATAATTCTTCTTTATCCACGTGTAATTAACTGACAGGTACAATAGTGTTTATTCAAGCCATGTATTTTTACTTTGCAGAGAGGCATTAGCCAGCCTTGTATGTGGAGGGTACTCGGGATATGGTTGTTTTATTAAACGTTAATTGGGCTGTTTGGAGAAGTTTTGTAACGTCTAAAAAATGTTGCGTGAACGTTCTGGAAAAACGTACTTAAGACCTCCGAGTTTTACATAAACTGAAATGTTTTCCTCAGTTGGTTTCAGTTTAGTGTTGGTCCGCCATGCAGTATAACCCCTTGCGTATGGATGACGCCATATGGCATCCCCAAAAAAGTGCCACGAGGCCGGATGACGCCATTTTCCGCCGTTTGTGCAGTGTCAATCCATTGTTTGATTATTGTTTATGATACGCTTGACTGCACAAAAACATTTTAGCGGTACGCTTGGCTGCAGTATAACCCCTTGCGTATGGATGACGCCATATGGCATCCCAAAAAAAAGTGCCACGAGGCCGGATGACGCCATTTTCCGCCATTTGTGCAGTGTCAATCCATTGTTTGATTATTGTTTATGATACGCTTGACTGCACAAAAACATTTTAGCGGTACGCTTGGCTGCAGTATAACCCCTTGCGTACGGATGACGCCATATGGCGTCAAAAAATAAAAGTGCCACCAGGCCGGATGACGCCATTTCCCGCCGTTTGTGCAGTTTCAATCCATTGTTGGATTATTGTTATGTAACACTTGACTGCACAAACACATTGTAGTGGTTTGCTTGGCTGCCAGAACCGCCGCAACACCCCGACGTCTCACGTAAAATACCGTGCTCAAGGGGCTAATTCTTTCATGCGTGAATTATATGCGGGACATCAAACATTCCCGCTCCCAAAATTTTGAGAAAAATATTGCATGGTTTTATTTCGCTATTGATATCGACCTTCTAATAACATGCAGTTATTTAGCCATTCTGCATGTGGTTTGCAATCTACATGTATCACAGTCTGTAACATGAAGGTCCGCCAGCAGGTCACATTAGGAGTGTTTATCATACCGTTCGGTATAGCGATTTTCAGCCGTCAGTCCGCCAACATGGCACCTGTTCTTTTAAATAGTGCCCTTTTGCGTCAAATTTGAAGTGCGCCCTTATTTTATTGTAATTGAACATGCATGTGCCGGCCATTGAATCATGTTATTACATGTTCATTCTAAAGCAACAGTCGACTTTCTCTTTTACATTGTATTCCTTGGGGAAATAATAGCCGCCTGTCACTCTTCAACATAAAGCTGTGGCCATTTGGGAATTACAAACAGCATAAATACCCAGTACATATTTTTAATCCGTTGCCTTTTTTTTTAATCTGCAATGTTCAGTAAGTTTTCTACACAAAATTTGGGAGCCAAGGATGGTGTTCGGTATAGCAGAATGTTCGGTATAGCGGTGTTTGTTATAGCGGCGTCCACTGTACTAACATTGCTGTACATATCGTGACATATGATGTTTCAGGCTCACTTTTTAGAGAATGGCCCCGAGTCTGGAGCTGTGCTACTGCATGCAATACAAATGATGGTTGTTAATACTGCATACGAGGTGCGATCAAGTTCCGAGACTGTTCCTGTTGCTGAACGAACGGAGTGCAGCACAGTACTGTGCATATAGCAGGTGTAAGCAATAACTTTCGTGAGTATAGTATTCCGAGTTACATGTACATCGCTTGATCAAAATCAGCACCTGTCATTGGAGGAGGACGAGAGGTCAGGGCAACCCTCCACTAGCACAACCCCCGAAAATGTCCAAGAAATTGAAAGAATTGTGCATCATCAGGATCATCAGATCACCATCGAGAACATTGCTGACATCGTCAACGTGTCATTTGGAACAATTCAGGCAATCCTCACGTCGAATTTGAACATGCGCCACGTCGCTGCCAAGTTCATGCCCAGGCTCCTGAATCCCGAGCAGAAGCAGCACCGTGTCGAAATCTGCGAGGATCTCTGTCAACAGGCCCAGGATGACCCAAACTTCATGTCGAGGATCATCAGCGGTGACGAGAGTTGGGTCTACAGCTACGTACGACCCAGAGACCAAACAGCAGTCTTCGCAGTGGAAGAGCCCACAGTCTCCAAGACCGAAGAAGGCGCGTCAGGTCAGGAGTACATCCAAGAGCATGCTCATCGTTTTCTTTGACATTCGTGGGTTGTGTGCACCGTGAATTCCTCCGACAGGGTCAGACTGTCAACGCTGAGTTCTACTGCACCGTTCTGTGACGTCTGAGGGAAAACAGTGGGCGCAAACAGCCTGAACTGTGACACGCCGGCAATTAAGTGCTCCAACATGACAACGCGCCGGCTCACAGCGCGTTAAAAACGTGCAAGTTTCTTGCCCGTAACAACACAATCGACGCTCCCCACCCCCCCTACTCGCCGGATTTGGGTCCCTGCAACTTCTTTCTATTCCCCAAAATAAGTTCCAGCTGAAGGGTCGCCGTTTTGACACTGTGGAGGAGTTCCAGCAAGAATCGCAGGGTATGGTGCTTGACGCGCTTATGGAACAGGATTTCCAGGGAGCGTTCTAAGTGTGGCAGGAGCGCTGGGAGCGATGTATCACTGCAAAAAGGGGACTACTTTGAAGGGGATGGCAGCCAGATTTAAATGCTTGTTATAGGCACAGTCTCGGAACTTTGTGATCGCACCTAGTAAATATGATATAAACATTTGTAAAAATCACATAGAAGTTCAAAATAATTTTGTTTCAACTTTTATGAATTCTAGAAGTGAAAGCAGTGTAAAGCTAGTCACAACTTAGTTAAAAGTATGACTTTTTGTTAATTAATTAGCTTAATGAAGAAATAATTGAATGAAATAACAATGCCACTTTTTAGCTTGAGTAAAAAAATTCCCACACTTTTGGGGATGAAAATAATTCTTTTATGGAAGCCCAAGAAATACAACAGTAATTTTAATTAATTAGCATATATACTAATTTAGGATTTGATTAATAACTTTTCTAACCCTGCTAAATCATGTAAAATGCATTTGAAATGTTTGAAATCTCTGACTCTTTTTTGAAAAAGTGTGGCTCTGAAAAGCTGTTGTCTTTGGCCTCCCTATCCATACCCGGCCATAGTTTGACAATAATTTTTACGAAGTGTTTATTATGCCGTGAACTGGTCTAGCGTTTTTTCAGCTGTGAAATCCTCTGGGCATGTGCAATCAGTCGTTTAGTGGCACACTATAACAATAAACTGCCCCATCTGTCGAGTTGGCAAGTTAAAAAGTCCCCCAAAATACTCACTGCGCATGCTCAGTGCCGTGCCGGTCAAATAGTTTTAAAAATACGCTGATGCCGGTCCCTGGCCAAATAATGTTACACTGTCTAATTTTAAAGGGTACGTGCAATAGAATTTTTATTGTGTATCGATGAAATAAAGTTTTTGAAACACAACTGTGTGTTGTTTGTATTTTTTATTTCGCGTATGCATTTTAAAATATTTTTTTAAGTCGGGAGGGGGTGAGCCCCGCCCATCAAGTGGTACCACCGCTGTGACGTCATTTCGGGAACCCGGTGTACAGTACACCAAGGGTGCGTTGCATTGACATGCACATGTGTTTTCGCTGTGTCCTGGAAAGCTTTCAGTGTTTTGCGAATGTTTTTCGTCGATAATACCGCATCGTTGTGTTGCTGCTGGATTCAGCTAAGGATGGTGTCAGTCTTCCCCTCTTTCCAGTAGAACCGAAATATCGTCGTATCTGGACTCAGAGAGTGTTATTTAGCCTACCAATCGTTGTTTTCAAGTCGTTCACCGCGTTCCGCGTTGGAGTCCGATTCGGAGTCTTCAGTAGTTTCGCTGTTACTCTCGCCTTCTGGCTCATACATGTACGGACGAGCTCTAAGTTCCTTCTCTTTCTCGCCCCAATAATGTTCCGAAGAAGTGTCTGAATCGACAAGTCTAAAATCAACACTTGATTGTCAGATTCAGATCTAAAAGATTCTGTTTCGTGTTTGTAAATTTTTTTCGAGACAAGAAATGTTTCCCTGGTCCCTTCATCCAAAGCTATTTAATCGGGCGTGGCTGGTTCCCTCAACAACGGTATACATCCACACGTGTTCAAATTACTCTCGCTGAGTTTCCGTGTTCCCGAGATGACGTCACGCTGTTATATAAGTGTTAGGGACGCGGAAACAATATAGAAAGGGGGAACTTTATTCCGGGAAAATTAAACACCAAAAATGGGCAGAAATACGGAAAACACATTTTAATCACATTTCTTATAACTTATATTGTAAAAGAGTTATACAAAATCAAAATGATTTTTTTTTGAACAATTTCATTGCACCCACCCTTTAAACCCGTTAATTTCTTACCTTGATCAAGCGAGCTTGAGCCAACGAGATTACCAAGAAACTTGGTATTCATCTTCAAGTCAAGGTTTTTTTCTAAGAATGACCGAAAAACTTTGGTGATCAAGTACAGTCTAGGATCACCTTCATTTGTTCCTTCCTCCATGGTTCCTTGAAGTCCAACTTTAACTCCAGCCATCTTCAAAGTTTCACCTACCTCCATCACGCAGTCACAAACCGTGTATTCAACATGCATCCGTTTTGACGTTTTATATGCCACACTCATGAGTCATACGGGGATAAGTCTGTGGGGATTCCCCATGTGAGAAATCCAACTTACCGACGGCTATTTCACGTATACACCTAAGCATAGTTTTCATAAAGTCAATATAAAAGAGTGAACGGCTGAGCTGGATGATTATTCTTAAGGCGTGGGAGGCGAGAAAACCTCACAAGACAAAGAGAAAGCCACAAAGAATAACATCAATACAGATTTTGTTTTTATCAATCGTTGAATGAACCATGGAGGAAGGACCTTCCTCCATGAATGAACATCTACATCTTCCTCGCTTAATAAATGATCAACTTCACACGATCGAACTGCATAAAGTCCGCACATAAAACAGTTAGCGGCGTCGTTGGGTCATTACATGTTCTCGGGTTTTTACATGCGCGTTCTTAGTCTTATAATATACTTGCGCAATATCACACAAACTGATGATTTCAAGAACCCTTTTGCTGAAATAGGATATTAAGCAACACCGTACGTAATACACGGCTGCTGTCGTCCCCAGAAGGTTAGTTATGACGGAATATCCAGGGTGGGAATATTGCATGCGAGATGTAACGATTCGTAACGATTTTACCATGTTTACGCGGTCTGGAGGAATTCATTCAATTGGATAGACCATGGAGGAAGAACATTAATATACAGACGGATAGACTACCGTTAGTCAGTACAAAAAAGTAGTGATTTGGTATGAACGTGAGTATATCTCCAATCATGCCAATAGTTTTAGACCCGTAAACGGGCCCCTTAAATCATGGAGGAAGAATACAGCAAGTTAATTACAGGGTTACCGATTTAAATCGAATTGTCTTTTTTTAAAAGCAGTTGTTATTTTGCCGCGAACAGGCATCAGCTTATTTTAGCTACATTTATTGTTATTGTATTTGATGACTGGTGTCATTTTTTAATGAATATCTGACTCATGAAATTTGGGCTTCTCTTCCCTATTATTTGGTTAAACCACTACCTCCATGGTTAAACCCTCTCACGTGACCAGCAACTCTAATTATCGATATTATCAATCACTTGGCATTTGTAATACTACCGTATGTATTTCATGGTCACCAAATTTCACGCTACACCGGCACGGCACTGCACACACATGCGCAGTGAGTATTTTGGGGGACTTGGACATTTTTACCATAACTAATTTCGTCTGGTTCCATGCCTTCGTTGTCAATCTGAATCAGACCAAATGCAATTTCGGACTTTATTTTCCTTAACAAAAATCCTCCAGGAAGATGAATCAGAAAAAGATTTTAAAAAATTAGGGAAAAAAAAGAGAAAACCCCCAAAAACCACAACATGGCGTAGGGCGGCATCGAACCCGTATTTTATGGGGCAGCCCCACTTTATCGAGTGCTCTCTAGCAAGGAGCGACAGGGGCAGTTTATTGTTGAGCACACCAAGAAATGACTGACAGAGTGTACCCCCCGTGCAGTAACCCCTAGAACGGTCCGTTTGTTGCAGTTTGTTATTAAATGTTAATTTACATCTGAAAATGAGTTTAGAATAAAGAGGGCCCCATTAGAAAAATATGTTGCCTGTTTTTTCTGTGTTTTACATTCTGGCTACTGTGCAATGACAGAGGCCAATTTAAATGAATTAACCCTCCAACTACATGTATATTGCCATTGCCATTCTCAAAATAATGTGATATCATTGCATAAAATGTATGATTCAAAAAATGGTAAAAACCCACATTCTGAATAGATGCCTTTTATCCTGGTGATTTCTGTCTTTTCTCGTCTTTTGTAGCCCACACCTTGAGTGGCCTTTTGGCATGGTGTTGGGTGTTACTCATAAAAAAAGCCTCTGGGCAAAATATAAAATAAAACATTTAGCATCCCTGCCTGCTTCCTTTTTCGAGACCATCTCCTTTTTTTCTCTCTTGTTTTTTTATACTTTTCTCCAAAAACCATGATAAAATGCAAGGGGAAGAAATGAAATGCCTCAATGTTCATGTATTGCATGTTTTGGATCAGTTTAACCAGTTCGCGCCGGGATTACTGTTTGCCGAAAATTTTGGTTAAAAAAAAAAAATTCAAAATATAGCATCCAACAACTTCTGATATACAGCTAAATGCCACAAATACTGATTCGCAAGAGTCATTTCAACAGTATTTGTACAATATTTCTTGCCGAAACCTCATATATTTCAATACTCCGGTGTGCCCACTGGAGCGTAAATTGTAGAACAACAGGCCGTGCACAGTGGCCAAGTTTAAGTTCAACACACGGTCCGCCTCCAAAGACTTCTCGGACTTTGTGTGTGTGTACAAAACAAATGAGGGATTAGTGTGTTGAGACGTCACCCGGAGGTGAGTCGAGGCAAGCTTGACGTGTTAACCCGTCAGCCGTGCCCGTGTATAAAAACAGCCAGTGCGTGTTAACTCGTCCTCTGACGCGAACTGGTTAAGGGGACGAAAATGTCAGCGAAAGCTATCTTGGAAAACATTGGATAAAAAATTTCTTGGAAAATATTGGATGATCTAAAATAGAAGTCAATAAAAAGGACATCCTTTATTTCTTGAAAATGATATGACCCTGAACATTTGTTGGCCTAACCAATGTCTTTTCATTGTATCTAATAATATTTACAGTTTTTCTAGTGCATCATGGATTCTGTTAGAAAAGCCAGGGAAAAGAGACTGAATGAGAATGCAGTCAGGTTTGATGATGTCAATCCAACAGAACTTCTGCCTCATCTCAAATGTCTTTCAAAACGAAGTAAGGTAAGTCCTTTTTTAAGGAGCAGTCTGTCTCTAATATGCAGTGATGTAGTCGAGACCATCACAAGACCACACAAGACCCAGCAAGACCAGCACAAGACCTTCAGTCTTAAATCAAGTCTCAAGCTATTCAAATGAACTGTAAAAAGAGCATTCCTTTGTCATTGTTTATGCCTGTGACTTGTGTCTGTTACAAGCTGGTCTTGTGCCTTGTCCTGTGATGGTCTCGACTACATCAAGATCACTGCTAATATGGCACGAAAGTTTAGTTACTGTCTAATTAGTACTAGGTCCTATAATCATAACATTCAGTCAAATACCTTTACAGAATCAGTAATTTTGAATTGTTTCTAATGGACACTTATGCTACATGTATGCATAATAGACAGTTTGTGTCAATGTATAAAATCAACACGTAAGGTATTTTTGCAATCTGCCAATAGTTTTGCACCAGTCGGGGGTAGAAATGACACTTTAATGTGTGTTGACTATTGAAATCTTAGAAATGCAGTCCTTCAATAAATCTATTCTTTTATAGTAGAATCACATTCTAATTTAAAGTTGATGATTGCCCATAGACAACCAGTCAATTTTTCTTTAATAATCCTGTCAGTCTGTACATCCTCAACATTTCATCAAAGTTAAAATGAGATTTGAAACAAATTTTGAAAAAAACTGTTCATCGCATGTTTAACAATCGTTTTTCATACTTTTGGTAATTAACGTTCACTTTGTATTTAAAAGTTGCTCATTAGCATGCATGTCATATTTGGTGCCAAATTCGGGGCCAAAAAGTACATGGGTCGTTCCAAAGTGACATTTTTATGGAACGACCCACATGTACATGTACGTCATTTCAAACCTATTTTTTAGCCACATGGGAATCTTATTCAGTACAAAAGGTAGAAATGAAAATAATTCAAACAAACCTCAAGGAAAATTGACTAGGTAAATTTGAATAAATTTTTCAAAGTGGGGGCACTAGTCAGAAGTCATAAATAAACCCATAATTAATGGCAAAAAAATTTGATCACGTCTCACCCCTCCTTCAACAGCTTCACTGGCTTCCTATTCATCAACGTATTGATTTCAAATTGTTAACCATTACCTATAAATGTATGAGTGACAGTGCCCCATCTTACCTCACTGAACTTATCGTTCCATATCAGCCCAATCGTCCACTTCGTTCTAGTTTAGATACCAGGATTTTAACAAAACCCATAACCCGATCATCCACATCTGCAAAAGGTTTTTATGCAGCTGCTCCAAACCTTTGGAACAGTCTTCCTTATAAAATTCGTCATGCCAGTTCTCTTACTCAATTCAAAACATCACTCAAAACTCACTTATACCAGTCATTTGTTTTACAGGCACCTTATTAATTAATTATGTTGTTTTTTTCTCGATGTAAAGCGTTGTGATACCACTTGTGTAAGAACGCTATATAAATGCCTTAATTATTATAATGCAGTGTAGCCAGAGATCACGCTCTGGGAAGTGATATTGTGGAGACCACTCAAAGATGACTTTTTAACTTATAATTCAAACAAACCGCAAGGGAAACTGACTATTGATAAATTCATTTACGGATTTTCTTTCATATTTCAGGAAAAAATTGATCGTGAGGAAAAATATAATGGGCCCAGTAGTGCAGCCACTGAGCTTTGGCTGACGTTGCCCAGGTATGATGATTGGTTTGAGCAACTGATCCCTGCTTTGCGGGAATTTAACCATAAGGAGTTAGCTAACCTGTTGGAGGACCCCACCGAAGACCATCCAGACAACTTTACCGACAATCATCGGGATGTGCATCCAAACGGCCATCAGGGAGAGAGAGGTTAGTTGAAAGGGTCTGTATAAAGCTTTCAAGTAGCAGTTAAGAAGTCTGAATGGTTAGTAGTATCTTAGGAAATACATCCTCTTGAGAAAACAACATTGTACAGTGCAAAAGAACAGACCGGTATTGGAATTAAACTTGATGACTCGAAAGCTTAATGACTTGAAGAGATATTGCTTTCACAAGTTTTGAGGTGCTGATCTAAACACCTTGCTTTTGGTATGGAATTGCTCATTTTAGAAGAGACTCCAGTTGTTGAAAATATCAAGAACTTATCTCATCTGTGTCGCAAACAAATTCAGGCTCTACTACTCTTCATCATCGGAACCAGAATCGGCATGAGAATCCAGTACCGCATAGTCCTTCGCAGACATCATCGTCCACAGGTGCAGATGTGATCTCAAAGGCTACAGCTCAGACAAGATACACTCAGTTGCCTGCCAAAGTCCTGCACATACTAAGACGTCTGGATGTGTGCAATAATGCTAGTGGCAAGGACTGGACAGGCCTTGCTGGGCAACTAGGTAGGGACTGACTAATAATGTTGTTGATTTAGAAAGCAGACATAACTACAGTGATCATGGCGTTTCAAGACACTATATTATTACCCCTGCGATGTTCATTCCTGAAGTATTTTCAGTTCTGTAGGGAGTATGCTCGGCTACAAGTTAAAGGTACACAGTGCCCTGAAATTCCCCCAAATTTAATCTCTTTGTTTAGTTACCCTAACCTATTTCCAAGATTAGTGTAAAAATGTTACCATAAAAAAAACCAAAGCACCAATCATCTGACATTCAGACTGGCGCCACACATAGTGCAGCCTATATGTATTAACCAAAGCGCCAAGGACACAATTCTGAATACCAATAGTCTGACTTTAGTTTCCAAATCAAACTGGCATCCGCAAAATTGTTTTTACCAACAATTTTTAGGCAAACAGTGCATTTTCAAGTTGTGGTCATGTACATTATTTTATTATATTTTTGAATGATCTTTCGTAATGATAGCAATTTTAGGAGGAATGCTTTTTGTAGCCCAATTGGGCATATCCAAGGTAGTGTGTTTTAAAGCACACTGAGCTAATCTAACACACAACCACTACCCTCACAGTCACATTTAGTCCTGGGTGGAAAGCAGCAATTTGTGACAAAGTTTCTTGCTCAAGAACACAAGCACCATGACCCTGGTATAATCAATACGTTCAAAGATTCAAAGGTCAGCTCATGTCATCGGGTCATGCCAAGGTTCATGCAACTCCGCACTGGATGCTACAATGAACGCTATGCACCCGGTCCACTCATGTCCTCAGTTTATTGGTTCCAAATGTCAAAGTTCTTTTTAAAATATATGTGCGTAGTGCATATACCATGGGAGTGAAACTTTCAAACAGTGACGACATGACCTGACCCGAGATACTTTGGATACGTGCCACGGAGACGTTAGTGCGATGCATGTCCAGGCCAGGTCGTGTTGTGTACGTAGAATGCGTGTTTGGATGATAGAATGGTGAACATTCAGAATCTGGTCCACGCACGCCCTCATTAAATTTATAAAGATCTATTTTTAGTTAATTTGGCTAATTACAAACGGTGTTTTTTTTTTTTTTTCGTGCAATCCCCAATGTGGTCAGATTAAAATTTGCACTCATAAATCGGGGGAGAATTCTGACATAACCAGCTTGAACATTTGGGTGTTGTTTTGTAAAAGATGAGTTAACACTGCACTCATCAGTTTACCCCAGGCACACCAAATAAATCAACTCTCTTCTTCTATTTTAATTTAAGGTTTCAATGTAGACTTTGTTGAACGTCTGAAGTCACAGCAGGGAAGTCCTACTGAAGCACTGCTGAGTGAATGGAGCAAGGAGGAGAGTGCCACCCTTGGCAAGCTAATGGAATCGCTCCAAGATATCGAACGAGAGGATGTTTGCCAGCAACTGGAAGAGTTGCTGAGTCTTCATCCTGAATCAAGATCTGATCAGGTAATTATTTATTAGTCTGCTTCAATGTTTTATGAATACCAGGCTGCTTTTGATGGACAGCATGATTTGAGATATTTAATGAGAACTTTGCAAAGTGGAAATAATTGCAAACAACATTTTAAATTTCCAAAAATGTTTTGGGAATGGAGAAGTAGTAAAGAGAAATTGGAAATGTACAGTGCATCCCAAAACAAGGAGAGAAGGAGATTGGTAAGAGGAATAATCATAAAAACCACAAGATATCTATCAGAATGGCTTTCATGACAACCCATATGATGTGATCCACTCACGGCTTCATACTGAATGAGCACTTAAAAAAAAAAAAAACCTGTGCGAATTTTGTTTTGAACACTTTTAACAGCAACCGGTTCCATTAGTGCAGTCAGATTTGCTTCTGTTGTCAGACGTATGACTGTCGTATCGTTTAATGCAATACATCTGTTGATCAAAGGGGATGAGGTTTAGGAAGGGCAGTAGAAGTAGAGGGAAGGAAGGGGAAGCCTCAGTTGTTTATACAGTTGGGATCGAAGTTGATATACAAGTGGTAATTGTCCCTTCAGTTATTCCTGGAGCTGTTCTGTTACTTGCAATTTTCTATTTTAAATTCCCAGTATATAAATCATGCTCCAAAAGTCCTTCCTTATGCATTGTTTGGGGGACCACAGTATACATGTATGTAAACTTTTGAACACAACTATAGGTGTAATTTCCATGGCTGTATTTAGTCATGATTCCATCAGGTGCTTTGTTTTATATACAATAGAACTTCGCTTTAATAGCAATAACGAACATACTCTTTGGTTCCCAAATGGATGTATTCAATACAAACGAGCGACCACTACAGCGAAACCATTTTTGGATCCCATGATTTTCATTATTGTGGTGGTCTACTGTACTGGAGCAATACTGGGGGAAAAAAAATCAACTTATCACGGTTTTGGAAATCTTTAAAATCCCTTGTTGCGAAATGTGATGACACATGCTGAGTTTATCAAGGTCTCTATGTTTGTCTTGACAGTTTGATTGCAGTCAGCCGCCAAAACCGATTTCATCTGTCAATCAGAAGGCAATTTCTAGTAACCAATCTAAAGCCACTCCCCCTGCCATGGAAACAAACCACCATTCGGCATCAGTAGGAGAGCCCAATGTGATGCAGCCAGAACCAGGAACATCTTTCACCCAGAAGGCAATCTCCAGTAATCCTGTACTTCAGCAATCCAAGGTCACTCCCTCTGCCAACGAAACAAACCAGTCATCATCAGCAGCAGGAAAGCCCCAAATGTCCAGCACAACATCCACATCACTGGCAGGTGACGGTGGTACAGGTAACGTGGGGAGACCAAAGGATACTGCATCTTGTCAGCAGGCAAGAGCTGAGGCATCTTGTTTGGGGGATAGCAGTGGCGAAGCTGTAGCTGGAAAGAGCAAAGATGAATCTACAAAGAAATCCATGCATCAAAAACTGCAGAACGGTGTGAGGAGCAAAGGGGATAACTTTAATCGCGGTGTTGGAGTGGTTAATTACAACACAACAGATGGCAAACTGCCAGAGGGCCTGCCAACCAACCCTGTCAATCGAAACAGCAGCCAGATGCCAGTGAATAACCTGAACAGAAATGGCCCTGACACTGACCAAAATGATACCGGTTCTGTGGAGTATGTTTGGCAGTGATTGCTGCAGATGGAGGCAACATCCACCAGATATTGACTGTTTCTTGAATGTTATTAAGCAGATAACAGAAATTTTCTCATGTGTGTGGAAACCAATAAAAGATACTGAGGAAAGTTGAACAGATTTATTAATTGTATCATGGTCCTTATTTGTGTGTAAGTGTACGTGCATGGTCATAAATCTTGCAGAAATTTGTATTGCTTTGAGTGCAACTTTCAAATTTCTGTCTTTTCGCGTTGAAGTGGCCATTGTTTCAACAATTACAGAGCAAATGCCACGAATGAGGTGTCAAAATTCTCATAATTAGCTTCTGCTTCTCACGGTCTTATCACATTTGTTACGAGACTAATCGTTTTTAAGTAATGGTCCCCTCTTAAGGGGGGGGTAAGTTACTTTTTGGGGGGTGTTTATGCTTGTTTTACACAAACCAAAAAGTTGGTAGAGCGCTGGTACGGTATTCCAGAGGTCGCAGGTTCAAATCCTGCTCCTGCCAGGTTTTTTTCTCTTCACTTTGAAAATTTATTCAAATTTACCTAGTCATCTTCCCTTGTGGTTTGTTTGACGAAACCAAAAAGTAAATATATAAAATAATACTTACAGTACATTGCAATTGAAAGTTCACACTGAATGGGAATGGGAAATTTTGTGAAAAGAATTCACATTCACATTTTCATTCATATTTCACATTTCTCACACAACTTTTCCCACCTGTGAATTCAAGTGGGAAATTATTTTCCCACTTTCAGAAAAGGTGTGAAAATATTTTTCCACTTGTGTGCAAAGGTGTCAAAATGTTTTCCCAAAGTGGGAAAACATTTTCACATTTTGTGAAATCAAAATGAATTACTTGGGAAGGGAAAAAGTGTGAAGAGAAATTCCCATTTCGAGGTTAACTTTCAATTCATAAATGCCTCAGCGAGTTTCACTATCCCTATTGGTCGAGAGCCTGTCACGTGGGTGTGTTTAAACGGTTGTTTGAACACGGCGCGGTTTGAAACATTTTTTCCGGTGTCACACGAAATGTAGAGTCCTACAAAATCTGGTCCATTTTATTGGTTGAACACTCGAGCGACCAGTCACTCTCCTAATAACGCAAGCGCAATACTACCGATGCGTCCGTATTTAGAGTCCATAATTTCACGCTACACCGGCACTGCTGCTGCGTTCTTGCACCACCTGGCGAGCGCGTAGCGCGCGCGTCAATTTCCATATAAGGACTTGTTTACCACTACTCGCGCGTGGCACGAACCATTAAATAGCTGAAGGGGTGTTTTACAAACCAAGGTAAAACAAATTAAACAAAATCATTGGAAATTTATAATTTTCGGTGGTTTTTGCTTAATTATACAAAAAGGTATTTTATGAATGGGAATAAATATGTGCTGGGCCGATTTTAAACGTACGTTTAAAACCGCCTTGGGGCCTGGACGCTGATAAATGACCCTCGCCTTCGGCAGGGGTCATTATCAAGCGCCCAGGCCCCAAGGCGGTTTTAAACGTACGTTTAAAACCGGCCCAGCACATATTTATTCCCTTATTGAAAGTACTGTATATGAAACACAAATATAATAATTTAAATGTTCTGAATGTCTTCTATTACTTATTCAAAATTTGAACAAAAGATTGATGGATTTTCTGTGTTGATGAGCATGAAGACAATTGTCTTGCTGATGTGACACTAATTAACCTGAATCTTCACACATTTTTGTTGGCTCCACATGATGTTTAATTTTATGCTTTCACATCTACAGCACTAGGTAATGAACTATGCATTTATATCTAAAGTCATTGGGAAGCTAATTGAACACTGCGACTAACTGATGCTTGCACTTGAGCCTCATAACCCAGGTTGAATCTCATTTTCAACCTCGTGTTCAACCCTGTGTTGTTTGACACTCGTTTTTAGTTCAAACCAGGGTGAACTCAACCCCTGCTCATTTCACTGTACTGTTTTTAACCCAGGGGAAATTAATCTTGAGGTTGACGAGGGGTTGAGAATTGCCAAGTGTGAAATGTTGATGATTTTCAACCGTGAGACTTGTCCAGTGTAAATGGCCTTTAGACAAATGCTATTTGAGGCTTTGCACGGTGAAGAGTACAACAGAAGTTTGCAGATGCACAAGTGTAATGTCCAACTGAATCAAAAACGGTGTGGTTCCGAGAACCATGTGAAACAACTTGACGTTCAATGAGCATGCTGTTTTTGTCACGAGAATAGACATTCTTCCTCTAACTTTCAAAGCAGATCGACTGCCTGAAAGGTCGAGTTACATGTAATATCTCTAGTTCTTGTAAGAACCTTCCGTCTATTTTATAGAGTTTACACATGGTGTATCTGTAAACTTCTGTCTATATATGCACAGGTTTATAGATACATTCAAGCACTTGTTGATATCTGCCCTTCTTTGGTAACGTCTTGGGAGTGGATTTGTACATTTTGTGTAATTTAATTATGTGCAACATACAGGCAAGGTTAATTTTTATTTTTTTTATTTAAATATTTGACCTGGTTGTCACAAGTCCTCATTTAATTTTGATGTAGATTTTTGCTTTTTTCTTGAGAATCGGAGAAGGTGGATGGCCCACCATCTTTACATTGGTATGTCTCTATTTGGAAGTAAGCGCCACTATTGAGAAAAACCCTTCCCCACCTCCCCATCCCCTGGCTTTTCAAAATATTTCAGGGTACATTTTTACATAAATTAAAAAATTTGGTCCCAGAAATTTGAATACACACCCCTTATAATAATGTTGTGTACAACATGACCAAAAACCACAATTTCTTCATTATGATCCATTTGTCGATTTTACTGGTGGATCTCGATCAGGAAAGTTTGCTCTGAATGCATATTGGGTTGCCTGCAAACTTCCCGTTTGGTGGAATGTTTTGATGACGAAAACCCTCTGTTCAACTGTAAGCTGAACCATCTCACAATGAAGCCTTTGCTGTGTGTAAATAAGGGAATGCTGGGCCGGTTTTAAACGTACGTTTAAAACCGGCCCAGCACATATTTATTCCCATTCATAAAATACCTTTTTGTATAATTAAGCAAAAACCACCGAAAATTATAAATTTCCAATGATTTTGTTTAATTTGTTTTACCTTGGTTTGTAAAACACCCCTTCAGCTATTTAATGGTTCGTGCCACGCGCGAGTAGTGGTAAACAATATGGAAATTGACGCGCGCGCTACGCGCTCGCCAGGTGGTGCAAGAACGCAGCAGTGCCGGTGTAGCGTGAAATTATGGACTCTAAATACGGACGCATCGGTAGTATTGCGCTTGCGTTATTAGGAGAGTGACTGGTCGCTCGAGTGTTCAACCAATAAAATGGACCAGATTTTGTACGACTCTACATTTCGTGTGACACCGGAAAAAATGTTTCAAACCGCGCCGTGTTTAAAGAACTTCCAGCCGTGTTTAAACAACTTCCAGCCGTGTTTAAACAACTTCCAGCCGTGTTTAAACAACCGTTTAAACACACCCACGTGACAGGCTCTCGACCAATAGGGATAGTGAAACTCGCTGAGGTATTTATGAATGCCCACTAAATGGTAACCGCAAGAGAGTTATTATATAAGCCAATTGTCTTCCATGCACGAATGGCCACACATTCATTTAGTAAAGACATGGTTTAGATAAGAAAGCATGACATGGAGTTCTGTTCATTTTCTATCAAAACGACCGACTTGTCCATTTCTGAATTCTATCTATGGTTTTGAGGACAATGATACTCGGCCATCCCATGACTGTAGACTTGCGACATATGTATTAAAAGAAAGGTAGCTCCTACTTTTAGATGCAATAATAGATATATCCATATTTTTGGAACAGTAACCCTTTTTTTCTCAGGTTCACCCTGAATAACTAACATAAAGCAATTAAAACAAGTTTCTAGTCAACTCGTTTAATAACCAATGCATATTCTACAGGTCTACTGTAAATAATTTCTAATATATTACTAAAAAGCTATATTATCGGCAATCATTTTTGTGTTTCTTTAATTCATTGTTTAACAGCAATTTTTCTGTTTTCAAAATATTTATTCAATAGGTCCTATGTGGGGATTTGGTCACGTTTTTTAAGCCCCTAGGCGGGGATTTTGGTCACTCATTTTGCCATTGTTTCACCACTCAGAAGTTATGAAACCATAAGGTGGGGGATTGTCACTCAAATTTTGCCCCAGGGGTGGGGATTTTGTCACTTCAAAAGTGACAATCCCCACATCTTGGGTGTGGTAGCCCAGGGTGGGGGAAGCAATTGATGGGCGCATTACATGCAGGAAGGATTCAAAAGGAGTTCGAACAGCACTATTATTATTATTATTATATTTCTCTCCGCTGACATTACATTAAAAAAACAAACAAACAGAACAGGGTATCTGCGGGTCTTTAAAAAGTCTGAAATTGAATTTTCTCAATTTAAGGCCTTACTTAAAAAGCATTAAAAAGTATTAAATTGAATTCTCCAAGGTCTTAAAAAAATGGACGAAGCAAGTAATGATTTTTTTTATCAGCTCGTAAATAACAATTACACAGTGTGTATAAAAAAAAAACAAGTATTGGAGCGCATAGCAAATTTTTCCAGAAAGTTGATTGCACATGGCGGACACCACACAATGTATTTACCGAGCATTCCAATTCCGGGATCCAAAATTACATCTATATTGTCGGTCTGCTTATTTTTGGTCGTAAAATTTGTTTGGGGTAGCATTAAAATGGTCTTAAAACGTCTTAAATTTGACTTTCTGAAACATGCAGATACCACGTAGAAGTTAGCAATAAAAGGAATGAGATGTGGAGGTGAGGGGTGGAGAAAGAGTTCAGAGGAACAATGTTCACTGCAATTCAAATTACCCACATCCTGTGGGCCGCCTGGAATGTCGGGAATTTAGTTCCCGCAAACATGAAACACACTAATTTCTAAGACCAAATTTCACTTTTGGACACAACAACAGGACACACATAAAGACGTTTGTTACATTTAATCGAATAACGTTTAGAACCCTTAGAGAAAATTCAAACCTCGCAACAAATGAACTTTGTGCACATTCTCCCGTGCTACTGTTGTGACTGCTTGTAGTTGACCAAATTTCTTGGCGATCCAACCCAGTTTCCTCCTTAATGATTGAATGGAATATTAACCAAATCCAGTAATTCTTATGACGTAGTGGCCGGGTTACCAGGGAATTAAGGGCAGTCAACACTGTACACAAAGGGTAGCAGAGACTGTGTCCAGAGACTGTGTCCAGTGTCGGTGGTTCTTACTCCTTTGGTAATACCTCCATGGCCATTCTGTGTTTCAAGAGGAGGGATACACAGTGGACCCTTTGGTTCCAAAACGGACTAAATTACCCTTATCACTCGGTAACAACATATTCCACAATTTTGACACTTGTATTAGGCTGTGTCTGAATTTGAGGTCATGCTATGGATACGGCTGTTGCTATGGGCAGCCATTTTCATGGCTTAGCAACCCCTTATACATGTAGCACCAGCCATAGCCTTACCCATTAGACTAGATGTGTAATCTGTAGTCTATCACCATGGACTCGACATCTTTTAAGTTACAATTACATGTAATTACCGTCAATTTGGGTCCAGGTCACATGGAGGATTCAACAAATTTTTGAAGAGTGGTGTGATGACAACCTCTTGAGCTGTAAAGCTATGCAGATATGCTTTTAAAAATGGCAACTCAATATAATAATAATAATAATAATAATAATTAGAAACTTATATAGCGCTTTACATTAATAAAAAATCACAAAGCACTTTATACACAATTTTTTTTTTCCATTTACATGTATTAACTAATTTTTAAAAAGTAATGCTATTTAAAAAACAGTTTAAATCTATAAACCAAATAAGATTATACAATGAATGTTACGAATTAAAATACCGACATACTACATCCAAAATTACACATTAAGAAACACATCAAAATAGTACAATTATATTAAACTTAACCAACACCAGTAAAAATATACAGACATGTAAAGAGCACAAAACCTGACAAACGGAAAAGACAGACAAACAACTCGTCCAACAGCCAAAACAAACAGACAAACAAGCCACAGTACCAGCCCGACAAACCGACAGACAGACCGACCGCCCGGCAGACAGACAGAGACAGTTCGACAAAACAAACAATTGAATACAAAAATACTAAAATCACTATAAACTCTGGGATGCACTGGGTTTTTCTAAACACAGGTTACAAAAAAATGGGTTTTTAAAATTTTCTTCAGATGATTCGCCTCTACAAATCCTTAACCTTGACCTTTGTCTTTTTGCTTGTTTTGTAAATTCTTGTCTGTCGTATACTGTATCGTATTCGCTTTTGCAATTATTTTAAGCTATTTATTTTAATTTCTAATGTTTTTAATCTGTAACAGCCATGCAATTTGACCCAAGGGTCACGGCATGTGTCACAATAAACACTTCAATTCAATTTAATAAAAAGAATAATACGTTCATATCATTTTAGTCAGTACATTTACTAAAAATCTATGAGAATAAGAACGTCACAAGTTGAATATATGCGAATAATAGGGCAAATAGTGTTTCTGTCGCCCTCTTGCAATGAGGCCAGTGGTTAAAAAAAATTATGGCGAAAGCAGCTAATTTAGCATTCAATTTCATGTCCGGTAAACTCCTTTTGCACCAATCAAATTACATCCATGGATCTGTGATTAATTCATAATATGTTGTTACTGACATTGTTTTCCATATCCACGAGGAGGTAGATAATGGAATATATTTCTCACAGTAAACTGCTCTTGTGATTTTCTAATCAAAATGGACGGAGATTAGGACGAGGTGATTTTGACAATGGGTGTCCAAAAGCACATCGTACTCTTCAAAATCACATCTGAAGCCGTTAAACTATTGCCCTACCTTAACCCCCTTTTATCACGCTGTTATTAATGGTGTGCCAATACAGGCTTGCACAGCCAAGCGTAACGCACACAATAGGCAAACAATGGATTGAATATATGCAGAATGCCGGTATAGACATCAACCGGCCAGGTGGTCTTTTTCAAACCGCGGCTATATCATCCGTATTCAATGCGTTAACAAAAAGTGCAATGTACACTGTGACTTCTGGATTTGACAGCTTAAACCTCATTGGGATTTTGAGTTTTGGATGTGATTTTGGACTCTCATTGTGAAAATCACATCCTAGTCTCCCCTTACCGTTAATTGAATAGAAAATCACATTCATGTAGTTCACAGTGTCAGTGGATAAACTGTTCAAACTTTTAGCCCCTGCGCTGAATTAATCAATGTACAGCGTGCAAGTCATATGTTCTAGGGATTGTATCAAAACCTGGACTTTAAATCTTTTCTCTGTTCCACTTGAGTTACTTTGTGATATGGGTGGCAGTATTTTTTGGGCCAATTTTTTCTATTTTTGAGCTGGATGGTCAGTATTACTTTGACCATCTACATACATAAATGCTTAAATGAACAGTTTTTTTTTTAATTTCATAGATTTACTTGAACAATGAACTCCCAAGATTGTTATGGGTCTATTCATTTATAGGTTACATCTTGTGATAAAATACAAGGGCTGTGTATAAGCTGTCTATCACAGCAGTGATAAGTCTAGGATTGAGTCCAGAGATCATCAGTTTCATCAGCACTGTCCTCTTCATATTCCATTCTCACGTCCGACAGTTCCTCTATTGTCACCTGAGCTATCTTGTAATTGACAGCCTTCCATTTTTGATAGGTTCTTCTTTTTCCTTTCTCCGTTTGGAAAACGAAATTGACTGGGGTCAGTGCAAAGACTATGCAGCCCTTGTAATTCATTTGGATCCCCCATTCCTGTGAGCAGGTTTTGTCCCCACAGAGCACTCTTTTCAGCTTCTCAAAGTCTACCTTCTTGATGGGCTTCTTGTGGGGGACCAGCTTGCATCTCTTCATGAAGGACTCATTGAGGACAACATGATGGTGGGCATTCTCAATGCAGCGGATGTCGTCCAGGGTGCAGACATCCTGGCTGCACTTGCGGCACAGCAGGCGGACGTCCATCAGAACCTTATTGTGCTGGAGTCGGGCCAGGGCTTTCTCCCCGACTTGCCGCTCTGTCTGGCTCCTCTTCTGATGGTCGACAATCTGAAGCAGAGATGAACAAACAAATAGTTTGGTGGAGAGCCTTCGCTGCACCTTCATGAAACATCACTCTTATACTGGCTGTTATACCATGGTTTGCATGGGTGTTATGATCCCTAAATGAGCCGGGGTCAGAATCTGTCCCCTTCTCTGTAGTTTTTCATAAGTGTCACAGTGCATTTTTCTTTTTTCATGCTGAGCCTTTATGACTGTCTCCACTTTGTGTTGGGCAGAAAATTTATAAAAATCAGACGTAATGTCCTCCCAAAACACAACACTTTCCAACACACAGGGTGAAAGCTTTTTAAAGACAATTATCATAAATAGCATCATGTCAATATTTCATAACTATATGTTACTGTACTGTCCTCCTTAAAGGAACCATGATATAGGATTTACATTGCATTATTCCTGCTTAAAACAATAAAGTATTATCTTGACAATGATATTTTGTTACCAGAGTCAATTATTTCCCAGATTAAATATGAAATTTTTTTTTTTAAATGTTTGTCTAAGCTACTCCGCCCCCTGAGTGGGACCCTCATTAACATAAGTGTGTGACGTAGATCGAGGAACATTACATATTCTGCTCGAGCCAGCACCATTCATCACGCGTAAATTGAGTGTACATTCTTCGTCCAAAATCTAAGCAAAATATAGCGTTTTTCGGCCATGCCGACAAGGTGTGTGGCTGCTGGATGCAGCAAAACAACGAAGGATGGAGTAAGCCTTCATTTATTTCCAACTGATGCGAAATATCGGAGAATTTAAACGGCGAAAGTGAAGGTGACAAGAGCGAAGTGGTCCGGTCCCAGCAGCTTCTCAGCGTTATGTAGCGACCACTTTGAGCCGTCGTGTTTTGATACTGGTATTTTCAACTCCTTTGGGATGGCCATTAAAAATATGCTGAAGTCCACTGTCATCCCAACAAAGTTCCCAGATGTGGGTAAGCTACGGGCGAAAGCAGTTAAACGGCCCATTCCCCGAGGAGCTGTCGCTAAAAGGGAGAAAATCAGGGTAAGTTCGATGTATAGTTGTTGCAACTTACAATGTACGAAATTGCACGTGTAGACCTAGTGTGTACATACATGCGGATACATTTTGTACACGTACAGTACAAGGGTGTACAGCTTGGTGTACGTATACGTACGTGTAGGCCCTACATAGTATACGCATGTTCCGCCATGATTGTACGGCGTCATTAACGGGTCCAGACTATCGAGTCCATTCATGAATTTCGGTGCCTCGATCTACGTCATGAACAGCGCCCTCAATTTGAGTCTCAACAAATTCCAAAAAGGGGGGGGGCAATTTTTGGGCGGCAAATAATCACACTAAAACTTCACTTGAACCAGTTTGGCTTTTAATTCACATTTAATACATATAAATGAATGTATTTATGAAATAAAATGCTATCCGGCAAATTTGAGAAGCATGGTTCCTTTAAGGTGTTTCAAACCAAAATTTGACAGCCAGCCAGCCAAACTCATTTCAAGAACGACGAGGGAGTCAGGAAGTAGCCTCTGAGCTTCAGTGTTTATTTACGTGACACAGGCACGCCGTCAGTGAACAAGGTGTAAAACTGCAACAAGAATTAGAGAAAATACACTAACTAATGTAGCTCGGGCTATGAACGCTAATATACACGGTTCAAACTAAATGCAACACAGTCTTAAAATATGTAATAAAAGTGCCCATGTCAATGATTGTATTAAACTAGGCAGGTTCATAAACATTTTAAGTAATTGCAATTCCTTCAGATGTTACTTTATCCTAAAGAGCTTGAAAAAAGGAATAAAATGACGGTAATTTTAAGGAAAGTTCAATGGATGGATTTTTTAGTGATCGGGAGGCCTGAAATAGGCCGAAAAGTTGTGCCTTTACATCACGCGACAATCGGTGGTCACATGACTTGGTACATGTGGCATGGCTGCATCTCTACCCCTGTTGTGTGATTGATGGTATCGTCCAACCGTGAGGTTTCTGTTGAATATTCATATTGCATTGCTGGCAGGGCGCGTGGCGGTGCATGATTGTATGACAAGGCGGTGGATTTTGGAGTTTGTTTTGGCGACTGTAAACCATGAAGGAAAAGGAACACAAAATAATCAAGAATTGGTTATCTTTGGTTAATTGGTTTGGGGATTTGAGTACTACATCATCAGGCATTTACAATTCTTGCCAAGTTGTGTTTTATTTCTCCATGGTTAAATGCATGAGTCACGTAAACGCTGCTGTGATCGCTGGTAAACGAAATTACCACTGCATTCCCAATCGCCCGCGAAGTACCAGGTAGTACATGTCATTCATAAAAAGAGGGTGGGCTACTACGCATGCGCATACACGTCCTAGAAACTTTTGGCGTCGACTGGACGCGTGACGTGACGCTACCACTCTACACTTTTTGAAGAACAGGGGGTAGCTGTCTAGCTGAAAAGTTGGAACATTGCAAAATTCGTAGCGACAAAATTTACAGGAATATATTGAATATTTTCCTGTAATTTTCCTGTGATCCACACGTCTAAACATTTTACAAGATAGTGTCAGTCAAACCACGCCTCTTGCCTACATGTGAGCATGCATGCATATGCAGTAGCCCTGTTCACCACTTCGCTGTATATACCATACATATAAAATAGCATGTGAAGGGGTCGTGGGAAGTGGAAAATGAGACCAATCAAATGACGGTATTAAAAATTACATCTTTGGGCTCCAAAAGTCTGTATTTTACCGCTGCCGTTATCGTGCCCAGTTGCTGCACACTCTGCTGTTTTCCACTGGCGCGTGGCATCCAATGGTCTTGAATAATTTAAATTTATTCATTTATTCCTTGCCAACTGATTGGCTGGTGGGAGAGTGAATGGTTGAATCCAAGATAATGCGAATATTAAACCCAATCTGTCAAAGCTTACCGCTAGTAATATTCTACACACAGATTGATTTCCATTGCTAACTAGGGTATGTTCTTTCTCTCTATTGCATTAAAAATGACATCTGTGAACTCTAAAAGCCCGTCTTTTATCATTAAAGAAATGCACGTGGCGAACTCCAATGGGTGTTATCATCCCGATTTTCGGTCTTGTGTTGGCCACAAATCATCCAGAGTGCGCCGCCAATGACCGCTGCGGTGATGGTGCCTAATAAACCATTTGCGAGTTAAATTTGAATAATATCTGGTACACTGACTTGCTCCAAATTCTTGCCACATTTTAACTTTGAATTCTCCAGACCAAAGACACTGTTGCTATATCACATGATTCGGGGCAAGCTCTTGCATAGTTGCGTAAGAGACGCTCAGCACCAATACATTATTCACAATGGGTGAGAATGGCACAAAGACACCAGACCATTCCAGAGCTGGGGGTTGCCCCGAATCACGTGATATAGTAAGGAAAGAGTTCCGTATACGACCATCAATTTTTTCAGGTTTTATAAATTTAAACAAATTGAAAAAGGGGTGCCTTTTATTTGTAGGGGGATTTTAGGGAGGAAAAGTAAATAGAAACAATATTTTTTAAATTTTTGTTTTATTTTTTATTTATTTATTTATTTATTATTTTGTTTTATTTAAATAATAAGATGGAAACCTCTCCCCTTCATCTCTTCCTCTTGCATCTCTCCCGTGCTCCTCTCTCCTCCTTTCCACCCCACGCATCTCCTCCACTCTGTGTTCGTTTCTCCATTTTCCGTTGCCGAGATTCGAACCTCCATCGATGTCAAGCCTGTAAGAGAACGTGGGTTAATACATGGTGGGCTTATCCACTCGACCACGAGCGGTTGTTGCTCCTTGAAGCATTTGTCATACTTACGGTGTATGTCACAATCTGACTGCTGAATTATTTATATTAGGAATATTTATTTATGACGTAGAGACTTTGGAATATTCTAAAATCACAAGGGTAGATCAGGTCTTGAATAATTAGTTGTCCGGTATACAATAAAAGGAATGTTTGGAACACTTTATAAGGGGCCTTTCGAAGGTAAGAAATCATTCCTACCAAAATGACTGAGCAAGAAACTTGAAGCCTGGTTCGTTTGTGCAGAGAGGTGTTGCTAACCTAATTGCCATTCCAAATAAGGCCCATTATGCGCTTTTAAAGCATGCAAGCATAACACGCGGAGCAACAATGCACGTGGCTAACCTATTGCCATTAAGGCACATTCCGCGGCGCATTGTGGGAAAAATGTCCCTCTTAGATTGCCCCTCACACTACATGTGCTCCCTCCATTAAATAAATGGTAGAAACCATAGTGTTGTTTATTCATAGCGTAAAATCACATTGCTTATTAGTGAATGCATGTCATGCGCACGTCGTGCACTTCCTGGTGCTTCAATATGGCTGCCTACATGATTGAATGTGCGAACGATATGTGCACTCAAAATATCGCCTAAAACCCGGATACGGAACTCTTGCCTATATAGTAACAGTCTCTTCGATCTGGAGAATCCAAAGTAAAATGTGCAAAGCATTTTGAGCACGTCAGTGTACCAGATGTTATTCAAATTTAACTCGCAAAGGGCTAATTAATCAGAATAACCTTCTGGGTGAGTAGCATCGCAGGTGTCAAGATGAACGGCGAGTTGGGATCGGTAGAGACTGGAACCAGTGGTCTGTAACTTCAGCTAAGAAGGTGCACAGGACCTCATGCGACAGGTGAGATTTGTTCTGTAGCAGCATGGAGTCGTCGATTCTACGCGCTACTCCTATCATCCGCTCTCAGGCACCTCCCATGTGCGAAGAATGAGGCAGATAGAATTCCCATGTGCAGCCGCTTTCGCCGCTGTTGCTCTTTCCCGAGCTGCAACTCGTTGCGGGCTCCAACGAAATTCGTCCCGCAATCTGATTTGGCTGGTCTACGGATGGCAAAGAACTGCCTGAGGTCATTGATGCAACTCGATGTGTCCATGGACTCGATGACTTCGATGTGGACCGCTCTCGTGCTCATGCAAGTAAATAACACTGCCCAGCATTTGCTTTGAGCTTGACCTCCTCTGGTGCGGCGGGCGGCGACTGTACATTGGCCAAAAACATTTAAGCCTACATAGGTGAATGGCGGTGATGTGCTGAGCCTCTCCAGAGGTAGATCCGCCATCTTCTGCTCTTCCATTTTCCCATAGAGTTTCTTGCATGTCACGCACTTGTGTAAGATGGAGTTGATCAGCCTCTTACCACCAACAATCCTGAAGCCGGATGCTCGTATGGCTCCTTCAGTGGCGACCTTGATGTTTCACTTGCTCATGGTAGTGTCGTACCAGCAGTGTGGAAACATGGTTGCGTCCTGGTAGGAGAATGGGATTTTTCTCATTGTTGTCCAGCTGTGCATGCTTCAGACGGCCTCCTACTTTGATGAACCCGTCTTCTACGGATTCGGTTTCAGCTTTGAGATGAACTTGAAGTAGGTACATCTCCTCTTCTGGTCAAGAGAAGCAAACTCTCCAGAGTAAATGTCTCTCTGAACCGACTTGATGATGACACTTTTGGCTTGAGCCAACTCGTCTGGAGTGTGCGGTTTGTCCCACTGATGCCAACCTCTGCATTCGGCTGCCTGGTCTGCTGAGCCCTTGCTGGAACAAGCAACATGGATGAGGAGTGCAACACCTCTCAAGAGTGAGTGCTGGAACTGCTCTAGAAGCGTGGTCAGCTGTGTTGTGCTCAGTCGGAACGTAGTGCCACTGATCTGGTTGTGTTCCGGATCTGAATGCGCTGGACTCTGTTGTGGACGTACACATAGAAACGTTTGGTTTCATTGTGTATGTAGCCGAGCACGACTTTACTGTCACAGTGGAAGTTCACAGTGTCTGGCTTGATGTCGATTTCGTCCAGGACGAGTTCTGCTATCTCTACTGCCAAGACTGCAGCACACAGCTCTAGACGGGGTATGGTAGGTTGGGACTGAGGAGTCAACTTGGCTTTCCCCAGAACAAAGCCTATGTCAACTTTTCCAGTCTTGTCAATAGTTCGGAGATAGGCTACTGCAGCAATGGCTTTGGTGGATTCATCTGAGAACATACACAGTTCGGTGTGCTGTGCCTTAGAAAGGGACTTCAAAGAATAGGTACATGGGATGTGAAGCTGCTCCAACTCCTGAAGTGAATCTCTCCATGCTTTCCATTCTTTCAGCTTTTCTTTGGGGAGGGGTTCATCCCAACTGCAAGTGTCGGTGATGAGTTCCCACAGTATAGCTCTGCCCTGTACTGGAGCTACCAGGCCAACAGGATCGAAGAGACTGTTGACTGTCGACAGGACGAAACAGCATCTAAATGGCTTGTCACTGCTTGGTACTTCAAAGGTGAAGGTGTCTTCTGAAGTGTCCCAGGGAAGTCTTATGCTGCATTGGACAGATCTGGTCTCGTCTCCATCGTCGAAGTCTTTCATGCCCTTGGCATGATCTTCTGGGGAAAACGCCTGAATCGTAGGTTGGATTCAGGAAGCGATGCTCGAGTTCTCTGCAGCAAGTCGATGGCCTCTTCATTGGTCAGCAGAGACTCGAGTCCATCGTCGACATAGAAATGTCTCCACGAACTCCCGTGTGTCTGCACCATGGTCTCGTTCGCCTTCTTCAGCAGCTTGTCTCGGACCATATATGGCGACAGCAGGGGATGGGCTGTTCCCTAAGACATGAACTTTCATTCGGTAGTCGATGATGTCCTTCGTGGTGTCGTTGTCTGCAGACTGTTGTTCAGGTCTGGGCCAGTAAGTAAAACATCATTGAGGCAGACTCTGTTATACTGTGCACTAGAGTCAAGACCACCCTGATTTTGCCTGGCTTCTGAGGATGGTAGACTCCAAAGGTCGGGAAATAGCAACACTCTTCTCCATCTTTGAGAGGAGATGCTATCTCAACGTGGTTGTTCTCGAAATGGAGTTCTTCTGAAAACCCCTTGTCTAAGTTTGTCTTCAGCTGCTTTTCTGGCAGGGTTGCTGATGAATGCCTGGGATGAACCGTCCTGCTGCTGCTCCCCGCTGTAGGTCATCTTTTCTTTCAGGCAGATGCAATTTTGGCACAGATGAGGAAGGAGGGGCGTTCACTCTCAAGCACGTGGGTTCTAAAGCTGCTCACTCGGCTTGTGTGCACTTCCCAGACAAACTTCGCCGACCAGAACCCAGCCTAAGTTGAGTCGCTGAGCATTGTGTGGGCCGTTGATCTGCTCTCTCACCTTGTGCACTGTGAGGATGTCTCTTCCTAGCAGCAGAAGAATTTCAGCACTCGGATCCAATTCTGGGATGTATTGTACTACAGATTTCAGGTGGGCGTGGTGAAGAGCAGCCTCGGTGTCAGTATTTCGGCTCTGTTGTCGAGGATCTCGTTGCACTTGATGAGGGGAGGAAGAGGCAGGCTTACTCTTCCGTCCACAGCTTCAATCTGGACACCATCAACTTTCCTCCCTGTCATTTCTGTGACTCCGGCACAGGTTCCGAGGGAATAGGGTGATGGGCTGCCTCGGATGCCAAACAGGTCGAAGAAGTCAGATCTTGCCAGATACCGGTTACTCTGGTCGTCAATTATGGCGTACATCTTGACAACACACTCGGGTTGTTTCAGTGGGTACACTTTCACCACGTATATTTTGGTACATGATCTTGCTACTAGGCCCTCACCGCATACCTCTGTGCATTGTGAGTTGACAGCAGGTGTGCTGGATTGGGCGACATCCTCCTCCCCGCCATATTGTTGTGCAGGGGTGGAGGCCTTCAGTGTCCAGGGGGCAGGACCAGGGTGCATTGCTGTGCGGTGATGATCACTGTTGCATTCAGTGCATTGTTGTGCGATCATGCAGTCCTTTGCAAGATGAGAGGAAAATTCCATTTTCTCTGACAAAGGTTCTTCGCTCGTCTATGGTCTTTGCTCTGAATGCTCCGCACTTCTTGAGGGGATGTGGTTTTAGATGGATGGTGCAACTTCTACCAGGATCATTCTTTTTTGTGTCAGGATCTGCATTCGATTCAGCTACTGTGGAGACATCTGTCTTGTGTACAGATATTGGTGCTAGTACTGGTGTTTCTGGTGGTGGGTTTCTCTGCTTGCATGGGACCGCTGTTGTTACTGGAGATGGTGAAGCTCGGGTCATTTCTCGTTTTGGCTTCTGAGTAGATGAATTCAGCAAAGAAGGAGAATGGGGGAAAACAGGCATTGTGCTCATTGATCCCTTGGTTATCCATCACTCCTGCAGACTGTGAGGTAATTTCACAACTATGGGATTGACACCACGTGCCGTGTCCAGGTAGCTGAGACCAGGTAAGTATTCGTCCTCTTTTGCGCACTGGACTTCCATGAGCAGATCACCAAGCTGTCTCAACTTGAGAGGATCTCTGCTGTTGGTGCGTGGAAAACTTTCCAGTTTGCGAAAGAGAGCGCTTTCAATGACCTCTGGTGCTGCATATTAGTTTCTGTTGATACTCACAAGACTTATTTGGCATGTCCTGTACTCACAACACTTGTGCTCCCTTCTCAACTAAGCTTTTGGAAGTAAAGTTGAAGTCCTCCTTTACCCAAGTCCTTTATTATGTGATTTTTATGTAACACCGTCATGAAAAATATTCAGTGAGATTAAATTTTTCGGAGTTGTGAGACAAAAAAGTAGGAAAGCAGAAGCAAAGTAAAAAAATTAAGAAAAAGTAGCAATACTTGAAATCCTGCAGTGCACTAGGATTTCATGTCCGGTCTCATTTGCTGCATTTTGGCATGCTTTTGTTTTCCTCCTAAATTACTGGTATGCAACTAGATTCCTCCGTTGCCTGTAGTTAACTTTTCCAACAGAAGTTGCAAAAGGTATGTTATGGTTTATAGTTTCTTAATTTTGCTTTATCCCCAAATCCCATCAACTTTGCACATGAATTTTGTGTACGGGACTTTAGTCATCAAATAACCTCAGATCTTAATCAAACTTGAATAGCAGAGACAAAAAAACTATAGAAAAGTTGTCTGCTGAAGAGTGATGTCAAATTACAAGCCATTGAAAATGAATATAATATTTGAATATTGTTAAAAATCCCCCATAAGCGTTATGGCCTCAACTGTTTTTACAGCAATGTAACGTAGCTTCCTGACAAACAATGAATCCAACTGAAATATTTTACCTATTCTGTGAAATAAAAGCAAATTCTTTTTTACCCTTTCCAGAAACTTGTCTTTGTCCTTCTTCTGCATCTGATGTAGACTCTCTGTGGCCTTGTTCATCAAGTTTTCCCGGAAGCGGTTGCGGAACTCACGACTGGTGAAGCGCAGCTCTTCAGAAACAACCAAGTAAAACTTGCCACAGCGTGCTCTACTTCTACCTGGCAAACAAAACATTTACGTGTTTAATGCATGTGAAGTAAATCCTCCAGTTGAGTTTTTTTTTTTACTGGGACGGATGGGAGATTAGTATCCACCAAAGAACAAGCTGCCTAGTCTATTAAAGGCTTTTAATCTCTTTGGTTAGTTACCTCGCCCATTTTCAAGGTCCGAGTGTTGAAATCCTACCATAATGTGAAATGAAACTCAGTATAGCCTGTACGAAACCAAAGCGCTATAGACTACCGGTAATAGGGCACCACACTCAATTCCAACGGTCCAACTTTTTCACAAATAATTTTCATCCATGATTTTTTAGACAAATGGAGCATTTTCAAGGGATGGTCATACACATTATTATACTCTAGTTTTGAATGATCTTTCCAACTATAGGAATTTTAAGATGAAAGCTTTTGTAGCCTAACTGGGTGCTTCCCAGGTAACGTGTCCCTTTCAGAAATCATGCCTGCTTTTCACAGTTTCACACAGGCGCAGAATGAGTTTTAATCTTTGTAAAACCTGCTGTGCAATATACGTGACAAAGTGGTTATTTATGATTGGCGATGAAAGGAACATTTGAGGAGCACACACAATAATATACAATCAAGTTCAGAGGATAGGCAGCACTTATGTGTATGCGTACAAATACGACTGCACAAACTAAAGAAAAACTGGGTTAGCAAAATGACCTATTTTCACCTTTTAAAAGAGATTTTGCTTGTTTTGAGAAGGCATTCAAAATGGGAATAAATGTGATTACCTGATCTTGTCATAAATGACCTGGGAGCCTCACTACCATGGTTAACCCTTTGTGTCCGGCTGTCATTGGGGGCTGGTATGCCAAGAACGGGCTGTGCAGCCAAGCATAATGTAAACAATAGACACCACACTGAATAGAGTGGTCCTATTTATCACACTTAGAGCCCCCCTTTCATGTGAATAAAAGCTTTGTTTGAAAAAGCTCCGTCTATTAATTACACTCCCATTAAAAAACAATATAGTTGAAACATGAATGGACATGATAAAGTTCTCTTCAGCACATTTTAACCCCCTTTAGCCCTAACCCTGCTAAATCCTCCAATCTTAATATGATTTTCCATGCACCCAAGGGGGTTAGGATTAATAAATACGTAAGCACAGCAGTCCAAGGTAAGACACAGCCCTGTCCCCTAGCCATTACCTTTGGCTTGGACTCGTCCAATCTCATTAGAGATGTAGTTGCAGCGTATGACAATGTTGCACTGTTGGATATCCAAGCCCTCTTCTGCTACTGATGTAGCCACGATCAGCCTGTGCTTGCCCTCACGGAACATACTCAGCAGCTTTTCTTGCTTGGTTTGTGTCATCCCTAGGAGGAAACAGGAAGGAAAGGTACAGATATAGACCTTTACCCATGTGACTAGATAGTGTAAAATGTGGCGCTCTCACAATAGAGAACGGTCTCTCATCGCAAAAAAATAATTTCTAGATTTATATACCATTGGAAAGAACACATCATAATAAAAGCTTTAAAATGATAAAAGAATTATTAAAATCGGAGCAGTATGATAAGAAGTTATGATAATTTTAGTTTTATTAGATGATCCAGCACCATTGTAGAAATCAAGCAATAAAGTTTGTACTTCATTTCCGCACCGCTGAATGGCTCACGATTAGAGGGTAGCCTTGGTATCTCCTTGACAACAGGGGGGTTAGAATGGCCTGATTGAGCTGCAAATTGGCACAATCGTTGCTCGATACTTATTCTGATACCACAGGAAAAAAATGGGCAACTGGAAGTATATTTATCCGAGCTGTAAAGTTGAGCTTAAAATCCCGAACAGAATCGATACACGCTTTGTTTGGGTTTTGGCTTCTACTGCGCAGGCGCAAGCAACCAGCTGACCGAAGTGGACCAATCACACAATGTTTACGGGAGGTGTACCCCCCGTCTAGCAACAAAGAAAAAAGTTGTGTACACATCTAAAAGTGTCTCTCATTGTTTTATTTGTGGAAATATTAGTCAGATCGGCCAATCAATAAAAAGTTTATATCACAAGCTTTAAATTGATACCAAGTTTGTTATGATTGCATTCAAAATGGCGATGTACACGAATCGAAAAATAACGAATCTTATGAAGAAAACTAAACACAAATTCCGGTTATCAGTGAGTTACCTTACTAAAATCTCCTTTTTTAACATTTTATTGTACTAAAATTTAAAAAACGAAAACACAGTTTTAATTTTAATTTTTTGGTTTCGACTTTCCACTCAAATCGTTGTGCCAGGTCACATATTAATATTTTTATTTACAAATACGGGATAGGTGACAAACCTTCAGAGCCCCCACTACCAGTTAGTATACCAGCCTGTAGAAACTTCAACCCTGGCGTGGCCTCCAGCCAAGCTTGCAAGGCCTTTGTTGTGGCACGGGTCTTGCAGAAGAGAATCCCACGGGAATCAGGGCTTTCGCGTAAAGAGTCGATCAGGATCTTGGCCAAACACTCTAAGAGTGGATTCTGAATGTTTGAGTCTTGACTTGTGGCAAGTTCCTTCAAGCCTGGCAACTTGTCTGTATAAATGCAGATATCAATTACAGGTTAGTGATGCAGAGAAGGATCTCGGAGTCTAACACAACAACTGATTGTCAATGGGGTTTTCAGTATATTCTTGCAGCCCAAAGAGCGGTGAAGTGATTGAGGTTAATCAAATGCTCATTTAGTCACATCAACACTAAAGTCCGAGGCATTCATTTGGGGTAAAGCACACTATACTACAAAATGCTACAAAATTTCTCATATACCAGCGTAGCAAGAGTACTACAAACTACAGTTTATTACAAGTAGTACATGTATTTTGTAACAATAGGTGAGGTTAGGGTTAATCAGGAACATCTAGACATCCAACAAAAATGTTAGGTAACACATAGAGTACACTTTACAAGTTTCCCTATTTGAGAGGAAGGATATTATCACCTAGTAAAAACCTTGTACAAAGAAGGGCAATTTCAATCACCAACAATGAGCAATCTTCCCTCACTCCAGTATGAGTAATTATAAGCTGAGGGGATGGTGAGCTGAGGCGATTTCACCAAACTTAAGATGCATCCAATGGATTCTAATTTTTTAAGTTAAAATTGGTGTTCAGGTACCGGTCGTGTTATCTTGCGTATACGTGCAACTACAGCACAATCATGGCACTTATGCTTCTTACTTATTGCAAAGCTCAGCATGCATTGTGGGCCATCGGATGAGAAAGAATACTCCACTACAAGAGAAATCCCTTCAGCAAAAGGCAAGGAAGCACTATACTTATGCGATAGAGCTAGGAATTTTCCAAGTGCCAGGAGGGCAACAGATAAATTTAAACTGGACACACAGGTGTGCTATTGATAATAGCACACTCACCTTTCACCATAGTTTTATGATGTAGGCAGTGGTTGAACAATATCAAGACTAGTTTAGACCTTTTGGTCACAGACTTGCATGAAGTGAATTACACAAACTAGACGCAGTTTGCAATTTCAGCTTACATGTACAAATGCTAATCAAAGCAATGTTCCATTCAGCCATCTTGAATTTGTTCTACACATACGCGTTGCCAGTGACCGTTTTAAGAAATTATTAAAACTTCATGATTTAGCAGTTACATGTACAATCAAAAGTACATCCTCATTTAGAACACAATCATCCAACTTTGATGTTTTCAAGATGGTACTTTGCAGTGCTGCATGCAACCATAAAATTATAAGAGGTCTGGGAGTGACAAAGGGAAGAAAATGATGGCAAGGTGAAAAACATGGTAAGGTGATTACCCGGAATGTGATCTTGGCAGGGAATATCCAAAATCACATCTAAGATTAAGTTGTAAAACCCAATATCACATCCTGGTCCCAGCACCAGTCCAATATCACATCCTGGAAATTGATAGCTGTATTGCTCATTGTTACATTCTGATGTGCTGGGCACACAGTTACAAAGGCCAAGACAACAATGGTTGACTCAATACCGCTAACTAAGGGTGTGCATTTACGGGTAGCATGAAAATCGGGTACCTGATTGAAAACAAGCACAGGTACATGGGTACCCGTTAAAGAAAGCCAATCCCAAAAATTAATTCTCAGAAATTGCTGTTCATATTGGGCCAAAATAAAAAGATTGATTGTTTCCGGGCCAGCTGCCGGGTGTTTTCTTTTTCCCTTCTTGGCCGCCCGCACTTGGTTTAATTTTTTTCCCCCATCTTGTCCCATGTGTTACCGGTATTTAAATATTATGACGTCTGGTGAAAAAAAGGTCTGTAAAACGGAACAAGTAATGCTACATCGCGGAAATCAAAACCAACTTGGCAGCTTTTTGAGAACTGACTCGACGCGCCACGCGCACGGGAGACTCGAGGGGATATAGTGTACTCACATGAATGTACATGTATACATGTACTGCATGCAGTGCATGTGGAGCCGTGCCATACGTACAATGTATGGACCGAAAAAAATACCGATCGTCAACGACCCTGGCAATCGTGCATGCCTCGCACACCAGCACTGCACATCACATCACGTATGCAAAGCGAACATGTGCTTTGCAGTTGGTACCCTGCAGCGACAGTGATTCACGTCATGTGCCAGCCCCGGTCACCAGCGACTCCAACACTGCGTGCGCAACAACAGCGCTGGGCGCTGGAAAGCAAGCCCACTGTGTATGTTGCGCGCTGTACGAACTGTCGCCAGCAGCCGCCACATTACCTCTCTCATGGGACATATCCACGCGGAGACTACTGCGGTCGCGCCTGCTTACATCATGCTTGTACCAGTTTTACGTACGTTCGCGCATCGCATGGAGTGGAAAAATGGTGGACGGTGTCGTCAACTTGAGCAGCCAATGCAAGTTCAGATTTTGATACATCAGTGGGCAATCCCACAGGGAGTGAATTATTTCAGAATTATTGTTATTCTCGTGCCAGCACTAAAAGTTCACAACACAAAACAGTTTACAGAGTAAACGGCTTCGCTGGTAGAGACAATCACAAAGTGTCAACTTACAATCAGACCAGACGCCAGCAAGAATTGAGGTGGCCCCGAACCATGAATGGGATGTTCCGAACGTCTTTTTAGATGGCCAAACAGACGATTTTAAAATGACGTACGGCTCGCTGCATATGCATCGCATATTGGCTGGCCGCGCTCACATAACACAAGCCCCAAAACATGAACATGAATGAGATGTGTTCCGCCGTCTTTTTAGATGGCCAATCAGACGGTTTTAAAATGACATACGGCAGGCTGCATGCATCGCATGCGCCGGCCCACATCACCCAACAAACCATCGTAAAACAAAAGAGTACAGATTACGTATTATGCGCGCACAAGGGAATTCCCCACGGTGAGAAATTACGGCCCTTGTCTTATGCTTTTGGGGAATGTTTTTGTTAAATTTTCCTGGACGGCATTTGCAAGATTTAGCACAGTCCCTTCGTATTTGCACCTTTTGAATACACATACACACGCACACACATAATACATTTTGTACATACATGACATCGGTCCACAAGCCTGAGGGTGTTTCGGCAGTCATATTACAAAGACCCGATTTGGTTTTTTTCTCGTCGCTAATTTTGTTCTGCCAATTATAATCGGGCAAGAATTAGGCAAAGGCATGATGAATAAAATCCCTGAAACAATTAACCAAAGAGACAATTGGTTATTCAGCCAAAACACGCTCGGGGCCATGTAAAACATTGTTGGAACTTTCCGTCCCAGACACTAAACACCCAAAAAAAGTTAACCACAAATGCGGCAGTGTAAGCAAAACTTCAAAGGCCTTTCTGGTAGAATGGCAGCCACTGGAGTATCAGGTTACCAAGTCGAGCTCTACAATTAGGTCTTATCTTTCCACTGCAAGGCAGACATAACACCGGATGATTGGAGATGAATGGATTCATTTACAAATGCGGTTGTTTTTCTTTATCTTTGTAAGGGGTTTTTGCAAACATTCTGAACATTAGGGGGAATACCGCGGTATTGAAATTCCAAACTGAGTTCGCCGGTATTTCGGTATTTATGGATCATGTCGGTATTGTTCAGTATTGAAAAAAAACATTACTATAGCAACAGCTTTGCTTAAAAGAAGTTCGGAGCTTTCTACAAATACTGCCAAAGATTTTTTTTTTAATAAAACAAAATTCCTCCGTCCCTACTGGATTTTTTTCACCTCACCCGCTGGACAGGAAACAACTTTTATTTAGGATGGCCTTGTTTGTAAGGGTCCGCACGTTAATACTACAACATCGGTGCATTAATGCAGCAAGATGCAAGTGTGTACAGTGAGCTCTATAGCTTTACGGTGTATCTCATAGTACTAGCCTTTGGAACAATGAACAGTGAAAGGATTTGATGCGTAAAGTGCTTGTAAGTTTGGATAGGGAGAACTAATGGTGAATTGCCACTGGAACACATTCCACTGATACCTTCAATGAAGCAACAGAGTGTTGGTCGGACATGAAGGGGTTCCAGGGATAAAGCTAGGTCCTGACCAACCAGATTTGAAACAAGCTGCCGAATCTTTGAGCCTGTTTATCCATGGTGCGTCTCACCTTTAAATAAATCAACCAATTGTTGTTCATCTTGATTGAAGCGAATGGTCCTAGATTCCAGGCTCTCCAGGAAGCTTGTGAAATGATCTAGGGCATCTTGTGTCCTTGCATCACGGTTGATGTACAGGCTGGCATTGTACTCCTAAAATCAAACATGTTTGGTAATCATCAATTTTGGACAAATAAACATCCAAATAGTGGATGGTTAAAATGATTATAGAGCCTGAAAGTAAAACTTAAAGGTCACACAGAGGGCTTCCGAAGACCTCACGCGGCCCGCCTATGGGCAATTTACATTTTCTCTCGTTATTATTGCCCTTTCTCTCGTTATAATTTTTGGCAGAATAATTTATAACCGTAACCATCCCAAGAAATTTTCATGCTGCAATTTGTCTTGGAATTCTTTAATTAAAAGGCGGGGGGGATATACTTGACGATGGGTAAAAAAACGAATTTTATTGACAACCTTTCACATCCGGTATTTTTGTTCCCAGGTCTCCTTGTTCCTTTACGCTTGTTTTCACATCACATACACGCGTGGGAATGAAACTTGCAAAGATTTACCTACATGTACCTACAGCCGATGGTTCTAAATTAAGCCAGGCTGGCTTGAGTGTCTTGCTTACAGCCTCACTCACCCTCCTTATCAGCGGTCACATTATATTTTTTTTTCAAAAATGCTAGAGAGTCCGATACGTTTATTCAAAATATTTTTACCATGAATTAAATGTTATTGTTCTATTTAACTTTTAGTTTTTACCTAATGATTGTCACAAAATTATTTCATAAATGTTCATCTTTGTAAGAGTACACCGAGTTTCACTAGTAAGTATGTGTTTTAGATTTTCGGAAGTAAGAGGTCAGTTTTTGCCACGATATTTCTCTTTCACATCAGGCAATTTATCAGTTTCCATAAATTAATATGCTAGTAATAATTTGACAAAGGCCTTTTTTGCTGGTGATTTTCTTAGCCCTGCAAGACTCCCAGGTGCTCAAACATGAGGCAATTTATTTTTAATTATATAATTATTTAAACACCTTTGGGCCATTTCCGCTCAAACTCCATGTATTTCCTACATCGAACCCCCAGTTGGACCTGGAATAATCACCTTTAAAGCGGGGGTTCTCCAAAAGGCAGGAAAACAATTTTTCGACGGTGGGAAATCTGGGCCGCCATTCATTTGTTTACAAACCTAAGTCCTTTGTGTATAACCCAATAGCGGAACTCCCAGGTCGAGCCAGCCTGCATAAAATAAACTATCAATCATTCCACTGCTGTCCCGGTGACAGACGGTAAACAACAGCCTGTTTGCACCCACAAAAAGCCTGTGACTGTTTCATGTCCATGCTTTTAGAAAGTGCCTTCCGGATGAGCACCTTGGAGCACTCGTGTCATTTTTTGTGGGGTGCAGCTCGCAAGAAATCAATGTACCCAAAATAATTGCAAATTTTACAATTTTTACATGGTAATTTTCCTATTCAAGGTCTACAATGCAAGCCACCAGGGGTGAACTTTCAGGCTCTATTACCAAATAAAATTATCAAAATGGGATATCATATTTGCAAATGTGTGTTCCCTACATGTTTGTTTCTTGTACTCTGTCATTTGCCTTTGAGAAAGAACTTGCTTAAGTTCGAAACGTCAGGCCAGCTACTTTTTTGATTTGTATATTTCAGGTCCATTCAGTCAGTCAGCAGTTTGCAGCAGTTTTCATTTTAATACCTTTCTGTTGCAGTATCCCTTTGTGGTGATCCTCCTTTCTGACTTGTATGTCTTGTTTTGTCTTCTTGTTCAAGTGTTTCTATGTTGTAATAACCGTTTCTCCACCTACCCCCTCATGTATGTGTGTTCCCTACATGTTTGTTTCTTGTACTCTGTCATTTGCCTTTGAGAAAGAACTTGCTTAAGTTCGAAACGTCAGGCCAGCTAATTTTTTGATATTTGCAAATTAATAGTTAACAAAAGATCCCCTATCCAGGGCCAAAGATCCCCTTTACCAAAAAACAACCAAACTCCACCTTGCACTTGCACTTACAAAAATGTACAGATCTGGGCTGAGATTCCTAACCCTGGGTTAATAAACCCTAACCCTCCGGGGCATGTTTGCTAGAACCCTGCCAGACGCATCAGATTGTATACTTTGTCACATTGACTTGTATGGAGAGTGCAACAAAGTGGAGCTGTCAGCACAGATGCACTGTTCTGCATCTGGCAGGGTTAGGGTTAAAACTCTCACCTGGAGTGGAAACAGTAGTGTAAAAATAAGCAGGGGAATTGGTTGAACTCAAACCAACTGTGAAACAATGCAGGGTTAAACGTGGGGTTTAAATAAATCAAGATTCAACCCGAGTTGGTCCTGGGGTTCGCTCCCAGTTGAGTCCAACACAGGTTGATTGATGAGGTTCTGGTATGCCAGGAGTCTCACTGAAAGGGCTGTGCAACCAAGTGTAAATGTAAACAATAGGCACCACACTGAATAGAGTGGCCGTACTCATCCCCCCACCCCCCTCCCCCCACCCCCCTCCCCCCACCCCCCTCCCCCCACCCCCCTCCCCCCCCCCCCCCCCTCGTGAAAGCTTTGTTTGAAAAAGCCATTCATTACACTCCCATTCAAGAAGAATATAAAAATGGATTGAGTAATTGTAGGAATGTGGCTATAGAGATCAACCGACCATGTGGTCTTTTTCAAACCATGGCTATGGCCATTGTCTGGAGGCAAGAGGTGAACAAAACGAACTCACAAACTGCCAGAATATTCTGTATGTGACGAGATACATTAGAATGAGCAGAACGTTGCTCCATGGTATTCTGAGAAACAAGCCAAAAAATCTGAAAGTTGACTTTTGGATTTGGACATTTTTATATCCGAAATACCCTTTTCTATCACATCCCAAACCTAAAGAACACAGCGGTTGCTAGAAAGTGTTTGTGCATTGCACTGAAAGTGCAGTTCACACGATTCAGTGGTTTTTTAGCTTCATTTTTTTTTTTTTATAAGGGGTTATGACTCTAACAACTTCAAATTGTTATGGCATGGGCTAGGAGTAAGCTTACAGAAACACACAATATATAAAATACACTGTGGGTTATTCCATGAAATTGAGACACACACACATTTTGGCATTATTTGACAATGTAATTGTTTTTCTTGTTTAAACCAAACTGGCTTTAATGATGATTATGGTAGGAACTTGAAGAGTAAAAGGAAGGCTTTCGAATGATACAAAACCTAAGGGCATTATATGTGATAGGCCTATATTTATGTTTTGTCACCTAGTGTGATGGTGTCCCGGGCTAAACTATTGGGGAATTTTGTAACATAAAAACTTACAAAGTACAAATAGGGTTCAGAGGTTTAAAAAATTAACAATTGTTTTTCTTTTTTATGAGAGGTAATATGCAAAACTTCATGCAACTTAACCACAAATCATATTTTCAGTGTCTCTTACATCTTTTCTGTTATATGGCTAAACAAATCTGTGGTTAAGTGGTAACGGATATGGTGGTCCCACTCTGTTATATTTTGTTACATCCTGCCTGCATGTCTAGCTTCCTTACTTTTCATCAAATGAAGTCTGAATTTAATTTGATTTCTTTTGTGTGATTACTGTTTCAATAAAAGTAACTTGTAGAGTCAATATATTAGACTGCCTTTTCAAAATTGGGGCAAAATGGACTCGGAGGTAACGGTGGTGTCCCATGTTACATCCTTACAATTTTGGGAACTTTCTTCCATAATTCATCTGTAAGCAGTATGTGAGATGTCCATGCAACATGATACCAAAGATTGGAGAATCTCTTTAAAAACATAAAACAAAGACTCCCTAAATTAGTGTCATGTGTTAGTTTTCCACCCTTTATCGAGTGGTGTCTCATGTTATCCTTGCAGGCTTGACAAATCAATTATTACATCAAATATTTTAGCCAACTCTATTTTATGGGTATGTAAAAGGATAACATTTTCTAACCAGCACAAACAGATTTGGATGCTTTAACATGTATTATGAGCAACATAAACTAAGATGTAACCAGGACACTGTGTCCCTTGTTACATCATTGATTAATCCATAGTAAGTATATGGGAGTTGATGTGAAACTCAAGAGAGAGGACCCTAAACTAAATATGTCACAATGAATCCAAGCTATGATGAAATAATTGTATAGAATCCCATGTGGTGCAACAAATTTATTTTATTAATTTATTATGTCACACATTGTTTCTCAACTTCATGGAAAGACCCACGTACAGTACATTTCACCCATTCTGTGGTGCCAGGTCATATATAAAGAAAAATTTGACGTGTCAACAAACTGTATACATGTAGGCCTACCTTCAAATGGTCCTTGCGGGTCATGAGTTTTCTGTGTTCGTGTTCATCAGCAAAGTTCTCTATGATATACTTTCCCATCTCATCGAGCCAGTTTTCATAAGCCTGGGTACCACGCTTCGGGACAGATGTCGACAGTTTATTCCAATCCTGGCCCCCTTTACAGAAGAACAACAGTGCTGTATAAATCTGCATGTCACACTCTACTAAACTGCAAATGGGTGTATGCACAACTATTTTTTTTGTCCTGTAAAATGTTTGGGTATGATATATATCATAAAACTATAAAACATGTGCCCGCTAGTGCTGCAGCCGAACCGCAGAACCGAACTAAAAATGGCCGAACATGGCCTTCCGAACCGAACCGAACCGAACCGAACTGAACCGAACATTGTTGGTTCGGAAGTAGGCAAACTTTACGCACACATATTGATAGCGCTAGGAATGCATGCGATGATAGGACAAAATTAGCGCACACGGGCGGCACGGATATGATTGGATTTACCTGTTGATAAGGCCCTTCTTTTCGGCCTTACATTGTAGCAGGTTTGGACTCGAGAACATGTACATGTACCGTGTAAACGGTTACATTAGCCCAGGCAGCGTGGCCACTCATCAAATTTGAAAATCCCAAGATAATGGCAGAAAAATTCCCAAGAATTCCCAAGATGTCATAATATAGCTAGGATTATGGTAAAATCAATCTGATCAGAAAAGCCGCAAAAAGGCACAATTTTGATGGGGCCGTTACCAGCGAGGCGACATTAGTAGTAGTTGAAGCGCTTCGTGTCATCAGTTTGAACATGCGCAATCCATTTTGTTTGCGTTAGCGTGCAGTTGTCCGGATTAAAACAGCAATCGCTCCCTTCTGTCATCTAGCGTGTCTTACAAATAATTGCTATTCATAACATAACTGAATAAGATTTGGAGATTTGTTCATCGCGAAATTTTGTTAAAATGAAGGATTGAATAAAAGTAATACAATTAATGCTCTAAAAAAAGTCAAGTTCGCCTAAAAGTTGTTTGCGGTTAACAAAAAACGATTTTATGACATTTTGATAAAAATTCCTAAGTTCCCAAGGTCTTGGGAAAAATCCCAAGGAGTGGCCACGCTGAGCCCAGGTACTGCATGCAATGTAGACAGTCGATAGAATTAAAAAAAAGAAAGCCTTTTCCATTCCAGGAAGGTAAATAAAAAATCATAAAAGACCAAGTCGCGACCGCTTGCATCCGGCCGGCCATGCTAGTTTCCATCCCTCGCCCCCGCCTAAAAAATGTAGTGTGCTCGAAAGCGAGCCCCGCCCAGTATGCAATGATTAGTTGTTCACACGGCGACACAACATGGATATACATTTCTCGTTTTGTGGGGATGCACATATACAGTCCAGGGATGAGATTCTAAGAAAATAAAGTTTGAAGTTTGTGAGCGCGTACGGTGTGATGAAGCCTTTTGGGGCCAGGGCCCCATCAGGTTCCAGGTACTCTCTAACACCTTTTAGTTTAGAACAAAAATACTTGCAAAATTGTACCCCCGAAAATGGTGGTAGGATTCTACATGTACATGTACATGTACATGTACATTCCTTCCTAAGCAAAAACTCCTGCCTTGTGAACATTTTAAAGAACAAAAACGTTCCAGAATAAAATTACATTTTGTCAAAAGTTTTGACTTAATTAAATTTGTACTTTTTACCATAATTTCAACAAATGGCTGTCAATTTTGCTTATCACGCACACATGCGCTAACGATCATGTTCATGTACTCACACGATCAACATGCCCATCGACTCAGCGCGCAGTGGCCACATCAACCCTGTGCATTCACCCGTGCGACGGACACGTTGGATCATTGAGGAATAAAACACTGGTTGAATTCAGCTCATGGGGTGCCGGTGATGCGATGTTTTCATTTCGTGGTCGATTGACATGTGCGTGGCACCATCATGCACGGCATAATCATGCACGGCATATTACTGCATGTGATTTTTGGTTAAATAGAAAGAAAGACATGAGACAGGAAAAATATTAGGAAGAAACGGTTTCTATTTTATTTCAGAACACATTCAACAACTTTATTGGTGTTGAAATATCTGATACCATAATTAAGCCAGCTTTCTAAAAATATGTCGGAAAGTCTAAAATGTCTGAACTTAATTTGAAAGTCGGAAGAATCTCATCCCTGAGAGGGTTGTGCATGTGGGGGAAAAGAGTTACATATTTTCTCAAGGAGCCCGAGTAAATGTATCAGTGGGATTTTTTTTCTGGAGCACCGGGCAGTCTTTCCCCCTTGACAGCAAGAAATAATGAAGTTTATTTTTTCAGACAAGATTAAATAAAATGAACATTCAAATGTACATGCGTTTTCTAAATGGAAATCTGAACATTTCTTTCTGTTTGTTTCCCCGCCATTTAATATTCCCAAGCAGATTCAACTTCGGAAAATGAAACTCCAACTAGCCAAGCTCGCTATGCCTTCGATGAAATCGTGACCATACACTGAATATGCATTTCTGAAAATCAGATACAGTCAAGCATTGGCGCGGCGGTGGCCCGAAGGGTGTGACCATTGTTCCATTATTATCTATCTTGCACCCTGCGGGTTTGGCAACGTGCCAATCAACTTGTTATGACCCAGTGGGGAGGGCCGGGGAATTTCCGGAAGGACATTGTATGTGCATGTACTATCGATCGGCGCGATCGCGATTTGAGAGATTTTTTTTTTAATGCATATGTACTTCCGAACTCGAACCGAACCGATGTTCGAAAAAAAAATCCGAAGCGAATCCGAACCAAACTGAACCGAACCAAACCGAACCGAACCGAACCTGGAGGATCAGTTGCAGCACTAGTGCCCGCTTTTCATTTGGTGCATTTACAAAACTGCAATTTATACTCAAAAGGGACTCAATATTAATAAGTGACAAGGTTTTCTTTTCAAAGCTTAAAATGTGACAACAGTTGTGTAGCCAAAAATGAAGAAAGCGATGTCAACACCATTTAAAATATGACAATAGACTCAATACCAGGGGTGTGCAATGCATTTATGGGTAGTACGGGAATTGGGTACCCGATTGAAAAAGGCACAGGTACCTGGGTACGCATTAAGAAAGCCAATTCCAAAAATTAAATCTTGGAAATTGCTGTTTTTACTGTTTGTAAAGGTCCGCATATTAATACTAACACATCGGTGCATTAATGCAGCAAGATGCAAGTGTGTACAGTGAGCTCTATAGCTTTACGGTGTAAACTGCATTTTCGCAAGCGTCAGAAATTTTGTTTTTCCATATACCCTGGTTTTCATTTGGAAAATTTCCCACAAATGACATTAAAAAACTTTCTTCTTAATTTGTTGTCTGAAAAAATACTAAGAAACACGTTGATTCGGTTACGGGTACTCCATTCCATAATCTGGAACCGCCTCCTGGTTGGCTGGCATGATGAGCGGTCGGGTGCTCAGGTACCCGGTTCGGATGCACAGCCATACTCAATACAATGTCGTTTTATTTCAGTATCATAACTGGACCCCGTAGATTTTAACCCTTTCCTTTAATGTCGAGTTTACTTGACAAGCCACAGCACCTCTGTTGCTTAACAATGTCGAGTTTACTCAACAAGGAAACCGCACATCCAAACAACAAATATAGTTTGTTGAAATATACCATGTTTCCACAAACTGCAGTTCTTGTGTTTTTCGCTGTGCATACATGATCTTCATACAAACAGAAAGAGCTTGTTCGGATCTTTCCAATGGTTCTATCAAATTCATGTATCATCATTACAAAATTTTGAGAAAACTGTATCCGAAGTTTCCCTGTACAAGTTCTGTATACGTTCGAGGACAAGAGGAGAAAGAAAATACAAAGGAACCTTTCTTGTCCGCGCAAGTCGGTCTTTTGTTGAAATCGGTCCTCGGACGTAAAATTACGTGCTTAGTCTATAGATGGGGTGGGGTTATATTATAGGAACAATACGACTGTGTGTACAGTTATGTGTATGTAGTGTCATTTGTTCATGTGACAAACAACTTTTCTGTTTGATAAAGTGGGCCAGGAGAGAAAACAGCAGTAACTTTGCTATTAACAGCAGCTATGACTTTCATTTTTACACAACATGAAAGATACATTTTCATGGAACAAACTTTACACACAACATTTTCCTTTTCAATCAATTCGGTCGATTCACAACTCGGTGCGTTGCCAGCGGCAACAGGGCAGAGGCCAAATTACGCAGTGCATCATGGGAAAATGTCGACATCGCAAAACCGGAAGTGGGTATCGCCAATGCATCGACCGTACTTCTTACACCCCTTCACCGCTAAATCTATCAACTCCTCTCTCTTCTTTCCCGCACAAGGTATTCCCCGATTAGTCAAAAATTGCTTTTATCCACTCGCATTCGTGCGAAGTCCATACTGCTGTGTACTGTCCACCATCTAATACAACGCGATGTCGACCCCGAAAGTGGGAAATTGGCCTTTCCCGGCTTGCCGCTGGTGGCGCACTGATGAGTTGTGAATCGACCGAATTCTTGAGGGTGAAATCTTTGGCTGAAAATACAACCATTCTGTGTAAGTGGTTTTGTGCTTGACTGAACAAAGAATGTGGTACTGGGGAAAGCCAATAAACAAAATGAACAATGTGGTAAAGAAAGGGTTTTCCATCTGCAGAAGCTTACATGTTATTAGGACACGTACAAATTTGTTTAGGGGGCACTTCGGAAAGACCAAAATTGGGCACAGCAGCAATCTTCCCTGGCTAGCCGTACAGTGTTAAAGGTCTGCACTTTGAATGAAACCATTACATGTATGTGCATTGTGAATATCCTCATGCTCAAGACAACCAAGAACAAACACTCATTTTAAGTTTTAAAAAGCTTTCATTTTGAATGAAATAAACATCATCAAAATGATTTTTTGTGTATTTCTTAGTGAATTCCAGGGAAAGCCTTCAAGATCATGTTGAATGCGAAATTACATTTGTGTCATTTTCCATGTATAGGTAGCTTAAGACATATTAAAATAACAGGGCAACTGTTCTTGCCACTGAATTATGAAAAAAAAAATACTTTTGAGGGATGATTTTTCATGTCCCACCTTGGCTTCAATTTGTCATTTGTCTAAAAGTCTTCGTTGGGGGCAGCAGACAAAACAGCCAAAAATATGACGTTACAGCTGGGAGTCGGGTTTTGGCACTGTGTGATGCATAGGTCCGGCGGTTTTTCCAAAATCACTCTGCGCGCCTATAGTTTATACACGTTCGACCCACGGTGCCCAGCACTGCAGTAATACATACATGTACATGTAACGGGATTGCATGGAAGTTGGAACGGAATTTGTAAAGTCTAAAGTGAGTACAGAGCTGGAGAAGCATTGACCTGGGGTTATCCTAGTGATTATGCCTTGTTGTGTCATCTCAAATATCACTGTAGCACCAAACAAATGTAGCAGAATCAAAGAACTGAGACTCCTCGAATCCACAGACACAGCACGCACCGCGGTGCAAATGATCAACCATGGAAACGCAGGCGGGCCTGGCCGGGCGAAAGCTAGTTGTTACGGCATGGAGGTACGGTCCGTGTGTGCATGTACAACAACGTGGCACCGCCGTGACTGCCCTGCCACGGCAGACCGCACGCAACGTACATGACATGTAGGCCTACAGTACACAGATACTGCGATCGCTTTTTCAGCAGATGTGCATCATAAACGCGCATTTTCTGGATAAATCCAACCATAAATTCCCTCTTTACGAAGAAACCATTAAATATTTCTGACATATGAACTTTTATTCTGCGTTTGTTTGGCATCGTTCAGCAGAACGTTTCTATTTCGTAAAGTCAAACTACACTGAAGGGGACTACTTTTCTTTAGCGTATAAAAATTCACCGGGCTCCAGAGAGGGACCTGGCCGGGTAAACGACCAGACACACTCTCACAGAGACACGGTAAAAATAATCCACGAGTACGTAGCGTAGCGTATACAGACCTTGATGTCGGCCTGATCTACGGCGGCTTTTCTATTCGATTAAAACGACTTATAAACAAGGGAATAAAGATTGCAGTATTGCTCCTGGAAAACCATATACTTTAGGCTCTGTGGTATTATATGGTTGTCCCCGGAAAAAAAATAAAACATGTTAAAATACACACCAGTTTGTCTTCACTTAAACTAGACCGGTACAGCGCGGGCATGGCGGGCCAGCTGCATTTCTTTCTTTCTTTCTTTATTATTCGGCATTCAGCAGGGATAGCCCACGAAAGTCTTTCGACTTATTTCCAGTGGGGTCCCATGATAGAAGATGAGGAGGAAGGAAGTTACAGTTTTAGACGTAGGAGGAAAACCCCAGAGAATAATTCTGGAGAAAACCCACGGAATCAGGTAGGGACTGAAAACCCAATCCACATGTTGGCCCCAGCCGGGATTCGAACCAGGGTCACAGTGGTGGAAGGCGAGGAAAGTACCACTACACCAACCTGATTCCCCATTACTAGCGACCGAGTTATCGCGGCCCTATCCCACTTCTTCTGGTAGCTCAGGTTCAAATTGATAGGTAAGAATTGCTCCTATATCTCTGTTTACTTCTTGGAGATCATCTTCATTGAATTATTGAGTGCGATGAAATAAAAAAGAATCCTCACTTTCGCTGTCCGAAAAAAACCTCGACGCTATAAGGCAACTCTGCTCAGCTGATAGTGTATGATATAGCAGCAAACAGCCGTATGAATCATGACTCCCAGCTGTAACGTCACAAATCCTTGGAACCGCCAGATGGAACCGACGACTGTTGATTTCATTTTTATGTCGGCCAGCCAAGAAAAATCTTGAAGAATTTCCTCAATTATAAATATGAAGCGCTCAAATTTTAAAAATGGGACTGTGCCTTTGTGTTATATATTAGTACACTACACTTTCAAATATATTTCAGAAAAATGCCGCTTACCACTGAACTTCCTCTTTAAATACATTATTCTAGTTTGAATGTTATCCACACAGAGTCATCCAGGGACGTTTGAGCAATCGGGCATCAAAACAACTGCAAAGCCAAATTATTTTACCTTGAGTCTGTGACATTTGCAGCTCAATCTTTTCCATTATGCCAATGATCTCCTTCATATAACTATTATTCTTGCGGCCTGGTACCTCAAAGATGTCTGAAAAAGATGGAAGAAAAATCTTGGCATTACACAGTATTGAAATAGAAGTGGGTGCACCTGACACATTAATACAATATCTGGTCTTACCATAATGTTGGTCTTACCATAATCACAAGTTCGCTAGCCAACCTCCAACACCCTCATGAACTAAATTCATCTAGCAGAAAGGTTTACTGGAATTAATTCCTTTGTCAATACCGGTGTTAATGTAAACATTTTTTCCAGCTTCGGCTTCCGAGAAAAAAAAGATTTTTCAGATGTACCTTGTAAGCGGGGAAGACACCAAATATTACAAAATCCCGATACTGTACTACTGACGTCAAGCATGACGTAACACATCACATATGCACAAAACGTCCACCTGTTAATGCTCATCCACATTAATCATTTAGCACCAACACGTTGGAAATGTGCAAAGCAGGAATTTGACCACATGCTTGGCATTATTTGATCATCGCAACTTGGGTAACACCCCCTGCACATGGTCCCGAAAAAAAATAGAGTGGTATACGTGCAGTAATTATCGAACCCTTATTCCCGATCGCTACCCAATTCCTCACATTCACGACTTCACCGCATCCTTAAACGGTAAGGTCATATTTTCAAAAATTGATTTAGTTGAGCCTAGTGATATTCATAAACCCGCCATAACAACACCATTTGGCTTGTTCAAATTTATCAGAATGCCCTTTTGGTCTTAAAAATGCAGTGCAAACATTCCAACGCATTATTGATTACGAGGACTACTCTGTTTGTATACATTGACAATCGAGGAACATCATTCTCATCTCAAAGAATTGTTCCCAGGACTACAATGTAGATGAGTTTGGTGTAGATATCAATCCAGACAAGTGTGTATTCGGGGTTGAAAATGTAGCTTTTTAAGGACATTTTGTTAGTGCCGACTGTGTCACTCCCATACCAGAGAAAATCAAAGGGATCTTAGACTTTCTAGTCCCCAATTCACTTCTCCAATTGCAAAGATACTTGGGATTAGTGAGTTCATTCCATTGTGTGCTCATATACAGCCACTTACGGATATCCTTAAATGCAAGAAGCAAAACAAGGCTATATCCAATTATCTAATGCCAAAATGTGTTAATCATTTACCGACAGTAAGGCAGCACTTCCTCGAACCTACACTGTTGTTCCATCCTAGCACTAATGCCCCCTTGAGTCTTAAGCCGTGTCCACATTGGACTTTTTTTGGTAAAACCTACGGAGACTGTTGTCAACTTAACCAAATTAAGTCCAGTGCGGACAGCCGGTAAACTTGCCAAATTGTCAAGTGTCGATCGTCGGTTTTACCCTCCGCGGCAGTAAGTTTTACAGGCCCAAGCTTGCAGTGGAAGAGTTACGTATCAATTGATAGGTGCATTATTACAACATGCATTTAAACCTACAGTTATTTAAACCTACAATGTATATGTACATGTTTGAGAGGAATACTGTATCATACATGCAGGTACATTGTAGTACATTACACACACAATGTACAATGTACTTCAGAATCCTATGCATTGTACAGGAAACTGGCCTTATACATTCCTTTTAGAGTGAGTATAAGCGATTTAAAGTTAATGACAGTCAGGTTTGAATAACAGAAATTGTTTTAACATAAACAAAATAACAAATAAAAAAAAAATAAAAACAGGATTTTTATTAGTGATTTTTTGGATTTTTTTCAAGTGATTTAAATCTTGATTTAAATCAATGATTTAAATCGAGTGATTTAAATCAAACAACCCTGATTTTTTTGCCTTATCTTTTGACTATTACTGATGATACACACGTTAGTCTGAAGCTATTCCAATTCCTAACATTACAGCCGAGACAGTTGCTGAAGTTTTCATTTGTACATGTAGATGTATTACCATTATTTGCCGTCCCAGCATTTATAACTACAGACAGAGGTTCACAATTCAAGTCTTATCTATTGTTGTGGGCAGTGATTTACATAGCTTAAGATTATACACACCTTGAGCCTGCAGTCCACCTGGAGATTAGGCATACCTAGAATATTAAGTAGTACATAATTGGCTTAACGGATTATAACACCTTGAGCCTGCAGTCCACCTGGGGATTAGGCTTAATAGACCTTGAGTAAGTAGTATGTAATTGGCTTAACATATTGTTGATGTGCTTAGCAGCCTTAATCGCTGCAGAATGTATTGTATTTGTTTGTGTTGAACGAGCATATAAGGCTGGGTTCGGCTCCCCTCGACACACTAAACTACCATCACAGGGTCAGCCGAAGGCTTCGTCCACTTCCCTTCGTTGCTGTTGGGTGTGTCGCTCCGCCGTTATACGTTTTGGTTTCCATTTCCATTTCCAAAACGTATCACCAGTCAATTTAAAACGATGCCGAGACAGTGAGGCCGTATCTAGTCGCCGACTGGTGGTCTCCTTCGATGGCCTGGGTTGTCCCGACCCAGTGCTCTCCGTAGATGGCTTGGGCCAGACTAGCCCAGTGCTCTCCGTAGATGGCTTGGGCCAGACTAGCCCATTGCTCTCCGAAGGAGACCGGACCTCTGCGTCTATAGACGTCCGTGGATTTCTGGCTGCGCCCACACGAACCCCGGCTCGTCGTTAAATTGGTATTTTGTTGTAGCACTTTATAATTGTATTAGTTCATTTGATTGTAATCACCCGAGTATAATGTCTAATGTAAATATTAAATAATTGTTCAAATCTAATTGCTGGTTTGATTTCACTTTTGTCTTTTAATACTTTGTTTCTGCCGTGCCCTGGTTCTGTTTAATATAATGGAATTTGGCGCACGTAACACTATTCAACCTTGCATGACTACTCAAAATTAAGTGCTATACATGTAATGGATTTGGTGCATATTCCATGCAAATATTATTCACCAAAGGAGGTGCAACAGCCGTGAAATTGGACAGGCTTGGAGCAGTCACAACACCGCAGAATGCGTACACTGAAAGTAGAGGGAAGGGAATTTGTTGCGAGGTTGGAATTTTCTCAGCGAGTTCCAACCCCAACTGCCCAAGAAGCTGGTGATGGTCTCAAAATGTAGCACTTTATAAAAAAGTTACTGGAGCATATTCCTTGCAAAAATTATTCACCTCAGGAGGCGCAACAGGAGGTCTTACTTCGTTTTAACATTTGCCGTAAAATAAATTTGTCGCAAAATAAATAAACTTGACGGCAAATTGTCCTTGTGACTGGGAATAATTTTTTTTTATCGTGACAAGCCAATCGGCATGACATTTTAACTCCTTGAGTACGGTTATTTACAGAAGGCGCCGGGGTGTCTCGTCAGCTCTGGCAGCCAAGCGAAACGGACACAATGTGCTTGTGCAGTCAAGCATAGCATACACAATAATCCAACAATGGATTGAAACTGCACAAATAGCGGCAAATGGCGTCATCCGGCCTGGTGCAACTGTTTTTTTGCGCTTTAAAGCACGCTGGTGTTTAATGTATGGCGATTGATATTATGAACCGTTCAAATGGCATTTTTTGCATGCCCCTGTTGTATCAAGGGTTTTACGGACAGGAACAATAAACCTCCGTCCACAAAATATTACGATTGACAAAAATGCGGCATTTGACACTGCTAAGCGCCGTAACTTTTCTTTTAAAATAGCATCAGAATCGTATCTGTACGTGCATATATCTTTTTGAATATTCGAACTGGCAAAATGGTATTCGAATATTCGCTTGACGATTGAATATCGAATATTCGGTATATTCGGGACAGCCCTAGTTCTGTTTTGAATGAATTCTGTTGTAATATTTTGTAGCTGACTAAACCCAATCCACGATCTCAAGCTCCGGCTCCCATGACAAATTCTTCAAACAAGTGATTTTTAAGGGAGGGAATTTTTTGCATCTTTGATACCTACATGTATATTATTCTAGTTCAAAACCAAAATCTTTGATTTCAGTTAATAACGTTGGAAAAAGAATGTGTTTGTGTCGAGTGCTTCAATCTATTGCTTTGCTTTTTGTTTTTTGAACTGGCTTGTTTCTCCTTAAGTCATTTCAAGAAATTCCTGAAAACAAACATACAAATTTCCAAATATCTCGTGAATGCAAAATTCTACAGGCCTCAGACATACAGTATGTATATCATATGAAAGCTTATAAAATGGCCTTTCCAGCTACATAAAACACTATTTTCAAAAATAATCCTTTCACACAATCACAGCTGAAAATCGCAAGTACGTGTTATTGCCGGACAGAAATGCACACCGCAAGTGCTTTCTTCCCTGATTTCACATCCCTATATTCTTAATGTTCTTTATAACCAAACTTTATGAAATTTGCTGGACATGATTGAACTCTCGTCGTATATGATCAGTATTGTAACCACATGGCCACGCATATTGTATCGCGCACAGTGCAGTCGGTTGGTACGGTGTCAACGTATACATGTACCATGCGTTGGGGATTCTTTACAACGTGCAGTTCATAACAGCAACAAAATAAAATGACTCGTTAACGAGGTTGATAACATGAACTGCGGGTTAGCAGCGACGTGCCAAATGTTACTGAACGATACTGAACGTAATGAACAAATACAACAATTACAAATGCAATGTAATTAAATTATGAGCAATAAATGCTGCATATTGCTGGTCTGGTCTCGACTTGATACCAGCCAAAATATTGCGACCACATAGGATGCCGAGACCAAGACCGAGACCAACAAAAATCGGTCTCGAGACCAGTCTTGAGACTTACAACACTGAAAAGGACCAGTCGCCCTTTTTATCTCTCTCACACAGGAATGGCAGTAAGAATCTGCATCCTACGTTTGTCTACAGTTTGTCTTTTCATTTGTTTGGCTGCTATGGTAAACCAGGTTTTGCAGTATACAGCTAGTAGGTGAGCCACAGTGACGTTGCATAACATTTACCATGTTTACTATTTTGTTATAATTAACCTGGGGGGTTACTATTACTTTCCCCCATTGTGAAGAAATGATTATGCCCATGAGGTCTTATTTTTCATTGGCATAATTTTTACTGACATAACATGTGTAAAACAATGTTTAACCATTATTAAAGATTCGGCTCATGTTTTTTCATTTCGATATGAGCAAATAAGGCATTAACCCTAACTCCCTACACCATTTTTCTTACATGTAACCCAAATCCTCCAATATCCTCTGATTTCAAATTGTTCAAGCTGCATGTAACCTGAATCCTCCAAAATCCTCTTATGGGCCCTCAATCCTCCAAATTCCACCATTTGGCAAAGAGGATATTGAAGGATTTGGGAAGGTTCGGGTTAATTTAAAAAAAAATAGCTTAACTGAAATCAAAGTGAAGTCAGTTTAGCTTTTTTTTTAATGTTATAACCTCAACAAAATGTTATTTGAATGTAAATTTTCAGCAGATTGCACATCATTTGGTTTTCCTTTTTATTGAACGATGTCACAAATTGTCTCTTCTCAAGCAGTCCGCTGACGTGCTGTTGCCATTCAATACCACTATAAATAAAAAAGGCTTGACCCTATGGGGCTCCCAGAAAGCATGAAGCACATCGTGTTAATAACAATATGTAGGGAAAGAGTAGGCTTTTTGTTTTATATGAAAAGATATGAAAAGATTCACAGCTATTGATTGCCACAAATACATACCTTCTTCTGGTTTGTCCCTTATCAGTTGCAGTTCTATCTTGTTCTCTGGATTCTGAACTGTGCAGATCTCTTCAACATCTAGATTGGCACATATTTCCATGATGTGGGCTTCTGCTTCGCCGTCGGTGCGAGCTTTGCCTACACCCACGGATGCAGTCAATCCAAGCACCTGCAGTCAAATCAGATACAGGTTACAATCTACTGTACAGTGTATAGGTCTGAAAACTGAACAAGCTTTGCCTTTTAACATCCAGCAAAAACCAGAATCAAACATAACACGGTTTGAGGGGAGATATGAGCCCCCTGAAGTATTGGAAATTGACAAATCATGCATTGGGAACTAGTTTGCATTTGTCTACTTTCCAAATTTTGAGGGCAGCTACAACTGTCCAACGAAAATAAACCATGTATAAGGATTTTTATTTAAAAAAAAAATTATTTCACAATATTTTTGTATGCAGGTTTGCTCTACACTGTAAGACTAAAACCCACTCAAGGTACGAAGCTATAAAAGGACAAAAAATCAAAGATGCAAGAGGTAGCAATTAAGATTCCTTTTGAAGTAGGAAAGGTCGTAAGATGATGGGAAACATGCACTGGGCAAAGAATTCCACAGAGATACAGAACAAGGGAAAAGCTATTGGCATAGGTTTTCGTGCTACATCTAGGTACATTGTACATGTACGGCTAGAGTATATTGGTGGAAACTGGCGGAAAGCAGAGTTTCATGCTCAAACACTCTAACTGGAGGAACCAAGCTCGACAAGCCGGTGGAACACATGCCATGAAAATACCTGTAGAACAGACTTGTACAGTACCAACAGATTTCCGGTGAGAGAGTGATTGTATTAGGATGAGCCCAACTCTTCTCCAACCAAATTAACAATGCACTTCTGTACTCTATTTAATAAAGATAAGTGACAAGAAGAAGCACAAATGTGGAAACAGTACTTCATAAGAGGACATACAATTGTCTTGTAAAGATAAAGGATAACATCAGGAAGTAGATACTTCCGAGCTTTTATTAAACTTTAGTTGTTATTATCTGATTCTCAAATTTTGTTCAATGTCAGTAAGCTTGGCAAAAAGCTGCTGGAGTTGCAAGCACGACCAAGACGATGTTTCAGCAAGCAGACACTCCAAAGCTTGAAGTCTGTCCCCATGTTATGGTTCTGTGACCAATACGTGTAGTCTGAAAATGCTTGCGTAAAGAAATGTGCATATATAATTCTCACCTGAGGTCTTGGAGTTTCAGGAGAGGACAACTTCAGATCACAATACTGTGCCATGATTTTGTTGTATGGATCACCCTTCTGCAAATACAATTGAAACAAAAAGAAAAAATTCATGTACGCCACTTTCTACTTTGAATTGCATGTAGCTACTTCTTTCCAATTAAGCTTTCTAAGCGTTAATTTGAAAAATTCAGAAAGCTGGTCAAAATAACCACCTTATTAGTGATAACTCTGATCCTGCTCAATGCAAGTTGCAACAAGTGTGTACTATTTCATGTTGATCTTAGCAGTGATTTGTTCAACTCTATGATCTTGTTTCACTAACCCCTCACTTACACAACTGGATGCTGTTACCTTGAGTGGGTGTCTATCCAAAATACTGCAAGGGGTTAGGGTAATAGGTAATTTTAGGGTTAAAGAACTAGACTGCAAAAAATAATATTTCCTTTAGTTAGCCTGGCAATGGGCAACTTGATAAGCACTAGCGGGATGCTTCGTGCAGCACCTGCTAGCTATATAGTTGGGTGGAGGCGTTTGTATACATACAATGCACATTGTATATCGTGTCCAATGGAACATATTGTATAGGGAAATGGCATTCTTTTATTCTAACTGTTCCAGACGCAGCACAGCACATCAGTTGAAAAAGTCTGGTGCACTTTAATGTAAAACAGGTCCCGTGCGATGAAATCGCATCGATGTCACCAACACACGGATTCCGTGCCGTGTGAAAGTGTATCCCTGTCACCAAATCGCGCAGGTCCCGTGCGGTTCGTGACGGGGATTGAGACCTCCTCCAAAAGTTCGCATCAATGCGACATCCGTGCGACGATCACCGAGATTGGTCGTGTGAAATGTATCGATGCGATTCTTGCGAGGATACGACGCGTGAAATCGCTATTACGCATGCACGCTGCTCGTTTTCAACCGTCGGGCGGATGATAGCCTTTAAATAGTCAAGGCGCGCGTGGCTACCTAGATGCGTGACGTGCCCCGAATGCCAGCCTGTCCGGGGTGCGCCACTCTTCCAGATAGCCATGCACGCCTTGACCAAAGGCTACAGGGCAGTTTTCCAACGATTTCCAGCTGGAAATCGTTGGAAAATGATATAAATTTCCACTTTTGACAACAGCACACCTGGGGCCAATTTCATAAAGCTGTTAAGCACAAAAATTTGCTTAGCATGAAAATGTCTTGCTTAGTAAAAACAGGTTACCAGCCAAAAGTCCATGTAATTTTCATGCTAAGCAAACAATAGGTGAATGTCAGTCAAAAGCAATATTCCACACATGGAAATCTGGTTGGTAATCCAGTTTTTATCAAGGAAACATTTGCATGCTTAGCAAATTTTTGTGCTTAACAGCTTTATGAAATTGGCCCCTGGTGCCATCATTTCACAGGATGACTGAGACTACTATTAACTTACAGTCTAGTAAGGTATTTCGTAATAATAAAAAAAAAAAAAAAAAAAGGATTACCAATTGTGTACACTACATTTAAATTCATGTTACGTGACCCATGATGACGTCATAACAACAGCACTTCTCAAAGCAAATTTGCAACGTGGTCTTGGCCTGTGTCAAGTTTGGAGTCAATTTGATCAATGATCAGTGTAAAATTTTGCGATTACAATGAAATGTGAATCATTTAAAGATTCACAGAAAATCAGCCAATGACGTCATCATGACAGCACTTAGAATTTTGCGTGCTACTGACAATACATGTATCTACATGTATCTGCCCACCAATTTTCCTGATGATCGGACCTATGTGTTAACAAAAAAGTACATATTTGATGATGTCATCATGACATCACACATTTTCTATATTATGGTTGATAATTCATCTATGAAAGTACTGTACCAGAAGTATATAAAATATACCGATTGTGTGTTTGACTTGCGATGATAATATTGCATTCATGTCTCATTCATTTCAGTATTGTCCCCGTTTGTTCATGACTATTTTTTGTTGCCTTCTGTTCTCAGTTTGTATTTGTTGTTGTGTTCCACTCCAGTGGTTGATCTTTCTAGATTTTCAGTGGATGGTGTTCCGAGCAATCTGAAATGAAAGCATTTGCTCTGTGTCTTTCACATGCTCTTCCCTTTAATTACCTTGATCATGAGGATTTTTACTTGGCCTTGTTTGAATTTCATACCACTATCAAAATCAATGTTGATAGTTTGCATCAATTTGTTTTTAATCCTTTTGTTTTTAATGAAAATTTTAGTGGGAATTCGGATCTTGACCCTGATAGAAATCGATGAAAGTTTTCACACTTCTTATGATTATTTACTGAGTGATCGATTTACCATGTGGCCAGAGTTTTTCGTGTTTTCATTTGAACTGTAGAAGTTTATCAAAACAAATTGATAGTATCACTCAGTACTCAGAACTTCTTAAATTTCAGTTTAGTGTCATTGGTTTATGTGAAACGTGGCTCACTGATCAAAGTCCCATTAATCTTTTTTCAAATTCCTGATTATAGTCTTGCCTATAACAACAGACAGGGGAGATCGGGTGGAGGTGTGGCTATGTATATTCATAATTCCTTTCCCTTTATTTTACGTGAAGACTTGACTCTTGAAAACACTCATTGTGAATCTTTTCTTTATTGAAATTCCTCAATCCAGCAGCAAGAATATTGTTGTAGGTATTGTTTATAAACCTCCCGATTGTTAACACCAATGAGTTTGTTTATGTATTTGAGAGTTTACTTGCCAAGCTGAACAGGGAAAACAAGCATGTTTTCATCATTAGCCTTTTAGAGGTATGGCGGACACAATAGGAGGGCGCTATTTGATTTGGGTAAAACCTTTTGTATCATACTAAAGGTTTACCCAAATCAAATAGCGCCCTCCTATTGTGTCCGCCATACCTCTAAAAGGCTAATGGGAGATTGTAATGTTGATTTGTTGAAACATAATATTCATACCCCAACCTCTCATATTATTGATTGTCTATTTAGTAATTATTTCTTGCCACTTATTCACAGCCCACTCGTTTACAGAGTCTACTGCTACCTTGAACGATAATATTTTTACTAATTGTACCAATTTGTCCTCAAAATCTGGTACTCTGTTTTGTGACATTTCAGATCATTTACCTATTTTTCAAATAGCTTCACTGGGTGGTTTGTCACACAGAAAAAATAGTATCCCTTCTTTTAGATTCATCAACTCTCGTACCAATAATGAGTTTCATTCTGGTTTACGGGATGTTGACTGGAATGCTTTATTTCTGTGTGATGATCCTAACAATGCTTATGTCTTTATCTCTAAGTTTTCCAACCTGTATAATGTTTATTTTCCTGTTTGTAGGGCAAACAAAACCAAAAAATTAAAGCCCTGGATGACCATTGGTGTTCTGAATTCCGTCAAGCACAAGAACAGATTGTACAAAAAGTTTCTTACTACCTCCTAACAACGTCAACAGAACTACAACTGTTCCCGCAATAAACTCAATAATGTATTTAAAGTATTGAAAGCAAAATATTATGCTTATTTGTTCTCCAATGCCAAATCTAATATCAAAGAAACTTGGAATATAATCAATTCAGTTCTGAAGAAAAATTCCAAAGTGTTCAGTCAAAGCAAATTCAACTATAGTGGTAGGACTATTGATGACTGTAGTGAAATAGCCAACGTTTTCAATAATTATTTCACCCAGATTGGACCATCCTTGGATAAAAAGATCCCTCCTGCTCATACATGTACTCATTTTATGCAGTTCCTTGGTCAGCCCAACAAATTTGTTTCTTTCTTGACCCTACCTCTACATTGGAGATAGTAACATTGTTGGGTCTTTGAAAAATACAGAGCCTGCAGGTCTTGATAATATTAGTCCAAGGGTGGTTCTGTTATCGGGAGTGGCCAGAGTTACACCGATTTTTTAAAGTGGAGATCCGACTGTCATTGGTAATTACCGTCCTACACATGTATTTCCGTTTTATCTTGTTTTTCCAAATTAATCGAACAAATTGTGTATAACGGGACAGTTACATTTTTGGACAAGTTTAATTTGCTCTATGATGGTCAGTACGGGTTCCGTAGTAATTGTTTAACTTCTATGGCTCTGATCGATTTGACCAACAAAATTATTGACAGTTTCAAAGACAATCTGTATACTATGGGTATTTTCTTAGATTTATCAAAGGCCTTCGATACAATCATAGCATTTTGTTAGATAAATTAGATTATTATGGCTTTCGTGGTGTTGCATTAGACTGGTTTTCCACTTTCAATGTACTACTTACACATGTACATGTATAACAATTGTACTTCTTGTTTGTCAGAAATATCATGTGGTGTTCCACAAGGCTCATTATTGGGTCCACTTTTATTTATAATATACATGTATATTTAATGAAATCTGTAATTCTTCTAACTTGTTTTCCTTTTTACTGTATGCTGATACAAATGTCTTATGTTCTAACAAGGACCTCCCTACATTATTTCATGTTAATATTCATCTTGTGATTGGTTTATGGCTAATAGATTGTCTATTAACTATAAGAAATGTAATTTTAAGATTTTGTGCAACACAAACAAAAAATGTGTTCTCTAATTTTAACATCACCATGTGCAATGAACCAATCCTTCAGGTTGATTCAACTAAATTCCTTGGAGTTTTTATTGACAGTCAGCTCACTTGGAAGCCTTATATTAGTGCCGTTTGTAACAAAATTTCCAAAACTATATAGGAATTATCAGCCATTTGAGATCTGTATTCCAAGTTAATACCTTGCGTATTCTTTATTGCTCCTTAATTTTACCTTATATTTCTTATTGTAATATTGTATGGGCTAATGGATTTCCAAGTAATTTAAGTAATTTAGTTAAATTACAAAAGAAGGCTATCGTGTAATTTCTAATATAACAGTCATTATAGAGCAAGTACCAGTCCTTTATTCAAAAATTATCATCTCCTTCCCGTCAATTATATCAATGTTCTTCAGGAAATGGTATTTATTTATAAGCACTCCCTTAATCAACTTTCTCAACATTTTGTTAACATGTTTCAACCAAATTATAACATACATAGCTACAATACCAGGTCATCTTCCCTTTTTCACATTTCTAAGTTTAGGACATCTGCCTGTAGACATAGCATTAGACACTCTGGGCCACTTCACTGGAATGGAAAAGTTTAAGGAATAGCCAGAGTATATTTAGTTTTTCAACGTAATCATAAGTTGTACCTTCTTCAATAGTGTGGGGTTTTGTATTTATTTATTCTATATTTCTAAATCCATCCTTTTTTCATTATTTTAGCAGTTGGATCAACCTACTGGAATTGTGTGTTTACTTGTTTGTACACTCCCTAACACAAGCTTTGCTTCTTTGGTTTTGCCTCCAATTCCCATTTTTCCTTATGTTCCTGTTTGTCTGCATTGTATATTGTTGGAATTAGAAATAAATGTTGATGAAATGAAATACACATGTAAGTATATATGACCTAACAAACGTACTACAAAAAGAATTTCGAAATTAGCATGTTCCGTTTAAGAGATATAGCTTAAAGGTTCGAAAATTTAAACAATGCTAAAAATTGGTATGATGACATCATCGTGACATCACATCAATTTTCATCTGTAATGCTAGCCGGCCTACCGGCATACCAAGATTGGATGCAATCGGAAGTACAGTTCTCTGGATGTAGGACCTATATGCACCTTTAAGATGACTTCACGTGACCCATGATGACGTCATCACGACGGCACTTGTCAAAGCAAACATTTGCAACGTGGTCTTAGCCTATGTCAAGATTAGAGTCAATCTGATCAATGACAGTGTAAAATTTTAAGAGATATTTCAAACATTGAAAAATTCATAGAAAATCAGTCGATGTCATGACGTCACTTCAAATTTTGCAGACTAGTGACACTATCTACTAGCCCACCAATTTTCATGACAATCGAACCTACTCTTATACATGTACGTGTTTCAAAAAAGCACATTTTTCATGACGTCATCATGACGTTACACATTTTTCACCTTTATATGTAAGTATCTATGACCTAACAAACCTATTACAAAAAGATTGCGAAATTAGCATGTTCCGTCGATGAGATATGGATTAAAGGTTCAAAATCACAAAAATTACATGTACAATTCTCTAGGCATAGGCACTTCAAAGATGCACCTTTAAGATGACGTCACGTCATCATGACGGCACTTTTTAAAACAAACATTTGCGCCGTGATCTTGACCTGTGTCAAGATTGTTGTCAATCTGATCACCGACAGTGTACAATTTTGAGAGTACATTGAAATTTCAAAAATTAAGAAATTCCTAGAAAATCAGCCGATGAAGTCATCATGGCGTATCATCGGATTTTGCATCCAAGTAACAATATCTACCTACCCACCAATTTTTACCACGATCGGCCCTACCCTTAACCCTAACCCCCTAGGCATTTTTACTAGGAGGCTTCAACAACCTGTCAAAATCCAACACTGTGCAGTATACCTATGGCACATTCTTTGGACTTGGACAAATTAGGGCATCCTAGCTCTATGTAAAGTAATGGTGCCAAGGCCCTGCAGTACTAAACCCATCAAAACTTGACAAAACCTGCTGTTGGAGTTTGCAAGGCTTGGGGGTAGTTAGGGTTAAAGGGCAATTCCACCGTCACTCACGTTACATTTATATGCCATGAGGCTACTTTGACCTTTCACTGCTTTCAAAGTATTTGATCAAGCTGAATCAAACCAGACAACCTTGGGGTAAGGGGTACTCAAAATGGAAGGAAAAATTCAACCCATTCATTCACCTTTTGAACACATGTGTTTTGTTGGTGGTCACTCACGTTACAAAAAAAGGACATAGAAAATTTGCCTGCAATTTTGTTATTAAAGTCTCCTCAAACTGTACTCTCCAACACAGAAGTAACATTGTTTTACCTTTCAGTCAACCCATAGCTAGATATAAAAACCCATTTTGAATCAAATCAGTGTGTATTTTAGATGCAAGGGACAATGAGATTACAGGGAGGTACTGTCACTCACGTTACTTCCTCTTCGTGGTTTTTAACACGGCATAATATCTGACTTTGATGAACTGCAACATAATGAAACTCTTTTCTTGTAATATATGAACCTTTCTCTCTGCCTTAAACACAAAAACTCTCAATAACACTCGCATTTTGCATGTTAAAACAAGGTGCCAAAAGGACTTCCAAAAATCCATGATTTTAGCCAAACAATTATTTTTTTAAACCCAAAATCACACTTTACTACATTCCATCTCATTGGCACACCACTTAAATGAAAGATCTTGTTGTCCCCTTGAATTTGACAACACATATGATGTTGTGATGCTTGTAATTTGGAAGATTTCATACATTTTCCACTTTCCAGCCTTGTCCACTTTTGCGTGAAATTGCCCTAAAGCGTATTTTTGATGTCTCATGACGTCATACATTTAACAAACCTATTACAAAAAGAATTTCAAAAGTAGCATGTTCCGTTGAAGTGATACGGTTTAAAAGTTCAAAAACTTATTACTATAAATTTGTATGACGTCATTATGACGTCACATAAATTTTCATCTGTAACACGTGCTTGCCTACCCACATATTAACTTTGAACACAATCAGACCTACAGTTCTCTAGATATACATGTAGGCCCTTCAAAAATGCACCTTTAAGATGACGTCATGACACTTGTCAAAGCAAACATTTGCGACGTGGTCTTGGCCTGTGTCAAGATTGGAGTCAATCTGATCAATGACAGTTTAAAATTTTGAGAGTAGAATGAAATTTAAACCATTAAAAATTTCATAGAAAATCAGCCGATGACGTCAACATGACATCACTTCGGATTTTACATTTTAGTGACAATATCTACCTACCAACCAATTTTTATGACGATCGGACCTACCCTTATAATGTGTCTCAAAAAGGCATATTTTTGATGACGTCACACAATTTTCACAATTATCTGTAAGTATACATTACAAAAAGAATTTCAAAATTAACAAGTTCCGTTGATGAGATATGGCTTAAAATGGCTTGAGGGTTCAAAAACTTATAAAAATTACTATAAATCGTATCATGACGTCATCATGATGTTACCTCAATTTTTATCTACAACAAATAGTGGCCTACTAACATACATGTACCAGGTTTCAACCCGATTGCACCTACGGTTCTCTAGATGTGGGCCCTTAAAAAATGCACTTTTAAGATGACGTCACGTGACACGTGATGACGTCATCATTACGTCACTCTTTGAGACACGGCTTTGCATTAGGGTCTATGTCTGTGCTAACCTGGACTAATTAAGATCCGAGGTTGTTTGATGACCAAAGTGCCATCCCGAAAAACTATGCACAAAGTCTATGGGGTTTTAAAATAGAACTAAAATAAGAAGGAAAAAAGATCACAACAAAAACAAAAGCTTTTCCGCAAGCCAACAAATATTTTTGAATTAGTTAGGCTGACACTGTTTCATTCGTGGCGCCTTTCTGACAGTTAGAATGGTACACAAATTTTAGAAAAAGCCACAGCGCCTCTTTATGACTAAGTTTCAGCTGTTTTTACGCGAAAATCTGTCATTGATTTGAATTAGTTAGGCTGACACTGTTTCTGCACAGTTTCATTCGGTGCGCCTTTAGGTTGGAGGTCAGGGGGTTGGTCTTTCAATTTACTTTAATAACCAGACTCCCGCATTTTCCGTTTTATTTTTTGCTAGATTCCGTTTTTTTGTTTTTTTTAGTAAAATTCCGTAAATACAACGGTGTTAATTAAACAAAAAAACACATATTTGTAACTGTCAACTTTATTGTGCGAGCAGTATTTGTAAAAAAGGATTTCGTCTGACACATATAGTCCTTCCTAGGGATATTGGCGCACACGGAGTTGCGGTGACAGAGTTTCGTTTTTCAGTTTTTTCGACGGCAAAAAAGCCTTCCACTTTGGCATGATGGCCCACTGCCTGTCACAGACAAGACAGAGGGAAATGCACGATCAGCGCATGCAGCGCGCACAACACACAATTCATTCAGCTGGTACCGGCACTCTTTGCTTCCTACATTGGTTTTATTCATACATCGCTAGCGCTGGGTACCAGCACGCAGCGCATGGTGTGACCTCGTATCTATGGCTGCATTCAAGCAACACACGCCCGGACAGCAGCCGTTCAATCGCCCTGCCCCGGGAGCAACCACGCACGACAAACCTAGACTGGAAATTAAGTCACTAATTAACCGGGATACTATCGGCGTTTACAGCTGCCGCGCGCATGCATTCCCGGGGTTATACTGCAAAATTCGCACCTTGCATGCACGCTGACTTTTTAGTGGCTTGTCAAGTCTAGTATTGTACGGGGCAGTCGCAATGCCGCCGCATTGGTGTAAAAAATTTATTGCAACAACACAGCGAACAGACTATTCATCCATGCATTACATACATGTATTCGTACTGCTGTCCTCCGCGCCGCGCCGATTGCGATCGGCACCAAGGGATCATGAGTGAAAGCAGCGTTTGTTTACTGTTTTTGTTTTGTTTTTGTCGAATTTTGAGAGGAAGTATTCTCTATGGTTGATTTTGTTTAGGTAAATTTTTAACAAAATGTGTGTTTTCCATTTTATTCTCTTCATTTTTTCCACCGTTTCATTTTCGTGATTCCGTGTTCTTAAGCAAATTCTGCGTTTCCGTCCGTGTTCACCGTGATGCGGAAAATTTGGAAGTCTGCTTAACCAGTTAAAGCCGGGATTATTTTTCACAAGCCTGGGTGCCAGACGGGTTCAGGCTGTCATCTGATGGTAGCACACCCTGATATTTCCAGCCTCGCTCACTGCGAGCCGGTCGCTGACAGATATTTCCGCTGGGTCCCGTTCTCGCTCGAGTGCATGTGTACACATCATCCGAAGCGAACTGGTTAAGAAAAACCTACAAAATGAATTCAACTGCTGCAAACTGCTAACTGACTGCAGTAAAAATTAGCTGGCCTAATGTTTGGAACTTAAGCCTTTCTCAAATTAAAAAATGAGAAAGAACTTAGTTCGAAACGTAAGGCCAGCTAATTTTGTTAAGAAAAATATGAACTTTCGGGCATTTAGAATGGTACAAAATTATAGGGAACGGCATTCTGCCTCTTTTGACTGATTTTCAGCTTTTCTACCCATCTTTAATTTGAATTAGTTAAGGCTTACACTGTTTCTGCACTGTTTCATTCGGGGCGGCTTGATGTTGGAGGTCAGGGGTCGATATTTCAATTTGTTTACTATAAAATCAAATTTTTAGGACATTTAGAATGGTACAAAACTGTTTGGAAATGGCATTCCGCCACTCTCAGACCGATTTTCAGCTTAACAAAAAATGTGTGTTTAATTGGAATGAGTTAGGCTGACACTGTTCCTGCACCGTTTCATTCAGGATGCCTTTAGGTTGGAGGTCGGAGGTTAATTAGTCCTTGAAGAAAAATATGAACTTTCGGGCATTTAGAATGGTACAGAATTGTAGGGAGCGGCATTCTGCCTCTTCTTGACTGATTTTCAGATTTTTTTAAACCAGAAAATCCGTCTTTATAATTTGAATTAGTTAGGCTGGCACATTTACATGTATGTTGGAAGTCAGGGGTTGATCTTTCAATTTGTTTTGTAAATTGAATTGTCAGACATTTAGAATGGACAAAATCGTTGGGAAACAGCATTTTTTAAATTTCAAAATCGGAATTGATTCTATAATTTTAAATCTTTTGGCTGTGTTTTTGCACCAATTCAGCAGAGGCACATTTAGGTTTGAGGTCAAGATTTGTTTTCATACTGTGGGGGATAATATTTCCCAGCATTTACAAAAGGTACAAAATCATTGGGAAAAGGTACTTTGTCCATTGCAAGTGGTCGTGCACAAGTATTCTGGCCATTATGAACAGCGCCTCATTTGCCCTATGCATCATGGTGCTGTTATGTATGCGAGGCCATAATTTTATCCCGGAAGAGACATTTATTTGTGAACTGTCGTCGGTTCATTATTTGGGGTCTCATATCCCCATATTTTCGCGACGGGAGCCAGTTTGTATCGTCAGTTTGAAAAAGGGCTCTAACCTGTATGTATCGCCATCCACAGCAAACGGCGACGGGCACGCGGGACACCAGGCACTATAAAAATAGATGGATCCAACACGTAGGCTCCACCGTCCACGGCAAACCGCGATGGGTAGACGGGACACCGCGCACAACATGGCGCGAAGCACTGGAGATTTAATAGTACAGATGTGTGTCACTTATACACCAACCTGGCAGTGATGACACTCATCAAGGATGAGTAGGCCAATCTTGCACAGCTCCATGCGATCGTTGTCCTCTTTGTCTCCCTGCAGAGCGTTGACTAAGATCTGTGCCGTCATCACTAGGATGTCATTTTCCTCCAGCAGCCCCGACAGGGGGCCAAAGTCACTCATCTCACCACTCAGGCAAAAAATGCTGCTGTCACTCATGTACTCCTGTAAAACATTGCGTTGTTGCTCAACCAGAGAAACCTGCAAACATGCAAACATTGTAGGCAGACTGGTTATTACAAGAGACTGCCACAAGACTCTGTTGCCTGGACTGCCACGATGAACATCTGCAGCAAATTTCACAAAGCCTGATGCAAATTTAAAACATAGATATCTCAATGAAGTTTTCCAGGTCAAAGGTTATTTGGGATAAAATTGTTGCCATAATATAACACGTGCGATAGTTATTCCAAATGACCCGCGACCCATGTCATTGTGCACATGCGCAGTTGAAATACCGAACTGGCTTATTGCGCAGATTCACTTACACAACCATTACATGATTAAAACGAGATGTTATTCCCGCCCACTGCATATAAATTATAAGCATCTGTGTTTTTGTTAGTTAACCAACTCAAGTTGCCGTGTTACCCTTGCTCTGATTGGTTCTTTCATTTATGCACAAAAACATCAAGGCGTAAAAGCCCTGATGGTTTTCAGTGTGTAAAAGCCAGTTCATCTTTAGAAAGCAAAGCAATTTTTTTATTGGCAAAAGTCTCAATGAAACAACAATTTATGATGACAAAATTCACTTCGCTTTTGCATACATTTGCATTTGTGTGACCTGTGAAGTATAAAACAGCAAAATAATTACATGTACATGTACAAATGTAGTTTAACATTTACGACATTATCACAACTGGACCCATGAATTGTACGTAGTGCTTTTGTGTAATTGTTGACTTAAGCACCAAAATATGGCATTAATCATTTTAGGTGGTGTAAGTTAGTCTACACAAACTGTGGAGAAATGACCTAACTGGCTGTTGCTCAAGTTGATTTTTAAATTCTATAAATTATATCTGAGGGTAATATTATTGGCAGATTGACTGTAGGTTTGCCTGTGAGGGAATGCTGAAAGTTGTTACCATTTTTTGGGGGAAAAAAAATCAAAGTTTTGTCAAATGCACCCCCATACATGTAGTTACAATGTAGTTCACAGTTGTTTTAGGAATTTCTAATTTTTAACTCAAACAGTCATCGTAATATCCGTGACATCTAGGAAAACAATAAAGCACTGAAAATTTTGGCAGTTTTTCATGTAACTGATCGCAAGAAAACTCTGTAGCCATGGTAGCTGTGCAACATTGATGTGGTGTAAATCCCACGCCATGGCATATAAGTTACACACTGTTGCATGAAATCAGCTGCTTGACCATTAACTTCCCATTCATTACCATATGGTATGAATTTAATCCCTCATTTCATGTTCATATTATTTAACATGTCATTTGCCCTCACAAGCAATTCAATGAGCTGCTGCCTACAATGCTTTTCAGATTTTCACAGGCAAGTGAGCCCTTAAGGATTACAGCAGTAAACAGATACGATTGGCAATTATAATCCTTTCAAGCATAATGGGTAAATTCACTTTTTCTAAATAGAGTGTGTAAGTTGATCCCAAGAACGTACGCGAGTTGACCAGAAACCAAACTTCCGGGCACTTCCGGGCACCTCCGGGCACAGCTGGTGCGTACGTAATGCGCCTATCAATTAATTCCACCACCCCCTCCCCCCGGGCTACCCCACCTCTGAGGTGGGATTTGGCATGTTTGGTCACGTTTTTTAAGCCCCAGGGTGGGGATTTTGGTCATCATGCACTGCAGATAGAGGTACATGTGTGTTGTATTATAATATAAACCCAATAGCATTTTTTACAAGCCCTATAGTGCGTACATGTTTGTTCGATCCTAATTTTGCCAGAGTTTTTTTTAATCGAAACATAAAGCATATATGATAGCATCTTGCACGCGTTAAGCAATTTGCGCGTCAATGCTAAAATTCATGTAGTACAGGGATTTTTGGGGCCAGCTTTTACATCCCGACAATGAGCCAATCACAATGCAACCTGGCGCTCAGGTCAAACATTTTTGTCCACTTTTCTTCAATAGTTTAGACATTCATGCATGTTTTCATATATTGTAAAATTATTTTGAATTTATCATCAACATTTATTATCATCAAATGTAGTTCAGATCTTCATTAAAACAAAGTATTACAGAAAATACAATCAAGCACACGTAAAAGTCCTATACCAGCCAGCTCGGAGGTGCCCGGAAGTTTAATCGTGACCTTTATGTGCGAAACTTTGACATATTTGACAAGGTTTGTGGTTTTATGGGGCATATTTAAAACCTCATCCTGGAGACTTGAGTACAGTGTTCTTGGGTCGCCGATTTTGAATAAGGAAGTGCATGTTTGAGAGTGCTTGTGGCGTCATTCAAGAGGGCGACGCCTATGAATGATGCAGCTAAAGTCAAAACAATCTTCCCAGCTTTTCTGTTGTTGATTCTTCAGATGAAGAAGACAAATTGAAAACAGATGATCCGATATTTCCATTTGCTACAACTTCTCTTGTACGAAAAAAGCGCTCCGAGGATATACGAATGTCCTGCAATGTTATGGTGAGTAAGCCATACATGTACAATGTATTTGTTCTTCTTCATCCACTCCCCAGATAGCGGGAATTGAAAATCCTGTTCGCGAACGGTGTTCGTGTGTTGGTTTTCGACATTCGATATTGAATTCTCAATGTTCAGTCAACATGAGAACGGGGTTTCGAATATGCCCATAGATTCCACAATAGAGGATATTATAAAGGCTACATTCTTGGCATGAAAAATCTGTGAAAAACGCAAAGGATCTATTCAGATCATTATCGTAACTTCAGGGATTCTTAACCTCATGAGTACGGCGACCGCCATAGCCGCAGTTTGAGAAAGACCACCTGGCCGTTTTTTTTCTATATACGTACATTCCTGCGCATACTCAATCCATTCATGTTTCAACTACATTGTTCTTGAATTGGAGTGTAATAAATACATGTAGATGGAGCTTCTTTTAACAAAACTTTCATTAAAAGCCTATTATTTGTAGTTACATGTATGTTTGGCCGCACAGCCTGGGTTAATTTCATAGAGCTGCTTAAGCAAAAAATTTGCTTAAGCACAAACAACCTTACTTCATAAAAGCAGGTTACCAGCCAAAACTTCATGTGATGTATATTGCTTGTGATTGGTATTTACATGTAGCTGTTGTTTGCTTTTTAAAAGCATAACAACTGCATGGAGTTTTGGCTGGTAACGTGATTTTATGATTAAAGCAAGATTTTTTTTTGTGCTTAAACATTTTTTGTGCTTAACGTAGTGTTCACGATTGGTAATTCTTCAGTTTTTGTTTACTGAACTATAATACCTTACTAGACTGTACAAGTTAATAGTAGTCTCAATCATCCTGTGAAATTATGGCACCAGGTGTGCTGTCGTTGTCAAGAAAAGTGGAAATTTATATCGTCTTCCAACGATTTCCAGCTGGAAATCGTTGGAAAACTGCCCTGTAGCCTTTAGTCAAGGCGCGCGTGGCTAGCCAGACAAGTGGCGCGCCCTAGACATGGCTTTCAGGGCGCGTCACGTGTCCAGGTAGCCACGTGCGCCTTGACTAAAGGCTATCATCCGCCCAATGGTTGAGCGCCGTTTTTCTCTCGTTTTTTCGCCATCCAACAACGCAAAACTTTGAACAGTCAGTGGAACGATATTTCCTATAACATACATGTACATGTACTACCGTAATTTCCGGAATATAGGCCGCGGCTTATACGTTGATTCTCACGCTGAAAAGTGTCCTTGCAGGTTATACTTCGGGCGGCTTATATGGCAACGTTTGAAGAATAAAATCAGTCACACAAGGTTCAAAATTCACGACGGCCACTGCCGTCGATGCCCTAAGGCTTAGTTGCCGTAATGCCCCTTGTAAAAATGCACTATTCACAGCCAGTTGTGCTGTGCTCCATTAATACTTTGGCCGTTGTGCCCTTCGTGCCGAACCAAGCCCTCAAATTGCTCAATTTGTTTAGTACCAAACTGTTGCCGGATCCTACAAAACGGCGCTTTTCGATCGCGCTGGTAATTGCCCGTGCGCGTGATGAGCGATCGCGCTAGAGCCCGCACGGCACGTGCGCCCCATGTTAAAACCTTCACAAAACCTCGATTCCCCAAGCAGACTGGTTCCCATTCGTGCATTATTTTTCTTCTTTCTCACTGGGGCGGGAACCAGTCACAGCCTAAAAAACAAGCTCTGAATCCGCGAACCAGTAAAATTGAAGTCGGGTAAAATGACGTCGATATTGAACCCAAACTCGCCTTTTCTTTCCGCCTATCTCGTTCTTGCGCTGCTTACACTTTAGGATTGCATGTGATTTTGATAGTGGAACTATTTTACATACGAGCGCTATGCAGCACAATGACGTTTGTGGTCGGTCATCAGCGCCGCGGTGCGGTTTATACGCCGGTGCGGCTAATACGCCAACTTTAAATCTTAATTTGTAGATTTTTGTGTGCTGCGGCTTATACTCCGCGCGGCCTATATTCCGGAAATTACGGTAATAACACCCAAATCCGCCCATTTTTGAAAATTGCAACAATGACCAATCATGTACATGTACACTGCCTTTAAGCAGCTCAATGAAATTGGCCCCTGTTCTTGGCATCCAGCCCCCATCAAAAATAGCTGGACACAAGGGGTTAAGGATCAACATGTTCAAAGTGTGATGCCTTCTTTCCAATCCACACAGACAGCTCCCCCTTAAAACACTTTGCACTGCTACATGTATGTCTTACATAGTCTTTCAAACGATGCAGGCGAACTGATATTAAACTGAGAAACATGGATAATTATGGAACAAACTGTGGGGTTGACATCACACAAAATTATATCCCATTAAATATCAGAAATAAATGGATTCGGGGAATAGGCCAAGTAAAAAAACTACCAGTCATTGCCAGTTGATTGTCCGGGTTTTTTTTTTACAAAGCGGAGGATGAGGGCCTTTTTATTTAGTTGTTTCCAAGATGGCCACCAAGCATTTATATTCAAAATGGTCGCCAAATTTTCAGTTCAAAATGACCGCCAGCTATTCTACGTGTACTAGAAGTCGAGTCAAAATATCCATGTTAAACAGTGCTCTAAATGTACATGTACATGTATTATTAAAGTACTCCATTTTCATGCACATGGCTCAGGGGGTCATGGACTTGCTACTAGAGACATTATACACAGCTCACATAACGCGAATGCCAGTGAACTTCACATGTTCTGCCCTCGCTGGCTTTGTAGAAGTCTAAAATATCGGGAAATTAAATCTGTGCCAAGATAAAGCGAAATACATGAAAAATAATAATAAAAAAGGATGCGGCATCAAAAAAGTATTCGAGCGGGGATGATCAACTGTTTTTTTGTTTTTTTACTTGGCCTTCGTATTTTATAGCGTGCCAGCAAATATTGTAACACTAACCTACAATAGGCCTTTTCACACTACGAAAAATCTCGGTGTTGGACCCGGGTCCGACCCGTGTTAACATGACTGACCTTTTCACACTGCAACATTTCAACACGGCACTGACCCGTGTAGAGTGCTCAACCCGGGTTGAAACTCAACCCTGCTCGGGAGGTGGGTTAAGAGAGCTCTCGACCCGTGTAGAGAAGTTGGACCCGTGTTGAAAGTCGTAGTGTGAACGTCTCCGGGTTGAGTTCGACCCGTGTAACCGTGGATTGGAGTGTGCGTGCAGAGCACCACATACTAGGCTGTTCAATATGACGATATTTGCCGATGTTTCGGTATTATGTTGCGTTTTCAGTTTTTGCAGCCTTTAATGGTTTCTCCAAGTGTGTATAGGCCTACGTTAAGTGTGGATTAGTCTAGATTACATTATTTCCAATAAATTTGACGGCAGAATAGTACATAACGTATATGGAGGTATAAAAAAATACATTCTGTACTAAATGTGTCGTTTCTTTAATCGTTTTAAACCCCGACATGACTTATCCGACATCTCCGCGCCGTATGTAGCGCACATTGCGTGCATGCGTATTCCATCGTTAGTGTAGTCTTAGTCAAATGCAAACAACCGCACTGAAGGCTACCATATTATTCCCAGTGTACAATGTACGTACATGCAGCTCACATTTTGCGAATTTCGTCTCGAGAAAAGGCTACTAAGGCATGAGGGGGCCGGGGTTATTGCTCAATATAGGGAACCCCAAAAATGCATCTGCGCGTGCACATTGCTTTGTTGCAAACAGCTAGCCTTGGCCGGTCCGGTCAAGTACAAGTGCGCGTACAAGCATGGAGGAATAAAACACACTGGATACTTTTACCTCCGATATGTCGGAGAAAATGGGCCCCAAATCAGACAAAAGATCGACATAGAGTAAGGAGGAGGTGAATGCTATATTGGACTGACAGCTCTATCCAAAGCCTGCTCGATGGAACGACGAGAAATAATAAGGTTTTCGTCAAAATAAGCGAAGCGTTGATGGCTGCCTGATTTCCAATTCGATCCGTAAATTCAGCAACGAACCTGCAGCATTGCGCATGCACGTGCACCACACACGTAACACGGTTTACTTCCTCCATGGTTCATGCTACTTTCATGAGATTCTTTTACCTCCGATATGTCGTAGAAAATGGGCCCCAAATCAGACAAAAGACAGACATGGAGTGAGGAGGATAGGGCTGACAGCTTCATCCAAAGCCAGCTCGGCGGAACGACCAGAATGCAGTATGGGGGATTTTCCGGCCGTGTGTGTAGTGTGAAACGATCGCACAATACACGAGTCGAAACATTACACGTGTAGCAAAAATGCTGGCGCTGCGTTGAGTAGTGTGAAAAGGCAGCGTAATTGACCCGTGTCGGACCCGTGTCGGACCCGTGTAGATTTCAACACGGGTCGAACGTACATAGTGTGAAAAGGCCTAATGTACAGCTGTTTTAAAGTTGCTGGGAATAAAGGCTGGGAAAACAGAGAAGAAAAATTATGTTTTAGAAGTCAGGTTCCCTGAACCTACTTTAGACAAAATGGAACAATTTAGAGAGTCAGGGAAGGTCGGGGAACTAGACTATTTCCAACGATTGTCAGCCTACAATCGTTGATATAGATATAAATTTCAATTTTTCTTGAAAACGACAGCACACCAGGTGCCATTTCACAGGATGATTGAGACTGCTAAACAGTCTAGTATGGTATTTCGTAATAATTCAGTAAGTTGTGTTTTTATGTTTGCAAATGTTGTACAAACTTTAACATTAGTTCCTCTTGGTATTTGAAGACGACCAACGAACTGGTTTCACCTTAGTTAACTTCCGACTGTGATGAACTGACATCACCCATTTATCAGTTCGAACAAAGCTAGTTTTGCATAGCAATCCTCATCCTGATCAATATCACACACTTTTGGTTTAGAAACTCACCTTGTTGACCAGGAAGATCGCCTTGTTGGACCCCTTCACCATCACCTCAGGAGGGTTCCCGGAGCGGGGCCCTACTCCCAATTCCCTGTTCAGAAATGCTTTAACCAGTCTGGCAGCTACAATAGTCTTGCCAGAGCCAGTAGGGGCCACCACCAGGCAGTTTCTGCCTCCCAGTGCTGCGGCAACGAGTTCCTTCTGATAACTGCGTAGTTTGCGTGGCTTGGTCTCATCTGTGGAGTCTCCATCCGCTGCCTCTGCCCTGGCTAGGTTGAGCTCCCCCACTTCTGTCTCGGGCTTCAGGGCACAAGCACTAGCTGATGACGATACAGGAGTGCCACTCGAATTTGAAGCACTGCAGGAATCATTCAAGTCATCTTCTTCAGACACTATATTGGTACATGCATAGAAATAATGCAATGGGAGGTATTAGTGCTTTGAATTGATGAAAGTACAATTGTTACATGCTAGCCCAGTTTTCCCAAAATCCAAGGGGATTTTCCATTCTAATATAAAGGAAACACTCACCTCTGTTTACCTACATTTGCATATCAGCACGCAAACCTCGCTGAAAAGCAAAGTGCCCAAGCCACACCCTCCGTGCCCACTGCATGTCCCACAAAGGAACCATCTCTATTTGGGAGGGATGCTAAACAGAGGTAAGTGTTTTCTTATTGCAATAGAAAATCCCCTTGGATTTTGGGAATTCCATGACAGAAAACATCTCACCTACATTTGCAGAGCAGCACCGAGAGATTTTTGGGAGGGACGGACATGCAACGGCGAAGAAGTCTATAAACTGAACCTACATGAAACTATAAGACATGAAAAGGTTGTTTAGACATACCCGGGAGCTGCCTATCTATTCTTAAGGAGCTTTACGGGCCTTGTGGGCTGCTGATCGTGCAGTTTCTTGGTGGACTTTCCTGCCGATGTGTTCCTCTGCTTGCACTACATCCTTCAAGTATCATGACGTTAACCAGTTCACACCAGGATTATTTTTTACGAGCCTGGGTGCCAGACGGGTTCATGCCGTCATCTGCGGGTAGCACACCCTGATATTTCCGGCCTCGCTCACTGCGAGCCAGTTGCTGATAGATATTTCCGCTGGGTCCTGTTCTCGCTCGAGTGCGTGTATACACGTCATCCAACGCGAACTGGTTAAGGTGGATGGATTCCTCCAGCAGGCCGCCTTCATATCATCCGAAAGAGAAAGTCCAAGCAGGTGGGCCCAAGAAGTTGACAAGCTGCGTGTTTCATGGGCTTGATATTTCGATCCTTAGTTTTCGGAAGGACTTAATTAATACTGCCTACGAAATCCACCGAGCGATCGTGGTCACAAAGGCCTGATGATGAGGCTGGACGGTTGTGATTAACAGCTGCTTGATGTCGCCTATCAAAGGCCGAGTGCGAGCAATGTAGGACTTCAGGGCTCGCGGGGCACCACCACTTATCCTCTGCTACTAAAGAGAAGGATGTTAAGTTTGACAAATATTTCAGGAGGTGAAAATACGCTGACTGGTTCTTTATGAGGAACTTTACCTATGAAATAAAGAGAATACCACCTGGTTCCCAACGTATGTGCCCTGGTTCTACTGACGACATGGAGCTCACTTCTGCGGCGAGCTGTAGCAGCAGCCAACAAAAACACTGTTTTATCGTGAGGTGATGGAGGGAAGAGCTATTTGCTGGCTCAAATGGAGCTTTGGCAAGTGACAGGATAACAACATCCAGATCCCAGGATGGAATTAATTTTCGAGTGGGAGGTCAGTCATTGAACATACATGTACCATGCATCAAGTGAGCTATGGATGTGTTGGATGAAATTGTTGAACTATCCTGAAAGCCCTGATGAAGGACATCAATGGCTGACCGGTATCCTCTGACAGTTGCAATTTGAAGATCAGAAGGTGCAGGAAGAAATCCCCAATTGAAGTTACAGATGCTGTATGGCATGTACATGTATGGGGATTGACATCTCTATCCTCACACCATTTGGTGGAGAAGTCTGCTATCATAAGTTCTCCTGGTGGATTCTCGTCTGCTCTTGGCTGCCAAAATACCAGCTGCTCGGAAGGAGACTTGGACAGCATCCAGGCACAAAGATGAAGAGTGGCTGGATTTGGGAGTAGGACGCGATACCTGGGTTGTGATAGGAGGTCTGGCCAGTTGGGGAGCATGAGAGGTGTGTGAACAAGAAGGTCCAGGAGCCGAGGAAACCATGGCTGCACTGCCAAAAATGGTTTTCTTAAAATATGAAAATTTTCTTATTTCAAGAACAGTTTTCTTGTCTCACTCCCTAGAAAAGTTTTCTAGGGAGTTAGACAAGAACATTTTTCTTGAAATAAGAAATATTTTCTTATATTAAGAAATGTAAGAAAATCATTTTTGGCAGTGTGTCATAGCTAAAATGGAGATATGAGGACTATTCTGGACAATTCTGCTTCTGCTTTCGTCAGAACCTGTTGTATGAGGGAGATTGGAGGGAAGGCATATATGCGTGAATCCCCATCCAGTCGAAGCTGAGGGCATCCACTTTCCAGGCCATGGGGTGAGCATGACGTGCACAAAACGTCGGGAGCTGATTGTTCAGGCAGGATGCAAACAGGTCCACATGTGGCATTCCCAGGATATTGAAGATGTGTTTGACTACTGTAGGATGGAGAGACCATTCTGTTAGAGTAAACACTACCCCAGGAAAGAGCATTGGCGATGATGTTCTTCTTGCCAGCCAGATGGGTGGCTTGAAGAGAGATTTGACCAGTAATGCACCAACTGAGTAGCTCCCAAGAGGCTGGGCAGAGAGACGGAGAATGGGTTCCCCCTGACGAATAATGTAGGACACTACTGTCGAGTTGTCCAACTTGACCAGGACCAATTTGTTTAGGACTCTTCTATTTATTATTAAATTTTTTGGTCTTTTTTTCTTAATGTTTTTATCACCGGTACGGTATTCCGGAGGTCGCAGGTTCGAATCCCGCTCCTGCCAGTTTCTTTGTTTACTTTAAAAACAATTATCTTTTGTGATTTTAAACACAAAATGAGAAATTGAAATATGATCCATACCCTTCAAAATCCAAAATGCCAAGAAATAATCCAAGGCTGTGGTTCTATACCACCATCCATAAACAGTAAGGTACTTGAAACTCTTCAAAAAGCTTGATAGCCTGCAAACTGCACATTCTATGGAGGTGCCGCCATAATAGGGTTCCTCATTTGAATGTACATGTAACTGTGTACATGTAACTGTATACATGTACATTGTAATTGTAATCAGCTAATTCTACTAAGTACTAGTCTGACAGCCAGCACTGTGGTTTGTCTTATTTTTTTCCTTTAGCTTCAATGTCAGACAACAATTAGTCCCAACTATTAATTTCAGTGGGAATGTGGTTTGGGTTTTGGACATGATAGAATAGGGCTTTCAAACGTAAAAATGTTAAAATTCCAAAACTGAGTGAGTGAAAATTGTTGTTTCTACTTGTTACTCGGACAGCCACAGTTCGACTTTCCACTCATTTCATGCTATTTTATTTGTGACTTGGAACGACAAATTAAATTTTGGTGGACAAACTAAACAAAATCATACAACAAATGAAAAACAACTTCTCACAATTCTGTTTACAATTTTAGTAGTTTATTTTTAACAACTCCCTCCTAGGCCCGTACATTTATAACTTTTTTGCGAAGGGGTGTGATCCTAATTTTTCAACCAAATATAAAATTGTTTTTGTAAAAAATGTACCCCAAAACCAATGAGGGTTCTTTAAAAAAAGTTGGAAGTATGAACAATAGGAGGTCCCCGATTGAAGGTGTTTACACACTTGTATACATGCGTGTGTAAATACTGGCAATCCTGGACTAGGGACAAAAGAGTTAGGGCGTGGACAAAGGGTCCACGCTTGACCGAACGTCCACGATTGAAATTTGAGTACAAAACATATGTAAGTACAAACAAAAGAGGGACAATAGGCGGTCCACGATTGCCGGTATTTACACACTATTGGGGGGGGGGGGGGGGGGAGTTAGTTTTTAATGGGCAGCGCTTTCCAGGGCATTTACAGATGGGCCTATGTCTTCAATAATCTTTGAATCCAAATTCTTTTGTGAATCTTCAAATCATTTCTTAGTCTGCAACTCTTCCAATTCAAAAACTATACAACTTCAAATCTTTGAATAATCAAATTTTTTTACTTAAATCTTCAAGCTGTTTTTCAGTCACCAATTTTTCCCACTTCAAATTTTGTTTTCTTTGTTGACTTTACAAAGTCGTATAAAATTCTTCAGTTAGTCTATGAAAGACAAAGCAAAACAGACAATTTTATTAACTTTTCTTATATAATTTAGTTTGTCAAAATAGAATCTATAACTTTACAGGAAAAGCTCACGCAAACTGAGAAACTTACGAAACCGTTTTTCCAGACAATATTGGGCCATAACTTATTGATAAAGAGGGCGTGTGAGGTATAGTTTTAACTTTAACTTTAGATTTAACTTTTCTAAAATGAAAATTCACTGCGTAACTGCTTTTCTGAAAATTGACCTTGAGTAAGATCTTACCTGCTACTTTCCTTGCCAAGTCATTACGGCCAGTTTCTTTCAAGGCATCTCGCAGTCTTCGAGGAGCTTTTTGAAGGTCATCCTGCTTATGATGCCAGTCAACTAGCATTTTGAAACATTGTTCGCATGTGTCATCTCGTATGTCCGCCTTGAATGTTTCAAGCTCGGCAGATGAGAAATCTAACCTAATGCCTACTTTCCACCAGTCTCTTCCAAGCCATTTCGACAATTCTAGCAGGTACTTTTGGGTTAACTGTCCTCCTGCAGCAAAACAAATTTTTTAAATGAGCTTCAGGCTTTGTTGAGATACGGAGCCTTTTTTCAGAAATATTTTATCACAACTTGATACATTTACCTCTTAAATGCCCTGCTGTGTCGGGAAACATATAAATACACAGGCCAGCTACAACTGTAGCTTTAATATAATATACATGTATAAGAGGGATGGAATGTTTTAACTTTTTGAACATGATACTGGATGATTACTTTCACCTCTGGATCTGGGTCGTGCTATTTAGCGTCAACAAAGTATTGATCAACAAATTAAATATGCAAGTTTCGGCGCAAACAATTATATCACAATTATGTCATTTATTTCCAAACAGTCATATTAACCAAGTTCAAAACCTTGTCAATGTGTGAAACAATACACAAAAACTTGTTGATGCTTTGTTGATGCTTTGGCTGGATGCGCACACGCAGTATGAACTGACCTGTAATGAGAAAATGCCCGTATACTGCAATGCAAATCCTTTATGATTGAATCTTAACCTGTAACCTACACTAACAGGCAAAATCCTAATGCCGGAATGACAAGAATGCTTACATGACACCAACACATACTTTTACAATCAGTGAATATGTTGGAATTGGTTTCAGAGACCTATGAAAGAACATAAGAAAACAGCTACTAATGAGACTGATGGTGATGAAGGGGAGCCAAAAACAAGATCCAGCGGTCGTGCTATTTAGCGTCAACAAACACAATTAGCAACAAAGCGTCAACAAATTATGGGTGAACTTTTCAGCTTCAAAATCTACACGACTCTCAGGGAACTTGTTTTGTAAGAAAATGAAAGAATTCCACCTTCGAAACACCAACATTTTGCAATCCCCTCATACTTTTGCAACTACCCTATAAAAAAATGGAGTGGTCCAGCACAAACAAGATCGCAGCCAGAGAGGCTGCACAAAACGGTACCATCGCGAGTTAAGTATTATTTCGCACATTGACAAGGTTTTGAACTCGGTTAATATACTCAATAGGACTCTTTGGAAATAAATGACATTGTGAAATAATTGTTTACGCCGAAACTTTCATATTTATTTTGTTGACACTTTGTTGTGCTTGTTGACGCTTGTTTACGCTAAACTGGGATGGAGTGCTCATACTTTAATACCAAAGTATGAACTCGATTGCGCTTTAAAATTTCATGCACATGTAGAAGCACACGCGTATATAATATTTTTTCAATAAGGCTGTTTGTTTTTTTAACTTGGATTACGGATCTGCCGACGAAAAAAAAATGGGATTTTAGAGAAAAAAATTTTAATCACTGCCTAAAATTCTCGAATTCAACTACTACAAAAAAAATGGAAAGATTTTACTTTAATATCCCCACCAAAATCAGTCAAGAACAGCAAAATATTGGAAAATAACCAACCCTCCATGATATTGTCTAAACATGTGGCACAAGCTGTTATTTCAAGATTTATGGCAGCAAAATCAGGAAAAAATGAGGCAGAAATCAACTATGTACATGCATGTGAACACTTTATGGTGCCAAGAACATCTATAACAGAAAACACAAACTTTCTTCCCCTAGGGGTGTGCATTTACGGGTATTAACCCCTTGACCCCGGATTTCATATGGGTAGTGCCAGGGCACCATGCCGGCTTGTGCAGCCAAGCAAAACGGAAACAAGAGGCTTGTGCAGCCAAGCATAACGTACACAATACCCCAATAATGGATTAAAAATGCAGAGATTGGCACAAATAGAAGTCAACTGGCCTGGTGGCAGTTTTCAATGTGCAGTGTTTGTGCACGTATTTGTGTCAACCGGTGGCAAGGGGTTAAAAGAACCGGGTACCCAATTGAAAAAAATACGGGTACCCGGGTACCTGTTGAAGGAACCCAACCCAAAACTTCCAATCCCGGAAGTTGTAATAATATCTTTCTCTGAATTCAGACAAAATTCTGCAAATCTCCAGTCATGCCTGTCCAGTAAACATTGCAACTTCTCCCCCTTTGCGTGTGCCGGCACGCGCATGCACCGGCATCATCACAAAAGACTTGTCCGGAACCGGAAGCTTTATACAGTTGTAGTTACTGTGGATTGAGGCATGCTATTATGTCTTGTCATGGCTCTTATCCATACACAGACTGCAAAAACCACGACCAGTAAATTCCCTTTATTGTCAACTTTCGTGAGCGTCATAAACGTGAAATCTGTGCTATTTTCCCACATAGTCCAGTTTTAATTTTTTTAATTCCCGACAAATAACATTCAGAACCTTTATTTTTTCATTGTCTGGGAAGTAACTATATGCGATAATGTAAAGTTGTACAGGTACTCGATTCCATAATCTGGAGCCAGTTCCTGACATGAACGGTCGGGTACGCAGGTACCCGGTTCCAATGCACACCCCTACATGTATCTTCCCCTATATTGCACTAAAAGTTCCCAACTAAATTCTGATATTTTTCCAATATTTTGCTGTTTTTTACTGATTTTGGTGGGGGTATTAAAGTAAAATCTTTCCTGAAAATTTGTTGACTGTCATGTGGAATCCAACCAGCATCGTGTGCATACATGTACACTGTACAATGTACAATGTACATGTTAGGGACAAAAATAAGTGTTTCAGGGCACTGTTCATTTGGGGACTCATTTTCTCAATTGGAAATTTTGATTTATTTTTTTTGCACACTCATGATTGCTGTACATGTATGCCTTTTATTCATTCATTGAAATAAGGCATGATTAAAGACAAAGATTTTGAGAAAATCTTTGTCTTTAAGCATTTTAGTCATAATCTGCACTCCAATTTGTGTGCAAAATAATCACTTACTCTAAATACATACAAGGGACCCAAAAATCCCTGCTTTAAATACATTTTTCATTGCTTTACAGAATCCGATGGAATCCAAACTTGAATCAAATCTTTATTTATGACTTTCTCTACAAATGTACACAATATATTTGAAAAATTGATTAGTCTCCCTTTCTGACATGTACATGTACGTACATACATGACATGCACTAGTCCGAGTAACTTGGACCCTCTATTGCCTTTTTAAAACATTTTGACATGATCTGGCGATAGAAAGGGTCCAAGCAAAGTGTGTGCCATCGGCTTTGGATTAATCTAGTTTGTCTGAAGACCCAACAAAAACATTCAATTTCACCCTTAAAACGGCCACCAAAATACTAGATATGCCACCCGAGTTACAAGTGGAGTTCCATGATTAAGATGGAGGTACTAAAAAAAAGTTCACTTACCATCCGGATAAAAAGTAAAATTTACCGTTCAATTCCGGGGAGCACCCGCAGGGCATTTCATCTTGCACTTATGAGACTGTCGAGTTCAAATATCATTACCCCTTGACCTTGCGTGATGTCATGCATAAATGCGCCGACCGGCTTCTCGTATGCCGGTGACTGTTTCCTGAACGGTGCAATAGACGGTCGCCGTATATGTGTGTCGGTCGCTTCGAGGCTGAATACGTCAGGCTCGGTTTCTTTTTGGCTGTTTTGGAAACTTTTCCAAAACAGCCCTTGTTTTCGTTAAGATTTTTTGTTTTTTCTTTTTCTGGCCGTTTTGGAAACTTTTCCAAAACAGCCCTTGTTTTCGTTAAGATTTTTTTTTTTTTCTTTTTTTTTTTTGGCTGTTTTAGAAACTTTTCCAAAACAGCCCTCGTTTTCGTTAAGATTTTTTTTTTTTTTTTGTTTGGCTGTTTTGGAAACTTTTCTAAAACAGCCCTTGTTTTCGTTAAGATTGTTTTTTTTTTTTTTTTTTTTTGGCTGTTTTGGAAACTTTTCCAAAACAGCCCTTGTTTTCGTTAAGATTTTTTTTTTTTTCTTTTTTTTTTTTGGCTGTTTTAGAAACTTTTCCAAAACAGCCCTCGTTTTCGTTAAGATTTTTTTTTTTTTTTTTTTTGGCTGTTTTGGAAACTTTTCCAAAACAGCCCTTGTTTTCGTTAAGATTTTTTTTTTTTTCTTTTTCAGACTTTTTGCCCATAGCATTTGTGCACATTTTCTTTCTTACCGGCACTTTGGCTACTTTGGTACACCCGATTGCCTCTAAACTTGGCAGACACTTAGACCAACTGCTCAGAATGTATGCCGAACATTTACGTCATGATGACGTCATCACGTGATTTTTTATGAATTTTTGAAATTTGAAAATCGTAAAATTCTTTTCAATATATCTAGCGAACAAAACAAGATATTTTCAAAATTCTTTTTGTTACAGCTTTGGTAGGTCTCAAAGATATGCCCTAAAAAGGAAAAAAGTGTGTGACGTCATGATGACATCATCAAAAATGTGCTTTTTTAAAACACATATAAGAATAGGTCCGATCGTCATGAAAATTGGTGGGTAGGTAGATACTAGCACTAGGATGCAAAATCCAAAGTGACGTCATGATGACGTCATCACGTGATTTGTTATGAATTTTTGAAATTTTGAAAATCGTAACATTCTTTTAAATATATCTGGCAAACAAAACAAGATATTTTCAAAATTCTTTTTGTTATAGCTTTGGTAGGTCTCAAAGATATGCCCTAAAAAGGAAAAAAATGTGTGACGTCATGATGACATCATCAAAAATGTGCTTTTTTAAAACACATATAAGGATAGGTCCGATCGTCATGAAAATTGGTGGGTAGGTAGATACTGGTACTAGGATGCAAAATCCAAAGTGACGTCATGATGACGTCATCACGTGATTTGTTATGAATTTTTGAAATTTTGAAATCGTAACATTCTTTTAAATATATCTCGCAAACAAAACAAGAGATTTTCAAAATTCTTTTTGATACAGCTTTTGGTATGTCTCAAAGATATGCCCTAAAAGGCGAAAATTGTGTGACGTCATAATGACGTCGTCAATTTTTTTTTTTAACGCATGTAAGGGTCGGTCCGATTAAAAATTTATACATTGAATTTTTCTCTACCTAATTCAACAATTTCGTGATCGTGGCTCACTCAAGTATTAAGAAATAACAGGCATCTAAAAAATTGTGACCAAATTCAATATAACACAAAGGAATTCTGGGAAGGACAGAAACCATGGCTTTCATGTGGCATGCTGTCTATAAAGAGTTGATCTCTAGTCTTTTTTTCAAGTCGTTAGACAAGTCGTAGGCAGATACTTACACCAACTGCTCAGAATGTGCGCCGAACTTTTAGGTCATGATGACGTCATCACATGTCACGTGACGTCATCTTAAAGGGGCATTTTTGGAAACCATATATCTACAAAAGTACAAGTCACATTAAGTTAAAACGTGGTATTTAGTTATGCCAGCATGTGTTAGATGAAAATGTATGTGACGTCATGGTGACGTCATGATGACGTCATCGGCTAATTTTCTATGATTTTTTTCATTTTTGAAATTTCATTTAAATCACATAATTTTACACAAAAAAACAAAACAGCCCTGTGTTTGTCCACAAACACTGCACCAGATGTCTAGTTTTTTTTTTTTTTTTTTTTTTTTTTTTCCTTTTCAGACTTTTTCCCATAGCATTTGTACACGTTTTCTTTCTTACCGGCACTTTGGCTACTTTTATGTTACCGATTGACTTCAAACTTGGCAGACACTTAGACTAACTGCTCAGAATGTATGCCGAACATTTACGTCATGATGACGTCATCACGTGATTTTTTATGAATTTTTGAAATTTTAAAATCGTAATATTCTTTTTAATATATCTAGCGAACAAAACAAGATATTTTCAAAATTCTTTTTGTTATAGCTTTGGTATGTCTCAAAGATATGCACTAAAAGAAAAAAAAATGTGTGATGTCATGATGATGTCATCAAAAATGTGCTTTTTTAAAACACATATAAGAATAGGTCCGATCGTCATGAAAATTGGTGGGTAGGTAGATACTAGCACTAGGATGCAAAATCCAAAGTGACGTCATGATGACGTCATCACGTGATTTGTTATGAATTTTTGAAATTTTGAAAATCGTAACATTCTTTTAAATATATCTGGCAAACAAAACAAGATATTTTCAAAATTCTTTTTGTTATAGCTTTGGTAGGTCTCAAAGATATGCCCTAAAAAGGAAAAAAATGTGTGACGTCATGATGACATCATCAAAAATGTGCTTTTTAAAAACACATATAAGGATAGGTCCGATCGTCATGCAAATTGGTGGGTAGGTAGATACTGTCACTAGCATGCAAAATCTGAAATGATGTCATGATGACGTAATCAGCAATTTTTTAAATGATTTTTGAAATTTTTGTAATTTCATTTTAATCACAAAATTTTACACAAAAAAACAAAACAGCCCTGTGTTTGTCCACAAACACTGTACCAGATGTGTAGTTTTTTTTTTTTTTTTTTTTTTTTTTTTTCCTTTTCAGACTTTTTCCCATAGCATTTGTACACGTTTTCTTTCTTACCGGCACTTTGGCTACTTTTATGTTACCGATTGACTTCAAACTTGGCAGACACTTAGACTAACTGCTCAGAATGTATGCCGAACATTTACGTCATGATGACGTCATCACGTGATTTTTTATGAATTTTTGAAATATTAAAATCGTAATATTCTTTTTAATATATCTAGCGAAAAAAACAAGATATTTTCAAAATTCTTTTTGTTATAGCTTTGGTATGTCTCAAAGATATGCACTAAAAGAAAAAAAATGTGTGATGTCATGATGACGTCATCAAAAATGTGCTTTTTTAAAACACATATAAGGATAGGTCCCATCGTCATGAAAATTGGTGGGTAGGTAGATACTGGCACTAGGATGCAAAATTCAAAATGACGTCATGATGACGTCATCACGTGATTTGTTATGAATTTTTGAAATTTTGAAAATCGTAACATTCTTTAAAATATATCTGGCAAACAAAACAAGATATTTTCAAAATTTGTTTTGTTATAGCTTTGGTAGGTCTCAAAGATATGCCCTAAAAAGGAAACAAATGTGTGACGTCATGATGACATCATCAAAAATGTGCCTTTTTAAAACACATATAAGGATAGGTCCAATCGTCATGAAAATTGGTGGGTAGGTAGATACTGTCACTAGCATGCAAAATCTGAAATGATGTCATGATGACGTCATCGGCAATTTTTTTTATGATTTTTGAAATTTTTGAAATTTCATTTTAATCACAAAATTTTACACACAAAAACAAAACAGCCCTGTGTTTGTCCACAAACACTGTACCATATGTCTAGTTTTTTTTTTTTTTGCTTCCTTTTCAGACTTTTTCCCATAGCATTTGTGCACGTTTTCTTTCTTACCGGCACTTTGGCTACTTTGGTGCACCCGATTGCCTTTAAACTTGGCAGACACTAAGACCAACTGCTCAGAATGTGTCCCGAACTTTTTGGTCATGATGACGTCATCACGTGATTTTTTATGAATTTTTGAAATTTCAAAATCGTAAAATTCTTTTCAATATATCTAGCGAACAAAACAAGATATTTTCAAAATTCTTTTTGTTATAGCTTTGGTAGGTCTCAAAGATATGCCCTAAAAAGGAAAAAAATGTGTGACGTCATGATGACATCATCAAAAATGTGCTTTTTTAAAACACATATAAGGATAGGTCCGATCGTCATGAAAATTGGTGGGTAGGTAGATACTGTCACTAGGATGCAAAATCCAAAGTGATGTCATGATGACGTCATCACGTGATTTGTTATGAATTTTTGAAATTTTGAAATCGTAACATTCTTTTAAATATATCTCGCAAACAAAACAAGATAGTTTCAAAATTCTTTTTGTTATAGCTTTGGTAGGTCTCAAAGATATGCCCTAAAAGGGAAACAAATGTGTGACGTCATGATGACGTCATCCAAAATGTGCTTTTTTAAACACATATAAGGATAGGTCCGATCGTCATGAAAAGTAGTGGGTAGGTAGATACTGTCACTAGCATGCAAAATCTGAAATGATGTCATGATGACGTCATCGTCAATTTTTTTTATGATTTTTGAAATTTTTGAAATTTCATTTTAATCACAATTTTACACAAAAAAACAAAACAGCCCTGTGTTTGTCCACAAACACTGTACCAGATGTCTAGTTTTTTTTTTTTTTGTGCTTCCTTTTCAGACTTTTTTGCCCATAGTACACGTTTTCTTTCTTACCGGCACTTTGGCTACTTTGGTGCACCCGATTGCCTTTAAACTTGGCAGACACTTAGACAAACTGCTCAGAATGTGTCCCGAACTTTTTGGTCATGATGACGTCATCACGTGATTTTTTATGAATTTTTGAATTTTGAAAATCGTAACATTCTTTTCAATATATCTAGCGAACGAAACAAGATATTTTCAAAATTCTTTTTGGCTGTTTCGAAAGTTTTTCGAAACAGCCCTTGTTTTTGTTCTGTTGCGGCGATTGTGTAGTTTAGTACACTTTCGCCCAGGCATGTACACAATCTACTTGAAAATTGTTCGTTTTGCCATATTCAGCAGAAAGGGCCACGTCGAAGAACATCTGCAGGGTTTTTTTGAGTGAAATCTGTAGTTAAGAGGGCAAAAAATAAGCGATTGCGCAATACCCCGTTGTACACGGGTATAATGCTGGTCCGAGAGTAGGGGCTGGGTCGGGGTTGACCTAGCCAAAACGTGACCCGCGTAAGAAAATCATATTTTTCGCCTTGAAAAACCTTTTCAAATCACAAAAGCACGTGTCATTCGAATTCACAGAAGTCTACTTTAGTGACAAAAAATGCTTTTGGAAGAATCAAATGCTCCAGGCGCTAACATGAACACAATTAATACGCAAATCCTAAACTACACAATACCCGCTATTTTGGTTTCTTCATTAAGCTAAATTTTCTGACCGGCACTTTGGTCACTAAACAACATCAGATCTTAATCAAACTTAACACAAACATAGACCCTAAGCTCAAATAGTGTGCCGAAGTGTGACGTCACGATGACGTCATCACGTGTTACGTGACGTCATCATAAAGGTGCATTTTTCAAGGGCCCATATCTAGAGAACCGTAGGTCCGATTGCCTTTAAACCTGGTATGTTGGTGAGCCACCACGTGTTATAGATGAAAATTGAGGTGACGTCATGATGACGTCATCATACGATTTTATTGTAATGTTTAAGTTTTTGAATCTTAAAGTTTCTTAAAGCCATATCTCATCGACAGAACATGCTAAATTCAAAATTCTTTTTGTAATAGATTTGTTAGCTCCTATACTCTTTCACATAAATAGGAAAAATGTGTGATGTAATCATGACGTCATCAAAAATGTGCTTTTTTGAAACACATATAAGGGTAAGTCCGATCGTCATAAAAATTGGTGGGTAAGCAGATATTGTCAATAGCATGCAAAATCCGAAGTGACGTCATTGTGACGTCATCGGTTGATTTTCTATGAATTTTTCAATGTTTCAAATTTCAATGTACTCTCAAAATTTTACACTGTCATTGATGAGATTGACTCTAGACTCGACCCAGGCCAAGACCACGTTGCAAATGTTTGCTTTGACAAGTACCGTTGTGATGACGTCATCATGGGTCACGTGACGTCATCTTAAAGGTGCACACTTTAAGGTCCTATATCTAGAGAACCGTACTTCCGATTGGGTGCAGTCTTAATGCTGATAGGCCAGAATTTGTTACAGATAAAACAAATTGATGTGACGTCATGATGACGTCATCATGACGTCATCTAGAGGTCATTAAATTCAAGTCAAAATTTGGTATATTTAGCAATCTCTTATGACAAAAACCTTCAGAAGTTTTATACACTATTTTTGTGTACCTAATTCCAAGTTCCCATGATCATAGCTCACTCCAGCGTCAAAATATACCCATTTCAATATTTAGCTCCAAAACAATATGATAACAAAGGAATTTTTGGAAGGCAGTGTAACCATGGGTGTTATGTTGCGCGTCCTCGGGGCGTTTCTCAACCGGTGGCTTGGGCTTGGGTTTGGGCTTGGGCGTCGTCTCCAGCTATTTCCCAGTCCCATTGCCAATCTGAAGGCTTGGATACGTAAATAGATGAACACGCTCTGGCTCTGGGTTAAAGTATAAGACTTTGATGTACATGTAGCAAAAACAAATATGGGAACATAAAATTACGCGAACCCGAAGCCCAAGCCATTTTTGAGAAATGCCCTTAATTCATCCTATAACTACACTCCAACGTAAACCTATGTGCATCATATTGCGCTACGTACATCACTGCTCCGTATATATATATACACGGAGCAGTGCTATACGTAGCGCAATACTACACATAGGTTTACGTTGCATAATATACGAGCTTGTAGGATATCAATGGCGTACAGACTGCATGGATTTTCTTCGATGTGCCTCTCGGAATTGAACAGTAAATTTCACTTTTTATCCGGATGGTAAGTGAACCTTAGTACCTCTATCTTAATAATTGAACTCTACTTGTTCCTCAAGTGGCATATCTGGTATTTTGGTGGCCGTTTTAAGGGTGAAATCCGATGTTTTTGTTGGGTATTCTGACGTACCTAATTAATTAATAGGAAAATGCCGCACACGTACTTGGACCCTACTATTGCCAGATCATATCCAAATGTGCAAAAAAGCGAGGGTCCAAGTTACTCGGACTAGATGTGCATGTACTAGGTATACAAACCAATGCTAAGGGCAGCAGGCAACCTTGTCACCGCGGTTCAAAAACGTACTTTACTCCATACACTTCGTGCCCTTCTTTTTCTACACAGGACTTTTGGTGCAAGTGTCTAAATACATGTATGCGCTCGAGTGACCATAACGTGCTATAAGATTGCGGAAATAATGTACACATTTGTTAAAAAACATTTTAGCACGGAGTTTCAGCGAAGTCAAGCTTAGAAAACCACATTTATCTCAGGTATAAGCATGTACAAAAAAGGAATATTTCAGTTATAAGACCACACAATCTCAAAAGGTTTCGCACTGTGCATATAACGTCGCGTAATTTAAACTCACACGTTGTCAGCAAATTCTATTTCTTTGTACGTGTAAAATACACATTGTACGTAAAGAGTTTGATGTTTAAAATAGAAACTTGGAAATAATTTACCACAATACCCTCATTAAAATCAGTCAGGAATAGCCAAATCTTGGAAAATAACAAACCCCCTTGATAAAGGTGTGACAGTCTAAACATACAACCTGTTATTTCAAGATTCATGTCAGCAAAATTAGTAAAAACTAATGAGGCAGAAATAAGCACCTATGTTCCACTTTGAGTGACCATACTGTGCCAAGAGCATCTAATTTCACAGAAAAAACAAGCCTTCTTTCCTTGTATTACACAAACAATTCCCAATTAGTCTCAAAATTAAAGGTTGTGCCAAGTTTTTACACAAATTTTGCAAGATTTTGCTGTTCCGGATTCGATATAACACAAAGGAATTCTGGAAGGGCAGAAAACCATGGCTTTCATGTGGCATGCTGTCTATAAAAAGAGTTGATCTCTAGTCTTTTTTCAAGTCGTTAGACAAGTCGCAGGCAGACCCTTACACCAACTGCTCATAATGTGCGCCAAACTTTTACGTCATGATGACGTCATCACATGTCACGTGACGTCATCTTAAAGGGGCATTTTTGGAAACCATATATCTACAGAAGTAGAAATCCGATTAAGTTGAAAAGTAATATCCAGGGTAGCCAAGCAGGTTTATAGTTGAAAATTGACATCACGTTATGATGACGTCATCACATGTCAAGTGACGTCATCTTAAAGGGGCATTTTTTGAAGCCATATATCTACAGAAGTACAAGTCCGATTAAGTTGAAAAGTAATATCCAGGGTAGCCAAGCAGGTTTATAGCTGAAAATTGACGTGACGTCATGATGACGTCATCACGTCACGTGACATCATCTTAAAGGGGCATTTTTGGAAACCATATATCTACAGAAGTACAAATCCGATTAAGTTGAAAAGTAATATCCAGGGTAGCCAAGCAGGTTTATAGCTGAAAATTGACATGACGTTATGATGACGTCATCACATGTCATGTGACGTATCTTAAAGGGGCATTTCTTGAAGCCATATATCTACAAAAGTACAAGTCAGATTAAGTTGAAACGTGGTATTTAGTTATGCCAGCTTGTGTTAGATTAAAATTGATGTGACGTCATGATGACGTCATCATACGATTGTATATTGTTTTCAAAACTTTTTGAACCTTAAAGTCTTATCTCATTAACAGTACATGCCAATTTCGAAATTACTTTTTAATAGGTCTGTTAGGTAATAGATACTTACGTATAAATGTGAAAAATGTGTGACGTCATATTGACGTCATCCAAAATGTGCTTTTTTGGTCCAATTGTCATGAAAATTGGTGGGTTGGTAGATACTGTCACTAGCATGCAAAATCCGAAGTGCATCATGATGACGTCATCGGCTAATTGTCTATGATTGTTTTAATTTTTGAAATTTCATTTCAATCACAAAAAAAACGAAACAGCCCTGTGTTTGTCCACAAACACTACACCATAAATCTAGTTGTTATAGCTTTGGTATGTCTCAAAGATATGCCCTAAAAAGGAAACAAATGTGTGACGTCATGATGACATCATCAAAAATGTGCTTTTTAAAAACACATATAAGGATAGGTCCGATCGTCATGAAAATTGGTGGGTAGGTAGATACTGCCACCAGCATGCCAAATCTGAAATGACGTCATGATGACGTCATCACGTGATTTGTTATGAATTTTTGAAATTTTGAAATCGTAAAATTCTTTTAAATATATCTGGCAAACAAAACAAGATAGTTTCAAAATTCTTTTTGTTATAGCTTTGGTAGGTCTCAAAGATATGCCCTAAAAAGGAAAAAAATGTGTGACGTCATGATGACATCATCAAAAATGTGCTTTTTAAAAACACATAAGGATAGGTCCGATCGTCATGAAAATTGGTGGGTAGGTAGATACTGTCACTAGCATGCAAAATCTGAAATGCTGTCATAATGACGTCATCGTCAATTTTTGTTATGATTTTTGAAATTTTTGAAATTTCATTTTAATCACAATTTTACACAAAAATACAAAACAGCCCTGTGTTTGTCCACAAACACTGTACCAGATGTCTAGTTTTTTTTGTTTTCCTTTTCAGACTTTTGCCCATAGCATTTGTACACGTTTTCGTTCTTACCGGCACTTTGGCTACTTTGGTGCACCTGATTGGCTTTAAACTTGGCAGACACTTAGACTAACTGCTCAGAATGTGTGCCGAACATTTACGTCATGATGACGTCATCACGTGATTTTTTATGAATTTTTGAAATTTCAAAATCGTAAAATTCTTTTCAATATATCTAGCGAACAAAACAAGATATTTTCAAAATTCTTTTTGTTATAGCTTTGGTATGTCTCAAAGATATGCCCTAAAAAAAAAACAAATGTGTGACGTCATGATGACATCATCAAAAATGTGCTTTTTTAAAACACATATAAGGATAGGTCCGATCGTCATGAAAATTGGTGGGTAGGTAGATACTGTCACTAGGATGCTGAATCCGAAGTGACGTCATGATGACCTCATCACGTGATTTGTTATGAATTTTTCAAAATTTGAAAATCGTAACATTCTTTTCAATATATCTGGCGAACAAAACAAGATATTTTCAAAATTCTTTTTGTTATAGCTTTGGTATGTCTCAAAGATATACCCTAAAAAGGAAAAAAATGTGTGACGTCATGATGACGTCATCAAAAATGTGCTTTTTTAAAACACATATAAGGATAGGTCCGATCGTCATGAAAAGTAGTGGGTAGGTAGATACTGTCACTAGCATGCAAAATCTGAAATGATGTCATGATGACATCATCGTCAATTTTTTTTATGATTTTTGTAATTTTTGAAATTTCATTTTAATCACAATTTTACACAAAAAAACAAAACAGCCCTGTGTTTGTCCACAAACACTGTACCACATGTCTAGTTTTTGGCTGTTTCGGAAGTTTTCCGAAACAGCCCTTGTTTTCGTTAAGATTTTTTTTTTTTTTGGCTGTTTCGGAAGTTTTCCGAAACAGCCTTTGTTTTCGTTAAGATTTTTTTTTTTTTTTTTTTCTTTTCTTTTTTCCTTTTCAGACTTTTGCCCATAGCATTTGTACACGTTTTCTTTTTACCGGCACTTTGGCCACTTTTATGCAGCCGATTGCCTTTAAACTTGGCACACACTTAGACCAACTGCCCAGAATGTGTGCCGAACTTTTACGTCATGATGACGTCATCACGTGATTTTTAATGAATTTTTGAATTTTGAAAACAGTAACATTCTTTTCAATATATCTAGCGAACAAAACAAGATATTTTCAAAATGCTTTTTGTTATAGCTTTGGTATGTCTCAAAGATATGCCCTAAAAAGAGAAAATTGTGTGACATCATGATGACGTCATAAATTTTTTTTTTTTTTAAAGTCGCTAGAATATTGCCCATAGCATTTGTAAACGTTTTCTTTCTTACCGGCCACTTTGGCTACTTTTAAACTTGGCAGACACTTATCCCAACTGCTCACAATGTGTGCCGAACGTTTACGTCATGATGACGTCATCACATGTCACGTGACGTCATCTTAAAGGGGCAGTTTTTGAAGCCATATATAAACAAAAGTACAAGTCCGATTAAGTTGAAAAGTTATATCTAGGTAGGTCAGCAAGTTTATAGATGAACATTTATGTGACGTTATGATGACGTCATCACGTTACTACTACAAACAACTTTAATTAATTTCAAAATTAACAAAGAAAACTGGCAGCAGCGCGATTGTTTGACAAACTTAAATTATTGTATTCACATTTCACATCCAAACTAAAAAAACCAAAAACGAAACAGCCCTGTGTTTGTCCACAAACACCAACCTCATACCTCTATTTTTGGCTTTTCCGAAATTTTTCGGAAAAGCCATTGTTTTTGTTTCGATTTTTTTTTTTTTTCTTCTCCTTCTTGTTCTTCTATCAAAAATGCCATAGACAAAGCACATGTTTTATTCTCGCCGCCACTTTTGCCATTAAACAGACTTCAATCTTAATGAGAGTTTGCATAGACTTGGACCCTATACCGAAGTAGTGCCTATTACTCTGACGTTATGATGACGTCATCACGTGGAACGTGACGTCATCTCAAAAGTACGTTTTTGAAGGGCCTATATCTAGAGAACCCTAAGTCCGATTGAGCTCAAACTTGGTTTGTTGGTGGACCTGCTTGTGTTATAGATGAAAATCGACATGACGTCATGATGACGTCATCATACGATTTTGCAGTAATTTTTAAAGTTTTGAACCCTTAAGCCATATCTCATCAACTGAACATGCTAATTTCGAAATTCTTTTTGTAATAGGTTTGTTAGATCATAGACACATACCGGTACATATAAATGTGAAAAATGTATGACGTCATCATGACGTCATCAAAAATGTGCTTTTTTGAAACACATATAAGGGTAGGTCCGATCGACACAAAAATTGGTGGGTAGGCAGATATTGTCACTAGCATGCAAAATCCGAAGTGACGTCATCGGCTGATTTTCTATGAATTTTTTAATGTTTCAAATTTCAATATACACTCAAAATCTTACACTGTCATTGATCAGATTGACTCCAAACTCGACCCAGGCCAAGACCACGTTGGAAATGTTTGCTATGGCAAGTACCGTTGTGATGACGTCATCATGAGTCACGTGACGTCATCTTAAAGTTGCACACTTTAAGGTCCTATATCTAGAGAACTGTAGATCGGATTTGGTGCAGTTTTAATGCTTAAAGACCAGGATTTGTTACAGATACAAAAAATTGATGTGACATCATGATGGCGTCATCATGACGTCATCTAGAGGTCATTAAATTCAAGTTAATATTTGGTATATTTAGCAATCTCTTATGACAAAAATCTTCAGCAGTTTTATACACTGTATTTTTGTGTACCTAATTCCAAGTTCTCATGATCATAGCTCACTCCAGCGTCAAAATATACCCATTTCAATATTTAGCCCCAAAACAATATGATAACAAAGGAATTCTGGGAAGGCAGTGTAACCGTGGGTATCATGTTGCACGTTCTTTATTTATCCTCAACGTAAACCTATGTGTGGCGTTGTCCGCAATCGGAGAAACCACTTCGGATATCATTTGTGATGACCGACGCGCGCCCTGTCCGAACTACTGTATAGCCTAGTGGATAGAGCATGTGACTCCCGACCACAGGGTTCTGAGTTCGATCCTCGCAAGGGAAGGGATTGTTTTCTCCACATCTTTTTATGTTTTTTCTTCAGCAATTTTTGGCTTTTCCGCAAAATTGCAGAAAAAAAACGTTTGTTTTTGTTATGATTTGTTTCTTCTTTTTCTTATTTTAGTTCTAACTGAAATTCCAGACTTCGTGCATAGACTTTCTAGACGGCACTTTGGTCATCAAAAAACTTTGGATCTTAGTCAGTTAGCATACACATAGACATAGCAAAGATGTGTGCTGCAGAGTGACGTCATAATGATGCCATCGTGTGTCACGTGACGTCAACTTAAAGGTTCAATTTTTAAAGTCCAATATCTCCCGAAGTAAATGTGGGATTTCATTTCGGACTGAAGTTTTGTTTATATAAAGACAAGGATGTGTTACATGTGAAAATTGGGTGACGTCACGATGACGTCATCATGTGATGTTTTTTTAAATATTGAATTTTTGCATTTTTAACCTTTTTTTCAAGATATCTAGCGAACGAAACAAGGTATTTTCCAAATTGTTTTGTTAATAGCTTTGGTATGTGACATAGATATGCACCAAGTTGGGTCATTTGCGTGACGTCATCTTGACGTAATCAAAATTGTGGTGTTTTTAATACACATAAACAAGATGCGATTGTAATAAAAATCGGTGACACAGAACAAGACCACATTGCGAAAGTTTGCTTTCACAAGCGCCCTATTGATGATGTCATAATGGGCCACGTGATGTCATCTTAAAGGAACATTTTTGAAGGGCCCATATCTAAAGAACCGTAGGGCCGATTGACTTCAAAGTTGCTATGCAGGTAGGCCAGCATACGATTTGATATAATTTTGTTTTGTTTTTGCACATTTAAGCCAATATCTCATTAACGGAACATGCTAAATTCGAAATTATTTTTGTAACAGGTCTGTTAGGTCATATTTCAAATGAATACAACAATTTGTGACGTCATAATGACGTCATCAAAGGCATGATTTCTTGAAAGACATAAAGGTAGGTCTAATCGCCATGAAACTTGGTGCTTAGATTTGTCAATAATAAGCAAAAGTCGAAGTGACATCATACAAAATAATACGGAAAAGCCCTATGTTCTGTTCATCAAACAGAACATAGACCTCTAGTTTTTTTTTTTTTTTTTTCAGACTTTTGCCCATAGCATTTGTACACGATTTCTTTCTGCCAGGCACTTTGGCTACTTTTATGCAGCCGATTGCCTTTAAACTTAACAGACACTTAGACCAACTGCTCAGAATGTGCCCCGAACTTTTACGTCATGATGACGTCATCACGTGATTTTTTATGAATTTTTGAAATTTGAAAATCGTAACATTCTTTTCAATATATCTAGCGAACAAAACAAGATATTTTCAAAATTCTTTGGTATGTCTCAAAGATATGCCCTAAAAAGCGAAAATTGTGTGACGTCATGATGACGTCATCAAAAATTATTTTTTTTTTAAACGCATGTAAGGGTCAATACGATTACAAAAATGTAATCATTGAATTTTTCTGTACGTAATTCCAAAATTTCATGATCGTGGCTTACTCAAGTAAGAAATAAGAGCCATTTCAAAATTTAGACCAAATTCAATATAACACAAAGGAATTCTGGGAAGGGCTGATAACCATGGCTTAAATGTGCATGCTGTGTATAAAAAGGGTTGATTTGTAGTCTTTTTTCAAGTCGCTGAATTTTTGAAGTTTTAGAATCGTAACATTCTTTTCAATATATCTAGCGAACAAAACAAAATATTTTTAAAATTCTTTTTGTTATAGCTTTGGTATGTCTCAAAGATATGCCATAAAAAGCGAAAATTGTGTGACGTCATAATGACGTCATAAAAAAAATATTTTTTCAAGTCTTTAGAATATTGCACATAGCATTTGTAAACGTTTTCTTTCTTACCGGCCACTTTGGCTACTTTTAAACTTGGCAGACACTTACACCAACTGCTCACAATGTGTGCCGAACTTTTACGTCATGATGACGTCATCACATGTCACGTGACATCATCTTAAAGGGGCAGTTTTTGAAGCCATATATAAACAAAAGTACAAGTTCGATTAAGTTGAAATGTAATATCCTGGTAGGTCTGAAGGTTTATGGACGAAAATTGACATGACATTATAATGTCATCGCACGTCACGTGACGTCATCTTAAAGGGGCAGTTTTTGAAGCCATATATAAACAAAAGTACAAGTCCGATTAAGTTCAAAAGTAATATCTAGGTAGCCCAGTAGGTATTATAAATAATTGATGTCATGATTACGTCATCACTTGTTTCGTGTCATCATCTTAAAGGGGCATTTTTCGAAGCCATATATCTACAAAAGTACAAGTCCGATTTATTTAAAATGTAATATGTAGTCGGGTAGGCAAGCAGGTTTATAGATGAAAATTGACGTGACGTTATGATGACGTCATCACATGTCACGTGACGTCATCTTAAAGGGGCAGTTTTTGAAGCCATTTATCTACAAAAGTACAAGTTTGATTAAGTCGAAACGTGGTATCTAACATGAATTTTAAACAATATTCTATAATTCTTTTTGTAATAGATTTTTAGGTCATACACACTTAAATATAAATGTGAAAAATGTGTGACGTCTGATGACGTAATCATGGTCATCAACTCCTTGTATACTCACATTTCCAAAACGATTATGAATAAGCCTACGTGATTGCTTGACCTGTCGTAGACGACCATGAATGTAAAACGAGATTTGTTGATCCACCATTGAAATCTCAAGAATCAGAATCAAACTACCAAAAACCCCCAAAACGAAACAGCCCTGTGTTTGTCCACAAACACCAACCTCATGCCTCTAGTTTTCTTTTTGGCTGTTTCGAAAGTTTTTCGAAACAGCCCTTGTTTAAGATTTTTTTTTTTTTCTTTTTTGGCTTTTCCGCAGAATTGCGTAAAAGCCTGTTTTTGTTAAGATTTTTTTTTGGCTGTTTCGGAAACTTTTCCGAAACAGCCCTTGTTTTCGTTAAGATTTTTTTTTTTTTGCTGTTTTGGAAACTTTTCCAAAACAGCCCTTGTTTTCGTTAAGATTTTTTTTTTTTTCTTTTTTTTTTTTCTTTTTTTTTTTTTTTTTCTTTTTCAGCCAAATGCCCATAGCATTTGTACACGTTTTCTTTCTTACCGGCACTTTGGCTACTTTTATGCTGCCGATTGACTTCAAACTTGGCAGACACTTGGACTAACTGCTCAGAATGTATGCCGAACATTTACGTCATGATGACGTCATCACGTGATTTTTTATGAATTTTTGAAATTTCAAAATCGTAATATTCTTTTCAATATATCTAGCGAACAAAACAAGGTATTTTCAAAATTCTTTTTGTTATAGCTTTGGTATGTCTCAAAGATATGCACTAAAAGAAAAAAAAATGTGTGATGTCATGATGACGTCATCAAAAATGTGCTTTTTTAAAACACATATAAGGATAGGTCCGATCGTCATGAAAAGTGGTGGGTAGGTAGATACTGTCACTAGCATGCAAAATCTGAAATGAGGTCATGATGACGTCATCACGTGATTTTTTATGAATTTTTGAAATTTTGAAATCGTACCATTTTTTTTAAATATATCTAGCGAACAAAACAAGATATTTTCAAAATTATTTTTGTTATAGCTTTGGTATGTCTCAAAGATATGCACTAAAAGAAAAAAAAATGTGTGATGTCATGATGACGTCATCAAAAATGTGCTTTTTTAAAACACATATAAGGATAGGTCCGATCGTCATGAAAAGTGGTGGGTAGGTAGATACTGTCACTAGCATGCAAAATCTGAAATGATGTCATGATGACGTCATCGGGAATTTTTTTATGATTTTTTCATTTTTGAAATTTCATTTTAATCACAAAATTTTACACAAAAAAAACAAAACAGCCCTGTGTTTGTCCACAAACACTGTACCAGATGTCTAGTTTCTTTTTTTTTTCTTTTTCAGCCAAATGCCCATAGCATTTGTACACGTTTTCTTTCTTACCGGCACTTTGGCTACTTTTCTAGTGCCGATTGGCTTTAAACTTGGCAGACACTTGGACTAACTGCTCAGAATGTATGCCGAACATTTACGTCATGATGACGTCATCACGTGATTTTTTATGAATTTTTGAAATTTCAAAATCGTAAAATTCTTTTCAATATATCTAGCGAACAAAACAAGATATTTTCGAAATTCTTTTTGTTATAGCTTTGGTATGTCTCAAAGATATGCCCTCAAAAGCGAAAATTGTGTGACGTCATGATGACGTCATCAAAAATTTGTTTTTTTTTAAACGCATGTAAGGGTCAATCCGATTACAAAAATGTATACATTGAATTTTTCTGTACGTAATTCCAAAATTTCATGATCGTGGCTCACTCAAGTAAGAAATAACAGCCATTTCAAAATTTGGACCAAATTCAATATAACACAAAGGAATTCTGGGAAGGGCAGATAACCATGGCTTAAATGTGCTTGCTGTTTATAAAAGGGTTGATTCCTAGTCTTTTTTCAAGTCGCTGAATTTTTTAAGTTTTAAAATCGTAACATTCTTTTCAATATATCTAGCAAACAAAACAAGATATTTTCAAAATTCTTTTTGTGATAGCTTTGGTATGTCTCAAAGATATGCCCTAAAAGGGAAAAAATGTGTGACGTCATGATGACGTCATCAAAAATGTGATTTTTTAAAACACATATAAGGATAGGTCCGATAGTCATGAAAAGTGGTGGGTAGGTAGATACTGTCACTAGAATGCAAAATCTAAAATGAGGTCATAATGACGTCATTACGTGACTTTTTATGAATTTTTAAAATTTTAAAATCTTAACATTTTTTTCAATATATCTAGCGAACAAAACAATATATTTTCAAAATTCTTTTTGTTATAGCTTTGGTATGTCTCAAAGATATCCCCTAAAAGGGAGAAAATGTGTGACGTCATGATGACGTCATCAAATTGTTTTTTTTTAAACGCATGTAAGGGTCAATCCGATTACAAAAATGTATACATTGAATTTTCCTCTCCGTAATTCCAAAATTTCATGATCGTGGCTCACTCAAGTAAGAAATAACAGCCATTTGAAAATTTAGACCAAATTCAATATAACACAAAGGAATTCTGGGAAGGGCAGATAACCATGGCTTAAATGTGCATGCTGTTTATAAAAAGGTTGATTTGTAGTCTTTGTTCAAGTCGCTGAATTTTAAAATTGTGTAAATCGTAACATTCTTTTCAATATATCTAGCGAACTAAACAAGAAATTTTCAAAATTATTTTTGTTATAGCTTTGGTATGTCTCAAAGATATGCCCTAAAAAGCGAAAATTGTGTGACGTCATGATGACGTGATCAAAAAATTATTTTTTTCAAGTCGCTAGAATATTGCCCATAGCATTTGTAAACGTTTTCTTTCTTACCGGCCACTTTGGCTAATTTTAAACTTGGCAGACACTTACCCCAACTGCTCACAATGTGTGCCGAACTTTTACGTCATAATGACGTCATCACATGTCACGTGACGTCATCTTAAAGGGGCATTTTTCGAAGCCATATATCTACAAAAGTACAAGTTCGATTAAGTTAAAATGTAATAACTAGGTATCCCAGTAGTTTTATAAATGAAAATTGACATGACGTTATGATGACGTCATCACATGTGACGTCATCTTAAAGGGGCAGTTTTTGAAGGCGCATATCTACAGAAGTACATGTCCGATTAAGTTTAAAAGTAATATCTAGTTTTCTTTTTTTTTTTTTCCTTTTTCATTTTGGGTACCCAATCCCATAGACTTTGTACACAGTTCCTTCTGCCCTCTACTTTTAACAGAAAACAAAGTCGTATTCCCATAAAACTTAACATAGATGAAGACCTCATAGCATAGATGTATGTAGAACAATGACGTCATGATGACGTCATCAGGGGTCACGTGACGTCATCTTAAAGGTGCATTTTTGAAGGGCCCATATATAGAGAACCGTAGGTCCGATTGACTTCAAAATTTCTATGTGGGTAGACGGGCATGTGTTATAGATGAAAATTGACGTGACGTCATGATGACGTCATCATGCGATTTTATATTAATGTTTAAGTTTTTGGACCTTTAAGCTATATCTCATCAACGGAACATGCTAATTTCGAAATTCTTTTTGCAATAGTTTTGTTAGGTCATAGATACATACATATAAATGTGAAAAATGTGTGACGTCATGATGACGTCATCAAAAATGCGCTTTTTTGAAACACGTATAAGGGTAGGTCCGATCGTCATGAAAATGGGTGGGTAGGTAGATATTGTCAATAGCATGCAAAATCCGAAGTGACGTCATTGTGACGTCATCGGCTGATTTTCTATGAATTTTTCAAGGTTTCAAATTTCAATGTACTCTCCAAATTTGACACTGTCATTGATCAGATTGACTCCAAACTCGACCCAGGCCAAGACCACGTTGGAAATGTTTGCTTTGGCAAGTACCGTTGTGATGACGTCATCATGGGTCACGTGACGTCATCTTAAAGTTGCACACTTTAAGGTCCTATATCTAGAGAACTGTAGATCGGATTTGGTGCAGTCTTAATGCTTAAAGACCAGCATTTGTTACAGATACAAAAAATTGATGTGACGTCATGATGGCGTCATCATGACGTCATCTAGAGGTCATTAAATTCAAGTTAATATTTGGTATATTTAGCAATCTCTTATGACAAATCTTCAGAAGTTTTATACACTGTATTTTTGTGTACCTAATTCCAAGTTCTCATGATCATAACTCACTCCAGCGTCAAAATATACCCATTTCAATATTTAGCCCCAAAACAATATAACAAAGGAATTCTGGGAAGGCAGTGTAACCGTGGGTATCGTGTTGCACGTTCTTTATTTATCCTACAATACAAGCTATACAAGCGAAGTCAGGGTAGCAGTGCATGTTATGTGACGTAAACCTATGTGAGGCGTTGTCCGCAATCGGAGAAACCACCTCGGATATCATTTGTGATGACCGACGCGCGCCCTATCCGAACTACTGTATAGCATAGTGGATAGAGCATGTGACTCCCGACCACAGGGTTCTGAGTTCGATCCTCGCAAGGGAAGGGATTGTTTTCTCCACATCTTTTTGTTTTTTCTTCAGCAATTTTTGGCTTTTCCGCAAAATTGCAGAAAAAAAACGTTTGTTTTTGTTATCATTTGTTTCTTCTTTTTCTTATTTTAGTTCTAACTGAAATTCCACAGACTTCGCGCATAGACTTTCTAGACGGCACTTTGGCCATCAAAAAACTTTGGATCTTAGTCAGTTAGCATACACATAGACATAGCATAGATGTGTGCCGCAGAGTGACGTCATCATGACGTCATCGTGTGTCACGTGACGTCAACTTAAAGGTGAAATTTTCAAAGTCCAATATCTAACAAAGTAAATGTGGGATTTCATTTCGGACTGAAGTTTTGTTTATATAAAGACAAGGATGTGTTACATGTGAAAAATTAGGTGGCGTCACGATGACGTCATCATGTGATGTATTTTTAAATATTGAATTTTTGCATTTTTAACCTTTTTTTCAAGATATCTAGCGAACGAAACAAGGTATTTTCTAAATTGTTTTGTTAACAGCTTTGGTATGTGACATAGATATGCACCAAGTTGGGTCATTTGCGTGACGTCATCTTGACGTAATCAAAATTGTGGTGTTTTTTAATACACATAAACAAGATGCGATTGTAATAAAAATCGGTGTGCAGCCAAAGTATGATTACTATGTGCCAAATATGAAGTGACATCATCATGACGTCATCGAATGTCATATGACGTCATCTTAAAGCTGCAATTTTCAAAGTCCTATATCTCTAGAACTAAAACTGGGATCGGGTCGATAGTTTTAGTTGTATACAGACAGGAACGTGTTATATCTGTTAAAAAACAGGGAACGTATTAAAAATAGGGTAACTCATAATAACCTCATCATTTGATCCTTGAATATTTCCATTTTTAAAATACTTATCTGCTTATTATAAAATCGGCCCATTACGCGTAAAAGCATACAGCGACTTATGTGCCCTTTTTGCAGAGCGGGTCACATTTGTACAATGTCATTTAGTTATTAAGGCGATGAGACTGCGACCGGCCAATACATGCAAGCCAATTAAGGACTGGAGTGTTTTTCCCAAATGTGAAAACCAGACTGAAATGTTGAGATATTGGTTTTAAATTGGCAGGTATCAGATTTTATCCATTGCTTATGGGTGGGATTTTTCTATGTATAAAAAACATCTTTGTTGTAACGGGAACTATCCATAGTTGAGTTGTTTTGTAATTATAAAGTCATGTTGTACTTGAACGATTTGATGAAGCTGTAAATGGAGCATCCGAAAAATATATGAAATCAAACTTTGCTCCACTCGAGAAGTGTTTATGTCAATGGTTCACTAGTAACTCTAACTGCTACTTCAGGCAGTCGGTAACAAAATAAGACACACCCAGTAATATAATTTTGAAAACAAAATCCGTTTTTTTTTTTATTATTATATCATTGAAGATGAATACAAATTTCAATATAGTAAATAACAAAATTATTTGATTCTTTTTATTTGGAAATACTTTTTAATGATCAATTTCTCTGAGAAATAACTTAATTTTGTGCCATGTGTACAATTATATTTGCTTTTAATGATATTTGCAAAAGGTGGCTCTCCACAATTGAATTTTAGAAATTCAGAATGAATAAATAAATATATAAATAACGAAAGAAAGAAAGAAAAAAGGAGGGAGAAACATTAAGTATGTAATGTTAAGACCAATCCTTGCCAAATTTTGTTTGAGGTGTCATTTAGTTAGTGCAATTACAATGTATTTCAGAGCGGAGCACCAAGTCTTCGTTTTTTCTCCTACAGGGAACACATCGGTTGGTCGCAAGTTTTACCCATCATTGGTATGAGGGCTCCCTTCCCCATAAGCAACTACTTCCTGTTTCACTTTTCTAGCGGAGTGTCCCATCTTCCCCTTCTAATTTGCTACAATCTACAATGTACTTTGTAGCCAGCGGTCGAAAAATGGCGGATGCCGTGAAATTTGGCCTCCACGAAAATGGTCCTTTCCCCCTATTATCCAAACCCAGATGAGATAAAACTTAACATGTATTTCATACCATGCAGCAGTCATTCACGAAGCAAATGGTCGACTTGAAACAGAACTATAGGCCTACTGACTAAAAATGGAAAAAAAATCCCGATGAGCATTGGAGCTGCAGTTTCTCATCAAGCTAACGAATTCCATGATTGTAACGGAGACCTATATTTTATAGAAAATTTGTTTGAAATTTTGGAAATTCATTTTGCGAGTTTCCCTTTTTTTAGCTCACAAATACCTTTTCTATACATAATAGAAGCTGTCTTTTTTATTGGCAAACATAGTTTCGAGGAGCATTTCCATTCTATAAAGCCCTAATTTATTTTTTACAATACGTTACGCATGCTGCACACACCTTTTGTATAGCTCCATGCGTGTACGTACATGTATACGTATACGTAAACGAACATGTGCGTGCGAACTAGGGGTGTGCATCAGAACCGGGTACCCGAGTTCCCGACCGTTCATGTCAGGAACCGCTTCCAGATAATGGAATCGAGTACCCGTACAACTTTACATTATAGCATAGTAACTTCCCAGAAAATGAAAAAGGAAAGGTTTCGAATGTTATTTGTCGGGAATTTTTAAAATTTAAACACGACTAGGCCTACATGGGAAACCAGCACAGATTTCATGTTTATGACGCTCACGAATATTGACAATAAAGGGAATTTACCGGTTGTGGTTTTTGTAGTCTGGGTATGGATAAAGAGCCTTGACGAGACATACATGTGTAATACCTCCATGGTAATAGCATGCCTCATGCCACTATAAATACAACTGTATAAGCTTCTGTCTTTTGTGATATGCCGGCACATGCACGTGCTGGAACATGTACATGTTTGGCTGAGTAGTGATCAGGTTTACTGTAGACAGGCATGAGATTTTTCCGACTTTTGTCTGAAATCAGACTTTTCAATCTCAGAGAAAGACATTATTACAACTTCCAGGATTGGACGTTTTGGATTGGGTTTCTTTAACGGGTACCCGGGTACCCGTATCTTTTTCAATCAGGTACCCGGTTCTTTTACTACCTGTAAATGCACACCCCTAGTGCGAACATTGCAAATGGGCGAAGTGGCAAATGGGCGAAGTGGCAAATGGGCGAAGTGGTTGTGGGCAAAGTGGAAAATGGGAGAAGCGACCAACACCCGCACAATGTATAATAATAATTAAACCTTTTCAACATTCTCAAAGCATCATGGCCATGGGAACAGCATCAGCCCATGGCATTATAGAAGAGCAAGCACATTAGAACGGACGTAATTGGTCGCATTGCTGTCATGTTGGTTAAATGTTTTTTGTCATGGTTGCAAAAATCCTCTTCTATGATTGGCTAATAATGTGACAATTATTAGCTGTTAGTGTTAATTCCAGAGCAGTTGCAATCAGTAACTGGTACCCTGAGAGGGATTCCCCAATTATTTCCTTATTCTTATTGCCATTTAAATTGATTTTTCTGGTTATTTTCATTATGTTCCATGCAAAGATATGTCAATTTGTATCTCTCAACTTATCAGATATGTAAAATCAATTAATATTTGGACTGGTTCACAGTGCTATAGACCTTATCGCAAATACCGCCTGGATGAGACGTCACAATGGTTACTAGGGATTTTGGAAAGAAACGCGCACAAAAATCGCTCCCATTTCCGTCCTTCCCACAATCCCTTGTGACCATTGTGACGTCTCAACTAGGCGGTATTTGCGATATGGTCTATGCTTGTGTATACATGGTTGTTTGGCCTCCATACCCACAATGCATTGAGAATGTCAAAAAGGTTTATTATTGTTACACCATGGAGGGAGGAACACTGGTTATTTACACCATGGAGAAATACACCTGGACATTATGGAGTAAGGAACACAAAACCATGACAATTATACACTGCTCCTAGTCCTAGTGCTGGCGTGCATAACTTATTTGGCGATTGTAGCCTGTAGGGCCCAGGCTGTTCCCAATAAAAAAATTAAACAAACACTTTTATGTTATTGAAATTGCCAATTTAAGCGACATTACAAACCAACTTGCCGTAGATAAAGGGGCAGGGTTTTAGTTTGTATGGGAAATTTTGGGGTAAAGCGTCAATGAAGACGACAAAACCGTAAAACGCAAAACGAAAATAATGATGGCGATCACTGCGACGCACAAACATGCAAACCCCGCGTTGATTCGCTTAGCAACTGCTGTAATTAAAGCGCGTTTATTGCATTTTCTACCGCAACAGACTGTATAAAAATTTTAAACATGATGTCAATAGAATTAAGAGAAGTCTGCTTTAGCTTGAAAAAGTCATTTTGGAATGAGAAAAAATACCCTTGACTCTAATTTTATCAAAACTAAAGAGGGGCCCTACACTACACAATCGCCAAGTATTTACGCACCACCTCATCCCACCTGTCCGATTTCCAACATGGAGTTTGACTTGAAAATATCATGGATGTTAAATAAATTTCCAAACCTGTGTCTTGTGACTGTGTCATTATTTTAGTCAGTAATATGCAAGTTTCCAACACAGAAAACGTTCTCCTTAATGGGAAAAAAACATGCCACTTCTGGACATCACTCAGCTCCGCGACAACTGTATATGTCTATGGTTACTAGACTGGTTCCCGGTCCGCATACTACTTTTGAAATCCGAATTAAGGACAATGGAGGGACCGGGAACCAGTAGGCCCTTTTCCAAACCTGGGCTTGGGCTTGGGCTTGGGCTTCGTCTCCAGCTATTCCCCAGTCCCACTGCCGATCTGAAGCCTTGAATATGTAAATAAATAAACAGGCTCTGGCTCTTGGTTAAAACAAAAGTTTGATGTACATGTAGCAAAAACAGCGTCCCAGATCTTGCCAAATCTGGGGACATAAAATTACGCGAAGCCGAAGCCCAAGCCCAAGCCAGGGTTTGGAAAAGGGCCTTGGTTCAAGACGACAGTGATCGATAATGGTCGTGTAGCGCGCGTCGCGTTTATTAATTCCATGCAGTGCGCCCTCTGACGGTACGATTAGACCAACTCATGGGCTCGCACTATCGTCTTGGGAATCCTGCAAAATGTGGGCGCGGCTGTAATATGCAAATGAGTTTGTTGTGTTAATATTCATAACCTTCGAACAACATGGCGCTTCATGCAGTCGGCGACTCGACTGTACCCCATACATCATACGATCGTGTCTGGTTTGTGGGAAGAAACCGCGTAGCGCCCACAGAGCTATATTAATATAGCTCTATGGTAGCGCCGCGTACTATAGCTAGTACAGTTATACTAGGATCTTTTGAACAAAATAACATGCAAAACATATGTCTCTGTTAAATAGACGTGAAATTGATGGTTTCTATTGGGGATATCGTTGGGATTATACTTCTCCAGTGCATCACGTGTGTGATTTATGTCACAAGTAATACTCAAACTAAGCACTGTCGAGAATCACGGACGCATTTTTTAAACTGAAATTCGTACTCTGAAATTCAATATGAATTGCCACACAGGCTGGCCTAGGGGGTAAGGGTATACAAGTCAGTGTTTATGATTTCCCTATTTCCATTCATATTTGCATCAACCACTCTTCCCTATTTCAGTGCCCCAACCACTCTAGCTCAATGTGAGATTCGCCATGAGCCTAGAGCTGGAATTTTCAAGCTTGTAAATTTACACCATATATTTCATACAGGTCCATTCAAATTGGAAAGAAATACAACTGTGCACTGGGATTTCGTTTTTACTCTAGAGCCTGACCGCATACTTGTACTCCGATTGTAGACAAACTCCGACTGCCAGGAATTCCCTTTCAATTCAGCATCTCGTCGGTCAGGCTTTAGTTATCCAGCCAACTTGAGAGGTTTTGTACAATATGATACTACTAATAGGCTCGGCTGTGGCAAGTGATTTGGAAATTGGAGGCGAAGTTGTCGGATCCCCCTAGTCTTGAAATCAAAACAGAGGCACAGGTTGAAAAATTAAAGGCGCTGTATCGTCACGATCACTGAATCCCGAACTGATATGAACGCAGATGAACCCATGTAACTGCAAATAATACCCAACGACCGCGCGCTGACCTACAGGGCGCGCGCGCACTGACCTATACAGGAATTCGCCGACGCCATTTTTACAGTGGTGCCGCGCCCGCGTGCAGGCTGCCCGCGTTCTTTAATTTGAGTCGCGTGCGCATTTTGGCAAGTTGTAAACACCCTGTTGGTCGAAGCTGCGTCGAGCGCTTGCGTCTAACACGCACGCGAGCGCCTCGCCACCGCAGTAAATGCTTCTAATTTTGGTCGCCGGATTCGTCTATAGAGGGAGGGCGCGCGCTGCGCTGACCCACAGGGCGCGCGCGCCAGATCAGATTACAATTGCAATGACTGCTGCATGCATGATCCTGTAGTTATGATACATACTGCATGTACAAGTATTTTGTATGTGTTTGTGCCACCAAAAATATACGATAGGCCTACAGTCGAACATAGTCCGTGCCACCCACCCGCCGGCCAAACGCCAAAATGTACTATGACAGAACCAAACGAAAATAAGTAAATAAGTAAATCTGTATTTATAATTGTAAAATAAATAATGTACCAGCCCCTTCCTATACAAAAATATAGTTGTAGGCCTATGTATCGAAATACATTTTGGCTAAAATCGGCTGTGCGTGCAATGATGAGCAAATCAAAGTAAAACAGCTATACTGATGGCGATATTGAGTCCACGACCTTGTGTTACATTTGACGGCAGGACTTTATGGAAAGTTACATCATAAGAGTTATTTCAACACAATCAAATAATAAACACAATAATAACAGTTATTACCAATAAATAATATACGCCAATGAAATGAGATTTCACCAGTGGCGAGTAAATCCGCGTGTCGAAAAGTGGGGATGATTATTGAATTTGTCAACGAAGTACTGCATCTTGAACTGTTCTCAACGGGGGATACCCCCGCCCGAAACACCGCTTGAAATTTGAAACATCACTTTGTGTACAATTTCCCCTTTTTAAATTTGTTTACGAAACAAAATAGAAATACAAATCGGCGGGCCCCTGAACTGCTTCCCCGTGTTTACGCCACTGGCGCACAGATCCCCACATCACTATGATAAAGATGACTACCGAAGAAACAAAGAAATACACACCCCGACAAATATTCAAACAACCCTAATTTTCACCTGTTTTGCACGAATTATTCGCTTATTACTTTTTATGACATGAACAATTCACATACCGAGTACATGGATCGGATGTACTGTACATGTAATGTATGTACTGTGCATGTTGACTATACATTACATGTAGACTTGATGTGCGGAAATATTGTTTCACACAGCGAGTTGTTGACAAGTGCCAGTGGAATAGCGACCAAGTGAAGTTGTTTCAACTCCATCTATCAACTGTTTAGAAAAAAAATGTACTTCTAAGTTCTAGATTTAATTCTTTTCTTTTTCGCTGCTAAAGAACTGTCTGCAGCCACTATCCCTCTTTTAGTAGCATGATAATTTTGTTATTGAAGTTACGGGTCAAAATAAGCCTGAAGCTTTTTATCGACCTAAGTTTACAAGCAAGATACAAACAAGATACATCCAAATGAATGTACACATAATACATAGACCCTTTTACGGATACCCCGCCTGTGGGATTTTGTGTACAAAATTTAGCGCAAACTATCCCACAGCGACAAGACATGCGTGCGTGTTCCAGGGGGTGTAGTTTCCAAAAGCCAATTCTCAGAACAGCCATAATATATACGCAAACTGTAAGGGATCAATGCAGGCGCGCACCTGTTTGACTAACAAGAATATCCTTGACAATACGTTCAAAACACTTCATTACTATAGAAGTAAGTGCTACAGGTCTATAATCATTGAGTACAGATAGTTTAGGTTTTTTGGCACTGGAACCAAGATTTAGGAATTTTAAAGGTATCCAGAGATCACTGGAAAAGGTCACAAAAAACGGATGAAAGTTCTTTATAACAGTTTTTAAGAACTCTGCCAGAGAGTCCATCTGGTCCTACAGATTTACAAACTTTTACCCGTATTTTCAACTTCAGTAACATCCAGTTTTATAAAGTCATTACTACAGACCTGACTCTCAAGGGTCTTACGACTTTCTTCATGAAGGGCTTTAAAGTCCATTCTATCAAACCGAGCATAAAAGTCACTTAAATCTTTAAGGAATGATTTTACGTCGCAGGGTGGTACTACAGATAGATTCTTCTTCCCCAACCCTGTAATAGTTCTCATACCCTGCCATGCATCATTTGGGTTTCCCTTGCGGAACTTGTCTTCTACCCTCTTGCCGTACTTCTTCTTACTTGAATAAATCGCTTGAGAAAGTTCATTTTGGATCCTCCGTCTATCTGAGGAATTGCCGTTCTTACAAGTCTGTTGTTTTTCCCTCAAGAGGTTCCGAATCTCGTTGTTTACCCAAGGTTTACTATTCGGGAATGTTTTTACTTCTTTGGCGGGTACCAGCATATCTTCAGAAAACTTGATGTAATCTGTAACGACATCAGCAGCAGCAGCAGCATCAAGTGTGTTTGACTGAGTAAAAATGTTCCAATCCGTGCATTCAAAACATGCACGAAGAGCCTGCACACTGTCGTCAGTCCATTTCTTGATGCGAGTCACCCTTGGTTTCTCGCGTTTTAGTTTCTGTTTATATTCAGGTACTAGATGCACCACACAATGATCAGAAGAGCCCAAGCCCGCTTTTCCATAAGCTCTGTAGCCATTTTTTACATTCCCATAACACTTGTCCACCCTTCAGAATTCAGATGTAGCTGAACACACTATCCTGAGTACCTGCCTCTTAGTCATCTCGGATGTATATTGGATTTTGGCAAAACGTGCAGCAGATACTGTTCTGGATGCAACCTGTACTGTACTCTGTAGGCCTATCTAAGTTCAAAATTTCAACTGAACAAATTGTCTTTTCCGTACGCGTACGGGAAGCATGCTGACACGTACAACTACAACTTAGTGCGTGTACAATGTTATGTACAAGTTACAAATCTCAACCTCCGACTCTAGCTCTCAGTCTCACTACTGTTTTTGAATTAATCAATCTAAAATGTAGGAACTCTCTAGCCTGACGCAGCTCAGCGGTCGGTTAACTTCACAAGAACAAAAACAACCGAGTTCATGACATGAGTTCTGTCCCAAAATTAACAGGGAAAATTACTTACACTGAAATTTCGCTTTGCCTCTGGCTCAGCTCCGCTAGCCCCAAGTTGTTCCATCTCCGTCAGAATCCTTAATAAGTGTTGGCACAAAAGTGAAAATTGTGACATTGTTGATATACTGAGCAAATATCGTCCGTGTCGCTTTCATCTATGAACTCGTCCAAAAACGTAAAAAACTAGCCACCGCCATTTTCTCATGGTCGCGTTGACATGACAATAGTTCGACTAGAGTCGTTCGCACTTCAACTTCAGTGCTCATGCGCTATACGTACGTCACGAACCAACCACTAGTTAAAGGGACACATTGCCTTCAAATGTCATGAAATTTTACTGTTTGGAAATGTTCCTTATCTTTTATAAGAGTTGTTCATGCAAAAAAACACGTATAATGTGTTGTAATTAGTGATTAGTGATTACGAAACAAAAAAAATGGCCGCTTACCCCTGACATCTGACCCGCGATACATAGACGTATTTCCAGTACTAAATACCACCGTCTAAATAATGCGCAAAATACGCTGTAAGAGTCTTTAGGCTGGCGCCGCAGCCAGTGGCCTTGTGAACCTATCAGATGATCGCCAGGTACAATTCTCTACCTCTCGACATAATCGCCAGTGCTGCGCGCCGTGCCACAGTACATCAAAATGGATCAACAGAACGTACTTCAACCAGATGCGACTGGAAATACGACTGGTGAACACAGTCCGCCATTTTGTGGAGTCAAAAATTTGGTTCTACAAAATGGCGGACTGCTATTTGTCACGAAATTAAACAAAAACCACGCAATTCGAAGGGATAGTTATGTGAATCTTTATATTCTACTTTAAAGAAAGCTTCCCAACCATATCCATTTCAGTTTTATAGCCCAAATCGCAAAATCCAAAGCAATGTGTACCTTTAACCATTGGTCCTTGATCGAACTTGCTCCGAAATGACGAGCTTGGGCTATGTGATGAAGCCCGAGGCTCCGTTTTGGGCCAAAATCCGAAGCCTTACCGAAGTGGGGCTGCACACGGGCTTGATGACGTCAGTGTGTAAAACTTTCAGCGAATCGCCATCTTGGAAAAACACAGTGGCGGTAGACTATGCGCATGCTACATGCATGGTACGGCCGTTGTGCGGTATTTAGCTTTTATTTTCACTTTTGTGCCAACATGAAGAAATATATGACGGAGATGGGACAACTTAGGGCCAGCGGAGTGAGCCAGGCAAAGCGAAATTTCAGTGTAAGTAATTTTCCGGCCCTGTTAAAACTCAGATGTTTTTGTTCTTGTTGCAATGTTGGACAGGTTCATTGCATGCATTGCGGATAAATCCGGTCGCTGGGCTATGCATGGTCTGAGACTGAGTTCCTACACCAACTCACTGTTGCATCACCTAGAGTTCCTGCATTTTAGACTGACTAATACAAAAACAGTAGTGAGACAGAGCTTGAGTTATTAGAGATGTTGAGATTTGTAACTTGTACATGCACTGGTACTTGGCGGTGTACAAAAATGGTGTAAGCAAACACGTACGGAAAAGACGATTTGTTCAGTTTAATTAAAAGCTATAGTATAAGTTGCATCTAGAACAGTATCTGCTGCTCGTTTTGCCGAAACCCAATTCTTACATGTACATATCCGAGATGACTGACACAAGAGGCAGAGTTAGGATTGTGTGTTCAGCGACATCTGAATTTTGAAGGGTGGAGTTAAAAGAGATAGCCTTTTGTTTGAACAGATCTGATTTGAGTCTAATTCTGTCAAAAATGAGAGTTTACTTTCCCTCTTTTAAATATTCTTTACTCTTCAGGAACGGGGGAATTTATTGGACTTTGAAGTGGATATGGTCAATACTTCAGAATTTGGGCGATGGACAGGGCTATACATCACAGGTACGTAATTATGTTGTGTCACATTATTACATATTTAAAGTTAACGTAATTTTCATGTGAAGAAAAACATCACAGGCTTTCAAATGAAGCATAAAAAGTTAACATGCTGACAATTTCTCCCCCTCCAAAAAAGAAAATTTAATAATAATAATAAGAAGAAGAAATAGCTATTGCAGTTACTGATTCATCAGCATCATTTGACTTGTGTCAAAAAGTGTTTCCCTTTTTGTGAATAACATGGATACAAAATCTTTGAATTAACCTAAAAATCCCAAATCCTAACATATTCCAGGGAGTTAAGTTAAGGTAGTTGAATACATTTTATTTGTTGCTTTTTTGAAAGGGCAATGATTATACTTTTTGTTGCAAGTAAGCAGAGATTAAAAATCCAGAACGAGCAAAAACAGCCATGGATTCAGTTTTCATTTTAGTAGCTGTGCCTGCCTCGGGGCTCACGTCGTGTGCCCTGAGGAGTTTCACTCTAACAAAGTGCCTCAAACTTATGAGACAAGTACCCGAAGGGCCCAAAAGACTGGTATATTCACAACTAAATACACCAACCAAGCACAACAAAATAGGACGCAGAGTCGACTTGTCAATTCGTCCAGTTGTTGAGTATAGTAGTCGAGATAACAATCTGGAATTTAATGTAAAAACAAGAAACACTCATAAGATATACCGTATCATAAAGTTGTAACAATGAATAAAAACTATTAAACTTGCTAAAATCTAGTCGCTCATTTCGGCTGTAGATTTCACTGTAAAAGTCATCTAAAAACTATTAATTTCTTCCTCCGATGACTGATGAATATAGCTGTATTGAATAAGGAAAACAAGGCTTACCAAATTGGGGTCTTTTGATGTCCAATAAGGGGTGAATAAACTCGCAAACTTCGAGAGGTTTCTATAAACTGTACTGAGTAAGATCGCTTTACAGTCACTTCGCCCAAAAACCACATCGCCCTCAACCACTTCGCCCTCAACCACTTCGCCCAAACGCCACTTCGCCCAAACCCCACTTCGCCCAATTACTACTTCGCCCAATTACTACTTCGCCCAATTACCACTTCGCCCAAAAACCACTTCGCCCAAAAACCACTTCGCCCATGCCCGATCCGTATGCCTTATTTTCATTTTATTAGTTCGTTACATACATCATAATCCCTCATATCAGTTAAGATGTTACATTATAAATGTTTGTAAAAAATTACATTATAAATTTCACGCAATTTTTATAAAAACCTCTTGGAAAATATATCAATTTAAAAAATCGTAATAATTTGAATGACCACTTGACAGGGGCGGATCTAGGTTTTCACTAAGGGGGGGGGGGGGGGGGGGGGGGGGGGGTTTACCTGAGGTGATTGGCCTACGAATTTTCGACACCCGACACTGGTTATTTTTAATTTTTTTCTCAGCCCAAGGGGGGGTTTAAACCCCCAAACCCCCCCCCCCGTAGATCCGCCACTGATTGATGAAAATAATTGCCCATATATAAGGCATATTACTAATAAGAAAAGAAAAGCATGGTCACAAAAAGGATGTCACAAAACTCAATTTAAGAACGCAAATACAGTCTTGAATGCACCATAATTTGAATGACCAAATAGACGAAAACGGCAAATTGCCCGCCAGGAAAACCTATATTACAAACACGACTATATATGGCATTAATATTTACACGCATACAAGTACCCACACAAATAAATTAAATCTGCATATATACAATAACTTAGGTTTTAACTTATTCCAGTATTGTCGTGATTCCTGCTTTACCGTACGGGCGGGAAGGGCGAAAAAAAACCCGCGAAAGTCATTTTGTACTTTCGAAAAACACGGATAGGCCCTATCCTTTTTTGGCTTAAAACTCTTCCAGGGCAGTGGCGGTGCATTTTTAAAAAAAAGTCTCAGTAACATTCAGTTAGAACTGATAAATACACTGGTAAGTGTTTTTTGGGCGAAGTGGTTTTTGGGCGAAGTGGTTTATGGGCGAAGTGGTTTTTGGGCGAAGTAGTAATTGGGCGAAGTGGTTTTTGGGCGAAGTGGCGTTTGGGCGAAGGGGTAATTGGGCTAAGTGGGGTTTGGGCGAAGTGGGGTTTGGGCGAAGTGGTTGAGGGCGATGTGGTTTTTGGGCGAAGTGACCGACAACCGTAAGATCACATTATTACTGTAGTGATTCACATAAGTAAAGATGGCTGCCTGCACATGTATAGCAACACTGTACCCAGTGGTGCTGCACTGTGAGTACATGTACACACAGACAAGGTCACCTGTTCTGGGAAGGAGGTTAATATACTAAAACACTTAAACAGGCTCTTCCACTAAGTATGATTGAATTCATACTTATCCTCTTGAACTAAATTATATCAAAAGAACTACTTATTTCATAAACTATGGAAAGTACAAACCTACATTTTATGTATTAAATGTGGTAAAAAAGAAAGAAGAGAATCTACCTTCAAATGACTTCACTGTACGCACTGCTGCAGTAGCAAATGTTGCATTGTTTAGTTTGTGATAATAGATATCACTTGTATCTGTTGTTAACAGGAACCAAGAGTCCTAAACCAGGCACCACATCTGTCCTTCTGGCTTGCAGTTGTATGAGGCTATGGATAAGGCAGTTGGGTTGCAGTCGCACCACTACATGCTCCAAGTGGAAATGGCACAAGTGATAGTGGAACCAGTAGCTCATATTTCTCAAGTCCTTGGAAATCTGAACTCTAAGACGGATCCTATTTCTATGTATGTTTGCAGTGACCATTTTCACTTGCATGGTTGGCACACCCCTTTAATTTTGGTATTGTTGGCAAATTAAGCAAAAGATATCAGAGGGACTGGAATAAGTACTTTTAATAGAAGGCTGAGCTCGAAAAGGCAAGTTAACAGGAATATCTGAAGGCAGACAACATAATTGTTTACATTTTAGCAACTATATGGACTGATAGTGCAGCACCATTTCAATGGTGTAGATCTAGTGGGAATTATCATCCCCCACTTTTGAAATGGGGGGGGGGGGGGTGTCCCACTGGATCACAGCAACAGCAACAGTTATATACAGTTAGAAACTGTGCACACTAAAAATTCCTGTATTTGTGTTACAAGGTGGGCTATACACATCAAATTCACAGACCTTATGCTATGACATGGTTAGAATATTAAAGGTGATGCACTCAAAACCTGCTTACCACATAATGCAGGGTGTGGGCACACCTGTACGTTGATTTCACAAATCAACCCAGTTTTGGTCTTGTTCGCACGCTGTATAAAAGGCCTACCCAAAAGTCAGAAGAGCACTGGACAGCATTGAGTAGAAGTATCATCCCACAATACTTCCATGCGCATGTCATTGCTTCAATGAGACGAAGATGCACAGCAGTCCTTGACTGATTTAATGTGACTTCAATATTGGCAAGTTCATTTTCAGCCACTTCTCAGAACATTATGAAGACTTTTTAAACTTTTCACTTTTGGTTAATCATGTAACTGGGGCCTTGGACTTCCAATAAAAGTTTATTCCAGTGACTTTTCTGCCATGGCTGAAAAAATACAGCAGTTTTTATAGTTCTGCTTCCGATTACCTGGCATTTGAACATAGGGTAGGTAGGTAGGTAGGTAGGGAATTTTTTGGGGGGCATTTTTTTGTGCTGAGCATTATGTAGGTGTCTACGTGTAGTCAAGGTTTAAAGGTAGTATTTAAAGCATTTATGTGTTTGTCCCCCCACCCCAAAAAACAAAACAAAATGGTAGGGTAGGGAGGTAGGTAGGGTAACCGGAAGCAGAACAATTGTTTTGGCCTAAACAGTTTACAGTGTGCCGGTTGTGCCCCTCTAGCTCTTTGATATCTATTCAGTGGTCAATTTGGACTCCTTTTTTGTTTGCGTAATTGGCATATTTATGTTTTTGTCTTGTTTGTTCCAAAGTAAAAAAAATCTTGCAAAAACTTCACCTCTACTTATTTGGATTGGTGTTCTCACATTGATGAATTTTCTGTCCCTGTTTTATTGGTCATTTTAAACTTGTTAAAGGCAATCTTAAATTCAAGAATGAATGGAGTACTTACATTAAATAATGAATAGAAGATGGAAATATGGTATTACAGCTTCAGTTAGATTTAATTAAGGTGTTCAGGTGTCAAAATCTATCCCACATCACACTTTGGACCCATACATTACCCACTTATATTCTCATTCGTAACTATAAACGTACAGCAAAAACACATTATTTTTATTGGAATGCTTTTCCTAATCTTTCCTAAATGACCAGGAAGGTACATATTGATTTTAAATTATATTAAAATTTCCATGTTTTATGAGTTACCTCATAATGAAGTCTTGCTTTAAAAAGAACATTTATTTTATTGATAAAATCATTTCAATTTTTATTGCATTGTAAATGAAAGTGGCATATGGTCAAAACACCCTGTATAGTTAAATTATATTAAATAATATAGAATTGAAAACACATCAAATAATAAATGAAAATCTTATTGAATAAAATTCCTTTAATTTACAAGTCGAGAAACCCAGTTGAGTTTGGTATTGAGTATATTATTGGTACTGACTGCTGTTATGAGCTTGCAGTTAATTGCCTTTCACTAAACGTGCATTTAACGTATAATTCTTGGTGGGGATGGGCAGTAGAGGTTATTACGGGCGTTGTGTATTAATTGTTGGTACCCGGTACTTCAAAGTGGTCCTTAAAATGCTTAGAATTAATACAACGCAACCACCCCACCTCCAAGACATTAATAAATAAATACATTAAAAAAAAATCTAGAAGCATGCACCTAAACTCAACCTAGCTAACACCCCACTTCACCAAACCCACTTCAACCGTTCCCTCCCCAAAATCCCATCTAATAAAATAAATTTAATAACCAGCATTTAATTCTCAGCAACCTTGTTGATTAGTGAAGTTATATGTAATTACAAGTTCGTTGGAACAAATTAAATAAAATTGCATGAGTGATAAAAATCAACACACACATTTACGCATGAGTAATTTTTTCAGTTTATTGACGCCGAGCCGATAACCGAAGCCATCGTCAGCCGAAGCCTCCCGAAGCCTGACCGTACGAAACGTTTTGGCTGCCATTTTGTTTTGCGTTGAAGCCTGAGCCTAGCCGAGCCCGGGCCTAGCCCGTAGCTTGAAGCCTCTAGCCTCGTTTCGTAAAGGGCCATAGTCTGACAGTTATTGTCTGACATGGGGGAATTCCCCAGTGAGAAATCCAACTTACCGACGGCTATTTCACGTATACACCTAAGCATAGTTTTCATAAATCAATCAAGAGTGAACGGCTGAGGTGGATGATTAATTGTTCTCAAGGCGTGGGAGGCGAGAAAACCTCACAAGACAAAGAGAAAGCCACAAAGAATAACATCAATACAGATTTTGTTTTATCAATCGTTAAATGAACATCTTCCGGCATTCGGGGCAGAAAGGAAGGATCGGGGGCCGGGTTGATGACAAGGAAGGCTTCACTTGTTGAGTAGTTGGAGTACTACGACATTTACCTTCAGTTGGCTTCAATTCCTTGCGGCACTAGTATAGAAAGACGAGCGCTTGTTTCTTTTTCGACACTGTTGATTAGTATTGATTAGTAACAGCTGAAAATTTATACCATGGACGCCAAAATCACACGTGAGCTGTCAAAAACATTGTCTTGCATGTCTTGTGCACACTGCACAATGCATGTGCCGCACGCGTTGTCGTTTCTCAAGACGACTTTCGCTTCGTGTTAGATGCGTGTACATGCATTGTACACTGGGAATAAGACGGTGGCATTCAGTGAGGTTGCTTGCAGTTGCACTTGACCAAGACTAGCAACAAAGCAACATGCACGCGCAGATGCGCTTTTGGGGTTGGCTTTATTGATCAATTGCTCTAACCCCAGGTCATGGGTGCCGGGTTAACGAGTCTTTTCTCAAGTCAATGTTAGCTGCGTGTACGTACATTGTACATTGGGAATAATACGGTAGCAGCACCCGAACTTGCTCTTAGTCTAACCATTTCTCCATGGTCTAACAACTAAAGACATTACTGTTTTATGTGCGGACTTTATGCAGTTCGATTGTGTGAAGTTGATCATTTATAGAACGCGCATGTAAAACCCCTATGACATCATATATGGCGGCCGAGCAATGACCAAACGACACCGCTAAAGTTATACTTGCGCAATATCACACAAACTGATGATTTCAAGTACCCTTTTGCTGAAACACCGTACGTAATACACGGCTGCTGTCGTCCCCAGAAGGTTAGTAATGACGAAATATCCAGGGTGGAATTATTGCATGCCAGATGTAATTACGATTCTTAACGATTGACCATAACCATGTTTACGCGGTCTGGAGGAATTCATTAGTGATCTGGTATGAACGTGTCGTGAGTATACTATACATATATCTCCAATCATGGAGCTAGCTATGCTCCAATCATGCCAATACTAGTTTTAGACCCGTAAACGGGGCCCTTAAATACAGGGTTACTGATTTAAATCGCGATTTAAATCGAATTATTTTTTTAAAAAGGCAGTTGTTATTTTGCTGTAAACAGGCATCAGCTTATTTTAGCTACATTGTATTTGATGACTGGTGTCATTTTTTTATGAATATCTGACTCTTATGAAATTTGGGCTTCTCTTCCCTATTATTGGTTAAACCCTTTCAAGTGACGAGCAACTCTCCCAATTATCGATATTATCAATCACTTGGCATTTGTAATACTACCGTAGCTTGAAAATTCCAGCTCTAGGCTCATGATGACATGTGAGATTCGCCATTAGAGCTGGAAGTTATTCTATAGTGTACGTTAGAGTCGTTTAAGATCTTGCCGATATCTTCCGTTTCCCTGAATATATCAGCTAAACACTCACCTTGAAGGTAGAGCAGTCATTCATGCAGCTTTTCATCCCCTCAAAATGAGAATATGATCAATTTAAACCCGAAAAAAAGTGAATTTTTCGTGCAACTCGGTGCATGCACAAAACCAGCTGTGTACAAAGCAATGGCGCAGTGATTCTTGCATTGGTGCCCGACCAAAACACGAAGGGCCAGACCACAACAATTTACCATTTGAAGCTTACAATTTACCATTTGAAGCTGGTGGTTTCCGATTACCATGCGGCCGGTGCGGTATGCACTGCGCGCGCACCCCCTCGGGGATCGCTATACGACGGCTGTTTGCTGATGCAATGACAGCTATAAGATTATGGACAAGAACGCATGCAATACAATGACGGGCTGTTTTTATTTCCTCGTTGCCTTTGCCTCAAATTTGGTCAGTGTTTACCCGCAAATTTAATTGAGCAGAAATTGTATATTTCTTAAGATTTATTATCATGGAATACTGCCTCGGTGGATTCGGAAAAGGCAGCGTTCTTGTCCATAATCTTAACATTTATTCATGCGAAAAGCGCCGGAACAGTCGACCTCATGGGGTGAAAGGGTCTTATAGGGACATCACAAAAATGCATTGCTGCCGGGTTTAGGGCGTGGCCTAAGCTCCTAAATGACGCAATAATGCGCCGCCAATACCGAATATCCCATTTTTGACAATATATCGAAAACTATACATGGTAATAGCACAAATGTGGTCTCTACAACTATGTTTTCATGGTCAATATTTACGTTGAACACCATTGTAGTGCCTGAAGATGTGTAGTTTATCATGTATCAACTCAATTCGCGACACCATTACCGAAAAACGTATATTTTTGTACGATATTTCTCAAACTATACATGAAAATACCACAAAAGGGATGTCTGCACCTATTTTGTTATGGTCAAATATTATGCATACCTTATTTACCTTGGTGCATGTTGGATTCCCTGCTCTGCATATTTACTGCTACACAGTGGAGACATATTAAGCTCAAACAAAACAACAAACAAACAGCAGCTGAAACTTTCATAAGTTTCGACCATGTAGTTGATTTAAGACGGTCATTGTCTATTTTCCAAATTAGTTATAATTGTTCTTATAATTAATGTCAATATTATCCCATGTGATTAGATTTAATGGTTGTGCATCAAACTAATAGCAATTTGTTTTTCTTTAACATGAACTACATGCTGATATTCACATAAGCATAACAATTGTTACATGGCGGCACATGCATGGAGATTAAGAACAATGATGGTCTCCTGCAAACAAAACACCCAAATCATCTCCAATCTCACCATGAGGAAGCAGACACACTTATTGCTTTCCGTACACAGCATCTCAGGGGGTAATATTCTGGTTAGGTCAACTTGTGATACGGACATCGTCATCATTCTGCTTGGGCTATCTGGAAGGTCGGAAGGGATCAACATCATCATGGACTATGGTTCCGGCAACAACCGAAGGTATATCGGTGTCTCTAAAGTGGCAGCGATTCTTGAGAAGAAACAGCCTGGTATCACTGAAGCAATAGTCGGCCTTCATGCCCTGACTGGTTGTGATTTTACATCATGTTTCTTCAAAAAGGGAAAAGTTAAGCCCTTACAGCGTCTAGAATCAGATCCAGCTTATGTTCTTGCGATGTGATCTCTGATGACTGACAAAGTAGACATTCCAGCTGTTACCTCCTTTGTATGCTCGTTATAAATATGGGTTCAAAACATCGGACATAAATGAAGCAAGATACAAGGCATTTCTACGCATGAGTGGTGGTAATGAGAAGAACCCCTCGCCAGAATAAAGAAGATAAACTGTTCCTCTCTTCCACCATGCAGCAAGACACTTTGCAATCATATCAAAAGGACCCATGTATGTGGCAAGAATCTGGAAGAGGGCTGACAAGGCTGATCCAACTGGTGGGACAAGTCCCGCAGACTACTAGTAGTAGTAGGCATCCGTCAATCCCGAGGGATCATGGAGTTGTGCCCTGAATGTCAGGTTGGGAACAGCGTCTGTTGTGACTGTAGAGTCCAATGCGGGAATGGCAGTCCCTGCCGCAATGAGCACATACAGGTGAAAGTTGTAGCAGGCCTATCTGTTGCGTCTTCCTCTGAAGTCGTTTCTCCTCGGCTTGCCGCATCTGATCCTGCTCGAACCGTGAGAGTCCCTTCTGCACTTCGTGCCTCCAGGCGCATCTGTCAGCGGCGACTGCCTCCCATGGCAAGCGCCTTGAGGTCGTGCTTGCAAATGTCTTTGAAGCGGAGCTATTTGGTCTTCCAGTTGGCCTCTTCCCTGATGCCAGTTCTCTGTACAGGAGGTCTTTCGGGATGCGGCCATCCTTCATGCGAGTAACGTGTCCCAGCCATCGCATGCGTCTCTGTTTCAGAAGGGTGTACATTGAAGAGACCCCTGCTCTCTCAAGCATTGTGTTGTTGGTTACATGGTCTCTCCACGAGATACCCAGGATGCGCCTCAGGCAGCGCATGTGGAAAGCATTTAGCTTTCTTTCCTGTCGGGAGCGTAGAGTCCATGATTCACTGCCATAGAAGGGTGTGCTCACGACACAGGCCATGTAAACCTGAGCCTTGGTGTGCTCCGTCAGCTTGCCGTTTTCCCAAACACGCTCTGCCTTTCCAATGTGTTTGTTGAGCTTGGCCTCAAGAGACAGGTTGTCAGAGATTGTGGAGTCCAGGTACACAAACTCGTAGACGGCCTCTAGCTCGTAGTTTGTGATGTTGATCGAGAGTGGTTCATCCACGTCCTGTCCCATCACCTGGGTTTTCTTCAGGCTGATGGTGAGGCCAAACGCATTGCAGGCTGTGGCAAAGCGGTTCACAAGCTGCTGCAGCTGCTGTATGGGTAGTGATCGCTGCATCATCAGTAAATAGGAAGTCCCTGAGGAGTCTCATTTGCACTTTTGTCTTTGCCCGGAGTCTGGAGAGATTGAAGAGATTTCAATCAGACCTTGTACGCAGGAAGATGACCTCTACGGCTGTTCCTAAGGCATGTTTGAGCAGGACCGAGAAGAAAATGCCGAACAAGGTCGGAGCCAGGACGCAACCCTGTTTCACTCCACTCCGAATGTTGAACGGCTCAGAAATTGTGCCGTCATACATGATGGTTGCCTTCGTGCCCTCATGGAAAGATCTTATTAGGCTGAGTAGGGTGGGTGGGCATCCGATCCTGGCCAGGATCTTAAAGAGGCCGTCTCTGCTCACAAGGTCGAAGGCCTTGGTGAGGTCGATGAAAACAACATACAGAGCCTTTCTCTGCTCCCTGCACTTTTCTTGAAGCTGTCTCGGGGAGAACACCATGTCAATGGTCGACCTCTCAGCTCTGAACCCACATTGTGACTCAGGATAAACTCTTTCAGCGAGGATCTGATGAAGCCTAGCCAGGATGACTCTGGCGAAGAGTTTTCCTACAATGTCGAGGAGTGAAATGCCGCGATAGTTGTTGCAACCGCTTCTGTCGCCTCTATTTTTGTAGAGAGTGACGATATTCACGTCTCTCATGTCTTGCGGCACTGATCCTTCTCTCCAGCATTGGCACAGAAGCTTGTGGGGCTCCTTGATGAGTCCCCTTGCCGCACTTGAGAACATCAGGTGGGATGCCATCGCCTCCTAGGGCCTTCTCTGAGGAAAGTGCATCCAGTGCTTTGCTGACTTCCTCCATGGTTGGTTCACAGTCAAGTTCATCCACTGGTGGAAGTTAACTCAAAACTGCTTTGAACCAGACTGGTATACCCAGGAAGTTCAGTGCCAGAGATCCTCACGGATCTACCTCCAGATGACAGTGACAGAGCAGAACCTGCATCCATAGATGATGAGGACTTGGATGGCGACAGTGCTTGGAGTGAGGAAAGTGAACATGAGAGTGATGGAGAGGACGTGTAATGCACTGATGTCAGAACAACAGTACATGTAGTGCCATTAAACATGACTGTAGAAGGACACAATGGCCCTGCAAGTCGCCTATAGGTATACATATATATTCTGAATTGAAATAACATGTCACTATTTACCAAGGTTTTATGGTGAAGTAAACATTTTAGGCACTAGAATTGTTATCAATGTAATATTTGACCATAAAACGGGTGTAGACATTCCTTTTGTGGTATTGTTATGTACAATTTTCGAGATATCGTAAAAAATATACAGGTTTATTCGTAATGGTGTCGCGAATTGAGATGATACATGTTAAACTACACATATTCAGGCACTACTATGGTGTTCAACGTAAAGATTGACCATGTAAACATGAGTGTAGAGACCACATTTGTGATACTACCATGTATAGTTTTTGATATATTGTCAAAAATGGGATATTCGGTAATGGCGGCGCATTATTGCGTCATTTAGGAGCTTAGGCCACGCCCTAAACCCGGCAGCAATGCATTTTTGTGATGTCCTTATAAGACCCTTTCACCCCATGAGGTCGACTAATCTGGCGCTTTTCGCATGAATAAATGTTCTGGGCTCCCACTCTAAACAGCCGTCGTATAGCGATCCCCGAGGGGGTGCGCGCGCAGTGCATACCGCACCGGCCGCATGGTAATCGGAAACCACCGTAAGCTTCAAATGGTAAATTGTTGTGGTCTGGCCCTTCGTGTTTTGGTCGGGCACCAAGAATCACTGCGCCGTTGCTTTGCACACAGCTGGTTTTGTGCATGCACCGAGTTGCTCGAAAAATTCACTTTTTTTCGGGTTTAAATTGATGATATTCTCATTTTGAGGGGATGAAAAGCTGCATGAATGACTGCTCTACCTTCAAGGTGAGTGTTTAGCTGATATATTCAGGGAAACGGAAGATATCGGCAAGATCTTAAACGACCCTAACGTACCCTATAACTTCCAGCTCTAATGGCAAATCTCACATGTCATGAGCCTAGAGCTGGAATTTTCAAGCTAATACTACCGTATGTATTTCATGGTCACAAAATTTCACGCTACACCGGCACGGCACTGCACATGCGCAGTGAGTATTTTGGGGGACTTGGAAATGTTTACCATAACGAATTTCGTCTAGTTCCATGCCTTTGTCATTCTGAATCAGACCAAATGCAATTTCAGACTGTATTTTCCTTAACAAAAATCCTCCAGGGAAATGAAAAAGAAAAAGGAATTTTTTTAGAGAAAAAAAAAGAGAAAACCCCCAAAAACCACAACATGGCGTAGGGCGGCATCGAACCCGTATTTTACGGGGCAGCCCCACTTTATCGAGTGCTCTCTAGCAAGGAGCGACAGGGGCAGTTTATTGTTGAGCACACCAAGAAATGACTGACAGAGTGTACCCCCCGTGCAGTAACCCCTAGAACGGTCGGTTTGTTGCAATTTGTTATTAAATGTCAATTTACATCTGAAAATTAGTTTAGAATAAAGAGGTCCATTAGAAAAATATGTTGCCTGTTTTTTTCTGTGTTTTACATTCTAGCTACTATGCAATGACAGAGGCCAATTTAAATGAATTAACCCTCCAACTACATGTATATTGCCATTGCCATTCTCAAAATAATGTGATGTGATATTGCATAAAATGTATGATTCAAAAAATGGAAAAAACCCACATTCTGAATAGATGCATTTTATCCTGGTGATTTCTGTCTTTTCTCGTCTTTTGTAGCCCACACCTTGAGTGGCTTTTTGGCCTGGTGTTGGGTGTTACTCATAAAAAAAGCCTGGGCAAAATGTAAAATAAAACATTTAGCATCCCTGCCCGCTTCCGTTTTCGAGATCATCTCCTTTTTTTCTCTCTTGTTTTTTATACTTTTTTCCAAAAACCATGATAATATGCAAGGGGAAGAAATGAAATGCCTCAATGTTCATGTATTGCATGTTTTGGATCAGTTTAACCAGTTCGCACCGGGATTATTTTTGCCGAAAATTTTGGTTAAAAAAATAAAATCTAAATATAGCAGCCAACTTCTGATATACAGCCAAACGCCACAAATACTGATTCGCAAGAGTCATTTCAACAGTATTTGTACAATATTTCTTGCCGAAACCTCATATATTTCAATACTCCAGTGTGCCCACTGGAGCGTAAATTGTAGAACAACAGGCCGTGCACAGCGGCCAAGTTCAAGTTCAACACACAGTCCGCCTCCAAAGACTTCTCGGACTTTGTGTGTGTGTAAAAAAACAAATGAGGGATTAGTGTGTTGAGACGTCACCCGGAGGTGAGTTGAGGCAAGCTTGACGTGTTCCCGTCAGCCGTGCCCGTGTATATAAACAGCCCGTGCGTGTTAACTCGTCCTCCGACGCGAACTGGTTAAGGGGACGAAAATGTCAGCGAAAGCTATCTTGGAAAACATTGGATAAAAATTTTCTTGGAAAATATTGGATGATCTAAAATAGAAGTCAATAAAAAGGACATCCTTTATTTCTTGAAAATGATATGACCCTGAACATTTGTTGGCCTAACCAATGTCTTTTCATTGTATCTAATAATATTTACAGTTTTTCTAGTGCATCATGGATTCTGTTAGAAAAGCCAGGGAAAAGAGACTGAATGAGAATGCAGTCAGGTTTCATGATGTCAATCCAAGAGAACTTCTGCCTCATCTCAAATGTCTTTCAAAACAAAGTAAGGTAAGTCCTTTTTTAAGGAGCAGTCTGTCTCTAATATGCAGTGATGTAGTCGAGACCATCACAAGACCACACAAGACCCCGCAGGATCAGCACAATACCTTCAGTCTTAATTCAAGTCTCAAGCTATTCAAATGAACTGTAATAGAAGCATTCCTTTGTCATGGTTTATGCCTGTGACTTGTGTGTGTTACAAACTGGTCTTGTGCCTTGTCTTGTGATGGTCTCAACTACATCACTGCTAATATGGCACGAAAGTTACTGTCTAATTAGTATGTCAGGTCAGTCAAATACCTTTACAGGTAATTTTGAATTGTTTCTAATGGACACTTATGCTACATGTATGCATAATAGACAGTTTGTGTCAATGTATAAAATCAACACGTACGGTATTTTTGCAATCTGCCAATAGTTTTGCACCAGTCAGGGGTAGAAATGACACTTTAATGTGTGTTGACTATTGAAATCTTAGAAATGCAGTCCTTCAATAAATCTATTCTTTTATAGTAGAATCACATTCTAATTTAAAGTTGATGATTGTCCATAGACAACCAGTCAATTTGTCTTTAATAATCCTGTCAATCTGTACATCCTCAACATTTCATCAAAGTTAAAATGAGATTTGAAACAAATTTTGAAAAAAAAATGTTCATCGCATGTTTAACAATCGTTTTTCATACTTTTGGTAATTAACGTTCACTTTGTATTTAAAAGTTGCTCATTAGCATGCATGTCATATTTGGTGCCAAATTCAGGGCCAAAAAGTACATGGGTCATTCCATAAATTTGGGGTCCAAAAGTGTGACATTTTTATGGAACGACCCACATGTACATGTACGTCATTTCAAACCTATTTTTTAGCCACATGGGAATCTTATTCAGTACAAAAGGTAAAAATGAAAATAATTCTAACAAACCTCAAGGGAAATTGACTAGGTAAATTTGAATACATTTTTCAAAGTGGGTGCACTAGTCAGAAGTCATAAACCCATAATGCAGTGTAGCCAGGGATCACGCTCAATTTTACGATACAACCTGGGAAGTGATATTGTGGAGATCACTCAAAGATGACTTTTTAACTTATAATTCAAACAAACAGCAAGGGAAACTGACGGATTTTCTTTCATATTTCAGGAAAGAATTATTTGTGAGCAAAACAATCGTGGGCCCAGTGGTGCAGCCACTGAGCTTTGGCTGACGTTGCCCAGGTATGATGGTTGGTTTGAGCAACTGATCCCTGCTTTGCGGGAATTTAACCATGAGGAGTTAGCTAACCTGTTGGAGGACCCCACCGAAGACCGTCCAGACAACTTTACCGACAATCATCGGGATGTGCATCCAATCGGCCATCAGGGAGAGAGAGGTTAGTTGAAAGGGTGTGTATAAAGCTTTCAAGTAGCAGTTAAGAAGTCTGAATGGTTAGTATTATCTTAGGAAATACATCCTCTTGAGAAAACACAACATTGTACAGTGCAAAAGAACAGACCGGTATTGGAATTAAACTCGATGACTCGAAAGCTTAATGACTTGAAGAGATATTGCTTTCACAAGTTTTGAGGTGCTGATCTAAACACCTTGCTTTTGGTATGAAATTGCTCATTTTAGAAGAGTTGTTGTTGAAAATCATCAAGAACTTATCTCATCTGTGTCGCAAACAAATTCAGGCTCTACTACTCTTCATCGGAAAGAGAATCGGCATGAGAATCCAGTACCGCATAGTCCTTCGCAGACATCATCGTCCGCAGGTGGAGATGTGATCTCAAAGGCTACAGCTCAGACAAGATACACTCAGTTGCCTGCCAAAGTCCTGCACATACTAAGACGTCTGGATGTGTGCAATAATGCTAGTGGCAAGGACTGGACAGGCCTTGCTGGGCAGCTAGGTAGGCACTGACTAATAATGTTGTTGATTTAGAAAGCAGACATAACTACAGTGATCATGGCGTTTCAAGACACTATATTATTACCCCTGCGATGTTCATTCTTGAAGTATTTTCAGTTCTGTGGGGAGTATGCTTGGCTACAAGTTAAAGGTACACAGTGCCCTGAAATTCCCCCAAAATTTAATCTCTTTGTTTAGTTACCCTAACCTATTTCCAAGATTACAGTGTAAACATTTTACCATAAAAAAAAAACCAAAGCACCAATCATCTGACATTCAGACTGGCGCCACACATAGTGCAGCCTATATGTATTAACCAAAGCGCCAAGGACACAATTCTGAATACCAACAGTCTGACTTCAGTTTCCAAATCAAACTGGCATCCGCGAAATTGTTTTTACCAACAATTTTTAGGCAAACAGTGCATTTTCAAGTTGTGGTCATGTACATTATTTTATTTTACTTTTGAATGATCTTTCGTAACGATAGCAATTTTAGGAGGAATGCTTTTCGTAGCCCAATTGGGCATATCCAAGGCAGTGTGTTTTAAAGCACACTGAGCTAATCCAACACACAACCACTGCCCTCACAGTCACATCTAGTCCTGGGTGGAAAGCATCAATTTGTGACAAAGTTTCTTGCTCAAGAACACAAGCACCATGACCCTGGTATAATCATACGTTCAAAGATTCAAAGGTCAGCTCATGTCATCTAGGAACTCCGCACTGGATGCTACAATGAACGCTATGCACCCGGTCCACTCGTGTCCTCAGTTTATTGGTTCCAAATGTCAAAGTTCTTTTTAAAATATATGTGCGTAGTGCATATACCATGGGAGTGAAACTTTCAAACAGTGATGACATGACCTGACCCGGGATACTTTGGATACGTGCCACAGAGACGTTAGTGCGATGCATGTCCAGGCCAGGTCGTGTTGTGTACGTAGAACGCGTGTTTGGATGATAGAATGGTGAACATTCAGAATCTGGTCCACGCACGCCCTCATTAAATTTATAAAGATCTATTTTTAGTTAATTTGGCTAATTACAAACGGTGCTATTTTTTAGTTGTCGTGAAATCCCCAATGTGGTCAGATTAAAATTTGCACTCATAAAAAGGGGGAGAATTCTGACATAACCAGCTTGAACATTTGGGTGTTGTTTTGTAAAAGATGAGTTAACACTGCACTCATCAGTTTACCCCAGGCACACCAAATAAATCAACTCTCTTCTTCTATTTTAATTTAAGGTTTCAATGTAGACTTTGTTGAACGTCTGAAGTCACAGCAGGGAAGTCCTACTGAAGCACTGCTGAGTGAATGGAGCAAGGAGGAGAGTGCCACCCTTGGCAAGCTAATGGAATCGCTCCAAGCTATCGAACGAGAGGATGTTTGCCAGCAACTGGAAGAGTTGCTGGGTCTTTATCCTGAATCAAGATCCGATCAGGTAATTCTTTATTAGTCTGCTTCAATGTCTTAAGAATAGCAGGCTGCTTTTGATGGACAGCATGATTTGAGATATTTAATGAGAACTTTGCAAAGTGGAAATAATTACAAACAACATTTTAAATTTCCAAAAATGTTTTGAGAATGGAGAAGTAGTAAAGAGAGATTGAAAATGTACAGTGCATCCCAAAACAAGGAGAGAAGGAGATTGGTAAGAGGAATAATTATAAAAACCACAAGATATCTATCAGAATGGCTTTCATGACAGCCCATATGATGTGATCCACTCACGGCTTCATACTGAATGAGCACTTTAACAAACAAAAACCTTGTGCGAATTTTGTTTTGAACACTTTTAACAGCAACCGGTTCATGAGTGCAGTCAGATTTGCTTCTGTTGTCGGACGTATGACTGTCGTATCGTTTTATGGAATACATTTGTTGATCCAAGGGGATGAGGTTTAGGAAGGGCAGTAGAACTAGAGGGACGGAAGGGGAAGCCTCAGATGTTGTTCATACAGTTGGGATCAAAAGTTGATATACAAGTGGTAATTGTTCCTTCAGTTATTCCTGGAGCTGTTCTGTTACTTGAAATTTTCTGTTTTAAATTCCCAGTATATAAATCATGCTCCAAAAGTCCTTCCTTATGCATTGATAATCATTTAGATTTGCGTCACATTGTTTGGGGGACCACAGTATGCATGTATGTAAAACTTTTGAACACAACTATAGGTGTAATTTCCATGGCTGTATATAGTCATGATTCCATCAGATGCTTTTTTTTATATATACAATAGAACTTCGCTTTAATAGTAATAACGAACATACTCTTTGGTTCCCAAATGGATGTATTCAATACAAACGAGCGACCACTACAGCGACATTTTTTTTGGATCCCATGATTTTCATTATAGTGGTGTTCTACTGTACTGGAGCAATACTGGGTAAAAAATCAACTTATCACGGTTTTGAATATCTTTAAAATCCCTTGTTGCGAAATGTGATGACACATGCTGAGTTTATCAAGGTCTCTATGTTTGTCTTGACAGTTTGATTGCAGTCAGCCGCCAAAACCGATTTCATCTGTCAATCAGAAGGCAATTTCCAGTAACCAATCTAAAGCCACTCCCCCTGCCATGGAAACAAACCACCATTCGGCATCAGTAGGAGAGCCCAATGTGATGCAGCCAGAACCAGGAACATCTTTCACCCAGAAGGCAATCTCCAGTAATCCTGTACTTCAGCAATCCAAGGTCACTCCCTCTGCCAAGGAAACAAACCAGTCATCATCAGCAGCAGGAGAGCCCCAAATGTCCAGCACAACATCCACAGCACTGGCAGATGACGGTGGTACAGGGAACGTGGGGAGACCCAAGGAGACTGCATCTTGTCAGCAGGCAAGAGCTGAGGCATCTTGTTTGGGGGATAGCAGTGGCGAAGCTGTAGCTGGAAAGAGCAAGGATGAATCTACAAAGAAATCCATGCATAAAAAACTGCAGAACGGTGTGAGAAGCAAAGGGGATAACTTTGAGCGCGGTGTTGGAGTGGTTAATTACAACACAACAGATGGCAAACTGCCCGAGGGCCTGCCAACCAACCCGGTCAGTCGAAACAGCAGCCAGATGCCAGTGAATAACCTGAACAGAAATAGCCCTGACACTGACCAAAATGATACCGGTTCTGTGGAGTATGATGCCAACTGCACGGGGAGGACTCTACTCTCCACTGGCCCAGATACACGCAGTTCATCAAATAATACCACAGACTCTTCCTGCAACTTTGACAAACAGGGATTTTCTCCAGACGACTACATTGGTCGATTGCGCACTAATAAATCAATGGATGATTCGGTAAAACTCCTGATGTCAGAAAAAAGCTGCTCCACATTGATACTAGCTGGCCCAGCCACTATTTCTTCTGCAGAATCTACCTCCTCATCATCCCAAGCCACACCCACCCCCTCTCTAGTTGTTGCAACTACTGTATTACCAGTTGCCTCCACAAATGAAGAAACTAACACAGACCACCACAAGCCAGCATATGTAGAAATGCAGGTATCCTCACAGGGAGCCCCTATTCAGCAGCCCACAGGAGCATCCACCTGTGTTCCTGATGAGATTCACATCCCCTCGATAGATGGAACATTCATTGAAGATGAATTGATAAGAGCATCAACATATCAACCACCTCTCAAAACCGTACCACGCCAGCAAGCATCCCGCAGAATACAACAGGTATCATCTGATATTCCTCAGCAAGGGGGGTCCATCCAGCATCAACCATGTGCGACATTGTCCAAGTCTGCAATTCCCAAGCCACTGCCAGCCCTGAATGAGGAAGAATCATCCGGCCATCCTCGGCCAAGTGATGCATCTAGAGAAGTACATGTACAGGAGGGGCAGGCAATTCCTCCAGTGTCCAAGATGGAGGATGAATCTACAGGCAGTCCCCGGCAGCCTAATGCCAAGAACACGGAAGCATCTAGTGGAATACAAGATGTCTCAGCATCTCTTCAGCAACCATGTAGCACTGAGATGCTGTCTGCTATAAACTCATCACCTTGTGCAACCCAAAATGATGATGATGCCATAAACACTCCCCAGCAGCATGACACCAAGACCCTTAAAGCATCTGGTGGAGCTAAACAGGAGGCATCCTCCCCTAATCATGTCCATACTCGGCCACCCCTTGCTTCGGCTTGTGAGGAGGATGTCCCTGATGAGGATGTCTCTGAAGATGATCCTCAGCAGCCTGGTGTAGATGAAGGTGGTGCTGCTGTTGCGGATGCTGCTGCTGCACAGCCTGAAGGAAGGGGGGCTCTTGTGGGTGCAGTGGTTCTTGTTGTGCCTGTGGTCCTATCACTGGCAGCTGCTTTAAGAGGTGGAGACATCATGTCTAACTGGTAACCACTCCCAGTGTGCATGCAGAGTTTACTACATTCCGTAGCCAGGGAATGCAACCAAGTAATTATATAACCAGACTTATTAAAGAGGCAATTAATTTTTGTAGTTCTGTGAAGCTAGAAGTAACCTACATGTATCACTGTAGAATCACATAAACCGTATTTGACAGTCAATTAGCAATAGATCCATTATTTTGAGCACACATATATACTCATATCAGCTGATTTATGTAACCATAGCAACCGGGATAGGCAGAAATTAATACACAACTCTGCACCGTGCATCAGCCATACCAAATGCAGTATATCATGTTATTGGTGATGGTTTGTAAAAATGCCGAGTATGCTTGAAGATACATGTATGTTGGTTTCAGATGTGCTTGTTTTACACAAACCAAAAAGTTGGTAGAGTGCTGGTACGGTATTCTGGAGGTCACAGGTTCGAATTCCCGCTCCTGACAGTTAACTTTGAAAATTTATTCAAATTCACCTTTTCAGTTTCCCTGGTGGTTTGACGAATCCCAAAGTGAATATATAAAATAATACTTATATAAAACAAAAATTTTATAAATCTAATAATTTTAAATATTCTGAATGTCTTGTTACTTATTCAAAATGGGAAGAAAAGATCGATGAATTTTCCGTGTTGATGAGCATAAAGAAATACATCAATTTGTTAAAACATTATTTTTTGCATTGTTCAGAATTGTCTCGCTGGTGTGACACTAATTTACCTGAATCTTAAGACAATTGGTTTTTTTTACCACAGCTCAACATGATGTTTAATTTCATGCGTTTAATGAAAAATTGAACAGTTTTACACATGCAGCACTAGATGAGCTATGCATTTGTATCTAAAGTCAGTGGGAAGATGATTGAACAGTGCGAGTAATTAATGCTTACAATTCAGAATTACACTTAAGCCTTGTCTCATTTTTCCCTTGCAAATGGGGGGGGGGGGGGGTAGAGCAGTTCAGGGCGGGTACACTTTGACGTTGGCAATGCCATTGAACCTTGTTTACCTGTACACAAAGGTCCATACATTGGTACAGTGTTTTTGGTTTTGTTTGTAGAGCTATTTTACTGTGTCATTTGGAGTGCCTGACTTCATGACAGGTTATAGAATGTACAACTCAGGGGGTGGGGTTACATCCCACCTACAGCTGACTTATAGAAGTACACAAAACTACATAATAAAAAAAAGATTTGTAGATTTTTTTTAGCAGAGTCAACTCGTTTGAATCGATAACCAATGCATATATGTGACCCGCTCCAGAAAAAGGTGATATAAGTCGCGCTATGCATTTACGTGTAATGGTCTTTTCAACGTTGAGAGGGTAAAATTTTTCGTCTTTAATGACATCTTAAATATCTAAAGTTTCAGGTTTGGTGCGCAACAATGTTGATTTAAGTGAGTAAAGTGTAAAAAATACCTTTTTAGAGTGCATTGTTCCATTGCATTGTATTAGAACTAGCTATTTCAAAGCCCGTTTTCTCTGTTGTGCAATTTGAACCCCATAGAACTAATTAATATGCAAAAATGCGATATCTCCAGAACGGAAAGGGCTTTGGAGCTCTATCATGTACCAAATGAAAGCTTACAATGCGGGCTTTACAAACATACATAAAACTAATTTGTCATAATTTGCGACATAATATACCTTTTTCCAGAGCGGGTCACATATACACATAGATACATATATATTCTACAGGTCTACATAATTTCTAATATATTACTAAAAAGCTATAATATATTGGCAATCATTTTGTGATTCTTTAATTCCTTGTTTAACAGCAATTTTCCTGTTTTCAAAATATTTATTCAACACTTGGCATGGAGGACAGGAGAAAGAATTCGAAAGGAGTTCGAAAGGAATTAAAATAGTCTAAAAGTACACTTTAGGAGACAGTTTGTTGTCGGGGAGACATTTTAGTGTCTCCCTAATTCCATAGTTCCTAATAAGAGGCAAAAAATGTAATATCGCAAATAGGTTATATCGATAGAGATTGGTACAAAACATAAATATACAAAAATTCGTGGGGTAGGATAAGGGAAAGTGGGGTTATAGGCTTCATAAAAGTTGAAAAAATGTTGTGCACGCATCTATGGCAATGTCTCCCAAGTGACCCATTCCGGGTAATAATTATTATAAATATTATTTTATTGCTCTCCACAATAAAAAAAGAAATTGTTAAAGTGTAGGTTTTCCCGGCCAGTTTCACAAATATAGCATTCAAATTCATCTTGGCAGTTGCCAATTTAAAGCAAATTAGCTTCCTGCTGTCATTCCCGTGGTTCATATTAAATTTCAGGCGTTTAAATTAATTTCCATACCCGACAGTTTCATGTTTAACACATCCGAGGTTGAAGCTTTGTCATTTGGTTAAAGTGTTCATTCAATTCAGTAGTCGGTTTGGTTATTTGCGTGAGATTCTTATTTTTGATTTCATTTTCGCGCATTAAATTTAGCACTTTTTGCATTTAAAATAAAGGAACACGAAAGTACGTCACAAGTCTTTTAATTTGTTTCACCTTTTCTTTTTATTTAATTTATTCTCTATAGTTTTATTTCTCTTAAGTTTCAAAGTATATGTTTTCTGTCTTTTTACTCGAAAGAAATAAAAAGTGATGTGAGAAAGTTGACATAAACCTTGGCCAACAGTAAACTTAGGAGACATTTTCCCCTCTTTTCGTTTTCTTCACATTCTTAACCTCTGTCTCTTTTATCTTCGATTTTAAATTTGATCTGGGTTTTCTTACATATCTTAAGAATTGTTTTCTCAATTTACTCTTTATCCATACACATGATTCACCGAGGACACTTGCTTCAAGTTCATTAATCTATTAACAGTATGCACGGTCATCAGAGAAGTGGCTGAATCTTGTGGGAAACAGTTCTTATATCCATGTACTTTCAAATTGGATCAAACGAACTCTATTTAGTTTTAATAAACAAACAAATAACATAAACCTATTTCGAATATTTTTGCTTACTTTTTCGAAAATGCCTGCTTAATGGAAAATTCGAATATGCAGCTGGAATTAGCTCCAGTGAATTTAAATGCTCCGGGCAGTTTTAATTTGAATGCCCAATTGTTGAAATTGCAAGATTCAAATCTGCAATTGCATGCTTTTACTTTTGAATTTAACCCTAACCCCTTGGGTAACTTTACAAGAAAAGTATCCTGAATCCGCCAAAATCCACCTATTTTGCCATGCACCAGAAAGTCGGTTTTGGTGACTGCTCAATATGGAGGTATCCTGAATCCGCCGAAATCCTCCAAAACAGGGGTATGGATTTTGATGGATTCAGGTAGGTTAGGGTTAATGTTTTTAGTTAATTGAAATGTTGATCTTAATGTGCATTCAAATTCGACCGCTAAATCTGCTAAATTGGCTAGGAAAACCTATATAAATAGGACATTACATTAAACAAGTATTGAAGTTAGCAATAAAAGGAATGAGATGTGGAGAAGGCGGGCCCCGTGGGACTTCAGAGGAATAATGGTAGCTGCTGCCGGCAATTTAATGCACAATGGAACAATTCAAATTACGCGCACCCTGTGGGCCACCTGTAATGTCGAGAATTAAGTTCCCACAAACATGAAGCACACTCATTTTTAAGACCAAGTTTCACTTCTGGACACAACACGACACAAAACATTATAAAAATACATTCGTCGTAAAACGATTTATGACAAGAAAATAAGACTACATAATTATGCCACGATAAAACAAAGTGTTTGTTTTTATTAACATGACCGTACGTTTACTTAAAAAAGTCACATTTTGACGCTAGAAACGGCAATGAAAATGTGACGCATCGTACCAGGTTTTGTCGGCTGCAAATAATCTAAAAGAAACAGCAAATGAAGTAATAGAGAGGTTTTGTTAGCGCACGCTTAGAGAGACGACTATGTTTAGTTCCTGTGACCTTGTCAGTTTTTGCACTTGTTTGAGGTTTTTCTTACTCATGCTGAACGTAATCTCCTTGTTTACACGGAGAGCGGTCGCGCAAGTAAGAAACGGATTAATCCAATGAACATTTAAACCAATTTTCGTTGCGTACCGTTTCGAGCTAATTGTTGGCGTATGCACTATAACCGTGCGCTAACAAAACCTCACTATTAATACCTCTGCTGAGGATTAGTTACTCCAGTGATGAGGAGCAACGACTTTTATGAGGCAGTGGGTTACCAGCGAATTGGCAGCAGCGAACACTGTACACAAAGGCTAGCAGAGACTGTGTGTCTAGTGTCGGTCCAATCATGGAGGAATATCCTCCATGGCCATTCCGTGTTTCAAGGGGGGAAGGGGGTGATGGATACCGAGTGGACCCTTTGGTTCCAAAACATGGACTAAATTACGCTTATCACTCAATAACGACATATTCCACAATTTTGACACTCATCTGATTTTTGAGACTAAGCAATGGGTACGGCTGTTGCTAAGGGCAGCCATTTTCATGGCTTAGCAACCTCAAAGTGGCACCAGCTATAGCCATACCTGTTATAATGGATGTATTATCTGTAGACCATCACCATGGACACGGCATCTTTTCATTTTAAGTTACAATTAATTACCGTCAATTTTGTGTCCAGGTCACATGGAGGATTTTGCCAATTTTTGAAGAGTGGTGTGACGACGGTTAAATCCCTATAACTGTAAAGCTGTGCAGATCTGCTTTAAAAAAATGGCACCTCAAATTTGACCATTATATCGCATGTGTCTAGGACTGAAATGTTGGGTTGTAGTGGGATGTCCAATGCAAATAGGCTAATATGAAGTTATTTACTTTGACAATGCTCAAAAGGTTTGGATTTTATTCTGATGAACTTGGGGTCATCTTTGATGGTATGTCAGGTCTGTTTTGGAGTATGCTGTATCGTACGTATTCGCTTTTGCACTTGGCACAAACAGGGCGTTCGTCCTATGACGTCGATTTGTTTGCTGCCTGCAGCGACGACTTACAGATAAATGGCACCAGCGGGCTGTGCTGCGCTAGAGGGGACTTGATAAAAATAGCTCTCAAAAGTCACTTTTTTGTATTTTATAATACGCAATCTACATAAAAATAAAAAATGACGCAGACTTCTCTCCGCAATCAACGTCATCTTTAATGCTAAATGAACAGTATGTTTTTCTGAGTTATAGATTTTTTTGAACAATGAACTTTCAAGATTGTTATGGGTCTGTTCATCTAGGTTACATCTTCTGATGAAGTACAAGGGCTGTGTGTGTATCAGGTAAGCTGAGTATCACAGCAGTGATCAGTTTAGGATGGAGCCCAGATATCATTATCAATTTCATCTGCACTGTCCTCTTCATATTCCATGCCCACTTCCGACAGTTCCTCTAACGTCATCTCAGCTATCTTGTAATTGACAGCCTTCCATTTCTTATAGCATCTTCTAACCCCTCTCTCCGTTTGGAAAATGAAATTGACCGGGGTCAGTGCAAAGACTACGCAGCCCTTGTATTTCATTTGGATCCCCCATTCCTGTGAGCAGGTTTTGCTCCCACAAAGCAATTTTTTCAGCTTCTCAAAGTCTACCTTCTTGACAGGTTTCTCGTGAGGGACCAGTTTACATCTCTTGGTGAAGGACTCGTTAAGGACAACGTGGTGGGCGTTCTCGATGCAACGGATGTCGTCTAGGGTGCAGACTTCCCGGCTGCACTTGCGGCACAGCAGGTTGACAGCCATCAGAACCCTATTGTGCTGGAGTCGGGCCAGGGCTCGCTCCCTGACTTGCCGCTCCATCTGGTTCTTCTTCTGAAAGTGGACAATCTGGAGCAGAGATGAACAAACACATGGTTTGGTCGAGAATAGGGGTGTGCAATTACGGGTAGTACGGGAATCAGGTACTCAATTGAAAAAAGCATGGGTATACCCGGGTACCCGTTAAAGAAAGTCAATCCCACAAATTATAATCTCGGAAATTGCTGTTTATATTGTTCGTAAAGGCCTGCATGTCAATACCACTACATCGATGCATCAATGCAACGAGATGCAAGTGTGCAAAAGTAAGCTCTTTAGCTTGATGGTGTAAATTACATTTTCACAAGCATTATAAATCTGTTTGAAGATGGAATTTTTGCGTCGGGGATGATGATGTAAATTAGAACCGAGATTTTTCTCTTTTTTGCCCTATCCCGACGTAATGTATAAAGCACTGTATACTCAGTGCTTTCCGAGAGCCTGTGTGAACAAATTCACAGGCTTACTTGGGCGGGATTCGAACCCACGACTTCCTGCTTACTAGTGCAGAGGTCTTAACAACTCGACCATTAAGTTTGCAGGGGTTGACTGGCCAATTTGAATCTAATGCAGCAGCGGCTTATTTAAAGTAGCTGACCTGTATAAATATAAAATTTTGTGTTTTGTACATAATTGTGTCTTTAACAATCCTTCTGAAGTTTGTATGAATTAATGTATATTTAATTGTTCTTTACACAACTACAACACCCGTCACTCTAATCTAGTTTACCCAGTTAACATTTCAGGAAACATAGGAAGATCATCTGTAAATTTCCTTGGAGTATCCTATTGGAACAGACTACCTAATAACATAAAAGCAACAAACGATTCTATAACTTTTTAAAAATTACTGAAGAAATTCCTCTAATTTATTGAGCCTGTTATTGTATCTATCATTTTTTTTTATATACCCCTCCCATTTCAGCATTGTCGGATATGCACCAGTGTTATTTTATGTATTGTTTAATGTTTGTGTAATAATTGTTATGTCTATTGCTTTTCTTATTAATGATTAACTAATGTAGTTTCATTTATACTGACCTCTGACCTCCCAAGGAGTTTGACCTCCTAAGGAGTCTGACCTCCCAAGGAGACCGGCTTTGATAGCAATTATTTGCTCACCGGTATCCTACCCATTGTATTGTTTGCCATAATGGTTATTTCTTTTTTTTTATTATATTTGTACATACTTTACAATGTGGTGAAATAAATTCATTCATTCATTCATTCAATCAGTGAGAAGATGGAATTTGTGTCAGGGATGATGTAATTAAATTAGAAATAAAAAATTTAGCTGTCCTGATGTTTCGAACTTAAGCAAGTTCTTTCTCAAAGGCAAATTAGAACAGAGATTTTCTCTTTTGCCCTTTCCCTCCGGTCTAATTTAATTTACATCATCTACCTGTCACATAAACCTTTATAAAATTTACGGTTTCCAGAAACTTGTCTTTGTTCATCTTCTGCATCTTATGTAGACTCTCTGTGGCCTTGTTCATCAAGTTTTCGCGGATGCGGTTGCGGAACTCACGACTGGTGAAGCTCAGCTCTTCCGATACAACCAAGTAAAACTTGCCACCGCGTGCTCTACTTCTTCCTAGTAAACACAAAAATTGACGTGTTTAATGCATGTGAAGTAAATCCTCCAGTTTGGCTGAACTAATTCTAATCTCTTTCAAGGTCCAAGTTTAAAAATTCTACCATAATGTGCAATATATATGGAGAAATGAGGAATAAACCAAATCATTGACATCTGGACAATCTAACTGGCACTGCAATTATAATTAGTATAATTAGTATAGCCTGTATGCAACCAAAGCACTATAGGGCACCACTCTGAATTCCAACAGTCTGTATTTTCCAAACCAAATTGGCATCCTCAAAATTATTTTAGTTCAAGATTTTCAGACAAATGGAGCATTTTCAAGAGATGGTGGTGCACATTATCATATTCCACTTTTTAATGACCATGCAACCACATCAATTTTATGAAAAATACTTTTTGTAGCCCAACTGGCCTGCTTCCATAATGTCTCCCTTTCAGAATTTATGCCTGCATTTCACACAGATCCGCCCAGGCGTGGAGTGAGTTTTAACCTTCATCAAACCTGTTGCATAAAATACGCGACAAATTAAGTGGTTATGATGATAGGGGATGAGGGGAACGCTTGAGTAGTGCACACAATAATATGTAATGAACTTCAGATGATTATACATACAAGCATGGTCGTCAAACCGTTGAGTGCTTGTATGTACAGACCTTGCACAGGGCATGCGCAGAACCTCTTGTACTGCACAAACTAAAGAAAAACTGGGCTAGTAAAAATTACCAATTTCATCTTTTAAAAGAGATTCTCCCAAATCTTCTGGGATTTTCTATTCTAATAAGTAAATACTCACCTCCGATACCTACAAATGCATTTCCAATGCGCATGCGCAAGCAATTCCACTGACAATAACAAAGGAACATTACGTCACCACACACACGCACATACATGCTGTGCATGTCCCAGAATCCCTTGCGAGGACTCACCCCTTTTTTCCTGTTTTACCAATATTTGGTTTTGGGTGGGATGTTACTACAGAAAATACATCACCTCCGATACCTACAAATGCAGAGTAGCACCGGAATGCACTGAGTCATGGGGTGGGGGCATGCAGTGTGGAGTCAGTGTCTTAACTAAGCCTAGCTAGATTGAATTAGCAAACGATAAAGCTGTTAAGACCATAATCTGGAAACCATATAACCTTAGGAGTATGGTTCGGAATTGTTGCGGCATCTGCCCGCTGCAGACCGAGCACTTGCTTGCAGTGCCTGTCTGCCCATGTGGCCTTCCACTTGGAGAACGTCCCGCAGGTACATGTACGGGAGCATGATGTGAAGGTTGATGGGTTTTTCCAACAGGCTGCCTTTATGATCTCCGGTATCGCTACACCCTGAAAAAGGGCCCATGATGTTGACATGCTTCGGGTTTGGTGGGTTCGAGGCGATGCTTGTAGGACCGGTCGTGATCCAGCCTGGTTAGATGCTTTCCGCCTCTGTGACGGCTGATCACCTGTATTAGCCCGAGTTGTTTTTCGCAACGTATGCGGCTCTGGTGCCATCTGTGGTGCTTGGAGGACCAGTCGTGGTGTAGCCTGAAGAGATGCTGGCTGCACTTGTGATGGCTGGGTGACAGAATGGCCTCCACAATCCACCTTGAAACCGTCGTTGCAGAGGCTGGATGATGTGGGCGAACTCTGAAAGGCCCGCCGTTCGGAAGGACAATTTGATAGCATCCAGGCAGAAAGATGAAGACTGTCGGGATCTGGATGGATCGCCTTTGAGATTGGTTGTGTTAGGAGGTCTGGGCGTTTCGGCAAGATCAGAGATGGATGGATTAGAAGATCCAGAAGTCGAGGAAACCATGCCTGTCTTGGCCAGCTAGAAAGGGGCGATCAGAATGATCTTTCTGATCTTCTCCAAGACTCGAGGGAGCAGAGAGATTGGAGGGAAAGGCATAACCCAGGATTTCTGACCAGCTGATGCTTAGTACGTCTGTTGCCCAAGCCTGGGGGTGGGCATGGCGAGAGCAGAAGGTTGGTTACTGATTGTTGAGATGAGACGCAAAGAGGTCTATGTGTTGAGCATCCAGAAGATTGAAGACCTGTTGTACCGTTGGACGATGGAGAGACCACTCTGTGGGGATTGCCCAGCCCTGAGAGTGCATCTGCAATCGCTTTGTCTTTTCCCCCGAAAGGTGGCTTGCCCGGAGGAAAATCTGGCGAGGGATGCACCAACTGAGAAGCTCCCATGTTAGCATGGACAGGGAAGGAGAATGGGTGTCTTCTTGGCGGTTCAGGTACGACACTATCATTGAGTTGTCAGATTTGACCAGGATATGGCGGTTTGCGACTGCTCTGTTCATGGACTGAAGGGCCTTGAAAATAGCTAGGAGTTCCAGGTGGTTGATGTGCAAGAGTTGTTCTGTAGGGGACCATGTTCCCGCCAGGGAGATGTTGTCCAGGTGAGCACGCCAACCCAACTTCGATGCATCCGTGGTTAGAGTCACTGATGGAGAGGGTCGCGGGAATGGTGTACCGCACAGAATGTTCGGACGTGAAAGCCACCATTTGAGATGGGACTGAATTATGGAGTTCACCGGAACTGGCTTGGTAATGATGTCCCTGCGAGGACGATAATGGTAAAGGAGGTGAAGTTGAAGTGGGGAATATGCATTCTGCACTATGGCACTATGTCCACTAGGCTTGCCATGAAGCCCAAAAGGCGAAGCCAGGCCCGAGCTGGAAGTGATAACGATGAAAGGAACAGATGAACACACTATTCCAAGGCTGTGTAGTGGTTGATGGAAGGGGTGGCTTTGCCCATGGTCATATTGAGCATGGCCCCAAGGAACATTGGGTTTTGAGAAGATTTCTTGGTGTTGATGATGAAGCCCAACTCCAATGTTACCGAATAGTTTTTTATAAGGCCTGCAGGGCAGTTGCCTGAGAGGGGCCCACAATAAACCAGTTGTCCAGATAAATGTACAGGCATATGTTAATGACGCAGGGCTGCTGCTACCACCTTGGTCATTCTGGTGAAGACACGGAGTGCTGTGGAGAGGCCAAAGGGAAGACACTGGAACTGGTATGTGATGTACCGGTAAACAAACTGCAGGAATTTCTGATGGTTTGCATGTATTGGTACATGAAAGTAGGCATTCTTCAGGTCCAAAGATGTTGCCCACCAGTCCCGAGGGAGGGTTTGTAAGACGGTGGTCAAAGTTTCTATCCGGAAGTGCTTTGGTCGGATATAGGAGTTGAGGGGCCGAAGGTTGATGATAGGTCACCAATCGCCGGACCTCTTCGGAGCCAGAAAAAAAAGCCAAAGTAAATGCCATGGCTGCGTTTGGAGGAAGGGGGACTATGGCTTTCTAACAGTGATGCAATTTCCTCCTCGAGGGAAGTCCGACGAGCATCGTTGATAGGCATCAGCGTATTAACCCCTTGCGTACGGATGACGCCATATGGCGCAAAAATACAGTGCCACCAGGCCGGATGACGCCATTGGCCGCTGTTTGTGCAGTTTCAATCCATTGTTGGATTATTGTGTATGTCATGCTTGACTGCACAAACACATTGTAGCGGTTCGCTTGGCTGCCAGAACCGCTGCAACACCCCGACGTCTCCCGTAAAATACCGTGCTCAAGGGGTTAAAGTTGGTGGGGGAACTCGCGGGGAAGGGGTGGTGGAGTGGTGAATTCCAGAAGATACCCCAAAGACACCGTCTGAAGGACCCAAAGTCTTTTTCTTAGTTTTGGTAGGCATCTTGCCGCGGAACTGTCGGAAATAGGGTCCGATAAGCCTATACTGGTAACGCTGAAGAGCGAGCTAAAAATGCATGTACACTAGGCTGCGCGCGCTGGAACGGGATTCTGGGACATGCAGCGTGCATGTGCGTGTTTGTGGTGATGTAATGTTCCTTTGTTATTGTCAGTGGAATTGCTTGCGCATGCGCATTGGAAATGCATTTGTAGGTATCGCAGGTGATGTATTTTCTGTAGTAGAATTTGTATATTGTTTTTGAGAAGGCATTCAAAATGGGAACAAATTTGATGATCCAATCTTGTCAATAATGACCTGGGAGGGTCACTACCACTGTTAACCCTTTGTGTCCGGCTATTATTGATGGGGGGGCTGGTATGCCAAGAACGAGCTCTGCAGGCAAGCATAAATGTAAACAATAGGCACCACACTGAATAGAGTGGTCCTGTTCGTCACACTTGGGAGCTCCCCCCTTCCTTGTGAATGAAAGCTTTGTTTGAAAAAAGAAGCTAAATCTATTCATTACACTCCTTTTTAAGAACAATATAGTTAAAACTTGAATAGATTGAGTATGTGCAGGAATGCACGTATAGACTACAACTGGATAGGTGGTCTTTTCCAAACCGCAGCTATGGGTGTTGTCCGTATTCAATAGGTTAATAGACCTTGCGTACCCCTCAGTCCATTAAAACTAGCAACGATCCCTGGCCATTAGTGATATGATAAAGATTAAGTCATCACATTTCAACCCCCATTTATACTTAAGCACAGCAGTCCAAGGTAAGATCACAGCCCTGTCCCCTAGCCATTACCTTGGGCTTGGACTCGTCCAATCTCATTAGAGATGTAGTTGCAACGTATGACAGTGTTGCACTGTTGGATATCCAAGCCCTCTTCTGCTACTGATGTAGCCACGATCAGCCTGTGCTTGCCCTCACGGAACATACTCAGCAGCTCTCCTTGCTTGGTTTGTGTCATCCCTAGGAAAAACAGCAAGAAAAGTTAAAGCTATAGACTAATCCGGCGACCAAAATTAGAAGCATTTACTGCGGTGGCACCACGCTCGCGTGTGTGTTTTACGCACGTGCTCCATGCAGCTTCGACCAACAGGGTGTTTACAACTTGCCAAAATGCGCACGCAACTCAAATGAAAGAACGCGGGCATCCTGCACGCGAGCGCGGCACCACCGTAAAAATGGCTTCTGATTTTGTTCGGCGAATTTCTGTATAGACCTTCATCCCCCACGTGACCAGATGGTGTAAAATGTATTAAAACAAAATCACTCTGTGTGAACCGCCATAAAGAGATCATCATACATGTATCATATGGAGTAGGTAATAACTCCCTGTGTCTAGATGATATTGATGGGTGCCAAGAATGGGCTGTACAGTCAAGGGTAATGCAAACAATATGCAACACACTGAATAGAGTGGTCAGATTCACTATTGCACTGGGAGCCCTATTTCTTGTGAATAAAAGCTTTGTTTGAAAAAGCTCTATATATTTATTACACTCCCTTTTAAGAACTATAACATGAATGGAATGAGTATCCACATGAATGCGTGTGTAGACGACATAAAAACGACAACTGGCCAGGTGGCTGTTTTTCAAACCGTAGCTCTGGCTGTCATCCGTATCTAAGAGGTTCCATGCATGCGCATGCAACACATTGGACTGGTCTCTACAGGAGGTTGGAGCTTAGGTGTCGGAGAAGTCATCCCAAGGTTTGATTCACGAGCCATCGGAGCCAAAACTTTTATTGGGAGTTGCAACACGTGTTATTTTCTGAACATTATTTTCTGAACATTTTCTGAACCAAATTCTAGAGGAAGATGGGTGTTTTTTGTCGGAACTGACAATTTGTCAAGACAGAGAGTGTATCTTGTATTTTTATGTGACTTTTGAGTGCTTTCATATTGGGACTATATGTAACTTATATGCCAAATTTGCATTGAAATATTGGTCAGTGACCATGCTTGAATGTCAGCCTTATGAGTACAATAGTAATTGAGCTGTATGTTCTGAACTGACATTGTGAAGTGATGAGATTGTTACCAGTGTTGGAGTACTTGTCCTCGTACTCGAGTACAACTCGAGTACTCGTAAGTACTCGGCCCGTACTCGACTATCAGTACTCAAAAATTATTTGGACTTGGCCCGTACTCGATTCTTTGTACTCAAATTTTGCACGGACTCGATGGTTTGGTACTCGGTACTCGACTCCAGTACTCGAGAGTATAAATCGAGTACATTTCTTTTTAATCGATTCCGCAATGCTAGCGTGGTGCGCTGGGTCTAGTTCCCGCCTCCCCAATACTACTAACATTAAAAGTCGTATAGCACCGAGGATTCGTGATTTGGGAGCCAGCCAAGCCCATGCTTCTAATGCTTGCTTGCCGCTTCACGGTTACCAGTGAGGCCATTTCGGGATTTTTCCCAAGCAAAATCCTTGTCCCAGCGCTTCCTGAGCACATTTTAAGCACATGTACATGTATTGTCCGTTGCCTACTTTTTTGGTACTGTACTCGGACTCGGACTCGGACTTAGGTACTCGGACTCGGCCCAGTACTCTGCCTTGAATGTACTCGTACTCGGTGCTTTGGACTCAAACTCGTCACCAGTGTACTTGGACTCGGCCCCTAAAGTACTCGGAGTACTCTGTACTCGGATTTGAGGACTCGACTCCAACACTGATTGTTACTTGTACAGAGTTACAGTGTTGGAGCAAAGGCTTTGATCCTCAAGGCCAAGGCCAAGGCTTCAAGCCTCAAGGCCAAGGCTTCAAGCCTCAAGGCCAAGGCTTCAAGCCTCAAAGCCAAGGCTTCAAGCCTCAAGGCCAAGGCTTCAAGCCTCAAGGCCCTAAGGCAAAGGCTTTAACCCTCAAGGCCCACAGGACAAGGCCCTAAAAGGCCCTATTTTATACAGGCCCTTGGTCTCGGCCTCGAAAGTTAAAGCCTTGGCTTTGGGCCTCGAGGGTCAAAGCCTAATTTGCCCCAACACTGCAGAGTTATGATACTTAGATTTTCACCTACAAGTGACAATTCAGATTTCTAACCACAGTACTGGTGAACTGAACTTTTTGAAACCACACTAGTGGTTTGATTTATCTGGGGGTGACGAGTGACCAATACTCTTGGTGTAGATACTTTCGATGTACATAAGGAGAATTTTGTACATACATGTAACACTACTAATTTCGAAGAAGATAAAATGTTTGTGTGTTCCTCATTTCAATTTTGTTGTCAGCAACCATGGCAACTTTCAGAGTGGTTTGAAAATGATGTGAACCATCCAGAGCCCTGACAATATGTGAGCTGGGCTGGCCCCAAGAAATTTAAACAGGTGGAAAGTTGAGATGATGGTATATCCTGAAAGGACAGGCAATACGCATTAACTTCATGTATTATGTGTTGTTGTAGTTCACTCCTGGGGCCTGCTATAACCTTTTAAATCTATTACAGTTCTGACCTCTTGTTTTGAGAAAATGAAGCTAAAGTTTGTGAACTGTGCACACTGTAATCCAAGTTCAAAAAGAAATCTCCCCAAAATATTTCGTTATTGATTTCAAGACTTATTTATTTATATTCAAGCGCCCACCCGAACAAAGATGCTGACAATTTGGGAGACCGCCAACATAGGGCAAGATAGCTCAGTTGGTAGAGCGCCTGTACAGTAACCCGGAGGTCGCAGGTTCGAATCCCGCTCCTGCCAGTTTCTTTGTTCACTTTAAAAAAGTTATTGATTTCAGTTGAAAACTTTGTGATGATATAGATCATAGGGCTTTTGAATATACACATGTTAAAATCCAAAATTGACATTTCTGCATCTAACTTAATACCACAGTGCGATTTTCCACTCATGTCACTGTTCGAGGTCACACATTGGTATTTCTATTTACAAATAAGGGGAGGGTGACGCACCTTCAGAGCCCCCGCTACCAGTCAGTATTCCAGCCTGTAGAAACTTCAGCTCTGGCGTGGCCTCCAGCCAAGCTTGCAAGGCCTTTGTTGTAGCACGAGTCTTGCAGAAGAGAATCCCGCGGGAATCACGGCTTCCACGTAAAGAGTCAATCAGGATCTTGGCCAAACACTCCAAGAGTGGATTCTGAATGTTTGAGTCTTGACTTGTGGCAAGTTTCTTCAAGTGTGGCAGCTTGTCTGTATAAATGCAGACAATAAATTAGTGATATGAAGAGAAGGGGTGGGGAAAACAATTGATAGGTGCATATAAGTATACTCATGTGTAGCTATATATGCTCGTGATTGAGTTTGCAGTTCTGTACAGGTTCTGTATATATCTCCGAGGACATGAGGAGAAAGGAAATACAAAGAAACCTTTCAGTCCTCGCACGTCAAGTCTTTTGTTGAAATCGGTCCTCGCACGTAGAAGTATGTGCTTAGTTTATGAGGTTGGGTTATATTAAAGGAACAATAGGAAACACAAAGCATTGTCCTCGCACAAATTGGGAAAGTACGACTGTGTGTCCCGACTTGTGGTTGCGACCAAATGCATACATCCACAGAACGCATATTGCACGCCTTCAAGCATGTCAAGCAAGCATTAAGCGAGCGGTGTCCTGCATGCAATTTGCGCATCAATGCTAAAATCCATGTGCTACACCGAACATTCGGCAAAACTGAACACCATTCTTGGCTCCCAAATTTTGTGTACAAAACTTACCGAACATTGTTGTTGAAAAAAGGCAACAGATTAATATAATGTACCGGGTATTTGGGCTGTTTGTAATTCCCAAACGGCCGCAGCTTTATGTTGAAGAGTGACAGGCGGCTATTATTTCCCCAAGGAATAGAAGGGAAAAGCTGTTGCTTTCGGAAAGCTTAGAAAGTATGGACATGTAATTACATGCTTCAATGGCCGGCACATGTTCAATTACAATCAAAAGAGGGCGCACTGTAAATACAACACAAGAGGGTGCTATTTAAAAGACAGGATGCCATGTTGGCGGACTGGCGGCTCAAAATCACTATACCAAACGATCGCTATAACGAACAAAATCTGTGGATCCCGCGATGTTCGTTATAGCGGCGTTCGACTGTATTCTAAAATGAATTTTGAATTTAACATTAACATTTATGGCCCTTTTATAGTTCAGATCCTCGTTAAAACAAAGTATTATAGAAAACAAAATCAAGCACACGTAAAAGTCCTATACCAGCCAGCTCGAAGGTTCCCGGAAGTTTAATCGCGACCTTAATGTGCGAGACTTTCACGGTCTATTGTGAAGCTTAGCATGGTTTGTGGGCCATCAGATGAGAAAGAATACTCCACTGCAAGAGAAATCTCTTCAGCAAGAGGCAAGGAAGTACTTACTAGTATTGGGCGGATCCGGCGGTTCCCCGGTTCTACCCGGTCCCAATATGGGAACCGGAACCGCGAGTCCAATCTTTTCAAGAACTGGATACCCACTATACTCGGTTCCGGCTCCAAAAGAATCGGTTCCATAGTAAATTACACATTCTCTGTGCACAAAGCCCAGAGCCGAGAATCGGTTTCATAACTACTATAGGAATTTAATCATGCGAAGGCAAGTCAAAACAATAAATCACGCAACTTGTGGCTTTCACTGCAGTGTGGTATTAATATTTCAGACGTGTCGGGGGTTAATGGTAAAAACTTATTTCCAGCTGTAAACTACTCCAATCTGGGCCTACTTATGTACATCTACCCATTCATCCATGATCTACCATATGGTCTACGTGCTGACAACTGATAGCACACGTGGATTGTACACATGGATTTCGGATCCCGAGGATGGAACGCTCGGTAAATGTCTGCCACGTGCAATCAGTTTTACGGGAAATTTCACTACGCGCTTGCCATTTTTTTTAAGCGCTGTGTGATCGTTATTTACAAGCTGATGGATAGGAAAATTCATTACTCCCTTCGTCCATTTTTTAAAGACCTTCGAGAACCCAATTTAATACTTTTTAATGCTTTTTAAGGCATTCAATTTGGATAAATCAATTTAAGATTTTTTAAAGATCCGCGGACACCCTATAACGGAATACAGCATGCAAATGCTGATCAAAACAATGTTCCATTCAGCCGTATGTTTATTTCCGGAGACTGTTTTATGAAATTATTAATAACTTCGTGATTCAGTAAACAAATAATGAATGTTTATGAGTGCAATAGTAAGAATAATTTCATGAGGTGACAGATGGAATGTTCCATTCCACGAGGTGAAGTACTTTGCATTTTTCCATGCAACACAATCATTTCAAAGGTGGTCAGGGAGTGACACAGAGTGTGAATGCCCAACATGTGACTTTCTTTACAACATGGAAAGGTGATGACCCAGAATAGGATTTTGATATTGATTATCCAAAATCACATTAGAATAACTGGTTTGCGGTAGCACCATGTAATCGATTTCTTTTTTGTGAGTTTGTGTGGTTCTGAAAAGAACCGGAGGGAACTCAACGTTTCGGACAGTATGCTCTGCCCGTCGTCAGGAGAATGTTGGATTCCAACAGTGAAGCGGGCTTATATGGTGTCTGGAAGCGGTGACGCATGAGAAGGATGCAAACTGGGATGCAGCAAGCTTGACAAGTCTGCAGCTGATGAGGTCCGTCTGCAGATCAATCAAGCCCTCCGGAAACACAAACCAGCCAAGCCTAACATCTCAAGACAAGACCGGTTGGCCATCACATCCCTACGTCAAGACATGTCCATCCACATTCTTCGTGCGGACAAGGGTAATGCCACCGTCATCAGGGACAAGGCCGAGTATAACCGCAAGGTGGCGGATATCCTACACTCGGACTGTTACCGTGAACTAAAAAAAGACCCCACATCATTCATCGAGAGGAGGCTGCAAGGCAAGCTTCTTTCTCTTCAGCGTTCCGGTAACATCGCACAGGCCTTGTACAGACAGGCCATCCAGCTTCAAGTGTCCCAGGTTCTTCGGACAGCCCAAGATACACAAGAAGGATGTTCCCCTGTGCCCCATTGTAGCTTCCAGGGATGGCCCCTCCTACGACACAGCCAAGCATCTTGCCAAGATACTTCAACCCCTGGTGGGCAACACTGAACACCACATCAAGAACTCGGACCAGTTTTCCACCTTCATCCAAGGCCTCACCCTCCAGCCGGATGACATCATGGTCAGCTTTGATGTCGTCTCCCTCTTCACCAATGTACCCACTGTCGACGCCTTTATCTAATCCAAGGATAGACTCTACGCAGACGCCACACTCAAGAACCGCACTGACCTCACTCCCGACCAGCTTCATGATCTACTCCTCGCATGCGTCAACTCTTCCAGCTTTCGATGGCGGGACAAATTCTTTAAACAGTCGGCTGGAACCTCCATGGGATCTCCTATATCCCCGGTTCTGGCCGACATATTCATGGAAGAATTTGAGCATACTGCCATCATCATAGCGGATCACAGGCCTATAAGGTTTGGCTCCGGTACGTGGATGACACATTTGTTATCTGGCAACACGGACAAGACAACCTCCGGCTTTTCTTGGAACACCTCAACGGGCTTCACGGCAGCATCCAGTTTACGATGGAACAAGAAAGAGATGGCAGCATCTCATTTCTTGATGTTGAGGTGTCCCGAAAGCAGGATGGCGGTCTTAACCGCAGTGTCTACCGCAAACCTACCCACACCGACAGATACCTCCACAGCAGTTCCTTTCATCACCCCAAGATCAAGACTTCCGTCAACCGCGCTCTAGTCCGCAGAGCATACAACGTCTGCGACAAGGAACATCTCCCACAGGAACTTCACCCCATCTCCAAAGCACTGCAACGCAATGGATACAAGCTAAACCAAGTCAAGACACAAGACCCCAGATCCACCCCCGGCCTAAGGGTCCCCTATACCCAAAGCCAATTAGTTAAGGCCCCTAGTCCAGTAACCCTTCTTCTACTTAGGTAGTACTTCACATCACATCCAGCGCATTCTTCACAAGCATGGAATTCGTGTCTTCCACACAGCCCCACTCAAGATCCAGAATCTACTGACTTCACATAAGGACCAATCAGATCCAGAACGCAGGCCAGGAGTGTACAAGATCCCCTGCCAATGTGGCAAAGTGTACATCGGCGAGACTGGCAGGGACCTCCCCACCAGACTCAATTAACACAAAGCCCATGGCAGGAAGGGAGACTATGATAAATCAGCCATAGTCAAACACTCCCACGAAGCAGACCATCAGATCAACTGGAGCCAGGCCAAACTAATCACTAGCATTGAACGTACCCATGCCGCATCAGAGAAGCCATCAAAATCTTTAAACACAACAAAGTTCCTCAAGACGTCGGTTTCTCCATTAGCGACATCTGGGGCCCCATCCTCAACTCCCAGTCTGATGGGTCGCCTATATCCTAGGACAATAGTTCACCAGCCTAATATGGGTCACCTATACCTTTGGCAACCTCACCGTCCGCTCCCTTCCTTCAGACTTACACGCCTCAATGACCATCTAGCATCCCCCAAGCTGCATCCCAGTTTGCATCCTTCTCACGCGTCACCGCTTCCAGACACCATATAAGCCCGCTTCACCGTTGGAATCCCACATTCTCCTGACGACGGGCAGAGCATACTGTCCGAAACGTTGAGTTCCCTCCGGTTCTTTTCAGAACCACACAAACTGGGTCATTCCACCAGGTTGGGACACAGTGTGTTATATGACCATATCATTAAAACCATCATTACATTTAATTCAGTTATTTCATGTGGCATCCGTCTTTGGGTGTGAGATTATTTGAGAAAGTTTCAATCAAGTTATATTTTAACAAAAATATGATAAAAAGTGTGTTATTTTGAATGTAAAATAGACGTAACATGGACACCGTGTCAAACATTTAAATTTTTGTAATTTGTCAACATTTTAATAAATAAATATGGGAAATTAATTACGTACAATAATTTAAAGACACACTATGCAACAATGAAACACCTTTTTACGGCAGTCAATGTCCAAATATAGCAGAAAAAGCAAGAATTTGAAGAATCGGTGCAGACGTAACATGGACACCATGATACTAATGACCATACATATATTTCTGCTGTTGTGCTGCATTTGGATATTGAATATCATAACAAATGTTTTTTGTGTTGCAGTTTGTGTTTTGTAATTAGTATACAGAGTGAGTTTGCATAATTATTTATATAAATGTTGAAAATGTTACAAAAAGGAAATGTGCATTTTCATGTCACACCATGTCAGTACTAAATGTTACGTCCAGACTGCCTTAGTTTTTCGTTATTAAATAAATAGTTATGCAACTTACTATATGCAGGGGTTTCAAAATAAGCCGGCAACCGGCGAATTTGACCGGCTACTTGAACTTTTGCGCCGGCTACTTTTTTTCAATCATGAAAAAAAAAATAATTCCCTGAGCATACCGCTTTGGGGGAATAGATCCTTGTTTTTAGTAGAAATTATATTTTGTTTGTTCACCAAAAAATACATCCTGGACCATAGATCGTAATTTACGGGGGCTAGCATAGCATGCAGCGTGAAGTATACACGGCTCACTACCCGGACCGCAAAACGTACATGTCTCTACGTTACGCGGCCCAATATGGCGATATTGCTTTTCGCACGTTCAAGATTTATCTAAGATTTGTATTAAGTGTGGATTAGTCCAGATTACCTTGCTCGAAATTCCAGTTATTTCCAATAAATTTGACGGTAAAATAGTACATACATGTATGTATGTAACGTATGATGTACCATGGAAGAATAAAAAACATACATTATGTACTAAATGTGTTGTTTCTTGGATCGTTTTCTAAACCCGGCCCGACAAAACTTCTCCGCAGTCCGCACCGTTCATTTATAGCGCACATATTCCATCGATATGGTGCAGATGTAGTCTTGGTCAAGTGCAAACAACCGCACTGAATGCTACCGTATTATTCCCAATGTACAATGTACGTACACGCTGTTAACGTGTTGCGAACTTTAAGTCTTGAGAAAAGGCTGCTAAGACCTGGGGGGTTAGAGCAATTGCTTCAATAACTCCAACCCCTAAAGCGCATCTGCGCGTGCGCGTTGCTTTGTCGCTAGCCGGCCTTGCTTGGTCAAGTACAGTGTGCAAGCAACCGCACATGCCACCGTCTGTTGTTCCCATAGTGTACAATGTATATGTACAATGCACGTGCACGCGCGAAGCGAAATTCGCCTTGAGAAAAGAGAAACACGTACAACAAGACGATGTTTTTTGACAGCTCAGCTGAGCTAGCTTACGTGTGATTGTAGGCGCGGTGTCCATATTATTTATCAGCTGTTACTTATCAACAATGCCAAAATAGAAACAAACGTTAGTCTTTCTGAAGTGCCGTAAAGAAGCCAACTGAAGGTAAATGTCGTACGTAGTACTCCAACTTTACTCAACGATGAAGCCTTGTCAACCCGGCCCTCCGTTCTTGCCGGCCCGCGCCCGCCCGGCCCCCGGCACAATTCGCAATCGATCTCGGTGGTCGGACCCATTTTGAATGAGGACGGAGGTTTTCGAGCAAGCTGTTCTGCAATTACGTACATTATGCCCATAACTTGCACATCCATGGGCACACCTCAGGTTTTTTTTCCAGATATATTTCATCGTCTTCTTGTTGCATTTCAGATCATTTAACTCTGTTAATCAGAATTCAAGGGGTTTTGTGCGCATGAACAAAAAGGCATGCGGTGTAACTTACATTTCTATGACTGTAAAATAAATATTAATAGGAGGTGGGCTGTTTTTCCCACATTTTTGGTAGATATGAATTACTAGGTAGATATGAATTACTCAGTAGATATGAATTACTCGGTAGATATTAATTACTCTTGCTAAATATATACAATAATTACATGTACATTTACAATCAACTGGGAATCCTCTTGTCAAAATTTTTTGAAAGAAAAAAAAACAAATTCTAAGAAAATAATTTTCTTTCAGCCTTCCGATAAAATGGGTTAACCACCCGCAGGGAAACCCCTGGCCAATTTTTTTTTATTTCATAAATGAATGCAAAGTCGGTACTGTACAGTAGGATCTTTGAAAACCTAGTCTCAGATGCCAGGAAATGCCTAGATTGCACCAGAGAGCATCTACAATCCGAAAACTTCAGGGGCCCTCGGCGGGCCCCGGACCCCACGCGAGCCATTTGGGGCAAGGACTCACTGCCGCCTACTTTCATCTATCTGCCTGCTACTCTAAAACATTTTGAAACCCCTGTATATGTACTAACTAAAAGACACTCAATGCTACAAGAAAACACTTTTTGTTATGGTTGCCAGTGTCCAAATAGCTCAGAAACAACAAGAACAAAAAAAACATGCATGTGTGGACGTAACAGTGGACACAGTGTCCATGTTACGTCCAAACTCACGTCTGGGCCCAATTTCCTGGCTCTGCTAACCACAGCTTTCCGCACTTACGATCACCATTTTGCGCTAACAGTGCTAGCGGAAAAAATCTGCGCTAACCCTGTAAGCACAGAATCCTTAGTTACGGGATGTACGCATGCTCAGGAGCCAAAATTCCCCGCTAACGCGTGAAATACGCTTGCCGTAAGCACAGAATTTTCTGCTACAGTAAGCAGAGATTTTTCGCTAACGGTAAGCAGTGCCATGAAATTGGGCCCTGTTCTTGCTGTCTCTGCTATATTTGGACACTGACTACCATAAAAAAAAGTGTTCTTGTGTTGCATAGTATATCTTTTAATTAGTACACATGGTGAATTTCCCATATTGTATTTAAACGTCAAACTGGTTACGTCAAACTGACACATTTTTTATTCATATTTTTGGTAAAATATAATTTACATGATTTAAAACTTTCTAAAATATTGCCCACCCAAAGACTGATGTTACATGAAATAACTGAATCAAATGTAATAGTACTTTTAAAGATATGGATAAATGTCACACACTGTGTCCCAACCTGGTGGAATGGACCCATCTCACAAAAGAGATCGATTACATGGTGCTACCGCAAACCAGTTATTCTAATCTATTGCCCTTTCGCCATGCAAACCTTCAAATCTCATTTAAAAATCACATTCAAACCAGACATCATATCAAGGATTAAGTTAAATAAATCAATAAGATTACATTCTGTTTTCACATCTGGCCAAAATCACATCTACTGTCAGGCTAACTTGACTAAAATCACATCTTGTTTTCACACTCTCCAAAATCACATTCTGGATTTAATTCCTAAACCCCAATATCACATCCCTGAAAGAAAATTGATAGCTCTATTGCTCATTGTTACATTCTGGTGTCCTGGGCACCAGTTACAAAGGCCAAGACAACAATGGTCGACTCAATACCACTAACTATTAGGGTGTGCATTTATCGGGTACCTGATTGAAAACAAGCACGGGTACCCGGGTACCCGTTAAAGAAAGCTAATCCCAAAAATTGAATCTCAGAAATTGCTGTTTGTAAAAGTCCGCATGTTAATTCTACCACATCAGTGCATCAATGCAGCAAGATGCAAGTGTGTACACAGTGGCAAATCCAAGGAGGAAAACTTTGCAGACAAAAAGTGGCAATTCGGTCTTTAATAGCTCACTGTCAGAGAGGCAGTACAATGGAAAAACTTGAAGAGTATCACACTACTAGCCTTTGGAACAACAACAGTGAAAGGATGTGATGAGACAGCCAGGCGAGTATAGTGCCTGAAAGTTTGGACAGGGAAAACTAACGATAAAAGGCCACAGGAAAACTTTCCACGATAGTATCGATAAAAGTAGCTCAATTAACCCCTTAGGCACGGTCTGGCAGCCAAGCGAACCGCTACAATGTGTTTGGCAGGCAAGCATGACAAACAATAATCCAACAATGGATCGAAACTGCACAAACGGCGGCCAATGGCATCATCTGGCCTGGTGGCATCTTTTTTTTTACGCCATATGGCGTCATCCGTACGCAAGGGGTTAAGCAACAGAGCATTGGACATGAAGGGGTTCCAGAGAAGATGCAATGTCCTGACCAACTAGATTTGAAATATGCCGCTGAATGTTTGAGCCTGCTCATCAATGGTGCGTCTCACCTTTAAATAAATCAACCAGTTGTTGTTCATCTTGATTGAAGCCTGTCGACCTAGATTCCAGGCTCTCCAGGAAGCTTGTGAAATGATCCAGGGCATCTTGTGTCCTTGCATCACGGTTGATGTACAGGCTGGCATTGTACTCCTGAAATCAAACATATTTTGGAATCATCAATTTTGTACCAATAAACATCCAAAAAGTAGATGGTTAACAGAATATTACCAAACAAGCTTCTGAAAATGCAATTTGCCAATTTTTACCAACAAAAGAAAAACCAGGGCTAGCAATCCCCCCCCCCCCCCCCCCCCCCAAAAGAAAGGGAAAGAAAAGAAAAGAATACAAAAATGCACATTGACATTTGCTATTTAAAGCGACTTGCACAATTTACAAAAACGTACAAATCTTGGTCTAGATTTCTGACCATAAAACTCTCAACCAGAGTGGAAACATTAGTGTAAAATTAGCAGGGGAGTTGGCCTCGGGTTGAACACGAAACAACTTTGAAACAATGGAGGAATTCGGGGTTAAACGTGGGGTTTGAAAAAAATCAAGATTCAACCTGGGTTGGTCCTGACCAGTTTTTGTCTACACACACATTCCTGCACAAACTCAATCCATTCATGATTCAACTATATTGTTCTTGAATGGGAATATAATGAATAGATGGAGCTTTTTCAAACAAAGTTTTCTTTCTCACGGAAGGGGGGGGGGGGGGGGGGGGGGAATCCAGGTGCGATGAATAGGACCACTCCATTCAGTGTGGTGCCTATTACAGGGAAATCTTGATAAGTCAAAACCGGTTAACTCGAAAAACCTGGTTAACTCGAAGTAAGCATTTATTCCCCTCAAAAGAATAGCAAATCATGTATAAACATGCTCACGCTAACTCGAAATTTCGGACCGGTAACTCCGGTTAACTCCTTGGGCACGGTATTTTACGGGAGACGTCGGGGTGTTGCAGCGGTTCTGGCAGCCAAATCGAACCGCTACAATGTGTTTGTGCAGTCAAGCATGACATAAACAATAATCCAACAATGGATTGAAACTGCACAAACGGCGGCCAATGGCGTCATCCGGCGTCATCCGTACGCAAGGGGTTAAGTCGAACTCAAAATCGCCAGGTGCAGAAATAAACGTGCGTAATTAGGCCACGGAAGAAACTGGAATCCTTTCGTTAAGTTAAGAAATCTCCCACGATCACATTCAATGAACCCAAACTCAGCTACAGAAAAGCAACAAAGGGGCAATTAGCATCCGTAGTATCGTTGGAGAAAGCCTATTCACTGCGGTGCAACTTACAATACCACCGGTGACCCGCCCAGGAAGGCCGAAGATGCAAAGCGGCCGCAACGGTTGCCGCAATCCTTTGAAGAAACGCGCCCAGTTCTGCACGCAACCACAATGCAGTTGGCAATGATTTAAGTGAACTTCTGACCAATCACACACGTGCTTGCTGCAGTGACGTATTGCCGGTGGATGGATCATTTCAAGGCATGCAGCATACCGTAGCGCCGTGCCGCACCACTGCGCCGCGCATGGGATCATTTTTTTGAGAGAGGGCGCATGCCATCTCGAGAGAGGGCGCATGCCATCTCGAGAGAGGGCACATACCAACTCGAGAGAGGGCGCTGTGTCGTGACTACGGAGATGACAAATGAATGGCTACGCAATGGACTGCCCAATGTTTTGGAGGAAGAAACATCTTTAACGCCGATGAAACGGGCCTGTTTTACTGTCTCTTGTCGGACCATTCCCTCACACTAAAGGGGGAGACCTGCAACGGCTAAAAGCGAAACAAAGATCGCCTAAAAATGCCATGATTTCGTGCTCTATTTCACGGCCGTTACATTGGATATTCGCTTGGTATTCACGTACGTAGTCTTTGGGGGAAAAGGGGAACCTTGGGTAACTTGAAACTCGCTTAACTCGAAATTGGAGCACATTACCCTGAGGTTTGACTTTATCGAGATTTCTCTGTAGTTGCATTGGATGCAGAGCCCGTTCTTGGCATACTCGCCCCCATCAATAAAAGCCGGATTTAGGGGTTAACAAAAGTAACTCACAAACTTCCAGAGTATTCTGTATGTGACACATTGAAACGAGAGGAAAGTTTCTCCATGGTAATCTGAGATACAAGCCAACAAATTTGGGGAGTTCATTTTTGGATTTGGAAATTTTTACATCTGAAAAACTTTTTTCTATCACATCCTAGAATTTTATAACCAAACCTACATGTAGGGAACACAGTGATTACTAGGACATTTTTGTGCATTGCACTCTAAGTGCAGTTCACACGATTCAAGGGACTGTGACTCTAACAACTTCAAATAGTTATGGCACGGGCTAGGAATAAGCTGACAGCAACACACAATAGGGCCTACATCAAATAAAAGCGTATTACCTGTGCACATTTTGCTACATTTTACCCATTTTGTGGTGCCAGGTCACATATAAAGAATAATCTTACGTGTCAACAAACTGTATACATGTAGGCCTACCTTCAAATGGTCCTTGCAGGTCATGAGTTTTCTGCGTTTGTGTTCATCAGCAATGTTCCTTATGAAATGCTTTTCCATCTCAACGAGCCAGTTTTCATAAGCGTGGGTACCACGCTTCGGGACAGATGACAGCTGTTTAATCCACTCCTGGCCCCCTTTACAGAAAAACAACAGTGCCGTCTGAAAAGATCCACATGTTACACTCTACTAAACAAAAAATTGGATTATGCAACTTCTATTGTTTCATTTTTTTTGGGGGGGGGGGGGGGATATCACAAAACTATAAAGCATGTACCCACTACAATTTGTTCATTTACAAAAGTGCAATTTATACTCATAAAGGGCTCAATCAATACTATAGTAAAAAGGTTTTCTTCTCTTTGCTAAAATATGAAAACAGTTGTCTAAAAATGACAATAGACTCAATATAATGCTGTTTTATTTCAGTATCAGAACTGGACCCCGTAGATTTTAACTGCTTTCCATGTGCAGTGGCACATACATTGTATGTTTAAACTTCGAATTGCACCATGATTGTGTGCACTGTGAATATCCTCATGCTCAACAAGACAAACACTCATTTCAAGGTTTGCGAAGAAGCTTTCATTATGAATGAAATCTCATCATCGCAATGATTCTTTTTTATGCATTTCCAGGTCAATTCCAGGAAAAAGCCCTAAATATGAGCACTCAGTATATTACGGATACATTATTCTATTTTGAATTTTATCAACACTTAGAGAGTCATCCTGGACATTTGAGCAATTGGGCAGAAACCTATCAAAACAACTGCAGTGAATTATAACTGATGTTATATTACCTGGAGTATGTGATATTTTGACCTCAATCTTTGCCATTATGGCAGTGATCTCCTTCACGTAACTATTATTCTTGCGGCCTGGTACCTCAATGATGTCTGGAAAAGATGGAAGAAAAGTCTTGGCATTACACAGTATTGAAATAGAAGTGGGTGCACCTGACACATTAATACAATATTTGGGTCTTTAAGTATTTGGCCAACCACAAGTTCGCTGGTCACCCTCCAACACTCTCAGGAACTAAATTCACTAGCCGACCTAAAGTTAGGTTTGCACAATGAGTAGAGTTTAAGGTATTCAACTTGGTCCGTCGATCCCCTGCATGTTTCATGGTTGATGTCTACACTGGTATGCAGGAGGTTGTGAAATTTTGAGTCTCATCTGAATTAGGACTATTCATTTACGCTAAGTACAGGAATTGGGTATCTGATTGAAAAAAGCATGGGTACCCAGATACCTGGGTACCCGGGTACCCATTAAAGAAAGCCAATCCAAAAAATTAAATCTCAGAAATAGCTGTTCATATTGTTCGAAAAGGTCTGCACATTAATACTACTACATCATTGCATCATTGCATCAATATGCAAGTGTGTACAGTTAAAGGTCAGGTCAGTGTTCTGCTTTACAGGCTGAGGCATTCCTGCTACCGGTAAGCAGTGTAATCCGGTACAACCTGTTCATGGTCGGGTGGTCGGCGACTAAACCAGGTCCCCCACCCAGCTTTGGCAGGGTAAGGAGGGTGTGAGGGCACCCAGCAGGAAGAAAAATAAGACCCGTTAAAGGGTGGATAAGCTCCTTGTGGGCCAACGGCCATCCTCCAGAGAGCACACTCCGCAAAAAAGCTACAGGATCCTCTTGGTGCAGCCGTCTGATTCGTCTGCCGCTGAGTTCAAAGAGTTGGTCCTTGAAGGGGAACACATGTTATGGGCAAGCACGTGTTCTCTGTGTTGCTAGGTGTCTGTGCCGAAGGTTGCAGTGTGATGGGCGTCGTCAATCCAAGTGGGGTATAAGGAGACTTCATGTCCTGCTGCAGCGACCGAGCAGCTGTATTTACGGGTGGCCTGCTCGCCACAATCCTTTGAGGGCCCGATATAAGAAGGGTCAAACAGTCAACCCCACCTCTTCTTTCCTGGCAAAACCAACTCATTTCTTCAGATCGGCTCTTGGAATATACGGACCCTGAACTGGACCGGACCACGGCTTTCGGACTGCTTTCGGTTTTTTTCAACAACATTTGGCTGGATATGGACATTGTGGCTCTGTCGGAGACCAGATGTTTGGAGATAGGCAGCATCAAAGAGAAGGACTACACGTTCTTTTGGAATGGCAAGGCTGAAACAGAAGCTCAAGAGCATGGTGTTGGTTTTGCTGTTCAGAACTCCCTGCTGAAGCATGTGGATACTCCTGTGGGCGTTTCTCCGCGGGTAATGAGGATCCGGATTCACACTAAAAGCGGATACCTGACCCTGCTTAGTGTATATGCGCCGACTCTGCAGGCGGACAAGGATGTGAAGTACAGCCTCTACGGGCTCCTGGAGTAAGAGGTTCGCCGCGTTCGAGCACAAAATTCGCTGTTGGTGCTGGCGGACTTCAATGCCAGAGTTGGGAATGATTGCGGGAATTGGCCCCACTGCCTTGGCAAACAGGGTGTCGGCAAGATAAACAGCAATGGTCAGTGTGTCTTAGAGGTGTGTGTGGCCCAGTGTCTGTGCGTGACTAACACCTATTTCGCCGGACGGATCTCGCACAAGACCACCTGGCAGCACCTCAGATCACAGCACTGGCACCAGCTAGACTTGGTTCTCTGCAGAAGGAGCCTTCTCAAAAAGGTTCTCCAGATGAGAGCAATCCGTTCTGCTGATTAAGCCTGTTCGATATGACGATATTTCCCGATATTTCGATATTTGTTTCATATCGAAAATCGTATCGGCCCCTATTAAAAAAAACGGAATATCGGGGAATTCGATATACCGAAGAATATCGCGATATATGTTCCTTTTGGCCGTATTAAGTGTGGATTTGTCCAGATTACCTTGATCGAAATTCCAGTTATTTCCAATTATAGGACGGTAGAATAGTATATAATGTATCATGATGTACCATGGAGGAATAAAAAAATACATACATGCACTAAATATGTCGTTTCTTTGACCGTTTGAACCCCGACATGACATCTCCGCTCCGCGCGATTTACCCTCCGCGCCGTACGTTGTCAAGTGCAAACAACCACACTGAATGCTACCGTCTTATTCCCAGTGTACAATGTACGTACCTACACGCTTGCGAACTCGTCTTGAGATCGAGTGGTATGGCAATTGTTTGCAATAAGGTCAACCCCTGTAGCGCATCTGCGCGTGCGCGTTGCTTTGTTGCTAGCCTTGGTCAAGTGCAAGCAACTGCACTGAATGCCACCGTCTTTCCCCAGTGTACAAGGCACACGTACGTGTCGTTACATGTAGCGAACTGCGTCTTGAGAAAAGATTAAAACACGTGCCGCGCATCCATTGTACATTGTGCAATGTCATGTCGTCTTCACAAAATATACGACATGATCGTTTTTTGACAGCTCGCATACCTTCCTCCATGGTATTATCATCTGTTACTAATCAACAATGTCGAAATAGAAACAAACGCTAGTCTTTCTGGAGTGCCATAAAGAAGCCAACTGAAGGTAAATGTCGTAAAACTCCAAATACTCAACGAGCGGAGGGAAGCCTTGTCAACCCGGCCCCCCGTTCCTGCCGCGTGCCGGCCCCGATCTCATGATGCCGTGGTGACTTCCATCATGTATTTTTTTTGTATTCCTCCGTTCTTCCGGTAAGGAAAATGTTACGTCATCACGATAATATCGAATATCGCGATATTTTTTTGCCGATATTTCGGTATCAAAATAAATGGATATTGAACAGCCTTACTGCTGATGGGGATACAGACCACTGCCTTGTCCTCTGCAAGAAACTGCACAAGTTGCAACAGGTTGGACGCAAGCGGATCGACCGGGAGGGGGTGAAGGACCCGGAGAAGGTCAACGGTTTCCCGAAGGAGGTTAGCGAGGCTGGCGGAGAGGAGTGGGAGGACATCAGTTCGACCGTGCATGAGCAGGCCCTGAAGCACTTTGGATCCCAACCACGCAGAGGAAAGGACTGGTTTACGTGAGGCCCTGCTCAAGTACCGAGGTGTCAACTCGCTCAAATCTTACCAGACTCAAGAACCTGCAGAGGGAAACCCGGAAGTGTGCAAACCAGTACTGGCTGGATCTTTGCGAGAAGATCCAGGTTGCGGCAGACACTGGGAACCTCCGCGAGATGTATGATGGCACCAAGACTGCGACTGGCCCAACCAGAAGGAAGGTAGCACCACTGAGGGATCTCCAGGGGAATCTCCTCACTGACACGCATCAGAAAATCTTATCACAAATTTGGGCCAAATTTTCTCCTTTCGATGAAAAATTTAGGCCATAAATGTTAATAAATTAAACGGCTTAACTGAAATCAAAGAAAGTGAAGTATCAGTTTAGCTTTCAGAAATATTGTAACCTTAAAAAGGTCTTTTAATTAACCCTAACCCCCTAGGCATTTTTACTAGGAAGTGTCCTCAACCTGTCAAAATCCAACACTGTGCAGTATATAGATCTATGGCACATTCTTTGGACTTAGACAAATTGGGTTATCATAGCTCAATGTAAAGTAATGGTGCCAAAAGCACTAAAGCCCTAAACCCATCAAAATTCAATACAACTGTGACGTGCTGTTGGAGTTTGTAAGGCCTGGGGTAGTTAGGGTTAAATGAACATTTTCAACAGATTCGACATCATTTGATTTTCATTTTTTTATTGAATGGTGTCACAAATCGTCTCTTCTCCAGCAGTCCACAACTTGACATCTTATATGTGCTGTTGCCATTTAATAATAGGCTTGACCCAATGAGGCTCCCAGAAGGCATGAAGCACATAGTGCTAATAACAATATGTAGGGAAAGAGTAGGCTTTTTGTTTTCGATATGGCAAGATACATAGCTATAGATGTTGTCATAATAAACGTAATACCTTCCTCTGGTTTGTCCCTTATCAGTTGCAGATCTCTCTTGTTCTCTGGATTCTGAACTGTGCAGATCTCTTCAGCATCTAGGTTGGCACATATTTTCATGATGTGGCTTTCTGCTTCGTAGACGGTGCTAGCTTTGCCTACACCCATGGATGCAGTCAATCCAAGCACCTGCAGTCAAATCAGATACGGGTTACAAACTACAGTGTAATAGGTGTGAAAACTGAACAAGCTTTGCCTTTTAACATCTAGCAGAAAGCAAAAATATAACACGGTTTGACGGGAGACCGATAATATGCGCTCCCTGAAGTATTTGACGTTGACAAATCATGCAGTGGGAACTAGTTTGCATTTGTTGACTTTCCACATTTTAAGAGCAGTTATTATCGACTGTCCACTGAAAATAAACCACGTCTTCGTTTTTTTTTTTCTATTTATTTAATTAAATTTTGTATGCACGTTTGCCCCACACAAGGCTAAAAGTCACTTGAGATACAGAGCTACAAAAGGAAAAAGAATCAAAGATACAAGAGGTGGGAATTAACATTCATCTTGAAACAGGAAAGACATAAGATGAAGGGAAACATGCACCAGGCAAAGAATTGCTTAGAAATACAGGAGGGAAAAAGCTACTGACATAGCTTTTCATTCTACATGTAGGTACAGCTAGAGTACATTTGGTGAGATGCTCAAACACCCTAACTGGGGAAACCAAACTTTTTACCATGAAAATACCTGTAACAGACTACGAGCAGCAACAGATGGTGAGAGAGTAATTGTTAAGGATGAGCCCAACTATTCTCCAACCAAATTAACAATGCACTTCTGTACTCTATCTAATAAAGAGACAAGCAGAAGCACCAGCCCAGATGTCGGAACAGTACTCCAGAAGACTTTAGTTGTCTAGTTAAGGTAAAGGATAGCAACAGAAGGTATACTTCCAAGCTTTTAGAAAACTTCATATTCATTTGTCATGATTTGATGATTTTTGTGAGTTCAGAGTTCAACATCAGTTAGCTTGGCATAAAGCTGCCCGACTAAAGACAATGTTTCAGCAAGTAGTGGGCACTCCAAAGCTTGAAGTCTGTCCCCAAAGGTATGGTTCTGTGACCAATACATGTAGTCCAAGAATACTTGTGTAAACAAACTTTCATCATAAATCTCACCTGAGGTCTTGGAGTTTCAGGAGAGGACAACTTCAGATCACAATACCGTGTCATGATTTTGTTGTATGGATCATCCTTCTGCAAATACAATTGAAACAAAAAGAAAAAATCCATGTACGCCACTTCCTACTTTGAATTAACTACATGTGAGCTGTCCATTTCTTTCCACTTAAAAAGAACCAGTTCACGCCAGGATTATTTTTCACGAGCCTGTGTGCAAGATGGGCTCAGGCCTTTATCGCTCAATGCGAGCCGGTCACTGACAGATATTTCCGCTGGATCCTTGCCTCGCTGAGTGCGTGTATACACGTCACCCGACGCGAACTGGTTAAGCTTTGTTTAGGGCTGGGCGATACGGCGATAAAATCGCCCAAAAATTGAAATCGGCTACATGATTTTTAAAATCGAAAAATCGAGATATCGCCGATATCGTTTTTAAAATCGGCGATTTTTTTCGGAACCCCCATTTTCCCTTTAAAAATCGGCGATACTTTCTTTTTACTAGCAGATTCGCTAAAATTTATTTCATTTAGTTTTCATTATTTGTTTTACGTACCTGTGTTCGCGCTGTTACGTGCGAAATTACGGATTTGGTTCCGATTTTAATAGCAGCGTGGTTTGACCAGACGTACGTGTCTTCGAGCTTCTTGTGTACGTACTCAATCACACAAGATCAAAATCATTGATCACGACGGACATTGTACATGTGCATTGTACAACGCATGCGCCGCACTTGTTTGCCTTTTCTGAAGGCGCATTTCGCTTCGCGTTGCACTTGCACGTGCATTGTACACTGGGAATTTTAAGACGGTGGCATTCAGTGCGGTTGCTTGCACTTGACCAAGGCTAGCAACAAAGCAACGCACACGCGCAGATGCGCTTTAGGGGTTGGAGTTATTGAAGCAATTGCTCTAACCCCCCAGGTCTTTAGTAGCCTTTCCTCAAGGCGAATTTCGCTTCGCGTTGCGCGTGCACATACATTGTACACTGGGAATAATACGGTTGAGCTTTCAGTGCGGTTGTTTGCACTTGACCAAGACTACATGGAATGCACGCACACGTACACATGTGCGCTGTATATAATGAACGGTGCCAAGAAGTTTTGTCGGGGTTTAGAAAACGATCCAAGAAACAACACATTTAGTACACAAGGTATTTGTTTTTATTCCTCCATGGTTCATCACACGTTACATGTACATGGATGTGCTATTCTATCGTCAAATTTATTGGAAATAACTGGAATTTCAAGTAAGGTAATCTTGACTATTTTATCGCCATATCGGCGATATCGCGGGGAAAAAAAATCGACTACGAAAAAAATCAATATCGTCAGCCCTAGCTTTGTTTGATACGCCTACTTGTAAGCATCAATTTAAGTAATTCAGAGAGTTCGTCAAAACAGCCACTCTAAGTGAACAAAGAAAACTGGCAGGAGAGGAATACCTTCTCTATGCAAGGTGCAACTGAGGGCTGTCCCGAATACCGAATATTCTAATATTCGATCATCAACTGAATATTTAAATACTTTTTGCCTATTTGAATATTCAAAAAAATATGCACATACAGATAAAAAAGTTACAGCCCTTAGCAGTGTCAAATGCCGCATTTTTGTTGATGGCAACTTTATGTGGACGGAGGTTTATTACTCCCGTCTGTAAGACCCTTGACACTTACAGTATAGCCTAATTACTGCAAAAACACTGTGAGGATAAGTTGGTTTCTTGTTAGTTGGCTTCAGAAAAAGGTGAAACCGTGGTTTGACCGGATTGATCGCGGTTTTTCCAAACCTTTCAGAACATATCCGTGGTGATCTTGATATAGGCCTAATAGGCGCATGCAAAAAAAGTCGATCGGGCGGTCAATAATATCGATCGCCACACGTAAAACACTGGCATGCTTTGTGTGCAGCTTCTTTTACCGGCGTGGCAGGCACGTTGCAGCTGACCTGTGAAAAACATGATCGGCGAGTATCAAATATTTGGTCAAATCCAGTTTCGAATAATCAAATACTAAATTATTCGAAAATGAACAGCCCTAGTGCAACTACTAGTACAAACAAGTGTGTACTACTCCCTGTTGATCTCAGAAGTAATCTATTCTACCCATTGGCTTTTGTTTCACTGACCCCTCACTTGGACAATTGGTAGATGGCATGGTGTCTATTCAAATACTGCAAGGTGGTAGGGTTAAAGATGATGTTGATTGCTGAGAGAAATCACATCATTTTGTAGTTTTGTGTAAATTAAGGTATATTGCAATGAAACAGGCATTGATTTCTGCCATGAAATAATTTTAAGAAGTTATTTTGAGAGCTGTTTTTATTAAGTCCCATTGTCTAAAATGATTTTACCAAGTCATTTGTCTAAAAGTCATCATCACTGGGGGCAGCAAACAAATCTGATTTCGTAAGACAGTCCCTTTTTTGCCTCCTGCTAGACACAAAAGGGGGTCTCTTATATGTTAGCCTTGCAATGGGCAACTTATGCACCAACCTGGCAGTGATGACACTCATCAAGGATGAGCAGGCCAATCTTGGACAGCTCCATGCGATCGTTGTCCTCTTTGTCTCCCTGCAGAGCGTTGACTAAGATCTGTGCCGTCATCACTAGGACGTCATTTTCCTCCAGCAGCCCCGACAGGGAGCCAAAGTCACTCATCTCACCACTCAGGCCATTAATGCTGCTGTCACTCATGTACTTCTGTAAGACGTTGCATTGTTGCTCAACAAGCGGAACCTGCAAACATATTGTAGGCAGACTTTGTTACAAGAGAGAGAGACTGCTACGAGACAGTAAGACACTGTTGCCGGGACTGCTTCACAAAACCCAACACAACTACACAGATTCACTTACACAACCATTACAGGAACCATCTCAATAAAACCTTGCATCGTGTGCAACAAGTGGCCATTAGTCCCACCCATTGCATACGACCAGTAATTACATGTACAATTCATTGCTTTAACCAGCTTGAGTCAGCTATGTCACTATGTTGTTCGTCCATTTGTGTACAAAACCATCATAGACGATGGTTTTGTGAATAAAGACTTTTTGCGAAGTCTATCAGGGGGACGTTCGGGAAATGACATTTCAGTGTGTAAAAGCCAGTTCATATGTACTTTACACAAGTTTGAAAGCGAAGCGAATTTGTTAAATGGCAAGTGTCACAATGAGACAACTAGTTTCAGGATACAAATTTCATTTCCTTCCGCATTTGCATGAAAATGAAACAGCCTTAAGTAGTTCAATGTTGACGACATTATTAAAACTGACCTCAACAATGTTACATAGTCTTTTTGTGTACATATAATTGTTGACTTGAAGCACCAAATCATGGCGTAAGTCATTTTACAATGTACTGTACAATGTAGGTCGTGTACTAAAGTTGGTCCACACAAATAATGGAGGAATGACAATACTAGCTGTTGCTCAAGTAGATTTTTTAATTCTCTAGATTATGTCTGAGGGTAATGAAATGAGCATCCGCAGATCGACTGCAGGTTGACCTGTGAGGGAATTCTGAGAGTTGTTACCCATTTTTTGGGACAAAAGATATCAACAGTTTTCAAAATGGCACCTCCATAGTTATTTTACAATTGTTCTATGAATTTCTAATATTACACTCAAACAGTCATCGTAATATCCCTAATATCTATCCAAAAAAATAAACCGCAGGTCGCAGGTCCGAATCCCGCTCCTGCCAGTTTCTTTGTTCACTTTGAACAAATAATAAACCACTGAACATCTAAGCAGTTTTTCACGAAATTGATTGAAAGAACACTGTGCAGCTGCGCAACATTTATTTTGTGTAAATCCCACGTCATGGCATAAGTTGCTTCACATTCACTACCATTTTCCATGAATTTCATCCCTCACTTCATGTTTACTTCATTTCATTTGCCCTCGCAAAATAATAGAATAGAAGCTGGCACATAATGTTCGTCACAGATTTTCACAGGCCAGTGAGGAACTCTTGAGAATTGCAGCAGTAAACAATTACGATTGGCAATCTATTCAAACATAATTAGTATCTGTATGGGGTAATTCCCTTCTTTTCAAAAAAATTTCAGCAAGAGAGCTAGGCCGGGCAAGTTTCTCCAGGGACTAGGGTTTGTGGTTTTCATAGATTCCATAATAAAGGATATTACTGCAAATTCATCGATTACATATTTGGCATGAAAATCAGTATTAAAAAAAGAGGCATGGGACTTATTCACAGCAATATTGTACCTTCAGGGGATTCTAACCCCTTTTATACAACGTCTGAATAAATCCCTGCCATCTGATTGGTGGATCGTCGATCACGTGCATTGAATTATTCGTTCCATCGCACGCCGCGAGAAGTTACATCACACGGTAGGCGTGTGATGTAACTTCACGAATTTCACTGTCATTATAGGTGGCGCAACAACACGGCTGTCATTTATACAAAATGGCGGACGATGTTCCCGAATTGCGGCTAACAGACAACGAAATATTGGAACTCTTAGGCGATGCTGACGCTGCCTACACAAAGAGACAAATCAAATATGCAGTCAAACGATTAGAGGAATTTGCAAGACACATATAATAATTGAAGCTCTAACTGATTAGGAACTTGACAACTTTTTGTCGCGGTTTTATGCGGGACTGAGAAGGGAAAAACGGCACGTTATACACAAAGAAATCCATGCATGCAATCCGATGAGGATTTATTCAGGTGTTGTATAAAACAAATAATGAATGTTTCACATTCGTGCAATGGTAAGAATAATTTCATTCGGTGACAGATGGAATGTCCCATTCCACTCGGCTTCGCCTCGTGGAATGGAACATTCAATCTGTCACCTCGTGAAATTATTCTTACCAGCGCACTCATAAACATTCATTATTTGTATAGTGTTAACCTTTCACTGATGGGGAGCTTGTATGCCAAGAACGGGCTGTGCAGCAAGCGTAAATGCAAACAATAGGCACCACACCCAATAGCGTGGTCCTATTCATCGCACTTGGAGTTCCCACCCCCCACACCCATCGTGTGAATGAAAGCTGTGTTTGAAAAAGCTCTATCTACTCATTACATTCCCATTCAAAACATGAATGGATTGAGTATGTGCAGGAATGTGCATATAGACAACAACCGGCAAGGTGGTCTTTTTCAAACTACGGCTATGGCCATCATCCGTATTCAAGAATTTAAGTGCCAACATGTTTCCAATCTACTCAGACAGCTCTGTCATGCAGGCAAACCATCATGCAGGCCAACTGATATTCAAACTGAGAATCAGGGATATTGAACAAACTGTGGGGTTGACATCACACAAAATTATATCTCATTAACATTAGTTCCCCTTGGTATTTGAAGATGACCAACACATCGGTTTCACCTCAGTCAACTTCCGACTCTGTGATGAACCAACATCACCCGTTTATCAATTTCAAAGCAAGCTAGTTTTGCATATAGCAATCTTAATTATCATGATCAAAATCACACTCTCTTACCTTGTTGACCAGGAAGACCACCTTCTTGGACCCCTCAACTATCAGATCCGGAGGGTTCCCGGAGCGGGGCCCTACCCCCAGTTCCCTGTCCAGAAATGCTTTAACCAGTCTGGCAGCTACAACAGTCTTGCCAGAGCCAGTAGGGGCCACCACCAGGCAGTTCCTGCCTCCCAGTGCTGCGGCAACGAGTTCCTCCTGATAACTGCGTAGTCTGAGTGGCTTGGTCTCATCTGTGGAGTCTCCATCCGCTGCCTCTGCCCTGGCTAGGTTGAGCTCCCCGACTTCTGCCTCAGGCTTCAGGGCACAATCACTGGCTGATGACGATTCACATCCACTAGTATTCTCTACAGGGGTGCCACTCTCAAAAATATTGGGCTCATCGACGATGACTCCAGTGTTTGTGCTTGAACTTGAAGCACAGCAGCAATCATCCAAGTCATCTTCTTGAGAAAGTATGTTGGTACCACATTCATCTGAGAAGTAACACATTGGGAGATATTAACGCTTTGAATTTATGAAATTATTTCCATTGTTACATGCTTGCCCCAGTTTCCGTAAAAGAAATTCCCCAGAAAAAAAAATTGATGCTTGCATAATAAATACTTAGCTTCTTAAATTTATGAATGGAGCAATCAATTTGAAATGTCTGACACATGCAGACTTTAGTTTTTATTGTCAAATATTTAACCCTAACCCTGCCAGATGCAGCACAGTGCATCTGTGGTGACAGCTCCACTTTGCTGGACTCTCCATTCAAGTCAATGTGACAAAGTATGCAATCTGATGCGTCTGGCAGGGTTCTAGCAAACATGCCCTGGAGGGTTAGGGTTAATAATCCCAAAGATGATGGCTGGGTTCGGTCATGCTATCAGGTCATACTTCATGTTACCATGCTTGCACCGCCTGGTCACATGGCTCTTGACTACGGATGACGGCCATATAGCAGCAGTTTGAAAAACACCACCTGGCTGTTTGTCGTCATACGCGCCTTCCTCAGCGTACTCAATCCATTGTTTGTCTATTGTTTGCATTACGCTTGGCTGCACAAGACCGTATTGGCATGGTCCGGGTACCCATAAAAGAAACTGACTGGAAGTTGCTGTTCAGAGTGTTTGTAAAGGTGCACACAATAACACTATTGGTGTATCAATGCAGCAAGATAAAAGTGAATCGTGAAGATAATTTTTGAAAAAGAAACTTTTTAAAGTTGTTTTCCCAACATTTTTATCATGCCGTAATTAGTTCACAATTTTATTGTCATATCACAGGAAAAATATACGAGTACAGTAAAATGCCGCTATACCGAACACCGCTATACCGAACATTCGGCTATACCGAACACCATCCTTGGCTCCCAAATTTTATGTACAAAACTTACCGAACATTGTTGTTGGGAAAAAAGGCAACAGATTTTTAAAATGTACCGAGTATTTGGGCTATTTGTTATTCCCAAATGGCCGCAGCTTTATATTGAAGAGTGACAGGTGGCTAGTATTTCCCCAAGGAATAGAAGGGAAAGCCAACTGTTGCTTTAGAATTTGGTAAGCTTAGAAAATTTGAACATGTAATTACATGCATGATTTAATGGCCGGCACATGTTCAAAGTCGTCCTTAAGTATAAACCGCCAGGGCATGCAGGGTGACGTGCTGCCAAGATGAATGGACAGTGGAATTGTGTCTCCGCGCGCGGGTGCAAGAAATGCCACTACACTGACAATGGTCAAAAGAGGGCGCCGCTAATGCATGAAAACCACAGGCTGTACGTATGGTCCTTGCACTAGCCCAGCCCCCTTGACTTAAGAGCCTCCCCTGCTTGCTACCGAGGCTCTTAAAAGAAACTTCCCACCAATTTCTTTATAAAAAGTTACTTAAAATTTAATTAAAAAGTGGGGCAGAATATTACATTTTCAGGCGGCAAATAGAATCTTCAATTACAATCAAAAGAGGGCGCACCTCAGATATGACACAAGAGGGCGCTATTTAAAAGAACGGACACCATGTTGAAAAATGGGCACGTGGCAGACCAGCGGCTGAAAATCGCTATACCAAACTATCGCTATACCGAACAAAATCTGTGGATCCCGCGACGTTCGTTATATAGCGGCGTTCCACTGTGTACCCCGTCTGGTACTTTGGTATGCCTGATGCACACCCCTACATGGTTCATTAAACTTCCACGGATCTAAATTTGGCTAACAGCAAAAACTGCCATTCAAATGGTTACCTTTGCCTTTTGAAGAAGAGCAGTACAACCCAGACAATTCTGCAGCGAGCTTTTCATGCCCAGTGCTCCTAAACCCGTCCATTAACTGGCCAAAACTTTCATTGCCTTTCTTCGGTACGATCCCCAGAAGAACCACAGCTCCCCTGGTCCTTCCATGTTGTTCCACTGTCTGCTTTATGTTTTCTTTCTCCTCCAAGGTCAAGCATTGAAGGTGAGGCAGCACACTCATTGGCTCCATATATTTGATGAGCCTATCATGGAAGACCTGGATCAGGTTCCTCCATAAATCATGGGACTCATCATTGACATCCATGTCTTCGATAAAGTCGGCAATGTAGCCATTCCCTGATGGAAAGAAATGCAAGTGGGTTTCAGCCAAGTCTTGCTGGCACATGTACACATAATCAAGTGAATAGTAAAATCAATTGGGTCGGTCGTTACGCACACCCAAACCAACAAAATAAATGTCGGACATGACTCATCAAAAGTTACCACACCAACGGATGGAATATTTCTGGAGAGTTTGTTGGCTTCATGCATCCAAACAGAAGTTTTGGAAAGACTTTGGCATATTTGCTTCTTTTTCAGTTTAATATATTTATTTCCACATGATGTGGTGTTGTCATGTGGTGGTTTATGTCTTGCAAATTTCCTATTCTCTTTATCAATACAAGTTAAACCTGGTTAATACGAGCTCCGTTAAAGACAAGATTCTCTGTAAAACAAGCATTTTTCTTCAGTCCCGACTGAATTGTACACATTTCTATGGGAGAAAATGTGCTTAATATGGGCTGTGGTAACACAAGAACTCAGTTATAAGATGAACATTTGTTTTGTGTCCATTGTTTGCAAAATGTTTGAACAAATGTAGTCGTAGTGTTCATCACAAAGATAGGCAGCATTTGTCACGAAGACACGTTTATATAATGTAATGAAATGCTTGCCATGTAGCTTCACGAATTGAACGAGGTAAACAGTGTGACATCATTACATCTCAGGTCTATTGGCCTTAAAATGCAGTGTGCAAACCCTCCTCTCCCAATCTTTTTGAACATCCAAGGTATGCATGCAGATCACACGATATGAATTATCATGAATAGGCCTACCTGTACTTCTTAGACACTCAGTAAAAGCTGTGTACATTCCTTTGCTGTTCAATCTGGCCATGCGATCGAGAAGCACATTGACAGGGGAATCCTCACGCAGAAGTTGCTCTGTATGCCCCATAGTTTCTGCCAATGGAAGAAGCAAAAACCAAAAACCATTCAGAAAGATTAAGACTAGCAGAAAAAATACATCATGTGCGATTACATGAAATAAAAGTCTCATCCTCATTGAGTGATCCTGACATATACAGCCACGTACATGCTGCCACATATAATTGAGATGCAACACCTTGGCTATACACTACAAAAGTTCTGAGAAATCTCCATTTCATCAACTCAGATTTATATTAGGTTGTAAAACTGTAATTTTGATCGGCTAAACAGTGTTGTAACCAAGTTATTTTTTCTCAAGTCAAGTTAAGTCTCAAGTCAAGTTAAGTCACAAGTCAAGTTAAGTCACAAGTCAAGTTAAGTCACAAGTCAAATGTTCACAAGTCAAGTCAAGTTGCCTTTAGTTTTGGTTCAGTGCAAGCATGTTCTCACATTCCTCCATGGTGGAATTTAGTATCAAGATCAACGTGCCATGCTAAAATAATGGCATGACCGAGATTACAATAGCTACATGTATAGATTGCAGAACACTGGCAAAAGTAGTCCCTGCCAGACTTCAAAACATGACATCTCTATGAAGTGCGATGGAGCGCCATGCGCCACGTGACATTCACCATTTTTTTTGCTTTTCCGACAACCAGTCGGAAAAGGCCTTGTTTTTGTTTTGATTTTTTTTTCAGTTTCCTCTTCTTATTTTAGTTCTATCCCCAAATCCCATAGACTTTGTACACGGATTTTGTCGGCGGCACTTTGGTCATTAAACAATCCCCAATTTTAATCAAACTTAAAACCCCTGTCACATAGTAGCGTATAGAGCTAACTTATGCCTAGCGTACAGATTTTTTCCCCGAAATTTGGCAAAGTCCAGATACGCGCAAATACGCTCAAATTTGCGGCCAAAATCTGTCTCTCAACGAACTTCCTGGCGTATAAGACGAATGCCCAACGAATGAGGAACGATTGCTGATCGTATAACTAGCGTCCATAGTAACGAATGACAGCGCATGCGTAGCGTCCATCCAACGAATGCTGAGCATACACAACGAATGACCAGCGAATGCCCAACGTATGTCTAGCGTGCTGCGGCCGGTCATGTGACGTGTCTCGGCTGACCCACACTTCACCAAGATACCTCGGACAGTCAACATCTTCAGACCAGTTGAGCTGAGCAGAAATGATGAAGGAGCTACTCGCGACCGCTGTGACGTCACAGACTGAAAAACGCTACCTGTACTGCAGCTGTACTGTGGACGCACGTTACTATATCGGTAGACTATAGCATCAAGCACGTTAGATGGACGCCTTGTGAACGTTGATGTAGGTCGGAATACGCTGTGTATTCGTTGACCATTCGTTAGCCATTCGTTAGACAAACGCTATGTATACGTTGTGCATTCGCTATGGCAAAGTTCCAGATGGGTTGGACGTATTAGGACGAACAGCGGACGAAGAAGAAACGTACACCCAACGTGCGAAACGTTCACACAGCGAATGCTCAACGTATACATAGCGTATTGATCAGTACGTTGTCACACGCTCAAAATTTTGAACATGTCCAAAATTTAAAATCGACCCTAGCGTACCTCTGCGAACCCCTACGAACAGCTAACGAATACAATGTATGTCAAACGTGTCACGAACGAATGGCAACATACGCGAACGTACACCCAAATTCCTAAAAACGTTGGGCATACGTTGGCTCTATACGCTACTATGTGACAGGGGCTTAACACAAACATAGACCCTAATCTGAAATTGTGCACCGAAGAGTGACGTCATGATGACAACATCACGTGTCACGTGACGTCACCTTTAAGGTGCATTTTTAAAGGGCCCATACATGTATCTGGAGAACCGTAGGGTTTTAAAACCTGGTATGCTGGTACACCAGCACGTGTCATAGATTAAAATTGAGGTGAAACATCATGATGACTTCATCATACGATTTTATAGTAATTTTAAAGTTTTTGAACCTTAAAACTATTTAAAGCCATATCTCATCAACAGAACATGCTAAATTCAAAATTCTTTTTGTAATAGCTTTGTTTGCTCCTATATTCTTTCATATAAATGTGAAAAATGTGTGACGTCATCATGACGTCATCAAAAATTTGCTTTTTTGAAACACATATATAAGGGTAGGTCCGATCATCATAAAAACTGGTGATAGGTAGATAGTACCAGTAGCATGTAAAATCCGAAGTGACGTCATGATGACGTCATCGGCTGATTTTCTATGAATTTTTAGTTCTATCCCAAATCCCATAGACTTTGTACACAAATTTTGTACGCGGCACTTTGGTCACTAAACAACCTCAGATCTTAACCAAACGTAATACAAACTAAGACCCTCAACTGAAATTGTTTCTCTTAGAGTGACATCATCACGTGTCACGTGACGTCATTTTACATGTGCATTTTTCAAGGGCCCATATCTAGAGAACAGTAGGTCCGATTGCGTTCAGACCTGGTATGTTGGTAGACCAGCACGTGTCATAGATAAAAATTGAGGTGACGTCATCATACGATTTTATAGACATTTTTAAGTTTTTGAACTTTAAAGTTTCTTAAAGCCATATCTCATCAACAGATATATCAATGTGAAAAATGTGTGACCTCATCATGACGTCATCAAAAATTTGCTTTTTTGGAACACATAAGGGTAGGTCCGAATGCGGTCGGTGAAAACAGTGGTACCACTGTCAATACTGGTTGTTTAATAAGGATGTCCTCCCTATTAAAATGTTAGACCTTTTTCACCCATGTCACCTGAAAGAAAGGTAAACAAAACAAAAGACACGATTTTATATAGTTGTTTGTGTTTAAAAGAATTATTTTAAGCCGTATTTCGTCCACAGAAGATGCTAATTTCGAAAATTTTCTCGTAATCGATTTGTTAGGCCATAGGTAAATGTGTGACATCATGATGACGTCATCAAAAATGTGCTTTTTACACATGTAATGCCCCTTTCCCACTTACACGATTTTTGCTACGGTAGAGCACGATTTTTCAATTATTTACAATCGCAACGGCGTCGTGGCCATGTTCGTGGTCAATCGTGGTCCACCGTAGCGCACCGTAGTAGATCTTGATGGCACCGTAGAGTAGCACGATGTTTTTGGAATGTTCAAAAAAATCGTGCTCTACCGTAGCGGTGGAAAAAATCGTGGTCCACCGCAGTAGCATCGTATTAGAGTCGTAACGTTGTCTTGACGGCGTCATTCGTACTCATTCGTGGTGGCCGCAACAGCTACGGTAGGCGAAGACTTCGCTACGATGCTGATACGATGCCGCTACGATGGTGCTGCAACCTAGCAAGACGCCAGGCCTTGAATTTGGTAATTTTTTAGGGCAAGGCCACTTTGGCCTTGAATAAAGCAAAATTATGGAGGGCACCACAGCCAGTAAGTAGGGCACCAAGGCCAAATTATATCTGCAGAAAGGGCACGGAGGGCGCGGCATTGTTGATTTTTTCCGTTCAAAACGTATTTAACTAAAGAGTAAGAGTATTAAGACTATGAGGCCAAAAACATACTGCTCCGATCACATTGGTATTCAATTATATGTGAATTTCAGCCTAAACTATTTCCGTTTACGCTACGAAAGCTATAACAAAAAATTGCCCAAAAAAATGATCAAAACTTGCCTTAATTAATGTAAAAAATATTTACGGTCGATAATTCTTAAAAATCATGGAGAATTTAGGTCGTACACAACACTGTCCGTTTATCGTACGGTGGTAAGCGTGCGTGATGCACTTTGTGTGGCGGGCGATGAACCTCGTGTTGCGGTAGGAAATGTCGGGGAAACACGCTGCGGTGTACGAGCGGTACAACCTCGAAATACATTCATGAACACGGAAAATGCATACAGACAAAATAGATCAAGTTCTGTGAATTAACGTGCAGAAATCTTCTTTCTCTGTCGGATTTTTTAGCCTAATTATTCATCGAAACTTTTGACAATCGGAACACCGCGTGTTGTGACCAAAGTTCATGAAGTTACTGTATGTAGCGCGCCGCCTACAGGGCGCGTTTCCTCGTACACGAACATCGATGCCTATTGTGAGGCGCACACGTGCAAGTACTGAGAAAAAGAAAGTCAGTTGACTGCACGTAAACGTTGCCGTACATGTACATACTCCTGCTGCTTTGTGTGTACTTACGAATCAAAGATCGTATAGCGCCGCGTAGCGGCGATCCTATAGCGCCGCTACGCGGCGCTATAGGATCTTTGGTACGAATACACACATTTAATCTTGCGGTGGGGGTGTTGATGCTTGAAGTATCGGCATACTCCGAAACTGGACTAGATTCAGTTTGTGTGCAAAGTATGTGCATATGCTGCACGTATTGTGTGCATGTGATTCTGTACGATCGCCAACGTGTTGTGCAGCAAGATTTTATGAAGGGCTGGCATGACATAGAAAAAAAAAATGATATGAAGGATTGTAGTGGCTGTGTTTTTGCAAAAAGGGCACGGCGGCCAAGGTAAATATGGGGCAAGGCAAAACTGGCTGTGGGGCACCTCGGCCAGTAAGAAGGCAACGACGGCACTGGCCGTCGTGGCCGTCGTTCATTTCAAGCCCTGAGACGCCAACAAGATGCCAGCAAGAACATGATTTTTTTATCACGTGTCTCCTCCAGAGCAGCAGCTTGCATATATTCCAGGTTATTGAACATGGCGGAGATAGTGGAGATGAAGAAATACGAAAAATTATGACGACAACGACAACATCCAAATAATTATAAATTCACCAATTGCGCCTTTTCCGTCATGTGATTAATTAAATCGTACAGGCGTCTTGTTAAATCATACTGGCGTCGCACTGGTGTCTTCTGAAATCGTACTGACGCCATTGTGACGTCGTAGTACAATCTTGGCATTTCTTGGTACACCGTGACAAATCTTGACGATGTCGTAACTCTACCATAACACTGTCGTGGCATTATCGCACTACTGCCGTACCACATTTTGACGGCGTCTTGATAGCGTCTTGACAAGACGTAGAATTCGATTGACCTTGAACTTTTTTAGTGTGAATTACTACGGTAGAGCACGACTGAGCACGATTTTTCAACTTTGAAAAATCGTGCTCTACCGTAGCAAAAATCGTGTAAGTGGGAAAGGGGCATAAGGGTAGGTTCGATTGCCATGAAAATTAGTGGGCAGGTAGATATTGTCAATAGTACTTAAAATCTATGAACATTTGTTTTTTATTTTTATTTTGTTTAACTTTGGGGAACAAAAAACGTGTGTTGGAGTATGCCACATACTTTGTAGACAACATGGACATATAAATTGTAACTGACACTTTCGTCTGTAAACAACCTCAGATTGTATTTCAAAATTGTCATAGACACACTGAAATTGAATGCTAATGAGCCACGTCATGAGTTAATCATGTGTCAAGTGACAGGAGCCAAAATGTCAAATACTGAGCATGAATTTTGGGTCATGAATTTAACCTCAGATTTTAAACAAACTTAGCACAGGCGCGGCTCAGACCACTTTTTGCTGGTCTCGGTCTCGGTACCCTGTGGTCTCAGTTTAAGTTGGTCTCTTTACCCTGTGGTCTCGATATTTGGGCTGGTCTCAAGTCGAGACCAGCAATGCAACATTTATCGCTCATTGCATTTGTTGTCTTCGTTCAGTATCGTTGGTTATAAACATTTGGCGCGTCGCTGTCAACACCATTGACCATGTGGCCACTGATTGGGATTTTTGCCAAGATCTTAGGAATTTTGGTGGAAAATATGGATTGCACACGTATACATGTGCAAAGTGCTTATTCCTTGCAAAAAAGCTATCCCAAAGACGCGCATGCGTAGTAATAAGACGTTCAAAAGAGGAGTTTACATGTAGTTTGCACACCGTGATTTAGAAACCTGTTTTCTTTTTTAATTTACTTATATGCCCGCAGTAAGAATTATTCCGGGTTAATTTTGCACGGCTTCATTCGCAAGTAAATGATAATGATAATATCTAATAGATGATGTCTTGCGATGCACCATTGTTAAAATTTGGTTTGGTGTTTGATTGAAATATATTTTGTCTAAAACGATTTTTGTGTCAGTCACAAATCTAAAGAATACCATAGTGTTTTTTTCAGGCAATAGTATTGGGAGTTTTAGAGTATAAAGTTGTATAAATGTATGCACAACACATGTTTTGTGTAGAGGCTACCGAAATGCTTCAAAATTAACATATTCCTGGTGTTTCTGGACCAGATTAAGTTTTCAGACTTTTGTGATTTTGCATTTTCATGCCTGATTTTATTTAATAAGGGGTAGGGAAATTTAAAAATCATTGGGGGGATTCATATTTTGTTCTAAATGATCTTTGTTTTTCAAGAATTTTATATTCTGAAATTTTTCAGTGGAGCAGATTTCGCTCAGCGTGGGGGGTTGATTTTTTTTCAGATGAGCGGGTGGGGGAATTGAATTTAATAGGGGGTGGGGAACTTTTATAAAAATAGGGGGGGGGTGAAAACGGGGGAGAGGGTAACAACAGGGGGAGCTAATAACTTGCAATGCTAGCCTGTGCTACAAAACAAATCCAGTAACAAATATAACTTCATTTGTACAGTGTTGCATCATGAAAAGTAATTAAAGACACAACACTAATGGTACAAATATCTTGATATATTCTGTATTTTTACTTTATTTTTACAACTATTCAATTTCAAGCAGTGTCACTGCATGTGAACAGGAGTACCAATAAACAATATACCGGTTGAAAAGTCAAATAAAATACCATACGTAAAGGAAAGTGCATTAAGTTATCAATAAATTACAATTGTTAAAATGGCCTTGGTGCCCTTTCAGTTGGATATCGAGCCCGGCGTGCGTAGTGCCGCTGGCCGATAATCGATCGGAAAACATCGTTCATGTTCAAAAATCCGCTCCATTACTTTGTACACAGCTGGTTTGTGCATGCACCGATTTGCACGAAAAATCCATTTTTTTTTCGGGTTTAACTTGAGCATATTCTCATTTTGAGGGGATACAAAGCTGCATGAATGACTGCTCCACCCTGACAGTGAGTGTTTAGTTGATATATTCAGGATTTCAGGGAAACGGAAGATATGGGCAAGATCTTAAACGACCCTAACCTACCCTATAGAATTCCTTCCAGCTCTAATGGCGAATCTCACATGTCATAAGCCAAGAGCTGGAATTTTCAAGCTAATTTCTCACCGATTTTCACCGGATAAAAAGCATCAAGTTGTTTATTATGCCGTGTTTGGCCAACAGAGGGCAGGATAACTCCAGAAACAACGTGTAGTTCATGTAAAGTGTAAAAACTAACAGTAGCAGAACTACTATTTTTTCAAAATGGCCCTGTGCAGAATTAGTGATGAAAAGTCGGCTCTAAGTGAGTCTAAGAAATCTTTCAGTGGATGAAGATTGAGGTAGATTTAGTCAAAACTGTTGCAGTAATAAAAGTCAGAAGGAACATTTATCTGCATGCTGAATATATTTTAGGTCATAATATCGTATAGGGACTGAGGTACAGTTAATTTTAAAAAGTTGATTTTGTGTGGTGGCAGAATAGGAAATGTCTTAACTTGCGTTTGGGTATAGCTTGAAAATTCCAGCTCTAGGCTCAAGATTCGCCATTGAGCTGGAAGGAATCCTATAGGGTAGGTCAGGGTCGTTTAAGATCTTGCCGATATCTTCCGTTTCCCTGAATATATCAACTAAACACTCACCTTGAACTGTAGAGCAGTCATTCATGCAGCTTTTGATCCCCTCAAAATGAGAATATGATCAAGTTAAACCCGAAAAAAAAATGAATTTTTCGTGCAAATCGGTGCATGCACAAACCAGCTGTGTACAAAGCAATGGAGCGGATTTTGAACATGAACGATGTTTTCTGATCGATTATCGGCCAGCAGCACGACGCGCGCCTCGGGGCTCGATATCCAACGGCTGTTTGCTGAAATACTGACATCGATCAGCAAACAGCCGTTGGATATCGAGCCCCGAGGCGCGCGTAGTGCCGCTGGCCGATAATCGATCGGAAAACATCGTTCATGTTCAAAAATCCGCTCCATTACTTTGTACACAGCTGGTTTGTGCATGCACTGATTTGCACGAAAAAAAAAAAATTTTCCGGGTTTAACTTGAGCATATTCTCATTTTGAGGGGATCAAAAGCTGCATGAATGACTGCTCTACAGTTCAACTTCAAGGTGAGTGTTTAGTTGATATATTCAGGGAAACGGAAGATATCGGCAAGATCTTAAACGACCATGACCTACCCTATAGGATTCCTTCCAGCTCTAATGGCGAATCTTGAGCCTAGAGCTGGAATTTTCAAGCTAGTTTGGGTAGTACCAGTGCAGAGTTCTGGAACTGCATGTTAAAATTATTGTTATGACAACGACGGCGAGAAAATTGACTCTTACCTCAATCAGTTTCCATTAATTTTCGTTGGTTTAAGCTGCGTACATATACAGTTTACATTTACTATCCTTACCATGATTGACGGCATTCTTGCTGTAAAGCAGGGACAAAAACTGCGAGGTTAAATGCAGATTTGCCACAACAAAAGGACGAAACACTTCTGTGATTAATTTCAGCTTAAGGTCTCCGTCCTCGTCCGCGAAACAGTCAGCCATATTTTAATATTACCTCCAGCTTTCCAGCCTAAAATTTAGCCGCAATTCTTTTAAAAAATCGACCGAAACAAAAAGATCTCTCTCTCTCTCTTGACATTCATGCGATGTCTCTTCTTGCAAGTGAATCGTGGTTTGGAATGATGACTCGCATTTATTATTTCTTTTGGAAGGGGGTCGTGACAACATCTCGGGGAATTCCCCAGTGAGAAATCAAACGGATCTGCCAATCACAAGTGCCCGGCCCACTTTGTCGGCTCGTCACCGACGACTGTTTATGTATTTTTTCGGATTGCAGCCTTTGTATTGAATCGATTCTGGACAAAAACATCTAGCTGTATCATTTATGCACATACACATTGGAGCTCTCGAAAATGGGAGGAGGCACAAATGGCATAGACCATGAACAGCAATGTTTATTGTTCAACGAATTTTTTTTTTTCAGTCTCGGAAACTTCAGATGGTATGGAAGAAGAAAATAAATTAATGGTAGGCCCTGCACTCAGATCAGAGTGCATCATTGGAGGACTAGTCGCGGTAGGGGTGTGTGTTATCCCTCTCCTTTTTATAGGGCTTTTTGTAGGGCTGGGACACGTTAACTCAAAAATTTACATTTGCTGGGTAAAACTTATGCAGCCGACCGTTGTTCATTTGTTCACATGTACTTTATTTCTAATTTTGTTAAAATATTCCTTGTTTATAAGTAAACCAAGGTATTACTCCCAAGGATGGCGTCGTTACACTGCCATAACTCGGTCAGAAATGTGGGCTAACTTCTCATCCAAGCATCATTTTTTGGGCTTGTAGCGCATTCAAACACGAAATAGTTTACAATTCCTCAGATTCAGTTCTATAGTAGGGGAAGCCCGGTTGCAAAATCAATAATGATAGGTACTCTCCGTTCACTTACGAAATGTCTGCACAAAATTCCCCACCTTAAATCAGCCCCTATACACTGTACTATGAACATCTAACAAAAGAAAACCCACGCAATCCTTTGTTACAAACAAAGGACTGCGTGGGTTTTCTTTTGTTAGATGTTCATAGTGAGGGCCTATATATATCTAACCATGGAGAAATAAGACACATGATCCAACTTGCCCAAAATCCTTATCCGGCAGCTGTGGCCTAGATTTGTGTCTAGTGTGGTGATGGGGGAGGGGGACGGGGGGGGGGGGGGGGGGGGGTAGCTGACGTAGATTGTTTTTTTTCTCGAAATGACAACATAAAGTGTATAAAATCCCATAAAACGTCCGAGTACAAAAAATAAGAGATTAGCAGGCACGTGGATTAGCAGGCACGTGGATTAGCAGGCACGTGGATTAGCAGGCACGTGGATTAGCAGGCACGTGGATTAGCAGGCACGTGGATTAGCAGGCACGTGGATTAGCAGGCACGTGGATTAGCAGGCACGTGGATTAGCAGGCACGTGGATTAGCAGGCACGTGGATTAGCAGGCACGTGGATTAGCAGGCACGTGGATTAGCAGGCACGTGGATTAGCAGGCACGTGGATTAGCAGGCACGTGGATTAGCAGGCACGTGGATTAGCAGGCACGTGGATTAGCAGGCACGTGGATTAGCAGGCACGTGGATTAGCAGGCACGTGGATTAGCAGGCACGTGGGGGCGCTGTTCAAAACAGGTCAGGCCTGTGATTTTGTTGACCATGTTCACATGTACAGTTAGCTTTAAACTTGCGCCATGCATTTTAAAAGTTTACATATTGTTTACGGTGTTTGAATTTTGTTGGGGAGTGGTAATCCGATGGACCACCCCCATGCCCAAAAGGTTGTGGATATATCTTGCCCATCCTCTGGATTTATGTGTTTTTTGTGTTTTGTTTTTAATACACAGAATAGAAGAGCGCTCCTTATAAGTTCTATCTTAGAATTTTAATGAGTATTTGTTTTGAAGCTGATAAGAGTTTCCACTCCCCCGATTTCAGAATATTCCAGGCAAGACAAACGGGTCACCTTTTCCAGAAAAATGTGCAACTTCGCCATCCACAACCTAGACAGTGTCGGACTCACTGGAAGCTATGTCGAATTTATAACTAGAAAAAAATCACATCGCGCCTCTGAAAACAGACTCCGAAAAATGCCGCCCCCGTAGAATATTTTACTTTTGGAGGCCACTGTCGTGGCGCGGTGGCCACATCTAACCCCAGTGAAGATCACATGGCGATCCACGTGGGTTTGAGATCACAGTGCTTGTGTCCTTAGCACCCAGTACCAAGAGCAGATGGGTATCGTGGGAGAAGATAGAGTTTGTTGTATTTTATTTTTTTCGTTTGCGCTGAACAGCATTCGGGTTGTCTCCCTGTGAGATGAGATGAAGTGATGATGATAAGGAATGCTTAAGTCCTATAGGATCTGATGACCGGTGAAGCCTCTTTTTTGCTTGAGCACCACATTGGTTGATAATAATGTGCATTATTATAAATGCATGTTTTTATTAACTTATACGGTGCTTCATGAGTGCCATAACACCTATTTTATACATAGCGACATAATTTATCACGTCCGGAAAATAAGTCGTCTTTAGGGCCGGTCACACTGGCCACGATAACGAAAACAAAGAGAATATAAACGCCACTGATTGGTGGAAATTTCGCGCGTTTAATAAGCGCGCCTTCCACCCACCTATAGATTAGGAATTTCACATTAGCCCCTTCTGCGCACTTCCGGGTAGAAAGCGAGAATGTCAGTGGCAAACAAAACAACGCTTTTCAGCACATTCATTCATGCATGAATTAATCATGCCATAAAAGAAGCGCAGGCGCAAGATCAGCATAAAGTTGTTTACTGTGACATTGAGATCCTCGTTTACAAACGCGGAAGTGCGCAGATCGGCGCTAAACTCGTCGTTGTGGGATTCGTCTATAGATAGTGTGTATTTGCATCGTTATCGTGGCCAGTGTGACCGACCCTTTAGCTAGCTAGAGAAATTATCTCGCCAAGTCGATCCTTCAAAGCAGCGATAAGACTTGCCGAGATAAATAGTCTCGCTAAGTCGACTTGCTGAAGTTGAAACTACTTGTCGAGATAATCCATATACTGACGTCGAGTCAGTATGCAGCATTATCGACATACTGAATTCGAGATGACGACTTGCCAAGTTAATTTATCTCGCCAAGTCGTCATCTCGAATTAATCTCATGAAGTCGTCATTCTTACCCCAGTATGTCGACTTGGTAAGATAATTTATCAGGCTGAATCGACATATTTTCAAAAATATGTCGACACTGTCGGTATCTAAATAAGTGGTATGGCACTCATTGAGGGCCGTACTCTTCAGGCCCGTGAAAGCTTACAACAATATTTTATGATATCGATTACTGTTTATACAGCATTGATTATACACCGTAATTTATACTATGGTAAACTACATTTATATTATAGTGTGAATACTCATGATGAAAAAATCCAAGCCGAAAGGATCTGCATGGGAGGCTCTTATAATATGGGTTCTTTCCAGTGTCCGGTTAATTCCATTTCATTGTCATCTTCCCTTTTAGCTGCCCTGATCAACTCGTCCAGGTACGCGCAAGTGTGGACCTCCTCCTCCATTGCGCTTAATCGAGTCTCCAAGCAGCGCATCTTTGTTGCTATGGTAATCAAAGACCGGCTGCCAATCTCCACCTCTGTGGTTAGGAGCCGCAGGGAAGCGGTCATGTCCAACTGGTATCGTCTAGATGGCAAGGAGCCCCTGGTACACCTTGCATATAACATCCTTTGGACGGTTAGTTCTAAAGGCACCCTCGACGATTCTTGGGTTGTCATTCTTTTAAAGTTGCCCACTTTTCGGCTTTGGTTCTGGCTGAGCATTTAAAGAATACGGATGCTTCAACAGCAGTGGAAAGCGGGGAAAAGGGAGTAGAAAATAGACGTCATTTTGTATTTATTCCACTCAGTTCTTCCATCTGTTGTTTCATCATTGAGGTGGCCATTGGCGTTAATCTAGGAGGGGTTAAAGTGGCTACAATTCTGATGATTATTATCCCGGGAGCATTTCTGCAAATAAAATAAAATGCAACACCTTTAAAAATATGATCATTTTGATATTGGTTGTCAAGTTCCAGTGATATTATTAACGGTGTTTACTGACCAGTGTGGGAGAACCATATGCAGGGACCAGGCTGTTGCATATCGACCCAGGTTGAGCTGAGAAAGATTTTCTCCATTAACAATTCCGCTTTATAGGGGTAATCAGGGGTTGGTCCGGGGAGTTCACCCCCCCCCCCCCCTTCTCTTTGTCATATTTTTTTACGCCTGCAACCATGACACTCGCATAGGTCTCGGTTTGTAATGGCGCCATCAACGTCACAAATAGTCACCCGGGCCCCTCTTCAAGGCTTGCACAATTTTGTTTTCGGGCGAAAAAAGTTGGTTGTGAACTTTTTGGGGGGAACCCCCAAAATCACCAGGCAAAAATTCCTGGATCCACCCCAGGTGGGCATGCAGACGCACATTGTGGGGCCTTCCTCTTCGTGCGCCAACTTTCATTGTTTCATCTTTGAAGTTATTACCAAACGGTTTGCGCCTATCAATTGACAATCCCCACATCTTGGGTGGGGCAGCCCGGGGGGGGGGGGGGGGGAGGTGGGGGGAGCAATTGATAGGCGCATTGCCCATAATGACGTAATCTATTTATAAACCTAAGGCTAAGTCTTGGTTTATTTTATAGGAATGATATCGGTAAAGTTCCATTTTGCGTACTGTAATTTTGAGAACAGTATGAAACTAGCTAGTAATTTCACCTATAATGACAAAAGTACCCTTGAGGAGACACTTTGTCGTAATTGTTTATACCTTAGGGAGACAAGTGGAATTAGGGAGACATTTCAGTGTCTCCCTAAGTACCCAGCCCCCCTAAGGAGTGAGAATTTGACTGTCGCAAGTGAGTTATATCGATAGAGGATGGTCCAAAACGAAAATATAAAAAAATTCGTGAGGGTAGGACAGGGGATATTTGGGGTAGGTTAATTACATTAAAGTTGAACAAAATGTGTGCACGCGTATATGGCAAAGTCTCCCAAATGACCCATCCTCGGTAATTATTATTACGATAAATTCACTTGTGTGTAAAGAAAAGATTTTCAGAAGATGCTTTGAAACTCACCAGAATGTTCCTTCCTCCTGAGGTCGGAAGAATCTTAAATGAAAGAATTGGGGTCGAATGGAAAAAACCACCTGGTGAGTTCCAAAGTGTGGCGTGGAGCGTTCCGCGTGTATAATAGCGCGTGCATATCAGAAGAATAGATCGCAAGCGCGTATAATACGTGCCATATATATAGATACTTTTTAATTCTATATCTATGAATACGCGCGTTTTGCATGGGCGCCGCCATTAGTCACGTGAAAAGGTTTAAAAATATAGTGGTTAAAAACATCTTTTGGCCCAAGGAGATGAAACTTGTATTGCAAGGCTCGTCAGGAAACGAATGTGCAGTTATACCTCTTCAGGCGAAATGGTTTATTCCTTTAAATGTAAGGTTAAGTTTTCACCTCGGCTTCATGTTTATCCTGAACTGTGGGAATCGCCGCCAAAAAGACAAGCGGTACGGGAGGATTTTGCTTAAGCTGCTTGCAGCAAAAATTAAGATTTTTATTACGCCCGTTGCCTTTACAAAATTGATTTTTCCTTGCTCGTCTCCCTGTTCACGTGACATTTTAGCGCGTCCGTGCACAACAAGAACATTATCTGCACAGTGTGTGCGCGCGCGGACGTGCTTCCGATCAGTGCATGTATTTGTGGTTTCGTCCAAGCCCAGGTTGGACTCTGTAGTATCTCCGTTACATTGCGTAATGCAATGAAGTGAGGACGTCCAACCTGGGCTAGTTTCGCCTTTAATATTGTTCCACACAGCCGCCATGCCTACCCAGCTGTACTTTGAACCTTTTGTTGGAGTCGGCTCATGTATACAAATGTAATTCATTTTTCATTCGGGTCTAAATTCTATTTGCGGAATTGTAAGCTTGGTCCCAATTTGTGAAATGGAATGTATGAATTTGCCATGCTCGATTTTGCAGGTGGCCCCTGGGCCCTGCTGCCAGTGTATCGTGACCGGAATCAATTTTGGAGAACGGAAAAAGCTGTCCGAAGTCCAATTCATTGGATCCTCACTTGAGCCTGCGTGCCTCTCCGCTGTCCCAGTATGCCGGGTTGATCATCCCCCTGCCCGCCAACCCAACTTCCAGCCAACCGAAGGTCTTCCTGCTTTAATTCAACACCCCACTCGCCATGACGTCAAAGCAACAACAAGCCCAAGCAAACCCAGCCACCCCCTCCACAAGCCCAGCCACCCGTCCACAAGCCCGAAAAGCCCAACCCCCTCCACATAATGATAAAACGATTTAATTGCGGCTCAGGATGGCATCATGCATCCCGCGCTTCGGCGATGCCGATAAGAATCAGACGATAACTCATACATAATATACAAATATTTACTGCTTCAAGTGGTGTAGTAAAACTAGCATCCCGAGGTGATCCATGGAGCATTCTATTTTCCCGAGGCGAAGCCGAGAAAAAATAGAATGCTCTATGGATCACCTCCGGAGGCTATTTTTACCACACCACGAGATAAAGCCGTAAATATTTGTTTTACAACACCTCACCCACAGATTCTGCTTGATTTTAAAATGTTAACATTATTTAATTATGCACCCGGGTCCGGCGCTCACTCGTCTCAACTCTCTGCATCGCAGCTTAGACAAAAAGCATGAGATGAAAGAGCAATCCGTCGCCTTCATGAAGAAGATATTTGAGAATGACCATGCAGAGCTAGCGCCTCCACTGAAAGATGGAGAAGAGTGTTGGTACTTGCCGACCTTCGGAGTCTACCACCCTCAAAAGCCAGGCCAAATTAGGGTGGTCTTCGACTCGAGCGCACAATACGATGGCGTCTCGATCAATAACGTGCTGCTCACCGGCCCAGACCTGAATAACAGCCTCCTATGAGTCCTGGTCCGCTTCAGGAAAGAACCAGTAGCAATTACTGCAGACATCCAACAGATGTCCCACTGCTTCTTAGTGAGAGAGGAGCACAGAAACTACCTGAGATTCCTGTGGTACAGAGACAATGACACGACAAAAGATGTCGTCGAATTCCGAATGAAAGTCCACATATTCGGTAACAGCCCTTCTCCTGCAGTAGCCATATACGGTCTCCAGCGAGCTGCCAGAGAAGGTGAGCACGACCATGGTGCAGACACAAGTGAGTTCGTGGTGAGACATTTTACGTCGATGACGGACTCAAGTCTCTGCCCACAGACGTGGGGGCTATCGACTTGCTGCGGAGAACCCAAGCGTCACTGGCAGAATCCAACCTACGGCTGCACAAGATTGCTTCAAACAGTGTGATCGAGGCGTTTTCCCCAGACGATCATGCCAAGGGCTTGAAGGACTTAGGCCTTGGAGGTGAATCTCAACCCGTGTAACGAATTCTGGGACTGTGTTGGGAAACGGCAACAGACACATTCACGTTCAGTGCATCAAACCGTTCACACGACGCGGAGTCCTTACTGCAAGATATTACTCACTGCCTTCAAGAAGAACATCCCCCGTGGAGTGCGCAAGGCCTACGTCCCCTGCTGGGATGACGAATGTGAAGATCTACTTAGCGCCCATGAAGATGCAACAACCAACGAAGACAGGGATAACGCAGCCAATTATCTTTTCGGTAGGCTCAACGAGAAACGCAGGCAGAGATGGACGTAGACTTTGGAATCGATCGACTTCACACATTCCAGCCGTCGGGCATGGCAAACATCAACAAGCTCACGGGTAGGTCCACAAGCCCAACACAATGCCTAATTATTGCAAACTCCATCGAGCAACGGTCGCTTCCCCAACGCGGACAAGAACTTCACTAGAGCCACGTCGGCGAGAGTTAAGGAGCTGCGCCGAGCGCAGGGGTGTGATTCCAACCTTTTAGACGACTTCACGGCACACGAACTCGAGCTGGCCATCCAACGGCTGAAGATCGGCAAGGCACCAGGCTCTGATTGCATCCACCCAGAGTACATCAAACATCAAGGAAAAAGGGCAACCGACTGGCTGTGCTCCTTACTTTCCGTGTGCCTACGATGCTCAAAGTTGCTGAAGATCTGGCGCCGCGCCAAGGTGATCGCCCTTCCGAAGCCAAATAAGCCCAGTGACGACCCGAAGGTATACCGGCTTCTTTCTCTCTGCTCTGTGTCCCATACAAGATCCTGGAACGTCTTCTGCACGCGCGTCTTGAACCGGTAATAGACCCCCAGTTGCTCAAAGAACAAGCGGGCTTCCGGAGAGGTAGGTCAACAGCGGACCAGGTAACCCTTCTGTGCCAAGACATAGAGGACATCTTCCAAGCTGGGGAAAAGGCTGGCGCCGTCTTCCTGGATCTCACTGCTGCGTACGATACTGTCTGGCTGCGCTGAAGCTCCTGGAGACCATCCCAGATAAGCACATGGTGAGCTTCATAAGCAGGGTAAGGCAGCTCAAGAGCGGCGTTCCACAGGGCTCTGTGCTGGCTCCGATGTTGTTTAACATCTACATCTATGACCTGCCGGCAACCAAGTCGAGGAAGTATGGTTACGTGGACGACCTGGCGATCCTACTCAACAAGCCATCCTAGGAAGCAGCAGAAGAGGGCCTCACCGAAGACATGAAGCTCCTGTCATCGTATCTGACGAACTGGCGCCTTAAACTCAGCATGGGTAAGACGATGTCATCGATGTTTTACCTTAACAATAAAGAAGCGTCGCGTGAGATGAACGTCATGGTAGACCAAGCCCGCCTGCAGCCCCAGTCCATTCCCACGTACCTCGGTGTAAAGCTGGATAGAACGCTGACTTTCCAACAACACCTGGAAAACGTCAAGGCAAAGACAACCGCCCGAGTCGCCTTGATACGTACGTCGCCTCGCTGGTACCACCTGGGGAGCTGCGACGAAGACGCTGCGTATCTCCACCCAGCCCCCACGTCAAGAAGCTGGATGCAGTCCTCAATAGCGTCCTGCGGACCATCTCGGGGTGCCTTCGTGCCACTTCAGTGAACCAACTGCCTCTCCTAGCAGGTATCGCCCCAGCCAGCATCAGATGAGAAGCGGCTACGCTGGCCCTCTCCCGAAAGGCTCAGGCAAGTGAATCCCACCTCCTCCACAATGTTGTCACGGAGAGGCCACGACGTACGCGCCTCAAATCCCGGCGCCCGTTTGCCACGCACTCCCACGAGCTGCTCACGACACCGGCAGACGTCTCTAAGGCCGCCTGGGTAAAGACCAGCTGGAGAGTCCGGTGGACCTCAGCAGATCCATCTAGGCTACACCGCTTCATAAAAGACCCTGTCCGAAAGGCTCAGGCAAGTGAATCCCACCTCCTCCACAATGTTGTCACGGAGAGGCCACGACGTACGCGCCTCAAATCCCGAGGCCCGTTTGCAACGCACGCCCACGAGCTGCTCACGACACCGGCAGACGTCTCTAAGGCCGCCTGGGTAAAGACCAGCTGGAGAGTCCGGTGGACCTCAGCAGATCCATCTAGGCTACACCGCTTCATAAACGACCCTGTGGATGTGTACGGTCAAGACCTCCCACGGAAGCAGTGGACGACCCTCAACCGCCAAGGACAAGTAGGACTGGTGTTGGACGCTATGGTGCGTCTATTAAAAGCTGTGGACTGGCAGACAGCGCTTCCTGTGACTGCGGCGATCCAATCCAGACAGTAGACCACATCATCACAACCTGCCCAAAACACCAGCCGCCGCACGGTGAATGCGGCCTGATTGACCTGGACGACGACACACTGGCCTGGCTCGCCTCGACAGTGCTGCAAGTCTAAGGACATACGACAGAAGAAGAAAGCTGGCAATGATCCCATGTGATGATGACCGAGCAGCCGATCGTTCCATACTTGTTCAAAAGCGGAAAATTGAAAAATAATGAATAATGAAAAAAAGTCTCATCACTTTTCAAAATGTCTCGGACAGTAAACTCATACTTTCATTCTCATGGCCTTAGATACACCTCAAGGAGGACAGTACAGCTATTATTATTAAATTAAGAGTCCGTATCTACACAAGTCAGTGTTTGGTAACAGTACGTTCCACAAAAAGTTATAAAAAGTCTACGTGAAGTAGCGAGGCTAGTCTTGGGGCAAGTACATTATAATAATCTGATAATTATCGATAGTGGATTTTGCACTGTCGATGTCACGTAAATTCGTTTTACGCAGTACGCCCTCTATAAGCCAGTTCGGTATCTTAAAGGTCAAAGGTTATTCGGGATAAAATTGCTGACGTAATGTCACGCCATGTTACGCGAACGCCCATTCTGATTGAAGTTACACGTGCGCGTTGTGCGACCACCTTTTGCGTTCATACGCGCGCGTTAGGTCACGAGGGTCATTCGGGATAAAATGTCATTGACATGTGCACATGCGCAGTTGAAATACCGAACTGGCTTATTAGAATAGCTCGTGCGCTCGATAATGCGTGAGCGCACGAGCTGGTAGAGGGCGCACTGCGTGAAACGAATTAATTTCACGCGACACTGAAGGACGGTGTCATATGAATATCCGACACCAATGAATATCCGACTCCTCTTCCCTATTATTTGTTAAACCCTCTCACGTGACCGGCCACTTTCCCAATTATCGATATTATCGATTACTTTGCATGTGCAATACTGCTGTATTTCATAGTGCAATATTTCACGCTACACCACTGATCTCCATGTATAAAAATTGTGTACATGGAGATCAGTGCGGCCACTGATCTCCATACTCGCTGCGTATTCACTGCATACGCAGCTCGCTGGTCCATTTTTAGAGGTCCTCAGTGCGCAAAATTAACCTCTTAAGCCCAGGTGGGGGCGCTGGGATGCCATGACGGCTTGTGCAGCCAAGCGAAAATGAAACAAGAGGCTTGTGCAGCCAAGCATAACGTACACAATAGCCCAACAATGGAAAATGCAGAGATGACGTGAATAGACGTCAACCGGCCAGGTGGTAATTTTCAATCCGCCTCTATAGAGGTGATCATCCGGGCTTAATGGTTAAGAACACGCAGTGCGTAACAAAGTTCGTATGTGTTCGCACACTAAAGCCCGGTTCATACTTCATGCGAATGCGAAGCGAATTTCATGACGTCAACAATTGAAGTTTCATTGTAACGTTCTCCGTTACCTTAACGAATTCGCTTGGCATACGCATTCTCATGAAGTATGAACCGGACTTGAAAGATTATGAAAGTGCGTACACACTGATGCGTAGTCAGACATATTGGAATTATTTAACATTTGGCCTATGCGTATGCGCATACGCATGAAATCGAGTTCATACTTTGGCCAAGTATGGACGCTCCATCCGACAATCGAATGTCTGGATGATGCGCACACGCAGTCGCAGCGAGTATGATCAGGGGCCAATTTCACGAAGTTGCTTAGCACAAACATTTGCTTAGCAGCAACAAGTCTTGCTTAATAAAAACAGTAATTCGTCACACCATCCACAAGGGAAACTGACTAGGTAAATTTGAATACATTTTCAAAGTGAACAAAGAAACTGGCACGAGCGGGATTCGAACCTGCGACCTCCGGGTTACCGTACCGGCGCTCTACCAACTGAGCTATCTTGCCCTATGTTGGCTGTCTCCCAAATTGTCAGTATCTTTGTTCGAGTGGGCGCTAGTCAGAAGTCATAAACCCAGAATGCCGTATGGCCAGGGATCACACCCAATTTTACGATACAACCTGGGAAGCGACACTGTGGAGATCACTCAATGAGGATACGACTTTTTAATTTATAATTCGTCACACCATCCACAAGGGAAACTGACTAGGTAAATTTGAATACATTTTCAAAGTGAACAAAGAAACTGGCACGAGCGGGATTCGAACCTGCGACCTCCGGGTTACCGTACCGGCGCTCTACCAACTGAGCTATCTTGCCCTATGTTGGCGGTCTCCCAAATTGTCAGTATCTTTGTTCGAGTGGGCGCTAGTCAGAAGTCATAAACCCAGAATGCCGTATGGCCAGGGATCACACCCAATTTTACGATACAACCTGGGAAGCGACACTGTGGAGATCACTCAATGAGGATACGAAAAATCTGTACATGCATGCTAATAAGATTTGAATAAAATGTTGATGTGTTCCAAAAAGAAATGGAAAGTTGCTTCAAAACAGTAATTTGATTATATTTGTATTCATTAATTAACACACACACATCATTTCTGACACAGAGGCAAGTGTTATTGTTGATTTACTTGATCGCCCAAATACAATAAAGCATTGGGTGTCACACACGTAACCGACCAATGTCACACACGTAACCCAACCTAATCACAGAAAATTATTAATTAAAAGGTTTAGATGCGCTTGACCTTAAAATTTATTGTGTTATTATATTGACTAAGAATGAAAGTCCTGCCACAAGAAGTACGAGCCTTTCAGCAATTTTAAACCCACAGAGTTTTTAGAAAGAAACTTTTGATACAAAAAACTGTTTTTGTCAGATGTCACACACGTAACCTACCTTTATTTGACCTCTGACCCAAAGTGAAAAAGTTAACAAAATCCAAATAATATTTTTTATTCTGGGGTCAATAAATTAATATTGTTTATATATAAAAAAAAAAAAACTTATAGGCCTACAGGGGCCATTTCAGAGGCACAGGAAATATTTGAATTAGATAATTTCCCTTTTTTTTGTCACACACGTAACCGAGAATATGCTGATTTGTAATTTTGCAAAAGTATTTCCAATGCTGTTTAAACTGTTCCAGTTGGTCAGATCATTGTCTTTTTGTCAGACGGCCCAGCTTCGAATCCCGGCCGTCAGCTTTTACAATAATCATTCTTTTCTTCAGCTGAAACATTTGACCTCACTCTTTTTAGGTCGGGAGCTATTAGCTTGAGTCATGGCGGCGGTTGCCACCGCCGGTTTTGATTTTCCCGGCCAAAATACAATAGGGTACGTGCCCGGGGCACCTGCGACAAAACTTCATTCTATCAGTCAATGCAGCACAAATGAACATGCGCGTGAATGAATAAACAATTTCGTCAGTATGCAAATAAGTAGAGTCGTTGTGTAGTACTGGTTTGAAAATAGCTACTTGACATTATCCCAGATACAAATAGACTTTGTACAGGTGTGCCGTTTCTCAGCGAAAACGTGTTCTGCAGAGGTGAATAACTATAACAGCTATTCACGTGCAAAATTAGGTTTGCACAAAACCAGAATGTCAGCAGTTTGCGCAGCCATATTTACCACGCCCTCCTGCTTTTCAAAGTATTCCCTGCATCGTTGAATATTAAAATTTCCTCTAAAAATATTTTGGAAGAGTCATAGGGATTCTCATTTTGTTCCATTATGCAGTCCAAAATCATCTGGCAGCAGAAGTTCCAGCGGCTTGTGATAATCATTGTTGGAGGGTTGGAAAAGAAGGGGGTGTCATGGGCGGAGTAAGCTTCTCGGAATCAGTGGGGGGAGGGGGGGGGGGGGGAGTGCTGGCATTACGGCTGAAAATAATGATACCCAGCACGATATGGGGCATTGGAGTATCCCCCTTGTGTCCCTATACCCTATACACACTCCAGACTATTGTTACCTAACACATCCCCCTAGATTTTTGAAAAGAATTCCTGAGATTCTGGGAACACAATGACCAACACAAAAGAGAAGTGGGGGGGGGGGGGGGGGGGGGGGTTCCCTTTCCCCCATATCGTGCTTGGAACCGCGTTGTGCAAGGCTAGACTAGTACCTGGTCCCTCCATTATCGTTTTTACTTGTTTATGGGGACCACGCACAAGCACTTTGCAAGTTTCACCATTAGAACAAAAGCGATGTGCGCTTAACGTCATGTCTGAAGGAAGTTGCCTTTTTCAGATATACATGTGCGGGCCGGTCGTGGCCCAGACCAATGCAAAGATTATTGCCAGGCACGATAATGCAAGCAATACTGCTTGCAGGCAATGTTGGGAGTGTTCAAGTATTGGGAGGTGGGGTTTGGGGGGGGGGGGGGGGGTTCACGCCCCACTTCCACTGTCTTTAGGATCATTCGCCACTTAAGTGGAAAAGTGCCAAACATACCTCCGATAAAAATGAGTTGGAAAAAAGTTACAAGCGAGGGCAAAGGAGGATTATAGAAATAAGAGTAGTACAAAATATTTGCATTAACCAGATCGGCCAAGAAAACCCACGAAGCCAATTACGAGTCACTGCGACACAAAGGCGACAATCTTTACACAGACTGTGAGTTGTTTGTTGATATGAATCGTAGGGCGCACCCAAAGTTGGACTCGGTTAATTTCCAAGTTCAATGCCAGTGTAGTTAAAAATCACAGAGCACTTCAGGTTACTCATTGTGTGGTTGGAGGAATAGATACCTGCAACTTTTTTGGTCTGTGGTGGATTTCAACACAAGTCATAATTGGTGGATTGCAGATGACCTAACCGACGATGGGTTGTTTCACTGCAGAGAGCGGTGTGTCTTTACTGCTGGTTGCCCTTCTGTTTCCCTGCCTATCGGTGTCTATGCAAGGTAAGCACAAATTCCTATAATATGAGTCGAGAGAGGGTACAGTGTAGGGATGCTGATGAAGTGCTCATTCGAGTAAACCATGCAGTCAAGCGTGCCCCGCGTGCGATACATGTACGTGTAGCTTCGGCTTCGTCTCCGACTTCTGAATAACTGATTCAAATTTTTGCTTTCATAAGCAACCGACTGAAAGTTCTAAAGCAGAACATGCACCAAAATGTGCCTACAGCTCCTGAAGTTGGGGGTCTAGTATCTCCTAAAATCCTAAGACGAAGTCGAAGCCAAAGACTAGCAAAGGTTTCGAAACTCCCATAGTGTATTTTAAACTTGACATGAATGCAGTTTGGATGATCGACACCATGAGAAAAATCGACAATCTCGAATAACGAAGATGTTCAACTGAAAAGCTTAGAGACTATCAAATTTCCTCAACAATAATTATTCACCACAAAGCACAACGTTTTAGGTCCGGGGGGGGGGGGGGGGGGGGTGTGAATTGCATTTTCTCGCCCAAAGGTTTTGAAAAAGACACCAAATTTGTCCGGAAATAAATTTTATAGCGAGAGGGTGTAAATACTAGTTGTGAAGAGTTATATTTTGGGGGGGGGAGGGGGGAGGGGGGAGGGGTGGCAAAGAAATTTAAAATTGGGGAGGGGGGTGGCAAAATAATTTGAAAGTTGGGGGGGTTATAGTCCATTTGTTGTTAATTGGCGGCGCTGTTTTTGGGGGCAGCGCTTTAAAGAGCCTTTGCATATAGGCGTATGTCCACACTGGGCACATTTCAACACACTGCAGGTTACGTGGCGTCACCCCTGGCAAATCCGGGGGGGGGGGGGGGGGGGGGTCGAAATTCCTGCTCGTTGCCAATTTAGTTTTTTGTTTTGTTTTGTTTTTGTTTTTGCTTGTAAGGGCCTACGCCTAAAGTTGCAAACCAGAAAAGCAAAACCCTGTAAAGGTCTCATTGTGCGTGTACGGGTAAGAATAAAACAAAGAGTTTAAATGGCGCCACCAACGCTGAGAAAGTGTGTCCCCAGTAAAATTTTGTTCGCAGGCGAAACAGTTTGGGAGTCAACTTTTCGGGCAAATCATTACCAAAACAATTCCAGGAACACCCCCCTGCAAACAATCCTGGATCCGCCCCTGCCTTAGCAAATTGTTTAAAAAGTCCTACATTTTCAGGGGGATAGGGAGTGGGGGGGGGGGGGGGGGGACAAGATTTCCCATAGGGGGAAGTTTCCCTCCTTGCCCCCCTGGCTAAATAAGCCACTGGTGATTCCAAAGTTCTTGAAATTCTTCAAATGAATGTATTGAGTAATTGGTTCACGGATTATAGAAGTAAATTCTGTAAACTTGGTGCCGCTCTGATTCGCCGACCTTTGTCCACGGGAATCGCAAGTCCATCCTAGCAACTACACAAACGGCGACGTCGCAGGCCGGCCCGTGGGGGGGGGGGGGGGGGGGGGGGTGGTATAGATGATTGTCAGTGATTGTTCTGACGATTCGTGTGTCATGTGACAACGGTGGGAGAAGTGTTTCTATTTTGGGGATGGGGATATGTTGTCGCTAAAGCCTGCAAAATGCCAATCTGCTGATATGCAAGCGTATAGTGTTTGGATGTTTGTGAAAAGGACACCGCGTCATTACTGCCTACGCCCCCCCCCCCCCCCCCCCCCCCCCCCCCCCGCCGCGCTTACCAAATATTTTTCCCGGCCCCCACAATTTTTTTTAACGAATGTTTTAGCAAATTGGTCCTTAAAAATCTATAGATATGCATCTCCCATCGAAAATCTTGGGTAAGCACATTGGTTTGTCGTTTGTGTAGTGATGGCGCAAAAAATGGGCAAAGCCTGTCAGTTATTTGATGGAATTCGTTCTTGATAGCTAAAAATATAGTGAATGATATCTGAATTATAAAATCTACAAGTGCAAACATCACACGGAGAGTTGTGTTAATGCCACGTCGCCTGCCCTCACCTCGTATAAACGTAACCACTCTAGTTGTGAAACACAAATTTAAATCAAAATACTTGGGCGGAATGGGCTCCAAGGATGGTATGGATTGAAGCTGCGATGTGCGTGCTTTTGGGGGTGTATCACAGCGGCGTAGCCAAGGGGGGGGGGGGGGGGGGGGCGTGGGGGCGGGCGCACGCCCCCCCCCCCCCATAAAAAATCGTCTTCCCCAGTCGCCCCACTGACAATTTCGCAAACGGAGAAAACAATAGTATTATTAAGAAAAATACTGTGAGCGCCCCTAACTGTAACATCCATCCTCCCACTCGCCCCCTATGGAGAGAGCCCTGGCTACGCCGCTGGTGTTTCACCCTGAAAACACATGTTCAAATTAAATGGCTATATAATTTGTTAGCATTAGATAAGTCATAAGATTTCCAGTGAAACATTCCACAAAATATTCGGCCGGCGATAACTAACTTTCCAGATTGAATAGGTTTTGATATAATTTGAAATAGGATGGGAACGCTCCTCTCCGCGCGAAGACCAAGTAGATGAGTGAGTTGTCTTTCTGAATTCGTTAGTAGGGAGAAATTCATTAAATTCAAACTTTCAGTCAGAGCACAAACATTATAATAGCAGCTTTAAGAAGTCCGTATTTTGGTTATATTCCATAACCTGTTGGAAGAAAATCGCTGATTGGCTGCTGGAAGTTGTAGCAAGGCGGTTGGGGGGCGTGGGGCTTCCCGCAACGCGTTGGGGGAGGGGCGGGGTTCCCTGCAACGCGGTGGGGGAGGGGCGGAGGCTCCCCGCAACGCGATGGGAGAGAGGCGGTGACTCCACGCAACGCGGTGGGGTAGGGGCGGGGGATTTTGCAACAACTTCCATCATTCACTTAGGCATGTTCTTCCAACAGCTTTTGCATTACCAGCACTGCATTATAATTATTGCTCTCTTTGTGAAGCATGTCCCGCTTCAGTGCGCACCAAGAGTGTTGTGTCCGTCGTAATTTTACCCCATAATTTCCCATAAAAAGAATCGAAACTCTGCCCTGTTTCCACAAAAATAATCTTACTGCTATTCAAGATGATATCACCACCAATAATTTAAATAAATCATATTACAAAAAACATATGTTTGTGCTCATAGGAAAGATGGACTAAAGTACACTATTGCCTTGACAAGTCATCAGAGTAACATGTCAATTGCGGCATGCGCCGGTTTGGAGTCCCAGTATAAGTACTGTACCAAACAAGTGCCATTTCATGAATTGATTTGATATCGAGCACGTCTCGCCCAAAAAGAAATCAAAGAAAATTACCAGTTACAACACTGAAACCAATCCGTTGTTTCAATTTCAATTTTTCAATTTCATTTATTGGTCCTTTGAAAAGGAAATTTGCCTCGTTACATGCAATATAGTTTGATACATCAAGTCAGTTTCCCTTGTGGAGTGTTTGAGGCATTATAAGTTTAAAAGTCGTGTACTCGTACTCGGACCGTACTCGGACCCTGAAAAACTCGGACTCGAATTTTTGGCCCAGGACTCGATCATCAATGATTTGGACACGGCCCGTACTCGGTTCTATAAATGTACTCGGAGAACTTGGTACTCCGATTGTAGGACTCGACTCCAACACTGTTTCTATCACATTCTGAGCCGTAGACAGTACACTTTCCCTGCAGACTTCATCCAAATTAATATCTACTCCAAAGTCTCCAAGTATCTTTGGTACTGCTTGTTTCACTACCCGCTTAAGTATATATTTTTCCTGTTTCCTAGCCCCATTACACCATACTACACAATCGTGAATGATGGCACTTTCTATGACAGATTGTGTAAAACGATTCATTATCACCCTATCGACTCGAAATGAACGTAATTTGCGCAGGAAATGTAGCCTCCGATTACCCTTTGCTGTGAGAGCTTTACATTTTCACTCCAATCCAACTTACTGTCAATGTATTTGAAACTTTCCACAATCTCTATACACCTTCCCCGCGATACAAACTGAATTGTTTAAAGGATCATTTGCCTTCTTACGCCTTTCTTTTGTTTTGTCCTTGCACCAAACACTAAAATCATAGATCGCCTATATTCTTCTTCATCGTTGTTATTTATGAGCCCCATGATGACAGTGTCATCTGCATATTTCAAAATGTTCACTGAATGACAGTTAGAAAGACAGTCATTGGTGTATATTATGAAAAGACTCGATGAAATTACCCATCCCTGGCCCTGTGGAGATCCCGTGTTCGTCACAATGGGGTCCGAGAGCGTGCCATTTACTTTCGCCGAGTTCTCGCAGAGAGAAAGTTACATATCCAGAGAATAAAAGATGGTTTCACATCTACACTGTAAAACATTTCCGTATTTTTACGATGAAAAGCAGGTAAATATTCACTGTGAGTAACCGCAAATGGACTGCCCGTTACATTTTACGGGCAAACCCGTAAAAGGCCACTCGGTCATTACTTATTAATTCGGTCGATTCACAACTCGGTGCGCTGCCAGCGGCAACCGGGGAGAGGCCAAATTACGCAGTGCATCATGGGGAAAAGTCGACATCGCAAAACCGGAAGTGGGTATCGCCCAATGCATCGACCGTACTTCTTACACCCCTTCTCCGCTAAATCGATCAACCCCTTTCTCTTCTTTCCCGCATAAGGTATTCCCCGATTAGTTAAAAATTACTTTAACTCATCCACTCGCATTCGCGCGAAATACATACAGTAGTACTGTCCACCATCTAATACAACCCGATAGACGCGATGTCGACCCCGAAAGTGGGAAATTGGCCTTTCCCGGCTTGCCGCTGGTGGCGCACTGAGTTGTGAATCTACGACCAATCAGATATGAGGAAATTTGTGTTCACAAAAGTCAGGATAAATTGCAGTGTTCAGTCCAAAAATACACTTTCTTGACCATAATATGTTTTATTCAAACAATTCCACTATAGAATTTTGATTCTTTTTTACAAACCTAGTTGATAATTCTCATTACATCTCCTTTCGTAGTCAAATATTGAAATTGTTCATGGGAAACCATGACTTTATTATGGTGGGATGGGATAAGCTGAATATAAAGCTAAAGCACGACATCATTCAGTTTGTAGTGTTTATCGTAGCATTTGTACACTCCACCAATGTATAACAAAGTACTTCCGTTCAGTCTGGTTCCCACTTCTCATTCATTTCTGTCAATTTGCAGTTGCTTAATGGCAACCTAGCTTCTAGTATACCTTTCCGTTTTTCAAAAAAAAAGCAAAAATCAAAAAGAAAACGGTGCCCGTAAAAATGGCAGTATTTACAAATTGTTCACGGTTAAAGTATTTATCAGTAAATTTAAATACGGTTCGACCGCTAAAACTACGGTACACGGGTGGCACCTTGCTACACGCCTTTCGACCGTGAATTTTATGGGCAATAAAGTTTCTAAATCAGACAGTGAGTTTATATCGCATCAAGTATGGATCAAGTATGCTCCTTAAGACCAAAACGCCAAAGCAACCAATGCAGAATTGGCATTGTCAATCTTGCACGGTTATTGGACACAAAAACAATTAAAACTTGTAACAATCTTGTTATAACAATAATTTTAAAACTGAAATATCAAATTAATACATTGTATGCAAATATCAAAAATGATCAAACTCCGGTTAAAACCATGATACTGTGGACAAAGGCATTCCGATAATTGACGATTAAAACCCACCCTTGGCAGATATGTTAACATTAACATTCAACATATATTTAAACATTTTCTGTACATGTTATTAAAGCTACAAAATGTGCTTTGGTGATTAGGGGAAGGGGTTGGTCCGACCAACGGTGGAAGTTACCCCGATGGGTCTATGGGTCTGATAATTAGGATAATTTCTTTGGTATCTATTGAAGATGTACCGTATCCTCTATTTAGAACTGGATCTGGGAAAAACGTAAGGGTGGTGGGGCTGTAAACCAAAATTGTGGCTAACACCACCACCTCTGCTGTAGCCCTTTACCTAGAGTGGCGTTTAAGCCTTCTATGGGGCGGTCACCCTAAAAATTAATTTTCAAATTAAATTGCTAATTTGTTACCATTGGACATGTTACATACATTAAGAGCTTTCCAATGAGCCATTGCACTCAAGATAAATTAACCTTTTTAAAAAGTTTCAAATTTTGAATTTAGGAGCGGGACACTCCTAATTCTTAGGTATAAGTGTTTATCAACCTTTACGCGTAGCACGTAATAAAACAATACATTTTAGGAAGACCAAATTGAGTGGACAGTGCAGTGAGTCTTTTTTTTTCTTCAAAAATAGTTTTTCCTCCATACCTCGTCAGTAGAGGGAAATCTATTAATAAGTTGAAATTGTCAGTCGGAGAACGGACACTCAGCTTTAAAGTGGTTATTTAAAATATATGATTTAGTGGAACAAATCGTGGGTACAATAGTACTGAATTCATGGAATTCCTGGAAAATAATCCGTGAACAATGTTCTGAAGAAAACTTGGTAAGAAATGGATCCCCAACAAGCTAATATGGAAATTGACTAAATGGTGGAAACTTCTCCAAGAAAATGTAGAAACTTCTGTTGTGCCTCTGATTACGTTATGCTTTGGCTCATGGATATAATAATAATAATAATAAATAATAATAATTTATAATAATAATAATAAATTAAAATTTGTATTGCGCGATCTCCATAACAATGATCAATCGCGCATTACATAATTAAAAAGATTAAAAGCCAATATTAAAAAAAAAGGATTCATAAAATACGCTGGTACACAGCAATTAAATTAATTAAAGGCCAGTTTATACAGATAAGTCTTAAGATTACGCTTAAAGATGTCAATAGACTGGGAGCGCTGAATGCAAACAGGTAACTTATTCCACAATTCTGGGGCTGCTGATGAAAATTATTTACCTCCCAGTGTCTTTAACATTTTACACTTCGGAATTTCCAAGCATACTTTATTGTTGGAACGTAAAGCAATATGCAGAACTTTCCTTCACATTAACAAGATCACTAATGTACTTTGGGGAGAGGCCATGTAAAACTTTAAAAGTCAAAAGCAGAATATTAAAATCAACACGAAATCTCACTGGCAGCCAATGTAGTTGACGCAAAGCTGGTGATATATGATTGAATTTCCGTGTATTGCTAACTAGCCTGACAGCTGCATTATGAACTCTTTGTAATTTGATTATTTCAGAGTTTGGTAAACCATAAAGAAGACTGTTACAATCATCAAGTCGGTTGGTAATAAATGAATGAATAAGGGTGACTAAAGAATCTTTGGACAAAACTTACCAATTCGCCTGATATTATGAAGATGGAAAAAAGATGTGGAACAAATCTTGGTAATATGAGTTCTCATACACAGATTCGAGTCAAACCAGGCTCCTAGATTTCTAACAGAATCACTTGGAGAAATGCAGGTTCTGCCGATTTTAGCATTATCAATAGACCCAAGACGTAATGACGTCACGCTTTGTTTACATGTGCGCTTTCCTATGTCCCTACCTTGTCTGGTGCCCTGACCTGGCTCCCATAGGAAAGCGCACATGTAAACAAAGCGTGACGTCATTACGTCTTGGGTCTATTGTGAGCTTAGCTAACTGCTGTTTTGTTCCAATAATAATATCCAATAATATTCTAATAATCTATCCTGTAGCATCCATGTTCTTATATCACTAATACAATTTTCTATTATTTGAACAGCAGCAATCTGTGAGGCATTTGAGTCATGCATGTTTAAAAGACAAATACAACTGAGTGTCATCGGCATAACAGTGTACATTAGGAATATGTTTGTCAACTATATCAAACAGTTTGGAAGCGTAAATATTGAACAATAGTGGACCCAAACAAGAGCCTTGGGGGACCCCACTGTTCAGTTCAAATTTGTGTAAAGATACTCCCTGTATTGAGATTCGTTGACTCCTGTCAGCAAGATAAGACGCAAACCAGTTCAGTGCTTTGCCACAAATCCCAATCTTGGTCTGAAGCCGCTGGAGTAGGATATTATGATTGACATTGTCAAAAGCAGCGCTAAGATCTAACAGAACTAGCAGCACACTGTCCGAAACGTCGAGTTACACACTCACCCCGGTTTTTTTCAGAACCACACTTCTTCCTAGAAGAGATCTATTTCACATGGTGTTACCCGCAATCTCAGTCTCTCTCATATGCATGTATATGTTAAAGCCAACATTTTTCAATTCTAAAAAACTGCTACAAAGCTTCAACATGGAAATAATATACAAATAATGAATGTTTATGAGTGCAATAGATTGAAACATTCCATCTTTCACCTCATGGCATTATTCTTACCATTGCATGAATGTGAAACATTCATTATTTGTTTGTTTTATACAACGCCTGAATACATCCTCGTCGGATTGCATGCTTGGATTTCTTTGTGCACAACGTGCCGTTTTCCCTAGCAGTCCCGCATAAAACCGCAACAAAAAGTTGTCCAGTACCGAGTCAGTTAAAGCTCAATCCTGCCTGTCTTGAAAATGTATCTAATCGTTTGATTGCGTATTTAATTTGTTTCTTTGTGTTAGCAGCGTCAGTATTTACATCGTCTGTTTGTATTGTGTGAATGACAGCCGTATTGTAGCGCCACCAAACAGGTAGGTGTCGGAACTGGACAACATTTTGTTTTATGTGGGACTTAGAAGGGAAAAAGGCACGTTGTAAAGAAATCCATGCATGCAATCCGACGAGGCCTCTAGGATTTATTTAGGCGTTGTATAAAACAAATAATGAATGTTTTACATTCGTGCAATGGTAAGAATATTTCATTCGGTGAAAGATGGAATGTCCCATTCCACGAGGCGAACATTCAATCTGTCACCTCATGGAATTATTCTTACCATTGCACTCATAAACATTCATTATTTGTATACTATGTATGTCATAAAACCCCTCTCGCATGGTCCCTTTAAAGCTATGCTTGATGAATATGTCTATGTATAGACAATGTGACATGTGGGCTGCAGACTGCCGTTCTGGAACCAGAGGCTCGCATCGTCGGAGGGAATACCGCACAGGAAGGAGAATGGCCGTGGCAGGCTGCATTGCTGTATAATGGAAGGTTTAACTGCGGAGGATCTCTGATTCATCCACAGTGGATTCTCACTGCAGCACACTGTGTGTAAGTTTGAACATTTATCTCAAGGGGGTCGACCCCCCCCCCCCCCCCCCCCCCCCGCTCATTACCGTTTTGTTCTTCTGAGGGCCTACGCCTTCAGTACCGTAGCAAACCAGAAAAGAAAAGCCAAACCCTGTAAAGGTCTTATTTTGCGTGTACGGGTAAGAATAAGACCCCAAAGAGGTTTAATGGCGCCACCAACGTCTGAACCGCCTTAAAACCGTACTAAAACACTATTTTGGTTGTTTATAACGCCTCAAATGCCGCCTGGCGGGGGGAGGGGTGTGGGGGGGGGGGGGGGGGTGGGTCAAGTTTCCCCCGCTGGATACGCCACAGCCAAAGAAATTCTAGAATGCAACGTTTCCAAACATGTAGTTGTTGCCCAGAGTTGCTCGAGCGCTCGCGTAAGACCATCAACGTTGCTTCCCGCTCACTGTTGTTTTTTGCAGGTATTAATGTTTAATGTTTACACATTAATTATGGAAGCATCATGTGGCGAAACAGTGCGACACAGGTAACCAGTCTAGTTTTTTGGGTAGTGGTATTGCAGCAATTGTGCGAACCCCCATAGGCGTTTTTAGGTGCAGCGTATGTGCGCGACAGGGTTTTTAGTCAGTTGCCGGGCAGCCGTGATTGAGCCAGCATCGAGTGCACAGGCTGTCGATGTCGCCGTCTAGCTTTCAACGAGTGCGGTTGACGTTCAGCTCGCAACGAGTAGTCATATTTAGCTGGCGGGTTAAGCGACCACTGATAGAGCAAGCGAGCAGCAGAGCTAACGGAGGGTAAGTCCCTTGTATAAGCGCTTGCATAGGCTAAGTTTGCGGCGCTAGTACTTAGTAGGCTGTTGTGTGTCGTTAGGGTAGTGACCAGTTCGGGTTGAGATATATGAGTCCATATACACTTTCTCACCGTTGGTGGCGCCATTTAACCTCTGTTTTGTTCTCACCCAGTGGCAAAATAACACCTGTATTTGCAAGGCGTAGGCCCCTTACAAGCAAAAGCCAAAAAAATAAATAAAAAAAAATGGCAACGAGCAGGGGGGGGGGGGGGGGGGGGGTGGGGGATTTTGACCCCCCCCCCCCCTGGATCCGCGCCTGGTGCCAGCGAATGTACCGAGAATTGTGTGTTCAGGCACTGGTAAACCGCACGAGGATAGTCGGGCGAGCCAGTTACTCCTCGCCAGAGACGTGTGTGGTTGACTAGGTGCTGTTCACACAGGGAATTCCGGTCAGTGCGACTTACTGCTGCGTGGTTGACCAGCATTGCACGTAGTGTTGCGTGGTTGACTATAGCGCGACTCACTGATGCAGCGTGGTTTACTTGCGTGGTTGACAAGTAAGCGTGTGGTTGACTTAGTGTCACAGCCCTTCTCCTGTCTGGTTGACTTGGGGCGCTGCTACAGCGTTAATTAGGGGCCAAGTGTAAGTGTGTGGTTGACTAGGAGCTATTACAGAGTACAGCGAAGCACAATAGTTGCCGCTGAGGTTGACAAATCTAGACTCCCATTTTGTAAAGTGTCCTACATAATTCCAATCAATTGTAATATACAGGTAATTAATAAAGATCAATTAATCATCACAACTATTTTGTTAATGAAGACCTCCGTCCCGACCCTTTATTTCCGTGTGAGGTTAGTAGAGAGTGCAACCATTTATTCCAGGCGGCGGTATATTTCCACCAAAACGAGCTTGCCCCTTAGGACCCTTAGATCGCTTGTTGAGCTCTGGACCCGAGGAAGAGTCACAGGTTTAGGAAAGAGATTTGCATAGTTGCAGACTCGATGGAGAGATCCGCCACAGTATCTACTATTATCTCTAATTCTTCTTTTTCAGCGGGACAGCCACGAAAAGTCCGGAGCTCTTTGAGTTTAGAATGGGGGTCATCGATCGGACGAGTGATTCGGGATTCGTGCAACAGCGTAGGGCCAAGGCCATGTACGTGCACCCAGACTACAAGATAAACAACTTCCCTGATGATGTGGCACTGTTCAAGATGGAGACGCCTTTTAATATTACCGATTATGTACGAACCGTGTGCTTGCCCGAGGCAGACATGGTTGATTTTCCAGATGATGCAGTTGCAATGGTAACTGGATGGGGAGACACGAGTCCCACAGGTATGTTGTCGGCAAATTATTCACGAGTTATTCGAGAAGTATGCCTACTTACTTTTAAACATGGACAAAGCTTATCCTCTTCGAAGGTAGCGGTATAATGTGTGATATCTATGGACAGCGTGTTTTGCAACACACGCACACACTCAGTTTGTTTTCATACACTTTAATTGGAATCTAAAATTTCTTCCTCCGTTTCTCCGTCAGAAAATTAATTTCTTTTTTATATCTACCTCAAGTTAATAAATACCAAATAAAGAAAGGGAAACGGCAAAAACAATTTGGAATGGTCGAGCGGCGAAAACTCGCTCAAACTATACACACTGGGCCCATATATTCCACATAAATCTAAGATTTCATATAAATCTGCGAATTAAAATTCGCTCACAAAAAGCTGTTAACTTATCAGATAAGTACAATCGAGTTTGCCAGAAATTAGAAAGCTATTTGAAAAAAACTTCCCATGTGACTGCATTATGTGCGAAGTTACTTGATCGAACTTCGTCCTAGTTGATTCATGTTTACCTGAAGGCATGGCGAACGGTATATGTACAGCATTTCTGCTGGCGCTCGGAGGCCACGAAAAACACCTTTTCTATTTTAAAGAGGAAACGTGGGTGCATCCTGGTATATCGACCGAGGGTGCGCTCCCTGGCTCTGTGCTCCGAGGGGGCGGGGGGGGGGGGGGGGGGGGGGGGCGAGGTTCGAATGCTCAACCGAGAAGAATACCATTGTGCAAATAGAGTACCGAAGTGATGACGTCAATCAATGCAATGTTTGGAACCAGAATACATTCTAAACTGCATGTGTTTGGAACCATTGCCGCGGCAACTGACGTCAGACTTCGGTACTCTATTGTGCCGTTATATAGCGTAGGCAACAATGGCCATTACGTAAGTGCCCAGCGTGCATATCGTTCGATAAAGCCCCAGTCCCACTAGGAGATACAACTTTCGACAGGCTGCGACTGGAAATTGAATCTTAGAAAAGTCGTGCCACAAGTCTTGGGTGGTCGTGGGTAGTCTTGGATATTCGCACGACCGAAATCAGTCGCAGAGAGGTTTATGATCTTGTTCAAAAATTTGTCGTGCGACGGTCGTGGGACAAGTCTTGGGTGGACCTTCATTGTCGTGGCTGATCGTAGGATTCTCCTGTCGTACGACAGTCGCACGACTTTCCACGACTACTGGCACGACTTGTCGTGCGAGTAGACCTGATTGCACGACTAGTTGCACGACTAATGCCTCAGTCACATATCCACCGGGCCCCGTACGAATTGTTCTACCTACGGCGGATTTCTAAGATTTTTGGAAATCGGGGGTATCGCAGGGGTCTGCGGCATCCGTGTGTAGCAGTCACATATTTGGCGGGGCCCGCGCGGTGCCCTGTAAAGAGTTTTCTCGACTCCAATCGCGAGGTGCCCGTGTGTAAGCCGCGAGGGCGCCGCGCCAGGTCCACAAGGGAATCTTGGACGCCGCGCTGCAGTCGGACGGGAGTCGGACGGGAGCCGTGAGATACCCGTATATACGATTTGTATACATCGTACGGGGCTCGTGGGGGACTCGCACGGACATCGTAAGATACTCGTACGATAATCTTGGAAATAGTACGGGTGCCGTACGATTTGAGGGGCCCGAAATTCCGTCCCAAAATCGTACGGCATCCGTACGAATGCTGCGGGGGCCGTACTGGGCCCGTGCGGTGCCCGTGCGATGCTGTCTACGACGCATCTACGGGCTTACGGCCAGTAAAAATGTCTACGACACATCAGGAACTTTTAACTCCGCGCTAAAAGCTCCCGATGCGCCCTACGGCGAAAAAGAACGCCAAGGCGCCCGCAGGATAGCCACGGCACCCTTGCGGACGCCGTGAGATTTTGCAAATTTTCCACGAAATGTAGGCCTGTACGGGCGCCTTATCCCCAATCGGAGGATATGTGACTGAGGCATAACACGGCGACTCGAGCCGGTAACACGGTGCTTGTAATTAGTATGCAGTGGGCGGGGCTAACGTCCGCTTTCTGGACACAACATTCATGTGAGATTCTATTATGCCCAGCATGATATGGGACCAAGGGCTAGGGGTACCCCCTCGGAAAGATTTTACTGTAATACCCCCCCCCCCCCACCAAAATTTGTCAGAAGCAGAAAAATCTGACAAAATAATCATCCATTTGTGTCAGGAATTCTATAAACACTTGGCACAACCTTTAAGATTGAGACTTTTGTCATGAAATTGTTGTGCCATTATAGGGCAGAGTTGTACTCGAGTCCCTGCAAGTCCTTTCACAAGTCCTTTCGCAAGTCCAGCCAGAAGTCCTTTCATAAAGCCGGTCACAAGTAACTAGATGAACAATGACAAAGGAATGCCTTTGTCAAAGCTCATTTGAATAGCTTGTGATTGGGATTAGGACTGGAGGGCTTGTGATGGACTTGTGATGGACTTGCATGGACTTGCAGGGACTTGTGATGGACTCGAATACATCTCTGTTTTAGGGGAAGAAAGTTTGTGTATATTGTGTTAGATGTTCTTGGTATAGTGTACAGTCACTCAAAGTGTTCACATAGAAGTTAATTTCTGCCTCATTTTTCACAAATTTTTCTGACATAAATCTTGAAATAACTGGTTATCATAGTGCCACATGTTTCGACAGTTGTTATCAAGGAGGGTTGATTTTGCTGTTCCTGACCAATTTTTGTATGGGGGAGGTGGTATTGAAGTAAAATCTTTCCGCAAAATCTTGATAACAACTGTCCAGGCTAAACATGGTACAACCTGTTATTCCAAGATTTCAAAAATGAGGCAAAAGTTATCATGTATGTGAACACTGAATTTCCGTGCAGCATAGGGGAAGAAATTGTGCTTTTCTTCCACAATTTCTTCCCCTATGCTGCACGGGAAATTTCTCAAAAGGTCTCAAAATTGTATCCTGTGCCATGTGTTAGTTGAGTTAGTTCTGAACATGAATGTGTGGTTATTTTCCAGCATACGATGTTCCTATTGTCCCTATATCCTATACACACTCTAGACTATTGTTAACTAACAATATCTAAAAAGGAATCTTGATATTCCGGGAACATAGTGCAGTGACAACATTCAGTGACGTACCGTACAGCATGGTGTACAATTGTAGTTATACTTCACGTTCGTTGTTTCGTTTGTGCAGGCCCAGCCAGTATAGATCTGCAGGAAGTGGAGTTGGTTCTCGTGAACCAGACGACGTGCAAATCGCTATGGGCTGGTTTTAATGTACCCATCACTGATAGCATGATCTGCGTGGGACTTCCCGGCAGTGATACTGGCGAGAGTGCCTGTTTTGTAAGGATTTCAGCTATTCCATTATTTCACAAGTTTAACCCCAGCATTTCAAAATGCAGACTAAGGTTTTTGGTGCCTTTTCTTCCACGCTGCTTTAGATCTGATGATGGGAATAATATATTTTTCCAAATATTTTTTCTTTTCTTTTCTTTTATTTTATATTTTAATTAATTAATTTTTTTTCTTCTATTGTTTATTTTTGGCCACTAGTGTGGAAGACAAAATAGGCGTGTTTGTTTCACGCAGATCCGGAGCGCGATCAGTGATCCGGAGCGTCGAAAGCTGCTCCGGATCACGTTTTTAGTGATCCTGCTCGCGAGGTGGGTTCGCAAGACCCAAGATGGCGACGTGCGAGACGGACAGAGAAAAGTGACGGTATTTTTTCGTAGATGTGAAGCATTTAACGAGCTATTGTGACAGTATTTACTCATAATTTGTTTACAGTGTATTTATGTTATTAAAGCTATGTACGATATATTTACTTTACTGGAAATACTAGATAGTTTATCATAAAAATAGCCCTACAGAATCTGAAGCAGACGACATTGTCGTGTAATACAAATTCTCCCAGCATGCAACATATAGCGAGTGGGATTCACGATCCTGTTTGTTTTCGTTCGGCTCTGGATCACCTCCCGATCCGTGTGAAACAAACAGGCCCAAAGTTTATAAGATCCCAAGGGTTGAAGAGTTGAAGGGCAGCCGTGACAGGATTGGTGATCCCAAAATAAAGTCTGGAAGTCTCGAGACTTTACGAATAGCAATCACTTATTATCTTCTTATGCTAACGTCTTGGTACCTAACACTAGCGACGGACTCTTTAGTTTGTTTTAATGTGTACTGAAACAAGAGACGGGTTTGGGGGTGAAATGCGCAATCATTTATATTTTATCCTCCGTCATTTTGATGCTAGCAATCTCAATTTCTGCCAACATTTCTGAATGGGAATAACACAAATTCAAAAAATAGGCTGTCCAAAATTAGCCCCGTTTTCATTCAATGTGTCCCCTATTTCTCTCCACACAAGCTGCTGCTCTTGTTCTCATAGCTCTCACTGCATTTCGATGACGGCACAGTGGGTATTTAACCGCACAATTTTGTGAAATGCTGTGTGTGATAGCCAAAACGCATTCCTCATGATTGAAAGATGGGCACTCTCTTCAAGTAGCCGTTGGACGTCCCTGGACGACTATGCCAACCTTTTATCGGGGATTGGACTCTCTCCCTTCCTTCGGTACTGTCGGCATTTCCCCGAAATGTTGACTTGGCTGGAACATCACGATCAAGGAAACGCTGTGCGAATGCCTCAGTGACTTGTTGCAGGCTTAGAGCGAATTCACACTGTAACAAGGAAACTCTTTGCTGTGTTAACTGCTTGGTCATGCAAGGTTCCAATTCCTGTATAAGCCAGTGACCTGATTTTAAAGAAACCTTGAAGAAAGATCTGGAACTTCTAAACAATGACATGTTGCCCCACATTACGCAAGGCAAGCCTTATAGAACTGGCCTTGCTCCACCCCGTTTTTTGTTTTCAAGACAGTCCCGAAAAAAGCTATTTCTGGAAGGGTCTCTATACAGACCATTTCTTGTGCTTGATGATGCTGTCACTTTCTTGTTATCCAGATAGAGACCGACGTAAGCTTGGGGAGTGGGTTGGTGCTTACCATGATCAAATACATTATTGCTTCCTGTGTACTGAGCCCCGAAACCCAGGTTTCTTTTTAGGACACCAAACTGTACACTGAAAGAGGCACAATTCAAATCCGTCCCAGTTTGTCTCAATTTGTCAGTTTTCTGCCATTTCCCCCCCTGCTATCCACGTATAGTTAGTTCAATTGTAGTTTCTTTGATGATATTATAAGTTAGGGTATATCCTCATTGAGTAATGCCCAAATTGCTGCTTCCAAGGTTGTATCATAAAAATGAGGCGTGATCCCTGTCTGTACAGCATTGTGGGTTAATGACAAGCGGCCCCTCGATAAAGATACTTGCAAAAGGCAAGCTCAGTTGATAGAGTAAACTGGAAGTTGCAGGTTAAAATCCCGCTCCCACCAGTTTTTTTCTTTGTTCATTCTGAACATTGATTAAAATGGTATGGTCAGTTTCCCTTTGTGGTTTGTTTCGTGAAAATATATAATCAAGTGGTAAACTTGGTGTGATTGTTTGGGTTTCTTTGATAGGGTGACAGCGGAGGACCGTTGGTTGTGCAGATGGATAGGCAATGGACACTACTGGGCGCGGCTGGCTTTGTAGGTGGCCCGTGCTCCACACAGGATGCTCCTAATGTCTATGCCAGAGTCAGCTCATTCTTGGAATGGATCCAGCCCATTTTTGACCAAGGGGAACCTGAAGGTTGTAGAAAATATTTTTTGCAGGATGTTTCTCTGCAAATTAATGTTGTTAAGCCTTAAAATCCAATTAGAAGGTACGGAGCTCTAGACGTGCCATCCGACTTGCTGAGATCCTGACATATTTTATCTCGGGATGACGACATATTACAGGCAAGATTACGGAATCCTTAGATAATTTATCACGGGAAGACGACATCCTTAAAGTGGGATGACCACATCCCCAGATAATTTAGTGTGGGATGACGACATTCTGATAGACGGAAGTCGACATCATTTTCTTTTCAAAAATATATGAAAGCTTACACGATACTTTGCACGATAATGTCCGGAACTAATAAATTATCTCAGGATACAGACTTCCTGCTACCAGGATGTCGTCATCCCGTGATAAATTATCTCAGGATGTCTTCATCCTACTTTCAGGATGTCGTCATCCCTTGATAAATAATTTTGGGATGTCGTCATCCTACTTTCAGGATGTCATCCTGTGATATATTATCAGAGGATGTCGTCATCTTGCCTGTAATATGTCGTCCTTCTGAGATAAAATATGTCAGGATCTCGACAAGTCGGATGGCACTTCCAGAGCTCCGTAATAAGGTTATAAGATAACCATTGTGTTAAAAAACGGAAACAAGGGACTTTAGGACGCAATTTTATGGAGCTGCCTTACAGTAATTTCTTAACTAATTTTCGTGTCAGCCCCATCAGTGACCATCTCATGAAATGTTGGCCGGTAACCAGTTTTTGTTGAGCCAAAACGTCTGTTAGAGTAATCAGCAAACTTGTGTACTTGGCAGTTCAATAAAAGTGGCCACTGGTGTGACAATGCCTCTCAGTTCCGTCATTCTGGCATGGTATGCTGTATTGCAACGAGTAATTTGCAAGCCGATGGAGTTTGTAAAACAAAGAATAGAGAGTTCCAAACCCTTTGAAGTTGGTTGTCGAAGCAACTGGTTCTGGACACATTCTAACATGCTGCCAAACATTGTGGTAAAAAGTAATGCTTGCCTTTTCAGTTCGGGATTTAGAAATTGTTACTGACGGTTTGTAAATTAAAAACAGCTAGCATGCTGATCACTACAATACTGTATGAGGCCAACCTTAAAATCTATGTACAGTTTCCGAAAGCACTGGTATGGCGAGCATAGAGTGGCATTTATTCAAGTTATTAAAAGCATTAGCTTTTGATCGAGATATCTTGAAATGATTTCAAGATATCTTGAAATAATCATTCAATGACTTTGACATTGCCAAAATATTTTAAAGATATCTTGAAATAATTAGAGATGTAATTAGAAATAATCAAAAGCTGACGCTGAACTTGAATAAATGCCACTGATGCTCACCATACACTAGTACGTCCTCTAATAATTGTAATGATACATGTTGTATTAATAACGAAATGGTGTAAGTGGATCTGAAAAATAATGAGTGCACAACAAATAGATATTTTGATGTAAATTTGTGTTTTTAGTAATTTATTAGGTCTTAGAACAAAAAACAATCATGCAGCATGCCCCGCCCACAAAAATACCCCCTGATAAGACATCATTTGCGGTAAAATAGCTCACTTGCCACGCACTAGTACACAAACACCGTGGGTGTTGTAGACGGATAGGCTTCAAACAACACGGGTATGGCAAGCATTGTTTTACTGCTGATTATGTCAAAACCGGAATGGCTATTGTTTTAAGGGCAGGTATACGCTGCATGGTTTTCTTTCTGGCCTAAGTCTCGATAATTTACCCCCAAAAAAGAATAGAAAAATAATAATAACCCTAGATGGGACAGTTGGGAGACATTCCCATAGACTTGTGCACAACTTTTTTTCCGACTTTGATGTAACCTAACCCAAATATCCCCTATCCTACCCCCACAAATTTTGGTATACTAATGTTTTGGACCATTCTCTATCGATATAACTCACTTCCGACAGTAAAATTCTCACTCCTTAAGGGGGCTGGCTACTTAGGGAGACATGAAAATGTCTCCCTAAGTACCCTTGTCTCCCTAAGTGATGATTATGAACTACTAAATGTCTCCCCAATATCCCTAATAGACTAATACATCAACATGTTCATATAAATGAACATCAGACTAGACTCCTTGACTTGACTATAGGCTACTGTGCATGCTCAATACGCTCCCATCACCAAAACATGAGAAACATAGGGTAAGAGTGAGAGTGATTAGGGTGAAAAAAGGGTTCGGTTTACAGTACAGGTTTAGGGAAGGGTCAGGGTTAGGATTGGGATGAGGTTAAAGGTTATGCCTTTGCCAAATATGATTGTGTTCATCATAAAACACAATAAGCCAGTTCGGTATCTCAGAGGTCAAAAGTTATTCGGGATAAAATTGCTGACGTAATGTCACGCCATGTTACGCGAACACCCATTCTTACCGAATTTATCACGTGCGCGTTGTGCGACAACCTTTTGCGTTTACGCGCGCGTTAGGTCACGTGGGTCATTCGGGATAAAATGTCATTGTACACATGCGCAGTTGAAATACCAAACTGGCTCATTGTGTTGGAACGCATCATAGGTAAAGAGTTGGATATTCACGGACTCGGATGTCCATATGACACCGGCTCCGTCGAACGGATGATACTCAGACTAGACATTTTGATCCTCTCTGAAACACTGAAGACTTTTGGTCATTAAAAAAGATTCTGCTAGAATTAAAACGTAATCGTTCCCACCATTTATCTCATTAAGTCAGTTTGTTTCAAAACTATTCGTAGCATTTTCCTCTCTTGATTTCTGTGCACTTTTAGGACATACGAAAATGATTCACGTAGCCTCTCTCTGTCTTCTTCCAGGGAGTGCGCCTTGCTCTTTCTATGAATATCAATGTAAACGGGGAGCATGCTTCGACCGAAGTATCAAGTGTAACGGCAAGTCTGAGTGTGACTCCGAAAACGACGAGGAATATTGCGGTAAGCTCAAATATAATGCATGGCCTATATTTGTAACCTTTTTTGATCACGTGAATGTAGCAGATTGAAGCACAGACAGGTTTAGAGAGGTTTATTGTTTTCTCATCTAACAGAGATAAATTGTTTTGAATCCTCTGTCAAAATTGAAGTAACTTTAAGTTTACATTCCTCCTGATTTTATATCACTTTAATGTGTTACGGTTGGTATCCTATTGTTTTTGCAAAGTTTAATAGTACTTAACATAAAAACAAACTGTTGACTGCCATTTCAAGTTTTGGTAATTACAAACAAGATATCTCAATCATCTAAAAACTAACGCTTTAGTGTCATATTAATCTGTATTCAATCAGGAGAAAAATCCAGCAACATCACGCTCAACATTGTAACTGGGCTGTCTGTTTTCTTGGAAATCGATCGCCGATATAAAGAAATTCTAATTTTGTTTGTAATACCATCCTTGTTTCTGGGACTTATTTAAGATACACGTGTCGCATAATCACATTGGTAAAAAGTCAGTGTAATACTAGCGCATGTCTTATAAATACCAACTAGGGGCCTACATGACTCTTGATTAAAAAGTGTCATCTCGTCAAAATAAAATCAGAATATAAGTCACCACCAACTTGCCTGGTTTTTTTTTATCGTCAAACCTGGTGGAATTATCCACTTTCTTAAAGTCCATGCCTCTTGATTTTTTTTCTTATAATATGTCCTTATCTGACGTTATTTCTGATGTTTTGGCAGGATTGACGATATTATTCGATCCCTTTTACGACATCCGTCTGAACAACACATCAATTAAAGATGAGGTTCCAGTCAGCTCCGCTGAAGAGTGCGCGCGCATGTGTCTTGACAACGAAAGCTTTCGCTGCGTTTCATTTGACGTCATAATTACCATGGGTACAGGAATGACATGTGCTATGGCTGAAGTTGGATATGTTGTGACATCGAGTGATGACTTTAGCTATGAAAGCCTCGTGCATTTTGAATTGGACCCAACTGTTGGTGAGCAAAACCATGGTTTGATATACAAACTTTATTGTACCCTCTGGACTTGGAATAAGGAACCTGTGCATGATGTTTAAAGATGGTGTAATTTCCTGCAGGCCACAGTTCACAAAGTTGTCATGTCCGTACTTTGACTGAAAGAAAACTGTAATTTTGAACAAACAGTCATTAGTACACTCTGCACTTCCGCTTTATTTATGTGATACGTACGAAGATTGTCCTATACAGGAATTCGCCGACGCCATTTTTCCAGTGGTGCCGCGCTCGCGTGCAGGCTGCCCGCGTTCTTCAATTTGCCAAGTTGAAAACACCCGTTGGTCGAAGCAGTAAATGCTTCTAATTTTGGTCGCCGGATTCGTCTATGCATATACTGTAATAATTAAGAGCGTTTCGCTCCCATTCTAAAACCATTACTTATCAGTGATTGATTTCGCTGTGAAATGTCTCATTGGAAAGCTCACGCTAAAAATATAGCAATGAGAGGTTCAAAGTAAGTTAAATGATAGCCCGATGAGTACAGTTTTGTAAATGAAATTAATCTCATTCGAGTGGAAATACAAAGTTGCCCTTTGCAAAGACTCGCATTGGAACAAAAGCAAGACTGTCTTGTAAACATAATCTTTCAAATTCTTTCTAGGTTGGTTTATAAACTATTACATAAGAATCCATTCAAGTAGCTGAAACTTGCCAGTTTAGCTTCTCTTTCAACCCAATGGTGCAAAAGGTCCATTGCGAAAGATCGTCATATGTGGCGTAAATGATTGGTATCTATTAGCTTGTATACGAGACTATTACTGCCGGTTACTAATGAAATGCAATTTTGAAAAACTTATTTGTTTTGCAGATGGCTCCGATTTTAATGAAGCGAGACACGTGGGATTCATAACCTCACCCATGAAATTTACTGACGAATTCAACGGGCCTCATAGCGGTCAGTTCCCTAGGACCATTTCACCAGACGGGGGAGTCAACTTGATCACGTTTGTCTTTGCTGGTGTGATCACCGAGGAAGAGGAAGGGGCCGGGGATACATGTCTGAATTTTATCGATTTCAACGGGACAGAGACAAATGATGTCATGGCGACGAGTGAGCGAATTTGCCTGTCTGCTTTAAAAACCAACAGCCGTGTGGAAATCAAAGGATGGTCTGCCAGTGTAACGTTCTACACTACAAACATCACGACTAACCAGTTTGTGGTTGCATATAGAGCAGGTATAGTCTTCTCACGGTGGGGGGGGGGGGGGGGGGGGGAGGTGGGGAGGTGGGGAGGGGGAGGGGGAGGGGAACTGCCACCTCTGCATATGCCACTGGCTCCGCTTAACCTGAGCACCAGTGCGCTGCATAAGGCAGCAGTGTAGAACCAACAAATGTATCATTTTTTGTTCTGTAGAATCTAGGCTTTGTTCGAAGAAAATTTTACGAGATATTTTTAACAGGAAAATGTTCACATATTAATATACAGGGTGCCCCACCCCCCCCAAAAAAATAAGACCCAAACAAACAAAAAAACCAAACAAACAAAAACAAAAACGGAACGGCATACCGTACTTCCGCTACCCTGAGACTCAACCTACCTACACCAATGCATGGGTAATTTTGTTAAAAGAAAAATTATACCAAGATCTTCCGATTCGGTCCAGTGTGCTATCAATGGCCAAGGGACCCGACTTTGCTCTACAAAATATGCTCTGAAGCAAAAACTGCAGGACCGAATCGGGAGGTCTTAGTATCATTTTTCTTCATCAGTACACAGGGGCGGATCCAGGATTGTTTGCAAGGGGGGGGGGGGGGGTTCTGATTTTTTCCCCTGTACATTTGCCCCAAAACTTTCTCAAGATTGGTGGCGCCATACTCTTTGTTTTTTTCTTACCCGTACACACAAAATAGTACCTTTACGCGTGTTTTGCTTTTCTTTTCTGGTTTGCTACAGTACCTATAGGTTTCGACCCCCCCCCCCCCCCCACACCCCCGGATCCGCGCCTAGTATAGGTGGTTTGACTCTAAAAGTAGTGGAAGTATGCCGTTCCATTTGCTTTTTGGGGGCCACCCTGTATAGTAACCCAAAGCTAAGAATGATACCCTTTTGGATTAGTCACAACAAGACGTGCCGCATTTTCAGTAGAAAAATATGTTGAGATTGATAACCGTTCTTTTCTCCTTATTTGGTGTATGACAGAGTGGGAGTGCAATGAGACAATCATGATTGATGGTGATGTTGGTCACATTACATCCCCGCTGTTCCCTGACGACTACCCTTTTTTCCTGAATTGCCACACCCTCTTGATCGCCCCAGCTGGTGCCCAGGTGGTCCTTGAGCTGGTTTACTTCAATGGAGTAATATGTTCTATTGGAGACAATTTCCACATTTACGATGGAACCAGTGAATCGTCGACACTGCTCATTAGCTGCAGCAGTGAGGTTACAGAGATACCACAACTGCTGCACAGCACACAGGGGGCGCTGTTGATAGTGTTCACATCAGTTGACAACACAGTGCCAATCGGCATCCCTGGGTATAACCTGACCTATCAATCGGACAATGGTAAGAGACATCATTATTAGACACATCCATGTGTAATTCAAGACTTAACAAGGAATAAAGACTGAAGAAGGAACGAAGTAAACCTGTGTGTGCTATTGATTCTGGAAAGGTATGCAATTTATGAATCATGCGTTACTACCTTGTTTCAACTCTTTAAATTATTTATTCCTATTCTCTCAGAAGTACCACTAAAAACCCTTTTGGCAAGCACTACGACCAAAGTCAGTAGTCAGAATATTTTGGTTTGGGAACCAGACTAAAGCATGGTCTCTGGTCTCATGGCGAAGCCGATCAGACCAAGCCGAAGCCAGATTTTAAAATTCCGCCTCCAGTTCACCACTGGTGCATAATAATGCACGATATGGGACAGAGGGACCCCCCCCCCCCCCTCTTTTGTGTAGGTCATTGTGTTCCCGGAATCTCAGGAATTCTTTTTAGAGGTATAGGGGGATGTGTTAGGTAACAATAGTCTGGCGAGTGTATAGGGTATAGGGACAAAAGGGGGTACCCCTCTGCCCCATGTCGTGCTGGGTATACACTGGTGAATGCGAGTTACCAGGCGATAAGAACGCTATAATATAATACGACTAGTGAACTCGTGAACACGAGAAACACGACGTGATTGGAACGCAGCGTTAGCATGCGAGCGTATGCGCACGACCAGCGTGAACAATGAAGAAGTACGAGTGTGTGTCTGCTGCCACCACGTGTCTCAAAAGTCTCTCGTGCGGAAGAGGTAACAACAATCTGGTGCTTCATGCACTCAAGGTACATGTGTGATAGGTTTTCCCGGCCAATTTCACCATGTTTTCTTTGATTTTAACGCCTGTTTAATTTAGATTGAAATTGAATGATCACGCAGTCATTTGACAATAAAACATAATCATTCATATTCACTATCCGAGCGTTCTATCGTCTTTTAGCTTCACTGGTACCTGTAAATGATGCATTCAAATTAAAATTGTCATATTGTTCATTCAATTGCGTCTGGACCAGCAGTAAGTGGATGATCGGTCATTCATTTTCATTAATGGGCAAACATATTTCACCTTTTTTCAAGCATCTTTTTCTGCATGTCCTTATTCCTATAAAAGTCTTAGTTATCTCAACGTAAATTATACATGCCGTCTTCAATCCGTATAGATGCACACCTCTCTTTCTTAACTAAGTCTTCAGACAGATGGCGAGCCTCCGGGAGGGGAGGTGTGATCGTCTGATGAAATCGGCCCAGAAAAAATACCCAAGAAAAGTGTTCCCGATGGTACCATTGCCAAACATACATATCCCGATGTCTTGCACATGAAGAGATCGATGGGTGAATCAGAACGAAAATGAACAGTAAACAAAGTTAAAAGTGAAAGGATTCATAAATAGGCCCTATGTCAACTTACAGATGCCCCTAATTTCTTTGGTCAAACTTTAAAACAAACAAACAAACAAACAAACAAACAAACAAACAAACAAAGATCAACAGTGAAAAAGAAAATTCATTAGCCCTTTCTATTTCATTAGTTCGTTACATCATCCATCCCTCATATCAGTTCAAATGTTACATTATAATTTATAATTTTCCAATATATATTTTGCACAATTTTTATAAAAACCTCAGAAGACATTAGGAAAATATATCAATTTAAAAATCCTATTAATTTGAATGACCGTTTCATGAAAAATGATTGCCCATAAACGAATAAGAAAAAAAAGCATGGTCATACGTCACACGCACAACGACTTTTGCTACTTTGAATGCTTCAACCGTTAAAGAATGTCACAAAACCCAATTTAAGAATGCAAACAAATGAAGTCTTGAATGCACCAAAACGAAATAGAATGTCCCTAAACGAAAACGAACATTAGGAACAAAATCTTCGGTGCTTAAAAATCGAAACTGAATGCCCAAACAGTGAAAAAGAAACCTTAATTTGATCAGATGTGTAAAAACCACGCGAATTTGAATAAGCAATAATGAAAATGATCAGAATAATTCGCAAATTGGCCGGAAAAATAACCTGGGGAAAACCTATAAAAGTGAAGAAATGTATTATCTTTGCATGGTGGGTACGATATGAGAGAGACTGAGATTGCGGGTAACACCATGTGGAATAAATTTCTTCTTGGAAGATGTGTGGTTCTGAAAAGAACTGGGTTGCGTGTGTAACCGCAAACTCAGTCTATCTCTAATGTATATTATTTGAATCCGTCTCTAGTGCATTAAGCGAGATTTTTGTAACCTTTCCGTATGAAATTAGACTATTGTTTAGAGTGAGCTTTTTCTATGAAACGTAGTATCATTAATTTGTAATTCGATGTACTCATAGGCCTATGCATTAATTTTATGAGTGATATTACATATTTCCTATTGCATTGTTTTCTACAGGTGTTTGTGGCTTACAAACCGCCAGTTTGGAACAGGAAAGCCGACTCATTGGCGGTAAGCCGGCACAAGAGGGCGAATGGCCGTGGCAAGCTGCGATGTTGTTCAACGGACAGTGGATATGTGGTGGATCTCTTATTCACCCACAGTGGATACTAAGTGCGGCTCATTGCCTGTAAGCTTCATGCATTATAATTTATAAAGAAACACATTGTATTTTGTTAGTTCTTTCAAATCTACACATACAAGCAGACGATGTGGCAAATTTGACCTGGTATAGTAACGTACCACTGTTCATTATGTTAACTTTGGTTTTTTAATTATTGTAATTAGACAACATATTTAGAAAAAATGGAAAAGGACAGGTGATGTTTTGGCCATTTATCGTCCCAAATTTCTTCTGCTTACATTTTGCCTGTATTTATATCGCTTTAATTTCTCCTCTTCTTTCCAGTGGTACCGCCATTAACCGACCCGAAATGTATCAATTCAGAATGGGAAACAACAATCTGTTTGAAACTTCAGAAAATACGCAGATGCGACAGGTTGCAGAGATATACATGCATCCAGACTATGAAATAGGTCAAGGTTTTGATGGTGATATTGCTCTATTCAAACTTGAGGATCCATTCAATATCACTCAATTCGTCCGCACCGTGTGCTTGCCTCAAGACATGGAGCTTGACCTCCCAGTCAATACCGTTGCTACTGTCACTGGCTGGGGAAGGATCGTACCATTTGGTAAGTGAATGAAAACAAACCATCAATACATATCCAGTTCAACTTATTTCAAACATAACTCCCCGAAGAATAGGAGCAGGATCTAAATGCTTATTTTTTAGTTTAAGTAAAACGAAATGGTGATGATTCACTTGTTTACTTGAACGAAGTTGTTTACAGCGGTGTTAGTTACGGTACCTAGATACAGACACTTTAAAGACTAAATTGAATGCTATAATTTTGAATTAAGTTGGTTTTTAAAGTGCTATTTGTATCCAGTTTACTTGCGTAAGAGGGCTCTACTTTTGCTTGATAATAGAAGGAAATCTGGGTCCTGATTAAAAAGACTCATAACAGTAATTAAAAAGGATTCCTCAAAAGTAACCCGTTAGCAATGTTTTGAACAACAAATAAGGTTTAGTGCTCTACTGAAATCAGTTGTCAAAATATACATGCACCATTTTTGTTCTCGTGTTCCGCCACCATGCTCCAATTCATATCAAAGCCTGTACTTTAAATTCAAGGTTAAAATAAACCTCTGCATTACACTAGCATCATGCCTGATCAAAATGCCATACATGTGACCCGACACTAATAAACGAGAAATGTCTATGACTAATAATTTCCAACAAAACTTTTGCCGTGAAACTTAAAGGAGACATGGGAATACACAATAACCTTTAATATACCAGTGTCATTGAACTCTTATTTTGGTCGGTTTAAGGTGAATCTAGTGACTACCTTCTAGAGCTGGAATTGTTCATTATAAACCAGACGGTGTGTGCTTCACGATGGAATGAATTTAGTATCGATATCACGGATAGCATGCTGTGTGTGGGACGCCCAGACAAGAGCGAATGTCAGGTAGTGGAGCAGGGGCGGATCCAGAGGGGAGGTTTTGGGGGTCGACCCCCCCCCCCCCCCCCCCCCCCCCCCCGTTGCCATTTTGTTAGTTTTTTTTTGCTGCTTGTAAGGGCCTAGGCCTACGCCTGAAGTTGCAAACCAGAAAAGCAAAACCCTGTAAAGTTCTTATTTTGCGTGTACGGGTAAAACAAAACAAACAGGTTAAATGGCGCCACCAGCGTTAAGAAAGTTCCCCCCATCTCCCGACCCCGACCCCCCCCCCCCCCGACCCCTCCGGCCCCGCTTGTAAATTTTTGGGGGTCAATTTTTTGGGCAAATGTACACAAAACAAAAATCAGAATCCCACCCCTGCAAACATTCCTGGATCCGCCCCTGTAGAGGTCTATACTTTTTGTGTTTTGCAACCATGGTAAATTATGTGCCGGTAGCGACTTTCAAAATGTGCTGGTGGATTTAAATCATGGAGCAACATCTGCTATAGTTTATTCGGGGTTGGTGTGGGGTTTAAAAAAAAGTTGCACAATAGCACGGAAGGCAAATGAGCCGAGTTCATATTTTACTAAAGTTTTCAGGCCACTTTATGAAGCATTGATTAGCTTTTGGCACATAAAACAATGCGCCTTTTGGTATTATTGATTCTTCAAAACGTCTCCGTCAAACCTTGTAATTCAGGGGGATAGTGGAGGACCACTGGTGGTGCAGAATGGAGCACAGTGGACAGTGGTCGGTGTGGTTAGCTTTGGCCGTCCGGACTGCAACTCGGCGTACTGGCCTAACGTTCAGACCAGAGTGAGCTCATATGTAGACTGGATACAGCCAGTATTTGAAGGAGACACTATGAACATCTAACAAAAGAAAACCTACGCAGTCCTTTGTTTGTAACAAAGGACTGCGTGTGTTTTCTTTTGTTAGATGTTCATAGTGAGAGGAGCCAATAAGACGTAAGAAACAAATTTGAGAGCTACTCATAAACATTCAAGTTACATGTTGCACTGCATTGGGGAACAGCTTGCGCCTATAGATTGCAGATTTTCTGTAGAGAAAACTGTCTCATGCAGCCTGCACAATCCCGTGGTGGTGCCCATCTGTAAAAGGGTCTGTACTTGGAGATTGCCACATAGTTACCTGTCTTTCCTAAGTGTTACCAGAATGATAACTGCTAATGAGATATTAGATTGAGTACATACATATTTGATTAGGCGAAGTTTGTATTGGAGTTAATTTCGAAACTTAAAACCTCACGCTGAATGGCTAATGGAAGAAGAAGCACGTTGTGTTTTGTGATTTCAGTTTAGAGAGATTTCTGGAAGCGACAATATATCACATGCTTGCGTTTAAAGTGATTTGAGGCTTTGCATCGTTAAGAGTGTAACTGGAAAGACATTTTTTTTGTGGACACACCATGTGACGTAACTAAAAAGAGAAGTGTGGTTCATAGAAGAAATCGGAGGTATATACTTCATGTTTTAGTCAGTATTGTCTGACCAACATTAGGAGAAAAAAAACCAATTTCCCGAGTGTCTCAATTTTTTTGATGACGGTCAGTGCATACTGAAATGTCGTGTTTATACCTTCTCTCCCGAACAGAGACACTGACAATGTGGGAGACTGCAACATAAGGCAAGATAGCTCAGTTGGTAGAGCACCGGTACGGTATTCCGGAGATCAAAGGTTCAAATCCCGCTCCTGCCAATTTTCTTTTCTCACTTTGAAAACTCAGGTCCTTTGAAAAACCACACTGCTCTTTTTTAGTTACCTCACGTGGTATATCCCTACAGTTTTTACTCTTGTAAGACTATAAGGTTGCATTATTTTCAGAAAAACAACACAAAGGCTAGTATTGTTGATTATATGTCAACGAGGATTAAACAATAAAGGAAATTATTTGTCATCGAATCTGCAGAAGACAGTGTTTGCATCGATGATGAGTACTTGTGTAAATGGGGAGGTTGCGTCAACCGGATTGTAAAGTGCAATGGTATCCCACAGTGTCTCTCTGGAAGTGATGAAGAATATTGTGGTAAGAGCACTAATGCAAATGTATGGCGGGCCTTTTCTTATATCCTCCATCTGAGTTTGTTATTCAGTTGCCAACGTCTATAATTAGTGAACTTGGTCCTTTGGCTAAAGGGGCAAATAGAAGCTTCGTTCATATTTCAAGTTCTTGACTGTCACAACGTGACTGCAGTTTTTCATTTATTTAAAAGCCTTTCAGTGATACTCACACCAACCATACAGGGTGGTAAAAAAAAACCCACAAAAAACGGAACGGCATACTTCCACTACGTTTAGAGTCAAACCACCTGTACTGATGGATCGAGAATCTTTTCAGAAGCAAACAAGACCTCTCGATTCGGTCGGGTAGGTTTTGCTCCAGAGTCTATTTTGTGAAGCAAAGTCGGGTCACTTGGCCATTTGTTCCATGCATGATGTTAGCATATACTTGTTATACCTCGGGACCAAATGACCCCTGACTTTGTTTCACAAAATAGGATCTGGAACAAAAAACTACTAAACCGAATCGGGAGATTTTGGTATCATTTTTCTTTTAACAAAATTACCCATGCATTTGTATAGGTTGTTTAAGTCTCAGGGTAGCGGAAGTATGCCGTTCCGTTTTTGTTGTTGACCATCCTGTATCTTACAACATAACACCCCGTTAGTTTTTTGTCCCTTTTGCTATTCAAGAAGTCAAAACTCAGGCTCGAAAACAGTACAAGGGAAAATGTTATTTGCAGTTTACTTTTTGTTCAGATTCGCTGCTGGGTATCTTTGATCCGTTCTACGATGTCCGCTTGAACGACTCATCCATTCGAGCTCTTGAGGATGTGAAATCATCTGAGGAGTGCGCCCAAATCTGCCTGGATCGTCAGGATTTTCAGTGCTATGCATTGGACGTCATCAATAAATTGGATGGATCCCTACAGTGTGCAATGGCTGAAAAAGGATTTGATGTAGTGCCGAATAGGAGAGCGAGGCATTTGACGAGAGCAAATCATGCTGGATATGGAGTGCACTTTGAGTTGGATCCACATGCTGACGGTGAGTTTCTTATTCACCCCAGACAGTCCATTTGTGCACTCACACATGGAAATCTCGATCAGTTAACAAAGTGAAGATTAAGCATTGCTATGGCCTGTAACAAAAAGAGTTTTTCAAAGTGAACAAAGAAAACTTGCAGGAGCGGGATTCGAACCTGCGACCACCGGAATACCGCACCGGCGCTCTATTAACTGAGCTATCTTGCCCTACCTGGCGGTTTCCCAAATTGTCTGTATCTTTGCTCAGGTGGGCGCTAGTCATAAGCGATAAACCAAGAATGCCGTGTAGACAGGGATCACGGCCAATTTTTACGATACAAACTAGGAAGCTATATTGTGGGGATCACTCAATGAGGATACGACTTTTTAACTCATCATTCGTCAAACAATTCAAAAGGGAAACTGACAAGGTAAATTTAAATACATTTTCAAAGTGAACAAAGACAACTGGAAGGAGCGGGATTCAAACCTGCGACCTCCGGAATACCGTACCGGCGCTCTACCAACTGAGATTTTTGTCTCGCCTGAACGAAATTCAGAGACTATGCAATCACTATACTGTACGTAGTCCGTAGCCCGTAGTCCATATGTGTTATTTTTGTTAAAGTTTCGACAAATTGGTCTTATACTCAGATTTGAAGTCCTATTGCAATCAAACTTGGGTCATGCATTCAACAATGCAACCTTTATATGATGCTTGTGTCAAAGGTCATTTGCTGTCAAGTTCTCTAAAATAGGCTGAAATTGTCCAACTTGCCTCATTTGAAAACTGGAAGTCAAATTTGAATCAAACTTGGGTCATGCATGCACTATTGTAACCTTTATATGATAGTCGTGTAAAAGATCAAGTACTCTGGTCAAAGGTCATGTGAGGTCAAGTTGTAAAAGAAGCTGGATTTGTCAAATTTGTCATCGTACTATTGTGCCGATTGAGGTGTCAAAATGTGCAGAGAACATGATTAACGTTTAAGCAGGCGAGACGTGTGGTTCGAGAACCACCTTGTGTTACAGAAGTGACCACCAAACACAATTTTTGTAGTTATTTTTCTCATAAATTGGCCACACGCCTCTTGACCTATTTAACCAGTTCGCGCTGGGATTATTTTGGCAGAAAATTTCTATTTTTTAAAATGGCAAAATATAGCAGCCAACTTATGATATACAGCCAAACGCCACAACTACTGATGTGCAAGAGTCATTTCAACAGTATTTGTACATTCTTGCCGAAACCTCATTGCAATACTCCGGGTGCGCCCACCGGAGCGTAAATTGTAGAACATGCCGTGCACAGCGGCCAAGTTCAAGTTCAACACACGGTCCGCCTCTACAGACTTCTCGGACTTTGTGTGTGTGTACAAAACAAATGAGGGATTAGCGTATTGAGACGTCACCCGGAGGTGAGTCGAGGCCAGCTTGACGTTTTAACCCGTCAGCCGTGCCCGTGTATAAAAACAGCCAGATCGCGTTAACTCGTCCTCCGACGCGAACTGGTTAAAAGTCCGGGTAGACTGTTTCCCAGTCCTGGTAGGGTTTTAATACCTTAATCAAAATAATCGACCGTCAGTGCAATGTTGTGAGTGATATAAATCCTAAATAGTATGTTCATTTTGAAGCCGAAACTGTTATCTGTTTGATATTAGATATTTTACTGTGTGATATTCGAAAGGAGCAAATCGTGTAAAAACATTTATGGTATTTTCTTATTTTGCTTTTGCTCAAATAATCCTAAATCCTTGACTAATGGTTTCCATAATGATTATCATTATCAACAGGCTCAAACTTTGATTCTAGTGCGTACCGTGGTGTGATTGCGAGTCCGGGCAAATTCAAGGAGTACAATGGAACTATGCGTGGAAACTTTTCTCTACTGTTCCAACCGAGTGGGAAAGTCAACACCCTTACCGTCACGTTTGCCGGGGTAACGACCAATGAAGATAACTCGGCCGATTGTATGAATTTTGTCATTATTAATGGAACTGAGTCCGAGGATGTGGAATCTACCGGGGTCGACTTCTGCCTGTATGAATTGAAGAGGAGGAACGGCAGCATTGAAATCAAAGGCTCGTCGTTTATGCTGGAGTTTCACTCTAACGAGTTCTCATTGAACCAGTTTGTAGCTTGGTATGAGGCAGGTGAGAAGGTCCAATGATAAATCCCAAGCAATGGGAGACTTGAGACGCAGGTGGCGTTCTCAGAACTACGCGCGCATGCTCAGAACTACGTGCGCATGCTCAGAACCATTGATCTCCATTATACAGACTGGATGGGACACCGCGTCGTGTTTGTGCACGAATGCCCGGCCGCGCAATGGCGGCGCTTGTGGAGGGTGGTAAACGCGCACTGTGTGTTCTTTTTATGTACTCAGTCTTGAAAAGTGGATTATATTACAAATTCTTAGCCTAAAACGTCATGGTGAGTTTAAGCGCCCCCAAAAACATCAGTAAAAAAGTTAACTGCTGTTCAAGTTTTATCACACCTGTAAGTCATAGAGCAGTTGTGTAAAGTAAATGTAATAACCGTATTGAATATTATTCTGAAATTACATCGTATTTTTAATTCTGAGCACCCATTGTTAGCTTACATGTATTATTTTATAAACGAAACACTCACAAGAGAGAATGCATCGAATATGTACCGGCAATTGTGGACTCCCTATTGTCCCTCTTTTGTTTGTACGTTAACTTTTTCGGAAGGCCTCCCATGCAAGCTTTGTACACGGATTTTAATCGTGGACGTTTGGTCAATCGTGGATCCTTTGTCTACGCCCTGACTCTTTTGTCCCTAGGCCTAGTTCACGATTGCCGGTATCAATACACACCCACCCACACACACATAGTCATGTAAACGGGTGCAATCGTGGACCTCTAATTGTTCCTCTTTTGTTTATACTCTAACTTTTTCGGAGGGCCTCCCATTGGTTTTGTACACGATTTTCAATCGTGGACGTTAGGTCAAACGTGGACCCCTTTGTCTACGCCCGAATTCTTTTGTCCTAGGTCCACGATTGCCGGCATATACAAACTCACAACGCAGACATACACAGCTACCGTAGTTAGTATCCCATCAAGAATGCCAATAAGTATTGTTATAAGCGACCGCCCCTCGTATAATTTTTTAAAATTGTGTTATTAAAGAAGTTTCGTTTCTGTGCATTAACTTTGTCTGTAGTTGTAACGTTATACATGTACATACATTGATAACAACGTTATAGACGACCGTTAAATAATAATTATCAGCTTACTTGTGAAAGGATATTCCTTTTTCCGGACTTACGTTCCGGGCAATTTACTGCCACGCACACGTTAACAATTGTTCTTGTCTATTTTGACCAATTCGGGTGCGAAATCCATTTTTTCCCCACGAAAATAAAGAATTAAAGAAAAAAAGTCCTCCACTTTTTCAAAAACTCCGTTTGAAAGTGCACACAACGCAGTTGCGTCACGTTCGTTCTTTACCCTCTATTTACACGGCAACTTTTGAAACTTTGGGCCCTGTTCTACGGAAACATCAAGATTGGTTTAATGAACAATGATGAGAAGATCAAGAAACTTTTTGAAGAGAAACACCGCTTACACCTATCCATGATCAATGATGAAACATCCGCATCAACGTGTGTATCCACCACGCTTGGCAATGACCTCCAGACATCTTCTCATGGTGTTGATGAGTCTGGTCACCCGCTGCCGAGGGATTAGCCATCCATTCTTCCTGCAGTAATCGCGACAAGTCTTCCAGAGTGCTTTCTGCTTGGATACGGGCATACACATCGTTTCAGCAGGTCCCAAAGATGCTCGATGGGATTGAGGTCTGGTGAATTTGCCGGCCAAACTATTTTCTGGATCCCCAAGAAGGCGTTCACCTCTCTCCCTCTGTGAGGACGGGCGTTATCGTCCATGAAGACGAATCCATCACCATGGGCTGCGGCATACGGTGCAACATATGGACGCAGGATATCGTCAACATATCGTTGCGCATTCAAATTGCCATTGATCTGCTGAACAAATGGTGTTTTGTTGACAAGACTTATCCCAGCCCAGACCATGATGCTTCCGCCACCGGAGGATGTCACAGGTTACACACAACACTCGGCATGCTGTTCTCCACTTCGACGCCACACACGTTTTCTGCCATCATACAGGCATGCACACACAGTCTTGTGAATTTTGAAATTGGGTAATTTTGCCTTCAATTTGAGCTCAGTCAACCATGAATAAGAGGATGCCTTCAATTTTCACACAACAGTTGCCTAACACCAACACACTTGATGTGATCTTTGAAAAGTTCTTACTTAAGAAACTGAGGGGTCATTTAGGGGGGGGACTCTTTTTGTGTTGTGTTTATATATATATATATATATATATATATATATAATAAAACGCGCACTCGGATCGGCGTTTAGACGCGGTGTCCTATCCAGTCTGTATAATGGAGATCAATGCTCAGAACTAGCGTAAAAGGACGGATATGTCTGCTGCCACCACGCGTCTCAAAAGTCTGGAAGACTTGTTGCTGTAAAAAAGATGCAAATTAATGAGAAAAGAAAGATTGAATACCGTTGCTGTTATGTAGGACAAAGATTCGTTTTGACGTAAAAGGAAAATTGACATAATTAATGAAGTCTTTTGCTTCTTTTCAGAATGGAAGTGTGATGAAACAATCATGGTCGATGATGTTGGGCAAATTACATCCCCGATGTACCCGTCCAACTACCCCTTATTCCTGAATTGCCGAATCCTCTTGATCGCCCCAGCTAGTGCCCAGGTGGTTCTGCAGTTGGTGTACTTCGATCCACTAATATGTTTTAACGACGACAATGTCGCCATTTATGATGGAACCAATGAAACAGCCAACTTGCTGGTTAGCTGCAAGAGTGGTGCTTTGGAGCCGCCTCGAATGCTGTCCAGCTCACAGGGGGCGCTGTTGATAATATTCACATCAGGTGGCCGTACGCCGCAATCAGCCCATCCAGGTTTTATCCTGGCCTACTATCCTGCTTGGGGTTAGTATAAATCTATAGGTAGATTGAAAATTTGGTATGGTCATGGGAGGTTTTTGAGCACGAGTAACACCCTAAACCAAGAAAAGCTTTGGGTACACAAAAATTACCAAACTGAAGTATTAGCAATAAAGAAACAACTACAAAACGAAAAAGAAACTAAAACCCCAAAGGATGGTTTAACTAATTTTTCTCACCCGATATTTCGTCCACTTAGGTATTTCGGTTGATTCACAACTCAGTGCACCGCCAGCGGCAAGCCAGGGAAAGCCAATTTCCCACTTTCGGGTCGACATCGCGTCTATCGCGTTGTATTAGATGGTAAACAGTACAGCAGTATGGATTTCGCGCGAATGCGAGTGGATGATAAGTTAAAGCAAGTTTTGACTAATCGAGGAATACCTTGTGCGGAAAAGAAGATAGAGGAGTTGATAGATTTAGCGGAGAAGGGGTGTAAGAACTACGGTCGATGCATTGGCGATACCCACTTCCGGTTTTTCGATATCGACTTTTTCCCATGACGCACTGCGTAATTTGGCCTCTCCCCGGTTGACGCTGGCGGCGCACCGAGTTGTGAATCGACCGAATTCTATCGCCCATCGATGTTAATTATGAGTGCAATGGCCCCAAGATCTTGTGCATAATTCCACAGATTGCGGATTCGAGGCCAGCCTTCGGATCGTGGTGCTTGCGTCCAGCGGTAGCGATTTCTCGTCAAGGCTGGGGGACGGAGAAAAAATAACAACTTTGACGCGCTTGTTGTGCAATGACGTCACCCTTATTGTATTTGTTTAATTTGTTTTATCAACCACGTACGAAGTATTATGGGGATGCTAAAAATATGTAAACTTTATACTTGCCTCTTATTAAAACCTGCCGAATGCATTACATCTGGTTTCCGTTCTGTCGACGAATTCCATAAAACTTTATAGTGTCAAAATGCCCTGTTCCCAGGATAGCTTACCAGACCAGCAGTGGCGTAGCTAAGTGAGGGGGGGGGGGGGGGGCTTGGGGGCGCACGCCCCGCCCCCCCCCCCCCATAAAAAATCATCGCTCCCCCCTCCCAAGTCGCCCCCACTAAAAATTTCGCAAACGCAGAAAATAATACAAGTTTTCCCGGCCAATTTAAACAAAATTGTATTCAAATTTACCTAGTCAGTTTCCCTTGTGGATTGTTTGACGGATTATAAGTTAAAAAGTCGTATCCTCAAGAGATCACTCATCTCCACAATGTCGCTTCCCAGGTTGTAACGTAAAATTGGGTGTGATCCCTGGCTACACGGTATTCTGGGTTTATGACTTCTGACTAGCGCCCACCCAAACAAAGATAGTGACAATTTTTCAAATTCATGAGGTCGCAAAGATCATTCAATTTCGTAAAAGCCACCAGCCAATTTCATCAATTGGCAAACATTTTTCAAATGTTTACATTCAAATTCGTTTCAATGGTATGTACTTTATATATGATTCGTATTTTAATTTGACGTGGCCCAAACATTAGCAGAAATATAGAAGAAAACACAAATACCAGTGCAACTATCGCAAGGCTATAGCGAAACATTTTGTTTTCATTGCAAACTTATCACCATAACTTTTTAAACTTTACTTAACAGTCTTCTATATACAGGGTATAGGCTTTAACTTTAATCACGGGATAACAAAGCAAAAGGACCAATTATTGCAATTAAGACAAAACACATGCATATGACGTTAATGAAATGCCAACAACACGTAAACGCATCTAAGAAAAACTCAAGTGCCAGTAAAAGAGCTATTGCCAGCTTCCTCGAATAAACAAGCCATAACTCATGTTTAATTTGAACGCACAGAATTTTAAATTCATTGCCCATAAACGAAAAAGAAAAAACTAGCAACAAATGCATGTGCGCTTCGATGAGTCTTAATTTGATTTCATGAATTATAGATAGGTAGTAGAAATTCAACTGAAGATTGGTGAAAACGTAGTCTTAAATGCCTATAAACGAAATAGAATGACTAAAACGAACCTGAATGAAAAGAATGAAATCATGTGTGCACAAACACGAAATTTAATGCAATAGTAGCTAATAAGAAACCCTGGTTTGATTGAATTAGAGGAAATGCGTGAATTTGAATGCATGTAAATGAAATTGAATTAATTTGTGATGAAATTGGCCGGGAAAACCTATAGTATTATAAAGAAAAAACACTTTGAGCGCCCCCCCACCCCCCCCCCCCCCCCCCACTGTAACAACCCCACCCCCACCCCCACCCCCACCCCCAACCCCACCCCATGGAGACAGCCCTGGCTACGCTGCTGCAGACCAGTCGTTCACTAATAAATAAATACAAACAACAAACATTGGAGTTTACATACGCATCATCCCCGACCAATACTTTTTCGGAAGAACGCACAGTCAGTTCAACTGTTGTTAGAGAGATCATGTAATCGGAAATTGTTTTTGGTGTCTCTTGTGTCTCCTAGGACATTTTTGAAAATGTGTGCTGATGTTTGTGTGTTTTGGTGCACCGTGCACGTAAAAGTCAATGACCCATGGCAAAATATTGGGGGGGGGGGGACCACTGCCATAGCCGTCCCCCAAAACAAAAAATATTGGGGGGGGGGGGGGGGGGGCGTGTCCCCCCCCCCCCCCCCCCCCCCCCCCGGGATCGCCGCCCATATGCTTGCGTCGTTGAGCAAGACATATGTCACTAGTTGCTTCTCTCCAGCCAGGACTCGGGGCATAGTAGGTTGTTGTGTTTGAATTAGCCCTTTGCGCTGAAAAGCAGTAGGCCCTACTTGTATACTCACAGAAAGCTGAAAGATGAGCAGGGGGGAATTATAATGTACCACCACGTTGATGGCTATGTGGATCATTAAAAATATTGTTATCGTTATTATTGAATGATTCCCCCACTTTGCGCTTATCCTAAGGCTCAACGGAATCTCCAATGGAAACAACTGGTGCAACTGAGACCACAAAGAAGCAAGTTGTACCGACCACAAAGCCTTGTAACCACGACCGAGAGAAGGAGCTTCAGCAGCAAGCGAACCTCTTCAAGAACGCGCTGATTGGTGTGTCTGTGGCAGGCGGCCTGCTGATTCTCTTGCTGCTCTTCTACGTCATCTATCTGATCGAGTGGAAATCTGACCTGAGGAAACAGCTGGAGACCCTGAAAAAACAGAAAGCAGCAGAAGGTTGTACATTTGATATCAACATTTGTCACGGATACAATTCTTGAATAATGTAGAAGAGTTAGTGACACAAGCTCAAACATGAGCAGCATAAACATTCATGTCCTACATGTATGCTAGCTCCTGAAAAGGTGAATTGATGGAATCATAATAGGTTCGTTACATAAAACAACTCGGAGATATTATTTTTAAAATCACATTTCCTATGAACTTGTACACGTGAAAGAAACCTACAGCCCCTTATAAACAGACAAGGAGTCGGCGAATACTAAATGACCGATCTTCATAAATTCTTCAGCTGATATTGCTAAACGTTTGTTATATTAAAAAGAAACTGATTAGACGTGTTTAGCTCTCCTCTTGAAATTGATGTGTAAAATACTATAAAGTAAGCTCACCTCAATTACCATACCGGCACAGCATAAAACACTGCCTATTCACCCTGCATAGTAGCCCACAGCGCCACCACAAAGCTGATACGCATCGATGATTGGCCAGCAATAAATATCTACACGATGACGCTGTGTCAAATCCCTAGCTGCCCAACGCCGTTAGAAGGCATGCTAAAAATCTTGCAAAAAATAATCCTGTATCGCAATGTCGGTGTATTACGGATTGACAAATTGGAAGGGTCGATCTGAAAAGTTCAGGAGACGTCAAAAATACGGGTCAACCTAGACAACTAAAAAAATAGCGTGGATTGTAGATGTTTTTTCTCAGTTTTTGTGAAGTGCGCGGTTTCGCGAAAGGGCAGAAAATATTGCTTGTCTTTGTACCCCTTCACTCAAATTGGTAATTAATGAAATAGTTGTCTAGGAAGCTTATTTATTCAGGATTATTTTGGTACATAACTTATCTATTTTGCGTCATTCTTAAGATGGGTCATTTCTGATCGGTCAATGTTTTGCGTGTGTAGTCAATACACGCTATACACGAAATGTGTGTATGGGCTGACAAAATCGTGGAAACACATGTACGACGCAGAAGAATTCAATTTATTAAGATTTTCCTGGGGAAAATACGATCAGATGTTGTATATAGATCAGGAAATACATATTATTTTCAAATATTTTAGATTTATTCTTTTAATATGTATAAAATCAGCCAGTTTATCGCGAAGTTCGAGCGATGATTCGCAGGTGCCATATTCGAAATTTACGATGCTGCACTCACTATTTATTTGGACTCCCTAGCTTTGCGATTTTTAGCACGCTTCGCACAAAGGCCACGAAGGTCACTACCGAATTAATGTGTACCAATGCAGGGTGTAAATGCTGTGCCGGCCAGGCTGGCTGGGTTCAGCTTCGTCTGTTTCTAGCTACATGTTTGCCTCGTTCGAAGACTTCCATCCTATTATGCTCCTTTTCTTCTCCATATATTTCAATGTTTCCATCTTCCTTCATTCTCCAAACATGTCCAATCCACATCTATCGTCTACACTTCAGCTTGAAATTATCATTTACTTGGATAATCTGAGAACTGCTTTATGCTGTTGTTTAAATGTTCAATTTAATTATTTTACATTAATACCTCTTTGGCATTTTTTTTTTTGGGGGGGGGTCAGTTTTACGAAATTCCCGAGAAAAGGAATTATCGAACTCATTCCGCGACTAGTCGCACATAATAGCCACACGGCTCGGCTGAGGGTAGTCTTGGTTCCAAGACGTCCTTAGTGTGTTGCGATGTACAGCGCGCACGGCAGCGCCCTCCAGCTAGCTACACACACACACACACACACACAGTCATGTAAACAGGTGCAATCGTGGACCTCCCATTGTTCCTCTTTTGTTTATACTCTAAACTTTTTCGGAAGGCCTCCCATTGGTTTTGTACACGATTTTCAATCGTGGACGTTAGGTCAAACGTGGACCCTTTGTCTACGCTCGAATTCTTTTGTCCTAGGTCCACGATTGCCGGCATACACAAACTCACGCCAAGGCAAAATCGCTAAGAACGTCTTTGGCATTTCGCAAGGGAGCGCGCGCGACCTGCTTATGCATAATTTAACAGGCGGGTCAAACGAATAATCGCGCTTGCGCACTGGAGGAAACTCATGTTTAAGTAATAACTTACTAGTCAGTTAACGTTCTGAGCAAAGTGATTCTGGACTGGCAAACAGGATTGAGAAATCTTCGGATTGTTCCAAAAATGTGATCTGGAATATCAGACGTCATCTCTGCCAATTTCAGTCCCAGATGTTGAGCACGATGTAATAACTGATCAACGGCCAGAGCTTTCAATGGCACGACGACAATAATCAGCGCTTTCTCCAATTTGCATTCGGTTACTTCGTTCATGGAGGTAGGAAACACCTCCATGCTTCGTTTAAGAAATCTAAGACCAATGGAGCAGCTTGAAAAATTACTCTTGCCAAATCCCGTTAGTAAATTAACGAACAAATCATGGCCACGTACAAATTGATGAATGGCACTGATCTGATGACTTTTTAGCTTTCCAAAGCCCATTTTTTTTGCTGTAAAATCGATTGCTTGGTCCACGCGGTCAAACAATTTTTCCAACAAACATCGAATGGCTTGGTACTGCGCTGCACGTTCATATGTACGTACACGTAAACTAGACTAGTGAGTGTTAGCTATTTACATGCGATAATGCAGCTACGTCACACGCGCATGCAAATGCCACACAGTTCTGCTCGCGATTTCGCGAGCAGAACTTGCGAAATTCCCAAGACGGTCTCAGCGATTTGGCCTTGGCGTGTGTGTGTGTGTGTGTGTGTGTGTGTGTAGCGAGAGGGCGCTGTCGACCGGCCGTGCGCGCTATACGTCGCACCGCTAAGGACGTCTTGGAACTAAGACTAGGCTGAGGGTAGAGAATAACGTCAACATAAAAATAATGCGTGTTTGTAATAGACCTGTTCGATGTTTTACGTGGCAAATTATTAAGGGACAACTTTTTAATGTTCGCACTTTGGGGAAATATGTAAATTTTACTTAATTCCTCTCATCTTTGAGTGATTTGTACTTTTAGTCCAATGAACAAATCCTATCAGCCCCTTGACGTATTGGCGAAGTCCCTTGCGATATACGTACACACACGGATGTCGGACTTTTGTGGAACCATATTCGCGGCTGTGTTTGTTGAATATGTCAAGGTGCGGGGTTTAACGGATCGGTCTATCGTCGTCTGATCTCTTTGTTACTTGGAGCAACCTTGTACGCCTGACTTGAACTATGTTTGTTGTTTTTCCTTATCAATCAGAGGACTACACCAAGCAGAACGATTATGAACTGATGCAAGATCCTGGATATCAAGGGAGATCCAATGACGCATTTGTTTCCATCTAGCAAGTTCACAGCAATTAAACAACCTGTTTTTAAATAAAGATTTAATAGCAATTCAGCAAGGTTTTCCTTTTACAAAAAAGTAGCCAAGATGTTCAGTTTATGAACTGCTTGCTTTTAGTTACGTTTTACAAATTATTCTATGCGAACTAAAAACGAACTTCGAGGTTATGATTTCACATTTTCGTTTATATATCTGGATTTCACAATTATTTTAAAATAAAAGAAAGCATAAGCTTACAGTTTACGCCCTTTGGAACACCCTTTGCTTTTGCGTTAACTGCACCATCTTCGCATCTGAAGTGCCTGCCTACCCACCTGATACAGGAATTTGTGGAAGAAATTGAAAATTAAAGAGATTACATGTACATACTATCAGGTACATTGGCATAGTCAATGTCAGCCCTTTCGTGATAAAAAAATTTCCCTTTCTTCACAGTGATGCCCTAGCTATATGGCGCAAAACTGAAGGTGTCCAAAACAGCATTTGCACCTGCCTTTGTAAAGTGCTCAGCGCCTGATTGGATTACATCAAATCAGGTGTCCTATGAAAGCTGACATTAAAGAGGAAAGAAAACCAATTTGCATTTTTCTACTTTAGTGGCTTTTCTGAGAGCTTATGCCTCCCCAAACCTAACAAAGTAGGTTTAAAGAGTTTATGCATGGATTTGGCAATTTTAGAGAAGTTTTACTTTGGAGTCTCTTTCGCTCAGAATCAGAAAAGCTCGGGGTCAACCGCGTGTTTACAATCCAATCGTGTGATGACGTAGCTGCGTAGGGATAGATGACGTCACTATGCGAGTGCCCATTGTGTTTGCGTGCATGCATGTGTACTATGTGTTGGTTTTGCCCTATTTTTTAATGTTCCTGGCGGTGCATTATTGCATGAACGTTGCACTGATGACTTTTTCATTATTTTTTTAATGGGGTCTTTGTGGAGCAGGAAGCTTACTCGTGTCTTATTCATCCATATTTTGACACTGAAATTTGGGTTTGGAATTTGTGTGGATGGAGAGATATACCGTACCCTGTGGAGACATGAAAACAATAGAGACAAAGGGACTGAATAGGTCTCCACTAGGCAATTATAGGGTTAGGTTGTCTCCACAATGAATTTTGTGTACAAAGACTATGGGGGTTTGATTAAGTACAGGGACAAAGTGGAAAACAATGCCATGTCTCCACAGGGATGCAAAAATGCAGAAATGTGGATGGATTTGTGTGTGCGCCGCGAACATAGTCTGGTAACTGCATTGTATCTGTCTCAATGAAATGAATTAAAAAATAGCTGGCCTGACGTTTCCAACTTAAGCAAGTTCTTTCTCAAAAGCATTTGCCTTTGAAAAAGAACTTGCTTAAGTTCGAAACATCAGGCCAGCTAATTTTTTGATTTGTATATTTCAGGTCCATTCAGTCAGTCAGCAGTTTGCAACAGTATAATTCATTTTTAATGAAATGAAAACATACAGTGACGTCGCGATACGTACGTACAGGCGTACACGTATTTGTATGACACCTGGTCGCCGTGGACAACATTTTCGCTCTGGAATAAGGGCAGAATCTGATGGCTCGTGGGAGGAGTATAGCGTAGATTCTGAAGATGTTCAGCTGCATAATATTTATCAACTGTAATACATTCGAGCTCTGAATAACTCCAAAAGTAAGCTAGGAAGGCCGTGAATTCGGCAACAATTTCCAAGAAAGTACGACCAGCTGACGACGAAAATGTCATAACACACGCTGCAGACGTGGTGCAGTGGCCGCGCTGCTGCTGGTCCACTGAGGCCAAGTAAGCGCACACGCGTCATAAGCATACATTTGCATCCTTAATGATCTTTGCAGGAATTGAGACCAAACGCTCACTCCAAGGGGCAATTTTAGTAATTTTTTCAATGAAATATATTATAATCGTTCTTTACCAATTTGTATTCGGTCAGAAGAACATACAAGCTCTCAGAAAAACCAATAAAGCGGAAAAATGCAACTTGGTTTTCTTTCCCCTTTAACCTTTCTGGTACATATATATTAGTTTTATGATCAATCCCAACAAATCAGGAATACTGATTTATTTCTCGGTTTCGTTTTTTTTTATTCACCCTGTATAATAAAAAGTACAAGAGTTTACATATTGAATAGGAAAATACGTATTTGGGCTATTATAGGTTGCAAGGATTGTCGATCATTTCTTCGAACTGTTCTTTTGCTTGATTTACCTTGTCCACTCTTCTATATATAAACTAGCACTTGCCGATACAGTGAGACAATATTTCTGATTTGTGTGCAGATTGAAATATTTATGATAGAAATACATATAGGCCTAGTTACATTTCTTTAGCTTTTTGGGTAAAATTAAAAATCTGTCGGACCTGACCCCTGCAACTGTATTTCAGTTTTAGATTTTGCCGGTTTATATCAGTTGAACATTTAGTATGTTATCCCCTTGAATCTGCAAAATGGGGTTAAGTTGTACAACGTTAACCAAATAGGCGCGTTTTGCAATGCCAATATCCTCATATAGGATTTCTGCAGTACTATAATATTTTAAAAACACTTGCGGTCGAGCTGATTCCATGGCTCAAGAGATACATTAACATGGTTTATTTAGTGTCGAGGTTTCGAATTGGTGCATATGGTGTGCATTTTATAATTTTCCGAATTGTGTATTTTTTATTTTAAATCAAAAAATTAGCTGGCCTGACGTTTCGAACTTAAGCAAGTTCTTTCTCAAAGGTGAATGCATTCACCTTTGAGAAAGAACTTGCTTAAGTTCGAAACGTCAGGCCAGCTAATTGTTTTATTTGTATATTTCAGGTCCATTCAGTCAGTCAGCAGTTTGCAGCAGTTTCATTCGTTTTCATATTTTTTATTTTACTATTTTTCGTATTTGTTTTTCTTGTTAAAAGTATTTATACATGTAGATTTGAAACATTTTTCATTATGCTCTTTGTGGTTTTGATTTTTTTTTTCAGTCGGAAACCTACCTTTTGCTTTGACGCTGGCGCTAAAGCGCAGTATTTGGAAAGGTCGACACGTACGTCCGCCTAAATAGTAGGTGCTATTTTGCACAAGGCGAAAAAATAGTACTATGATACGCGCTTTTAAGTGGCTTGGCATTTTTGCTGTGAATTATTGCTTATATACTGCTATCCTGAAATGTTTTGTTAAATACCCTTGGATAATGATGCGTTCATGGGTAATTTGTGGTCCGCACAGTTAAAAAAGAAGTGGCTTCTTTGTAATGAATCGCCACTATTAATTGGAGACAATTGTGACGTTGGTGGCAGCAGACATAATACCGGTCATAATATAATATAATATGCGCGCGTAATGAGCATCGATAACTAGTGAGAACGTGATGGAAAGGGACCATATATGTCTGCTGCCAGTAGCAACTCAAAAATCTCCCATTGGAGCCTGTTTTTATCAAGCACTGTAGTTAGTAATACATACTGTGGTTCATCGGAGCTTGTTTCGATTAGTGTTCATCGATGTCTAGATTTGCCAGTGGTATTGCGCACTTTGAAAACGACAACGTCTGTTTAGTTATGTTTTTTAATGATTAATTGGAGTATATGCTGCAGACGTTAGAGCGCAGTTTGAACTATCTTCATAATTATTGCATCGGCCTAATTCTATACCTAGACATAAGCGTAGATATTCGAACAGTAACACTGTAGGGAAAAAATGCCGTTATAAAAGAAGTAGCTTGAATTATTATTTAATTGTGATACATTCAAAAATTGAGAGATTATTACTTCGTAGTTTATTACTATAAAGCTTCTGTTTCATGCGTGACCTTTGTTTTCTTGTTTGCTAGTACGCTTAGAACGTTACGTTGAATCCATTGATCCTTGTTGGAGTACGGTATCTGTATGCGGTCACACCAATCTTTCTCGCGTGGAACCAGAGGTATTTTCAATATTGCAACTGCGGTGCTTTAACCCTAACCATCCCAAATCCTCAAATTTCAATATGATTTTACATGCACCCCAGGGGGTTAGTCGTCGTCAGGCCGGAGAGGGAAATATACACTAATGGTGCACACCCAATACGCAGGGGCAGATCCAGAAGGGAGGGGTCTGGGGGGGCGAACCCCCCCCCCCCCCCCCCCCCCCCCGCTTGTTGGCATTGTTTTGCTTGTAAGGGCCTACGTCTTTACCGCAGCAAACCAGAAAAGAAAAGCAAAACCCTGTAGAGGTCTTATTTTGCGTGTATGGGTAAGAACAAAAGAAGGATGTTAAATGGCGCAACCAACGTTGAAAAAGTGCCCCCCCCCCCCTTTTTAAATTATGTTCGCAGGCAAATGTACGAACAAACATTTCAGAAACCCCCCTGCAAACAGTCCTGGATTGGGCATCAAAAATGCCATGTTATAATCATGGCGGTAATATATTACCGTATATACAAAGGACTCGCTACTTGGCGAGGCCTGTAGTCTAGTATGATACCGGTACTGCAAGACTGGTTCTCAGAATGTTTTTGCTAAAAAACATCCTCCAAACCACGAATTAGAAAAAGATAAATCTTTTAACTTTACTCTATCCCGTGTTTGACCAAATTTGTCAGAAAGAAAATTACGGGAAAAACCCCCCAAAACAGTTGGACTGGAACCCGGTGCATCTGATCCAGGATAAAATGCTTTATCACGTCCGAAGCCATTTGAAAAGCTCGCCTAAATCGGCTTATTTTGTTGTATTTCAACGCCTCATTAAGTAGCGTGTCCTTACGTTATCACAGAATAGTTATACAAATATAACATTGTTTAAGGGCGAATAGTCCCGAGGTATTGGAAGTTGACAAGGGAACTAGTTTTCAACTTCCAATACCGAGGGGAGCTAATTATTGACTATCCATCCGAAATATACCATGTTATATGTGTTTAACTATACCTCATATACATATTCAGTTGCCATCGGAAAATGCTGATCCCCCCCTCCAGAGTCGTGTGGGGAGGTCTACTAGCGAATACTTATACCCGAAGAGCCACTACCCTAATGCATATTTCCCTAGAGGGCGCAATACGTCCGCCAAAAGCTCACACAATAGCCTACCCACCGTGCCTTGCGGCTCACCCGCTATCTTAGCTTCCTCTTTTCTCGAGCGCCATAGCAGGTGAAGTCTGCATCGAGTCCCTCGGTGGGGAGGGGGAAGGGATGCTCTACGGGTAAGTATTCGCTAGTAGACCCCCCCCCCCCCCTAGGAGGTGGGTTGCGAGATGCTGACAGAACAGTAAGCCCCGTCAACTGCGGCTGCTAAAGGGTGGCCTGTGAGGCTCGTGGAACATGGTCTCTCGCCGTCAGCAGCGCTGACCTTTCTGCGCGTCCCTCAGACTGATGAAGAACGTCCCGTAAAGTGTTAGGCGTCTTCCAACACGCTGCCTATGTCACTTAGTAGTACTCCTCTGAAGTAGGCCCACGAAGTCGCAACTGCTCTGACATTGTGTGCTCTGACCCTGGAGTCCACCTCTGATGCAGTCCGGCCAGTTCCATTCCGCTGACTGGATGGCTGTGACGATCCAGCGTGCAATAGTATCTCGTGAAGCTGCACGATTTTGGGGAATAGATGTGATGAAGAGATTTGATACTTTCCCCCGTAGCAGTTCGGTTTTGTTGAGATACCATTTCAGATCACCATTTCCTGTCTTCGGACACGGAAGAGTAAGACTGAATGTCCGGTATAAAGATGTCAAGAGGAACAAAGGATTCTGACTGATTCTTAGTGAGAAACGATTTCCATTATTGCCAAGACAATTCTACATTTAAAGTTTAGCAAAGCCGTGGGTACTTTGATAATGCCATACTGGCCCTCGGCGCCATATTGGCCACTATTAACACAGTCGCATGACGGTTCTTTCATACCTCAAGTAATGGACAGTAGAGAATTTCCAGCGTCCTATGATTCATTTGTGTGTGGTGAGAGCGGGCGGCCACTCTTTAAAGAGAAATTCCCAAAGTTCAGTATGCTAGCATTACGTCTATCATACATTTAGATGTGAATGGAAAGCAAGCGATATGCTAATACAGGCGGCAGAGCAAGCTTTTAGAATTCTTGAATGGTCAAAGCAGGCTGTGGAGCCTTTAGAATACTTCAATGGTTAACGGGCAGGCTGTAGAGCCTTTATAATACTAGAATTGTTAACGGGCAGGCTGTAGAGCCTTTATAATACTAGAATTGTTAACGGGCAGGCTGCAGAGCCTTTATAATACTAGACTGGTTAACAGGCAGGCTGTAGAGCCTTTATAATACTAGATTGGTTAACGGGCAAGCCGTAGAGCTTAAAGAATATTGAATGATTAACAGTGAGGCTGTAGAGCCGCGACAATTCTTTCACGTAGTTATCAAGCAGGCTGTATAGCCCCTGCAGAATAAGCGGCTGGTTGTAATTTGTATAGAGCTGACTACTTGTGATACTTGCTGTACATATTTTTTCCCAGGGACCGTGGCAAAATGCCGGTAACATAGAGGACCCGGAGATGAAGGAGCTATTTGACAAGCTACCGGGGGTCGTCATTCAAGACAGAGCAGGAACTACAACCACGACATACATAAACGGCTTCCGGAGATGGAGAAGGTGGGCACAAGCTAGGACTCAGCCGGTTGCCGTGCTACCAGCTTCGCCACTGCACGTCGCACTGTACCTAATGAGCATCATGCAATCTTCGAACACAGTATCTCCGGTGACAACAGCGTTTTACAGCATAGCCTGGGCTCATCGGATTGCTTCATTACCGTCTCCTACAGACAACCCACTGCCGAGGTCAATTCTAGAAGCAGCCAAAAGAACAACCGGTAAAGCACACAAGACAAAGGAGCCTATTACCCCAGACATGATAAAGGATCTTTGCGAGAAACACCCCCCAGAAACGGCAAATCTCTATGACGTTAGAACTCTGGCTTTTATAACCATAGGGTATGCAGGGTTCCTGAGATTCAGCGAACTGAAAAACATCAGATTTTCTGACATTTTCATTTTTGATACTCACGCCACAATCTTCATAGAGAAGAGCAAAACTGACAGGTACAGAGACGGGGCGTGGGCCGTTATAAGCCGAACAGGTGGAACCACATGCCCTATCAAGATATTGGAAAGATACTTAAACTGTGTGGTTTTTCCCCAAACTCAGAGGAATTCATTTTTCGCGCCGTTAATAAACATAAGTCTAGCTTCCAGCTCAGAGCAGAGAACACACCGATCTCTTACTCCAGAATTAGAGAAGTGGTTAGAGATGTATTGAAGGACATTGTGCCCGATGTGGATATATATGGCCTTCACAGCCTGCGTTCAGGAGGCGCTACCCAAGCTGCCAAAGGAGGCATTCCCGATAGGTTAATAAAAAAACATGGTCGCTGGGTATCAGATACGGCCAAGGATATGTACGTTAGGGAAGCTTTGCACGACAAATTGCAAGTTTCACAGTCCCTCGGTCTATAACTGAGTACCAATAAATGAACAAATTTTAAATAAATGTTTTCATTGTTTTTATTTATTATCGCACATCAGTGTATTCATACACCCATTTCTCACTTATAAACAAGTTTCGATATCATTACCAAGGAGAATCTTCAGACGATAATATAATTATTACGACCAATTGTTATCCCGTTCTTTACATTCTGTATGCTTGTCGGTCAACCTCCCAAAGTTGTAATTACTGGAGTGATGTGCAGTAATTAAGAAATGTAATTTCGTTCGGTTGAGTGGCGAATTAGAACGAAATTAAGTTCTTAATGGTCAATTATCACTCCGCGCTTCGCGGAGCGATACGGAAGTGCCGGGGCACTTGGTGTATATAAAGGAAAGGCGTGGCACAATATAGCCATCTGCGTACCGACAGGCAACACGTATATTTATATATATAAAAAGCCTAGTACATGGGGTTTTTGCTTATCAGTATCATTTTGCGGGTTTTTTTCCAGAAATGGTTTTTTTGACCCTGTAAATATATCGATGAAGCTCTTACTCGCATGTAGGCTTGAATATGTGTTAATATTGAATTAATCAGACTACCGTAAACTCAAGTGTATTATCGGTACAATAAGGATTAACTATATAATCCAGTTTAGACTCGTAGTCTACATCGGTATTATACCAGATAGCATGTAAACATTTCAACATAAATGACTTGAGTTTAATGTGCTGTACTATTTAACACACCACTTCATTATACAAATGTATGTAAAAATTGTACAGAAAAGCAAAACAAGAAAAGATAAAAGATAAGAGAAAAGAAAAGAAGACAAGAATGGTATACAATAAAAGGGTTGGTATGCTTGTCGGTCAACCTCCCAAAGTTGTAATTACTGGAGTGATGTGCAGTAATTAATAACATGAATTATGCATAATAGCATGTCATGTACGACGCGCGGTCGTTTCGTGAGAAGTCAGGGCATCATACTCGGCGGCTGCAGAAACTGGTCTTTATTAATTATGCATGAGGCGTCGCGCAGATGTATGCACACACGAATCCGCGGACGTTTTATGCATAATAATTCATAACAAGAGCAGTGCCCTGACTTCTCACGACACAACCGCGCGTCGTACATACTCATGCATAATTCATGACAGACCATTTTCTACAACCGCCGGGTGCCCTGACTTCTCTCGATCCTACTCCTATAGCGATAAATACAAGATGGCATCCCCCATGTAAAGACGTTTTGGAAGGTTTTGGAGCATTTGTCATTATTGAAGACCTCACAGCCGGACGAATTCAGCATTTAGTAAGCCTTGTTATATACTGTAGAAATTGATAACATCTCAGGAATACAATGATGTATATAAAAGTGTTCAGCGATACGAATTTGGGGAGATATTTGAAATCAAAGTCGACCGGTTGTAAAACTCGGTGTGTAGGGCTGCCGTTGGAGTATAGGGCTGTAATTACTTCTAGAAACTAGAACTGTGTGTAGAACTGAGAAGGCACTCCCGTGTGCCACTCAATGGGAATTGGCATGGCGCTTTGATAGACCATAAATATAGACGAAATACTTCATTCCAGAATTCCACCTTCTCTATCAAATCTTCCCCTAAAAACCCGTCCTGGCTGATCCATATCTCTAACAAATTTGGGAACAATGGTTTTTGGAACATGTGACCGACAAATTTCCGAAAAATAGGAGCTTTTACTCACCATCTTCCCGTTTTCCACACGACGGAATTCACACCGTACACTTTGTGTGCACTAGTTGCACACAATGCGCACGCGCAGGGGTAGAAGGCCGACCTTCGTATATCGGCTCGATCGACCATTGTCGGAGGCAAGGTGGAAATATCTTGCTTTTATCGCTCGACCGCACGGGGATTGATATCGGCAGGGCGCTAAACGATGTGCCGAGTGAATGGATAGATATTGCTGCATGAATTTCAAATGGAAGTATTTTGTTCCTCAGACTTGCAAATTCAAATGTTGATACATTTTCGTACTTAAAGGCTAACTTAAAATCTAAAAAGCGGCTTGTTTGCGGCCGGGGGGTTTTCAGAAATCAGTAAAAATTATATTTCACTTATCAATATCATTAACATTACGGTCTACACTCACTGACTTCAGGGTCGTACTGAATATTGAAAATCCTTTTAAATGAATTAGGTACATGTATTTTGCGTCATTTCCTGATTGGTCTTTCTGTTTTGGGTCGTTAAACATTGTGCCTATAGTTATATTAAATGTTTTGGAGAACATGTGCGTTTTGAACTGAATAATGCGTCTCATTTTTTGCGCGAAATAAGTTAACAGTGTAATATTTTAAACCTACTTCAGTGTTAAGAACCTTGCTTCATGCACAAAGTCACATTCCCCGTGTTATTTTATAGTTTAATCCCGAAAACGGGTTCCTTTTTCAAGTTTACAAATAGTGTAATAGTGTTCGAGCAATACGCTTCCAGAACGAGGATGAAAGTAGACCCTGGGGACGAGGTTGAGTACACGTATACGAGCTCAGTACGTGAGGTATGGACGGTTTGCCTGACGAGACGTCGGTCGAACAGCGACGCGCGGAGACTGTACCGGATTAAACATGGCATGAATTCGCCGTTTGCTCGCTCTACGTACGTTCGTGCGATCGAATGCGCTGCATGCATGCGCGAAGGCGCGGTGTCCGTGTAGTTGCCAGTCGAGCCGCAACGTCATGTGGCTGGTGCTTGACGTCTATTACTTGCGAATACGTACGGAAGACGGAATACCAGTTGTAATGTAGTGCGCGGTACACGTTTTGATTGGCCGAAAGTGATTCATTTTAATACAAAAATCTATTTCGCGCTAGTAGGCTTGTACTAGCAATACTTCCCAACTGATATTCATAACATCATTAATCTTCTACATTTCAAAATTGTGAAGTACTTATTTAAATTTCTGCACCATAGAAACATTCTCATATTTTGTTTTGTCTGCTAAAATAGTTCGTGTATTACAATTTCAATAAAAAATCATTGCAACATTATGTTAAAGTTTGACCTACTACTTGTCATCAGACTCACATCGGTACTCGACTACAGCCCTTCTAAAGAGGAATGTTCCCCAAGACCAGTTTTTGAGTAATCAAACTAATCATTGGTTGAAGTAAAACAAATCTGGTTGAATACATTTTTGTATTTTTCAGTATAATTAAATCTCCAGGGGCAATTTTGGTTGGGAAAAAAAACAGCTAAAGTTGAAAAAAATCGACGTTTTATGGTGACGTTAGAGGCACATGCAATGCGTGATTTTTGTTCAAAGCTTCTCTTTTTTTAAACATGTTCTCTGCACGGTTGCAGTAGGTGTTATTTCTTTGACGTCATATTTTCAAATTGGAATAAGGTACTGGATAGTTCAGTATCATCACAAAGCCCATTAGTTTTTCTTTATAATCTCAAATAATAATGGATGAAAGTAATTTCACAAGGTTGTGTCACGGCAAGGTTCCTTTGAAGTTTCTCAAACTACTGTGCAAATCCAATTTGTTTCAGGGATTTTTCGCTTGAGTAAAGTACTAGACAATATGTATGTCATGTATGGACTTTATTTATAGGTTATATTTAAATGTAATTCAATAATGCGCCTATCAATTAACCTCCTTCCCAGAACAGGTGACCCTGTGTCTGTGTGTACATGTACTCACAGTGCAGCACTACTGGGTACAGTGTTGCTATACATGTGCAGGCAGCCATCTTACTGCACATGTGAATTACTACATGTGATCTTACTCAGTACAGTTTATAGAAACTTCTCGAAGTTTGCGAGTTTATTCACCCCTTATTGGACATCAAAAGACTCCAATTTCGTAAGCCTTGTTTTCCTTATTCAATGCAGCTATATTCATCAGTCATCGAAGGAAGAAATTAATAGTTTTTAGACGACTTTTACAGTGAAATCTACAACCGAAATGAGCGACTAGATTTTAGCATATTTTAATAATAATAGTTTGTATTCATTGTTACAACTTTATGATATGGTATATCTTACGAGTGTTTCTTGTTTTTACATTAAATTCCAGATTGTTATCTCGACTACTATACTCAACTCAACAACTGGACGAATTGACAAGTCGACTCTGCGTCCTATTTTTGTTGTACTTGGTTGGTGTATTTAGTTGTGAATACCAGTCTTTTGGGCCCTTCGGGTACTTGTCTCGTAAGTTTGAGGCACTTTGTTAGAGTGAAACTCCTCGGGGCACACGTGAGCCCCGAGGCAGGCACAATAACAATCAAAGTAACTCTTCAGATAGTTCCACTAATGTGAATAACACCCCTGATCAGCGTTGATCACAATGTCGGCTGCATCCGGATCTCAGCTAGGGGACGTCTCCCAGTCGGAGGACCAAGCAGTGGGATGTGAGCCATGTGAATCAAGGAAAAGAACCTTGATGGAAAAGGGACGAGCCCACCATGTTGATTTTAAGAGAAAGATGTACATGGCAAAGAAAACCGAGCTCACCAGACGGAGGAGGAGAATTCTGCAGATAAAGGGAGAGTCTTTCAACATAGCCACATGGAAGAAAGAATTTGGCCAGGCCCAGATAACTTGGGATGAACTGAATGAGATTTCAGAAGAATTGATGCATCTGATAATTGATGATGATGATGAATCAACTATCATGCAGAATCATCACGATAAGGCCTGTATGGATTGGGACAACTTTGAGCGAGACGTGCGATCAGAAATTGAGCACATGCAACACCTAGAAGAGCTGCGAGCAGAAAATGTCGGCCATTTCTGGAAGTTCCAGAAAATCCAGCAGAGCACCATGCAGTTCGCACAGAACCAAATCTAGTTCAACCAGATCTTCAAGGGCTGAAAAGTTATACCTTTAGAAAGAGGTTGGCGTTTGCAGCAGAAGAGCGATGTCTGAAGCTACAAAGATTGGAGGAAAGAAAGCGGTTGGATGAGGAGAAGTTAGCTCAGATTACTGTTTGAGCAAGATGAAAAGTTGGAGCAGTTTCGTCTGAAGAAGGAATTAGCAGAGAAGCAAGCCCAACTTGGTGTCTTCCTTGACTTTGAGGCAGAGAATGAGGACTATGGCTTGACAGAGCATGCCTTATCAGCCGTCCCAACCGAAGACAAGGCAAAAGACTTCAAGAAGTTTGTTTAATCCCAAGAGTTCTCATCTCCCGTTTGCCCTGTAATTCTCCATCAGAGTCCAACGGCTGCTGCGTCTTTGCCGAGGGAAGTTCCTCTCGTGTTAGAACCACAGTCAGGGCCAAAGTTCACGTTGCAAGGACTTGCACCAGCCGAGAGCCATCACGACGACAGAGTACAAAGTGTACTAAACCCAAATGCCGACAACTTCAAGGTGGACGGTGTCCCATCGAGCAACCCCCCTCCACCAGCGTACCGAGACAATCCCAGAAATTGACCAAAAACCGAAAAGTGGATAGGAACAAGTTGCATTTTCTCTTGAAAAATGCTTCAAGCTAATGGCTGGAAATAACAAGAAACAGAATGACATCAACCGCAAGCTTGCAGTGTCGAGCTAACTGCCCAAGATTACGATACCTGTGTTTACCGGTGATCCTCTTCAATATGCACTGTGGCAATATTCATTCAATTCGCTCATCGATCAGAAAAACCTAGATGTCAACACAAAGATGAACTATCTCATTGGCACGGACGACGCCTATCAGAAAGCTAGAGATCTGCTAGCGGAAAGATATGGCAACAGTAGGGTTGTAAGCTCAGCAATTACTAGCAAGCTGGAGACATGGCCCAAGATACCCCCCAGAGATGCAGCAGCACTGAGAGATTTTTCTGACTTTCTCAACAAGATCGTGGCAGCCAGAAGGACAGTCCCGAGCCTGGGTATTTTGGACTTTGCCAAAGAAAATGTTCGACTGGTGGAGAAGCTTCCATATTACCTAGACTCCAAGTGGAGGGACACCATTGAACGATGGAGATCGTCCCACGATGAAGGAAGTTTTCCCCTTTCGCAGAGTTTGCGGATTTCGTTGAGAGAGCTGCAAAAATGGCCAACATGCCTGAGCTAGAAAATCTGGCTAGAAACAGGAAGAACCCTTGATCGAGTGGTCCAAGCGCTAGCGGTACTCGGTCAAAATCAAGTAAGCCTTCCAGTGCGAGAGCATTCACCGCCTCAAGTAAGGAGAATGAAGATCGTTCAAACCCGGTGCGGAAGTCTCTGCGGACCGAAATTTGTGCCCGTTCTGTAAAAAACATCACCATCTTGATGAGTGTGAAGTATTCACGAAGCAGCCCTACAGCGATCGCAAAGATTTCTTCTTCAAAAGACGGCTATGCATGGGCTGTGGAATAAGTAGCCAGCATTAGTAAAGGAGTGCAAAGACAAGAACACTTGCACAAAATGTTCTGGAGCACATTTGACATGTCTTCATCGCAACAAACCCAAAGAAGCGATGGCAAACTGCACAACTGTATGTTCAGTACAAGACCAAGATGGCCGTGATCACTCTATGATCGTACCAGTATGGGTGAGACACGAGAGTGACCCCAACAACATGTTATTAGAGTACGCCATCTTGGATGACCAATCGAACGTGGGTTTTCTATCCAACCAGCTCTGTGAGCGTCTCCATCTAAGTGGAACTGAAACTGATTTGCTGCTCACCACGATGCAGGAAAAGAACACTCATGTGAGAAGTAAGAAAATTGTAGGCCTTCAAGTGATGGACTTCAATAAAGAGTACCGGTACATCATCAATCTTCCTGGTGCTTCACACGTGACACCGTTCCAGTCAACAAATCGCAGATCCCAAAACTAGATGTAGCCAAGCAGTGGAAACATCTTGAGCCTATTGCAAGTCAGCTCATGCCGTATGATAGGAAGTTGGAAATTTCTGTGCTCATTGGAAATAATTGCCCTAGAGCTGTTCGTCCGAGAGAAATCATCGCTGGTGGTGAAGACGACCCCTATGGGCAGAGATCCCTTTTGGGGTGGGGCATCATAGGGAATGTGTGTCAGTCGAGAAGAGATAATGGTGACGCAGTCTGTAACAAGGTGATGGCTACCGAGTATCCTAACTTTGTGTTTGGCACCAAAGTCAAAGAAATCTTCGACTCGGAGAAAGTTCTCCGTGCACTGGAGTCTGACTTCAAAGAGAAAAGTCCCCACAATCAGCCATACTCGGTTGAAGATGAAACCTTCAAGAACATCTTCGAGAATGGGATAAGAAGGAGACAAGATGGGCATTACGAGGTGCCTCTTCCCTTGTCAGAAAACATATCACTCCCCTACAACCGTAAGCTAGCAGAGAAGCGGTGGCTCCAACTCACAGCCAGATTTAGAAAAAAAACAAAGTTCTCCAGCGATAACAGAGAGTTCATGAAAGATGTCATCAGTCAGTGTGCAGAAAAAGTTCCTAGCAACCGCTTGGAAGTCCAAGATGGAAGAGTAAACTTCATACCCCACACTGGGGTATATCACCCAAAGAAACCAGATAAGATCCGCGTGGTGTTCGACTGTTCAGCTAGATTTGCAGGAGTCTCCCTCAATGACTACTTGCTGCAAGGACCAGATTTGATGAACGCCCTTCTGGGTGTTCTGTGCAGATTTCGACAGGAACAGGTGGCCTTTATGGTGGATATAAAGAGTATGTTCCACCAATTCTTTGTCGAGGAGAAGTATCGTGATCTGCTTCGTTTCCTATGGTGGGAAGACAGTGATCCCGACAAGGAAGTCATCGAATACAGGATGAAAGTACATCTCTTTGGTGCAGGTAGTTCACCTGGATGTGCCAACTTTGGGCTCAAGAGAGCTGCTGATGATGGAGAAGAGAAGTTTGGAACTTAAGCTGCCAACTTCATCCTTTAAGATTTCTATGTTGACGACGGTCTTCAGTCGGTTTCAACAGTTCCAGAAGCAGTCTCCTTAATCAAGGCTAGCCAAGCAATCTGTTCCAGTGCAGGTCTGAAGCTTCATCGCGTCATGTCAAACAGAAGAGAAGTCTTGGAGTCAGTTCCAGAAGACGAGAGAGCCAAAGGTCTGAAGGATCTTGACTTGACAGTTGACCCTCTACCGGTTGAGCGTGTTCTTTGTGTAATGTGGTGTGTCCACGACACCTTTGGTTTCCGCATTGAGCTGCAAGATCGACCTCTTACAAGACGTGGAATCCTGTGCACTGTAAGTTCGATCTACGATCCCAATGGCTTCGTTGCCCCAGTGACCCTGAATGGAAAGAAAATTCTCCAACAGATGTGTAAAGACAACCTAGATTGGGACAGCCCAAATCCCGACAACCTACGCCCTGTGTGGGAGAAGTGGCATGCAGATATCCACCTTTTAGAGAAGCTGAAGATCCAGCGATGTTTCAAGCTAGGAAACTTTGGTCAAGTAAAGACCATTGAGCTTCATCATTTCTCTGATGCCAGTGAGTATGGTTATGGACAGTGTTCATATCCGAGGCAAGTGAACGAGAAGGAACAGGCACACAATGCGTTCATCATTGGCAAGGTAAGAGTCACGCCCCTAAAGCAAGTGGCGATCCCACGACTAGAGTTGACCGCAGTGACTATATCAGCAAGGATGAGCGAATTCTTGCATGCCGAGCTCTCATACCAGAACATCAAAGAATACTTCTGGACAGAGAGATTCCAAGAGATTCCACGTGTATGTTGCCAATAGAGTACAGCAGATCCGGGAGACAACGAATCCAGCTTCTTGGCAGTACGTAGAGACCAGTGTCAATCCTGCTGATAAAGCTCCCCAAAGTTTATCGGCCACGCGGCTGGTAAAGAATTGTAGCTGGTTGACAGGTCCTGACTTCCTGTGGAAAAATGGTCCCTTTCAATTGCCTTGTTTTCCTTATTCAATGCAGCTAATATTCATCAGTCATCGAAGGAAGAAATTAATAGTTTTTAGACGACTTTTACAGTGAAATCTACAGCCGAAATGAGCGACTAGATTTTAGCATGTTTTAATAATAATAGTTTGTATTCATTGTTACAACTTTATGATATGGTATATCTTACGAGTGTTTCTTGTTTTTACATTAAATTCCAGATTGTTATCTCGACTACTATACTCAACTCAACAACTGGACGAATTGACAAGTCGACTCTGCGTCCTATTTGTGCTTGGTTTGTGTATTTAGTTGTGAATACCAGTCTTTTGGGCCCTTCAATTCGGGTACTTGTCTCGTAAGTTTGAGGCACTTTGTTAGAGTGAAACTCCTCGGGGCACACGTGAGCCCCAATGCAGGCACAATAACAATCAAAGTAACTCTTCAGATAGTTCCACTAATGTGAATACCACCCCTGATCAGCGTTGATCACAATGTCGGCTGCATCCGGATCTCAGCTAGGGGACGTCTCCCAGTCGGAGGACCAAGCAGTGGGATGTGAGCCATGTGAATCAAGGAAAAGAACCTTGATGGAAAAGGGACGAGCCCACCATGTTGATTTTTAGAGAAAGATGTACATGGCAAAGAAAACCGAGCTCACCAGACGGAGGAGGAGAATTCTGCAGATAAAGGGAGAGTCTTTCAACATAGCCACATGGAAGAAAGAATTTGGCCAGGCCCAGATAACTTGGGATGAACTGAATGAGATTTCAGAAGAATTGATGCATCTGATAATTGATGATGATGATGAATCAACTATCATGTAGAATCATCACGATATGGCCTGTATGGATTGGGACAACTTTGAGCGAGACGTGCGATCAGAAATTGAGCACATGCAACACCTAGAAGAGCTGCGAGCAGAAAATGTCGGCCATTTCTGGAACTTCCAGAAAATCCAGCAAGCACCATGCAGTTCGCACAGAACCAAATCTAGTTCAACCAGATCTTCAAGGGCTGAAAAGTTATACCTTTAGAAAGAAGAGGCAGCGCTGCAAACAAAGTTGGCGTTTGCAGCAGAAGAGCGATGTCTGAAGCTACAAAGATTGGAGGAAAGAAAGCGGTTGGATGAGAAGTTAGCTCAGATTACTCAGTTTGAGCAAGATGAAAAGTTGGAGCAGTTTCGTCTGAAGAAGGAATTAGCAGAGAAGCAAGCCCAACTTGGTGTCTTCCTTGACTTTGAGGCAGAGAATGAGGACTATATGGCTTGACAGAGCATGCCTTATCAGCCGTCCCAACCGAAGACAAGGCAAAAGACTTCAAGAAGTTTGTTTAATCCCACGAGTTCTCATCTCCCGTTTGCCCTGTAATTCTCCATCAGAGTCCAACGGCTGCTGCGTCTTTGCCGAGGGAAGTTCCTCTCGAGTTAGAACCACAGTCAGCGCCAAAGTTCACGTTACAAGGACTTGCACCAGCCGAGAGCCATCACGATGACAGAGTACAAAGTGTACTAAACCCAAATGCCGACAACTTCAAGGTTGACGGTGTCCCATCGAGCAACCCCCCTCACCAGCGTACCGAGACAATCCCAGATATTGACCAAAAACTGCAGAGTGGATGGGAACAAGTTGCATTTTCTCTTGAAAAATGCTTCAAGCTAATGGCTGGAGAGAACAAGGAACATAATTACATCAACCGCAAGCTTGCAGTGTCTAGACAACTGCCCAAGATTACGATACCTGTGTTTACTGGTAATCCTCTTCAATATCCACCAGGCCCCTATGGCAAAATTCATTCAATTCGCTCATCGATCAGAAAAACCTAGATGTCAACACAAAGATGAACTATCTCAACCAGTATGTTGCAGGGAAACCAAAGCAGGTCGTCGAGCACTACCTACTTATTGGCACGGACGACGCCTATCAGAAAGCTAGAGATCTGCTAGCGGAAAGATATGGCAACAGTAGTGTTGTAAGCTCAGCATTTACTAGCAAGCTGGAGACATGGCTCAAGATACCCCCCAGAGAATGAAACAATAGAACAAATTATTGTCACAAGTCTGTTCATAATATAATGTTCCTTCTTTTCAGGGGCTCCACTTTTCGACCACAATACAAAGAAATTGGATTTCTCCGTGGGATACTTACCGAATCAACCGTCTGTTGCCCGACAGCTACTTGCACAGCAGAGATGCAAAACCAGATCTGTGAAGTTTTAGCTACCACCGAGTGATTTCAGACACGTTACAGTTTTGCCGAACATGTTGGTTTCTATTTAATGATGATGTTTTGTGTAACAAGTCAATCCTTACATTTTTTTCCCCATTTTCTAATTGATTTTCCATTCCTATATTTTTTTCAAATGTCAGTTGCGCCAAATTATGACTGCATACCCAGATAAAAGTTACTTACCCTTCCCTAATTAATGAAGCTGGTTTGTAAATGAAAGAGTTGTTCTTAATTAAGTCATCTTATCATTTGTCTATCTCCTTCGAGGCCTCCGCATTCGTTATTTTCCCTGGGCTTTCTGGTTCGAAGTCGTCGCGTTTCTATATTTTTCAGCCATGTCTGACAAATATCCGGTCGTTTGGGGGATTGGGAATTTGGAAGAAGCTGAGACCTTTTAGAGAATTCGGTTTATTTGAGCAGCCGAAAGCTTGCCAAATCGTCATGATGTTGCTGTACTACAGCACGACGAGTTTTGCTTTAGCAGTCAGGCAGAAATTCGCCAGGAATATGGAAAACAGACGTGCGTCAAGGAACAACACTGCCACGTTCTCGGGTGTGTTGCATGTATGGACAATGGTTCACTGCACTCGCACAGCTCAGGCAGCGGGGCCGGCCGGGTACCCGGCCGGCCGGCTTGGTAGTGCAGCCACAACGTCACAGTATCCCGGATGTACCGATATTCCAGAGCAAAAGGGCGGCTCGCATGATGATGGCAGGCGCGTTATGAAAAAACCTCTGGTTTATACGATTACCGAAACCAATCAAAATGAAATAGAAAGTAAGTCACAATTGCAATTAACGTTCTTTAACATTATGTTATTATAAACTCAGGGTGGACTTTCCCTTTAACCAAAAAAGGAGGAATATTCTACGTACAGAAATCACACGCCCTAATATCCCAACCTCCAAAAGAGGTCAGACAATAACTCCACAGTCAGCTTATAATTATCTTAGACACATTGTATACAGTCGCATAGAAAGCAGCAAGAAAATTTAGCGGATCACTATATTGATTAGCTTATTTCTAAACCGGCCAAACACAATCGAAACGATTTATCTTATTAAAGTACTTGGGGACCATTTTTCAGTTGGACCATTCAAGGATGATTTTTGTGTTATCGCTTTATAACGGCTCAGGTATATTGAAAATGAGATGTGCGGCTACATTTCCGCCCCTGTATGCCAAGTGGTTGTTTTCAAGCTGGCAGATTCGCTCAAAATCCAGTCATTCGACTGCAACAGCTTTCATTTTTACAAAATGTTTAACTAGATTTTTGTTGGTGTTCCCTTTTTCAAAGCGGAGAAACATCTACCTCGACTGGCAACTGACAGAACACTCCAATACACAGACGCTTGACTGGTACATTCAAAGGCTGCACAAAGAACAAACGAAAACTCCCAAATGCATCATATACTGCAGGTACATCCAAATGTACTTTCAGACTTGTTTTCTTCATTTCTATTTATCTATTCTCCACATTCAGAAAATGACTGCACGCGTAGAAACCTTTCATAAAGAGTGGTATGGTATATGAGTTCAGAATTGCAGACGATGTTAACAGTGGAAATTTGAAAGAGTAAGTTTAGTTTTCAGTAAATTGTTGCAAATGTTGGACATGGCTGTCCGAAACCTGCACAAAATCAACATTTTAAGAATAAGCACCATACAATAGTGCCTTGTGAAATCTTGCAATAGTTTTCCCTTGCAAGTGTTATGGATATGCCAAGCTTTTATTATTTCCCAATACTATGTATGCACTACAGGAGTCAGCAACACCAACTGGACATCCTCTAAAGAGTCGTAACCACGATTGGAGTGAAAGAGATGTTCACCAGTCCTTCCGGTGAACCCAATCAGCGTTTTGCAGAGGCTTTCTTTCATGGCTTAGGGAAAGAGGCAGAGGTTTCCATCGTCGATTCCTTCAAGCTTTGTGGGGTCCATGCCGTCTGCTGATAGCTACTATCGCCTTTGGGCTCGGGATGGACGTCGGCGACGTGGAGTTTGTTATCTACTGGGGACCCCCAAGTTCATTCCTCAACTAATGGCAAGAAGTCGGACGCGGAGGAAGAGACGGACGGAAGTGCAAGGTCATGATGTATACCCCATCTCATAGCATCCACAAATCGAGAATTAGCAAAGATTTCTACGAATGTGTGAGCAAACCACAACAGTGCATCAGACTATCCTGTCTGATGGCATTAAAAGTGAGGGGAATGGCGACAGCAGACATTCATTCCACGTGCGGAGGACCGGACTGTTGCTCACAATGTACAGAGCTAGAGGCATCAGAACCTACCAGCAGAGGCAGCACGGATATGGATGAATGATGTGGCCCCTATACTTATCCTCCACCTCCAAGATGTACTAAATTAAAATTGATTGGATAATCGAAATCACCCCAGATTCACAATCGTTGCTAGCTATCCCCTTCTGATTTGTAAAGATTTTTAGGGGGATTAATTTCAAGTTAAACAAACTAAAACCTAGACCCAAACCAATTTCCTTGGGAAAAAAGGTCAGCTTTAACCTGTCTTCCCACCTACTGTTGAAAATGTCCAACTGGGTAACCATCTGAACTACTTCCATTTCCCTGCTTTTATAGACTATAGTACAGATATTTAGAAAATGTAAATATTCAAAAAGTGCTTTCAACAAGTCCCTTAAAGGAGGCAACAGTAAGCAGAACATATCATGCAATGAAGTTACAGTTATCAGTTTTCCTGCAGTGTGTGTGTCATTCTTCTTTTTATAACCTATTGTGAGGACATCCACGTTGTGACTCGGTTGCGCTTTGCAATGTATTTCCCGAACTTCAGTGGATTCTTGACATGGTGCCCAGGCTCTATTCGGTGAAGTCCGTCGTGTTGCCTCTTTCCCTTGTACGTCCACAGGTCACAAGTTGAATACACCTCGACAAAGGTTGCCACATCTGATGCATACTTAGAGATGCTATCGTCTGGAGATCCAGAGTGACAGAAGCTATCCTCGCCGAGAACACTGTCCGATAAGAGATTGTCGATGTGTCTACCGAAAGCTCCAGATAATTGGCTGCATCTCGCCAGCCGACGGTCAGTGTACAAACCGTGCGAGCGTTTCAGCATATCTGTAAGGAAAACATGAAAATTGATTTGAAATCATCTTCTTTTGAAATTTACAATGTAGGCTGCGATGCCAAAACATGAGTTTGTGTGTGGGTGTTTGTGTGTTTGTGTTGGGGAATCCATCAGGAAAGCACAGTGACTGCATGTTCCACGACTGCCATGACTATCTCCCATTTTGCTGGTAACAATTAGTCCTGTTGTCAATTGTGCGTGTCAACAAATATCTTGTCTCAAGTTGGGCCGCCTCGCGTCTGTGTCTAGCATTGAAGATCTGTTCAGGAAAGTGTTTCAAAAGGGCAGATGATGTTCATTCCCCCAGCCAAATTTTAATTTAGCGGCAAGAACCAAGAAGATCATAGCAATACATACCTTTGCAGTCACGGACCAAATGTTCATTAATCTGATCCAGAGGCACGTTTTTTCCTTGACGACCACTCACATTGCCAACTCTTTCCCAGATGAGTTCATGTTTCAGTCTGCTTGGTGCCGCTCCTGCTATATCTGCGTTATAAATAAAAAAGAAAATAGGTATGATTCTTGACTAAAATTTCAGTAGGATACGATTTATTTAGTTTTGCTCATTGCTTTAGCCGAACACGCCAAGCTGGTGGTTCATGTTGTTAAATAATAAGAAAAAGAAGTTCATTCAACATTGCTGATTGTTGTATCTGGTTTTACCATTCAAACCACAATAGTTTGTACTCATTTTCGCATGTTTATTCTACTTACTGGAAAGGAAGAGATGGGTGATTAGCTTATAGTCAGTATGATTTCTGTTCCAGAAATCTACAAAATCAAGTTTCCAGCAGGATACAAGTCCCTCGCCATCCCCTTCCCGGATGAAATCCCGTCTTGTTAGGTGGCGAAGACCTTCCAAGGTTAACCGCTTGGAGTATTCGAGCACCTGGTCATCACCTCTTTCCCCAAGCTGGCACTCTTCACTGCAAAACCACACATCTGCGTCATCTACAAAAACAATAGGAGTGTAATGTTTAAAGCAATATTTTATACAATGAATTTGAAATGGATATTTCAGGGCGATGAAAAGTAATTTCAGCGAGAAGGATTTACAATGTCATTACCTGGAAGCGTATCTGCCTGTATCCCAACACAAGATGGATGGTACCACTCATGCTTGGTACAAGCTTCGGCCAGTTCGCACTGAACCATCAACAGGTCCTCCTTCCCTCTGTGGCGCTGACAGATGCAGTATGTATAGTTTTCCGAGGATTTACATTTCTTCGAGCAATACCAGTCTTCGTCGGTATCTGTTGGTGGGCGGTCATCGAGGCAGGAAATATGGTACCAGCCGTTACTGCAGGTTGAGTTGCAGCAATGAATCATCTTTTCACCTTGTTTTTCTGAAAAAAATTATACGCAAGACAGACGTTACTTTTCAATGAACGACCTTGACATATTTGTGCACATATGTGAGGAGATGGATGGGTATAGTCTATCCAATTTCCTTCTTACCAACATGAAATTACAATTTATGTTTTCACTGTGATATCCTAAAAGTCTACATTTCTGTTCAATGCCCCATCCGGAGTGGACTGAACAAATAATCAGTGAACACATTCTCTTCATTTCAACTCCTGAACTTCCAACATATGAATCCCTTGATCCACCCTCTACAGTAGCCTCAAGGAGAGACAGTACAAATAACTTTAGTGTTAGTATTGCATTCCTACCTTCACGGCAAGAACAGAAACTGTAGGTACTGTCGTTACCGTCGTCACCATCATCATCGTTACTGAAGTCACCCATCGCGCCCGTCACGATTTTTTCCATTTCCTCTCTGGGGACCCTGACCCAGACGTTGCTAACTATGCGATCAGAAAGTTTAATCAGCCATTGTCGTTTGTCTCTTTTAGAACCGTTTTCGGGAAATCCTTTTGGTGTTTCCTCAAGGCCGTCCATTTGTGTTAGTTTCATCATCAGAAGAACGACGTAAGCATGGGTTGCAAACTGTATGGACCAAAATGCCCGAACAGGTTCGTTATAATTTCAAACGTAACGCAAATCATCAAACAATTTACACCAAAAGGCATGATACCCATAAGAAGTCATCATTATCATTCATTCCTGTTCTCCTTTTCTCAATTGTTGACAGACATTTCGCTAAGATTGTTAATTGCCTCACCTTAATCAAGTCCCACACGGGGTAGAAGTTCTCAATGACTTTGGATGACGCAAACTTATGTTGGAAGAATTCCTTCAGCTGATAAAGTGTACCTTTGCTGTTGATGCTTCCTATGTGAAAGAGCTCGTTCATTGTGTCCTAGATGAAAAGCAGTTAACATGCAAAACACATGGTAATGAACGTGGTAATGAACTTGGTATTCACAGAAAATTTCGCCTGCATTTTCACAAGAAAATTTAAAACCTGCTGTATAATTTGCTATTAAAGGGCCATTGTACATAACATTTCCCTATAATCTGATATGAATAAGGTTGTTCAAGAGTACCTGTAGTAGTAGTGCCTCTTTGTGAAATTCTTGGGGCGTGGGCAAAAGCCCCTCAAGCCTATCTCTGGGTGAGCCTTCACTACACAGAATCTCTCTCTGGAACCTCATACGCTCGACACTCAATCTGTCACCGCTGCATGGAAGAGTGAACAGCTTGTCTTCTTGCTCTGGACAGTATTTATTTTGTAGAAGTCGCATTATGTTTTGAACTCCCGGGTGTGAAGACGGGTCCTCATCAATCAGCCCCAGATTCACTATGGATGATTTTCTGGACATCTCCGTCGTGAATTGATGAGGGACGTGGTTCTCCACACAAACGTCGCGCAATGCGCTGATGTGTTGTACCAAAATTCGTTGGACAACGACTGCCATACGCTCCTTGAATTTCTTGACGTCATGTTCACCTGGAAGTACGGAGGTAGGGTGGATGTCTTGTGGAAGTACTACGTCATCGTTCTGTACAAATAATAAAAATCAATAAATATTCAAATCTTAACAACACCGTAACAATACTTAACATTGGACTTTCCTTAATGTTTGTGTCCGACGACTGATCAATTGGAATATTGTCGTAAGTTTAAATAAATGATTTTTGGTTCCTTCGCGAAACCCGTATGTCTCACATTTTGGGAAAAGGGGACCATGCAGTTGCAGCAATCATGGCATCAATTTAGAACAAAAAGTAAAACATTATATGCATGCACTATACTTGAGTAACACTTACAGGAAGTTGGAGTGATGGCGTGCGATGTTTGATGCCGTAGCACAGTGCACGAAGGTAAAACTGGGTCTGTTCTGTGCCTGTTTGATGCTTTTTTCCCGACTTCCATTTGATGTTGTCCCAACACAGGCTGTAACTGCAGCCATCATCCGTTGATGTTTCTGAGGTTGATAGAGCTTGCTTCTGAAATATTTAAACCAAAAGAAAACACAATTGCAATCCGGCTTCGCAATCCTTGGTGTTTAATAAGTATAGAAAAACCTGAACAACAAAACATGTTACAGTTTGTTGTAGGCCTGTATATCCTCAATGACATTTTTTATACTTTTTACAATTTGTGGTTTGTCGTAAGAAAAATTACATAAAACAAGTCATAATTTTCCTTGAAACCAATAAATGAGTTGACTCCGAAGCCAAATATAAGTTGTCGGTGCAAAATTCATAATCAACCTTTTATCTTAAAACACATTTTAATTTGCATAATTGTGAAAGTTCTACATTAATATTAAACTTACCGCCACTGATTCTTTCCATTCAAGTATGTCTCTATCGTGTGACGAGCAAATCTTGTCCACGTTGTCTCTCGACGCATTAACTGTCTGGCAGACGCCGACGTGATGCAGCAGGTTATATAACCTCCCTGTTGCCCCTTGCCGCCACATTTCTACCCCGACTACTGCCTGCCAAAACTTGTAAATCTTGGGGCGATGTGCGTACAGCACATTTGCAACAATGTTGCCTGCCTTCACGTTCCATACCTCTTCTGCCTCTCGTTCGGTCAGATGTCTGCGTGTGGGAAAAGAAGTGACATATACCGTAATTTTCGGAATATAGGCCGCGGCTTATACGTTGATTCTCATGCTGAAAAATGTCCCTGCGGCTTATACTCCGGGCGGCTTATACAGCAACATTTAAAGAATAAAATCAGTCACAGAAGCCGCGCCTCAGCGTGTTGGAAATAACGGAAACCAGTCCAGAGGGACCGAATTGACTTGCAAATGTACCGTAAGTACCGTTCACACCTCACAAATCGTGTGGTGCGTCTGTTCGTTTTTGTCTTGTTTTATCGTTGTGTAATCCATGTTGTTTATTATTTCACTGGTTAACGTAGGGTCCGGCTATCAGAATTTTCAATAATCGATACATCGGAGGTCCAACATCGATTATATTCGATGTCAAAATGTCAAAATTCTGGGACTAAACGAAGCGCTAGTCAACTATTATTAGTATTAAGGATCATGATAAACACATACCTCTACCGCATTGAGGCTTAATCTACCGCATCTGCGGTCTGCGAATATGACAAAAAAATACAAGTTGTGTACGTATTAAAGCCTACAATAATTGTAGGCTTTAATACGTACACAACTTCCATTTCCAGCGTCCTCTAAAGTAAACAAAATATTGTTGCAATAATGTTTTGTCGCCACATCTTTGCGGAAAAGTCACGTACTTCCGGGGCGCGGGTACCAGTATTGTCCGTAGTAACAAAATCGCACGCGGGCACCATGCGACGTTCATTTTCACATGAGGAGAATTTTTACCGAAATATTACAATCCATTGCAATCCGCTGAAATCTTTCAGTAAAATATATTCATCTATCTGCATATATATTTATTATTTATCAATTGTCATTTTGGCGATTGAATTTCGTCCTCGTATGTTGCCTGAAGTGGAGAAAAATCCAGACAAAAATCATCTTTCGTTTACAGCAAAACGAATTATTTTCTTCAGATCTAATGAGCGTGCCTAGTTTTGGATTGCACCAAATATGCTACGAGGGATGTTGTTGAATTTCCGAAAACATTGTCAAGTGGAGTAAATGATAATGTGGGAAAGAAAAATCATATTTGTGTTTGAAAAAGAAGTTACTTGCTTCCAGGCGTATTTGCTTTATATCAAATTTAAAGAAAAATTACTTTTATACTGAAATCTTAAGCCGAAACCAATAAACATCCCTTTGCATGAATTAGCAAGGTCCCCAAATTTATGAATGGTTGCCAGCACGTACATGTAAGCGCGCCACAAAATCTACTTTGGCCAATCAAAACAACGACTAGCGACACGTGCTCATACATGATGCATAATGCATAAGGGATTTTGCTTCGCGACGCCGGTGAAAATAGACATGCTCGCCGTTGCTCGGCGGAGTACAGACTCTGTATTATCGCGGTACTGGAAGTGGTTTTTACAATGATCTCAACTTTTTATTCATAGTTAATGTTTGACCAAAACATCCCCTAAATAAAGTACGATATTTTCCCTGTCAAGTTCAAGTTGATTAAAGATGATTAGGCCTGCAGGATATTTCTTAACACCCTGTCCCCCCCCCCCCCCCCCCCCCGGAAGGCGACAAAATTCCTTGAGACAAGTCTACTGATTGACGATTGGGGACGCCATTCACTTTACACGGTGCGTCGTCGTTACGCGTTTTATTTTTTTACCACACTGTCATTTTGCTCTCGTAAGTTTTTACGATTTCGCGGTGGAAATATCGTCCTTCAGCGTCATTTTGCATTTGTACATGTAGCTGTAGAATGGGAACCAGACAATAGAACTTCCATGGACAGACCACCATTAAAGATTTATGTTAAAATAAAGACGGTACTTTTTAGCAGGCACGGTGAGGCAAAACAGTTTTGGAAAACGTGCATGAATTTATTAAAAATCATTAAAACTCAATAAAAGTCCCGACACAACATTTTATAATCGTCATTTTTATACAACTTAGCAGGAAGTCCTTAATGCCTGATGAACTGGATGAACAATCGCCATACGGTTGGCAACGCAAAAAAAGGAGTAATTTCCGATGCCGCGATAATAAGAGTTGCCGCGATAATTAATAGGGAGTCCGACTAGCGCTTCAGCATGCAGCACGATGACTTGTGGTTGGACGTCGTCAGCGCCGCGGTGCGGCTTATACACCGGTGCGGCTAATACGCCAACTTTAAATCTTAATTTACAGATTTTTGCGTGCTGCGGCTTATACTCCGCGCGGCCTATATTCCGAAAATTATGGTAGTAATATAACAGCTTCAGTGTGGACATTCCTCCAATTTTAGGGGGAAAATCAATCTCTCCTGCTCCCCCCCCCTTGAAAAAACTTCGTTTGGGATCCGCCTTTGCTCACAATTACGCGGGCACATTTCCTTACACAACCTTTAAGGAATCGCTTCTACTGGATGATGACATTTTCAGGCGGAATGCAGGGTATTTGTATATTTTCATTTTAGGCAAGTACTTCCGCGTTAAATCGCTTGGTCCGTTAAAGTGTAAAAAAACCTACGTGCCTTTTAAATTTCATCATGCGGGTGTGGTAAAGAGCTGACGAAATCACAGCTACTACATAATACATTCACACTTGACTGGGTTGTACTACTGTATTTGTTTCAAAGAAGGTTTCTGGAGGTTGCATTTTTTATGGATCGTTTTAGTGTCCAGCAATTCAGTACGGACAGGAAGATTTTCTCCTGTTACCTTTTCCTCGTGAAAGTTCCTTGCTTCAAAGCAGTCAGTGATGGCATAATTCCCTGGAGAACGGTGTAAGTCATTGGCATCTTGGAATGAACATCTTCCATGACTTGCTGCCACTTGAAGTTTTCCAGAGCTTCCAGTGATAAAGCTGATGCTAAACTCGGGAGTTTGTTTTCCGGTCTCATTACATGAAGCACTTCGTCACGTAATTTCTCTTTTACGAAATCACATAGCCCTTTACGTCCAGCCTCAAGATTGAAGAGAGATTCAAACGTTTTGTTATATCTTCCGTACCTGATGTTAACGATCGCAGATTCCTATACGTGTGGGGGAAAAATGAGTGTGTGGGGAAAAATGAGTGTGAGTAAAAATAAGTGACTGAGTAACATTGGATAAAATATTGAAAAGCCGGCAGGGGATGGAAAATTTAACCGAGCTGAGCTAGTTGCCCCAGACTTGGTTTGTGTATCCCAGTGGTTGCCCACCAAAATGCACTTAGCTGTCCCGCCTAGTGTAATAAGTAAATAATAACTAAAAGTCAAGTACAAAAAAGTCAAAAATTTATATTTCTAAACTTTCACAGGTTACAGCTAACCAACGGCGCATGGTAACACACTGAATTGTACATGAATGTTTTTTGTTTTTAATGATTATGAACTCATTGCTTTGAATGCCCGGGTCGGAGGCCTTGCAGTCTAGACAAGCATTCAAATCTTAAAATCCAAAGAACTGTTAGTTAGTAGACTGAACAACGGTCGTTCAAGTGGTCATATTACAAGCTTTATGTGTAACAGGGGGGGGGGTGTATCTTGTAACAAAAAAAAGTATACAAAACATATTATATACTTCACCTTTTTGAAAATGTATACTTCATGGCATATAGTGGGCTTTTGTGGGTTTCCATTGCATGTGATGTATTGATTCGATCATAGAAAGGAACAGATTAAATCAACTGCTATACATTTAAAGAGTCGTAATTTGATATAAAATTATCACAGATGAATACGACAAACAATTACGGAACTTACTTTTAAAGCTGTATTGCCCGTGCTTTTTTCAAAATAACGAATTTTGAAGGAATATGATGTCATGTAACAAATAACATTGCTTGTTTGTAATTTCAGGCCTTTATGCAGTTTAAAAAGTGCTCATTAGTATTGCGCTGAAGCGTGCAACAGCTCAAAAAGTTCTGAGGGAAATCTCTGTAACTATTCATATCTAGTGACGTGGCCATCTAAAATTGCGCATCACACGTTTTTCGACTTATCAAATCATAGCTACGCGATGCGCGTGCGAGCGGTCGCATAGCAACCGGTCGCTTTCGATTCGCGATGTGTTGTGTTGTGATTATTATTTATAAACTGCAATCGCAAACACGCATGCGCTCACTAGCTCCCGCCTGCCTTCTAATGAATTAGGAGCGGGACGCTCCTAATTCAAAAATTGAAATTAATTAATTGATTACTTATCGTCTACCAATTTTTTTGAGTGATGTTTAATTGGAAAGCTCATAACAAATGCAATCATAGAAAATTATCAATTCAATTGGAAAATATATTTTTCAAGGTGCCACACCCCCCAAAAGCATGGACAATAATCTTTAAACCTGTGTCTTTTTTATGTTGAATTTTAATAGATTTAAACCCATATATTCTTATGTATTTTCACTATTATTTTGTAAATGTACCTTGTTCGAATGTCGAAACTGAGTTCTCTCGCGGGAACTTGGAGTAAGACCCTTCTTGATCGACGGTGGAGATTGTGGTCCTGGTTGGTCTTCGTCACTCATCAACGTAGATGTGCCCTCCATCCGTGTGGGCGATTCCAAATGTAGCTGCAACACATTGGAAATTTGATAACTCATCACACAATGCAGGCGTGGATCCAGGGGGGGGGGGGTGGGAGGGGGGAGGGCTGGTTTTGGGGTCAAAACACCCCCCCCCCCCCCTGCTCGTTGCCAATTTGTATATATGTTTTTTTTGGGGGGCTTGTAGGGGCCTACGCCTTGCAAATACAGGTCTTATTTTGCCTATGGTGAGAACAAAACAAAGAGATTAAATGGCGCCACCAACGCTGAGAAAGGCACCACCCCCCCCCCCCCCCCCCCCCCCCCCCCCCCTTTGTAAATTTGTTTCGCAGACGAAACATTTTGGGAGTCACCTTTCTGGGCAAATTTCAGAAACCCCCCTGCAAAACATCCTGGATCCGCCCCTGCAATGTAATCAAATCACTCAACATTTTCCCCATTAATACAACATTATTCTCTTGTTAAAAAGTGGGCACAATAACATGAAATCTACATGTGGGTACAGAACTATCAGAAAAAGAAATAAAGAACCCGCTTCGTAGAAGCAGCACTAAATTAAATACGCTAATCTCACATTTGCGTCATGGGCCTATAATAGAGGGCAAATCGCCTTTCACAATCCTGACATCGCACCAAATCTGTTCTTTGCAATTATGTTCATTATTAATATTGTTATTAAAATGTAATACTTAGTAAATTTATAAAGTTTTTTGACAGTAAATTAATGACTTCCTAGCCTATGGTTATCCTGCTTCCCATAAAAAACTTAACGCGGTAAATTCGACTCGAAAACATGTACTATTTCAAAACTTTCGTGCATTAACCCTAACCATCCCTAACCTGCCAAAATCAAACACCCCATTTGTGTTGAATTTTGTGTGATTGGGTACTGTAGAGCCTTGGCACCATCACTTTGCATGGGACTTGATGCCCTGATTTTGTCTAAGTACAAAGAATGTGCCATTGGTTTACTACACAGTGTTGGAGTTTGTGTGGTTAGGGAAGGATTCTAGTAAAAAGCCTTGGGCTGTTAGGGTTAAGGAAGGGTGGTGTTAATGTTACATATCTGACTGGTTCGCTCAGCATTCAGAAGTATACACCATACTCTTCAAGATGATTACATTTCTAATGCAGGACCTACAGTGTATAGCATGTTCGGGAAAAACGGGTGTTGTTTGAGTTGAAAAAAGGTCGGTAAACACGAATAATTTGGAATTCATCATACAGAGGTCAACACGTTTTCAAGCGGATTTCCGGGGAGTTCTTTCACTAAATCGAACGGGAAAATCGTTTTGTTTATCTAATAAACAATGTGAAATGCTTTTTCTAACAATATAAGAATTACTTTTTCAATGTAAACAAAGAAACTGGCACGGGCGGGATTCGAACCTGGATTGTGTGACGTAATATAAGAATTACTTCAGTTGGAGGAGAGGAAAGTGGGCAATTTTTCGATCCAGTCAAAGTTATTTTCCTATATGTGCCGTTTTCACAATCCCCTTTGGAGTATTACAAGTCACTTAAGTAAGCGGCGTGTTCATTCAAGACTGATTCCAAGAAATGAAAATAATACAAAAGGAAATCATTTCGGCTTCAACCTACCGATCTCCCGCATTTCTTTTTTCCTTCACGAGGTGTTGTTCCAGATGATGGTCGGGGTCTCTTGGATGCCGATGTCATATGTGTGGGTGAGCGAGCTTTTGTTTTGTAGCGATATTTAGATATCGGGGAGAGAACATACTTCATTGTCTTCCGGGGAGGCACGGACATTTTCCTTGCAAGGACAGCGACTTGCTTTCTGCACTCCCTACACACAAAACATTCAGAGTGGAGCCGAGGAAACAGGATTTTTGCAGACTCCTGCGAGGTAAGAGTACCGACCTTAAATCGGGCGAAAGACGAGTCTTTCCGCATTTCGAACGGTGCCGAGCATGAGCTGCACCTATTGGACTCCATGTTGAATCTTCACTGTCACTGATGAGGAGGTGGATGTTGGTAGTACACAGCAACCTGACAAGAATGGGAGCATAATTAATGATCCTATCTACTGTCACGTGGGAACCATGCAAACCGTAAAACTTAGCCATTGGAGAGCTGGGGGTCTTACTACCGACTTCAAGGCGACTCTTATCACAAGCTGAACCCTCATCTATAATTAGCTGGCTGACAAACTTTCAAAAACGCTTCAGCAAACTGCAACTGAAAATGGACATACATGTACATGGGTCATTCCACCAGATTGGGACACAGTGTGTGACATTTATCCATATCTTTAAAAGTACTATTACATTTGATTCAGTTATTTCATGTAACATCAGTCTTTGGGTGGGCAATATTTTAGAAAGTTTTAAATCATGTAAATTAAATTTTACCAAAAATATGATAAAAAGATGTGTCAGTTTGACGTAACCAGTTGGATGGACGTAAAACATGGACACGTCCATATTTCCATTTTTGTGTTTTTTTCAAGACTTTAAATACAATATGGAAAATTCACCATGTGTAAAAGGTGTACTATGCAACACAAGAACACCATTTTTACGGTAGTCAGTGTCCAAACATAGCAGAGACAGCAAGAACAGACGTGAGTGTGGATGTTACATGGACACTGTGTCCACTGTTACGTCCACACATGCATGTTTCGTTTTTTTTCTTGCTGTTTCTGAGCTATTTGGACACTGGCAACCATAACAAAAAGTGTTTTCTTGTAGCATTGAGTGTTTTTTAGTTAGTACACGTATATAGTAAGTTGCATAATCATTTATTTAATGACGAAAAATTAAGGCAGTCTGGACATAACATTTAGTACTGACATGGTGTGACATGAAAACGCACATTTCTTTTTTGTAACATTTTCAACATTTATATAAATAATTATGCAAACTCACTCTGTATACTAATTACAAAACACAAACGTACTGCAACACAAGAAACATTTGTTATGATATTCAATATCCAAATGCAGCACAACAGCAGAAATATATGTACATGGTCATGGCCTATCATGGTGTCCATGTTACGTCTGCACCGATTCTTCAAATTTTTGCTATTTCTGCTATATTTGGACACTGACTGCCGTAAAAAGGTGTTTTATTGTTGCATAGTGTGTCTTTTAATTATTGTACGTAATGAATTTCCCATATTTATTTATTAAAGTGTTGAAAAAACACAAACATTTATATGTTGGACACGGTGTCCATGTTCCGTCTATTTTACATTCAAAATAGCACATTTTTATCATATTTTTTGTTAAAATATAACTTGATTGAAACTTTCTTAAATATCCTCACACCCAAAGACGGATGTCACATGAAATAACTAAATTAAATGTAATGATGGTTTGAATGATATGGTCATATAACACACTGTGTCCCAACCTGGTGGAATAACCCACATGTACTCAAATCCCTTGGTGTTATGGATATGATAACCAGGGGCGAATCCAGGAATGTTTGCAGGGGAGGTTTCTGAAATTTGCCGAGAAAGGTGACCCCAAAAATGTTCTGCCTGTAAAAGAATTTATAAGGGGGGGTTGGGGTTGAGTGTGGGAGGGTGGGGGGGGGGGGGGGGGGGGGGTGGGGGATCAGTGGGGGGAGGGGGGTTCGAGGGGGCAATGGGGGGGGGGTTGAGGGGGGTATGGGGGGGTTGAGGGGGGTATGGGGGGGGGGGGGTGGTGGGGGGGGGGAGTAATACACTTTCTCAAAGTTGGTGGCGCCATTTAACCTCTGTTTTGTTCTCACTCATAGGCAAAATATAGAGAGTAAGAGTAAGAGTGCTAGAACTAAGGCACACAGGAGTGCCTTCTAGTTTCTAGAAGTAGGGTGGTCGGTAGTTTTTTGTTTTTTTGTCCAAATATTACAAACTTGGTATCATTGGAAAGAGCTTCTAAAAAGAAAACTAATCTACCAATTATAAGTTTATACCTTAAAGTATGGTAAAGTTAGGGTCCTTTAAAGGGGCATGCCCGGCCCTAATTATTCCGCGAGCAGCTCAAAAAATTTGAGAAAGGTCTGGAAAACATTTTCAAGTTCATTTCATAGATGAGATCATATCACCTTAAATTAGTATTCTCATGTCCCCTTTAGTGCCGGAGTAGTCCTTTAAATAGCTGGTAGGCCTATGTGTAGATTTCCTCGCAGCTGTCGTATTTGAGGTTGAACCAGCATGGAAACCTTGCATTAAAATTCACCAAACTTGGTGTTGTAAGTATTATAAGGCCAAAAACAAAAAAGGCTTTTGAACTTTTAGCGGAAGGATATCTTTAAAGTATGGAAGTCTTTCATTACAGACAAAATTTCTCCAATATGTAGGTTCCAGTGGGAACTAACTTTTTTTTACTTTTTTTTGTTGGCTTATGCAGAGATGTACAATGTATATAGGCCTATAGGCATAATAAAAAAGAACTTGACATGCAAGTGCATGGAAAGAGTATTGGTCATAATGTAAATTTCACCAATAAAGCAATCAGTCACCAAAAAGTTACCCCAGTAATCGCAGCATTATTGCTTCATGCATACAGCATGGGGGAAGGAATAGGCAGCCATTGTGACACCGTCGCCATATTTTAATCACCTTGCCGAAGGCACCCCGACAACAAAACCCCCGGCGTCAAAAAGCGTCACGGAAAACATACCAAAAAAACAAGTTACACAAACTCCTGAAATTCCACCTTTTCAGAAACTACCCCTTTTTTTAGTCTTTCATGAACTCCTAATGTGAGATTTTTAACGATTTAGCAGGCCCAAAATAATAAAAATCTGTACCTATGTTTCGTCTCAAAGATTTCTAAAAATCGGAAGGCGAAACACAAACGAACGTATATGTTCGTGGTATGAGTCGAAAGAGATTTTCTTGGAAAGAGTTCCATATCCGGCCATCACTTATTTTCCCTAAATATTTAACTTAAAAACTACCAAAAAGTGTAAATCTGATAAAGAAACACGAATTTGGGAGGGAAAAAATTTCAACTTTTTCTTTAAAAATACTTTGACTTTTTCTGTCATGGCCCATAGACTTTGTGCACGAGGTCCAAGTGAAGGCTGGATATGGAACTCTTTCCTGAGTGAATGTCACGTGCTAAAAACAAGGTGGCCACTTTCTATGCGACTGCGATCACAACTTTCCGGGAATAAACATCGTTTTCAACACCAGATTTCACTTTTTTGTATACGGCAACCATCAAAAAGAAATATATCATTGGAAACATCTATCTTTTCTCTCCGAAATCACCTCATCAGAGTAACTTTTCGAGCTTAAAAAAAAGGTAAAACAGCGCAAGTTTGCAACGCACTTTTGCACGCAAACAGATATAAATGACGATCGACCCCAATACTGAGAAGTAGGCTGTAATGGTGACAGTAAAATGCCAGAAGTTAAAAAAGAAACAATTTACAGCCCTATTTGTAGGGCTATAGGCCTAACACAGTTTACATAAATTACACGATTGCTGCATCTTTTGTTTCGGGAATTCTTTGCCAATTTTCTGGAACTTTACCAACTGGAACTTCACCATGTCAAGAACTCGCCTAGCCCTACTTGTGTGGCCCTGTATGCTGGGGGCTCGGACAACTCGACTGTCGACCGTCGGGACGACTCGACCCGACCGTCGGGACGACCCGACCGTCGGGACGACCCGACCGTCGGGACGACCCGACCGTCGGGACGACCCGACCGTCGGGACGACCCGACCGTCGGGACGACCCGACCGTCGGGACGACCCGACCGTCGGGACGACCCGACCGTCGGGACGACTCGACCGTCGGGACGACTCGACCGTCGGGACTCCTCGACCATTTTTTTGTCAAATGGGAAGACAAGTCGTCCGTTGAGACAAGTCGTCCGTTGAGACAAGTCGACTCGTAGATAGGGGAAATGGTTGTGGAAGGAACGACACGGGGTGACTGGGTTGATGGGCCGGACAGTGCTGTCGTTTTGGACGGGGCTGGGGTACACAGGGGGCCGGGATGGACACAGGCATGACAGGGGGCCGGGTAACGTGAATTGTCGTGCCGGTCTATATTTTGTGGCACGGGGCTGGGATAGGCCTTGGATATATATGCGGGGCTGGGAAGTTTTTTTTGCGGGGTTACTGGGTTGATGGGCCGGACAGCGCTGTCGTTTTGGACGGGGCTGGGGTACACAGGGGGCCGGGATTTATGTTTAGATTTGCCTGTTAAGTCACACGCGAAGGTTCATTTTTTTTCAGCAACCTTCTTCACTTCATTTGATATTCATACAAATGCAATCATTATACAAGTGCGCGTCGGCGAATTATTTTTCGAGTATGCAACAAACCGGGGCAACTTAAACTTATTGTCAACCAACAGTATGAGGGATTAGAATAACACTTTGAATAACAAACTACATTTTGTAATCCACAAATTTTACATCTAGCCTTTACACTGGCCATCATCAACTGAGAATGTTTATGAATACCGGCCTGCGGCCGTGCACCGTGCATGCCGCCTCGCTCTCGCGGGCCTTGCACGCGCTGGGTCTCGGCATCGCGCTCGCCGTGTCACCGTACACCTGACCGGGTCCCCACGCACGGTAATACCACACATTCTGAACCATTCTGGGCCACGCGCACACGCAAATACCCAAACATTGACGGGCAACCTGTGTTGAAAATACCACGCGCTCCGCTAGCTACATTATGTATAGTCGGACTCCCTATTATCGCGGCAACTCTATTATCGCGGCATCGAAAATTCCTTTTTTTTTCGTTGCCAAAACTCCTTCAACTGGCAATTTTATATCCAATTCATCAAGCATTAAGGACTTTCTGCTGATTTGTGTAAAAAAATGACGATTAAAAAATGTTGTGTCGGGACTTTTAACGATTTTTAATAAATATTCACGTTTTCCAAAACTTGTACATTTTGCCTCACCGTGTCTGCTAAAAGGTACCGTCTATATTTTAACATGAATCTTTAACCCTAACCCTCCAGGGTATTTTGGCTAGAAACCCTGCCAGACGCATCAGATTGCATACTTTGTCACATTGACTTGTGTGCAGAGTGCAGCAAGGTCAAGCTGTCACCACAGATGCACTGTGCTGTGTCTGGCAGGGTTAGGGTTAATGGTGCTCTGTCCATGGAAGTTCCATTGTCTGGTTCCCATTCTACAGCTGCAAATGCAAAATGACGCCGAAGGACGATATTTCCACCGCAAAATCGTAGAAACATTTATGGGATCAAAATAAGGACAGTGCGGTAAAACAAATAAAACGACGCACCGTGTAAAGTGAATGGCGCCCCCAATCGTCAATCAGTAGACTTGTCTCAGTGAATTTTGTCGCCTTCGAGAGGGGACAGGGTGTTAAGAAATCATCCTGCAGGGCCTAATAATCGTCTGTAATCAACTTGAACTTTACAGGGAAGATATCAGACTTTATTCAGGGGATGTTTTGGTCAAACATTAACCATGAATAAAAAAGTTGAAATCATTGTAAAAAACACTTCCCACATACCGCGATAATACAGAGTCTGTACTCCGCCGAGCAATGATGAGCAATGACGAGCATGTCTATTTTCACAGGCATCGCATGAGAATAAACCAAACCACCGTCAGATTTTTTATGTCAGTTTAAAAAAAGCAAGAGTTATACAACACAAAAGACAGGACAATTCAGGAAGGTTAGTGAGCAATCTCTATTCCGATCGGGAAACGTGACTGATATCACCCTGATAAGTACCGCGGTAATACAGCGTCCCATCCTACAACGCCTTGCACGGTCGAGTTGTCTCCACGACAACGGTCGAGTTGTCTCCACGACAACGGTCGAGTTGTCTCCACGACAACGGTCGAGTTGTCTCCACGACAACGGTCGAGTTGTCTCAACGGTCGAGTTGTCTCAACGGTCGAGTTGTCTCAACGACAACGGTCGAGTTGTCTCAACGACAACGGTCGAGTTGTCTCAACGACAACGGTCGAGTTGTCTCAACGACAACGGTCGAGTTGTCTCAACGACAACGGTCGAGTTGTCTCAACGACAACGGTCGAGTTGTCTCAACGGTCGAGTTGTCTCAACGGTCGAGTTGTCTCAACGGTCGAGTTGTCTCAACGGTCGAGTTGTCTCAACGGTCGAGTTGTCTCAACGGTCGAGTTGTCTCAACGGTCGAGTTGTCCGACATCCGTTTGCTGCGCTATACAAATGATCAAAGGCTACTTCCAAACATGTAAGGCTCCATTAGCCTTACAACGCTAAACTATTTTGGACCCCGTATAACTCAATGAATGGGATTTGCAATACGCTTAAAATATGTTAGGTCAGTTTACAATGTTCTAGAATTCCACTTTCCCAAACGTTAATCTCCCCAGAAAGTTATCCAATCCCTCCTACAGATCTTTGAGACTTTTACGGCACATTTGCGGAACATTGAAACGGACAATTTATTGAGAAATCGGAGTTTTTACTCACCAACCGACGTATTAAGCTGAGATGAACATGTAGCACACAGCTAGCCGACTACTTATAGTCCACCAGACTGCGCATGCGCGTGGAGTTCTGAAAGAGATGTGGGGCTCGACCATTTTTTGAAGGGGGGGTCATCTTTTATACATCGCGCAACGGTGATGTGTGGAATGTGGATAATTAATGGCGCGCTATATATATTATGCGTACCTAGTGTGGTTCCTTGGCCTGACCATGGAGGTATGCCCAGACGTCTAAATTGTAGGGCAGGTAGCCACGTATCTATCAAAAGACCCACGTTAGAAAACAAAAGGGTTTATGTACAATATAAAAACAACCTCACAAAAGTAATACGAAGCGCAAAAAGGAGTACTTATAGAAACTCAGTTTAATAAAGAAAGAAATAACCATAAAGGTACTTGGAAACTCAATTATTCATTATTATGTAAATCTAAAAACACATCAGTTCCAACTTACTTTATTAAAGATGGTGAAAAAATAGACAACGACCTTGATATATCGAACACTTTTAATAAATATTTTGTTAATATTGGTAATTAGCATTGCAAGTGAGCTGCAAACGTGTGATCAAGGCTTTGAATCGTTTCTTGATGACAGATGCCCACATTCTCTATTTCTAAATCCAATCACTGAAGACGAAATATCTTCCGTTATCTGTAATCTTGCCTCCGATAAATCCCCAGGATGGGATGGTATATCATCATTTATTATTAAAGAAGCGAAGAGTGCTTTAGTCAAACCACTAGCCCTAATCTTTAATGAATCCATTACAACAGGGGTTTTCCCAAACAAACTGAAAAAAGGTAAGGTAGTACCTATATTCAAAAAGGGTAATCAACACGATATCAGTAATTACAAACCAATCTCCATTTTACCGGCTGTGTTCTCTAAAGTTTTTGAAAAGTTAATTCATGGTCGACTACTATGCTTCATTCAAAAATATGGATTACTATCAAATTCACAGTATGGTTTCAGAAGTAAACGTTCTACTGAATTAGCAATAATAAGTGTATTAAATCTAATTGTCAATGCTATACTGAAAATAAACAAATCTCCATTGGCATATTTTTAGATTTGTCAAAAGCATTTGATACTGTCAATCATAATATTTTAATACATAAGTTAGCATACATTGGTGTTCGTGGTGTAGCGCTGCAGTGGTTTCGAAGTTACCTGACGAACAGATTGCAGTTTGTAACATATAACAACACGAATTCAATGCAAGATGTAATATCATGCGGAGTTCCTCAGGGATCTGTTCTGGGCCATTGCTGTTCATCATTTATATGAACGATATCTGCAAGTCAAGTAATTTGATTTCATTTTGCCTATTTGCTGACGAAACAAATTTACTTTATAACCACCATGACGCTAATGTTGCTGTAGCGACAATAAACCAAGAACTTGTTAAAGTAAATAAATGGCTTTTATGTAATAAGCTATCGGTCAACTTATCAAAAACAAATTATATCATATTTAGTAGTAAACAAAATAAATATGTGTGCAGAAACCCAGTCACTATGAATGAAGAAGTCCTTAATCAAGTCAAAAATACTAAATTTCTTGGAATACATATTGATGAAAACCTAACGTGGAACAAGCAGATAGAAACACTGTCCAACAAAATATCGAAAAACATTGGTGTTATGAATAGGTTGAAGTTTTTCCTGCCCTCAGAAATTCTTTTAACAATTTATAATTCCCTTATTTTATCATATTTAAATTACGGAATTCTTTCATGGGGCAGCTCGAGCACTCAGTGTCAGAAACGTTTTCTTCTGCAAAAAAAAAGCAGTCAGAATAATAACGAAGTCTAATTATCTGGCACATACCTCTCCTTTGTTCTCAAAGCTGAGAGTACTTAAGTTTAATGATTTATACAGTCTTAACATAGGTAAATTTATGTATAAGTACAACCATCGTATGCTGCCTTCAAATTTCTGTAACCTCTTCACAATGTCTTCATCGGTTCATTCCTACAGTACTCGTGGTGCATCAAAAGGTGATCTTTATATAAATTACCATAGAACATCACTTGCAAAACAAAGCTTAATTACTCGGGGTGCTCTCCTTTGGAATAAACTAGACAGAAAACTTAAGAACACCACTAGTTTGAAAGTGTTTGCAAAGGAATTTAAAGATAATGTACTAAGTCAATATTAGTCCATATTACATAGCTTAAATTATCAATTCGTATATTTACCTAGAAAAGATCATTTCTATCATTATATACTATTTAAGTCAAGTTCCGTCTTCTTGTCCCTTGTCAGTAGAATATTGTTACCAGTAATAATTTGTGTATCATTTTACATATACTGTAACTTCAGTTTGGTCTCATAATATTTGTCTCCTCGTCCCACGTTTGTAGAAATATATATTTGTCCTCTGTCCTCACAGGGAGAGCATAAATACTTGTTGGTATTGCAGTGTATGATACTTGTTATATTGTTATATTAGATTACTAATTTAATTAAAACTACCAATTAAATGTATGGATGATTAACTTCATGAATTATTAATTATCAACTTACATGTATTTGAATTGTATGCCAACATGACAAAATAAATGTGTGTGTGACTATGCACACACTATACAATGTCAAGACTGTGATAGTTAGTTATAAGTATAGGAGGGTTAATGAAAGCCAGGACTGTTGTGACGTTCCAGGTAAGCATATTTATAGCTACCTGGGGCGAGGCGGGAGTTAAATTGCGTGTTAACCCCTTCCCGCTAGGAGGGAAGAATAAAAAATGGAGGAAACTGCAAGCGAAAGTCCCTCAGATAACTTCGAAGCAGCCAATATTAGATGATTCATCAATGGGTGCACAAGGCGATGAATGTAAGGGATCCGAGGTAGGTCTGCTGTCCTGGGTATAGGATTCACAGGAAAATGACGAGAAGTTCTAATAGCTTGGGGTACCACGCCTAAGTCCGCCAGACCGGGGCAATCAGGGCAACTGTTGACTCGTCCTCTCGAATCTTGTGTAAACATAACGTTAGGAGAGTGAACGGAGAAAAACAACCCTGGATTTCTTGCCAGGAAAGAAGTAATTAAGGTATCGACTCTCCAAGCCAGAGGGTCGGGCTGCCACGAGACAAAAGTGGGCATACCGGCAGCTAAGTGTTCAACCCGGTTGCAAACAGATCCACCTGATGGGGACGTCAACGTCAGCATGATCATGCAAAAGACCCTTGGGATGAGCTACCACTCCCCCCGATCTGGACAATTAGTCTGTAGTGACGTTGTGTGACCCGGGAATGTGTTGCGGCAACAAGCAAATGTTTCGCTGAAGGCACCAGAGCCAGAACCTGATGGCTAGATGACCAAGGTCCTTGGAGTATGTACTGCCCAAGCGGTTGATGCAGACGAGTGTCACTGAGTTGTCCATCTGGAGGCGAAACTTAGAGATCGTGCTGATCTTTCAGAAGAGTCTTCAGAGCATAGAAAAAACTGCTAACAACTACAGGAAGTTATGTGGTCTAACTGCTCTAGCTCCGACCATCGACCCCTTACGGTCCGACTGCCGAGACAGGCGCCCCAATCCAACATCGACGCATCCGTCTGGATTGTGACATCTGGGGAGTGACGAAGAAGGCTGCGACCAATCTAAGTTCGCAGATATTGAGTCAAAGTGATAAGCTTTACGTACCCTTGACTCTGGAGTAAGGACAAAACTCCGGACTCTAAAATTGCCATTCTTGTGGAGGGGCAAGATCTTGTCAAATTGAAAGCGTCTGTAAAAGAGCAGAGCAGGAAACGCTGAGTGAACTGTTGAAGATAATCTGCTCACCAACTAGCAACCTCGTGTACCCACGTGGACTCTGCGGCAGACATCTCGCGACAGTGGCTGATGACTATCCTCTCCCACTCGAGAAAAAGGTCACTGACTGAGAATCAATGACAATCCCAGGTACATGTACTGGGGTGGCCTGTGTTGGATGGAGAAGATTAATGCATGATTAATGATAAAACGCAACTTCTGAAGAAGATTAAATGTTTCATGAGTGTAATTCAAACACCCCTGCATCAACGAACCACTATGAGAACCAAAATATCAAGGTAAATGACATAACGGATCACCCTCTCCCTGAGGAAGGACATTACCGCTTTCAAAATTTAATGAATAAGCGGGGGTCACTGCAAGCCCAAAGGGAATGCAGGAGAAATTATAACCGCTTCCAAACAGAAACAGAATAATAAGATGGATGGGTAGACAGGGACTGTAAAATAGGCATCTTGAAAGGTCAATCGAAGTCAACCAATCGACCAAGGCAAAGTTCCGTGACTGCCAACATTTACTCATCTTAAAATGCCAATAGATCTCTGCCATAAAGCCATCATCGAAAGAAAAAATGCGTGATCAATGCCAGCAGGTGTGTGTGTGCGCAAAATGTGCACAGTGTTCTAAACACGCACGCATCGAAATATAATGCAGCCAATGTGCGTTAAATACTGATGCACGTGGCAAGCTGCAGGAAGTAACATCATAGAGAGAGACCTACATAAAACGATTCAAGGGCGGAAATAAATAACCGGGCAAAGACCCCTGAAATCTATAAGACCAAGGCGACTATGAAATAGCAAAAATAAACTGTCTAAAAACTGGCAGGTCTACAGTAATGGACCCCATGTTCAACATTTCTGCACCTCGTGATCAAAGATCATGAAGCGAGACTAAGTTAGGCTCGAGATGGAACACGAACCCTAAATGGGATAGAATAAATCTATATGATAACCAGAAATGGCAGTGAGGATCCAAGATCATAAGTAATCAAACCCTCGTGATAGGGGAGAAAAAACAATGTAAAGCTAATTACACGGGCCCGACAATTACTTTTATCAGAGTGAGGATCTGCTAAGTTTAGCCCTGTCACTCCCAAAGGAGTTGTCATCAAGCTCTGAAAGGTACATGTACCCTATGGGAAATACCTCTACTGCCGGAAGAGAAACGTCTCGATCCGAAGCTCAGGCAAAGTCTTCAGGGACGGAGAAAAAACGCCGTCCTCTGGTACTCGAAGGCTCATTGGGCTTGGTGAAAATCACCTGTTAGCGGCCAGCTTGTTCGCCCTCTCTGCAACCTCAGCGTCCCTCAAAACGGACGCACCAAACATCCCAGTCAAGGATGGAGAATTTCTCTTATGACAAACAAATTCGTGTCGACGATATCGGTGAAAGCATGCTGTCTTCCTAGAGAGGGCCAGGCTTTGGAACAGAGTGCATTGACGTTACTTCTTCCTTGAAGTTTAAGTCCCCTGACGAGAGACGATATAAGATCCGAGTTCTTTCCAAATGGGGTTAGCCAAGTTCCTACGGTGGGGGTTACGAAAAAAACCTCAACACTCGAAGCCGAGGCTGTTGGTTGTCGAAAAAAAATAAAAACGGTGATTTTTCGCTGTAACCGTCACTAGCTGCACTACACGTAGATGGGTCTGATACGGCATGTACGGTATACTGCTTCGACACGTCGAAAAGGCGTCGGTTAAATCCTGCAGAGCGAGCGCGAGGAGTGCGCTGATCGAGGTTTCGCGTTCCCGGATGATCCGTGATGTCACGCGTCGTCCGCTATGGCCGATAGCTGTTCGGTGTGGGAAGGTTAAACCGTCGGAAGCCAGAGCTGGCATAAGGCTGGAGAAAATACGGCAAAACACGTACCCGAAGGGTAGCCTGGGGCAACAGTTTGTGGCGGGAAATCAAGAGACCCCAACCCACGGCTGAACTGAAACTGCAGTTGTAAGAGCACCGGTCGCTGCTGTTGGGCCCATGAAAATGGATCCCCTGTCGTTTCCGTGCCCTAAACGGGCTGAAAGAGCCGCTAATGTCACTGGGGGCCATGCCGTTGACCTGAACTGAAGCACAGGAGTTGAGCTAGATCCCGCCTGGAAAATCACCCCGACAGAGCCGAGATGAGGTGGGCCGAAAAGGGTTTTTGGGGACGACACCCCTCTACCCGAAAACTTTCTGTCAACGACAACACATGGACAGAAGTTTGGCACTCCACGGTTGGTCCAACCAGCACGGAGGAAGGATATCCTTCCTCCATGGTCCAACCCAAAGATTTGGGTTGGGCCAAACCTGCCAGGCCCCAGTTCAGTCCTTCGCCGCCAGTATAACCATTCTTCCTCCATGGTATAACCACGGGGAGTTCCTCGTCGTTGTCCGGTGGAGGTCGAAACACTGTAGCTCGAGCTGCAGAACGCCGGGCGAACCTGCGAATGTTTTTTTCCTGAATTCAATAAGTTAGAGAGTAAGAAAGGGACGATCAGACTGCACACAAGTAACAAAAGACATCGATTCCAGGCATCAGTGAAGAAGCAGTCGTTGGGAGTTTTATGCATACTAATGAGGTTGATTCCATTAGCTGCGAAGGGTGGATCATGCAGATTGCATCACAAGGACAATCTATACGGAGTAAGTCTCTCCGGAATTGGCGAAATATAATTGCGAGCAGAACTGTGTGGCATTTGCATGCGCGTGTGACGTAGCTGCATAATCGCATGTAAATAGCCAACACTCACTAGTCTAGTTTCTGTACTCACGTCGGGTTTACGTGTACGTACGTATGAACGTGCAGCGCAGTACCAAGCCATTTGTTGTTTGTTGGAAAAAAATGTCTGACCGCGTGGACCAAGCGATCGATTTTACAGCAACAAAACTGGACTTTGGAAAGTTAAAAAGTCATCAGATCAGTGCCATTCATCAATTTGTACGTGGCCATGATTTGTTTGTTGATTTACCAACGGGATTTGGCAAGAGTGTAATTTTTCAAGCTGCTCCATTGGTCTTGAACGAAGCATGGAGGTGTTTCCTACCTCCATGAACGAAGTAACCGAATGCAAACAGGAGAAAGCGCTGATTATTGTCGTCGTGCCATTGAAAGCTCTGGCCGTTGATCAGTTACATATATCGTGCTCAACATCTGGGACTGAAATTGGCAGAGATAACGTCTGATATTCCAGATCACATTTTTGGAACAATCCGAAGATTTCTCAATCATGTTTGCCAGTCCAGAATCACTCTGCTCAGAACGTTAACTGACTAGTAAAAAGTTATTACTTAAACATAAGTTTCCTCTAGTGCGCAAGCGCGATTATTCGTTTTAAATTATGCAAAAGCAGGTCACGCGCGCTCCCTTGCGAAGACGTTCTAAGCGATTTGGCCTTGGCGTGTGAGTTTGTATATGCCGGCAATCGTGGACCTAGGACAAAATAATTCGAGCGTAGACAAAGGGGTCCACGTTTGACCTAACGTCCACGATTGAAAATCGTGTACAAACCAATGGGAGGCCTTCCGAAAAAGTTAGAGTATAAACAAAAGAGGAACAATGGGAGGTCCCTGATTGCACCCGTTTACATGACTGGGTGTGTGTGTGTGTATAGCTAGAGGGCGCTGCCGTGCGCGCTGTACGTCGCACCGCGCTAAGGACGTCTTGGAACCAAGACTAGTTGTTCATTTGAAAACCGAAGGAATGTTCAAACACACACAACAACACTCATGTAAAGCGCGTCATGCACACATCACCGTTGCGCGATGTATAAAAGATGACCCCCCTCCCTTCAAAAAATGGTCGAGCCCTACATCTCTTTAACAACTCCACGCGCATGCGCAGTCTGGTGGACTATAGCACTGTAGTAGTACAGCTATGTGCTATGTTCATCTCAGCTGGATACGTCGGTTGGTTAGTAAAAACTCGGATTTCTCAATAAATTGTCCGTTTCAATGTTCCGCAAATGTGCCGCAAAAGTCTCAAAGATCTGTAGGAGGGATTGGATAACTTTCTGGGGAGATTAACGTTTGGGAAAGTGGAATTCTAGAACATTGTAACTGACCTAACATAAGCGTATTGCAAATCCCATTGAGTTACGGGGTCCAAAATAAATAGTTTAGCGTTTTATTGGGCTAATGCCATGGAGCTGTTGAGCGCAATTTTTAAAGACGCGCATTTTAAAAATTTGCGCGCGCAATTTAAAAATTTTGTTTTGTTAAAGTATGCGCGTGCAAATTTTAAATTCGCGCTTCGGTCAACAACTAGGGCACGATATCTGATACAACATTGTACAAACTACATGGTAGACATGAATTTTACATCGGCGTCATCAGACGCATGACGGCCGTTCCATAATCGGCAGTAGGCATGTTGACGATTTTGACGAGTTCTCTAGATAGAGGGTATTTTGTATCCGACTCCTCTACAGAAAACAATTATAGCGTTCTTGAAGGGGTTGGAACTGTCTCCCAGTCCTACGACTATACAAACAATTTTGTGAAGAGGAGAGGGTTTCAAGTTTTGAGTTTTCCAGCTCTTGAGCTACATGATGTCGTGAATATTTGCAAATTCGTATATTACAATGTGTGTGTAGCATTTATTTATTTGATTTGCAAATATGTTGACATTGTTTGTGAACTATATTTTTTATAAGCAGTAAAGTTTACGATGTGAATTTTATTGCATATATACTTTGTCGCATATCTTTGTGGTGATGTCATATCATCTGTTGAATTGACCTTCAATTTATCATCTGTTATTATCACCTGAGATTCTGTGCTTCTATCTTTTGAAGTTGGGTCATGTTTGGCTTGACAAGTTGCCTTCGCGTGACATGACATTAGGCACCGTCGGGGGGGGGGGGGGGAGGAATATATTTTCGGTGTTTTTTTATTGGGAAATGATCTAAACCTCTGTGTCTGATCGGCTAACTTCCCAACATTTAAAAGAAAATGGCAGATTAAGAAGCAGTCTATAATTTGCATTCTTTACACAGCAACTGAGAGACTACTGGATAAGATTTTTTTCTTCTATGAAATAACTTGTATCTATAGGTCAGTATAGTGGGAGATTATGTTGTCACATGCTGGTCATGATGGTGCACCCCTCACGTACGTACGTGTCCGAACTTTGCAATTTATTTGCTTGTTCCTAATAGATTGAGCACTGTTTTATATATTTTCTAGCATTTTTACGAAGTTTAGTTATTCTGTTTTTGTTTTACACTTTTCTACCGGTTTTCCATACTTTTGCCAAACCTCATAATGTTTTTACACTGAAAAATATTTTGAGTGTTGTTACATAAGACCCCACACTGTTTTATCATTCTTTTTGTCTTGTAGTTGTAGAACTATGTAGGGTGGGACGCTGTATTACCGCGGTACTTATCAGGGTGATATCACGTTTCCCGATCGGAATAGAGATTGCTCACTAACCTTCCCGAATTGTTCTGTCTTTTGTGTTGTATAACTCTTGCTTTTTTTAAACTGACATAAAAAATCCGACGGTGGTTTGGTTTATTCCCATGCGATGCCTGTGAAAATAGACATGCTCGTCATTGCTCGTCATTGCTCGGCGGAGTACAGACTCTGTATTATCGCGGTATGTGGGAAGTGTTTTTTACAATGATTTCAACTTTTTTATTCATGGTTAATGTTTGACCAAAACATCCCCTGAATAAAGTCTGATATTTTCCCTGTAAAGTTCAAGTTGATTAAAGACGATTAGGCCCTGCAAGATGATTTCTTAACACCCTGTCCCCCCTCGAAGGTGACAAAATTCACTGAGACAAGTCTACTGATTGACGATTGGGGGCGCCATTCACTTTACACGGTGCGTCGTTTTATTTTTTTTACCGCACTGTCCTTATTTTGATCCCGTAAAAGTATTTACGATTTCGCGGTGGAAATATCGTCCTTCGGCGTCATTTTGCGTTTGCAGCTGTAGAATGGGAACCAGACAATGGAACTTCCATGGACAGAGCACCATTAAAGATTCATGTTAAAATATAGACGGTACCTTTTAGCAGACACGGTGAGGCAAAATTTACAAGTTTTGGAAAACGTGAATATTTATTAAAAATCGTTAAAAGTCCCGACACAACATTTTTTAATCGTCATTTGTTTACACAAATCAGCAGAAAGTCCTTAATGCTTGATGAATTGGATATAAAATTGCCAGTCGAAGGAGTTTTGGCAACGAAAAAAAAAGGAATTTCCGATGCCGCGATAATAGAGTTGCCGCGATAATAGGGAGTCCGACTATACCACAAAAGAGCTTGATCTTCATAAAACACCTGCGTGTTTTTTGCATGCAACTTTTTACTGGTGCAGCATGCAGTTGCATCTGATTTGTGAAAAACTTGATTAGCAAGTATCGAATATTCAAATATTTGGTCAAACCCAGTTTCGAATAATCGAATACTTAATTAGTCGAAAATGAACAGCCATCGTGGCACATGTTGATTTCTGCCTCATTTTTTACAGGTTTGGCTGACACTTGTCATTAAGGATTTTGGTTATTTTCCAAGATTTTGCTGTTCCTGAATGATTTTGGTGGGGGGCATTATTAAAGTAAAACCTTACCATTAACCAACTTGACCATCTGTGTGACTAGGGCCATCATTTGATTCATCATTGTAGACAAGACGTCCGTTGGCACCCTCACATGCACACTGACTCAAGACCAGGTTTCTCATGGCTACCGGGCTGGGCCATACACCCACATGTACCTGTAGCTTGTCAATGGTGGTATTGTTGGGCACAATCGGTGGATCTGTGCTATTGGTTGATCGAGCAATTATTAGCCAATCACAAGATGGCAACAAGACTATTTGGCAGTTGTACAATTGTACAACATGCATAAAGGCAAATACAGATTTTTCTAACATTTTAAAGGAAAAACAATAGTGAGCAAATTGTACTTTCGGTCGTCATTTCTCCACCAGATCTGCTCATTTGTTTCCTGTGAATCCACCCAATAACTTCAGAGGCATCATGGGGTTTCTAAGGCGGTGTGTGATCAAAGCGACCCGCTCTATATCGACATCAGCCGGCTGTTCCTGTCAGGTGCGAGTGAGGTTTGCTCCAAGCCCAACAGGGTATCTCCACCTTGGTGGCCTCCGTACAGCTCTGTACAACTACATCTTTGCCAAGGCAAACAGCGGCAGATTTATTTTGAGGATTGAAGACACAGATCAGGTCAGTTTGTGATTTCTTCTTATTGTAAGTCTGGCCTCGACATGATGAAAATCATTCGTTTTTATCATCAGGACTGTCTTACCTACTTTGTTTTTTAAGAAAAGTAAAAAAGATGTAGGCCTATTGCTTGAAAATTGAATAAAATTGTGAAAGCAAAATTCTGTCCGTGCATATATTCTCTGCAGTGGATGGGGTATGGCGAGTGGGGGGATCATGGGAGATGACCAAAATCTCGGCCGACCAAAGAAATTTGACAATATAGGCCCAAACACTAGGAGGCGCTGTTCTTGATACAAAGGTCTGGTCACCCATGTAAGGCTGTGTACATGTACATCTAATACAAATTTGCACATTTACATTGTATGTCCCTAAGCCTGATAATACAACGCCAACGGTGCAAAGGTTTTGTAATGTTTGTGTTCCGTTTTATACATTTTGACTGTTGGAATGTTACAAAATAACCTTGATATCAGCATTTTTTTGGTTTCTCACCACACAAATCTGGGGGAGGTGGGGGTGATCCAACGCCCCATTCCAACAGTCAAAAGTGTGGGGGGGGGGGGGGGATGTACCCCCATCCCCCCGGGATTTAATCCCATGTCCAGCATATTTTTTTGGAAGGAAATTTGAGCCCTGATACATGTACTTTTAAAGTTCATAAGCCAGAACTGAAGTGTAAAGGAATTCTCCGTATACAGGTTTACCATGATTTATAAATCTGACAAAGTGCCCAAGTTGTGCTGTGCATTGCTAATTGTCACATTGCTGTTGTCCTAGGCACGGCTAGTTCCAGGAGCAGAAGAGCACTTGCAGAGCATGTTGCAGTGGTCTGGAATCCATCCAGATGAAGGTACATGGGTGTATTCATACCTGAGACAGGTTCATATTGGTGCACTAGAGCAGGTTTTAACCTTTATTTAACCCCAACATCCCAGGCATTCATTTGGGGTGATACGAAATACTACTTAGTATTCTGTAGCACTGCGTCTCTCTGTCTTTGATGATTGAATGTATTACTGACAGCAGTCAACTAGCAACTACAGAGTACTACACATGTACTTTTATGTAATACAGTTAAGTTTACTGGGTAAATTATATTTGTGTCAATGAATTGCATGGCTAAGATAAAACATTGTATCATCTCTGAAAACCAGTAGTTCAGTAGAAACACTTTTCCTGAGAGGATTTCAGTTTTGCAAGGCTAAATGGATTTGTTTAATTTCAATGAAAACACAATGTGAGGTGAAATTTGTTATGTTTGGTGGCGAATATGTGAGGGCCAGATACGGAATTCTTGCCTCATGTTAGTTTTTATTTTTTAACAGGCCCAACTCATCAAGAAGGAGGTGTTGGTCCCTACAGACAGGTAATGCGTTCATATCAATTATGATTTTCATAATTCAGAGTGAAAAAATAATTAAAAGAGCAAGTCAACCTCTAACCTATGGGTTACAGTACTGACACTAAACCAACTTGAGCTACATCATACCTTGTCCTAATTTTTGCGGTCTCCCCATTTGTCGATATCCTTGTGCAAGGGTGAAAGTCACAAGTCATACATGGTGTTGAGTATGAGCACACCACCACACACGTACTTGTATCTTGCATTGAAATACAGTGGAAACAGCAGACTAGCTGGAGTTACCTTTTTTTGCATTTGGAAATGTTTCCCTTCAGTTAATAAGCTGATGGACCTATATTTATTTTTTATTTTACAGTCTGAGCGACTGCATTTGTACCAGAAACACATAGAGAGACTAATTGAGGTAAGCGAAAAGCAGGAGAACTAGGCCATGTATTAAAAAGTAAATTACCTGATGACTTACATCGGTGATAAAAGCCAAGAAATCTACGAAACAGTCTCATTGCGCCTGCAGTCGGTGACAGCCCAGCTGAACAGGACACACTTGCAGGAGTCTATGCCTACGTGGCACCAAGAAAAATCAAATAAGGGCCACAGTAAACTTTCACCCCCATAAACAGCGAGAAGCTAGGTGAAAAGTTTGATGCCTTTGCAACTGACCTTCGCATACTGGTGAAAGACTGTGGTTACACAGATGAAGACCGCAGTTGGCCGAGTTCATCCCAAACCTTAACGAAATTGATGCCTCACTCATCATCAGGAAAGAAGCAGCTTCACTTGGACAAATCACAGCAGCAGAGTTTCGAGCAGCTACGGAATTTGTGCAGCACTGCCCCAGTTCTTGCTTACTTCGATCTGAGCAAGGATGTCACTATTCAGTGTGATGCCAGCACCTTCTCCCCAGGAGGCCTTCTTCTTCAAGATAGCAGATACCCATTGCGTATACATCAAGAGCCTGGAATGAAACCGGAAAGCGGTTGAAAAAGAGATGCTAGCCATTGTTCACAGCTGTGTTCACCACTACATCGGTAAACCAGTGATGGTGGAAAGTGACCACATGTCATTGCAAGCCGTTTACAGCAAGCCCCTACTCAGCGCACTCATGAAGCTGCAAACAATGCTACTGAGACTCCAGCCATATGACCTCGGGATAGTGTACGAACCCAGTCCAGAAATAGCAGTTGGAGATGCACTGAGTCATGCAAACCTGCCACAAGCTAAGCCAGATATCAAACCAGTCTCTGTCAACATGACTGGCTGAAGAGCTGAATGAGCTTCATGCCATGATTATGAAGGAATGGCCAGACTCCAAACAAGAAGTGCCTCACTCCATCCGCAAATACTGGAGCTCACGAGACGAGTTGCCAGAGTCAGATGGAATCATCTACAAAGGAATGCAGATCGTAGTGCCACCAACAATGAGACCTGACATGCTTGCACAAATGCATGCGTCACATCTAGGCATTGTTAAGTGTAAGCAATGAGCATGTGAAGCCCTTTACTGGCCTGGCATAAGTGACCAGATAACCGATCTAGTCATCAATGACTGTCACTTGGGAAACACATACCAGAATCGGCAAGCCGCAGAACCGTTCAAGCCTACTAAGATTCCTGATCTACCATGGATTGAGCTCGGCAGCGAAGTCTTTGATTATGAGAAAGAGCAATATGTTGTCTTAAGTACAACAAAGTTCATCAAAGTGGAGAGACTTCCTGATAATGATAATAATGTAGACATTTGTAAAGCGCACAAAGACCACAGTGCTCAGATCAAGGCGCTACATAAATTATTACCCCTGCTCATCGTGCCAACAATCATTCCTGAATCCTTCTCATAACTCCCTGGGGAGTATACAGCCCCGGCTGCAAGTTAAGCGCACATGGGCTAATCAAACACATAATCATCACTACCCTCACAGGTACCCATTTACTCAGATCTTGAGTTTGATACACTAAGCCACGAGGCCACAGCACTTCACGTCAAGCCCTCGTCAGTGCGCTGAAAATGGAGTTCAGCCACCATGGCATTCCGGAAAAGCTGAGGATGGACAATGGTCCCCACTTTTCTTCTTAAGAATTTGACAAGTTTTGCAGGGAGTTTAAAATATAACACACCGCATCTTCACCTTAACCCCCTCCCCCCCCCCCCCCCCCTCCCCCCAGTCCAATGGTGAAGCCGAGCAAGCCATCCAAATGTGGAAGAAGGGCACAGACAAACAACTAGCACTTCTGGACTACCACACAACACCGCTAACCATTTGCAACCTGTCCCCTGCTCAACTCCTGATGGGACGACGACCCCGTAACCTGCTACCAGTAAAGCGGCCTCTCCTCCAGCCTAAAGTCACATAGCACCCAGTATGTCGAACAACTTCTGAGACACAGCCGAGTCCAGCAAAAGCACTATTTCGCTCTCAAACCCGGTGATCCTACTGTGCAAAAAAAAAAGGCCTGCACAGTTTGGGACTGGTGACATTTTGTGAACAAATGGATTTGAACAAAGTGCAAGAATAGGTTTTTAATTATACAGATCCTTTGGGTATGTCATATTTTTGTCAGTCAGGTTCTGCATACCATTGTTTCTGTACCGAACAAAGACTGGAACTACTCCGCAAGGAAGCCATGAGGAGCAGACAAGTACCCCGCTATGATAACAGGTGCCGACACCTACCACGCCAATGGGTACAAGACCACCTCCAGTCTGGGAAGCCCAGTGTAGTGAGATTTAAGGTGAGTTTGTATACAGTGGTGCACCAGGACTGTACATGTAGGTGGTTGAAGAAGACATGTGAATCCCGTCATTCATTATTTTATTACATGTGTAGATGTAGTGAGTTTCTGTTCCAAGATTGTCCATTCTTTATTGTTGATAATCCTGAAATTCATGTGGGAAACTCAGCTTCACATTCAGAATGTGTGTTATGTTGTTAATTTTGACTGAAAATGGCTTAACAAACCCATTGAATACGGACGACGGCTGTACGGATTGAAAAAGACCACCTGGCACGTTGTCGTCTATATGAGCATTCTAGTGTGTATTTAAGTCATTGTTTGCCTATTGTGTGTTACGCTTGGCTGCACATGTCCATAAGGCATACCAGCACCCCATTAATAAAAGTAGACGGGGGTGGGTGGTTGGGGGGGGGGGGGGGGGGGGGGGAGGTAAGCCTCGTCTTATTGTCTGAAGTCTCATATTATTGTTTTAATTTCTGTTGTGCTTGTTGATTTTGTAATTTTATCAACATCATAATAAACCAAACTTAATTATGTATACATGCGTGTACAATTTAAAAACCTGTTTTTTAACCTCTCCCCCCTAAAAAAAAATTAATTAAATATACCTGCAAATAACCCTATTTTGAAAGTTTTGGTTTTACTCTGCTAGAGTGCTTGTAGATGCAGAAGTATCCATCTCCTGGGAAATTGTTGATATTGATTGAAATAGAAAACTCGTAAAAAGTCTGCCATATTACATGTGTATATAATAGGAGACTTTTAAGACACTGGTGGTTGGTCCTTGAATGTTTTCACCAGCCGTGCGCATGCTTAGAACTAGGAAAAAGGACTGAATCGTCTACTGCCACCAGCGTCTCAAAAGTCTCTTAATACATTTGTCTTATTGGATTGTTACGCTATTCTCATTATGTTTAGTTGGAGCCAGACGATGAATCTTTTGAGGATCTTGTTTATGGTAAAACATGCCACGACACTGCTCTCATAGAAGGAGATCCGGTAAGTTCATAGTCAGAAATGGTAATTATATTCCTTTCTTTTAAAGCCCTGTCCGCACTGGACGTTTTTTGGTAAAGCTTACCGCGAGACGATGGGTACTTTTCCCATTTTAAGTCCAGTGCGGACAGCCTGGGACGTTTTCCTCTCGGTTACTTTTCTTGAGTCCAGCGGTTACTTCTACTGGGCAACTGCTGCCCAGGAAAACTGACTAGGTAACTTTTCCAGAGACGATAAGTCCAGTGCGAGTCGGTAAAAGCGGCTCAAAAAAGCGTACATCCGGCCCGAGTGCAAGGTCATGCTACACAGGGACACCACGCATGCGCTTTGCACACATCGGCCGGAAGAATAAAAAGGCACGCGTGCTTTGGGTCAATCGGGTCAATCAAGTCAATGTAGAAAGGTCAGGCAAAGCGCCCTCATGAGTCGTTATACTGACAGCTCGGTTACTTCTACCACAGTCTGGGTAAAATTTTCCCGTGTCGAAAGTCCAAGTGCGAACAGTGGTCACATTTGAAAATTGTTCATTTTACGTCGTCTAGGTAACACCTTCCCAAAAAAAGTCCAGTGCGGACACGACTTTAGATAATAAAGGTCAGTTTACTGGAATTGTGTTTATGGCACACTCCAGTTTCCCAACACATTGTCACAGAAAATTTGCACTATTCAATATCCTCCCAAATCTACCAAAGTTCAAATCCACATTTTGCTGGATTGTTATGGATCCAGGTCTCCTTTACGTGGTGTTTGAAATTTTACAGCTTCAGGAAGTTACAGTAAAATGAGAGGGGGGGGGGGGGGGGGGGGGTTGCGCTGTTAAATTAAAAAGTGAAAACACAATTTTAACTTTAAAAAGTCAATTTTAAGATTTTAAAATGTTTACATCTGAAAATCCTGTATTATAACATAAGTTTTAAAAGTTAATCTTAAAGTACTTTATTGGGAGGATTTCTTTTTCTGAACTTACGTTAAAAGGTAACAAACTATTAAACTCTAAAGCCGTGTTTCCATTGGACATATTTTTCTCAATTGGACTTTTCTGTAGAATGACAAAATTTCGTCCATTAGGGACACGCGGTAAACTAACGTCCCTGTCAACAGTGATGTAAAACTACCAGGCCGAAAGCGGTCGCAGAAGATTGCCACGTGGCCGCGGAAAGTCATCAGGGACAATAAAAAGTCCAATGGGAACACAGCCCCGCGCTGCAGAACTACCGTGACCACACTGAAAACCACTGTGTAAACAATGCAACTTCCTGTATTACGTCAACTACACAGCGATTATCGCTAGCATGTGCACGAAAATGATGGTACGGTTCCCTTTCTCCTTGTGTACAGTGCACCGACATGTGATTACATGCAGTTGCGCTAGCACTTTGCAGCGGAACGGACTAACCGACGACCCCGTACGTGCATACAACTACGTTTTTTGTCCATTCGTGGTTTGCTGCTTGAAACATGGCAGATTTGATCGATTTTGTGAGAAGTTTAATTGGGTTAAAAGTCAATAATAATGTTGGGAAAGGCAGATCTAGAGATCCACAAATCGCGATCAGCCCAACAGGTTCTGTGTGGCCCCACTTCTTCTTCCTCTTGGAACTACCACCCGTATGTTGTCGGCTTTTCTTTTTTTGAGGAGGCATTTTAACCCCTTGCGTATGGATGACGCCAAATGGCGAAAAAAAACAGTGGCACCAGATTGGATGACGCCATTTGCGCTATCTGTGCCGTTTCAATCCATTGTTGGATTATTTTGTATGTTACGTTTGACTGCACAAGCCAGGCATGCAACTTTTCCTTGGATCAGCTGATTTCCTCCTTTTTCACTTCCCACTTATGCCATCAACAATTGATTTTCCTTGTTTTTTTGTGTTAATTCCAAGTTGCATGCCTGACAAGCACATTGCGGCCGTTTCGCTTGGATGCACAGGCTGCCCTGGCACCCCGATGCCTCACTACAATAACCATACTCAGGGGGTTATACTTGCCGGTATGGTAGCTGACTATTCAATGCAATTTTAGCACGCGGAAAATTACGCTAGGTCACCGCATCTATCCTGTTTAGGTCAAAGGTGAGTGTGCACATTCTTCCTGCCTCCCAAGGCGAATAAACGTTCTGTCGTGGTTATAAAAGTCTAAGTAGGAACACACAGTGGAATTATGCAAAGGCAGGGGGCTCATCAGGGTGGTCCCACACCCATCACAAAAGTCACTTGAACCAGGCCTTGACCGTAAGTTTTTTTTTAACTAGTCCACCGGGCAAGTTAACTGTGCTTTTTACTAGCCCGCAGAAATGTTTACTAGCCCACATTTTATGGACACATTGTAAAATATCTCATTAACGATAACTCCCTACAGTGTCCGAAATATCGTATTAAAATTAGAGGATTCAGTACAGTTATAAGTGATTTTCAAACTATGAAATAGAAAAGAAATTACTGAATGATAAGGTTCTGTTTACTTCCACTCCTCCAGTCAGTTTCATTTTTTACAGCACACACGGCAAAACATCGTATTTCCATCGTACATGTAGCTAAGCCAGTTAAAGTCCCGCTCCCAGTCTTGTCTGTACAGACACGTTGTCTTGTATTTTTGCTGTAGTTTGCATCGTATTCTCTTTTGCTTCCGTTTTTGGACGGATAGGATACATTTAGATATCGCCACATGACGGAAAATGTAAAGACCCAAGTGAATAAAACGTACACGGCCGTACAGACCACACGCACAAAACTTCGCACGAATGTTCTTTCATGCACTGCATGCAAAGCTGCATCGCATCGCTGATGTCAAGTGCTAATATGCATGCTCAGTATGCACGTTTAATTCCCCGGTTAGGCCATTATAATCAAAGCTGGCTTCAGTACGTACCAAAGATTGTATAGCGCCGCGTACGCGTATGATTCGCTGCGTCTTACAGACATTCCGCCAATATTACATGCAGTTGGCGTTTTCATTCAAATTGACATGGGCCAAAAATGTGACAGTCCTGAATCATTTTTTTCAAACACTGATGATGTACAAAATATAAAAATGTCAGTGTCAGCCGTATCGAAGTCGAGCATTGAGAAATAATCCATAGTCTTTTTTCGTGCACTTTCACTGTACTTTTCTCCCCACACCCAACCAGTCCCATGCGTATAGCATTTGGCAAAAAATCTGCACAACACATTCTGAACTTGATATGAGACTACCAACCTTGTGCAAGCCATGTGCGCTTGTGGCATCACGCGCGCAATGAATGACATATGTACGTACAATGTACATACATGTACACATGCCGCCATCAGGACACAAGCTAGCTGCTGTGTACAACTTTCTACAAGAAAGTTACAGGGAGCATGCATATCGCTAGCGCGGTGCGGCGGCGCGGCATAGTATTGACTGTGCGGGACGCCGCAGCGCTGTACTCGGTCATTAAATGAAACAAGAAGATTCACTCAAACTTACCAAGAACGTTTGTTTTATTCATATCAAGCAAAAGTGACAATTTTAAGCAGGTAGGTATGCTATTTTTAACTAGCCCGCCGGGCAAGTTAAAGAGTGCTTTTTACTAGCCCGGAGCAGTTTTTACTAAAAATATTACGCCGGGCTAGTGCTAAGGTCGAGGCCTGCTTGAACCAAATACATTTTTTAATTGCTGTTTACAACCCACCCTTGGGTTATTCCCGGCCCAGTCTTGGCCTGCCCACATGTATTTTATGAAGCCTGGCTCTCGTTGTAAACTTTGTGCACACCATTTATCCATAGGTGCTGATAAAAAGTGATGGATTTCCGACGTACCATTTTGCCAATGTTGTTGACGATCATCTGATGGAAATCACGCATGTCCTGAGGGGAATGGTATGTGAATATATTTGTGGCCGTTATAGCCTTCTTATTATGGCTATAGTTTGCGGCATGGCTATGGCGTGGCAGAACAAAAGCTGATAATAGCTGAGCACTTTTTGTGTCTAATTTCTCCCTCTGGGCATCCAGTGGCAGCTTACAGGACCACACAGTATTCATTTAAAACCTTTCTCATTTCACGTCATGCTTCTATTTCGTTTTCCCCCAAGATTTTATCTTTATAAAATACAACATAAAATCACTAGGTGTATCATGTTGTTTTCAACATTCAGTAGTTGTTTTCGCAATTGGTTTGCATTATATGGTTTCTTTTTAAAAATGCTGCATTTCCCAGATCAGTTACTACTGTTTAACCCCTTGCTGCATTGCACCGTGTGCTAAGGACGTCTTGAAACCAACACTATGAAACTGAGTGTAAACACAAACAATAACCGCCACACTGAACAGTAGTGGCCCTATTCATCACCAAGGAGCCCCCCCCCCCCCCTTCGTGTGAATGAAAGCTTTGTTTGAAAAAGCCCCATCTATGCATTACATTACCATTCAAGAACAATATATAGTTGAATAATGAATAGATTGTGTACATGCAGGAATGCGGCCATACATGTCAACCAGCCCAGTGGTTTTACCTCAAACTGCGGCTGGCCTTCAGCCGACCGTGCGCAAGAGGTTAATCCTGCTGTTAATACAAAGTACTTCAAAGTGTGCTGGAAGTTTATAATGTTCTCAGGCTCTTTTTCATATCATCAGGAGTGGTTGACCTCTACACCCAAACACCTGTCACTCTACAGAGCCCTGCACTGGACTCCCCCAAAGTTTGCACATTTGCCTTTGCTACTTAACAAGTAAGTCCAGGTGGGTGGGTGGGTTGGGGGACAATTTAGTATCGGTTGTGCAAAGAGTGGTACCCCTTTCAGTTCTAGAGAAAAACTAGATGGTGCCGGTTGATAAATTGACCTTCCACACCACCCCCATTGCTGGATAATTAATGCCTCTGGTAGGAGTTGGAATTAAAACGGCATCTCCTTAAATATTTTAACCACGCACCTACTTAGAACCACGTTTTTTTGGGTTTACCCCACAATTTTCTGATGTGAGGCCCTCAGTTACTTTTGTGTATGTTTGGCTAATTTCCCCAAAATTGGATGACAGCCATACGTACGTAGGATGCTACAGTTGTCCAGCGGCTGATTTCACCAAAAGTGCGTAACTTACACCATGTCGTAGGACATAAAATATAAATTTTGCGCAGATGCGCAACATCCTTGTGATCCATTTCACAAAACAGTGCATAGCTCCACAATGTTTTATGTTCTTTTATACATCGTGGACGATGCTGAATGCATGGTACAGTCGTGAAATAACCACAGCGGCGCCATTTTGAAGCTTTTCAGTTTTGAAACTTTTTGCTCTGATAAAAACTTTCTGATAAAAACTGTTTCAACTTTCGGAAATACCTCACAGGTAAACCTGCAGCAGATGATCATTTCATGGCTCTCTGAAATAATCTTGTGAATTTAATAAATATTTTGAGCAACTAAAAAAAATAATAACGGCTTCACGCTCAGCTAGCCAAGTCATCATTTCGGTGTTTGTGCAGACAACTTAAACTACCTAAAACAAGTGCGTACATGTAGGTCACACTGTTATTGTACCTTTTGTGAAATCGATTTGAAAAATGTCACAGATGTTGTGCAACTTCAGCAATAAAATGGGGCCTAGTTACGCAATTGTGCAAGGTTTCGTGAAATCGGCTGCAGGTATACATTTTTTTGAGACTCGGAAGCTCCTTAAGATGCTACTAAATTTTGCCTTATCTGGTGCTTTCTCTGGATTGAATCAGTTACGTAATATTTGTGTAATGCTATAAATATTTTGATTGGCAGGGATGGCAGTAAGTTATCCAAGCGTCAAGGGGATATCTTTGTGCAGAACTTTAAGGTAAAAACCTGTTGTCCAACCCACAGCCATTTTTCCCAACCAGCATTGCCTTACCCATCTGCCCTTCACCCGCCAATCCTTACCACCTGCTCATTGTTGCACTCCATCAATTGAAGTGTTTCCCATAATGGTATATTTCTATAGTTTGCTACAGATAATATTTGAGCTTTTGGATGTGGAACGCTTCATCCAGTTGCACGGTTCGTTATTAGCCAAATGTCCTAAAAATAGATCACTGGAAATTGAATGAGAGCATGTGCAGACCAGACGCAGAGCGTTCACCATTCTATCATCCAAACACGCGTTGTACGTACATAACACGACCTCTGACTTGAGCTGCGCATGCATCGCACTTACGTCTCCGTGGCACGTATCCATAGTATCCCAGGTCAGGTCATGTCATTATTGTTTGGAAGTTTCACACCTGCGGGGTACACACTGAACGAATATCCCACACAACACTTTGACGTTTGGAAGCATTACCCAATTCGGTCGATTCACAACTCGGTGGGCCGCCAGCGGCAACGGGGAGAGGCCAAATTACGCAGTGCCTCTTGGGAAAAATTCGACATCGCAAAACCAGAAGTGGGTATCACCAATGCATCGACCGTACTTCTTACACCCCTTCTCCGCAAAATCTATCAACTCCTCTCTCTTCTTTCCCGCACAAGGTATTCCTCGATGAGTCAAAAATTGCTTTAACTCATCCACTCGCATTCGTGTGAAATCATACTGCTGTACTGTCCACCATCTATAATACAACGCGATAGATCCGATGTCGACCCCGAAAGTGGGAAGTTGGCCTTTCCCGGCTTGCCGCTGGCGGCGCACTGACTTGTGAATCGACCGAATTAAATATAAAGCAAGGGTACACGGATATCCATTAGAGAAGGCCAATCCCACAAATTAAATTTCGGAAATTGCTGTTCATATTGTTCAAAAAGGTCGGCACGTTAATACTACGTCATCGGTGCATCAGTGCAGCAAGATGCAAGTGTGTACAGTGAGCGGGTTTACGGTGTTGCATTTTTGCAAGCGTCATAAACATTAATCTGTTTTGTTCTTCCATGTACCCTGGTTTTCATTTTAAAATTCCCCTACAAATTTCATTCAAAAACTTTCTATTTCATTGTCTGAGAAATTACTTAGTAATATGTTAATTCAATTACAGGTACACAAATCCATAATCTGGAACCAGTTCCTGACATTAGCGGTCGGGTACTCAGGTACCCGGTTCGGATGCACAGCCCTAGTTAATAATTGTTCATCTAATTTTTGCATGCACTCAAAACATAGCAGTCACACACACAAGTGTGTAAATACCTGCAATCGCGGACCTCCCATTGTTCCTCTTTTGTTTATACTTCAATTTGTTCGGAAGGCCTCCCATATGTTTTGTACACGATTTTCAATCGTGGACCTTGACTCAATCGTGGACCCTATTGTCCTCTTTGTTAAAGGTCCACGGATTGAATAGCTATACAAACTCACACACACAAATGTGATTTTCTTGAAGGATGCAGGTTTTCTGCCAGAGGCAGTGGTTAACTTCATCACCTTCTGTGGATCAGGGTTTGAGGAGAACAAGGGAATACGAGACATGCAGCAATTGATACAGCAGGTTGGTAAAATCACTGCCGGCTTCAGTACGTTTTTGCTAGTGCAGTAGAAATCCCCCAAACTCTGTTAATGTTTAAGTTAAATGCCATATTGCCTTGCCTTTAACCTCTTGAGTACAGTCATTTATAATAAGGTGCCGGGGCGGCCTGTGCAGCCAAGCGAAACGGACACAAGAGGCTTGTGCAGCCAAGCATAACATACACAATAATCCAACAATGGATTGAAAATGCAGAAATTGCATGTATAGACGTCAGCCGGCCAGGTGAATTTTTTTTGTTTTGCCGTGTATAGACGTCATCTGTACGTAAGGGGTTAACCCTGCAATTAACCCAAGTTAGTTGTGTGCACTCTCGGTTGAATAATCTGGTACGTCCAAAGTCTATGATGCTTATTCTGTTTATTGTGTGCACACCAAGCAGTGTACATGTATGTTCTATCTGCTCATTGGCATTGATTAATGTAGTGTTTGGTGGTTCATAAAGGTTCACTGTACATTTTACATCATTACCTACTCCAGTCCAAGAGACTGAATAAGCTCAACGAGGCAGTTGCGTTTGCTCTTCATCAGTCTCTTGATCGTAGAGTATAGTATACATATACTAACCTAAACTTAGAATAACATTTGGGCCCAATTTAATGGAATCCGTAACCCAAATTCTGTCTGCAATTCTGTGGTAACCGAATCAGCAAAAAGAAATTGGGCTATAAACCCCGTAAGCACGGAATCCTTAATTATGAGATGTACGTAGCCAAAATTTCCTGCTAATCCATGAAATACATGGTTAGTGCAGAAATTTCGCTAACCATTACTGGTTCCATGCAATTGGGCCCTGGCGCCATTTGGGAACTGCTGTATCTCCTTGCTCAGGAATTTATTTTGTCACGTAGTTTTGCAATGTGAAATGTCTGTGCTTGAACAATTTTGCGTGCTTTAAATTCAGTGCTGGCAGAGTCTTTGAAAGAGTTCTGCCAGGGTTAAAATCAGGCCAGGTAACTGTTATTATTTATATATTTCAGGTCATTCCATTTGGCAAGCAGTTCATAACAGTTTGTAGCAGATACTGAATTTTGTTCAACGTATTATGAATTCTGCTATGCTAAAGCTGTTACATAGTGGTGTTAGTGTAACAAGCCAAATCAAGCAATCGGTGTATGCACAAAAGTAACTGGATGATGAGACCCATACCACACAATGCTGGAAGATAATTGAAATCAGCACAATAGTCTGAGGGCCCTTATGAGTATTATGTGTGTATCTACATGTACAACTTGAGTTGTTATTCATTAATCATAATTCAATCAGAAATGAATTACAAGTCAGTTACAAGTCACGTTACAAGTCACGTTACAAGTTCACCCCAAGGTTGGGGGTTGTCTTTGTCCAGTAGCTATTGGAACAAATGTTTAAAAAGTTGTGAGTGCTGTAAGCATCAACAGCTGTTGACAGTAGTCTGTGTCAAAAAGAGGTGCAATATAACTGCATACATTTATATATTTTTGTTCATCTTTAGTTTTCATTAAATCGAGTGTCTACCCATTCGGCTGTCCTGGAGATGAGGCTACTACCTGAGGTCAACAAAGGTCACATCATCCGACTCTTAGCCAGTCATGATGGTAGGCAAAGACTACTTGCTCAGCTCAGGCAAGATGTAGCCCAGCTACTCACAAGGTACAGATGACGGTAGCTTTTACTGTTTCTTACTTGCTGCCAGAGTTGTAATCAAGTCACTTCACAAGTCACTTCACAAGTCACTTCACAAGTCACTTCACAAGTCACTTCACAAGTCACTTCACAAGTCACTTCACAAGTCACTTCACAAGTCACTTCACAATTCTGGTCTCAAGCCATGTAACAAGCTATTCAAACACACTATATAATAAAAGCATTCCTTCGTCATTGTTCATCCCATGTAGGTTGTGAGCGACTTGTGATCTACCTTTTCTGACTTGTGATTGACTTGATTACAACTCTGCTTGCTGCTCATCAGACCTTTTCTCATCCTTCTGACTGTAACTTTTTGTTCATTTGTTTACCATCTGCCTAGCCCTCTTTCCTATCTCTTCTCTCCCCGTTGGTCAGCCCTCATCTGGCCTATTCTTTAAACTGCATTTTTCAAGAGATTAATTCCCTACATTATTTTTCCTACATGTAATTTGCAAAATTCTCCAGTGGGTTTTGCATAAACACCCCGTAACTTCAGTCTGAAATCATCCAGCACCAGATTTAGCTGGATGAGCCATTTTCCTCCAGAGGCAAAACTCCTCTTATGCCTCAATCCTGCAAAACCCTCTGATGCTTCAACGTCCAAAGACCCTCAAGCCTCCAAATTCCTCCATTTGGCAAAGCGGATTTGGGAGGATAAGGTTAATGCTTTGGTTATAGAAAAAGGGATTTTCTGAATTCTATTTACTGTTCATTTTTTTCAGGTCAGGCGGAAATGACAAGATGAAGGACCAACATCTAACAGATGAGTATCTACTAAAGGTTCTTGAAGCAAGGAAAGTAAGTCTATAATAGAAAGACATCAGTAAAAGAAGATATACCTCCTGATGCTATCCTTTACCAGACAACTATACGTCCTCTTATGGAGTACTATACCCACATCTTGGCTGGTGCTTCTGCTTGTCACTCATCTTCATTAACCCTAACCCTCCAGGGCATGTTTGCTAGAACCCTGCCAGACGCATTTGTCACATTGACTTGTGTGCAGAGTCCAGCAAAGTGGAGCTGTCAGCACAGATGCACTGTGCTGCGTCTGGCAGGGTTAGGGTTAGAGTACAGAAGTGCATTGTTTGACTGGAGATAACTGAACTGCATTTTTACAGTTTTATTGTTTATTTGCAGCACCATATTGGCAGGATACAAGACTTGTGTCAACCAGACTACATCTACTTGTGGTTAAGGCCAAGTCTAAGCAAGGATGATATCACTGCAGTCTCTATGCAGGCAGGTAATGCAACATTATATTTACACATATTGATCCATACAACTTTCAAGTAAGGCTGCAAGTTTCCGGTTTAAAAATTATCCGTGTAAAAATGTTTTGAGGTTACAGTTGAAGGTAGTATACATCATTTGCAAAAAATAAAAAAACAAAACTACTGAATTATTACTAAATACTGTACTAGACTAAGTAATAGCAGTCTCAAGCATCTTGTGAAATTATGGCACCTGGTGTGCTTTCGTTTTCAAGAAAAGTGGAAATTTATATCGTTTTCCAATGATTGTCAGCCGACAATCGTTGGAAATAGTCTAGTTCCCTGACCTGATAATTCCCTGACGTCTATAAATTGCTCTGTTTTGTCTTAAGTATGGTCAGGGAACCATGACAACTAGAACATAATTTTTTCTCTCTATGCAGACTACGGTTTTTCCAGCATCTATGCACACAAAACATTGCTAGCACCCTATAAAATACTAACCCCCAAATCCATTTATATCTGAAAAATACAGCAAAAGCAAATGATGTATACTACCTTTAACCGTAACCGATGTTCTTTTGCGTAAACAAAGAAAAACAAGAAAACACATGATCGGCAGAAATCGATCAGACATCGCTAATTAAGACGGTAATCTCCACCAAAAATGGTACATCAGGAATAGGTGAACAAAAATCCCCTGCCCCCACAACGCTGCCAAATTAATTCACTCATGAAGTACATTACAGACGAGCACGTATTGAGAAGTATTGTTGACTGTGATTACCTATCCCCTGCCTGATTAGACTTGAAGACAAGTTGTCAGACAGTCCTGTTTTGTCCGACTTTACTAACATGTCTCCGGGTAGCCTTGAATTAAGGCTGTGCATGCTGTCTCAGCCTGCGCGTACGTACCCACCCGGCCGGCCAGTACATGTGTCTAGCTCCAAATAATACCATCAGGGAAACATCCCACTAGAGCCAAAACAGGCAACTCCCACTATGAAAATCTTTGACGTGAAAATGCCCTGAAAATCCGTGTTTTGCCGTGAAATATAATTCACGGCAATTTCACGGCGTTTATTCCCGGCAAATATTGGCAATTATGTTGACGGTAAATTCACGGCGAACAATTTATTCATGGTTGATAATCACACGATACAAAAGAGTAAACAATAGAGCAGTTAATGAGTTAAAAATTCACGCCGTTTTCACAGCGTTTTCTTGGCGATAACATCCCGAGAGTATTTCACGGCGTTTTCATTGTGTTCTCTCGCCATGAAATTGCCGTGAACTAAAAAATTTCACGGCAAAACGAATGTTCACTGCATTTTCAGGGCAAAGTTTGCGCCGTGAAATTGCCGTGAAATTTTAGTTCACGGCAAAACGGATTTTCACGGCAAAGATTTTCATAGTGTCCAGTCCACTGCCTTTTATTGTTGACACACCAACACCTTTGCCAGCTTCTTTTCTTTGTAATCCATTAGCCAAACAATTGCTTGTAATCCTTAAGTAAACACTTCCAGGCTGGGATTTGCTGGTACTACTTGCAAGCAGTTATGCATGAAATGTACCATGTACATTGTACATGTAGAATGATGCTCATAAGGCCAGCCATGAACACGCATGCTTTGGGAAAACGTAGGGCTACGTTCGTTCCTGGAAAGGAGTCCGCCATGTAGTATCAACTTCTTCATACATGTAGTACATGTACATGTACCACAATCATCTTATCAATACCTTCAATGTGAGCTGATATATATTATTATGATTTAAACAAGTCAGTTTCCCTTGTGGATTGTTTGACGAATGATTTAAACACGACGGTTTCTGATTTTGATCCCGTTAATGCAGGTAAATCATCAGCATGATTAGCCTCATATTCATCCGTGTATCACTGTGCATACAAATCACACACATTATGAATTAAACAGCCTCAGATTTGTTCAAGTTATTATCGTTCTCAGCTTTGCAGTGGTCGTTTTTCACGATTGAAAGTTTTTAAAGTAGTTACACAGGATAGAGAATCAGAACTGAGGCATTATTCTACAATAACACAAAGAATTCTTGCAGATGTTTCTGTGTTAACTATAACTCATATAGATAAGAATTTAAGTCAACAAAGGATTAACCGATAGTATCTTAAGTTTATTGACACAAGATAAACAATGCAAACAACATAACAATCTAAAAAAGGCAGTGCTGCTTTCCGAGTTAGGGCCTCCTAACTCGGAAAGCTCTAGTGGGCTGGGGACAGTATGACGTATACGGCGAACGCCGATCCGTTGCACGGCACGGTGCCTACAGTGCTTGTGTACATGCACGAACCGCCCCTGTACCATCAGTGCTCCGCGAGGAACACAGCCTTGATGTTACTGTTACTTCCAGGTTTTGCGGTTATGTTAATGAATTAAGCTGTTTTCGATCGTACGTGGTCTGATTGGTCCCAAATTGACACGTCATGTTGAATAATTCATGTAAACAAATTCCAGGTAGCTGATTGGACATTCTTAAAGTCATAATTCAGATTCAACTACGCAACCAAGGCTGTGATTGGCCATTGGGAAATATACGTTATTTATACTGATAATTTACATATGCACCCCCCCCCCCCCCCCCCCCATTTGCTACGGAATTCCAACGCAAAATGAAGAAAAACTTAAAACCCGGAAGTAACAAAATCATCAAGGCTGTGTTCCCGGCTGGAGACATGCGTGCGGGGTATAGGTACTAGGTGGTGCGTGTACAACGTATGTACTATACATGTACGTGCATGTGACAGATCAGCATTGGATCTAGCTGGTCGGGCTGGGCCGGAACAGTACGCTTTAATAGCGAGTGTAGGCTGAGACGGCATGCACAGCCTTGCATTTACGGCTAGTCTCCGGGCGGATATTTAAATATGCAACCAGTACATTTACATGTATGTGGCTGATTTCAGAGGATGCACTATGTCAAGGTCTTAGGCCAGACCTTGTGTTTTTTATGCTCAGCCGTGCATAAATTTAGGCCTATATCATACTTGAAATCCTCCGCACTGCTCCAGGATGTCACTGGCTCTGCCTCAACATATTGAAAGTGATTGCCGGAGGATTTTGCAGGATTGAGGCAGTGGTCAACCCTCCAAGGACCATATTCAAGAAATAATGGAGGATTTTGCAGGATTGAGGTTACATCCTAGCAAAAATGCCTAGGGAGTTAGGGTTAAGTTCAGGTGGCCTTTAACATGATAGCTGCTTATCAGGAGTTCTGAAATTGATTGATTTCTTATTGTGTTTAGCCTAAACTTTCACTGAACACGATTCGAAACATGTTTAGAGACTAAACGAGTTTCCGATGATGAGCAGGTGTGAAAAAGCTGAGCATGTTTGTTCGTGACATTTACAGGGGATTGCTCTTTAGCATATCAACAAGAAAGAAAAATTCTCCATATTTTTTTTATTTTCTCTCTAATGAGTCATGATACTACATGTACATAATGGCTTAAACCATAATCTAAAATCACATGATTATATTTTTGGAATTTTTAATGACAGGGTCTCAGTGGAGTACCAAATAAAATTTCCATTAGACCCGCTTAACATTCTTTTGCCATTACTTTTGGCCCCATTGGACAGCAGTTGACTAATTGATCTAAACTGTGAGTGTACTTGGGGGATGGCTCTTTGGGACGCAGTGTAAATTGAAAAGGATTTCTCGATCTTGATCATGTTTTTAGAGGATGTGTTGGGCAGTGCGTGCAAGGAGATTGAAGGTCTCCACCATGCGGTGCTCGCTGATGTCAAAGAGGTCTCCCAAAAGCTGAGAAGATGCAGTGAAGGGCTGTCTGATGTTCCTTACCCTGTCTTCATGAGGGTATTAAGATTAGCCTTGAGCAATCTTAAGGTATGCTTGAATTCTGGTGTGGACTTTTTGAACCCTTTATATTATACAGGTGGAGCCACAAATAACTGAGCCCTACTTTTCTGAATATTGTTAATGCATGTTATTCTTAAAATGTATGAATGTAAAAGCCTAATTAACAAGCTGTGCTTCCAGTGTTGTAGTCAAGTCCAGGTCCGAGTTCGGGGCAGTATTGGCTAAAAAGTCTACTTGAGTCCAAAACAGTGGCTTTTAACCGTAACTCCCTAAACTCTTGCACTAGGCAGAGACGGAAACCTAACAAAATCCAACAGGTAGAGTCACATGCAGTGGCCTACTGTGACGTCACGCCCTCGGCAGAAGAAAGAGAACTTGGTGATGAGGGCGCCCTCATACTCTTCGGGGCATGGCGCGGACGGCACGTACCGGAGGGTCTCTGAGCGGCTGGAGATGTATACCGGTTGGGATGTATACCGTCCCAGTTTTTGACGGGTAGAAAACTGGTCGGGGTCGCGTCACTTGCCCGGGTCTTTGAATGGCGATGACCTCACACTCCACGACCAATAAAAAACGGACTGAAGACACCATATGACTTGTAAGAAGACTCAATTAACGAGTACTGGTTTATTCAAAACCGATCCCGCCCCTAGTTCTTGACTTGTATCTTTATAGAGGGCGCTCTCACACTTCTATTATACTGGAGGGCATCTCGGATTCACCACGCATGCGCAACAATACATGAGCTGTAGTAAGTCTAGGACAAATACAATATAGGGAATGTCGCCCCCAACTTAACTGGTGCTGAGCAGTTATGGTCACGCCCTATAATCTCGTACACTCCTGTGGCAGGAACGTTTCGCACCGGCGCATGGTCGGCAATGTACCAGACTGGTATTAGCGTAACACAAGTCCGAAGCCAGGCTATGGGAGCCGATTTATTGGGATACCGCTACGCTTCCGGTCCCTAAGTAAGGGGATATGAATCACACTGCAATCTCGTCCCTAATAAAGGAACCAATGACCACAATGCAACTCGACCCCTAAATAAGAAACCCCAACCGACTCCACACAACACTATAATGTAGTAGCCTGTGCACGGTTGCCGAATACGCCCAACCTAATATAGCAAGGTTTTTGCGTGGTGAACCTAACAGGCAAAGTTCTCCCTAAATCTGGCTCAGCACGTGCCTTTTATTGCCTTGCAGGCCTGCCACAAAATGTTGGCACGCATGTGCTGCACGTCATCGAACAGTGACCCACACCTGCACACCGTCCAACTACGTGCTTGCTGGGTGGAGCATGCCCGTTAACGGGCCACCACCGTAGCGTCTGCAGGGAGTGCACGCTCCCGCATGCTTGCTGCTAGTCTTGGTTCAAGACGTTGTTACGTACGTATATACGTGATAACCGGCCGCCGCGAGAGGGCGTTATCACGACAAACTATTAACCCTAACCTTCCCAAATCCTCCAAAATCCTCTTTGCAAAATAGAGGAATTTGGAGGATTGAGGGCACTTGGAAGTTGATCCATCGGAGGATTTTGCAGGATTGAGGTTACTAGGGGTTTTTGCCCCTGCAGGAATATGGAGGATCCAGGTTATCAGGCTCATTGTGATACATGAGGATTTTGGAGGATTGAGGTTACTAGGGGTATGCAAAATACCCCTGGAGGATTTGAGGATTCATGCTATGGTCCCCATAAGAGGATTTTGGAGGATTCAGGTTATATGGAGTTTTAACACTTTGAAATCAGAGGATGTTGGAGGATTCAGGTTACATGGGGGGAAAATGATGTAGGGAGTTAGGGTTAATAGCCACGAACCGCCAGTAAAAAATTCTTGGGAATTTCGTAAAATCTCCCCCCGAAAATGAGGAACATTTTCTCTTCATGCACGCGCACATACGAAGAAGAGCTGCCATGAAGTTGCACAATAGTCTGGTAGCTATCTATACTACTGGCCGAAGGGGCGCTAGAAAGTTCGCGATTGCAGGCAGCCGGCCGGCAGGCCGGCTATGCGCTAGCGGCTGCAGTGTCAAGTTCACCGCTCGTGTTCGCATGCGACGTCTTGCAACTGTAACGATCGACGCGAGGGAGATACGACGGGGAATTGGAAGGTGCCGGGCGGGACTGTACAGGCAACCTGGGTGATGGTGTGTGATCTGCGGGAAATTACTTGTTAATTGCAAGAAATATCTCTCTATTATTAAACCGTCGGGGCTCGGACAACTCGACCGTCTTTTTGCGTCAAATGGGAAGACAAGTCTTCCGTTGAGACAAGTTGTCCATTGAATTGAAGTCGACTCGGAGGTAGGGAATCGCTGGGGTTTCTCGGCGGGGATTCGCGTCCAGCCTCAAAGCAAACATGAGCCTGATTTTTTGTCGAGTTTCACCAGTGGAGAAAACCCGCAGGAGATCTAGAGTGCGTCTCAGTAAACTGTTTGACAATCGAATCACCAGAGTACGACAATCTCCGTTTTCCCTGGCCGTAAAGACTAGGGCCTCATGAGCTATTTGTTTTATTATTATCACGGCCTTTTTCTTTAATATCTAAATCAAATCACCCAACAAGGTCTCCTCATGATCAGCACTATTATAATATCTTACCTCAGCCCAGTTAGGATTTTCTGTTTATTATATTTCCATCATTCCGGAACTGTTAAGTTCATTCCCCTCGGCCCTACCAAACAATCTAAATAGCACGGACCTGTACTGAAATACTAACACTCGGGCGGTAGTAGTCAGGGGATTAGATCTATGCATAATGCATTTATTTAATGTATTATGCGCGCTGCAATCATTGGGCTAAGCAGGGGCGTGCGCACAACCCGGCTTCTACGAAATTCCCAAGACTTTGTTACTGGTCGTTTGTGGCTTAATAGTTTGTCGTGGTTAGTCCTCTCGTGGCGGCCGGTTATCGCGTATATACGTAACAACGTCTTGAACCAAGACTAGCTTGCTGCACAAACACTGCACTATGCTTCACTAGCACCCTCCGTCGCATTACTGTACTAAACCTGCCAAACTCCATCATACCTTGTACTGGGAACAGTACTAAATTAGCCAAACTCCAACAGGCCAAAACTGCTGTAGTTTGGCAGGTTTAGTACCAATGGCTCTATGCAAAGTTTGCTTACCCAACATAATCCAACAATGTGTTGCAATGAAAAGTCATCTCATGGGCATGTGTATACATACATGTACAATGAGAGGCAAAGTATCCCCCCCCCCCCCTGCCATACGGAGACCTTTGGGGTCAAATATACCAACAACTGTTATGCATTGGCTTGACAAAGATAACCTTGTATGATCAAATAAGACTAATGACCACCCACTCTGCCAGTGCCTGGCCGTGAACTTACCCACCTGAACTGCCCCAGCAACAACACACAGTAGATGTACAATGTACATACATGCACACGTATACTGCACAGTACAGTATATCAAGGCTGACCATTGACCAGAAACTCCACCAATGCCTGGCCATGAATTTACCCACGAAACATCCTGCCCATGTACCCCAGCAAAGTCCAACATTTCCACAAGTCTCATGTACCAAATCAAACAAAATTCAACAGGGTCACCCTCGGCCTGCAACACCACATTAAACCCCTACGGTAGAATAGAAAAAACAATTCAACACAACCTGCTGTTGGAGTTTGTGAGGTTTGGGGTAGTTGGGGTTAACAAGTAACGTAAAAAGGTCCAGCGTGGTCCAGTCCCAAATCCTCCAATTTTAATATGATTTTGCATGCACCCTATGGGGTAGGGTAAAAGTTGTGCAGCGCCTGCATGTGCCCTGAATTTTGACTGGGTGCTACACTGTGTTGTTTAAAATGAAGAGAGAAAAAACTAGGTGCAAAGCTCCATTCCCTTCTTGAGTTTTACCCCAGATTCGTATTTATTAGGTGTTGGGCTAACAGCCCAACACCTATTGTAATTGTACGGTTTTTTTTTTTACTTTTTTTCTTTCCCTATCTTTTTTATCTGCACTTTTTTGAGCATATGAAAACAGATATGAAGTTCAAACTTTGAACACACATCAACAATCATCTGAAGATGTGCCTAATTGTAATGACGTCATGATGACGTCATCAGGTATCATATTACAAGTGATTTAAGACGAATATTTGTAATCTTTAAAATGATATATAAAATCAACCGTGAGACCCCCGATCTTGCTTTTTGCGTCGATTGTTAGGATAATACTAGGTCTTCATTTTTTGTCGCGTGCGCAAAATCATGTGACCCTTCCTTCCGGTCGAAACCGGAAGTGCCTCATAATTTGAAAGTGGAAAAAGATGTGAACTTGCTATCAACGATGTTAGTCTCCGCCTAGGTTGTACTTCACAAAACAATTACCGGTGACGTCATAAAATGTTACAGTGCCCTCTAGCGGCAGGTTGAAAAATGTTTAAAATGAATAATCAGTTGATGTGTGTGGCGAAGTTTGCTGAAATCACTTTATTATTCATGTATATAATCAACTTCGTGCTTAGAACAAGTTGAGGAGGAGAAAGATTGATGTCACCAGACCAGAAGTGGCAATAAAAAGACCTTTAAACATTAAAAAATTGCTGAAAAATCAACCGCGAGAGATATAATCCAGATTTTTGCTTCCGATAGCACAGTTAACATAGCTCTCGAGCTTTCTGATAATGACATCACGATGACGTCATCAAGTATCAGATGACAAGCAATCAAAGATTTCTAGTTTTAATCTTTAAAAATCAATATAAAATCAGAGAGATATGCTTTTGCTTTTATGGGAATTGATAGAATAGTCCAGGGTCTTCAATTTTTATATTACCAGTAAAATCACGTGACCCTTTCTTCCAGTTAAAACCGGAAGTGCCTTCTAATTTGAAATTGCTAAAAGATGTGAACTTGCTTTCAGCGATGTTAGTCTATGGCAAGGATGTGCTTTTAAAAAATGTGACATGTGACATCATGAAATATTCGAGCGCCCTCTAGCTGCATGTTATAAAAATTCAAAATATATTTTCAGTTGAGGTGTGTGGCGTAGTTTGCTGAAATCACAGTAATGTGGGTCTGGTCATAATACTGGAATGGTCTTGAAAACAAACATGTGCATGTGAAACTTTTTTCTTGCCATCAAACCAAACATGGCCCAACACCTTGTGTTTGTACAACAAACACATCCGTCTAGTTTTAACTGCTTTTCTGGTACTACAAAAGTTATTCACTTTTGAATGAGCATTAAAAAAATAAACATCTTCCAATGTTTAGTTATTAAATTTTACTATACAAATGTCAATTTGCGGCCCGATGATATTGTAGTTCCCACAGGGCTAATGTTTTTGTGTGTCAGAGGTGCAAACCCACCAATAATAATAGCCTTTTATGTTGGTTTGCAGACTTCCAAATCTTTACTAGTAAACAATAATGCAGAGTTGTGGCTGCTGTTAATGGATCTCGGCTTCAACTCTTAAGTCTATTAACCCCTCGAGTACGGTTTTACGGGAGACGTGTCACGGTGGTTCTGGCAGCAAAGCGAACCGCTACAATGTGTTTGTGCAGTCAAGGGTAACATAAACAATAATCCAACAATGGATTGAAACTGCACAAACGGCGGCAAATGGCATCATCCGGCCTGGTGCCACTTTTTTTTAACGCCATATGGCGTCATCCGTACGCAAGGGGTTAACAGTGGCCACCCCCTTCTGCAACCTTTATTGACGTTAAAGATCAGATCATATTTGTATTCCTTTATTCACACAAATGTACTAATTGCTCTGGTATGACTGACATCACATCTGCAGATAGTGTTCATACTTTGTGTGATTCAACACATACATGGAATAACAAACCTGTGAAAGTTTGAGGTCAACCGAGTAATGAGAAAATAGTGAAAGAAGTTCCTGTTTTAACAGTGATTTTCTACACATTTGTATGTGCTTATTTTGATTGTTGAAATCGAAATAAATCACAGCGTTATGCGTATACGGGGGTCTTTAGACACAAACTTCTCCAAGATGACAGCAATTTAGATGGAAATATTTCTCAGGAGAATTGGTACCATCTTCAGATTGAAATGAATCAATTTTATTTTTGATCATCAAGGCTATATCATACTTTTAACAACCTATTCCTTGTTTTCGCCCACACATTTCCACACAGAAAGGGGCAAGCGTAGCAGAAATGATTGCAGTGCTGGGAAAGGCAGAGGCACTAGACCGTTTAAATGCAGCGCAGCAGATTGTCAGAGCTACGGACAGCTAGAACAGGAGCTAACACATCCACTCCGAGATGCACCAACATGCAATGAAGATACCAAGAGGGGAAGGTATTGTTCAATGGAAGGTTTGACTGCAAGCACAGAGCAGCAAAGACGACTGGAGTCAAGTGTTGTCACAGTGCCATTCTGGATCCTTGTGGGTGTATTGTATCCAATGGCTGAGTTTGGGCAGTCTGTTCTTAACACAAGTTTCCTGTTCTTGCGGCTGGAACGCGAGCTGAGAACATTGCACTCGGAACAAGATCACACACCACCTACCAGTCGGGGGTTTACAAGAACATGACGTAATTTGACGTGACGTAGAAGATTACCAAAGATGGCGGATGATCCGACGAAGCATAAAAAGTTGGCGTACAGTTGCCTAAAATTCCCTTCCAAACGTTTTGAAAATAAAGCTTTTTCTGAACAAACTAGGGGAAAATGCAGTCTAAATATTGAGCTTCCGTAAAATAATTTTGCAACGAATGCATGAATAACATACATGGGCGCAGCCATTACATTTTGCATGGTTAGTGGTTACCAGCGATAAATGGTGCTCTTGCAATGACATGGGGCTATCAGATGTTCTTGGGCATTCGAGTGACCGGAACACGAACGAAGACACAAGTTGTTCTTGAGCAAACAAGAACTCGCCCGAACTCAGCCAACGGTGTCCAGCTAAGAGGGCTCCTGTGCATTTTAATGAGTAGAGGGTGTATGTATACAGTCGACTCTCATTAATAAGAGCTCGGTTAAGACGAGAATTTTCGTTGGTTCCGACCGATTGAGAAACGCCCTCTGTTGTCCACAAAAATGCACTGGTTTCCTCCCTTATGCTCGTTTCCGTGATGGTAACCAGCTAACAAGAGCCCCATCAAGATTTATGTGCATGTAGCTGATGATGCAGTGGTTTTGCAGTGATGGGCAGCTCAAATCGCCCGGTCGGCGAAATCCAGCACTCTTGTTCTTGTGCTCAGGTGTTGTTTTATTTAATATTACTGCTTGTTTTATTAAAAATCTGCTTGCGACATTTTCATAACCAATATAAAGCAATACAATTTTATGACACAATGTGCGAGGCGTTTACATTGTGTTTGGGACGTATCCAGACGTCACATTTATACACAATAAAGGGGAAAACCTGCAATCCGGATAGGACGAAAGCACAGATAATACGAGATATTTGCATAAGTCCGGGGGACCTCGTATTAACGAGAGTCGACTGTAAATATATGGACACTATCATAGACTTTCATACCATTTGCAGACAATGGCTGCCTCTTTCGCAACTCTACCTCATGAGCTCAGTAAGCTTCATTTTCATGTTTGGCTTCATTGAGATTATGTGCCATCTTTGGCTGACCTTATGAAATTCAAATCAAAGCATCCTTGATAGGTCAGTAAATAAAAACACAGTAATTTTGTATTGTGCAGTAGATTTACGCAACTTGCCCACCAACTGCGTTAGCTTACATTATCTTGCAAATTTTTCAAATATTGCGCTATTTGCGAAATGCTGTTGCCCACCAGTGCAACAAGCGCAAGAATTTGCAAAAAATCAGATTTTTCAGGTATATCTCAATTCAATTTGTCGTCGAAGAGAACAGAGCAACCTCAAACTCGAAAAACTAATTGTACCAGGATGGTCAAATGCCTACACCTCAAATTTTCCCGGAAATGCTTGCACTACATTGCAAAAGACGTCAGGCGCAGCTTGGCTTGTGCTATTTTTGGGCAGGTTCAAAACTGGTGCAACAGCAAGCTTTCGCAAGAACGCTTCGCTAACTAACGCAGTTGGTGGGCAATGTGCATTACTGTATATTTTAACTACGTTTAGCCTCCTTGAGAGCTTGGCTGAATAATGTGAAAATTCTTCAAAGGTGCTCTTCCTTAAAATGCTATGGTTGGACAGATCATTGAAGGTAGTATACAACAGTGGCGTGAGTGGGGGACAATCGCTAGAAATTGATACAAAGTTTCCACAAGATATTTGAGACCATTGTTTACTCGGTAAAGTATTTCATAATAATTTGGTTGTTTGGTTTTTAATGTTTGCAAATGTATATGTATTACCTTTTAAAAAGTAGAATATATTAATGTACACAACCATCCCTTGAAAATCATTAATGAAACACTATGTGTAATACCTGGTTTCCACGGGTCCGACTTTTTCCAAACTAAACTTTTGTCTCAATGATATCCAGATAATCAGCATACTTTCAAGGGATGGCCGTGTACATTATAATGTTCTACTTTTAAATGATCTTTCCAACCATAGCAATTTTAACCCAATTGGGCACCTCAAAGGCAAGAAGTAATCAACATGCAGACATATAATGTACCTAATTTCCAAATGATTTAAATAACTAAAAAGGAATTTAAAAAGAATTGTAGTTTAAACATGGCCTTCATTTATTTCTCCAGAAATAAAGAATTACCCAAGCAATCAAAAATCCATGATAACTTATACAAATGTAGCAATTTAATTTATACCAAAAAAAACAGACATCGGAGAAAAATTCAATCAACTTGACAAAGAAGATCGAGGGGCTTGAGATAGAGCACACCTTTTTATACCCACATTACCAGAAAATAGAAAACTTCTAATAATTAAACGTACTAGCACAACTCCTTGGACCACATGCTTCTGGTAGTACTCCTTTGTTACTGAAGTCAGTATTAGCAATGTTTCAAATTACCCTCAACGATCTTGTCATGCATTCTATTAATGCATCTAAAATATCCCATGCTGTGGAAATGCAAGACTTTGGGACTGAATAAATAAAAGTTAACAATTGCTGAAAAATGTATAAATAGCCCAGGTTAGCAAATTTTCATCACATGTTGCCTGTACATTGAAAGAAGGAAAGCTCTTTCGATTTATGAAATCATCCCTGAATTGTCCTCCAGGTTTGTTTATGCGTACATGGGAAACCGTTGCTCATATCTGTGTTTGATACGGGGAATCTTATCCAGGTTACGTCCATCACCATTAGCAACCGAAGTCTGAAAACCCGGATCCGCTAAGTATCGCAAAGTTGTATCCATGCGTTGAATTGGTGACAAACGTCCACCACGAGTCTCATAATTTTCAGGCAGCAAAGTCTGTGCAAGCCGCTTCACATTTTCCTTATCAAACCGAAAGAGTTGATGGCAAGTGGGAGGATTGGTCTCATCACGATTCATCCCATCCTGGTACACCTTAGGATGGGTTCTTACATTCATAAATGAGGCCATGGAGGACCTTGCAAAAATACAAGCAAATGCTGCAGATCATTAGCAAAAGCTCACCTTTATTTATATGTTAAAAAGAAAGTGCTACTCACTTTAGCATTTTCTGACAAAAAATAGAAATTGCTTTGCTAACTTTTATTTATTCAGCCCTTTGTTGTTGGAAACGGGAGTTACCTTTTACACACTTGAGTATACCTTTTATAACTTGAAAAAGAAAGTTTCCAATACACCCATGTTTTACAAAATATGTGAATGAAAATAATATAATTTCAAAAATGTTTCTTTCTTTATATAGTTCATACTATGTTAGATATTTCTAGGACAGCAGCATGCCATGCCAAAGAAGGCATTACTTCTGTTTGCGAGATATTCTGCAAATTGCAAACTGCTTTAATATCCTAGTTTACATGGCTTCATTCATCACACAGAAAAGACCTTGTCTGGCTCATTTGGGTACCTTCCTGATTTCATGAGCAAACCATAGCGCTAGAGATAGAAGAGTCAGGGAACCAGATTGGTGGGCTGCAGCCAGCTCAGTTGGCACAAAGTACAACAAGGTGCAGATACCAAGGGTTATCTGTGGAAGTAAAAGAAAAACACAATAGAATTGGGAAAAACCAATCAACTGCATTGTTAATTGTGGTCTTGCATTTAAAATTATAAAAAATCTTCAAGTGTTAGGAAGAAGGACCCAAATAACAGCAGTGTCAGTGGGGACTCCAGTTGATGCGTAAGTGTAAAAAAGAAAAGAAGAGTTTTTGTTATCCTTGACACAGATTCGATCGGACATGTATGCAGTACTAGCTGCTAAATTGGATTTGAATGTGCTCAGTGGTGAGCAGGGTGTTTATGATTCTAAGTACGACAATTTGTTTGGGCTACAGAAGCAGGAAGTATTAATTTACATCATCTCCAATGTAAACAATTCTTTAACCCCAACGTCTTAGGCATTTAATTTGGGGTAAAGTACACTGCATACTACAGTTTACTACAAGTAGTGTTTTGTTGTAATAGGTGAGGTAAGGGTTAATTAGCGAAAGGAACCATAAATGCCATAATTTCATTAACCCTAACTCCCCCGAGCCATACAAACTCCAACAGCAGGTTGTGTTGAATTTTGATGGGTTCAGGACTGTAGCGCTTTGCCACCATTACTTTACATGGAGCTATGATGCCCCAATTTGTCCAAGTCCAAAGAATGTGCCATAGGTATAGACCAATGCGGTGGCGAGGCGCTCGCGTGCGTGTTAGACACGCGCTTGACGCAGCTTCGACCAACAGGGTGTTTACAACTTGCCTAAATGCGCACGCGACTCAAATTAAAGAACGCGGCACCACTGTAAAAATGCCTAGGGGTTAGGGTTAAGGGAAGAATATTTTATCAGTAGTTGTGGGCGGATAAACCACCGTATTGATCACATAATTCTGAGAGTGAGCAGCACTGATATCCCATCAGTAAACATTGTCATGAACTTCACAACTTGCAACCACCTATAAACACACAGCCAATGGGTGTGTCAAGGTTAAATTTGAAGAATGTCTAGGGTATTATACCCTTTCCTTACCAATGTTGAGTTTATTCGACAAAGAAACGATACAACAGAGCATGTGGTAAAGTAAACTGTCTATACATGTAATAAAAACCAATGGTACATGTATTATTATATTCGCTGCCATTAAACACAAGAAATACCGTTTGCAAGTTTATAATGTAGGGAATCTATAAATTGGTTCAAAGTGTCGCCCACGTGTACAGCATTCCGGTGAAAGAATTTCAATTGGAATTTCAGATAGTACAGGTGAATGATAATGACTGATAACTTACTTGTACAGCACTCATTGCCAGCATGCAGTTGACAGCTAGGTTGGCTCTCGATGGTAGCGGCACCCTACGGGCAAGCAGCCAAAGCCCAGCTGCAGCTGCTGCTGTTGAGGTACCCTGCATGCAGGACACGCATCATAAACACATTAGTAACGGCAAGATTTTCAATTTCTATAAATTTTGCATGAATTTTCAAGAAGTGACCTCCGAAATATCTTGCCCCGAGTTGTCAGTGTCTTTGTTCGGTGGGCGCTAGTCAGAAGTTGTAAAACCCATGTCAAATAGCCAGGGATCACGCCCCAACTTTAGTCGGTTTCCCTTATAAGTTAATAAGTCGCATCCTCATTAAGTGATCCCACAATGTCCCTTCCCGGGTTGTATCGTAATATTTGGCGTGATCCTTGGCTATATGGTATTGTGGGATTATGACTTCTGACTGGCGCCCCCCGAACAAAGATACTGACAATTTGGGAGGCAGCGAACATAAAGCAAGATAGTTCAGTTGGTTGAGCAACGGTACGGTATTCCAGAGGTTGCAGGTTCAAATCCCATTCCTGCAAGTTTTGAAAATTCATTTCTATTATTTTGAATTTTTGCAGGGGAGAGGGTGCCATAGGACTTCCAAAAATGAAACCCAAGAAAGATCCAACAGTTCAATGATACAAACTGATGATAGATCACAAACTGATGATAGATCATATGAAGTTTAATACAACCTGCCACACAACTGCCTGTAGACTTTATGCATAACAACCATCTTGGAGGTAAATGTCTGTTACTGTAAGTTAAGCATAAGTAGACCTTTTGTGCTAACATTGATACATAAATTGAATGATGAAAACACGAGGCACACAAATGACAGTACATGTACTTACAAGTATGCGGTGGTCAAACTGCACAGTGGTAGGGTTCTCAAAGACATTCTTGTACTTGGGCTCAATAGCCATGATGTCATCGGGTACCCACTTGTCAGCCATCTTGGGGAAAGAGTTGTACACCAGGCCCGCATCCAGCCCAGCCACAAAAGCACCTGAGATGCCAAGCAACAATTGTAACATTCTTAATGCAGAAATAAGAAGCTCATACATTTTGAACGCTGATATTTTAAAGATATGCTTCCTGTTTTAGGGACACTAAAATTGTCGCAATGTTGTTATACTACAGGATTTTGTTTTAGATTGATCAAAGAAATTGACAAGAGCAGGACTTGAACCTGTGAACTCTTGATTACCACTCTTCCAGCTGACCTATCTTGATCTATATTGGTAATCCCCCAGTTTTTAAATATCTTTGTTCAGGGGTACAATATACATGTACTAGCTAGTAGCTCAGATGGCAAGTACAGTAATCCAGAGGTCACAGGTTCAACTCCTATTCTTCATCAATTTTCTTTGTTTACTCTCCAAGTTGATTAAATCTCCTAGTCAGTTTTCCTTGTGGTTTGTTTGATGATTTATTACGATGTGAAAAACCCTCCTTTCTGTTGGGATTATGTTGGAGTTCAGACATAAATGACACAAACCTCAATTGCAACTTGCCATGCTTGCCCTTTTCCACTTAATCAAGAACAAAACACCTTTTTGCACATCTTTTCAATTTGTGTTTATTCAAACTCTGGTTCCATATAGAGTAACACCTGAATGACATGAAATGGATTAACAGCAAGTTCAACACGGAAATCTTTTTGGACATGCATGCTGGCATCATTTCAACACTATGTACATGTACACGTACAATGTCACATTCCATATTTGGCTTTTCCGAAATTTTCGGAATAGCCATTGTTTATTGTTCTTGTTCTTTCAAAAATGCCATAGACAATGCACATGTTTTATTCCACCTATCACTTTTGCCATTAAACAAACTTCTATCTTAATGAGAGTTGGCATACACTGAGACCCTGACTGAACTTGTGCTATTACTCTGACGTCATCATGTATCAAATTACAAGCAATTAAAGATTAATAGATTTAATCTTTGAAAATCAATATAAAATCGACCGTGGGAGCCCTGAACTTGATTTTTGTGGGAATTGATAATATAAACCAGGCTCTTCATTTCATCTCGTGTGCGTCAAATCACGTGACCCTTCCTCCTGGTCCAAACCGGAAGTGCCCTATAATTTGAAAGTGGAAAAAGATGTTAACTTGCTTTCAACGATGTTAGTCTCCGCCTTGGTTGTACTTCACAAACAAATTAAATGTGACGTCATAAAATGTTCGAGCGCCCTCTAGCGGCAGGTTGAAAAATGTTTAAAATGAATAATCAGTTGATGTGTGTGGCGAAGTTTGCTGAAATCACGACGTTATAATTGATGTATATAATCGGTTTCATGCTAAGAACAAGTTGATGGGGAGAAAGATTGATGACGTCACCAGACCGGAAGTTGCAATGAAAAGACCTTTAAACCTTAACAAATTGCTGAAAAATAAACCGCGAGAGATTTAATCCAGATATTTGCTTCAGATAGCATAGTTAACATAGCTCTCAAGCTTTCTGATGATGACGTCACGATGACGTCATCAAATATCAGATTACAAGCAATCAAAGACTTCTAGACATAATCTTTGAAAATCAATATAAAATCAATCGAGAGAGATCTGATTTTGCTTTTTACGGGAACTAATAATAATCCAGGGTCTTTATTTTTGATATTACGTTTAAAGTCAAGTGACCCTTTCTTCCGGTCTAAACCGGAAGTGCCTTAATAATTTGAAAGTTTAATCTTTGAAAATCAATATAAAAGCAATCAAGAGAGATCTGATTTTGCTTTTTATGGTAACTGATAGAATAATCCAGGGTCTTTATTTTTTATATTACGTGCAAAATCACGTGACCCTTCCGGTAATAATTTGAACATTAATCTTTGAAAATCAATATAAAATCAATCGAGAGAGATCTGATTTTGCTTTTTACGGGAACTGATAGAATAATGCAAGGTCTTCATTTTTGATATTACGTGCAAAATCACGTGACCCTTCCTTCCGGTCCAAACCGGAAGTGCCTTATAATTTGAAAGTGGAAACAGATGTGAACTTGCTTTCAACGATGTTAGTCTCCGGCTAGGTTGTACCTTACAGAAAAATTACCGGTGACATCATAACATGTTGGAGCGCCCTCTAGCGGCAGGTTGAAAAATGTTTAAAATGAATTTACAGAACCATAGGTCCGATTAAGCTCAAACTTGTTTTGTTGGTAGACCGACTTGTATTGTAGATGAAAATTTACTTGACGTCATGACGACGTCATCATACATTAATATGGTAATTTCTTTTTTTTCCATCTTATTCTATCACAAATGCCATAGACAAAGCACATGTTTCATTTTCGGGGCCACTTTTGCCATTAAACAAAGGTCAATCTTAATGAAAATGGGCATACACTTAGACCCTGTGCTGAACTCGTGCATGTTGCTCTGATGTCATAATGACGTCATCACATGTCATGTGACGTCATCTTAAAGGTGCATTTTTTGAAGGGCCTATATCTAGAGAACCGTACCAATTGAGTTCAAATTTGATATCTAGTAGCCCAGTATGTTATGGATAAAAATTGACGTGACATGACGACGTCATCCTACGATTTTATATTAATTGTTTTTAGCCTTCAGGCAATATCGCATCAGCAGAACATGCTAAATACAAAATTCTTTTTGCAATTTCTTAGCTGATACATTCTTTCATATAAATGTGAAAAATGTGTGACATCATCTAAAATGTTTTTTTAACACATATATAAGGGTAGGTCTGATCATAAAAAATGGTAAGTGTATAGTTTCACAAGCAGGCAAAATCCAAAGTGAGATCATGATGACGTCTTCATCTAGTTTTAAATATTTTTAAAAATTATACTTTATTCTAATTGCAAAATCTTCTTAAATAAAATTATGAATTCACTTTCATTTTCACTTTTACAAGGTAGATTTTGGTGAGAATTGGAAACCTCCGGAAAAGCCATGTGTTCTGTCTGCGTGACAGACACACAACCTCTTAGTCTCTTTCTTATTTGCTGAATTTTGATATTGCATCCCTTTGGTGATTACCTGTGCTGTGGGCATCCATGTGTAGGAGCATGGCATTGTTAACCCTTTGCATACAGAAAAGTACCACCAGGCCGGATGACGCCATTTGTGCAGTTTCAATCCATTGTTGGATTAGTGTTTATGTTACGCTTGACTGCACAAACACATTGTAGCAGTTCGCTTGGCTGCCAGAACCGCCTCGACACCTTGACGTCTCCCATAAAAACCCGTACTCAAGGGTCAATGCTTACTTTTATTCAAATTTTTTATTTTCAAATTATATGCTACAATACTGAACTCTGGTCTTTACAATGTACCTGTGTAGATGGAACACTGTTCTCTGGTAAATGTGATGTTAAAATGCTGCGTGTAATAAACTGAATGTAAACAAACAGGATTTGACAGGAGTCCAACCTACAATTAGAAGGTCCTCGGAAAGGGCCAAATCCAGATCCTTTGATACTTTGCTGTCATTATCTTTCAAAAGTTATTTATTTCACATTTCAGTACTCAACAAAATACTGCATGTTCATGTACCTGATAAAGCTGTGAAGAATACTAATGCCATAGTTCCATGTGCACACTTCCTCAACAATGGCAGATATCGGCTATCAGCAATCTAAGGGAAATAAATTCATATTATTAAATCGACTCATTCTACTGTTTGACAATTTCTCCATGGATTCGGTGGAGCAAACAAAAATATGAGCTGACCATGACATGAACCCAAGATATTAACTTGCGAGTTCTTCAGCCCTGTTTCATGGGCGTTATTCAGAGAAGTTATGGTATGATTGCCATTCAAAAATTAAGCACACAGCATAGATAACCCCTATGAAATTTTGTGCAATGCTCTGCTCAGATTTTGCAAGTCCATAACAAATTATAACTCAAGTGATTTTGCAATATTTGCAAGTGGCATTCATGAAATTCTACTGTGAGAGGTCATTCTCCGTGACATTCAACACAAGTCAAGAAACAAATATTTTCTAATCAGTGTCCATGTGATTTATTAGATGACAAGAAAACATACCTAAACAAGAAATGCTCACAGAAATGTACAATGTACTTCACAACTGATGAGTTTTTTCTTTAAGGTGCATGTTTCAGTCTACGACTTTTTATCTGTCATTAATGTCTCATCTTGCCCCATGTCCACCCATCCAACAAGCCAAAAATCATTCTCGGCCTGTTGATTTTACAAGCAATAAAAAATGCACACATGCAAGCCTGTTTCTTCGGATTTGAAAGCAGTCCAAATGTGACACAAACCCAGATTGCAACAAAGAAGTATTGGTGTTGGATTTGGCTAGGGTGGACAGTACTGCAGTCATAAATCTCTGTGTTTGATAAAACCTCGTCTCTCGTGGTGATGTTCAATCATATTTCTTCTGCAGCAATTACCAAAACAGTTTCCCATAATGACCACAATCTCAAATCTCAACAGCATCTCCACAATTTGTCTGTGAGACACCAGTGATGTTTGCTTACTGGTTTGTGCTGCAGCAGGTGTGATAATCCACTCCACAGCATGAGTGAATACAGAGCAAAGGCTGAGCCAAGATGACTGACCAGTCTGTACTGACTGACCCGCGGCATGTCCGTGGGCTGGGGCTCCTTCAGACCACTTTTGACCATGTACCAGCCCAGCAGTCCCTACGTGAAGAAATAAACCACTGAATAACTTTCACCATCACTCCTCGCAAAAGGTTATCACTAAAGCAGACTAAACAAATTGGTGTTGAAACCAAAATTGATAAAAATGGAAAACATTTTGAATTCCATCTTGAAATCTGGAATTGTTTTTTTGTCAAAACAAGGGGTCAGGACTGTAACAACTTCAAAAGGTTATTGTGGGAACTCAGGAATGAGCTACGGGAACACACAATACAACACATTCAAGGTTATTGCATAGAATTGCAGGATTTTTGAATTTTGCTACCTGCCACCTGTTTTGTGGGGACTGAAGATACAGGTCATGTGCTGGGCATCCTGCACGATTGCCAACTGGCCATGGGGTGCATTTCGACTCGCTCAAACATTGCCAATGTTTGCCAATTTTGTGAACTGGGTGTGCACAAAAGTTTGGCAAAGGCTGTGCAATGTGAGTGGAATGCAACCAATTCATCGTATGGCAATTATACACAAGGTTTGACCCTGATGATGCACAGGGTTGGTTCACCTGCATGCTCATACTTTATTGTTGCCACATGGCAAGGCAACATCTTCAAAAGTTGGTGCATGAGTGGATAGCTAATCACAACAACAGCAGCAATTTCCAGTCTTTGACAGGGATGAGATTGGCTGAAAATAAAAAATCCACGAAATCTGCAGTGTTTGGGGGTCGCCGAGGACCCCAGAGCAACGTAGGGTCTATAGTTTGTATTTGCCTAAAGGCATCCCTTAAAAAAAAATTATATTTGTCTATATCCACTTTTACATGTAGAAAACACCTTTAGGGTAACACCTCAGGAATTCCAGATTTCAAAAGAGATTCTTTTAAAATTCTGGAATCAGTTAAAATCCCGACAGAAAAATCCTGAAATCAGGAATAATGCTGTAAAATCTCACCCCTGCTTATATTGTGTCTAAATACCTGGAATATGAGCAAGGATCCATAGATGAGCACCCTTGGCTTCATGGCCTTCGTAAACCAACCCTTCTTCCAGAAGTAAGCAGCAGGAAGGAGGAACGCCAAGCCAATAGAGCGCCCCCACATGCGATGGCCGTACTCCATGCGCCAGATCCACTTGAACTCATCCAAGGTGATGTCACGGTGCACACTGCAATAAGAAATGAACTCACAATGGACCTTAGGTATAGCGGCCACTTGATAGGTTTTGCCATTCAGATTTTGTAACGATGTAACCCATGCTGGTCCAGGGGTAACAAAGATACATTTGTATTACCCTCTAAGACGGCTGCTATGCATAAGGTCTATGAGAGACATGATGAGGCATCAAGGGGAGGTAGGGGTAGGGTTGGTGGAAGTGTCTCCACTGCCAAATGGGCAAGCAGAAATGATTTTTAACAGGCAGTTTGTGCTTGTATAAAATGTACATGCTCACTATTTGTAACTTTTACCTTTTACATTAGTAACAAAAATCTCAAAATCTCATTCAAAAAATAGTAGGTAAAATGGTAACATGCATGCAGGCACGGATTTCAGCATGGGAGGTCAATTCACATAATTTGGCTGGGAGTGGAGGTTTAGGCAGTTTTTAATCTTTGCTAGGAATGGACAGACTGAATCCTAAACTAAACTTAGGGTGAGGTATGGATGAGAGAAAAATGGGTTAAGGGTGGGGTAGGGGTTGTCCAAGAGTGCTGACCGCTTTACACATGTACATAGTCAAGGTACATGTAATGTACGAGTGCTGAGGTACCCAAATGGAAGAGCAATAAGGCATTTTCACACTATGTACATGTACGTTTGACCCGTGTTGAAATCTACACAGGTCTAACCCGTGTAGACTTTTTATTTCAACACGGGTCAATTACGCTACCTTTTCACACTACTCAACGCGGTTACACGGGTCGAACTCAACCCAGAGGTGTTTTCAACACGAGTCGAACTTCTCTACGCTCGAGAGCTCTCAACCCACCTCCCGAGCAGGGTTAGTTTCAACCCGGGTTGATGAGCGCTCTACACGGGTCAGTGCCATGTTGATAATGTTGTAGTGTGAAAAACGGTCAACACGTGTCGGACCCAGGTACAATAGGGAGATAATTTCATATTGTTTGCAAGCGGTGTCAATTGTGGTAACACCCAGTTTTTTTTTCAGTACCAGTATTCACGCCTAGCTGGCTGATCATGTACACATGTACATTTGTATAATGAGCTCATTCCACACGGTTCAGTGCACACAGGTAGTTTCATCGCCGCAATATTCACGAGAAGTCCTGCCTGTGAGTATACTTCACAAAGAATCCAGTTCAAGTCAATGGGGAATTAGTGTTCTACGCCTGGCCAGAGTTCCTAATAAACATTCATTGCTGCAAGACCTCCACTAATCGGGTTCTTTGTGCGTGATCTGACCACTGCCAACTATAATTTTTGACAAGCTGACTGGGCTTCATTGTAGGGCTGTTCCTTTTCAAATAATTTAGTATTCGAATATTCGAAACTGGGTTTGACCGAATAATCGAATATTCGATACTCGCCGATCAAGTTTTTCTGTGCATGCCGCACCGGTAAACAAATTTCACGTAAAAGCACGCCGGTGTTTTACGTATGGCGATTGATATTATGGACCATTCAAATGTCATTTTTTTGCATGCCCCTGTTGTATCAAGGGTTTTACGGGGAACAATAAACCTCCGTCCACAAAAAGTTACGATTGACAAAAATGTGGCATTTGACACTGCTAAGCGCCGTAACTTTTCTATTAAAATAGCATCAGAGTCGTATCTGTACGTGCATATATATCTTTTCGAATATTCGAACTGGCAAAATGGTATTCGAATATTCGATTGACGATCGAATATCAAATATTCGGGACAGCCCTACTTCATTGAGCTCCAAGCTCCAGTTTTAACCTAGTGATTATTCAGTTATTCAAGCCGTCTGTGTTCCCATTCATCAGCTAGGTTTGAGGTAAGGATTGGATCATTGTGGTGCTGCAAAGAAAAAACAGCGGTACCTCAATCAATACCGCATCTGGACAATATGACATTCCCCCTGACATTTTCACCTCTGAAGAGCCATTCAGTTAAAAAAGGGCTACATGTATCAATGAAACAGCCTACAGGTGTGAAAACAGACATTCTTGCACCCTTAAACTTTAATTTGCTTTTTTAGAGCAATTCTGGTTAACAACACCCATATTAGGAAGGGAAAATTGCTACTGTTGGGGTAATAAAGGTATCAATGTTAAAAGCGCGAGCATACTACTTGTACTCAGGAAACTGTTTGTATCTGCCAAACTCAACCTCCCATTCCCCTTGAGTTCTTGGAGGTTTCATTCCCTTGATCAGATGCCAATCGGTCATGGATAATCCTGACTCGGTTAATCTGTACAAAATATGAGAAACAAAAAAACATGACATTATGTCAGAAAAAGTCATCTTCATTAAGTGATCCCCACACTGCCGCTTCCAAGTTTCATTTAACCCTAACTCCCTAGGGTGGGTGGAAAATCATATTAAAATTGGAGGATTCAGGACTGTTGGGTTAACTAGTTCGCGTCGGATGACGTGTATACACGCACTCAGTGAGGCAAGGGTCCAGCGAAAAAATCTGTCAGCGACTGGCTTGCAGTGAGCGAGGCCAGGCCAGGGTGTGCTACCCACTCGGGCTCGTGAAAAATAATCCTGGCGTGAACTGGTTAATTTGAGGACCCATCCCTTGCTACGGCAGTAATGGGTGTACAACTTCTAACACCCCCTGAACAAAGATATTGAGAAATTTAGAAGACTGCCAGCATAGGGCAAGGTACACGTACATTGTAGCTCTACAGTGTACCAAAGGTTGCAGGGGCCAATTTCATAAAGCTGCTCAAGCACAACAATTTACTTAAGCAATAAGCACAAAAAAACCTTGCTCAGTAAAAAAACAGGTTACCGACCAAAACACCATGTGATTGTTATGCTAAGCAAACAACAGTTAAATAGTGGTTACAAACAATATACATCACACAGAGTTTTGGCTGGTAACCTGGGGCCAATTTCATAGAGCTGCTTAAGCACAAAACTTGCCTAAGCAACAAACAATATTGCTTAAACTAGCTTACCAGCCCAAACTTCATGTGATGTATATTGCTTGTGACCGGTATTCAGCTGTTGTTTGCTAATAGCTTGACAGTCACATGAAGTTTTAGCTGGTAACTTGATAAGCAAGGTTTTTGTGCTAAAGCAAGTTTTTTGCTTAAACAGCTCTATGAAATAAGCCTTTTGCGAGTGACCCGTACTTTGACCCCGCTGCGTAGTGATTGTTGCCACGACACGTGATTCGGGGCAAGCTTTCTCGCATACGCGCGTGCAGACACAATGTCAATGCATATCGCATATGTCCACTTGCCGTGATCGAAGTACATGTACGCGATTCATACGTTTCTTGTCACTTTAAAACGATAAATTTCCACGCAGATTTTGTCAGACTCTAGTACTGGTTATTGTTAGAATCTAGACATTAACATAAAATACGAAGTTTGTGGGATTTTATAGTGCTTGAGAATGCCTGCGAAGAAGCACTTTTCTTACGGAACATATGCAACAGCGACTCACGCTTTTCGGACCGTCTCCACATGAATGGCGTTTGTGGCTACCCTTTCCGAAGCCGAAGTCGAACCGTAAGAAGTGTCTCCGTTGGATAAAAAACTGCTCCAGAAAAGACTTTTCGGCGGAGAATGTAACTTACAATACTTACATTTGCTCCAAACATTTTGTCGGTGGCAATGGGCCAACAGATGACTACACCGACCCAATACCAGCTTCGACATCTAGCGCGGTGGAGATGAACAATTTTGTTTTTGTTTTTATTGGGAGGGGGCGTAATCATACATGCAGACTATGTGTTACGATGTTGAGTCAATGTGATGGAACTTTTTGTTTCAGGGCCGCCTTGGTTATTAAACCGATTGTTAATTTTGGTTGAACTTCTTGTTCTTTACAAGATGAAGTGCTTTTTAAATTTTGAAAATAGCAAGAAAGAACCGGTGTGTGCAGGCAAAATTCAAGGAATGATCAGATTATCTTATTTTGTTGATCATCTCAGGAAATAGCCGCAGTGAGTCAAAGTTCGTTTAGGGGGTAGGGAGGGTGGGGGTTGTTAAAGACATCAACAAAATCTCTCTTTCCATTCTTTTTTTATTTGTGGGAAAGGTTGGAAATTGTTTTTGTATATATTTACGAATAGGTTGGTGGGTATGCCAGCCGTGTGGGTGTGTGACTGACCCACCCAAAGCGTAATTTCTTTCTTTTTTAAAAAGTGGAATACGCTTCGAGGGAGTCAGTTTTAGCCACTATTTCTGCAAGATGACAGTCCTGGTATGTGCTGGCTACGTTAGAAGAATAATCAGTGGATTCTTTGATGGATCATTCCAACAAGTAGCCGCAGCGAGTCCGAACTTATCTGGGGGAGGGGGGGGGGGGAGGATTTGTAAAGGCATCAACAAAATCTCTCTTTCCATTCCTTTTGTATTTGTGGGAAAGGTTGGATGAAGAAAGATTCTGTTGAGCAAGGTCTCATTATCGGTTTTTACGTAAGTGACTGGTCTTGCAGAAATTGTTTTTGTATATTTACGAATAAGTTTTCGCCGGTCGTAATCCGCTCGAAAACAAATCAAATAATTAAAGACATCGTATAGTCTGAAATCTGGTATATTCGAGAAATCCTTCGTGAATCCAGGAAGATTAAATGGGTCGGAAAATGTGCAGCCAGCGTCTTTCAATCTTTTGTCAAGTTGGGGCTTGAAAGATTTGGGTCGGTTGTCAATTTCAGATTGGCCACGCACTTGCACAGTTCAACCAGTCCTTTCTTCGGGTAACCCGTTATTGAAACCCCTCTCTCTTGAAGAAATGTCTGCAGTTTCTTCACGTTCCAACCTTCGAAGTTGTTATCCATTAAAGAAACTATAATTGCTAAAAATAGGCCGCGTTTCGAGAAGAACATACAACATGTACTGTAACAATTCGAGCAGTTGTTGTGTTTTAGAGTGGTGACAATCTCTACTTACCCCAGTACTTACATGGCGTCTAGTCCACAAGCTCTTTGTTGGGCTCTCGCTTTTGCTATAAATGTTGCTCTTCTCAACCCTCAAAGTACTACAAATTGTATACCACATGATAGAGTTTTGTCTGCTGACAAGCCTGGACACATTCATCAAGGATTTTCTACTGGGGAAAGTGATATCTTGAGTGTTTTCCACTCAGTTTTTCTCCATCTTCGACCAGTCTTCCAAGCCAACTGCACCATTCATTGCATGCGTCATCGACTCCATTGTGAACAACATGCCAGTGATGGTGAACCACAAGCCAGTCATTGTTCTCACCAAGCATCCGGGAACTACTGCAAGCTTTATACAGTGCATCCAATATGGCTGAACCTTCAACTCAAACTCAGAACTTCAAAACACAGTAAGTTTGGTAAAGCTCCAGTGACATATTACCCCAACTCTACAGCTACATTTAACATCTCTTTGACTGTCTCTGGAGATATAGAACTGAATCCTGGTCCTGTAAAAGATCCCTGTGGTAAATGTAGCCATCCAGTTAAATGCAATCAAAGATCTCTTCTCTGTGAGGACTGCAATAAATACTGGCATCAGAAATGCATACCTGCTATGAGTATTGACCAGTACAGAGTGCTCATATCAAGCACAATAGACTGGTTTTGCCCGGTATGTACCACATCTACAATGCTGCCGTTTTCTTCATGTAGTGATACATCATTCCAGGATGTCTTTGGCAACACAACTGATGATGATCAGTTAACTGAACTTCAATCAACACCAGATCCCAACTTACGCTCAAAGAACTCTATCTCTGGGTTACTTTTCAATGCTCGTAGCATACGTAGTAAACAACAGGAATTCAAATCATTTTTGGAACTCCATCCCATTGACATTGCTTGTGTGACTGAAACTTGGCTGTCGGCTAGTGACACTGAAACAATCTCCACAGTGCCTGGTTACTCAACCATTCGACGAGATCGAGACAGTCGGGGTGGTGGTATTATGGCCATAATCAACGATTCACTACTACCAACACACCTTCAGCACTTTGAACCTGCGAACATTGAACTCTCTTGGCTGTCACTGACTGTTAAGCACTCCAAATGGTTAGTTGGAGTTGTTTACAGGCCTCCAAACTCTGACATCACCTTCTTCGACAAACTACAAGCAGCATTTGATGCAGTCCAAGCTATTCTGCCTCAATATGAAGGTCTCATTCTGCTTGGAGATTTTAACATAAATTGGCTGACTGAGTCTACGGCTAAGTCCAATCTCCAAGAAGTTGCTGACTCCTTTGAACTTACACAGATCGTTGAAGATGTAACTCGTCCTTCAAACAGCTTAACCTCATCTGGATCCACAATCGATCTCATCTTTACAAATAGGCCAGAGAAATTCCCTGCAGTGGGGTCCTTTGCTAATCCAGTCAGAAGTGACCATCATGCAGTTTCCTTCACATTCAGTGCCCCCAAAGCTCCTCCACAACCCGCAGTCATCCGCTCATTTCTACAGCTCAGGAAAGCCGACATGAAACACCTAGAAACCCTTCTGCACCTTGCACCATGGTCTGCCTTCATGGACGATGATGATCCAGATGCATCATGGGAAGGTTTTATGGACATCTTCGAGGCAGCCATCCATGATAGCATACCTAGAAAGCAACAGCGACGCTCTAAAATTTCTCCATGGATCACACCCGAACTAAAGAAGTTAATTCACCTCAAGCATAAACTGTTTACTAAAGCCAAGCACTCCAGTTCCAGCTCAGCGTGGCTCCACTATAAACAGATACGCAACAAAGTCAAACATTCCACTAAATCTGCCTACTGGAACTATGTTAATGGTCTATTTGAAACCAGAGACAACAAGCGCAGTTTTTGGTGTTTCGTCAGAGACCAGCGAAAATCGAAGTGTCCCCCAGCATTCCAATATGCTGATAAACTTCTCCAGAAACCAATTGACATTGCCCAAACATTCAATGAGTTCTTCACCTCAGTTCACTCTCCTGCCGAAACTTGTCCAGCCACGCCACCAGCCTGCACACTTCCAATTCCCGAACTACCTCCGATTCAAATCAAACTTGGATGGTTGACTAAGTCTCTACATAATCTGACCCCTCATAAGGCACCAGGGCCCGATGGGATTTCGCCAACCATTCTTCGATCTACAGCTTCTTTCATTGCTCCGCCATTGCTACGCTTGATGAACTCGTCACTTGCACACGGCACCCTCCCCAAGGACTGGAAGTTATCAAATGTCACGCCCGTGTTTAAATCCGCCAAACGAACTGACATCAAAAACTATCGGCCGATTGCCCTAACCTCCATTGTTTGCAAAGTTTTAGAAAGGGCCGTCGCTGATAGCATTAATGATCACGTGTCGTCCTGTTGCCTTGGCAACGATGAGCAGCATGGCTTTACAGCGCGTAAGTCATGTGTCACCCAGCTGACAAATGCCATTCATGACTGGGCTTCAATCATGGACAAGCCACGCCCACCTCGTATTGACATCGCCTTCTTGGACTTTAGTAAAGCCTTTGACGTAATGCCCCATCATACACTCCTCAAAAAGCTTGCACGGAAATTCAACATACAGGGTCAAACTTGGTCATGGTTGAAATCTTTTCTCGTTGGACGGCATCAACGAGTCATGTACCATGGGGCCTTTTCATCTTGGTCTCCTGTAACATCTGGCGTTCCACAAGGAAGTGTCCTAGGCCCCCTACTGTTTAATTTATTCATCAGTGACATATCCCACACTCTTGACACCAAATCCCTACTCTTTGCTGATGATACTCTCATCTACCACCCCATCAATTCCCCTGAAGATGAAGTCCTCTTGCAAACAGACCTAGATGCCCTTACTCAATGGACTGAGTCAAATGGAATGAAACTTAATACAAGCAAATCAAAAATTATGCATATGACTAGATCTACGAAACCACTAGCCCTTCCGCAGTATCACATTCTTGGATCTCCCTTAACAGTTGCAACTACCTACAAGTACCTTGGTGTCACAATAAACAATACTCTAACATGGAACGACCATGTCAATAGTGTGGTTGCTAAGGCAAATAAGACTCTTGGTTTCATCTGGCATGTAGCAGGAGGAACTTCTACAAATGCACTGATGTCTCTCTACCGGTCACTCGTCATACCAGTTCTTGAGTATGGGCTGCCTGCCTGGTCCCCATATACAGCAACTTCATCAGATAAATTAGAACGCGTCCAAAGAAGAGCTACAAGAATGTTCCTTAAACAACAAAGAGGGGCAGTATCGTATGAGGACAGACTAGCACAACTGAACTGGCAAACTCTCAAATCTAGACGTCAAAGAATAACTGTCCAATTTACCACTAAATGTCTATTTGGACTTGTTGACTGTTACACTGTCAACTCACATACTTCTGTTAATACCCGCCACATGGACACACTCACTTTCAATCATCTGTACGCGAGGACGCAAAGCCTTAAGAACACATCTATTCATTCATTCCCTCGTATTTGGAGTAGTCTGCCTACAAATGTTAAGAACGCCCTAATTCTAGATTCATTTAAATGTTTCAACAAGTACTTGTGTAACCATTTCATTGATATTTAGATGTACATGTACTTATGCTTATTTTGCATGTGTTTACACCTGTTTTGCTGATTTGTTGTTTTTGTTAACCTGCTTGCTGGAGGTTTACTTGATTGCTTCATCTCACTTGATTGTCTGTAATAGTGTCATTTATTGGTTGTTTGTTCAATTCCTTTATTGTTTGTTAGTACCCGTTTTCACTATTTGCCTGTCTAATTTACTGTGCCATTGGTTGTTTACCAGTTTTTAGTGTCCCTGTCTGTGTGACTGCTTGAATGGGTGTGTTTTTGCTCCTTCAATCTGTTTGTTTTATATGGTTTGGCTCAGTGTTGCATGCATATTCATGTTTGTGTAGCTCACACATTATTGTTGCCTTTTGGGGATTTTTGTCCTATATTTTTTACTTATATTTACCATCCCCCAACTAAAATCTTCGTTCTTTACAGTGTTGTCTGTTTAATGTGTAAACTGAGTTCTTGTCCATCTGAATATTAATTGGTCTGTTTGACTTGATCAAGGTAATGTTTATTCTTCTTATATTATATATATATATATATATATTTATTAGTCTCTTAATTTTTACAGATTTTTTGCTTTTATTTATTGAGTGTTTCATCTTAAGATTGGATTGATAGGCTCTCGAGTCACAGTGATTAGGTTCGCTTTTATTAATCCTGGCCATCTTAGAATGAATTGTTTGTTTTGTCATGTTTCTTTCTTGCCTTTACGATTAATGTTGCCTTTAATTATTAGCCTGTGTTCAATTGCTGCTTTATTAATAGTTGTTACTTGGACTTTCAATGTTTGCTCTCTACACCCATACCCATTCTCTTCTCTCTCATCCCCAGGCACTTACTCCTGCTTTTTAATTCAATCCATTTATTAATTTCAGTCTGTTCATTTATAAACTAGACATCCTGTTACCTATCCTATTATATGTTGATTTATTTGATTACTCTCATGTATGTCTGTATGATTGTTGCGTATTTTGGCCGAATAAATAATAATAATAATAATAATAATAATAATCGTGCGCTGTTTCACCCAGCGGTAGTTCCAGATACCAGACAGGGAAACTACCACTGGCCGTGCGTCGCCACGTTGCGGCTTGCCCCGAATCACGTGGTCTAGCAACAACGGTACTGACGTGCATAATAATGATCAGTCTGGCAACGACCGGCGCACGCTGTGCATCTTAGATTGAGCGAAGACGGGGTACAAGGATCTATGCAAATCAACGCGCAAAAGGCTTATTGGCCCCGGTCATATAAATGTTCTTCATCCATTCCAAAAATCAAAACAATTTATATGATTAACTTACGTCTTTGAACTCTCCAACATGGATAACTGATTTTACATAAATTCCCCAACAAAACCATTTCAAAAATAAAACAAACATTTGGAGCATTCAGCTGCTTTTTTCAAAAGAAGCAGATTTTCTTTCTGTTTTTCTTTTAATGGCAATCACGTTAATATTCCACAGGGGATGCCGGTCTTTTTCAGGACAAAATGTCTGTCCGACAGGCAAACAATTATATCCAGGATATTTATTTGAAATTTGTTTGGCATTCAGCTGGTATGTCCGGCAAAAGTCTTTCAATTTATCTCCAGTGGGGTCCTGTGGGAGATGATGGTGAGAAGAAGACGAAGGAAATTCCATTTCTTTGCTCACCTTTTTTCCTTTAGGTTGGCTTTAAAAAACATGAACAATACAATTAGAGTGCAGACACTTTACATATTGATCCTTTTAGTTGGCTGAATATCAATAAAGATGAATATGGAGAATTAAAAGCCTTGCGAGTCCCTGAATACATTTCAATGCAGTTACACATCACCAGGAGCTGATTCCTCACAGAGGAAGGGGGAAATAGTTTTGCTATCTCCCTTCAAATATTTCCCTCTTGGTTTACTTTTTTTACATTAGGACTGACAACAATGTGGAATATATCAAATGGCAACTGTTCTACTACATGGATATATACTGAACAGCAAAAGAAACGTCACGATTTTAAATCGTTGACATAACTCAACCACAAGAGTTTCACATGCATCGTTTTCGGGAAATATGCAGTCTAACATCATTCTGAATCATGAATGTGCCTGATAATCCTATAGGGGGATGGAATGCGACTTGAATGGTTTTCAAAGCATCCGGTATGTAAACGGCCATGGTGGGTAGGTGCAAACATGGTTTGGGGAGGTATTGGCTTTCATCAGAAAGTTGGACCTGTGGAATCTTTATCAGAACATCGGTCCAGGTAGAGGTCATGGGGTCACGACTGTCCGGTACATCGATCAAGTTGTGAGACCTCACGTTGTGCCGTATTTCGCACGCCACCAGAATCATGTCCTCCAGCATGACAACGCCCGTGCCCACACTGCAAGAGCAACCAGGGACTTTCTCCAGCAGTTCAACATCAGTAACATGCCTTGGCCTGCCCTCAGTCCGGATTTGAACCCCAGGGACGAGATCCAAAGACGACTTAATGAAGTGCGGCCAAGGCCGACAACTGCAGCTGAACTGAGTGCAGACTTCCTGAGGGTATGGGCACAGATCCCAATGGCCTTTATCAACGTCCGCCTTGTTCACTCCATGTACAGGAGATGTGTAGCTGTGGTCATCTCTCATGGTGGCCACACAAGGTATTGATATGCACACACTCAAACATGACCATCACATGATCAGCCCCAAAGGCAAACATGCGCAAAAAATTCACCGGACTGTGGCGATGATGACAGAAAGGAAATGACTTTACTCAGATATCCCCAGTCATACTTGTGTTGGCCCTACGTTACAAAATATATCTGTTGATATCTTGTATTTATACGACATTTCCTTTGCTGTTCGGTAGACATGTATTTGAATTAGTAACACTGATATGATGTACAATAAGTGCTGTTTTTAGCAGACGGGAAATCATTTCTCTCAGGTAGTTCAGGTCAACCAACTGACTTCCAATCGGTGTGTGGGGGGCGGGGGAGTCAGTTTGAAAGGAAGTTACCCCTCTCCCCCACAAAAAAATGTTTTGCCAATGTTTAAAGACCAAAAAGAAGAGTAACCCAACCAATTCTCTTGTATTTTATTGGCATGTTGTTTAAAGCTACTGAATGCGCCACCACAATATTTTGGCGTTACCACTTTTGGAGAAAAAAAATTACCCCACTTGCATCCAAAACCTGGATACGCCATCAGTCAGCTGATCACCTTTCAATACCTACAATCCCGGCCAAATCTCGTTGGGCCCATTTTCCCCCTTCCCCCGGTCAATGTTGGCTCTCGTTGCGCGGGATGCGCCCCAGCTTGAGATTACAACATTGTGTGGGAGCGGGGGATGCGGGGGAGGGTATGTTTATCGTCACGTGGCCCAAGCATTTTGGCCGAGATTGCAGGTAAGCTAAAATCACCTGTCCCTCCTTAACCCCTTGAGTACGTTTTTTTACGGGAGGCGTTGGGGTGTCGCGGCGGCTCTGGCAGCCAAGCGAAACGACCACAATGTGTTTGTGCAGTCAAGCGTAACACACACAATAATCCAACAATGGATTGAAACTGCACAAACAGCGGCAAATGGCGTCATCCGGCCTGGTGGCACTGTTTTTTTGCAGCATAGGACGTCTTCCGTACGCAAAGGGGTTAAACTATGTAATAATGATAGGTTGTTTAGTACCACACTGCTTTTTACCTTGTCACTCCACCCAGTACCACAGCCCCTACCACCATGCCACAGCAGCCCATTAACCACCAACCCACGATCTTCTGGGCATGCGGTGGGATGGATTGGCCCTTCGGAACTACATTTTGTGCATCAGCTACCCCATTGCTCTGAAAACGTCGAGTGACTTGTTGAATTCTCTGCTGGCCCTGATGGGAACAAAAGCAAAGCCATATGCATGTGTACACATAAACAAATGGGCAATTCCGTCACTAACGTTACATTTTTTGACTGTCACGTCACTTTCATCCCTCACAGCTTTAAAGACTATTGACCAATCTAAGGCAAAACTGCCACGACACAAAATCGTGGTGAGGCCTACCAAGCATGCCAAGAGACACAAAGAATGACTCCTGTTTTCTGAACATTCAATTTATTGGTCGTAACTAATGTTACCCAAAAAGGACATTTAAGGGTACTAACACCAATTGTCCTCTAAACTGTTGGAAATCACTTCAAAAGTACCTGCCTTTTTAAACACATAGGGTCAGAGCTGAACATTCAAATTAACATTAATTCAAATCATACGTTATGTCGCTAACGTTGGAGAAATCACACAAAAAAGTCCTCCCGTGTTCAAAAATATTATTTTACAAAATATTCGGAGCTAATTTAATAAATCATACAGATTTGTTGTCCACAATATATGCTAAATGCAATCCAAACATAAAACTAGAATGGCAAAGCCGCCATTGCAGACTGTTATAAATGTACATTACACACTGGGATGCATACTGGGATGTGACAATTAAATATTTAAAAACTTTAATAGTTAAAATGTTTAATTCAAATAATTTGTAATATAGTAATTATATTTAACCCTAACCCCTTGGGTAACTTTACTAGAAAATATCCTAAATCTGCCAAAATCCACCTATTTTGTCATGCACAAAAAGTTGGTTTTGGTGACTGCTCAATATGGAGGTATCCTGAATCCATCAAAATCCTGCAGTCCCGCCAGGCTTACAATCCTCAATCCATCAAAATCCCCCAGTTTTCAATATGGAGGTATCCTGAATCCGCCAAAATCCTCCAAAACAGGGTTTGGATTTTGATGGATTTAGGTAGGTTAGGGTTAATATTTTTACCTTTTGATTTCTATTTATCTTTATTTAATCTCATATTCTTATATAGCTTGTGTCATGATGTCTTTCTTATATAGCTATGTATGATGTATGTTTTGTTTTTATTATTACTGTATTTGTACATTGAGGGCCTCCATGAAAATCAGTGCTGTGCACTGATCGGAGTTTACCCTCATTAAAGATGACGTAAATAATAAAAAACAATTATACAGGGTGTCCTTAAAAAAAGTATACCCACAATTAAATTTATATTATCAGAAAACTACAAAATATTTCAGAAAAAGACAAATGTCTGTGGAAAGGGTAGAATGTCCTCTGTCCAATGATATAAGGTTCATTATGTCATTACCATGGATGACTGAACAAACAAGACAGTGACAAGTTGTTTACTTGTGTGGCAAAGCAGATCTTCCCTAGACAGCGACATGGAGCCTTCAGACGGGATTGGTGGGCTCAGGACGGAGCCCCACCACACAGACTTGTTGCTGTGAGGCATCGTCTAGCAGAGCTTTTTGGTAACAGGGTGATTGCAGTACACCACCAAGTTGAATGGCCTCCAAGATCACAAGATCTGACACCTTGTGACTTCTTCTTATGAGGTCACTTAACCCTAACCCACCTCAGTCCTCCAAAATCCTCCTTGCAGTTTTGGGTTTTTTTTGAGGATTTTGGATGAATGGTATTTTTTAAAAAGGGGATTTTGGAGGATTGAGGATGAATGGTGTTTCAAGCAAGGAGGATTTTTGGAGGATTGAGGATAAATAATATTTTTTTTAAAAGAGGATTTTGGAGGATTGAGGATGAATGGTGTTTCAAGCAGAGGATTTTGGAGGATTGAGGATGAACGGTGTTTAAAGCACATGAGGATTTTGGAGGATTGAGGATAAATGCATTTTTTGGGGCAGGGTAGTCGGAGGATTTTGGAGGATTGAGGATGGTTCCTAGCAAAAAGGGTCTAGGGGGTTAGGGTTAAAAGACAAAGTGTTTATCACACTCCCAACTAACATTCAGAAGTTAAGAGCCCGAATAGTGGAAGAAGTTAATCATCTCCGCCAAGACCATAGGATGATCAGGCAGGCAGTAAAACTAAGAGACATGAAACAAAGATGCCAGCTATGCATTAACAGGAATGGTGGCCATGTGGAGGGCACAGCACCTCAAATTTGTCAGGTAAGTGTAACACAAAAAGAAAGGGATCAGAAAAATTGATTCATCGCCCCTGTCATCACTTTTCCAATGTGTTCAAACGGCAAAAGAATGTCCTTAAAAACACCTGCCTGAGCTTTGCCACTCAACTTGTCACAGTGCTGATTTCAGTACCTTTCATAACTGTCTTGTTTGTTCAGTCATCCATGGCAATGACATAATGAACCTTATACCATTGGACAGAGGACATTCTACCCTTTCCGCAGACATCTGTCTTTTTCTGAAATATTCAGTAGTTTTGCGAAAATATGAATTTAAAAATGGGTATACTTTTTTAAGGACACCCATGTAAAATTTACTGTAATGCAATGAGTCTAACAGCTGTAGACATGATAAACTGCATGTTTAGACTAAACTAGCTACATGTAGATGCAAACATTTTAAATTTTAATCTGTATGTGGACGGGTGGCCTGCCGGATGGACGGACAGACGGAAATTGGTATTACATACATGTAGGCTTGCATCTGCTTGTTTAAATTTTTTCAGTTTTATCCCTATTGCAGTGAAATTGCTCAAATGGTGTCAAATTTGCAATACATGTACAAGTACCATACACTTGCAATAATTTGACCTTTGCTTATTTATTATCAATGTTGACTCGGACAGACTGACACTTACCTTTGATGACTGAGTATGCAATCTAGAAAGCTGTGAGATTTTGAAGAATTGGCTCAGCTGGGTGAAAATCCCAAATCTCTTAGAAACGTTTAACGTGGATGATGCAGTATGACTGGCCTGCGTGAATAAAAATATCTGACTATCTGTGATCCAGTGAATATTTGAAAAATGCTAAATTAAATGTTAAATAATGACAAATATCAGCAGGTTATAAAAATTATAACTTGGGCACGGTAAGACTTGTAAACACATTACACTTGTGATTAGCTACGGTAATGCTTCATTATCACAGTGTACATGTACGTTTGTATACAAATACGAGGTGCGATCAAAAAGTTCCGAGACTGTTCGTGTTGCGAATGAACGGAGCACAGCACAGTAATGTGAGTATGTATATACCGGCAATCGTGGACCTAGGACAAAAGAGTTAGGGCGTAGACAAAGGGTCCACGTTTGACCAAACGTCCACAATTGAAAATCGAGTACAAAACATATGGGAGGCCTTCCGAAAAAGTTAGTGTACATGTATAAACAAAAGAGGAACAATCGCATTTGCGATTTCACCATCGACCTGAAACTTGAGCAGAAGCAGCACCGTGTCAAAGTCTGCGAGGATCTCCGTCAACAGGCCCTGGATGACCCAAACTTCACGTCGAGGATCATCAGCGGTGACGAGAGTGGGGTCTGCGGCTACGACCCAGAGACCAAACAGCAGTCTTTGCAGTGGAAGAGCCCGCAGTCTCCAGGACCGAAGAAGGCGCGTCAGGTCAGGAGTGCAACCAAGAGCATGATCATCGTTTTCTTTGACATTTGTGAGGTTGTGCACCATGAATTCCTCCCCCTGGGTCAGACTGTCAATGCTGAGTTCTACTGCACCGTTCTGAGACGTCTGTGGGAGAACTTTCGGCGCAGACGGCCTGAACTGTGGCGTGCTGGAAATTGGGTGCTCAAACATGACAACGCGCCCGCTCACAGAGCATTGAAAATTCGCAAGTTTCTCACCCGCAACAACACAATCGTCGCTCCCCCCCCCCCCCCCTACTCACCGGATTTGGTTCCCTGCGACTTCTTTCTGCTCCCCAAAATGAAGTTCAAGCTGAAAGGTCGCCGTTTTGACACTGTGGAGGAGATCCAGCGAAAATCGTGGGATTTCCAGGGAGTGTTCTAAGCATGGCTGGAGCGCTGGGAGCGGTGTATCGCTGCACAAGGGGACTACTTTGAAGGGGATGGCAGCCAGATTTAAATCACACACGGTTTTTGCTTGTGATAGGCGCAGTCTCGGAACTTTCTGATCGCACCTCGTACTAGAATAACTTACAGATGGCATGGTTAGTAATTTGCAGGTCACAGGTTCAAATCCCATTCATGCCAATTTTCTTTGTTCATTCTGAAAATTAGTTACCTAGAAAGTGTCCCTTCTGGTTTGTTTAGTGGCTCGACTTGCACCCCAAAGTACTGATATATTGTGAATAGATCCCGACAAAATATCAACATGGACAGAAAGAGCAATTCATCAGCAACATCCTAGCACAATCCACAGGTTCTGACACATTTGGGGTAAAACCATGGTGAAGACAAACACACAACATGAAACACTTGAGGAAAGTGAAGATTTCATAGCCTGGTTTGGGAGCATGTTGCCGATGAAAAGTTCCATTTTATCTTGTTTTTAACCTGAACAATCAGATAGTGGAAGGGGGAACAGGATTAACCCTAACAGCCCAAGCCTTTTTACTAGAATCCTTCCCTAACCACACAAACTCCAACACTGTGTAGTAAACCAATGGCACATTCTTTGTACTTAGACAAAATCAGGGCATCAAGTCCCATGCAAAGTGATGGTGCCAAGGCTCTACAGTACCCAATCACACAAAATTCAACACAATGTGGTGTTTGATTTTGGCAGGTTAGGGATGGTTATTAGGGTTAACCCTAACTCCCTACATCATTTTCCCCCCATGTAACCTGAATCCTCCAACATCCTCTGATTTCAAAGTTTTAAAACTCAATATAACCTGAATCCTCCAAAATCCTCTTATGGGGACCATAGCATGAATCCTCCAAAATCCTCCAGGGTTTTTTTGCATACCCCTAGTAACCTGAATCCTCCAAAATCCTCATGTATCACATTGAGCCTGATAACCTGGATCCTCCATATTCCTGCAGGGGCAAAAACCCCTAGTAACCTCAATCCTGCAAAATCCTCCGATGCATCAACTTCCAAGTGCCCTCAATCCTCCATATTCCTCCATTTTGCAAAGAGGATTTTGGAGGATTTGGGAAGGTTAGGGTTAATGAATGAAAAAGGTACATACACACGTACACATGTACATGTAAATGGAAAAGAGCAAACTGAGATGCATGGTTCTAACTGAACAAGCAGGTAAGAATTTGAAAGTCAAATTTTTGACCAAAATATTGTTGAAATAAATACTAATACAAGAGTTACGTACAATGTACAAATGTAGGCTGTGTGGGTCATTCCATAAATATGGGGGCCAATGGTAAAAATGTACATTCCTATACCGGTACTTTTTTGGCGGATTTGTTATGTATGGTTTATAGTTCACATTCATTTCAGTGTTTCTATTGTGTAACTAACATCAGTGTGCCCTAAATAAAAACCAACAAAATTTGCATCATGACAATTGTCCCAATTTTGGTTTAAAATAACCTAAAATTATCACTTTTTAGTCACAAAAGTTGTGACACTGAAACACAGCATTTAAACGTGTGATTTTCCCTTCTTTTTTAAGGGTTAACTTGGTTATTTATAAACTAAAATGATTGATAACACACCATTGTAAAGGAAGTAAAACTCACATTTCATAAATAATTTGATATTTTCTTAACATGAGAGGTTTGGCAAAAATATATTCAGCGTGTAAACTTTGGTGTCCCCTAAATTTTTTTAGACGGTGAACATTACTATTGAGCGTATCCTCCATTAATATATCTGTTCAATTTTGATGACTAGTTTAAGCTTGTACTTCGTTTCAAAGTATTTGAAAGTTTGTACAGAGAATTTAAGGAAACAAGAAAAATATGGTCATTCTAAATGTGACCCGCTCCAGAAAAAGGTGATATAAGTCGCGCTATGCATTTACATGTAATGGCCCTTTCAAAGTTGAGAGGGTGAAATTTTTCGTTAAATTTCATTCTTTGCTTTTTGTCTTTAATGACATCTTAAATACCTAAAGTTTTAGGTTTGGTGCACAACAATGTTGATTTCAGAAAATAAAGTGAAAAAATAACCTTTTTAGAGTGCACTGTTCCATTGCATTGTATTAGAACTAGCTATTACAAAGCCTGTTTTCTCTGTTGTGCAATTTGAACTCCATAGAACTAATTCATATGCAAAAACGCGATATCTCCAGAACGGAAAGGTTTTTGGAGCTCTATCATGTACCAAATGAAAACTGACATTACAGGCTTTCCAAACATACATAAAACTCATTATTCATATTTTGCGACATAATATACCTTTTTCCAGAGCGGGTCACAAATTTTGACAGACCCCTTTGGTGCCCCCCCCCCCCCCCCCCCATATTAAAAATATTTGACAGGCTTAATTTGTGGACATTTCTTGCTAAAATTTAATCTGGATGCTGGTTTTTAACATGCACTAATTAAGTAAAATTTTGACAACTTGTTTCAGAATTTGAAATATCTGGCAACACAACTTTGGTGTCCCCACTAACTTATTTACACGGGGGAACTTTGTTTTTGTGCCAAAAAAATGAGATGGGGCCACTGATTGACTAATCAATTGAGTTTTTATCATAAAATTGACCAGGTTATCTAAAGTAAACACAACAATTGCATAAAAAACATTCTAGGATGTGATTGAAAGCATTTTGGTGTCCCCTTTTACGTGTGAAACCCTTAATTTTCCATGAATGAAGATATTTTGAGGGTGTATATGATTCCTACCCTCCTAAAAAGAACTTACATACCACCATTTTTAAGGTAATTCTTAAATATAACAAATTAAAAAAGTTTTTTTTAAACATAAAAGGTGTTTTATGAATTTAGGGCCTAATTAAATGTGCATGTCACAAGTTGGCCCCCTAATTTATGGAATGGCCCCCTAATTTATGGAATGACCCATATACATTGAAGGTTTAAGAACACCGTGTGGAAATAAAATGGAATTGAAATTGAATATCCACATGGGGAACAAACCTTCATGTACATAACATGTACATATTGTACTGTATACATGTACATTTACCTCATCATGCAAACCTTCAAAACTAAAGGCCATGAGAATGAATGTGTTATTTGCATCCACATCTCATCTGCCCCGAAAGCTACTGCTGAACATTTTCATTATTTACAAAAATTTTCATTTGCATGAAAAGGCACTTTATTACAACTATTTACAAGTTCAATGCAAGTTCCATGTCATCAACACGACATACAGGGTAAAATGATATGGCCAAGATTGCCAAACTCGATGTGTCAAACAACGTCATTGGCCCTTTTTTTTTACCAGGCTTCGATCCAACCAATGGAAAACATCGGCTCTTTCTCGGTGCATTTAAAACTTGTAACCCTTGCAAAAAAAACTTGCATTTGACAACCTTCCATGCCACTATCAATACTGTGTGTTGTTACATGTATGTTGGGTGACCCGCCTGTTAGAGTAAAAACTAGAAATGTAGTTAAATCATGGGTTAAAGTTAGAGACATTTTTATTAGTCATAATTAATGGAAAAGATTGGTCAATAAAAATAAGGCCAAGTATTAAAAAAAATGATGGGCAGTTAAAAAAATCAGATATACGTAACATTAGCATTTGAAAGTCGCGTTACGGCTGCCGTAAAAATAGCCACTGCGATAAAAACAAAGTTAACTCACAGTTACAAGTTGCATTCCACTTTGTAAGCCAAGTCGACACGCATGAGGAAGTCGACTACAGAAAAGCATGGCTGACGATGAAACTTGACTTGCACTCAGGAACTGCTGACCGCAGCTTAACCTTAAGGAACTCCTCCAAGCAGCCCCCAGCGCCATTTTAATTCTTTGTTTACGTTTGAAAAAACAACTGTTTCTTGTCAGTGTTCTGTAACAATTGCGCACCACACCAGTGTGCAGACAGACGACACGACATGACATTGACAGTACGCGTGTGAACAAAACATGTTTTCGATCGACAGCACACTATCATCCTTATATTCGCGCATTATCACTGAATACGTCAGGGTTTCAGATACCATTACCCAGCGTCTTCATGTATTGTCAATTGGTGGCGCTGTGCTACTATACTCGAAACTAGCAGGCCAAACATCAAGTCGAGCAGAGTTTAACGTCGATTGCGTCCCCACCCCCCCCCCCCCCCCCCCCCCAACATTATAATTTGTTGCCTTTTTGTTTCGATGTTTATTTTGCTTCTTATCTGATTTTTGAACGCTCTTTTAACCCGAATTATTTTATCGTGACCCACCATTTGGGATCCTCAACATGTTTATAGGGCCTACACTTTAGTTTTCCGTTGGTTTCCGGAATACTCTGCATAATCAAATGAGCGTCGTAATTTTCTAAATTATGAATAATGACTGGGATTGGCGTTTTACCGGGTTTTATCTGTAATTTCAAGTTACAGCACACGTGTGCCGCTCCTCTGTAGTTGCCAGTGATGTGACAATGATCTCTTACTTTTCTAAACGCGCAAATCTCTCTGTCACATATTCCACAGAATATTGGAGGATGTTTACTTTTCGGGTTGTTTCTACCGTCGTCGTCTACATCGGCTCTTTGAAATCTTCTAGGTTTAGGATGTACCATATGGCGCGTAGCAAGTCTTTTTTAAGGTGCTGGCCTCTTTTTCCACTAGGTTTTCCCAATTTTATTCCTTCATCTTCGACGAGTGTTAGTAGTTCTTTCGGAGTTTTTATGTCTAGATTGTAGTATTTAGATTCGCAATCAAATTCTGATCCAATTTGTTCCGGACATTCGCATTCGCAAGTATTTGTTTTATAGTTAAAGGGGTACTCGCAAATCCAACAATTTTTAGCGTCGTTATGAGCTAACTCGTCTTCGGGCGTAAAAATCATGGGTTTGGGATTCTCGAATATTTCGTTGATTTTGTCTTTTTCGTCTAATAAATTATCTAAGAAATGCGATGTTGCGTCCGTCCCTCTATAAGTCTTGGGCTCGCCTAAAACTTGACCGTCGGGTCCGATTATGATATAAGCGTAGCCGCATGCTTTATGTTCATGAGTCTTTTTAGTCTGCGCATCTTCATCCGTTGAGATTTGTAATGGTAATAAGATACTTTCAAAGTCCGCGTATATAGTAAAAGGTATAGGTTGTCTATTGTTAAAGTTTTTAAGCTTTAGAATGTTGTTGGTTGAGTCGGGTAATACCGCTAAAGCCGGGGTTTGGCTAACACCCCTACAATCTATCTCGTGTCTGTCTACAATATCTTGCCTACTAAAATGTTGCAGGCACCACGTACAAAAATATTTGCGTCCGTTGTGTTTAGTTTCGTTGGACAGTAAACGGCTTAGGTTTTTTATCCAACAATAATGATTATTGTCTCCTTTAGAAAATAACAACAGATTTATGACCGGTTTTCGTTGAGTAGTTATTCTCAGCGGGAAAATTGTATTTTCATAACCAAAAACGTTAATGGCGAGATTATTTTGTTTTTCGATCTTGTCAATATCCGTGATGGGGGTTGGAAACGCTACGTTCTTAAAATCTAATCCATCATCTTCTTCGAAGATAGAATTCTTTTCGTAGTGAATAGTATAGTTGGGGTTGTTTTTAATTGATTCTTTGACAGAGGGAGTAAATAATCCTAAGGCGGCTCTCAACGACCATCTGATACACTCCTGATCTTCGTTTTTAACATTGACGACTGCCTTTTTATGGATTATGTGAGGGGGTATAGTGGAATGTAAGAATTGCCTCTTAATGGTTGGTAATTAGAAACGTTGATATAGAGCGCCTTTATATCGTGAATTACCCAACCGCTTCCGTTTGTTTGAAATTTTTCTATTTTTTCGATTATGATATCTATCTGTTCTTGTACTTGGTTTTCGATTTCGCCTTCGTTTAATACGATCGATTGAAGCCCGAAAAAAACACTCGTTTCTTCGGTAAAAGTGTCGTTTACGTGATTATACTTTCTCAACGTAACTTTAAACGCGAGTTGAAATTTAAAGCTTCTAAATTCGTTTAGTGCGCCTTTCAACTCGTCTATGATTTTAAGCTTGTTTTCGTAAAAAAATGCTAGAGGATCTACGAGAATTCTATCGATATTCATCTCATAATTACGCAAATGATTTCTGAATGGCCTCGGAGTTGTTTCGTTAAAAGCCAAGGGGGCAAGTTCTTCGTCGGGTTTTTATAATATCGCCGTATGGCAGATTCAAAATCTTTTTTAATGTACCGACCCCTTCTCCCGGTAGGATCACCCAGCGGGATGTGTTTATCTGTGATTAAATTTTCTAATAATTCTTTAGACTTAAACCGCAAATTTGTATAAAGCGCCTCATTCTTTTTTATGACCGATATATAGTCTAGTCTGATGAACGTACCATTGCGTCCGGTTGGTGGGCCCAACGTAATGGCATATTTATCGATATACTTTTTCAGATCGTTTTTTGTCCAACGGGTGTAACCCGTTGCGGGTATCATTCGGTTTTCCATCCTTTATAATAGATGTTTATTTTATTTAAAAAAATAAAAATATTTAATTTTTTTGGCCCCAAAATTTTATATACTTTTTAAATTTTTTTTTTTAAATTGTTTTTCCCTTTTTTAGAATCTGGCGATTTTCTCATTTTGATTTTTAAAATTTTGGGGGGAAAAAAGAGGAAAGAGAGAGGGAGAGAGAGGAGGGAAAACGGGGGTGGGGCAGTACTCTCTTTTCTCTACTACTATTGCTAATGAGGTCGCAGAATTTGAGAGAAGGTGCCGAGGTGTCACTGAGCCGGAGATCGCCACACATGTTCTAGTATTAATGGTACGAGGCTTTTTCTCATCACTCCATGCACCTATGGGGTACTAACCTAGCACTGGCGTGACAAGTGATCAGCTGTACCTCTGCATGTATGAAGCTATCATGTTTTTGGAGACAGCTGGATTCAAGGTTCGAGCACTGATTTCAGATGGGGCATCTCCTAACCGCAAATTTTACCGGCTGCATGCAGATCAGAGTACTCCTGAAACAGGTACAGGATTTCGATGATTTTTCAGATATTTATTGTTTGTGTACATGTATTTTCCTTTTACTTATAGTTTAACAAACAACTGGTGACATGGACTCAGCTGGTGCAGCTTTATGAGTGGGATACTGGTTTCGACAGGTGCTCCCCTGGTTTACGGCGCCTTCATAAGATCAGCCACGAGCATCTGCACTTGACCCCAGCATTGAGAATGCGTGTATACATGGCAGCTCAGGTAAACATTGTGTTCATTTTATAATTATATGCAAACTCTTTTTCCACAATTCTTTTGCAAGTCTTTTGCCAAGTTGTTTGCTTCCATGGATTGAGTTCAAGCACTGCTAAATTAAATGACTAGTAACCTGGAAAGAAGAAAAGCCAGGTTTGGATTGATGCATCGCACAAGCTGTTTCTGATTACATGGCATTTGAAAATAGGGTAGATAGGTAGGAAGGAAATTTTCTTTGCCATTTTTTTGTGTGCTGAGCATATGTAGCTGTCTACATGTAGTCAGGGTTTAAAAGGTACTACATTGTATTTACAGCATCTATGTTTTTTGTTTTTGTTTTACTTTTTTCCTGAAAACAAAAATAGGGTTGGGCCTTTAAAATAGGGTAGGTAGGGTAACCGGAAGCAGACCCGTTTTTTGTTTGGCCTTAAGAAAATGTATTGTCAGCAAGAATGATTTGCAGCAATTATTTTGGAGCGTTTCATTTTTTATCTTTTTTTCTACAGGTGTTAAGTAGCACAGTTGCCAACGCGTTCGAGTCACATCGGAAGGTTGGTACAACATCCACAGTGAAGTTTGTCAACCTGTTCGATCAGTTTTTCGACTGTTTAATTGTCTCCAACACATACAAGGGAGCACATGCAAGAAAGCCTGCCCTAGCACCCTACAGGAGCCCAGATGACTGGCGCTTTGATGTAAGTTTCTGATGGCATATTGTGAAGTCACAAAAAATGTCTCATTCATATCTTAAAAGAAAAACAAAATAATTTGCTAAAAGCTTTGTCTCGTTTGCTACATTGTTCAATGCAGTTCAAGTTGTGCATAATGAATTAACATTTCACTGGCAGACTTTTTCATCCCATCTATTATCAGTGCTGAAAATTGTTCGCTATAGTGGTCAACTAAAGTGGTTCGTTATAGTGAATAACGGTGTATATTGAATATATTTATCTGAAAGTTGAAAAAAATGTTCAATATAGCAAAATGTTTGGTATAGCGGTATTGTCATTATAGCGACGTTCTACTGTACATGTTTTTAAAGTTTCTTGCCCATTCTTTTTAAACAGTGGCTCAGAAGTGATTTCCTGGGCTTCCTGAAGGAGTGGGACGAGGAGGTACAATCCCAACAGGAGCTGGACAAGGCAACGAAGAAGAAGATGTGCCTCAGTAAAGAAACTGTTGAAGGCATCCAGATCACAGGTATGTTAAATTTCTGTTCTTCTTAACCGCGTCGGATGACGTGTATCACGCACTCAGCGAGGCAAGGATCCAGCGGAAATATCCGTCAGCGACTGGCTCGCGGTGAGCGAGGCCAGGGTGTGCTACCCGCAGATAAAGGCCTGAACCCATCTGGCACCAAGGCTCGTGAAAAATAATCCCGGCAATTCAAACAATTGGAGATACTGCTGTTATTAAAGTACAATGTTTGTATTAATTTCAAATGATCATCAGCTGATCTTCCTTGGAAATTGTCTAGTTCCTGAACTCGATAATTCCCCGAGGTCTAGTCTAAAGTAGGGTCAGGGAACCAGACTACAAGAACAGCATTTTATTTTTTTTCCCCCAGCATCTACGCACACAAAACTTTGAACGGGTCAGTGTTACGGTACTTGCTATAAAATATTAACCCCCAATTTATTCAAAAAGCAAATGTTATATACTACTCTTAAGTACAGTGATATCGTCAATTCAATTTACATGTACATATATTATTTGCAGTACATTCATTTGTTAAGCTTGGAAATCTACTTCTTGGACTTCCAGGGGTGGAGTATCTCTTGAGCGAAAAATTCCCTCAAGACCCGCTGGAAGAGTACTTTAGTAAACAGCGTGGAGCTGGAGGAGCAAACGACAATCCATCAGTTGAGCAGTTCGGACACAACATGCTGTCCTTGCATGTCTCAGGGCTGTGTTAAAGCATCTCGCAGGGGAAACTGCCGACTTCAGGACAGAGAAGACAACACAACCCTCTTGGACAGTACACCTCTACCTCGTCGAAAGTAAATTAAAAAAATTGAAATGGCCAAACTGTTTCCTCTACGCAATAGCTAAGCATGTGAATGGTATCAAGGGTAAAGAATTTAAACTAATGTACATGTATGGATAGAGGCATGATTTTGGTACAGGCACAAGCATGGCGAATTCATTCAGATGTATGCCATACTCCGTGTTTTATTTCTCCACTTATTGTTGCAATAATCACTTTGAAAACTTGGACAAAAATCGAAAAGAATTGTACATGGTAGTTTTTCTAATTTATTATGAAACTAAATGTCAATGAACAATGTCAATTTTTCTCCAAAATCAAGTCTATGTACATTTACAATGATCAAACCAATAGCCAAATTGTACCCATCCCGACTGTAATATAGATTCTGATATCCATGTTAAAAACTCTACAAGGACTTCAGATTAACCTCTTGACTTGATAGCAAAGTTAACACGGTCCATAACATGTTTAGATTTTGGAATTCATTACACTTCCACTTTTATGGCTTAAACAGTTAACTTGTACAATGTATTGCAAAATTGAAGATTTAAACCAACACTATTTACCAAATCCATGTTAGCAACAATTTTCAAATTTAAAAACAAAATATCTGTTCATTTGTGCCAAGGCAAAATTTCAGCAGTTGATACCCATTGCAAATCTACTTGGGTGAAATTAAAGTACTTGCATAGTTAAAATGCATTTCAGGTATATACATGTACATGTAGTTGTTTTTTCCTTTCTCCCCCCCCCCCCCCACCCAAAAAAGGAAATTTGTCTCAGTTGGTTTATTGCATGTGATTGATTCCAAAGCTGGTAGAAGCCATCATAAAAAAACGGCCACGAAGAAAGTAAACACTGCCTTCCTCACAGGAAGACATGATGCTCGACACTTTCGGGCATTTTGCCTTAAAAATCCTTGCGAAGAGCCTTCTCTGCTTTTTTCGAAACATTTCCCCCTGAAGCTTTCTTGAGACTTAGATAAACATTTATAAAAGATTTTGCCCTTATTTTTATCCATTTTCTAATTACAATATCTAAGAGTTTGTCAGATCTATCACCATTAATTTTACCGTGTGTTAAACTACACCAATAAGTTTGTACCCTGTGATGGCCCCGTATTTGTCAATGACTCTAGATTGTATGTCCACCACAGCCAATGTATCAAAATTAGCAATTGTTAATATTTTTATGGTTTCCAACTCCATTGTGCGGAAAAGCAAATACACACCATCTGACACATGAAATAACCCTCTTCTATTCTGAACTTCTACCCACTGATTTGTATATTCCAGAAACGTCTTTGCAGTGTCTGAACAAGAAGCTCGCCATGATTTTAGAAATTTACAAAATATTTTAGCTGTCTCATTTACCTTGTTATTAAATTTATTGTACAGTGAATATGGTACATAACGCAGTACTTGTTCTTCTTCTTTTGTAATGGGCATGGTTCTGAAACTGAATCTTTATGTGGCAAATCAATCTGATGTCTGTCCTTCATTATTAATTATAGAACAGTCTGTAGAAGGTATTGATAAGCAATGTATATGTGCTGACCCTCTTCATAAAAGTTCAAAGCTATCAACAGTTTCTTCCAATTATCTATACTTTCCAAACGGAATTTATGGAAAGTACGCCACACAAGTTCATAGGCCTCTGGTTTTAATTGTTTGCTATCACCTGCAATAAAAACAATCCAAAGGCTGCTCACTGTTGTCTGGCAAAAGTCATCGAAAATAGGGCCGTCACTTGCTGCACTCAATTTAATGATGAGAGCCATCAGACATAGCGCAATAGGGTAATTGGCAGAGAAAACTGGATGCCCTTGCACTTGCTGGAGTCCTGACTTGAAGTACGTCGATGCACTCTGGCAGGCATCTTCTTTTGTGAATATGGCTCGAGGACGCTTGGGTGCTGGAAAGTACATGTAAAAGCAGAAAAATCTATAAATGTTATTAAGTTGAATCAAAATGAGTATCGGGATAGGCCTCATTGCTTAAAAAAAAAAAAATAAAAGTGAACAAAGAAACGGGCTGGAGCGGTATTCGAACCTGCGATCTCCGGAATACCGTACCAGTACGGTATGCTAGTTTATTTGTTCACTTTGAAAATGTATTCAAAATTTACCTAGTCGGTTTCCCTTGTGGATTGTTTGATGATGCTTTAAAAAATGAAAGAACATTTTTTAATTGAAAATTGTTATCTACCTTGCTGTTTTGCTTTCCTTGTCTTCTTTTGTTTTCCATTGTCTGTGTGTGATGTCCTCTGCACCCTTGAATTGGATGACACAGCAGTTGTTTCAGATGTCACTACTGGCTCACTGATAAGTGGCTCGCTGGTACTGGTACATGGAGGAGCTAGAAAAATACAAAAACAAAACAAAAATGGAGTTAATTAAAATGTTGGAAGATTTGATAAATGACGAATTGATTTTAGTCCGATTGTAAACTACAGTTTAAGGCAGTAGGGGGATTTCTATTTTCAAGATGGCCACCATTCTTTTTATAATTTCCAACAAACATGCCATAAGTTCTTCAACTAATTTGAAACACAAAAATGAAAGAGAAATATTGGACAAGAGAAGCTAACAACTATTGAAAGACAAAAAAATGAAAGAGAAATATCAGACAAGAGAAGCTATAGCATGCTTACACTACTGGTTTTATTAGCTTTAGTAAACTTGTATTTTATTTTCCAGCAGATCAGTGGACATTTTGGGGAGTTTTTTTAACCTCAAATTCTACTGGGTAAAAATAAAACAAATCCAGGCGGCCCAAAAAGGACGCGGGCTGGGGACATGTTTGTTGGCTTTTTACTTCACCTAATAATTTTGCAATACATGTATTTGGACATGACCAAGTTTAAAACGATCATGGATATCTATTTTGTAAAATATTGACCGACCTGCATTTTCCCTAACTTCGGATTTAGAAGGACGACAGCGTTCACAAATCCAGGATCCGTCAGGAATGCTGCTCGCAGAGAGACCGGCACAATCGTAATGCCACCAGATAACTGTGGCGCATTGATCGTCGTCACAAGCCACCATTTCGGTCGTGGACGGCTTTCCACAGATGCAGTATTGGCGATCATCATCATCCGATTCACTGCTGAAACCTGATAAGTCATTTACGTCGAAATCTTCCTCTGAAATGTCACTTAAATCTGATCCAGTGACGAACTCTTCTTTACTGTACGCCATTTTGTTTTCAGATGCACGTGCGATGTATGATGACGTAATGCACAAACGAAAGTACTCGCGCTAGTACGCAGGCGCGCACCCTTATCGACTTCCTGTTGCTGCGGTCGCGAAGTGCCCTCGAACTGTTCGCAGTTAATTATCCCCTGCTGTTTTTACGACCGCGGTACCAGAGGCCGAACGTTTGATCTGAAGATGTAACTCCCTGTGTCTTATTTCTCCATGGGTTAAGCTGCGGTCAGCAGTTCCTGAGTACTGCAAGTCAAGTTTCATCGTCAGCCATGCTTTTCTGTAGTCGACTTCCTCATGTGTGTCGACTTGGCTTACAAAGTGGAACACAACTTGTATGTATAACTGTGAGTTAACTTTTTTTTTATCGCAGTGGCTATTTTTACGGCAGCCGTAACGCGACTTTCAAATGCTAATCTTACGTATATCTGATTTTTTAAACTGCCCATCCTGCCAGGAGCACTTCGGTAGCATCTGATTTTGATGGCCTGGGGCCCTGGATCAAATCCCTGCCGTGCTAACCGATTTTTATTTTTATTATTTTTTTCCAAAAAGATTTCTTAAGTTTTAGGTTTTTAATCAAATGCTTATTTTTATTTATCACACAATCCACAAGGGAAACTGACTAGGTAAATTTAAATACATTTTCAAAGTGAACAAAGAAACTGGCACGAGCGGGATTCGAACCTGCGACCTCCGGGTTACCGTACCGGCGCTCTACCAACTGAGCTATCTTGCCCTATGTTGGCGGTCTCCCAAATTGTCAGTATCTTTGTTCGAGTGGGCGCTAGTCAGAAGTCATAAACCCAGAATGCCGTGTAGCCAGGGATCACACCCAATTTTACGATACAACCTGGGAAGCGACATTGTGGAGATCACTCAATGAGGATACGACTTTTTAACTTATAATTCGTCACACAATCCACAAGGGAAACTGACTAGGTAAATTTAATGTATTTAAATTTACCTAGTCAGTTTCCCTTGTGGATTGTGTGACGAATTATAAGTTAAAAAGTCGTATCCTCATTGAGTGATCTCCACAATGTCGCTTCCCAGGTTGTATCGTAAAATTGGGTGTGATCCCTGGCTACACGGCATTCTGGGTTTATGACTTCTGACTAGCGCCCACTCGAACAAAGATACTGACAATTTGGGAGACCGCCAACATAGGGCAAGATAGCTCAGTTGGTAGAGCGCCGGTACGGTAACCCGGAGGTCGCAGGTTCGAATCCCGCTCGTGCCAGTTTCTTTGTTCACTTTGAAAATGTATTTAAATTTACCTAGTCAGTTTCCCTTGTGGATTGTGTGACGAATTATAAGTTAAAAAGTCGTATCCTCATTGAGTGATCTCCACAATGTCGCTTCCCAGGTTGTATCGTAAAATTGGGTGTGATCCCTGGCTACACGGCATTCTGGGTTTATGACTTCTGACTAGCGCCCACTCGAACAAAGATACTGACAATTTGGGAGACCGCCAACATAGGGCAAGATAGCTCAGTTGGTAGAGCGCCGGTACGGTAACCCGGAGGTCGCAGGTTCGAATCCCGCTCGTGCCAGTTTCTTTGTTCACTTTGAAAATGTATTTAAATTTACCTAGTCAGTTTCCCTTGTGGATTGTGTGACGAATTATAAGTTAAAAAGTCGTATCCTCATTGAGTGATCTCCACAATGTCGCTTCCCAGGTTGTATCGTAAAATTGGGTGTGATCCCTGGCTACACGGCATTCTGGGTTTATGACTTCTGACTAGCGCCCACTCGAACAAAGATAGTGACAATTTGGGAGACCGCCAACATAGGGCAAGATAGCTCAGTTGGTAGAGCGCCGGTACGGTAACCCGGAGGTCGCAGGTTCGAATCCCGCTCGTGCCAGTTTCTTTGTTCACTTTGAAAATGTATTTAAATTTACCTAGTCAGTTTCCCTTGTGGATTGTGTGACGAATTATAAGTTAAAAAGTCGTATCCTCATTGAGTGATCTCCACAATGTCGCTTCCCAGGTTGTATCGTAAAATTGGGTGTGATCCCTGGCTACACGGCATTCTGGGTTTATGACTTCTGACTAGCGCCCACTCGAACAAAGATACTGACAATTTGGGAGACCGCCAACATAGGGCAAGATAGCTCAGTTGGTAGAGCGCCGGTACGGTAACCCGGAGGTCGCAGGTTCGAATCCCGCTCGTGCCAGTTTCTTTGTTCACTTTGAAAAAATTATTTTTATTTAAGTAGATTTAATTTTCTTCACTTTGATTTCAGTGGTTTTAACAGAATTTAAAGAAAAAGGAAAATAAAGTCCGAGAACCATTTGGTTGATAGTCTGGTTACAATAGCAAACATTGAATACAATTACAAGGGCTGCCGTAACAATAGCCACTGCATTAAACATTTTTTTACTCGGCCTTATTTTTATTCACTAATCTTTTCCATTATGACTAATAAAAATGTCTTTAACTTTAACCCATGATTTAACTACATTTCTAGTTTTTACTCTAACAGGCGGGTCACCCAACATACATGTAACAACACACAGTATTGATAGTGGCATGGAAGGTTGTCAAATGCAAGGGTTTCAAGTTTTAAATGCACCGAGAAAGAGCCGATGTTTTCCATTGCTTGGATCGAAGCCTGGTCAAAGAAGGGCCAATGACGTTGTTTGACACATCGAGTTTGGCAATCTTGGCCATATCATTTTACCCTGTATGTCGTGTTGATGACATGGAACTTGCATTGAACTTGTAATGAAGTGCCTTTTCATGCAAATGAAAATGTTTGTAAATAATGAAAATGTTCAGCAGTAGCTTTCGGGGCAGATATGGATGCAAATAACTTTCATTCTCATGGCCTTTAGTTTTGAAGTTTTGCATGATGAGGTAAAAATGTACATGCATACAGTACAATATGTACATGTTATGTACATGAAGGTTTGTTCACCATGTGGATATATTCGATATTAATTCCATTTAATTTCCACACGGTGTTCTCAAACCTTCAATATATATGGGTCATTCCATAAATTAGGGGGCCAACTTGTGACATGCACATTTTAGGCCCTAAATTCATAAATCACCTTTTATGTTTAAAAAACTTTTTGTATTTGTTATATTTAAGAATTACCCTGAAAATGGTGGTATGTAAGTTCTTTTTAGGAGGGTAGGAATCATATACACCATCAAAATATCTTCATTCATGGAAAATTAAGGGTTTCACATGTAAAAGGGGACACCAAAATGCTTTCAATCACATCCTAGAATGTTTTTTATGCAATTGTTGTGTTTACTTCAGATAACCTGGTCAATTTTATGATAAAAACTCAATTGATGAGTCAATCGGTAGCCCCATCTCATTTTTTGGCACAAAAACAAAGTTCCCCGTGTAAATATGTTAGTGGGGACACCAAAGTTGTGTTGCCAGATATTTCAAATTCTGAAACAAGTTGTCAAAATTGTACTTAATTAGTGCATGTTAAAAACCAGCATCCAGATTAAATTTTAGCAAGAAATGTCCACAAATTAAGCCTGTCAAATATTCTTAATATGGGGGGGGGGGGGGGGGGCACCAAAGGGGTCTGTCAAAATTTAGAATGACCATATTTTTCTTGTTTCCTTAAATTCCCTGTACAAACTTTCAAATACTTTGAAACGAAGTACAAGCTTAAACTAGTCATCAAAATTGAACAGATATTAATGGAGGATACGCTCAATAGTAATGTTCACCGTCTAAAATTTTTTAGGGGACACCAAAGTTTACACGGTGAACATATTTTTACCAAACCTCTCATGTTAAGAAAATTTCAAATTATTATGAAATGTGAGTTTTACTTCCAACATTGGTGTGTTATCAATCATTTTAGTTTATAAATAACCAAGTTAACCCTTAAAAAAGAAGGGAAAATCACACGTTTAAATGCTGTGTTTCAGTGTCACAACTTTTGTGACTAAAAAGTGATAATTTTAGGTTATTTTAAACCAAAATTGGGACAATTGTCATGATGCAAATTTTGTTGGTTTTTATTTAGTGCACACTGATGTTAGTTACACAATAAAAACACTGAAATGAATGTGAACTAACCATACATAACAAATCCGCCAAAAAAGTACCGGTATAGGAATGTACATTTTTACCATTGGCCCCCATATTTATGGAATGACCCACACAGCCTACATTTGTACATGTACGTAACTCTTGTATATAGTTTTTATTTCAACAATATTTTGGTAAAAAATGTGACTTTCAAATTCTTACCTGCTTGTTCAGTTAGAACCATGCATCTCAGTTTGCTCTTTTCCATTTACATGTACATGTACATGTACATGTACCTTTTTCATTCATTAACCCTAATAACCATCCCTAACCTGCCAAAATCAAACACCCCATTGTGTTGAATTTTGTGTGATTGAGTACTGTAGAGCCTTGGCACCATCACTTTGCATGGGACTTGATGCCCTGATTTACAAAGAATGTGCCATTGGTTTACTACACAGTGTTGGAGTTTGTGTGGTTAGGGAAGGATTCTAGTAAAAAGGCTTGGGCTGTTAGGGTTAATCCTATTCCCCCTTCCACTATCTGATTGTTCAGGTTAAAAACAAGATAAAATGGAACTTTTCATCGGCAACATGCTCCCAAACCAGGCTATGAAATCTTCACTTTCCTCAAGTGTTTCATGTTGTGTGTTTTTCTTCACCATGGTTTTACCCCAAATGTGTCGGAACCTGTGGATTGTGCTAGGATGTTGCTGATGAATTGCTCTTTCTGTCCATGTTGATTTTTTGTCGGGATCCAGTGTTCTCCACAAGAGGTTTTAGCAGGGCGGGCTGCCCTGCCAAAATTGTATGCCGCCCCTCTAAAGTTTTACCGCCCCGCTAAAATTTTCACCGCCCTGCTATTTTTTTTCCATTGGATTTTCCCCCATTCTCCACCGTCTTCACAGTTTATCTATTAAGTACGAAGAAGTTTACCGCACTCTGTGGAACGAACATGAAGAGTTTGCCAGCATTAACATTCAGCAGTATTGCAGTAGCGTTTATAGTAATCGAACAGATCTGGACGCAACGTACGCAACATATTATGCATTCACATCATAAAACTATACACGTAATATTATTCTAGACTGGTTCCAATCTCCCTGGTAATATCATTTTCACTTTGTCGCGTCGAGAACCAGTTTACCTAAATTACAATGTTCCGTAACACTTGAGGGCGTCTTTTTCTCTCGGAAAATACCTTATCCGGTATCCAAGCGCGCTGTGCCCACGTGCATGTTTAGCTCACCGGCCAGCTTAACTCTGAACCCCCCGCTCGGTGACGAGTTCCACTCAGTAAAAAAAAATTTCCCCCGAAAAAATCTACTTTTGATGGCCAAACCCCCTCCCCTAAAAATCTTGCCATCATTTCAAGTTGTAAACATGAGCAAATTTGATTCAAAGAGTCAGAAGAAAGTGGCCAGAAAATGCCTCAGATTGCACCACAGAGCATCTAGAATCCAAAATTTCCCGGACCCCACGCCGTAAGGGCTTCGCGCTCCGCGCTCGCATTGTGTCTGCCGCCCTGCTAAAATAAGGCCGTGGAGAACACTGGTCTATTCACAATCTATCAGTACTTTGGGGGTGCAAGTCGAGCCACCAAACAAACCAGAAGGGACACTTTCTAGGTAACTCATTTTCAGAATGAACAAAGAAAATTGGCATGAATGGGATTTGAACCTGTGACCTGCAAATTACTAACCATGCCATCTGTAAGTTATTCTAGTACGAGGTGCGATTAGAAAGTTCCGAGACTGCGCCTATACAAGCAAAAACCGTGTGTGATTTAAATCTGGCTGCCATCCCCTTCAAAGTAGTCCCCTTGTGCAGCGATACACCGCTCCCAGCGCTCCTGCCATGCTTAGAACACTCCCTGGAAATCCTGCGATTTTCGCTGGATCTCCTCCACAGTGTCAAAACGGCGACCTTTCAGCTTGAACTTCATTTTGGGGAGCAGAAAGAAGTCGCAGGGAGCCAAATCCGGTGAGTAAGGGGGGGGGGGGGGGGGGGAGGAGCGACGATTGTGTTGTTGAGGGTGAGAAACTTGCGAATTTTCAATGCTCTGTGAGCGGGCGCGTTGTCATGTTTGAGCACCCAATTTCCAGCATGCCACAGTTCAGGCCGTCTGCGCCGAAAGTTCTCCCACAGACGTCTCAGAACGGTGCAGTAGAACTCAGCATTGACAGTCTGACCCAGGGGGAGGAATTCATGGTGCACAACCCCACAAGTGTCAAAGAAAACGATGATCATGCTCTTGGTTGCACTCCTGACCCGACGCGCCTTCTTCGGTCCTGGAGACTGCGGGCTCTTCCACTGCAAAGACTGCTGTTTGGTCTCTGGGTCGTAGCCGTAGACCCAACTCTCGTCACCGCTGATGATCCTCGACGTGAAGTTTGGGTCATCCCGGGCCTGTTGACGGAGATCCTCGCAGACTTTGACACGGTGCTGCTTCTGCTCAAGTTTCAGGTCGATGGTGAAATCGCAAATGCGATTGTTCCTCTTTTGTTTATACATGTACTCTAACTTTTTCGGAAGGCCTCCCATATGTTTTGTACTCGATTTTCAATTGTGGACGTTTGGTCAAACGTGGACCCTTTGTCTACGCCCTAACTCTTTTGTCCTAGGTCCACGATTGCCGGTATATACATACTCGCATTACTGTGCTGTGCTCTGTTCATTCGCAACAGGAACAGTCTCGGAACTTTTTGATCGCACCTCGTATTTGTATACAAACGTACATGTACACTGTGATAATGAAGCATTACCGTAGCTAATCACAAGTGTAATGTGTTTACAAGTCTTACCGTGCCCAAGTTATAATTTTTATAACCTGCTGATATTTGTCATTATTTGACATTTAATTTAGCATTTTTCAAATATTCACTGGATCACAGATAGTCAGATATTTTTATTCACGCAGGCCAGTCATACTGCATCATCCGCGTCAAACGTTTCCAAGAGATTTGGGATTTTCAGCCAGCTGAGCCAATTCTTCAAAACCTCACAGCTTTCCAGATTGCATACTCGGTCATCAAAGGCAAGTGTCAGTCTGTCTGAGTCAACATTGATAATTAAAATAAGCAAGGGTCAAATTATTGCAAGTATGGTACTTGTACATGTATTGCAAATTAGACACCATTTGAGCAATTTCACTGCAATAGGGATAAAACTGAATTTTTAAAATTTTTAAACGAGCAGATGCAAGCCTACATGTATGTAATACCAATTTCCGTCCGTCTGTCTGTCCGTCCATCCGGCAGGCCACCCGTCCACATACAGATTACAATTTAAAATGTTTGCTTCTACATGTAGCTAGTTTAGTCTAAACATGCAGTTTATCATGTCTACAGCTGTTAGACTCATTGCATTACAGTAAATTTTACATGGTGTCCTTAAAAAAGTATACCCATTTTTAAATTCATATTTTCGCAAAACTACTGAATATTTCAGAAAAAGACACATGTCTGCGGAAAGGGTAGAATGTCCTCTGTCCAATGGTATAAGGTTCATTATGTCATTGCCATGGATGACTGAACAAACAAGACAGTTATGAAAGGTACTGAAATCAGCACTGTGACAAGTTGAGTGGCAAAGCTCAGGCAGGTGTTTTTAAGGACATTCTTTTGCCGTTTGAACACATTGGAAAAGTGATGACAGGGGCGATGAATCAATTTTTCTGATCCCTTTCTTTTTGTGTTACACTTACCTGACAAATTTAAGGTGCTGTGCCCTCCACATGGCCACAATTCCTGTTAATGCATAGCTGGCATCTTCGTTTCATGTCTCTTAGTTTTACTGCCTGCCTGATCATCCCATGGTCTTGGCGGAGATGATTAACTTCTTCCACTATTCGGGCTCTTAACACCTAAATGTTAGTTGGGAGTGTGATAAACACTTTGTCTTTTAAGTGACCTCATAAGAAGAAGTCACAAGGTGTCAGATCTGGTGATCTTGGAGGCCATTCAACTTGGTAGTGTACGTACTGCAATCACCCTGTTACCAAAAAGCTCTGCTAGACGATGCCTCACAGCAACAAGTCTGTGTGGTGGGGCTCCGTCCTGAACCCACCAAACCCGTCTGAAGGCTCCATGTCGCTGTCTAGGGAAGATCTGCTCCATCGCTGGTATGACAAAGTCATTTAAATCATATTCCTGAGCTTTGCCACTCAAGTAAACAACTTGTCACTGTCTTGTTTGTTCAGTCATCTATGGCAATGACATAATGAACCGTATACCATTGGACAGAGGACATTCTACCCTTTTCACAGACATTTGTCTTTTTCTGAAATATTTAGTAGTTTTCTAAATATATAAATTTAATTATGGGTATACTTTTTTAGCCCCTAGCGTACGGATGACGCCATAAGGCGCAAAAAAAAGTGTCACAAGGATGATGCCACTGGCCGCTGTTTGTGCAGTTTGTTGGATTATTGTGTATGTCATGCTTGACTGCACAAACACATTGTAGCGGTTCGATTTGGCTGCCAGAACCACTGCAACACCCCAACGTAAAATACTGTGCTAAAGGGGTTAAGGACACCCTGTAATTTTTTTATTTTTTTATTTACGTCATCTTTAACCCTAACCCTCCAGGGTATTTTGGCTAGAAACCCTGCCAGAAGCATCAGATTGCATACTTTGTCACATTGTGTGCAGAGTGCAGCAAGGTCAAGCTGTCACCACAAATGCACTGTGCTGTGTCTGGCAGGGTTAGGGTTAATGAGGGTAAACTCCGATCAGTGCACAGCACTGATTTTCAATGTACAAATACAGTAATAATAAGAACAAAACATACATCATACATAAAGAAAGACATCATGACACCAGATATACTGTAAATAAAGATAAATAGAAATCAAAAGGTAAAAATATTAACCCTAACCTACCTAAATCCATCAAAATCCAAACCCCGTTTTGGAGGATTTCGGCGGATTTCATATTGAAAACTGGGGGATTTTGATGGATTGAGGATTGTAAGCCTAGCGGGACTGCAGGATTTTGATGGACTCGGGATACCTCCATATTGAGCAGTCACCAAAACCAACTTTTTGTGCATGACAAAATAGGTGGATTTTGGCAGATTCAGGATACTTTCTAGTAAAGTTACCCAAGGGGTTAGGGTTAAACAAAATTACTATATTACAAATTATTTCAATTGAAAATTTTAACTGAGGGATTTAAATTTTAAACAAAATGTTAAAGTTTTTAATTGTCACATTCCAGTACATCCCAGTGTGTAATGTACATAACAGTAAGCCTTGGCAGCTTTGCCATTCTAGTTTTATGTTTCGATTGCATTTAGCATATATTGTGGACAACAAATCTGTATGATTTATTAAATTAGCTCCGAATATTTTGTAAAATAATATTTTTGAACACGGGAGGACTTTTTTGTGTGATTTCTCCAACGTTAGCGACATAACGTATGATTTGAATTAATGTTAATTTGAATGTTCAGCTCTGACCCTATGTGTTTAAAAAGGCAGGTACTTTTGAAGTGATTTCCAACAGTTTAGATTACAATTGGTGTCCTTTGGTAACATTAGTTACGACCAATAAATTGAATGTTCTGAAAACAGGAGTCATTCTTTGTGTCTCTTGGTAGGCCTCACCACGATTTTGTGTCGTGGCAGTTTTGCCTTCGATTGGTCAATAGTCTTTAAAGCTGTGAGGGATGAAAGTGACGTGACAGTCAAAAAATGTAACGTTAGTGACGGAATTGCCCATTTGTTTATGTGTACACATGCATATGGCTTTGCTTTTGTTCCCATCAGGGCCAGCAGAGAATTCAACAAGTCACTCAACGTTTTCAGAGCAATGGGGTAGCTGATGCACAAAATGTAGTTCCGAAGGGCCAATCCATCCCACCGCATGCCCAGAAGATCGTGGGTTGGTGGTTAATGGGCTGCTGTGGCATGGTGGTAGGGGCTGTGGTACTGGGTGGAGTGACAAGGTAAAAAGCAGTGTGGTACTAAACAACCTATCATTATTACATAGTTTAACCCCTTTGCGTACGGAAGACGTCCTATGCTGCAAAAAAACAGTGCCACCAGGCCGGATGACGCCATTTGCCGCTGTTTGTGCAGTTTCAATCCATTGTTGGATTGTTGTGTGTGTTACGCTTGACTGCACAAACACATTGTGGTCGTTTCGCTTGGCTGCCAGAGCCGCCGCGACACCCCAACGCCTCCCGTAAAAAAACGTACTCAAGGGGTTAAGGAGGGACAGGTGATTTTAGCTTACCTGCAATCTCGGCCAAAATGCTTGGGCCACGTGACGATAAACATACCCTCCCCCGCATTCCCCGCTCCCACACAATGTTGTAATCTCAAGCTGGGGCGCATCCCGCGCAACGAGAGCCAACATTGACCGGGGGAAGGGGGAAAATGGGCCCAACGAGATTTTGTACGGGATTGTAGGTATTGAAAGGTGATCAGCTGACTGATGGCGTATCCAGGTTTTGGATGCAAGTGGGGTAATTTTTTTTCTCCAAAAGTGGTAACGCCAAAATATTGTGGTGGCGCATTCAGTAGCTTTAAACAACATGCCAATAAAATACAAGAGAATTGGTTGGGTTACTCTTCTTTTTGGTCTTTAAACATTGGCAAAACATTTTTTTGTGGGGGAGAGGGGTAACTTCCTTTCAAACTGACTCCCCCGCCCCCCACACACCGATTGGAAGTCAGTTGGTTGACCTGAACTACCTGAGAGAAATGATTTCCCGTCTGCTAAAAACAGCACTTATTGTACCTCATATCAGTGTTACTAATTCAAATACATCTCTACTGAACATCAAAAGAAACATCGTATAAATACAAGATATCAACAGGTATATTTTGTAACGTAGGGCCAACACAAATATGACTGGGGATATCTGAGTAAAGTCATTTCCTTTCTGTCATCATCGCCACTGTCCGGTGAATTTTTTGCGCATGTTTGGTCACGTCATGTGATGGTCATGTTTGAGTGTGTGCATATCAATACCTTGTGTGGCCACCATGAGAGATGCCCACAGCTACACATCTCCTGTACATGAAGTGAACAAGGCGGTTGATAAAGGCCATTGGTGGGATCTGTGCCCATACCCTCAGGAAGTCTGCACTCAGTTCAGCTGCAGTTGTCGTCTTTGGATCTCGTCCCTGGGGTTCAAATCCGGACTGAGGGCAGGCCAAGGCATGTTACTGATGTTGAACTGCTGGAGAAAGTCCCTGGTTGCTCTTGCAGTGTGGGCACGGGCGTTGTCATGCTGAAAGACATGATTCTGGTGACGTGCGAAATACGGCACAACGTGAGGTCTCACAACTTGATCGATGTACCGGACAGTCGTGACCCCATGACCTCTACCTGGACCGATGTTCTAAAAGACCACAGGTCCAACTTTATGATGAAAGCCAATACCTCCCCAAACCATGTTTGCACCTACCCACCATGGCCGTTTACATATCGGATGCTTTGAAAACCATTCAAGTCGCATTCCATCCCCCTATAGGATTTTCAGGCACATTCATGATTCAGAATGTTAGAGTGCATATTTCCCGAAAACGATGCATGTAAAACTCTTGTGGTTGAGTTATGTCAACGATTTAAAATCATGACGTTTCTTTTGCTGTTCAGTATATATCCATGTAGTAGAACAGTTGCCATTTGATATATTCCACATTGTTGTCATCAGTCCTAATGTAAAAAGAAGTAAACCAAGAGGGAAATATTTGAAGGGAGATAGCAAAACTATTTCCCCTTCTTCTGTGAGGAATCAGCTCCTGGTGATGTGTAACTGCATTGAAATGTATTCAGGGACTCGCAAGGCTTTTAATTCTCCATATTCATCTTTATTGATATTCAGCCAACTAAAAAGATCAATATGTAAAGTGTCTGCACTCTAATTGTATTTTTTCATGTTTTTTAAAGCCAACCTAAAGGAATTTCCTTCGTCTTCTTCTCACCATCATCTCCCACAGGACCCCACTGGAGATAAATTGAAAGTCTTTTGCCGGACATACCAGCTGAATGCCAAACAATTTCAAATAAATATCCTGGATATAATTGTTTGCCTGTCGGACAAACATTTTGTCCTGAAAATGACCGGCATCCCCTGTGGAATATAAACCTGATTGCCATTAAAACAAAAACAGAAAAAAAATCTGCTTCTTTTGAAAAAAGCAGCTGAACGCTCCATATGTTTTATTTATTATTGAAATGGTTTTGTTGGGGTATTTATGTAAAATCAGTTATCCATGTTGGAGAGTTCAAAGACGTAAGTTGATCATATAAATTGTTTTGATTTTTGGAATGGATAAAGAACATTTATATGACCGGGGCCAATTTCATAGAGTGTTTAAGCAAAAAAATTGCTTAAGCACAAAAACCTTGCTTAGTACTTTAATCAAGTTACCAGCTAAAACTTCATGTGACTGTCAAGCTATTAGCAAACAACAGCTGAATACCGGTCACAAGCAATATACATCACATGGAGTTTGGGCTGGTAAGCTGGTTTACTAAGCAATATTTGTTGTGCTTAGGGAAGTTTTGTGCTTAAGAAGCTCTATGAAATTGGCCCCAGGTTACCAGCCAAAACTCTGTGTGATGTATATTGTTTGTAACCACTATTTAACTTTGCTTAGCATAACAATCACATGGTGTTTTGGTCGGTAACCTGTTTTTTAACTGAGCAAGGTTTTTTTGTGCTTATTGCTTAAGTAAATTGTTGTGCTTGAGCAGCTTTATGAAATTGGCCCCTGCAACCTTTGGTATACTGTAGCAGCTCTCTACTAACTGCGTGTACCTTGCCCTATGCTGGCAGTCTTCTAAATTTCTCAATATCTTTGTTCAGGGGGTGTTAGAAGTTGTACACCCATACTGCCGTAGCAAGGGATGGGTCCTCAAATTGACCAGTTCACGCCAGGATTATTTTTCACGAGCCCGAGTGGGTAGCACACCCTGGCCTCGCTCACTGCGAGCCAGTCGCTGACAGATATTTTTGCTGGACCCTTGCCTCACTGAGTGCGTGTATACACGTCATCCGACGCGAACTGGTTAACCCTAACAGTCCTGAATCCTCCAATTTTAATATGATTTTCCACCCACCCTAGGGAGTTAGGGTTAAATGAAACTTGGAAGCGGCAGTGTGGGGATCACTTAATGAAGATGACTTTTTCTGACATAATGTCATGTTTTTTTGTTTCTCATATTTTGTACAGATTAACCGAGTCAGGATTATCCATGACCGATTGGCATCTGATCAAGGGAATGAAACCTCCAAGAACTCAAGGGGAATGGGAGGTTGAGTTTGGCAGATACAAACAGTTTCCTGAGTACAAGTAGTATGCTCGCGCTTTTAACATTGATACCTTTATTACCCCAACAGTAGCCCTTTTCCCTTCCTAATATGGGTGTTGTTAACCAGAATTGCTCTAAAAAAGCAAATTAAAGTTTAAGGGTGCAAGAATGTCTGTTTTCACACCTGTAGGCTGTTTCATTGATACATGTAGCCCTTTTTTAACTGAATGGCTCTTCAGAGGTGAAAATGTCAGGGGGCATTTCATATTGTCCAGATGCGGTATTGATTGTGGTACCGCTGTTTTTCTTTGCAGCACCACAATGATCCAATCCTTACCTCAAGCCTAGCTGATGAATGGAAACACAGACGGCTTGAATAACTGAATAATCACGAGGTTAAAACTGGAGCTTGGAGCTCAATGAAGTAGGGCTGTCCCGAATATACCGAATATTCGATATTCGATCGTCAATCGAATATTCGAATACCATTTTGCCAGTTCGAATATTCGAAAAGATATATATGCACGTACAGATACGACTCTGATGCTATTTTAATAGAAAAGTTACGGCACTTAGCAGTGTCAAATGCCGCATTTTTGTCAATCGTAACTTTTTGTGGACGGAGGTTTATTGTTCCCCGTAAAACCCTTGATACAACAGGGGCATGCAAAAAAATGACATTTGAATGGTCCATAATATCAATCGCCATACGTAAAACACCGGCGTGCTTTTACGTGAAATTTTTTTACCGGTGCGGCATGCACAGAAAACTTGATCGGCGAGTATCGAATATTCGATTATTCGGTCAAACCCAGTTTCGAATATTCAAATACTAAATTATTTGAAAAGGAACAGCCCTACAATGAAGCCCAGTCAGCTTGTCAAGAATTATAGTTGGCAGTGGTCAGATCACGCACAAAGAACCCGATTAGTGGAGGTCTTGCAGCAATGAATGTTTATTAGGAACTCTGGCCAGGCGTAGAACACTAATTCCCCATTGACTTGAACTGGATTCTTTGTGAAGTATACTCACGGGCAGGACTCCTCGTGAATATTGCGGCGATGAAACTGCCTGTGTGCACTGAACCGTGTGGAATGAGCTCATTATACAAATGTACATGTGTACGATCAGCCAGCTAGGCGTGAATACTGGTACTGAAAAAAAAACGGGTGTTACCACAATTGACACCGCTTGCAGACAATATGAAATTTTCCCTAACTATCGGCCTTTTCACACTACGAAAAATCTCCCTGTTGTACCTGGGTCCGACACGTGTTGACCGTTTTTCACACTACAATATTATCAACATGGCACTGACCCGTGTAGAGCGCTCATCAACCCGGGTTGAAACTAACCCTGCTCGGGAGGTGGGTTGAGAGCTCTCGAGCGTAGAGAAGTTTGACTCGTGTTGAAAACACCTCTGGGTTGAGTTCGACCCGTGTATTAACCGCGTTGAGTAGTGTGAAAAGGTAGCGTAATTGACCCGTGTTGAAATTTAAAAAAAGTCTACACGGGTTGGACCCGTGTAGATTTAGACACGGGTCGAACGTACATAGTGTGAAAATGCCTTATTGCTCTTCCATTTGGGTACCTCAGCACTCGTACATTACATGTACCTTGACTATGTACATGTGTAAAGCGGTCAGCTCTCTTGGTCAACCCCTACCCCACCCTTAACCCATTTTTCTCTCATCCATATACCTCACCCTAAGTTTAGTTTAGGATTCAGTCTGTCCACTCCTAGCAAAGATTAAAAACTGCCAAACCTCCACTCCCAGCCAAATTATGTGAATTGACCTTGCATGCATGTTACCATTTTACCCACTATTTTTGGAATGAGATTTTGGGATTTTTGTTACTAATGTAAAAGGTAAAAGTTAAAACTAGTGAGCATGTACATTTGTGACCCGCTCTGGAAAAAGGCATATTATGTCGCAAAATATGAAAAATTAGTTTTATTTATGTTTGGAAAGCCCACAATGTAGGCTTTCATTTGGTACATGATAGAGCTCCAAAGCCCTTTCCGTTCTGGAGATATCGCGTTTTTGCATATTAATTAGTTCTATGGAGTTCAAATTGCACAACAGAAAAGCAGGCTTTGAAATAGCTAGTTCTAATACAATGCAATGGAACAATGCACTCTAAAAAGGTAATTTTTTCACTTTATTCACTGAAATCAACATTGTTGTGCACCAAACCTGAAACTTTAGATGTTTAAGATGTCATTAAAGACAAAAAAAAAAAAATGAATTTTGACAAACGATTTCACCCTCTCAGTTGAAAGGGCCATTACACGTAAATGCATAGCGCGACTTATATCACCTTTTTCTGGAGCGGGTCACATTTTATACAAGCACAAACTGCCTGTTAAAAATAATTTCTGCTTGCCCATTGAGCAAGTCAGACAGTTGGCTCGTGGAGACACTTCCACCAACCCTACCCCTACATGTATTTCCTCCCCTTGATGCCCCATCATGTCTCTCATAGACCTTATGCACAGCAGCCATCTTAGAGGGTAATACAAATGTATCTTTGTTAACCCTTGGACCGATTACATAGTTACAAAATCTGAATGTGGCCGCTATACCTAAGGTCCATTGTGAGTTCATTTCTTATTGCAGTGTGCACCGTGACATCACCTTGGATGAGTTCAAGTGGATCTGGCGCATGGAGTACGGCCATCGCATGTGGGGGCGCTCTATTGGCTTGGCGTTCCTCCTTCCTGCTGCTTACTTCTGGAAGAAGGGTTGGTTTACGAAGGCCATGAAGCCAAGGGTGCTAATCTATGGATCCTTGCTCATATTCCAGGTATTTAGACACAATATAAGCAGGGGTGAGATTTTACAGCATTATTCCTGATTTCAGGATTTTTCTGTCGGGATTTTAACTGATTCCAGAATTTTAAAAGAATCTCTTTTGAAATTTTGAATTCCTGAGGTGTTACCCTAAAGGTGTTTTCTACATGTAAAAGTGGATATAGACAAATATAATTTTTTTTTTAAAGGATGCCTTTAGGCAAATACAAACTATAGACCCTTATACGTTGCTCTGGGGTCCTCGGCGACCCCCAAACACTGCAGATTTCGTGGATTTTTTATTTTCAGCCAATCTCATCCCTGTCAAAGACTGGAAATTGCTGCTGTTGTTGTGATTAGCTATCCACTCATGCACCAACTTTTGAAGATGTTGCCTTGCCATGTGGCAACAATAAAGTATGAGCATGCAGGTGAACCAACCCTGTGCATCAATCAGGGTCAAACCTTGTGTATAATTGCCATACGATGAATTGGTTGCATTCCACTCACATTGCACAGCCTTTGCCAAACTTTTGTGCACACCCAGTGGACAATTGTTCACAAAATTGGCAAACATTGGCAATGTTTGAGCGAGTTGAAATGCACCCCATGGCCAGTTGGCAATCGTGCAGGATGCCCAGCTCATGACCTGTATCTTCAGTCCCCGCAAAACAGGTGGCAGGTAGCAAAATTCAAAAATCCTGAAATTCTATGCAATAACCTTGAATGTGTTGTATTGTGTGTTCCCGTAGCTCATTCCTGAGCTTCCACAATAACCTTTTGAAGTTGTTACAGTCCTGACCCCTTGTTTTGACAAAAAACAATTCCAGATTTCAAGATGGAATTCAAAATGTTTTCCATTTTTATAAATGTTGGTTTCAACACCAATTTTTTTTGTCTGCTTTAGTGATAACCTTTTGCGAGGAGTGATGGTGAAAGTTATTCAGTGGTTTATTTCTTCACGTAGGGACTGCTGGGCTGGTACATGGTCAAAAGTGGTCTGAAGGAGCCCCAGCCCACGGACATGCCGCGGGTCAGTCAGTACAGACTGGTCAGTCATCTTGGCTCAGCCTTTGCTCTGTATTCACTCATGCTGTGGAGTGGATTATCACACCTGCTGCAGCACAAACCAGTAAGCAAACATCACTGGTGTCTCACAGACAAATTGTGGAGATGCTGTTGAGATTTGAGATTGTGGTCATTATGGGAAACTGTTTTGGTAATCGCTGCAGAAGAAATATGATTGAACATCACCACGAGAGACGAGGTTTTATCAAACACAGAGATTTATGACTGCAGTACTGTCCACCCTAGCCAAATCTAACACCAATACTTCTTTGTTGCAATCTGGGTTTGTGTCACATTTGGACTGCTTTCAAATCCGAAGAAACAGGCTTGCATGTGTGCATTTTTTATTGCTTGTAAAATCAACAGGCCGAGAATGATTTTTGGCTTGTTGGATGGGTGGACATGGGGCAAGATGAGACATTAATGACAGATAAAAAGTCGTAGACTGAAACATGCACCTTAAAGAAATAACTCATCAGTTGTGAAGTACATTGTACATTTCTGTGAGCATTTCTTGTTTAGGTATGTTTTCTTGTCATCTAATAAATCACATGGACACTGATTAGAAAATATTTGTTTCTTGACTTGTGTTGAATGTCACGGAGAATGACCTCTCACAGTAGAATTTCATGAATGCCACTTGCAAATATTGCAAAATCACTTGAGTTATAATTTGTTATGGACTTGCAAAATCTGAGCAGAGCATTGCACAAAATTTCATAGGGGTTATCTATGCTGTGTGCTTAATTTTTGAATGGCAATCATACCATAACTTCTCTGAATAACGCCCATGAAACAGGGCTGAAGAACTCGCAAGTTAATATCTTGGGTTCATGTCATGGTCAGCTCATATTTTTGTTTGCTCCACCGAATCCATGGAGAAATTGTCAAACAGTAGAATGAGTCGATTTAATAATATTAATTTATTTCCCTTAGATTGCTGATAGCCGATATCTGCCATTGTTGAGGAAGTGTGCATATGCAACTATGGCATTAGTATTCTTCACAGCTTTATCAGGTACATGAACATGCAGTATTTTGTTGAGTACTGAAATGTGAAATAAATAACTTTTGAAAGATAATGACAGCAAAGTATCAAAGGATCTGGATTTGGCCCTTTCCGAGGACCTTCTAATTGTAGGTTGGACTCCTGTCAAATCCTGTTTGTTTACATTCAGTTTATTACACGCAGCATTTTAACATCACATTTACCAGAGAACAGTGTTCCATCTACACAGGTACATTGTAAAGACCAGAGTTCAGTATTGTAGCATATAATTTGAAAATAAAAAATTGTAATAAAAGTAAGCATTGACCCTTGAGTACGGGTTTTTACGGGAGACGTCAAGGTGTCGAGGCGGTTCTGGCAGCCAAGCGAACTGCTACAATGTGTTTGTGCAGTCAAGCGTAACATAAACACTAATCCAACAATGGATTGAAACTGCACAAACGGCGTCATCCGGCCTGGTGGTACTTTTCCGTACGCAAAGGGTTAACAATGCCATGCTCCTACACATGGATGCCCACAGCACAGGTAATCACCAAAGGGATGCAATATCAAAATTCAGCAAATAAGAAAGAGACTAAGAGGTTGTGTGTCTGTCACGCAGACAGAACACATGGCTTTTCCGGAGGTTTCCAATTCTCACCAAAATCTACCTTGTAAAAGTGAAAATGAAAGTGAATTCATAATGTTATTTAAGGAGATTTTGCAATTAGAATAAAGTATAATTTTGAAAAATATTTAAAACTAGATGAAGACGTCATCATGATCTCACTTTGGATTTTGCCTGCTTGTGAAACTATACACCTACTTACCATTTTTTATGATCAGACCTACCCTTATATATGTGTTAAAAAAACATTTTAGATGACGTCATCATGACGTCACACATTTTTCACATTTATATGAAAGAATGTATCAGCTAAGAAATTGCAAAAAGAATTTTGTATTTAGCATGTTCTGCTGATGCGATATTGCCTGAAGGCTAAAAATAATTAATATAAAATCGTAGGATGACGTCGTCATGTCACGTCAATTTTTATCCATAACATACTGGGCTACTAGATATCAAATTTGAACTCAATTGGTACAGTTCTCTAGATATAGGCCCTTCAAAAAATGCACCTTTAAGATGACGTCACATGACACGTGATGACGTCATTATGACATCAGAGCAACATGCACGAGTTCAGCACAGGGTCTAAGTGTATGCCCATTTTCATTAAGATTGACCTTTGTTTAATGGCAAAAGTGGCACCGAAAATGAAACATGTGCTTTGTCTATGGCATTTGTGATAGAATAAGATGGAAAAAAAAGAAATTACCATATTAATGTATGATGACATCATCATGACGTCACGTAAATTTTCATCTACAATACAAGTCGGTCTACCAACAAAACAAGTTTGAGCTTAATTGGACCTATGGTTCTGTAAATTCATTTTAAACATTTTTCAACCTGCCGCTAGAGGGCGCTCCAACATGTTATGTCACCGGTAATTTTTCTGTAAGGTACAATCTAGCCGGAGACTAACATCGTTGAAAGCAAGTTAACATCTTTTTCCACTTTCAAATTATAGGGCACTTCCGGTTTGGACCAGGAGGAAGGGTCACGTGATTTGACGCACACGAGATGAAATGAAGAGCCTGGTTTATATTATCAATTTTCACAAAAATCAAGTTCAGGGCTCCCAAGGTCGATTTATATTGATTTTCAAAGATTAAATCTATTAATCTTTAATTGCTTGTAATTTGATACATGATGACGTCGAGTAATAGCACGAGTTCAGTACAGGGTCTCAGTGTATGCCAACTCTCATTAAGATAGAAGTTTGTTGAATGGCAAAAGTGATCGGTGGAATAAAACATGTGCATTGTCTATGGCATTTTTGAAAGAACAAGAAGAAGAAGCCAAACAATCTGAACAATAAACTGGCTATTCCGAAAATTTCGGAAAAGCCAAATATGGAATGTGACATTGTACGTGTACATGTACATAGTGTTGAAATGATGCCAGCATGCATGTCCAAAAAGATTTCCGTATGGAACCAGAGTTTGAATAAACACAAATTGAAAAGATGTGCAAAAAGGTGTTTTGTTCTTGATGTAAGTGGAAAAGGGCAAGCATGGCAAGTTGCAATTGAGGTTTGTGTCATTTATGTCTGAACTCCAACATAATCCCAACAGAAAGGATGGTTTTTCACATCGTAATAAATCATCAAACAAACCACAAGGAAAACTGACTAGGAGATTTAATCAACTTGGAGAGTAAACAAAGAAAATTGATGAAGAATAGGAGTTGAACCTGTGACCTCTGGATTACTGTACTTGTCATCTGAGCTACTAGCTAGTACATGTATATTGTACCCCTTAACAAAGATATTTAACAACTGGGGGATTACCGATATAGGTCAAGATAGGTCAGCTGGAAGAGTGGTAATCAAGAGTTCACAGGTTCAAGTCCTGCTCTTGTCAATTTCTTTGATCAATCTAAAAAAGAATCCTGTAGTATAACAACATTGCGACAATTTGAGTGTCCCTAAAACAGGAAGCATATCTTAAAAATATCAGTGTTCAAAATGATTGAGCTTCTAATTTCTGCATTAAGAATGTTACAATTGTTGCTTGGCATCTCAGGTGCTTTTGTGGCTGGGCTGGATGCGGGCCTGGTGTACAACTCTTTCCCCAAGATGGCTGACAAGTGGGTACCCGATGACATCATGGCTATAATTGAGCCCAAGTACAAGAATGTCTTTGAGAACCCTACCACTGTGCAGTTTGACCACCGCATACTTGTAAGTACATGTACATGTACTGTCATTTGTGTGCCTCGTGTTTTCATTAAACAGACCTTATGTGTAAGTTTTGTTGTCATTCAATTTATGTATCAATGTTAGCACAAAAGGTCTACTTATGCTTAACTTACAGTAACAGACATTTACCTCCAAGATTGTTGTTATGCATAAAGTCTACAGGCAGTTGTGTGGCATGTTGTATTCAACTTCATATTGAAGAGGATGTCCTTCTTATGATCTATCATCAGTTTGTATCATTGAACTGTTGGATCTTTTTGGGGTTTCATTTTTGGAAGTCCCTATGGGCACCCTCTCCCCTGCAAAAAGTCAAAATAATAAAAATGAATTTTCAAAATAAACAAAGAAAACTTGCAGGAATGGGATTTGAACCTGCAACCTCTGGAATACTGTACCGTTGCTCAACCAACTGAACTATCTTGCTTTATGTTGGCTGCCTCCCAATTTGTCAGTATCTTTGTTCGGGGGGCGAGATATTTCGGAGGTCACAGGTTGAAATCGGACTCCTGCCAGTTTTCTTGAAAATTCATGCAAAATTTATAGAAATTGAGAATCTTGCCGTTACTAATGTGTTTATGATGCGTGTCCTGCATGCAGGGTACCTCAACAGCAGCAGCTGCAGCTGGGCTTTGGCTGCTTGCCCGTAGGGTGCCGCTACCATCAAGAGCCAACCTAGCTGTCAACTGCATGCTGGCAATGAGTGCTGTACAAGTAAGATATCAGTCATTATCATTCACCTGTACTATCTGAAATTCCAATTGAAATTCTTTCACCGGAATGCTGTACACCTGGGCGACACTTCGAACCAATTTATAGATTCCCTACATTTAAAACTTGCAAACGTTTTTTCTTGTGTTTAATGGCAGCGAATATAATAATACATGTACCATTGGTTTTTATTACATGTATAGACAGTTTACTTTACCACATGCTCTGTTGTGTCGTTTCCTTGTCGAATAAACTCAACATTGGTAAGGAAAGGGTTAATACCCTAGACAAATTCTTCAAATTTCACCTTGACACCTTGCTTCTAATTTTGGTCGCCGGATTGGTCTATACCTATGGCACATTCTTTGGACTTGGACAAATTGGGGCATCATAGCTCCATGTAAAGTAATGGTGGCAAAGCGCTACAGTCCTGAACCCATCAAAATTCAACACAACCTGCTGTTGGAGTTAATGAAATTATGGCATTTATGGTTCCTTTCGCTAATTAACCCTTACCTCACCTATTACAACAAAACACTACTTGTAGTAAACTGTAGTATGCAGTGTACTTTAATTACCCCAAATTAAATGCCTAAGACGTTGGGGTTAAAGAATTGTTTACATTGGAGATGATGTAAATTAATACTTCCTGCTTCTGTAGCCCAAACAAATTGTCGTACTTAGGTTGGACTTGAAATCATAAACACCCTGCTCACCACTGAGCACACAGGCCTATCGGCTGACTAATTCAAATCCAATTTAGCAGCTAGTACTGCATGTCCGATCGAATCTGTGTCAAGGATAACAAAAACTCTTCTTTTCTTTTTTACACTTAAGCATCAACTGGAGTCCCCACTGACACTGCCACTTTTTTCCTAAACACTTGAAGATTTTTTTTAAATTTTAAATGCAAGACCACAATTAACAATTCAGTTGATTGGTTTTTCCCAATTCTATTGTGTTTTTCTTTTACTTCCACAGATAACCCTTGGTATCTGCACTTTGTTGTACTTTGTGCCAACTAAACTGGCTGCAGCCCACCAATCTGGTTCCCTGACTCTGCTATCTCTAGCGCTATGGTTTGCTCATGAAATCAGGAAGGTACCTAAATGAGCCAGACAAGGTCTTTTCTGTGTGATGAATGAAGCCATGTAAACTAGGATATTAAAGCAGTTTGCAATTTGCAGAATATCTCGCAAACAGAAGTAATGCCTTCTTTGGCATGGCATGCTGCTGTCCTAGAAATATCTAACAGTATGAACTATATGCAGATAAAGAAAGAAACAATTTTGAAATTATATTATTTTCATTCACATATTTTGTAAAACATGGGTGTATTGGAAACTTCCTTTTTTAAGTTATAAAAGGTATACTCAAGTGTGTAAAAGTTAACTCCCATTTCCAACAAAGGGCTGAATAAAGCAATTGCTATTTTTGGTCAGAAAATGCTAAAGTGAGTAGCACTTTCTTTTTAACATATAAATAAAGGTGAGCTTTTGCTAATGATCTGCAGCATTTGCTTGTATTTTTGCAAGGTCCTCCATGAGGAGCTTGTGCTTTTGCTAACACAACCATATTGCACTACATGTTGTACTGCTGTCACCATTGCCTCATTTATGAATGTAAGAACCCATCCTAAGGTGTACCAGGATGGGATGAATCGTGATGAGACCAATCCTCCCACTTGCCATCAACTCTTTCGGTTTGATAAGGAAAATTATGAGACTCGTGGTGGACTTTTGTCACCAATGGACTGATCCGGCCCGTCAATCAAACAGCGCGCATTGACCAATAGGATTAGCTCGGTCAAGCTCGGACAAACTTTGTCACATGCGCTGTGAAAAGTGTACACAAACAAATGTGTTTGGTGCGGTCGGACACCGCATTATTCCTGCTTAAAACGATAAAGTATTATCTTGGCAATGATAATTTGTGTCCAGAGACAATTATTTCCCAGACTAAATATGAGAAAAAAATTCTTGAAAATGTTTGTCCAAGCTACTCCGCCCCCTGAGTGGGACCCTCATTAACATAAGTGTGTGACGTAGACCGAGACACATTACATATTCTGCTCGAGCCGGCCCCATTCATCACGCGTATGCATTGAGTGTACATTCTTAGTCCTAAATCTAAGCAAAATATAGTGTTTTTCGGCCATGCCGACAAGGTGTGTGGCTGCTGGGTGCAGGAAAACAACGAAGGCTGGAGTAAGCCTTCATTTATTTCCAACTGATGCGAAATATCGGAGAATTTGGATGGTGAAAGTGAAGGTGACAAGAGCGATATGTAGCGACCACTTTGAGCCATCGTGTGTCGAGACTGGTATTTTCAAATCATGGGATGACCATTAAAAATATGCTCAAGTCCACTGCCATCCCAACAAAGTTCCCAGATGTGAGTAAGGTACAGGCGAAAGCAGTTAAAATGGCCCATTCCCCGAGGAGCCTTTGCTAAAAGGAAGAAAATCAGGGTAAGTTCGATGTTAGTTGTTGCAACTTACGAAATTGCATGTGTAGACCTAGTGTACGTGTGTATATGATGTACACATGTCATTTACTGGGTCCAGTCGATCCATGAATTTCGGTGTCTACGTCACGAACAGCGCCCTCAATTTGAGTCTCAACAAATTCCAAAAAGGTTAATCTTTTCAGGAGAAATAAATGAAGACCATGTTAAAACTACAATTCTTTAAAAATTCCTTTTTAGTCACAATCATTTGGAAATTGGCAGGTACATGCATGTTGATTACTTCTTGCCTTTTTGTTGCCCAATCGGGCTACAAAAGCATTTGTCCTATAATAGAGGAATTTCACATTAGCCCCTTCTGTGCACTTCCGGGTTGAAAGCGAGAATGTCAGTGGCAAACAAATCAACGCTGCATGAATTAATCGGGCCATCAAAGGAAGCGCAGGCGCACGATCAGCATAAAGTTGTTTACTGTGACATTGAGATCCTCGTTTTCAAACGCGGAAGTGCGCAGATCGGTGCTAAACTCGTCGTTGTGGGATTCCTCTATTGCTATGGTTGGGAAAGATCATGCATACAGTTATAATAGGAATAGCCAACATTCTATGCTTTGCTCATTTAAATATTGTTACAACAGATCTAGGTCTACATTTAGTATTTGCAGTAAGCCAACAGCTAACTTTATGGTGCACAAAAAGTTTGAAAATGGATTAGAACCTTCATCCAAAAAGGCACTTCCTTCATTCATGAAAATAGATTAGAACTTTTCAATATTCAACTGGAAATTCATTCATATATAATTATTATGTTGGGGTTTGTTAAAACATGTTCCAACTAGCCCCGATCGAAATGTTCCAACTAGCCCCAGTGGCCCATGTGACATTTGTAAGCTTACTATGCAAAACAGGGACTACAATAACACATCTTTTTAACCTTATTTTGTAGCTTAGTACTAGAGCCTAAAATACTAAGAAACTAGTCACTATTATTTATAAACATCAGTAAAATTTACTCAGAAGGTGAAAAAACAAACTTACCTTTCCCAATTAATTCTAGCTGTGGAAGAAAATCTCAATGTTTCAACTAACCCTGTGTTCCAACTAACCACCATCTCCCCTACATACTGCTACTGCAAGCCTCGAATGTCACCATGCTTTTTTTGGCTCATCAATGTAGCAATTTTGCACTTACTCTAGAATGACTACCAACAACCTAGACATTTATAGTAACATGGCAATAATGCTGTTGTCCTATCATGCTGCCGGGCCCTTCACAGCAGCGCATTCTTGTCTCTCTGTGCACACACTGTGTTTGCATCGTTGCTGATGTAGATTTCCACACAGTGCTCGCAATCTTTACTTTCTGTGTAATCAGGTATCTTCAGGTTTGCTTCCAGTACCTGCACCAGCTGCTGTAGTCCCTACTCCACACACTCCAAGCAATATCTCTACACAAGGAGAGAGAGTTTTGGAGGATACATGTACGTCTGAAGAGGATATGTACAGCGCAGAAGATACTGCACCAGACCTTCAGAGAGAAAAGGAGGTATAAAACAAGTATTGGTTAACCATAGACCAGTAATAGCCCGTAAGATTTGTCCTACAGGTAAACGGCAGACCGAAGGTTCACCATTTTTTTAATTACTCCTGCCCAAATCACCCCTTCCCCCCCGAAAAAAACCCAGAAATTGTTGCCCTAACCCTAACCCTGCTAAATGCAACAGGATGCGCCAATGGTAAAAAGTTGTTGCATATTAGCAGTCAAGGCATATTTCCTGGTCTGATGCATTCTTTTGTATTTGGTATTATACATAAGCCTCCAGCAACAAGGCTGGTACAGATGAGTTCACTGCACAGTGCAACATTGCATTGCCAGGGTTCTTATTTCAGCTGTGTTGCATTCTGTTGCATTTGGCGGAGTGCTCAAAGAATACATGTACCTCGTGGGTGTTGGGGTTAAAATATTTTTTAAGCAGAAGGAAAAGTGGTGATGGAAATGCTGTAGGATATAGGGTTGTGACATTTCATTGCTACTACCCAACATTTTAAGAAAAAAACATCTGTATTGACTCCTGTTCTGTGGTCCATCTAAATGCCACACTTGTGTATCCGTTAGTGTTGAAGGACTCAAATACAGGTATCTACATGAGTTGAAAGGAGTACATTGTAGAGCCCTTTGACAATGCCTCCGTGACCATGTTTGGCCATTATATGTGAGTGAAGATTACACAGTGCAGGCCAAGTTATGAGTCGTGAGGCCTTTTTCAAACTTGGATTTGGAGAAGTTGCTACATGTATTAAATTATTCTAAAGCACAATGTCATGAGTAATTTATGTTCATCATACAAATAAATTGACCAAAGAAAATCTGACCAATCCAAGCGCAGGGGTAGAACTGGCTCATGACATCAATCAATTCAGAAATGAAAACAAAACGGCATTTAAATGGTAGCCCATTTTAATAGGTTGCAACAGCTGGTATAGTCTATGGAATAGCCGCTCGTGCAACGCGACAAGCGTCTATAATATGTGTGGAGATCTGCCGATTAATTATGCAAGACATCCGCCTCTTGACCTCTAGATTTTGACCAATCAGCCTGCTCGTTTTTTTGACCTTCGGGAAACCGCTAAATAAGGTGCGCGCATGCTACCCAGCCGCGTAACTTGCCCCGGATGCATATCTTTGAGAAATGTAAACATTTCTTTGCACACGGAATCATGTTGTACTGTGCGTAGTATAGTACACTGCGTACCGCGTGTGCATGCTGGGGGAGCACGCGACACATGCGGCGGCATTTGAATTATTTTATAACTGCCATGCTGCCATCGCATGCAACAAACCATTCCTGAAATTTGACAAAATATGAAAAGGAAGAGAAAGGATAGATGGAGTAATGGGAGTCCTAGAAAGGTTTTATACAAGGCCAAGCATTCAGTGCCCATAATTGTTTTTATAAAATTACACAAATCAAATGAATTTTAGAACAAATGCAATTGCAATGTTATACTTAGGGCTGCATGTTCATGTTCTGACATATTATAGCCTCATAATGATATTATTTTCCATTTTAAAATCTTTAAAGCCAATAACAACATCAGGAGAATTGTATCTGGATGAAGATATGTATGGAAAAGGTGATGACACCAAGGGACGTGATACATCTCAACAACAGCAAAGCATGTCAGGAGATAACAGTACGTACAGTATGTCTAGGATTTCATGTTTAAGTTTATAATTTTGTAAGCGATTTCCTATGTCATTAGGCTCTAAATTTGTATTTTGTTATTGCCTGCTAAAAATGGATACTTACAGCGTGTATAAATCTTATTAGTCCATATTTGGGATTGTTAAATTGTGGACATTTTATCTCAGCAAAGTTGACATAATATTGTATAAGTTTTGATGGAACTCAAATGTTACCATTGTTTAATAAAATTCACCTTCAACTTCCTTTTAAATTCACCTATTGTGGTAGAATCACAACAATGCAGCTTGTAAGATTGCCCAATCACATCAGTTATATTTTGATTTGGAATGCTAAAAATCTGCGACAAACTAAATTTTCTGTGCACGGTTTATATCCCAACTGAAAAATCATGGAAACTCCACTGATACACAATGCTGTTAATCTGATGCATAGGAAATCGACCTTCGGCTGGCAGCAAGAACAAAAGGGGCCGAGGCAGAGGTGCAAGCCAAAAGCTCGGCTCCAACCCAAAGCAGCATCAGACACCTGGTGATCCATGCCCATCCCATGTAGAGGCACCAGTGCAGGACCCAACCAACCAGACAACTCCAGAACATCCTTTACACAAAGCCGCAGACCAGTTTTCTGATGCCGTTGTTGAGGCAGACGCCCGTCGGAAGGCTAAAAGGAATCCTGATTGCCAGACAGCTGATCAGGGAAGAAATAGCAAGCAGAAGAAAAGAAAGAAAAAACATCCAGGGGTCGCTGTCAGAAAAGTCTCTGAGGAAGTCTCCCCAAGTACTGATGTGAGGGAGCCAGAGGTACGGTCTAACAGTAATCACAATGTGCTTGATACAACATCAATAAAAACACTTCATAATGACATTTTGTACAGATACATGTAGGTATCATGGGCATCCTGATTTGCATACTTAATTTCATAAAAATCTAAAGTGAACAAAGAAACTGGCAGGAGCGGGATTTCATAAAAATCTGTTACTTTTTGACCAGGATCTGATGGCAGGGTCAGATTAAGTGTTTCGTAGGCCCAAGGCAGCAATGTTTTGTAGGCCCTCTGCCCTAGGCACGTCACACAGCACTTTTACGATCAGGGATCAGCTACTTGTACGTACTAGCTAATTTAAAGCTTTCCCAAAATTGGAAATTCAGAAGACGACGGTAAAAACTTGTCAAAACTTTTCTTGCGTGTGTCAGTGCATGCGCCTTCGTCTGTCTGGGTCAGAGATACCAGACTTCCGGCAACTGCCGGAATTCCGGCTTTTTCATATTTTTAGGAAAAACCTCCGGCCTTCGGCATTTGTTTGCCAGAACGACAATATTAATACAAATTACCGTAAGACCATACATACAGCGCTTTCCTACCTTCATGCCACAATACACGTGTACAACGATTGTGTACGTTGCGTACCACTGGTGCGTACACACAATGAGCGTGCAGAACAAAATGCAATCAATCGACGACTTGGTAAAGTTTAGTTCCACGAGATTGCTGATTTCGTTGATTCCCATGCAACTCGTAAATTTACGCAGTCAAAGTTGGGAACCAGTTATGTTCGCGCTCAAATGGTTTCGCGAGCTTGCATGCAGCTTGTATCATACAACATGGCGGAATAACAACAGCGGAGATCGTTTGACAAAATTGGAAGTTGAAATGATTATGCATAGCGTATTGAACATCTACGATGTGATTGCATATACTGGTACTGTTCATTGTTGTACAATAGATCTACGTTCGCTTTGGAAACATTCTCGTTGGAAAAATAAATCGAGCACTTCGTCAAAATAAAGCAGAAGGCGGCGTCCAAAAAATTGGGCAAAGTTTATTGTACAATGTACACGTATACGCATACTAATTGTAGCGTGGCCAAGATTCCCAGAATTTGTTTCCGGCCCTGCAGCCAAGACCTACTGACATCCCTGCTGGGTGTATATGGCATACTGAAGCATTTTTGTAGGCCCTCATTTTTCGTAGGCCCCCAATTTTTTTGTAGGGGCAGTGCCTACTGTGCTTAGATTATCTGGCCCAGGATCTGAGGAGGAGGACTCCAACCCACCCCCATCCCCCCCCCCCCCCCCCCCCCGGCTGTGAGTGGCCCCAAACCCTTCTCATATAGGTTTAAATAAACAGACATATTGCAACTATTCAAAGTGGGGCTTCAGCATATTTTGGGAAGGTTAATATCACCCCTTCATTTTGTTTTTGTGTACTCTCTGCCTTTTGATTTTATTTTTATCATTGGGTAATCCTTGTGTGGAGGCTGAAAAAAGAGAATGAATCGTTTGCATTTGTATTTTCTGCATCATTTTCCCCTCTGTCACCCCATACAAGATTGCGCTGTACAATATTGTATATACTTCATGTAGTTGTGACCTCAATAACTAGCTGTACTTTGTATATCCTGTCTTGTCCTAATATTTTTAGGAGGATTTGCCTAACGAAGAGGAAGACGAAGAGGAGGAACAGTTTCTTGAAGTTACAGGCTTCAAAGCTTCTTCATCAGATGACATACTGAAGCTGTATTTTGAGAATCATGGTCGGAGTGGAGGAGGAGAGATAAAAACATGGAAAAGAGACACTAAGTCTGGAAATATCGGGTTCACATATGAGGATCCATCACGTACGTGTTTCTTTTTTGGATTCTAATTCATTTTTTAATTTTCCTCTATGAGCATTCAAAACCCATATGAAGAGATATGTGCAGACCAGAAGTTGGTACTCTTTAATTTTTGAGGTTCAGGCCATAAAGTATGTTGTTTATGATAACATTATGGTGCTGTAATTGTTAAGCTGCATGTCAAAGTTATACAAGAAAAGAATGCAGGAAAGAAGCATGTGAGGTAGAAACACATTCAGAAACTGAGTATAAGTAATAAACACTCAAAGATAGGTTGTTCTTTATTTTCTCCTTGCTAAATTTTTAAAAGTTTTGAGTTTTACTAATCATTGAATTTAAAGAAATACAAATACTTCAACTTCCAGTCACCAGTGAAGTGGTTGGGGGAAGCCATAAGGTTGGTGGTGCTAAACTGCAACTGGTGGTCAAGAAAAAGCCTCGTCCTCGTCCAGTCAAGAAGCGGTGTCTGTTTCTGAGTGGAATTCCTGATGGGTGCACTTCAGAACATGTTTCACTTTTTGTGGAAAATCGGTCTGCCATGAGTGAACTTAAGATGCAGTATGGTGAGATGCCTGGTACAGCTCTCTGCACATTCGAAGAAGACATTCAAGGTAAATTTTGAAAATTTCCTTTTTTTCTTCAATTTTTTGCAAAGCAGTCATGTTTTTGGGTTTTTTTTTCAGGGTTCTCCTCAGGATGTTTTCAAACCTGTTGGGGAAGTTTTGGTTCAAGAACAAATCTCACTGACAAATCTCAGAGGCTCTCTGGTGCATTTTTTTAGAACAAATATAAGGATCTTTCAGGTAGATTTTTCCTTAAAATTCAAAAGGTTTTTGTTCTTTTTTTAAAATAAAGAATTGATTTTCACAAATATTACAACTTCAACATCCCGTTGCAGGCGGAAAACAAAGGAATACACAAGAAATAAAGATGAGACTGGAAATTGGTTGTCGGACAATAAAATTTATTCCTTACAAAGTAAGGTACGTCCTAATACCAAACGACAATGATATCCACGTGTTGCCGATTTTCGCGCACCTAAGACTCAACAAGGAGTTTCACTCACGTGAACAAAACAAATGGAGCCTTTGACTATACTTCTATTCTCCCAGTGTTGCTACCTGCCAGAAATTACACTTCCAAGGCAGCCAAGTGTCATCAGTGCACAACGAATCTCGTCATCCTCAAACGCACTGCCTCCATGGTGCAGAAATCGATGTAGCTCATATTCGCACATAGCACAAAGGTCATTGCGTCGCATTCTACGAGGGCTGCATGGAACCATATTTAGTAACTAAATTGACTACTTCACATACGGAGAATGTAGATGGTGCAACGATACTGAAAATTTGATAAATCAGTCATTAAAATATTTGTTAAAATTATAGGTAAAATATTTTTGTTAAAATGACCAGTTCAAGGTACCCAAACACATACATGTATGTGGTTGGGTACCGAAAGGGTGGCTTATTAACTTTAGAGTGCTTTTACTTATCTCTGTTTTTGCTTACAAAATTCAAATATATTTTCAAAAGGCCTGCACATTGTGACCAGAGCTTTAAAAATTACTAGAGGTTCAGCGAAAAAGAAAATTTTGCAACGTTTGAAAATTTGGCAATACAATGTGCCCTGTAATGGGAAATAGTGATTAAAAATACGTTTCAAATTTTTTTATCAAATTTGTATTTTTAAAGAAATTTTTAGGGAAACGTGTCGTTTAATTCCTTCTTTCATATTTTCCTGAAGTTCAGTGCAGGCCCTAGAGCACAGATGTTCACTTGGTATTCTTGGAAAAAAATAAATGTCACAAATAAATACGCAAAAGAATTAAAAGGTAAAAATAAAAAAATAGTATTTCTGCTTCCCTATTTGAACAGCTGAGCGTATAGTTATTATCAACAAGTTATTAGAAAGGTTTCACAAATAAATAAAAAAAAAAAAAAATGTTATGTCAAAAACGGTAGTAACCATTCTGCTGTCCATATTATTTTGTTCGTTTGCCTTCTTCATTCGCTATTTTCAGAAAAAACTGATATCCGATCATCCGCTTCGCAGTGCTGGTGAAGCACCCATGCGTTATGGATCTTTTTTAAACTTTTGATCTCCACATGCAGTTTCTTCAGCATAACAGAATTTTGATCAGTAGTTTGAAGTTAAGGAAATCTAAAAACATCAAATAAAGTAAATTTCAGTTAATCAAGTTTGCTGGAAGATGAATTTGTATTAAGCTCATGGAATACAAAAAAAGGTCTTGTGCGTTTGCAGCCACTACCACGCATAAGGACTACATTTTTATGTGTTTCGTGCGTGTAGGATAACCAACATCTATTTATGGATGAAGTTATTTGCCAATTTTTGTATTACTCTGTCTTGATACTTTAAACATTTAACATTTATGTACTATTTCAAATGTCTGCAGACATTGAGAAAGTAATCAGAATGATTGGTTCCAAGAAACTACAAGGAGTCACGGTGATGGCAGAGAGGGTGCACGAGTCAGATTGTATCTTAGTACAAGGTGAGAACTTTAATAAGTTGACTATTTATTGAAACAAAAGAAATCCAAATTGCAATATTCACATTTACATACCTCAGACAATTTAACCATCCCTGTATATTAACAGACTAACATGTAGTGGGGCGTTAACATTAATACCAGCGAGAGTAGTTTAAGACTGTAAACTGGCTCCTGGCTGATGCAGTTGAATGTGCATCTACAATTTCAAAAGGATGGAATGCAGGTTGTTGTTTTTTACTTGTATTGCAGACAGGCCCAAGTAAATGTTTGTGAGCGCGTAAGGGATTCTGATGATGCTCAACGCCAGTACACCGCATACAGAATGTTTTACAAAATTAAAAGTTTGGTGCAGAAGTATCTTATTAACCCTAACTACCCCCAAACCTGATAAACTCCAACAAGTTATGTTGAATTTTGTTTGATTTAATTAGTACCATAGGGGTTCATGGTGTCAAACAGTGCTGTAGTCGAGTTTACGTACCCAATCCGAGTCAGAGTCCTTGGGGTCCGAGTCCGAGTCCGAGTCCGAGTAATGTGTGAATCTCAAGTACATGTACAGTGTTCTCATTGACACCGAGACAGTACACAAATACTACACAGCATGGTCAAAAAGGGTATTTACGGTAATGAGAGGCTTCTATTTATGGCTGAGAGGCTTTTAACACTTATTGAATGACATTTAAATAAAACCTATAAATAAAGTCCATACATGACAAACATGTATGTGATTTTAGGTACATAAACACCTGCAAGTACTGTCTAGTACTTCACTCAAGCGAAAAATCCCTGAAACAAATTGGATTTGCACATTAGTTTGAGAAACTTCAAAGGAACCTTGCCGTGACAAAATGTTGTGAAATTACTTTCAGCCATTATTATTTGAGATTATCCCAGTACGGTATTTTACGGGAGACGTCGGGGTGCCGGGCAGCTCTGGCAGCCAAGCGAACCGCTACAATGTGTTTGTGCAGTCAAGCGTAACAACAATGGATTGAAACTGCACAAACAGCGGCCAATTGCGTCATCCGGCCTGGTGGCACTGTTTTTTTTTGCGCCATATTCCGTCATCCGTACGCAAGGGGTTAAAATGCCAGAATAAAGAAAAACTAAGGCTTTGTGATGAGACTGAACTATCCCTGTACCTTATTCCAATTTGAAAATATGACCCTGAAAGAAATAACACCTACTGCAATCGTGCAGAGAACATGTTAAAAAAAAACAGCTTTGAACAAAAATCACGCTTTAAATGTGCCTCTCATGTCACCATAAAAACGTAAATTTTTCAATTTCAACTTCATCTGTCATTTTTCCCAAACCAAAATTGCCCTGGAGATTTAATTATACTGAAAAATACACAAATCTAAAAATGTATTCAACCAGGTTTGTTTTACTTCAACCAATGATTAGTTTGATTACTCAGAAACTGGTCTTGGGGAATATTCCTCTTTAGCAGGGCTGTAGTCGATTCCCGATCTGAGACTTATGCCAAAACAGTGAAAAAGTGGACTTGCGTCCACCAGCACCAGGAGACCAAAACTAAAACAAGCTAATATCTGGATTTGACTAGAGCCCCTGGCTGAAACATAGACTTGAAGCAGGATTATAAATTACTTTTTGATATCATTATGGTCCTGGAGTCATGCCTGGACTTGACGAGTCCGGACTTGGCCAAGTCCAGTCACGATTCCAAGGTACTTGAGAATCCTGCTGCAAGTCTATGTTTGAGTCAGGGGTCTGCCCTAATCCAGATCGTTTTTAACCCCTTGCGTACGGATGGCGCCAAAAAAAAACAACAGTGGCACCAGGCCGGATGACGCCATTTGCCGCTATTTGTGCAGTTTTAATTTATTGTTGGATTATTGTGTATGTTACACTTGGCTGGAAAGGCCGGCGCAACACCCTGGCGCCTCACTACGATAACCGTACTCAAGGGGTTAAGCGCTATAGTCGAGCCTAATCCGAATCCGACACTAAAACAGTCAAACAGTGGACTAAAGTGAACTTCGAGTCCAAAACACAAAACAATGAGCTAAAATCTGGACTAGGGTAGGGTGGAGCCCTGGCTCAAATGTAAACTTGCAGCAGGATTCTAAAATAATTGTTCAATATTATATGGTCTTGGAATCATGCCTGTCGGCCGAGTAAGGACTCGCCCAGTCTAGGCAAAGACTGTAATGATATGGAAAAAGTACTTTAGGGTCTACTTTCATCCTCATTCTGGAAGCGTATTACTCGAACACCATGTCGACGATGTTGACACATACTATAATACCGAATTAAGTACATGTGTACGTACATGTAGGCTACTGACGGAATTTGCAAACTAAACACTCTGACTTCGTAAAAAAATTGTGGTAAAATTAAAGGTAAAAATCTACTTTTTTTGGCCGGACTTGGGCCGAGTCCTTGAGCTAGTCGAGTTCTTATTGTCCGAGTCCAAGTCCGAGTCCTGACTGTCAGAGTCCAAGTTCTTGAAAATCGGGACTGAAGCGTGGACTCGATTCCTACAGCACTTGTACCAAAGGCCTAGGGTGACCCTGTTGAATTTTGTTTGATTTGGTACTTTAGGGTATGAGACTTGTTGGAATTAAATGTTAGACTTTGCTGGGGTACATGGGCAGGGGCGTTTCGTGGGTGAATTCATGGGCAGGCACTAGCAGAGTTTCTGGTCATCAGTGGTCAGCCTTGATATACTGTACTGTGTAGTATATGTGTGTATGTATGTGCACTACATGCATATATCTGGAAGCCTTTTCGCACCAGACAAAATTTCGGGGGTGGCCCCGGGGCGACGCGGGGTGAAAATAATTATAAGCCCTAATTCACATTTGAAATTCTCACCCCCGCGCCACCCCGGAGATTGCTCATCCCCGGGGCGAGTTCAACCCTGCTCTGGACCAGGGTTGAAAATCTTATCCCCGGGGCGAGACACTTCCCCGGAGCGAGAATGGTAGTGAGAAATATGGGAGGTGTGAGTTTTCCCCGGGGCGAGCAAAGGTCACCAAAAGCAGGCGTTGGACCATGCCTTCAGCTTGGTCCATTAATAGCACCCACTCCCTCATTTGTCATTGTTAAGATTGGTTTATTACACTTATTTTTATACTGATGTATTTCTGCAAGCCGTAGATATAACTTCAATTTTTTACCATCTATTAGTATTTCCAATTTGTAAATTGTTGATGGCTGTTTTTGGAATGCAATTTTGGAATTATAAGTTAAACTTGCAAGCCTTGTTAAAGCAGTGGAGTCATGTTTTGGGGCAGTGCTTTTAACTTTGCAAACATGTTTATATTGAAGGGTTGCCATTGGAAGCAGATTTGGAGCTGATCGAGCTGTATTTTGACAGCGAAAGGAAAAGTGGTGGTGGTGGTGTAAGAGAAGTACAGCAGGGACCAATGGATGGCCAAGCAATTGTGTTCTTTGAAGACTGGACAGGTATACAATTCAACTAATTATAGAGACTTGGCAACTGTTGACAACTGTTGGCAACGCAGTTGCAAGTGACACTATAGGCCTTTTCACACTAGAGCGCCGAACCCCGGGGCGAACACGCCCCAGGGCGGCCCCGGGGCCGCCCTGGCGTTTTCACCCCCGAGTTCAACCCCGCGTTGTTTTACTATCGTTTCGCTCAAACCTACCTCAGCCAACCACGGGCCGAGCTCGCCCCGGGGTTGGGCATGAGCGTTTCACACTAGTTTGTATTTCATCGACCCCCAGATGGCTAGTAAATTCCTAACTTCCTCCTCGCTGAAAATAATTCGTGAGATTCCGGGAACACAATGACCAGCACAAAAGAGGGGGGGGTCCCTCTGCCACAGATTGTGCTTCATAATAATGGCGCTGCGCTTTCGGCCAAGCTGTATACAATTAACAATAGCGCGCGCTTTGACAGGACCTTTTTGAATTCTGTTTCTCAACCCGGGTTGTAAGAAACCCCGCACGCGGTGCGACGTTTCACACTAACTATTTTGCCCCGGGGCCACCCCCGAGATCGATCTCGCCCCGGGTTGAAAAATCTCACCCCTGGCCTGGAGCAGGGGTGAGTTCGCCCCGGGGCGAGACCAATCTCGGGGGTGGCCCCAGGGCGAAAACAGCTAGTGTGAAACGTCGCACATTACCACCCCTGCGTCGCCTCGGGGCCACTCCCCAAGATTTTTTTCTAGTGTGAAAAGGCCTTTTGATGTGTTATCTAAAATAATGACCCAATTCTCAAACAAAATAAAAACACCTACCACTGTCTAGAATCATGAAATAGCTTTTGTTACCAAAAGAGAGGTGTTATACCAAGCTCAATATGAATTTTCAATGCTGTAAATATACAATGTACCTCTGTTGCGGTTTAATACTTTCAGTTGATCATGTCTTATAAATGTATACATTGCACTGGTCTACTGATGGTCAGTGATGGTTCATTCTCAAATTTGTTTAAGCAGTAGTCAAGCTTCAGTCATATTGATGTAATTTGTTATTGCAATGCTGACTGGAACATCCAGTCTAAAAAAAAATACATACAGCCGTTTTGACAGCTTTAACAGATGTAAAACATTGTCCTTGCTGTTTCCCAAATAGTGCTTATTTCAAGACAAGTCAGAAGTGTACAGTATTTCTATTTTGTCCATTCCTATTTGCATCTTCTCTTGAAGAAACTTGGCCAAGTGATTGGCAGTCTGCTCAAGATGATAAATGAATAAATGTTTTTCATCTTATGCATGCGTTCTTGTATTATGCATCATCAGGTGTATTTGTTCTTTTATCATCTTGTGTTCAAAGTCGTCCACAAGATATATCTTCTCGGGTTACTGATTAGACAGATGTAGAATGGATATATAAAAGTAGCCGTTGAATCCCTCAAATCGTCATGGTCTCCCATTCATTTTGAGTTGAATTTTACTTTATTGAATTTGCTTTATTGTTTTTAATGTGTAGTTGTCGGTAAAGTCATTTCAAGAAAAACACCCCACAAGGTCAGCAACACTGATCTGTCAGTTGAAGAGTATCATGACAGCCTTGGAAGACTGAGCCCTTTAGATGTCCCAACTCCCCATATCCCTAAGCCAATCTCACGGCCTGTGGATACGGCTGTCATGGAATTCATCTTTGGGAAGGGGACACAAACAAAGAGGAAGCTGATGAAAGAGCTGAGCAAGGTGAAAGCCACTGTCCAATGGCCAGATGGTGGCGACAAGACATCAGCCAGACTAGAACCCCTCGTGGAAGATGGCCAGCGTCAATCATCCTGGCTCAAATGGCCTCAGACTGTGACTACAGCTCTTACCGACTTCCTAGGAAGGTGCAAAACATCCAGAATTGCCATCCCACAACAATTATGGAAAGATGCCACTGCTAAAATAGAGCAGCTAGACACCAAGAGCTACTCCATTGAGCCTGATGCTCGTAGGCATGTAGTCCATCTGGTGGGCGAGCAGCAAGATGTCGATAAAGGAACATGTGATATTAGCAATTTCATCAAGGAGTTGAAAGCAAAGGCATTGTATGAAGCTCAACAAACACAAGAAAAGGTTCCATTGAAACCTATGATGTTACAGCTCTTTACCATATGTGGCATCAAGGATAACATTGAAGGCTCTTTCCCTAACCTGAAGATTAGTGTGGCTGCTGTAGGAGATACAAAGGGACTCATTCTTGAAGGAACTCGGAAGGATGTCCAGGATGCAGAGCTGATATTGCGAAGGCAAATTGATAACCTAGAGCATGAAGAACTGAAGACTTCAATCAACAAGATGCGGTTCATTCAATGTCTTTCTGACAAAATCCACGAGATCTTAGGGTCACAGGGGATCCGCGCAGCATGCAGTGTCTCTGATGATGGCAAGGTCACAGTATGTGGTGCAACCAAGAAGGATACACTCCAAGCGAAGGCATACATTAGTCAGGAAATTGGAGAGACGGTTATCACTATTAAAGGGCAAGCTGTCCTGGCTGTGCTACAAGGCCAGAATGGGAAAAGGCTCCTTGAAGGAATCAACAAGCAGAAGTTTGTAATGGCGAAAATCAGTACGAAAGAAGCAGGTAAATTTTAAGGGGAATCATCTAAACATCCATGTATTGTCTGAAATTGCTGGGTTTTTCTGTAAGGCATAAATTCAATTTCAAGCACTTTCTGTATGATAATGCTTTACAGTCGGGTATACATGGAATTTTTTTTAACTGGAAAGGTTGCTTTAAAATGTAAACACAATACCCAGTTGTACAACATTTAAAAACTTGCAATAGATTTTGTTTCCAAAACCCCAAAAGATCTGTTTCTGCTTTGAAATTGATGCTCTAGCAGAAGCAAGGTGAAAACTTGAGTGGCCCCAAAAGTGCTCCAAAGTCTTACGATGATTAACCACAGTTACATGTAGGTTTCATCTATAAAAGTGTTGAAACAGTGAAATACATTGTAGCTTGCAGTAGACAAAATCTAATGTTGGCTATTTTGTGGGGAAAAATGGAGGAAAATCAATCAATGAGTAGGTGCATTTTGGGGCATTATTTTGGATAGGCTTTTTATAGCTATTTCATCAAATTTTCTTGTTTCATTAACCAAGTTAAAAATTGTCAATTTTTCTGAATTTTTGACAAGTGTCATGATATTTTCTTATAATTTATATGCTTTGATCTGTAGGTAGCTGCATTGAAGTTGCTGGATTCAAGACCAATTTGGACGAAACAAAGCAGAGGATCATTGCATTCTTGAAGGATAATGTCATCCGGAAAAAGTGTATTCCAGCCAACAAGAAAAAGATACATCTTCTCAAATCATTTCACGGTCATGAATTAATCAATGCAAAAGCACAGAATGCAAAAAACCACGTGAATATCACACCACAACTAAGCGGCCGGCAAAAGGGATTTGTCATTCAGGGAAATGAAGAGGGTTTGGAAGCTGCCAGTCAGCTCATCACTTCACTGGTAGATAGAATCAAGGAGCAGCCTTATCCAGTATCAAAGACCGGCATGGCCCAACTCTTCCGTGAGAACAAAGGGAGAAAGTTTTTAGAGTCCATTGAGAAGGAGTTTGAGTGTGTAATCTCTGAGACTGGGCAAGAGGACAGTGAAGAGGAGGAGGAAGATGAGAAAAGTGCGGAAATAGGACGGTCTGCAAAAACGGATGTGCTGTGCAGCATTGCCTTAACAAATGGCTTCACATTGAAAGTTTGTAAAGGAGACCTAACAAAGCAGAAGGTAGATTGCATAGTAAATTCTGCAAATGTGGAACTCAAACATGTCGGGGGATTGGCAGCTGCTGTTGTACAAGCAGGTATGAGAAAAGAACATCTGTTGCACTTTAAATTGGTATAGGAAAAACGGTAAACAATCATAAACTCTCTTCTTTACTTGACATGAGCCTTGGTCCAAGAAGATGTGAAATTCCAAAGTAATTGATTGTTAAGTTTGGTCTGGTGCCTAGATTAAAGCATATTGTTGAAATCAGGTGAATTTTAATTTTATCAGAGCTGTAGTCGAGTCCCTGCAAGTCCTTTCGCAAGTCCAGTCAGAAGTCCAGTCAGAAGTCCTTTCATAAAGCCAGTCGCAAGTAACTGGATGAACAATGACAAAGGAATGCCTTTGTCAAAGCTCATTTAATTAGCTTGTGATAGGAATTATGACTGGAGTGCTTGTGATGGACTTGCAGGGACTTGTGATGGACTCAATACATCCCTGAATTTTATAATTGTTTGCACTTATTGTCTCAAACTTGGCACTGGGCTTAACTAACAATGTTTCTTCTTCGAAATATACATTTGAGTTTGAAGTAAAATGGCACCATTATTTCAGACTGATGACTGGATGATTACTCTTTATAATATTTCTTTAAGATGATAACAGAGGTTTTGGTGCTTAAGCTATTTGGCAAATATATTGAAAGTCTCCTTTTTTTCATCAAGGTGGGCAAGTCATCCAGACTGAGTGCAATCGGATATTGAAAGACAAGAACCGCAAGTTGTACATAGGTGAGCCTGTTCACACTTCAAGTGGCAGTCTGCCCTGCAAGAAAGTCATCCATGTGGTAGGACCTGAATGGCCACATTGGAAAAATGCAACAATGGCTAATGATGAACCTACTTGTGAAGAACAGCTCCTGTTTAATGGCGTTATTGCTTGTCTAAAGCTTGCAAATAAACTGAACTTGCATTCTATTGCCATACCTGCCATCAGCACGGTTGTGTACGGCTTCCCAGTTAAGCTTGCTGCACAGCAGATTCTGAATGCAGTTGCTGAGTTCAATCAAACCGCATCCAACCCAAGTTTGACTGAGGTCCATTTTACCAACCACGACGAGCCAACTTGTAAAGTATTCAAACAGGCAGTGATGGATCAGTTCGGTCATTTGCAGGAGGATGTAGCTGGTACTGATGTTAACATTGGAGGTGAGTTAGTCAACAAACATGCACTTGGAGAGCACGTAAAAGTTGGAATGCTGAGAACATTTCATCAGGAGCACCACCTCTTCTAATCAAGAATACCCACTGTTCCCACTGGGAATACGGTTCCTCTCAAAAGTTGAACATTCCCATTCCTTTAGTAACTCTTCTTTTGGGAACAGTGGGTGTTCCTGTTTGAAGCGTGACGTGCTGTCAGTGGCATAGGGTGGAGCCGGCGTACGCCCAGAAAAAAAATAATAATAAAACCTTAAAAAAAAACTTTAAAAAACCTAGCGCTGGCGTGCCTATGCCATGCGGGGCTGCCTTTGCCAGCCCAGGTATATTTCGCCCTCCTGTTTATCAATTTCTGGATACGCCACTGGCTGTGATCCTTAGTGCCCAACAGGAACAAGCTGTTCCCGAGTAAACATGCATACACCAGCCTGGGAATGCCAGATTGTCAGTATGGGTATGTCTGTGCACGTACTGCATGCTTACTCAGGAAAGGCCCAGTGGGGAATATGCTATGAACACAGTGCTTTCCCTACATTTCCAAAAAGATCAAAAATGGTCCAACTGGTGTTCCCTTCTGCACAAATGTGTAACTTAATCAGGGAAGGCAAATTCTGCAGGAAAAATTACAAGACAAACATTTGTTTACATGTAAACTTGATACAGTGTACATGTGTTTCAATATGTCTACATTAAAGCTTGTATGTCCTAACGTGCACAGGTGCAAGTGGTTTTTCACTGCCTGTTGATGATGTACCAACTGTAGTAACACCAGCGTTTACCTCGCCAAGGTTTACATCACCAAGGTTTACATCATCGGGACCAAATATCTTGACTACAAATGAAGGCATCAGGATAACCCTGAAGAAAGGAAGCATCACTAATGAAACAGTAACATTTACCTTCACTGCTTATTTCTTTCCTTCAAAACTAATGTGGATTTTATGTTCCATGTACATGGAAATTATGGTCATTTATAAATACCTGAGTTTGACTCTTCCAATTGGTCAAGAGCCTTTCATGTGGGTGTATTTAAACCTTAGCTTAACCCCAATGTTCCAAAATCCTCATTGCCAAATGGAGAAATTTGGATGATTGAGGGCCTTTAGAAATTGAAGCATCGGATCCAACCCACTGGAGGATTTTGCAGGATTATCAGACATGGTCCCCAGTAACAAACATTGGAGGATTTTAGAGTCGAAGAATATTGGAGGATTCAGGTTACATGTAGGAAAAATTATGCGGGGAGTTGTTTGAACACACCATATTGGAATCATCAGTTCTTGGCTAGTGCGCAATACTCAACTGTTCAGTGAAGTCACACATGCATGTAGGCCTACATATACAGTCGTACGTTCCTATACCCGTGAGGACAATGCTTTGTGTTTCCTATTCTTCCTTTAATATAACCCAACCCCATAGACTAAGCATGTATCTTTACGTTCGAGGACCGATTTTAACAAAAGGCCGACTCTCGAGGATAAGAAAGATTCTTTTGTATTTTTCTTTCTCCTCTTGTCCTCGAACATAGTACAATACAAGAGCACGCAAATGAGCATGCCGCTGATGAGCATCTTCACATGGGCAGAAGATCGTCTCTGCAAACACTTGTTTTGAACTCTTCAAATTGAATGTGGCAAATCTTCATATTTATCTGTTCTAAAAGAGGATTTTTTCCTCTACGAATGATCATAAGAAAGTGATGACATGACACTATGACCTCGGATTTGAATGACTGCACATATTCTAGAGTTTTCTCGTATACCTGATATGAGAGAATGTCGGCATGCATTAGAAACAGCCCTTGCCATTTTCCTGCTAAGCAGACAATTATTTGTTGTAAATGTGTCCAGGGTTTCATCTGGGATTCTAAATTTGCCTGTCCAAACCCAGCAAAGATTGAAAAACTGCCAGATTGCCTCTCCAAGCCAGGTTTTTGGACAAGGATGCCCTCTGCAGCAGTTTGAACCTATGTTTGCCATTTACTCACAATTTTTGGGCACAACACAATTACGATTTTTGTTGCAAAAATGATTTTTGCTTGTCCATTGGACAGGTGGCTAGATGAGATACTGCACTGCATCCATTTCATTTACAATCATTAAGTGCAAATAACTTTTGAAATTAAAGTTGGGTAACTCGGCTAGATACAGATAAATATTGAAGGTAGCAAATAAAGACTATTACTGAAATTAAAGTTATTGCATAAGCTTCCGTTGCTACAGCTTCTTCATCAGATGAAAGTGTTATTGATTTTAATGATTGCATGCACAAGTTAATAAGTTTTATAATTACTTTGCTGCAATATAACCAATATTTTATTTTGTCTGTGAAATGCCAGGTGGATGTTCTGGTGAACACTGTGAGGTCAGACCTGAATCTCAGTGCTGGTAACGTGTCAAAGGCAATATCGGCAGCTGCAGGACAGGCTCTCCAGCAGGAGTGCAGTACAGTTACTGCTGCCCGTGGTAAAATCCCTGCAGGCACCTTCGTGCAAACTGGACCAGCTGCTCTGGGGTGCAGACAAGTCTACCACTGTGTCTGTGCAGGCTATCAGCCGACTAAATCAGAGAAGGTTAGACATGTGACTTGGCACTAAGAAACGGGTGGTGTGTTGGTTGCAAAATTTGAAAATTGAGATCACAGTATTTACTGAATGTGTAGGTTATTTGTTGTGTGTTGTTGTAGCTCATTGCTGGGCCATGCTGTAACCTTTCTAAGTTTTCAGAGTCATGGTCCCTTGTCGTGAGAAAATGAAGCTCAGAGTCAAGTGAACCATGTGAACAGTACTCTCAATGCACAGCACCCGAGTAAGGATGGGAATTTACGTTTAATTTAGCAAAACTTTCCTGTAGCGTTTAAACATAATAAACGTTTAGTCAACATTTCAAAAAGGCTGCCGTCTGTCCCAGTATTTGTGTGGTAACTGCAGTCACGTGTGTTTGTATAATGCGAATGCACCTGTGCCTCAGCCAGCTGGGAATTTCAATTGGCAATGACTCCAGCTTGCGCATGGAAGGAAGTGCAACCAATGGCGTATTTATTTGCCGGGAACTGGCTCATTTAATTGCCTGAGATATTATCGTCACTGTCCATCAAAGAATGCTCCTTTAGTAGCATATGTCATCAAAGTCTGGTGGCCTACAGCTGAACCCAACAAACAAGAGATACATTGTATCAATTTGTACAATGCGGCTGTCAATCATTCGCCCGGGCATGTTTTGTGTACAGGCACATGGATAAACGATTTCCGGGGATGATTTTTCAAAGTCCAAATATATCCCTTTTTCGCAGTAGAGGTTAAAACTGAATTTTAAAAAACGGGCCAAATAACGTCCAGATTTAATACTGACGAGCACCCCAAAGATACTGACAATTTTTGGGAGACTGCCATCATAAGGCAAGATAGCTCAGTTGGTAGAGCGCCGGTACGGTTTCCAGGGGTCGCAGGTTCGAATCCCGCTCCTGCCAGTTTCTTTGTTCACTTTGAAAATGCTTTGTAAATTGAACTGGAAGGTAGATTGCATAAATACAAGGTCCCATTTTTGAAATAGGAGTTCCGTTTAAATGTTTTCGAAAATTTCTCAATGGATTATAATTGTTTTTGTTTAAACGTGTAAACGTAACATTCTTACACCCGAGCGACCATCATGATACTTTTGGGTATTAGCTTTTGGATGTGATACAAAATGATTTTTTCTTTTTCCTTTTTGGGGGGGGGGGGGGGGGGGTTAAACCCCTACCCAATATTGATTTCCAAGTAGAAAACTTGTTGTTTCTGCTTTTAGGTCAACATGTCATTATGCAACTTTCTGCTCGTATTAGCAGGCCATTTCACAATAATTTCTCAATAGGCATATACAGGGGTGCAAAGGTGCATGCCACTTGTGGCATATCCGGGTTTCGGGTCCATGGGGCAAAATCCAAAGTTTTCCTGAAAAAAGTGGGTGAAAATGTTTTAAAAGTAGGTGTTGGGGTCAGCACATTAACTTTGAAGTTTGGGGCGCTTGTGGATTCTACTTTTAAAAACCTAATCAAAATGGAATACTTTGCATGCCGACAAACTGCAAAACTTAGAGCTATGTGTACGTCTTCTAGCACAACTTACCAGGTCACTGGTGATAGGTTGTTTTGCGTCGTCAATGTAAATGTTTTACAGAACACCTACACGTACATGGCCTAAATAGGTTTGGGGGTGGGGGTTCCTGTGCTGAGGCCTTAATCCTATCTACCTCATCCCACCTATGCATTCCTCCTGTACTAAGGACTTTAATTATTCCCATCCCACCAACCCATTGCCCCCTGTGGAGTCTCACATCATCATCTTTAGTTTTACTGCAAACTGCCAGTCTGCAATTATGTTTACAAAATTAAGCCTTTTGTGTTTTCTTCTTTAAGTCCCACCCCCCATAAATATTGGTGAGCCATTTTTGGATGAAACCCTGGAAATTGTACAGTAGTTACCCCTCTGCAACTGCAGTGTTGCAAATCTCAAAACAAATGGATAGGACTGGTATTTTTATAAAAAGCCAAGTTTGCACATGTATATACGTTGAAGAAATATTTGACAACCAAAATATAAAAGAAACGAAACTTTGGCTGCTGTGTTTCAGTTTCTGAAGAAACTTGTCCAAAGTTTGATGGAGCAGGCCGAGACCAGTCAAATGCGATCAATAGCAATCCCAGCCCTTGGCACAGGTAACCTCAACTACCCAGCAGACGTCACTGCACGTGTGATGTATGAGTCGGTCTTGGAATTCAGCAGCCAACATCCCAACAGTGTCCTTAAAGATGTCCGGTTTGTCGTCTATGACAAGGATCTGAACACGATTCAGGTATTTTTTGCTCTGATAATGAAAGGATCATTTGCCTTTTCACAAATGTAACAAAAGCTTGCACTTTATTGTGAAATGGGGGACTTGACATTTCTTTACTGTTAGGCCGTTTTTTTTTTAATAACTTGGATTACGGATCCGCCGCCAGATTTTTGACAAAAGAATGTAAAAATCGCCGCCGAAAATTGTCGTATTCGACAACCAAATTTTTTTTAAAAAGCATAAAATTGCTGCATCGAACTTTGAAAGTACAATAAACAATCCCAGAAGCGCCACACCATCTATTAAGACCATAGAACAAGCATAGGATTGTTCGCTTGTAAACACTTGTTGACTGTTTTTGTGTGGAATCCGATCCGGATGGTGTGCAAATGTACATCATACATGTACATGTACGAACTGGCGTGCACAAATATTTATGCAATGCACCAGCTGTACGATGGATGTTAAATACATTTTCCAAACCTGTGTCTTGTGTCATTATTTTAGTCAGTAATATGCAAGTTTCCAACACAACCCTCTCCTTCATGGAAAAAAACATGCCACTTCCCGACGTGATTTCACTCGAGCTGACTGCGCGACGGTCAATGTAAACCGCCATCTTGAATTGACTCATTATGTATTCATGTCTCATGAATACATTAAGTTGGGATTTAAACCAATAAGGGGACAAGGCGCGCTGTATTTCGGGCCGTTTATGAATATTTAACAGGTCAATCGCCGTGACCATTCATAAATAATTAGATTCCCCTGGCCTTATAAGGGAATTTGAATGCCATATCAGAAAGCGCCACAATGCCACTCAAAAGTGAGATCAACGATCGCGATCACCACCAAAAAGGGATGATCCAAGCCTGGCATGGGGTGGGGGAATTTCTAACAGTGAGATTGCCCGGAGGCTTGGGATTTTGGAGGGTACCGTGAGGTACAATTTGCGAAAATTGTATGGGAAAACGAGGCAAGATCTGGTCGTTAAGCTGACCGCCACCTCGTGTGAAGTTCGTGCCGAAACTTCTCACAAAACCGCCCCCGAGATAGCTAGCTGTCGTCGTCGACGCGTCACGACCAAAAAATTGACGAGCCAGCAAGCCAGCTAGCGCGCTCGGCGCTGTGAGTGTATATTGTGCATCGTCCGCGCTAGCTCGACCGTATTCAAGAGACTGGCAGCTGTGAATAGCTTAAATGTGAATAGTTTCGCATCACAAGTTCGCCTCACTGCCGACCACGAGGCCGCGCCCCCGTCGATTGGCAAGCTTGGGATTGTGCTGAATCCGCACCGCGCGCACGTTGGAGATATGTTTTTTTCGTCAATTTCGCGATCCACGGGTGCCGCCATTTTGGATCACAGGGCGCCGCCTTGTTTTCTTTTTGGGTATTTTTCCTCTTGCCGTCCGACCCGGAGACATAAAATATCCGTAATCCAAGTTAAAAAGAAAAAAAAACGGCCTTATTTACACTTCACTCATACACATTCAGATTTATGGAAATTGGCATCAGTGTATAACCTAATGTTTGAAGAAGTTAACATAGAAAAAACAGCTATAAATGGTTCTGAAATAGTGACGAATAAATAAAGAAGAAATGAAACTTAAAAATAATACAAATATTAAAAGAAAAGAAAGTAAGTAAGATGTGTGACGCATGTACACTGTGATTTTTATACAAATCTCCGGATATCTGGGTTTGACAAGCAATGTCTTTTACTGTCGATGGCATTCATTACAACAAGAAAGGGGTATTTGTGGGTGGGTTTCCCGGTGATTTAAACATTTTCATATTTTTTTTCTAAAATGTGGGTGGGCGGGTCAAGGGAAAATATTGAAAATCGAACTTGACTTTTCATTATAAAAAGAAAGGAAAAAAACCAAAAACAACAATTTGTTTGTATTCATTATTGTTTCAGAACATTTACATATGTATGTCTTTTTGTTGCAAAGATTTTTATATGTGACGTAAAGCTATCCATCTGTATGTTAAACCTTGCACACATGCATTGCATGATTTTTATTCTGAAGGGTTTTGAGGATGAAATCCAACGACAAACCACTGGAAGAGCCTCATCAGTAGGAGGAGCCACAGGAATCATCCCCTCTGGACGGAGGCTGAAAAAACCTGGCTCAAAGTCATCCGGTATTAAGCTCTTTTTAATACCCACATCTAGTGGGTCGCTTTGTTTTGCTGTCTCCCACCCTCTCTCATACTTGTTACTTCCCCATAAGCAGTGTTGTAACCAGGTCATTTTTTTCTCCAGTCAAATCACAAGTCAAATGTTCACAAGTCAAGTCAAGTCGCAAATCAGACTTTCCAAGTCAAGTCAAGTCAAGTCCCAAGTCAATTGTTATTCATAGTAAATTCAAATTCCAATGACAAATGACTATTCATAGGCTGACACGCATGCACTGTACAAAATCAACCTGGCATTCCGTCTTGACGATTCCCTACGCAAGTCAAGTCGCAAGTAAAAACTAGGACTCTATGTCTCTTCGCTGAACAGAACATAGGGCTTTTCCGCATAATTTTTTTATGATGTCACTGCGATTTTTGCTTGCTTGTGACAAGTCTGCCTACCCACCAGGCTTCATGACAATTGGACCTACCAATTTACATGTCTTATGAGAAATTATGCCTTTGTTGACGTCATTATGATGGTGCACATATTTGGGATTTCTTTTTACATATGTAGGACCTAACAAACCTATTACAAAAAGAATTTCGATATTAGCATGTTCTGTTGATGAGATATGGCTTAAAGAAAATTTTAAGGTTCAAAAACTTTAAAATTACTATAAAATCGTATGATGACGTCATCACGACGTCACCTCAATTTTCATCCATAACACGAGCTACCATACCAACATACCAGGTTTGAAGGCAATCGGACGTACCGTTCTCTAGATATGGGCCCTTGAAAAATGCACCTTTGAGATGACGTCACATGACACGTGATGACGTCATCATGACGTCACGTTTCGGCATACATTTTCTCTGTTTGTGTTAAGCCTGATTGAGATCTGATGTTGTTTAGTGACCAAAGTGGCTCTTACAAAATTCGTGTACAAAGTCTAAGGGATTTGGGATAGAACTAAACAAATCATAGAAAATCAGCCGATGACGTCATCATGACGTCACCTCGGATTTAACATGCTACTAGCACTATCTACCTGCCCACTAATTTTTATGACGATCGGACCTACCCTTATATGTGTTTCAAAAAAGTACATTTTTGATGACGTCATGATGACGTCACACATTTTTCACATTTATGTAAAAAAATATAGGAGCTAACAAAGCTATTACAAAAAGAATTTTGAATTTAGCATGTTTTGTTGATGAGAGAGATACGGCTTTAAGAAACTTTAAAGTTCAAAAACGTTAATATTACTGTAAAATCGTATGATGACGTCACCTTAATTTTTATCTATAACTCTAGCTACCATACCAACATACCAGGTTTGAAGTCAATCGGACGTACCTTTCTCTAGATATGGGCCCTTGAAAAATGCACCTTTAAGATGACGTCATATGACACGTGATGACGTCATCATGACGTCACATTTCGGCATACATTTTCAGCTTAGGGTCTCTGTTTGTTTTAAGCCTGATTAAGATCTGATGTTGTTTAGTTACCAAAGTGGCTCTTACAAAATTCATGTACATATGGGATTTTGGATAGAACTAAAATAATCATAGAAAATCAGCCGATGACGTCATCATGACGTCACCTCGGATTTAACATGCTAGTAGCACTATCTACCTGCACACTAATTTTTATGACTATCGTCCATACCCTTATATGTGTTTTAAAAAAAAGCATATTTTTGATGATGTCATGATGACGTCACACATTTTTCACATTTATGTGAAAGAATATAGGAGCTACCAAAGCTATTACAAAAAGAATTTTGAATTTAGCATGTTCTGTTGATGAGATATGGCTTTAAGAAACTTTAAAATTCAAAAACTTTAATATTACTGTAAAATCGTATGATGACGTCATCATGACGTCACCTCAAATTTTATCTATAACACGAGCTACCATACCAACATGTTACACCCGTGTCATTACCAAGAATGGCACTTACGGGGGTTACATTAAAATAGTGGTGACCCTGTAAGAAATAATGGAGAGTTGTCAGGCAGGAGTACAGGAAAATACGCACAGAACAACTTTATTACATGTGTTGGCAGGGTCATTGCATGAAGAACAATCAACGATTCGAAAGAAGTTTAAACCCTAAGAAAGACCACAAATTCTGGTCATGAAATATAAAATGAAAAAGTCTAATTCCTTATAATAATAATAATATCAATTGCGATGACACACTTGCATTTCCGATATCTTAAATATCAATGAAATATATCGATACTGACTTTAAACAATAATCGATATCTCTACTACTGACATATACAGGCCATGCATAAGCCTATGCCACTGCCACATCACACAGCCCTACTGATGCAGAGATAAACAATCAAGGATTAACTCTGGTTATACAAACATGACCCACACAGGGCTCCAGCATGGTCTTGGCTGGGCCATGTGGTGTCTCAAGATTCCTTTGTTCTCAAGCAGTACATGCAGTGTGCAAAATCAAAGATAACTAAAAAGTAAAGTACATGTATGTGGAACTTCCACATGTCCAAATGCTTCAGAAAATCCATCTTAACTAAAGTCACTGCCTTTTACATTCCTAATTCTAGCATACAATAAGTCATACAATTAATTCTGGTCTAAAACAGTTCAACTTTCCTTGTGACCAGATCTCTTCAATGAAAAGTGATTCATCACACAGAAACATAACTCTATTAACAGTTGTCTAGAACTTCATAATTTAGGAAAACACTTAATATAAAATGGTTCAGTTCCAAAGAATAACTAAACTCAGTGAAGGAACTTTGAACTTTAGTAAATTTCTTCACAAACTCGGAGGAATGAAGGTCTCAAGATCAACAAGTTATTTCCTCATGTCTGAAGCCTACAAAATGACTAAAAACAATACAAATGCTCAAATCACAGGGAATATATGAATGTCAATGATAAGAAATGAAAGTTGAACTCAACATACCTGTAAGAAATAATGGAGAGTTGTCAGGCAGGAGTACAGGAAAATACGCACAGAACAACTTTATTACATGTGTTGGCAGGGTCATTGCATGAAGAACAATGAGCCAGGCCAACTTCCTGTCCCTTGCTGCTGTGGCAACTGGGTCAGACCATTATTGTTAAAGGTAAAAACAGATTAGACTAATACATTATAAAAAAGGGGGAGGGGACAAAAATGAAAAAGGGGGGTGAACATTTCCCATGCTCTCTACAAACATACCTGGTTTGAAGGCAATCGGACGTACCGTTCTCTAGATATGGACCCTTGAAAAATGCACCTTTAAGATGACGTCACATGACACGTGATGACGTCATCATGACGTCACGTTTCGGCATACATTTTCAGCTTAGGGTCTTTGTTTGTGTTAAGTTTCATTAAGATCTGATGTTGTTTAGTGACCAAAGTGTCCCGTACAAAATTCGTGTACAAAGTCTATGGGATTTGGGATAGAACTAAAAATTCATAGAAAATCAGCCGATGACGTCATCATGACGTCACCTCGGATTTTACATGCTAGTAGCACTATCTACCTGCCCACTAATTTTTATGACGATCGGAGCTACCCTGATATGTGTTTCAAAAAAGCATATTTTTGATGACGTCATGATGACGTCACACATTTTTCACATTTATGTAAAAGAATATAGGAGCTAACAAAGCTATTAAAAAAAGAATTTTGAATTTAACATGTTCTGTTGATGAGATATGGCTTTAAGAAACTTTGAAGTTAAAAAACTTAAAAAATACTATAAAATCGTATGATGACGTCACCATGACGTCACCTCAATTTTCATCTATAACACGAGCTAGCCAACCAACATACCAGGTTTAAAGGAAATCGGACCTACCGTTCTCTAGATATGGGCCCTTGAAAAACGCACCTTTAAGATGACGTCACGTGACACGTGATGACGTCATCATGACGTCACTCTTCGACATGCAATTTCAGCATAGGGTCTATGTTTGAGGTAAGTTTGGTTATGATCTGAGGTTTTTTAGGACCTAAAGTGCCGCCGACAAAATTCGTGTGTAAAGTCTATGGGATTTTGGTCGGAACTAAAAGAAAAAGAAAAAAAAAATCAGAACAAAAACAAGGCCTTTTCCGACTGGAAGTGTCGGAAAAGCCAAAAAATCAGAACAAAAACAAGGCCTTTTCCGACTGACTCTGTCGGAAAAGCCAAAAAAGAAATCAGAACAAAAACAAGGCCTTTTCCGACTGACTTTGTCGGAAAAGCCAACTAGAGCTCTGTCTGTCTGTTGGTTAACAGAACAGAGGGCTTTTCCGTTATTTTCACTATTTAATTGGATATCATCTTGTTTATTATCAAGAGAAGAAAAAAAACAAAATAGGGTCATTTCTTATACGGCGAATGTGTATGGTAATTGTAATAAGGACCTTAGGTTTATTATAGGACCTAAAATTCAAAGTCAAAAATTAAACGTAGAAGTTTATGTCACTTTACACACACGATGACGTCATCATGACGTCACTCTTCGACATACAATTTCAGCTCAGGGTCTATGTTTGAGGTAAGTTTGGTTAAGATCTGAGGTTTTTTGAGACCTAAAGTGCCACCGACAAAATTCGTGTACAAAGTCTATGGGATTTTGGTCAGAACTAAAAGAAGGAAGAAGAAGAAGAAGAAGAGAAAAAAAAATCAGAACAAAAACAAGGCCTTTTCCGACGGAGTGTCGGAAAAGCCAAAAACTGCCCATAAGACTAACTGAAAATTCTGTGCCAAGTATAATCTTTATACTTGGGCTTTTACCCACGCCTGTACAGGATGTTAGCTTTCTTTTATCTCAAGATTTACTTTTAGGTGGTGGGGGGGAGAAAATAAGACATGATCTACCACCATCAGGGAACAATTAGTAACTCTTGACTGAATGACTTGTTTTGTACAGTAAAAAAAGTTTAAAACAAATGCAATATTTAGTGCAACATTTTTGTCTGGTAATGAAACAATCTTCTGTTTTCCGAAACGGCCTTTTTAATATATTTTTTTTCTTTTCAGACTATTATTGCCCATAGCATTTGTACAATGTACACGTTTTCTTTTGTACCGGCACTTTGGCTACTTTTATGCTGCCGATTGCCTTTAAACTTGTCAGACATTTAGACCAACTACTCAGAATGTGTGCTGCATTTTTACCTCATGATGACATCATCACATGATTTTTTCAGAATTTTTGAAATTTTAGAATCGTAACATTCTTTTCAATATATCTAGTGAACAAAACAAGATACTTTCAAAAATCTTTTTGTTATAGATTTGGTAAGTCTCAAAGATATGCCATAAAAGGCGAAAATTGTGTGACGTCATGACGTCATCATAAAAAATGTGGGTTTTTTTTAAACGCATATAAAACGCATACAAGGCTCGGTCTAATTTTACTAAATGTATACATTAAATTTTTCTCTACCTAATTCCAAAATTTCATGGCTCACTCAAGTAAGAAATAACAGCCATTTGAATATTTAGACCAAAATCAATTTAACACAAAGGAATTCTGGGAAGGGCAGAAAGCCATGGCTTTCATGTGGCATGCTGTGTATAAAAAGAGTTGATTTCTGGTCGTTTTTCAAGTCGTTGAACTATTACCCATAGCATTTGTACACATTTGTTTTTCTTACAGGCCACTTTGGCTACTTTTAAACTTGGCAGACACTTACACCAACTGCTCAGAATGTGTGCCAAACTTTTACGTCATGATGATGTCGTCACATATGTCATGTGACGTCATCTTAAAGGGGCATTTTTTGGAAGCCATCGATCTACAAAAATACAAGTCCGATTAAGTTGAAAAGTTCACTTTCAAAGTGAACAAAGAAACTGGCAAGAGCGGGATTCAAACCTGCGACCTCCGGGTTACCGTTCCGGCGCTCTACCAATTGAGCTATCTTGAAAAGTTGAAAAGTAATATCTAGGTAGCCCAGTAGGTTTATAGATGAAAATTGGCATGACATTATGATGACGTCATCACGTGTCACGTGACGTCATTTTAAAGGGGCAGTTTTGGAAGCCATATATCTACAAAAGTACAAGTTTGATTAAGTTGAAATGTAATATCTATGTAGGGCAGCAGGTTTATAGATTAAATTGACATGACATTTTGATAATGTCATCACATGCCATGTGACGTCATTTTAAAGGGCCAAAAGTACAAGTCCGATCAAGTTGAAACGTAATATCTAGGTAGGCGAGCAGGTGTATAGATGCAAATTGACACGACATCAGGTGTCACGTGACCCCTCATCTTAAAGGTGCAGGTGTATTTTTCGAATCCATATATCTACAAAAAAAGTACGATTCCAATTAAGTTAAAACGTGGTATCTACGCAAGGTGTTATAGATGAAAATTGACATGACGTCATGATGAAGTCATCACGTGCCACATGACGTCATCTTAAATGTGCATTTTTCGAATCCAATTATATGTATTTAATTTAATTGTATTTTAATTGTATTTTAATTGTATAACTTAAGTTTTATTTATTTAATTGGTGAGCGCATTTGAACATAATATGGAATTTGCGCTCTATAAATTATTATTATTATTATTATTATTTATTATTATTATCTACAGAAGTGCAAGTCCACGAACAAAAACAGAAACAGCCCTGTGTTTGTCCATAAACACAATATTGCTCTGGTTTAATCATTGAATTTTGTACACAAAACGGAAATACAGATTTTACGAATTGTTGGCCGTACATGAGTTCCTGTATGGGTTTATTAGCCCAAAGCACATAATGTAAAAGTCCTTTTGACCAATCAGTTGCCATCAGGATTCTCCTTTATGCAGAGTGTGGGTAACTCAGTACACACATTCAATGTTACACGTACAGTTTGTGCCCTGTCACAATATAAATTTTGGCCTTTGTGTTTGATAAATGTTTAAAATGGGCCACATATACTGTAGTTATTGTGTTCTGCCTATCCATAAAGTAGAAAAATATGCATGTATGTCTGGTTCTCAATCTAGGTGTCACTGACTCAAGATCGTACTCGGAGTTACAACTGGACCGCAGCACAGGGATGCTGATGACGAAGATTGGTTCGGTGTGTGTCCAAGTTGGACCAGGGAATCTTGTACAAGAAACGACCAATGCCATTGTTAACAGTGTAGGGCCCGGTTTGAAGCTAAACGGTGAGAGCATAAGTGACCTGATCGAGAGAAATGACTTGCATGATATTTGAAGGTTTGCATGGCGAAAGGGCAATAGATTATAATAACTGGTTTGCGGTATATAGCACCATGTAATCAATCACTTTTGTGAGTTTGTGTGGTTCTGAAAAGAACCGGAGGGAACTCAACGTTTCTGACAGTATGCTCTGCCCGTCATCAGGAGAATGTGGGATTCCAACGGTGAAGTGTCATTTTGATATAGAGGGTAAAATGCGATTCCATGTCATTTTTATGGAAAAATGCGATTTTGGTCGAGACTAATTCATAAAATTTGCATTTCTCTTATTCCAATGTTTTGTCTGGAATTTCTGCTTTAAAACATGTTTTTTCCAGGCTACATTTAACGGGTGTGATTTCTCCAGATTTTTCCTGATTTCAGGGATTTTTGAGAGACATCTTCCAGATTTTCAGAAGTATTTGTTTACTTTAATTGTTTTTATCGTTCCAAAATGACCTATGCAACCTGAAACAGTCTTCTTTTCATTATAATGACCGTATTTTTTGCAATTTTGAACCGTATCTTTTCGTAGATTTTTCAGCAACGCAATACAAGTTAAGTGCCTGCGGATGTTTCGTGGTTTTTTCATTTTCCTCAAATCTCACCACTGATTTAAAACATAAATGCACTGGATTTTCAGGTATCAAATCTGAAGTTATTATCTACATTTAAGTGCAATTGACCCTTGATTGTAGAAAAGAATGTTTCCTTACTATCCATTTGTCAGTAAAATGTTCATTCTTGGTATATGGGCAAAATACTAAAAAGATGGATCAACTGAACATACAGTTTCTGTGGAAAACTCTGAGGAATCATTTTCCACATTTTTTCAGAAAGTGCAAATTTCCAAAGCATTTTTCTTGCCCACGTCATAAGTTACTATGTCATAAATTGGCAAGGGAAAGTTGTACAAATCTGGGGTTTTTGGTAAAATGAATCTTTATAACACCTCTACAAACTTGCACAAAACTTCTGAAAGCACTGAAGGGTGACATGCGATTCATTCCTCTAGATCAGGTCACTAGTATTGGACATCGATTTAGTTCTATTGGGGCACTGTATCCTAACTGGGTAAATTGCCGTTGAGCCCTAGCTACTATAGGTTTTCCCAGCTATTTCAAAACATTTATCGCTCAAATTCATATTTAGTGATTTTCAAATTCGTCCCAAAAGTCCAGTTTGTGCATTTGTTATTTTCAATTTCGTCAGTGAGCATTTAAATTGAAACTTTGATTGTTCGATTTAATCATTTGATCACTCTATTTTGTCCAATGCACATCAAGTTAGTCCCACCTGTTTTTCAATGCCTTCAATAGCCTTATTCAGAAATCAAATTCGTCTTTGATCAAATCGTTTAATGCTATTGTAAAACAAATTCGTCGGGTGATTTTAACGTGTGCTGCCTTATATAAAACGCTTGCATCGGTCTGTCGGCCTGTTTACATTTCGCCACTGGTCAAGCAAACGGGTCGTAATATAAATTTCGTCTGAAGACAAAATGCCCTGACATTGTTTTAGGCCTATCCACTGATATATACATTTTTGGATCAAAATGTATGTCTGGAAAAGTTAAAAAATTTAGTGTTTACAAAGGAAAGTGAATTAAAGAAAACAAAGAAATAAAGAACAAAGAAAGAGATAAATAAAGAAAGAAATAAACAAGAAAGAATATTAAATATTGTTACAAATATATATAATAACAATCGAACAAAAACGACTAACAGTAAAAGGAGCAAACCAAGATGAAATAGGCCTATATATCCATTAGATTATTTAAATGGAATTATGCGAATTTACTTGGGCAAAGACGAATTTATTCGACCGATTGACCACTGTATGCAGGTCGAGGCGAAATTGAACAATATTTAAAGCGAAAATCAGCAACTAAGTATTAAATTACTTGACCAAAGTTTTAATATGTTTGACCAAATACGAAATTGAAAATAACAAATGCACGAACCAGATTTTGGGGACGAATTTGAAGTTCACTAAATATGAATTTGAACGATAAATGTTTTTAAAAAGCTGGGAAAACCTTTATTAGTGTTTTCAAATGCAAACATTACGAACATTTTATAAACATATTTATTTATTTTTTTTGATTTATTGAGACCAAGGACAAAAAAAAATCATGTGCATTCCCCAACCAGCCAAAATACCCCTTTTGGTTGTTATGTCATTGGAAGTAGAAATTACCTGCAGGAGCATGAACAAAAAAGTTGTGAATATCTACATGTCAACTTGTAATGGTATTTGCAGTTAAATTAATATCTATTTTGGCATTCTGCTAGTTCGCTAAAGTCTTTTTACTTTTCTTAAGAATGAGCAAGGTAATTACAGTTTTAGAAGTGAGAGGAAAACCCCAGAGTATACTTCTAATGAAAACCCATGGAATAAGGTAGGGACTGAGAAGCTGGAGTCGAACCCAGGTCACAGCAGTGCAACACCGGCCTGATACCCCATTTGTTTTATGTAATGCATTCTGGCAATAATTAATGCTATTCCAGTGAGAACAAAAAAGAAATGAAAGTGGTAATGACCTACATGTACCTGCACTGAGTACTGAGATAAAAAGACCAACTTCTGTGTGTGCTATGTATACCAAGAACAAAACACCGTTAATAAAACAAGAACTGCCAATTAGAGTTAGAAACAAAATTAAATGCTCCGGGAAAGATTGTTTCAGCTTTTTGTTTCTAAATCAAAAAACCTGCTGACAAAAGGAAAAATTAGAAATAAAAACTGCCAAGTTGGCCAGGCATGTGTGATAAAATATACTGAAAAAAAATACAAAAACTGATTGGTCTACATGTATAAACAGATTTGCTAGTTCCATCTGCATAAGTTTTTGTATTTTAATCTTGCTTTTTAGGTCCAGTTTCTCATGCAATTCTTACACAAGGAGGACAAAGCATCCTGAAAGAGTGCAGCGATCTTAATAGTAAAGGTAAGGTGAATCAAATTTGTTTCTCTGTAAATAATTTTATTTTTTTTCCACATACACATTGTATTTTCCCATTACTTTATTATGAAATACCTTACTAGACTGTAAGTTAATAGCAATCTCAATCATCTTACTATAATTCCAGGAATCTGTGTCTGTGTGTGTGTGTGTGAGTTTGTATATGCCGGCAATCGTGGACCTAGGACAAAAGAATTCGGGCGTAGACAAAGGGGTCCACGTTTGACCTAACGTCCACGATTGAAAATCGTGTACAAAACCAATGGGAGGCCTTCGGAAAAAGTTAGAGTATATACAAAAGAGGAACAATGGGAGGTCCACGATTGCACCCGTTTACATGACTGGGTGTGTGTGTGTGTGTGAAAATACTGGCAATCGTGGACTAGGTACAAAAGGATTAGGGCATAGACAAAGGGGTCCACAATTGACCGAACGTCCACGATTGAAAATCGTGTACAAAACATATGGGAGGCCTTCCGATAAAAGTTAAAGTACAAACAAAAGAGGGACAATAGGAGGTCCGCGATTGCCGGTATTTATGCACTTGCGTGTGTGTGCATGTACAGGTTCTGTATATATTTCCGAAGATAAGAGGAGAAAGGAAAACAAAACCTTTCAGTCCTTGCAAGTCAAGTCTTTTGTTGAAATCGGTCCTCGCAAGTGGAAATACGTGCTTAGTCTATGGGGTTGGGTTATATTAAAGGAACATTACGAAACACAAACATCGTCCTCGGAAGTATTGGGAAAGTACGACTAACTGTGTGTATGTGTGTCTGTCTGTAATTCGATTATCTCCAGAACCGGGCACTGTATGAAGTTGAAAATCGGCAGGTGTATTGCTCAGGACCGAAGAATGTACGTGCACTGTATATATCTCCGAGGACAAGAGAAGAAAGGAAACGCAAAGAAACCTTTCAGTCCTCGAACGTAGTCTTTTTTGAAATCGGTCCTCGAACGTAAGGATACATGCTTAGTCTATGGGGGTTGGTTATATTAAAGGAACAATAGGAAACACAAAGCATTGTCCTCGGACGTATTGGGGAAGTACGACTGGGTGTTCAGTGTCAAGTTTAAAGTTTGGATGAAAGGTTCTCAAAAAAGCTGCCAAAAAAAGCAGCAATACCGGAGGCCTAGACCCGCAAACGTGGCAGTTCAGACCGCCAAGCACTGCTGCACAATTTGAACGGGCACTGCACTGCACTGTACCGCCACGGGTATAGACCGCCACGCATTAGACGCATGTTACAAAACCAGCTCTTCACAAGAAACTCACTTCCAAAGCTGTGATACACGTGTGGCATGGAAACATACACCCGTGGCTTTTTTTATTAACGAAAGCCAAGCAATTTGTCCGTTTTGAACAGGCACTGCACTAGCTAGTCCTGTAAAATGATGGCACCTTGTGTGTTTTCGTTTTCAAGAAAAGTTAAAATTTATATCAGATTTGTTTAATAGTGCCTTCTATTGACCGAATGTAGTTAGTCCGCGTTGCGTCTAAAATGGGTTAACAATCCAAAAACGGGTGCAAGGTTGCAATTATAGTACAAGTGTGTCACATAGTGTACCGAAGCGACTGGTTGTAACCTGTCAGCTCACGTAGTTATGTGACCAATTGAAAACGATTCCATTTACAAAAATTGGGCTTATTTTACTAGAGGGTGCTATAACAAATCCAGTTAACTGGTGCCCGACGGTTGAAAATGCCTTTTTTTTTCCTGTTTTTTTTTGCCATCCAAAAATGCAAAACTTTGAACAAGTCAGTGAAACGATATTTCCTATAAAATACTGACCCTAACTTAAATCCGCCCATATCTGAAAATTGCAGCAATGACCAATCATGTACACTACATTTAAATAATTATGTGGTTAAAAAACTACTCGGGTCACAGTCAGGTGCTAGTTTATTCTTACATGGGTCATTCCATGTCATTATCCCCCTGTGACTAAAAATGAAAATGTATTTTATTGCAATAAATAGGAAAATGTAGTTGATGAACAGACATTTATAAAAACTGATAGGAGCTGCAGCGAGCTCATGACTTCAGTTTATCAACTCCTTAAGCAAGTAAATGTTAAAAATGCAAATGTGCGACGTCCATGACTCTCATTTGGAAGTGTTTCTATAATATAGCAAGTTTTTTTCTTCTAATTTGTATTTAAATTTAGAGAGTGTTATCATGTTTGTAATATTAAACATGAATTACAGGTTGCAACTTCTGCAAGTTTTTCATGAATGTTTTTTCAAAAAAGTGTGTCCATTTGTGTAACGTGTGACGATCACTTCTAAAGCTCATATCTTGTTAACTGGATCTTTTCTAGAGATTTAGTGTCATGTTAAACACTTGAATGTACCACAAATATGATTAAGCTTCCTGGTATGTTAGAATACTTAAAAACCTAAAGCCCTCCAGGGCATTTTCGCTAGAATCCTGCCAGACACATCAGATTGCATACATGTAGTTTGTCAAATTGACTTGTGTGCAGAGTGCAGCAAAGTGGAGCTGTCAGCACAGATGCACTGTGCTGCGTCTGGCAGGGTTAGGGTTAAACATAGAGATTGGTACAAATGTAACGTCCATATAAATAGTGGAATTGCTAAACCACTCCTACAGTGTATGTGTATCGTCCTTTTTCCCTCTTGTACAGAAAAAAACATTCCATATTTGTGACGTACGTGTCTCAATAAAATGAGCAGAAAGTCACATATGACATGAGTTACACGAAGCTGATTTTGGGAAATTTCATATTTTTACATCCAAAAACCCTTGTTTGTCATATTTTACCATTTTATAACTGAATTTCATCTCAAAATATTGTTTTTGGTTGATGTTATTTTTGCACCTAGAGTATAATTCACACTGGCAATTCACTGATTTTGAGCTTCATTTTCTCCAAACAAGTGGTCATGAATGAATCTGACATCTATTTTCAAAAGGTTGTAGTGTGGGCTAGTGAGCTACAGCAACACATGATACATCAAGTTCAAGCTTATAATTTGTACTTTCAGAAATACCAAAATTTCAATTTTCAAATTTTGCTGCTTATTACCACCTGGGGCCAATTTCATGGAGCTTCTTAAACACAAAATAAGCTTAAGCACAAAAAACCTTGCTTAACCCTGCCAGACGCAGCACAGTGCATCTGTGGTGACAGCTTGACCTTGCTGCACTCTCCACACAAGTCAATGTGACAAAGGCCTTTTCACACTACGAAAAATCTCGGTGTTGGACCTGGGTCCGACTCGTGTTAACTAGACTGACCTTTTCACACTGCACCATTTCAACACGGCACTGACCCGTGTAGAGCGCTCAACCCGGGTTGAAACTCAACCCTGCTCGGGAGGTGGGTTGAGAGCTCTCGACCCGTGTGGAGAAGTTCGACCCGTGTTGAAAGTCGTAGTATGAACACCTCCGGGTTGAGTTCAAACCATGTAAACCGTGGATCGGAGTGTACATGCAGGGCACCACATACTAGGCTGTTCAATATGACGATATTTCCCGATATTTCGGTATTATGTTACTTTTTGTAGCGTTTATGGTTTCTCCAAGTGTGTATTAATTAAGTGTGGATTAGTCTAGATTACCTTGCTCAAAATTATTTCCAATAAATTTGATTGCAGAATAGTACATAACGTATATGGAGGAATAAAAAAAATACATTCTGTACTAAATGTGTCGTTTCTTTGATCGTTTTCTAAACCCCGACATGACTTATCCGTCATCTCCGCGCCGTATGTGTGGGTGCATGCGTATTCCATCGTTAGTGTAGTCTTGGTCAAGTGCAAACAACCGCATTGAATGCTACCGTATTTTTCCCAGTGTACAATGTACGTACATGCAGCTAAACGTGTTGCGAACTTCGTCTCGAAAAAAAGGCTACTGAGACATGAGGGGGGCCGGGGCCGGGGCTAGAACAATTGTTCAATATAATGGAAAACCCCAAAAGTGCATCTGCACGTTGCTTTGTTGCTAGCCTTGGTCAAGTGCAAGCAACCGCATGCCACTGTCTTATTCCCAGTGTACAACGCAGCGCCCAGTATGGGCAGTGGGCAAGAGTGCGCGAACTGCACATGCGGCATTGCGCATGCGTGCACCTGGCATGCATTCATTTTAATCGTGTGCATGCTGGATACTTTTACCTCCGATATGTCGGAAAAAATGGGCCCCCAAATCAGACAAAAGATTGACATGGAGTAAGGAGGAGGTGAATGCTATATGGGCTGACAGCTCCATCCAAAGCCAGCTCGACGGAACGACCAGAAAAAATAAGGGTTTTGTCAAAATAAGCGAAGCGTTGATGGCTGCCGGGTTTCCAACTCGATCCGTGTTGAACGGCCGGCCGTGTGTGTAGTGTGAAACGATCGCACAATACACGGGTCAAAACGTTACACGTGTAGCGAAAATGCTGGTGTTGCGTCAAGTATAGTGTGAAAAGGCAGCGTAATTGACCCGTGTTGAAATTTTAAGAAGTCTACACGGGTCGGACCTGTGTAGATTTCGACACAGGTCGAATGTACATAGTGTGAAAACGCGTAACGGTATTCAATCTGATGCGTCTGGCAGGGTTTCCAGCCAAAATACCCTAGAGGGTTAGGGTTAATTAATAAAATCAGGCTAAGCAAACAGCCAAATACCAGTCACAAGCAGTCACCCCTGTTTTGGGGTACCAATTGCAGGTCACATTTTGTTTATTGCTTGTAACATCTTCTGAGCATAAATGCTTATGTAGAATTGAAGCCCCATTAGACTATATATCTGCCTTAATTGGCGGTTGTATGAAGTAATGTCACAGTTAGGATGCTATCATTTTGTTTGTCACAATTAGCACAAGTTCGATCAAATAAAATTGGTTCACCAGCATTGCGGCAAGTTACTGTCACTTTTCATAGTTCTTTACGAGCAATAACCCGCTGTGACCATACCCTGAAGGGTGGTTCCAGAATGTAGTCTATAGACATGGTCGACTGCCAGTGTTTTGTTAAAATTAGCCCAACAGTGGTCAACTATAGTTAACATAGTCCTTGATCGAGCTTGCCCTTTGTTGTTAACAGTGCAGGTCTGTACATATATGATTTTTGTTATTATATCCAAATTTTCTGGACCAAATTTTACACTTTTCATAAAACAATTGCACCCCTAAATGAAAAATGAAAAAGTGGACCTTTTTTAGAATTGGGGGGAGGTGCCCCTCCCCCACAACAAAGGCCTGCAGTGCGTACAGTACGCCATGGTGATCAGTGTGCTGGTACTTGGTGTATAACTGCATGTGTGTACAGTTCCCAATTACAAATTATCACATATTCGGGCCTCGACCTTTACAGCGGCTACCAGTGGCAATGGCCGCTGAAGCCCCAGCGAATTGCCGTGATGCCCTTTTAAAAAACACATACGTTACGGCCACGTTGGCCGATGTGCCCTTTTCCATTCCATTCCATTATATTATGTACTCGAAAGTTGTATTAATATTGTGATTATGAAGGTCTTCAAGACAGGCAAGAGCAACGTACACTGACTTATTGACAAAATTGTTTTGTTACGTACCGTTACAGGCTGGCCATCGTGCGCGTGCAACATGCATTGATTACACGCGTAAGTGGAGAACGTGGCATGGCAACCATATCAAACGTAGCCGAGTTGTATAATACTAAGAACACAGCATGCAGTAGACTACTCTCAATGTGATCTTTAGTACGTAACCTCTGATCAAGTCTCAAAGAATTATTACAACTGTAAGCACGTGTATGCAAGGGATCACTGCACAAACCCGCGCCTTGAAAAAGGCTATCCCAAAGATGCACATGCGTAGGAAAGTGCATTAAGTCATCAATAAATTACAATTTTGAAAATGGCCTTGTTGGTGCCCTTTCAGTTGGCCTCGGTACCCTTTTTTGGGGGAGCCTTTGAGGCCAATGGGCTTTGCCCCTATCTGAAGCTTAAGGTTAAGGCCTGCATATTGTATCTAAATGTTAGAGTGACAAATTGAAGGCATTAATTGTTATGAATTTAAACCAAACAGAAGAAAACCATTCTTCTCAACAAGTCAAAATAATAGTTTTCTTTTTAGTAGTTCCCCAATGAAAATAAAGCAGTCTTCAGGATTATGGGACGCAGCACCCTTGCGGGCTTTCTCATTTAAGTGTTTCTGGTACAATACAAATGCTTAGGTGTGCAGATATCTATACAACAAAATGTGTAAGCATATTTATTTATTTTTTTGTTAACCAGGCCAAAAGAAACTAGTTTATGTCACGGGTGCTGGAAATCTACAGTGCAGCAGTATTTTTCATGTTGTTACGCCCCAAACGCCTGAAGAAATCAAAACAGTTGTGTCCATGACACTGCAGCTTGCTGAAGAAAAAAAACTGAAGTCAGTTTCCTTTCCTGCTGTAGGCACAGGTAAGTTGTTGAAGCCAGTCTGTGAATTTCTATGTTTTGGAGGTTATTTTAATTTTCACTAGTTTCATCAAATTCGATAGTTTATAGAACTCCGACAGGATTCCATACGTACTGATTCCTTTGGCTGATGAGTCCATTAACAGCAGCCATACCTCTCTGCAGCCACAACTGACATGATAAAGAGCAGGTCATCACTCTTCCATCCCCTAGGGATTTTTTATTTTCAAATAATTTAGTATTCAGTTATTTAAAATGGGGTTTGACCAAATGTTCGAATATTCGATAGGCTTACTCATCAATCATGGTTTTTTTATGCAGTCGTCTGCAACTGCATGCCGCAACTGCATGCTGCGCCGGTAAAAAGTTGCACGCAAAGCATGCCGGTGTTTTACATGCAGCAATCAATATTATGTGCTGCCCAATCAACATTTTTTTGCAAGCGCCGTACGGGTACATATATGATGTTCTGATAAGAAACCAAACTCCAGCCTGCATATTTGCAGTATTTTATAATTGTGAAGGGTTTAAAGGACATAAACTTTCGTCCATAAAAAATTTACTGTTGACAAAAATGTGGCATTTCACACTGCTAAGTGCCGTAATTTTCCTATTAAAATAGCATCAGAGTTGTACATATATTTTTCGAATATTCCAACCGGCAAAGACACTTTCGAATATTCGGTACTTCGGGACAGCCCTAGATATTATCCCCTTATTTACCGACATACATTGAATATTTCTCTCTCTTGATCATTTTTACAGGTCAAGCTGGTCAAACTGTGGATGCCTGTGGGAATGCCATGCTGACAGCTATCGGTGAGTTTGCAGTCAGGAAGAAACCTCGGCACCTGCACCTGATACGCCTAGTCATCTTCCAGGCAAGCATGGTCTCCGGGTTTGAGGACGCATTGAAAAAGGTAGTTGGAACATCTTACAAGAAGCCTAGAGGCATGGGTAAGTGCCAAGTTTTGTTATGTTTCTGACTTTTGTTCTGTTGTGCCCCGCAATGTTTCACCCTTATGTTTTTCACCGAGAAGTTGATTGTAAGATTGTAAAGATATGATACAGATTGGTAGAGCTAACAATACAGTTGCAGGCAGTGTTCATATTTGCTGTGATTTAACATACATGAAATAATAAATCTATGAAAGTTTGAGCTCAATTTGTCATCAAAGTCACTAGAAAATAGTGAAAAACCATTGTTTTAACATGTTTAACAGTGATTTTGTGCACTTTCATACATGTATGTGCTATTCCGATTGTTGAAATAGGCCACGTAATTTTTTAAGGTCTTTAGATTCAGTTTTCGTCAAGAGGGTTGGTACTTGTATCTTTAAAAAAGAAAAAGGAAGCTTTAAGATTAAAACTAATCACAGCATTTTTTATATAACCAAAGCTATATACCTTTAACAATTGTACATTCGAAAAGCCCTTTTTTATCATATAAGTTTTAAAACTGAATTTATCCTCAAAATATCTTTGCGATAGGATTTATTTTTGAACTCTGGTGAAAGTGTGCACAGTGCACAAACTTTGTGCTTCATTTCTCAAACAAATAAGTTCATGACTGATAGCTTTAAAAGGTTATATTGTATCAGCAATGACCTACAGCAAACACACAATACATCAAATTAAAGCTCATTGCATGTACTTTAACCCTAACCCCCTCGCCCCTTACTGCTGGGAACCATCCTCAATGCTCCAAAATCCTCCTGTGCTTCAATCACCATTCATCCTCAATCCTCCGGTGCTTCGATCACCATTCATCCTCAATCCTCCAAAATCCTTTGCTTCAATCACCATTCATCCTCAATCCTCCAAAATCCTCCTGTGCTTCAATCACCATTCATCCTCAATCCTCCAAAATCCTCCTGTGCTTCAATCACTGTTCATCCTCAATCTTCCAAAATCCTCCAAAACAACATGAGGATTTTGGAGGATTTGAGGATGGTTAGGGTTAATACCACAATCTCACATTTGTGACCCTCTCCAGAAAAAGGTGATATGAGTCGCACTATGCATTTACGTGTAATGGCCCTTTCAAGTTAAGAAGGTAAACAATTTCGTCCAAATTCAATTTTTGTTTTTGTCTTTAATGCCATCTTTAAACTTCTGAAGTTTAAGGTTCGGTGCACAACAATGTTCATTTCAGTGAATAAAGTGACAAATTTTTGTTGTTGAGTGCATTGTTCCATTGCATTGTATTAGAATTAGCTATTTCAAAGCCTGTTTTCTCTGTTGTGCAATTTGAACTCCATAGAACTAATTAATATGCAAAAGCGCAATATCTCCAGAGCGGAAATTGGTTTATCATGTACCAAATAAAAGCTTACTTTGTGGGCTTTCCAAACATACATAAAACAAATTTTTCATATTTTGCGACATAATATACCTTTTTCCAGAGCAGGTCACATTTTAACTTTTGCGGTTTTCCACCTGTTTTGTGGGGCCAGGTCATATTTGTCAACAATAGATAGTGCGAGCTTTGAATTTACCAGAGAATCATGGGTAATGTGTGAAGGAATATTGTTTTCAGTTTCCATTGTCCTTGCAGGTTGTCAAAATACTTTTAGTCTAAAAGCTAAATTGCCAAAACAGAATTAAACAGACAACCTGTACTTAATGAATCAGAGTGATATTTCATGAAATAAAGATTTGCATTAAAAGATTCCTCCCAGTTGCATTGTAAGCAAAGCCAAATGAAATTGGCAGCTCATTCCTTGTTTTGTCAACAATAAACATTTGTCAAAGTTGTCGTGATCAAGGAAATAGACAAGAAAGCAACCAGTGACTTATGGCAGTTCTTTGGGTCAAGGGAGGCAAAATTGCAAATGTTGTTTGAAAGGTGAACCAAAAATTAAATTGAAAGAAATTGCTGGGATACTAAGTGTGTACATGCAGCTGAGCCTGGTAATAACTGATTCTGAATACCAAATTAATTACTTTGCGTACAGGTTTAATCTGGGAAGAAAGCTTGTGATAAAAATATAAGCAACCATGAGTACAGTAAATTTCAAATGTCTATTTTATGTTGCCTGTGCATAATGTGCTTTCTGACACGCTGCTAGGTAGTGTGTATCATATCGGAGTGCAGACTGTTTTCAATGGAGGAATAACTTCCTCCGATAGTTCAATGTACTCCTGGTGTGAACCAAAGGAAAACATAGAAGTCCAACAAGAAACTCTGTGGACATGGTGAAGTGGTGATTTAGATCACAGCTGAGAAAATGTGTGCTTGTTCTCTGTCGGTCAACAGATTTTGCAAAATCTGCCCTGTCTGCCTTCTCGAGTGGAGTTGCTGGTAGTGTCCCTACAGATGAAGAAGACCAAGAAGAGCTTCAAGAATCAATGATTCTGAATATCTATGCCATGGACTTGTCTTCAATTAAGAGAGCTGTTGATAAGATTGATCAGTTCCAAGACGAAGAATTCACATCAGAGGTATGTAATCATTGTTTTGTATTGGCAGTGAGTAGGTCTACTTTCATTCGTCATCAACTACATGTATTCTTACACCAAAACGTAGCTCATTATAGCATAAAAGTTAACTGCCAGTGGCCATAGTTTCAGAAAGATTGAGGACAAAAAAAGGAACATAAAATTGTAGCCCACAAAAAAATAAGCAAATACAGTAGATCTTCGCTATAATGAACACTGCTATACCGAACATTCAGCTAGAATAAGCATCCTCTTTCGCTCCCAAGTTTATGTATTCATGATGTTCGTTATAATGGCTTTCTACATGTTTGGAATGAATGGACATTCTGATAATACTCTGTCACCAAGAATGGATTGAGGGGACCAACCTACATGTAGCCCATACTCCCTAAAAAACCACAAAAAAATAAATAAAATAATTACTTTTTTCATAATAATAATGGAAACATATGTTATGCCTGTGGATGTGTACTTTATACTTAAAGGTCACAAAAAGGGCTAAAATGCACTAATCTTTGAAAGCCAGCTTAATGGCTCTTGGCTACTGAGTGGGTGAGTAGCGTTTGTTTCTTTGTCACTGGGTGAAAAGCAAAATAATTATGTCGAGGAAGATGTCTTTCATTCGCCCTGTAAAGTAGACGATTTTTAAGCACAGATGCTAATAATGCCCACATTAGCTTTTGGCAAATTTAAGCGGTAAAGATCGTAACATCCTTTATACTCTTTGTGAAAGGGTTTTTAAGTAGGTTTTAATAATGGCTAAAGTTTGTTTGTTTGTTTTTTGGTTTTTTTGGTTTTTTTTAATATCAATAAAAACTACTAAGCCTCTGCCTCAGAAAAAAAGTGTTTGTATTTGCTGTACCTTCTTTGCTTTTTGCGTATTTCCATGTAAAAAATGAAACCAGGGGGTTTGTCCAACGTTTGACCTAAACAAGCCTGAATGAGCACGAAGATGACTTCCATCTGTCGCACTCGTCAACGCTCCGTTCGGGCTGAAGAGTAGCCTAGTTAAAACCCTAAACTTTAGGGTCTGGGGAGGTCTAGCAAGAAAAAACACAAGGACAGTGCATGTGAAAATGCTATGTACATACAACCAATTCAATATCTTTGATGTATATATTGTTGCGGAAGAGTCAAATCGAATCGACAAAAACTTTGTCGTATCTCATTCAATCGATTGATATGAAGTCAAAAGTTAGAATACTTCCATTTGGTATGATCTTTTTTCTCTAACATTAATAATCATAATCTTAATTCCTATTAAGAGCAAACAAGAAAACTCAAGAAGTCGGTGGCGAAGGGCAACACAACAAATTTTATTTTGGCCTAAGGGTAGATTGAGTATACTCTTGGTAAGTGGGATGTCATTTGGAGCTGGAATTTGAGGATGAATGGTGATTGAAGCACAGGAGGATTTTGGAGGATTGAGGATGAATGGTGATTGAAGCAAAGGTTTTTGGAGGATTGAGGATAAATGGTGATTGAAGCGCCGGAGGATTTTGGAGGATTGAGGATGGTTCCTAGCAATAAGGGCCTAGGGGGTTAGGGTTTTAATGTTAGAGAAAAAAGAACAGAGTAATTATGAGTTTAAATAATAATACATTTTATATATTTTTAAGAAAAGGATTAACAGAATTCCACAGCTCAGGCCCTTCATGTTTTACAGGTTTTTAGTAGGACAAGATAGCTCGGTTGGTAAAGCACTGGTATGGTATTCCAGAGGTCACAGGTTCAAATCCCACTCCTGCCAGTTTTCTTAGTTAACTTTGAACATTCATTCAAATTACCTAAGTCAGTTGTTTGTTTGATGATATCTTTTTCATTCTGGCCTTATCGGTTGTTACTGTCCTCACCCCTCCTGCTCTTATTTTTGCTCTTATTTTTAACAAAAGAAATATTAAAAGAAAAAGATCTTCTTTTGCAAATGTAAATGCTTTTTTTCATTCTATTTGTTTACAGCGAAAGCAAGATTCTCTTGGGATGATAGACAAAATGACTGATGAACACAGAGCTGAAGTCAGGGCCATTGAGAAAAAGTACAATGTATGTAACCGGTTTTCCTTTCCCTTTCTTCAAATTTGATATTTAGCTGTTAACAGACAAATTTAACTTTAAACATTTTCCAGTTGTGAAAATATGGAATTCTAGAGTCAGAAAATATATATTCCTGAAATGGTCAAGTCCAAGAATCCGTGCATGTTATTTTTTAGTGTATGGGGCATTAACCCTCTTGTTAGTCACACCCGACTAGGCACCCAGAAGGCATAAAAAGCTGCAGCAACTCTGCATCACATCACTCACACTCCTGAGGACGGACGGAGCACACTGTCCGAAACGTCGAGTTACACACTCACCCTGGTTCTTTTCAGAACCACACTTCTTCCTAGAAGAGATTTATTTCACATGGTGTTGCCCGCAATCCCAGTCTCTCTCATACCTCTTGTTAGTGTCAAAATGTCTGAAACATAACCCTATTGTTTCAGACTTTCCTGGTTCATAGTGAAAGTACTTTGGAGCGATGGTCTGATGAGTTTGGGGGACTAAATTCCTAGACAGACTCTTGTCATATTCGTGTTCTTATTCTCCTCATATTTCTTCTCTTGTTATTGTCATATATGGACGATTTTTGTAATTCTTAAAGCGTATATTTAGAGCATTTGGATTTGTTTATTTAAATAAGAATTCCAATTCGCGGTTTAAATTTGTTGCCAAACAACCTGAACTGAACTCCATTTTCTCATGCTATATGCATTGTTTTTTTTGGAACAGGTGCATGTAGAATTTTCCACAGGAAAAGCAAAGCACACTCAAATCGAGGGGCGTGTCGTGAATGTTAAGGATGCCTTTTGCAGTATTCAAGAGCTCTTCACAAAAATGATAAAGGAGGAAACCGACAAACAACAACGTGAACATTTGTTCAAAGAAGTAAGTGAAAAATAATGTACTGGGAAATACCAAATATTAGTAAGGGAATAAATATGTGCTGGGCCGGTTTTAAACGGGTACTTGATAATGACCTGAGCCCAGCACATATTTATTCCCATTCATAAAATACCTTTTTGTATAATTAAGCAAAAACCACCGAAAATTATAAATTTCCACTGATTTTGTTAAAAAAAAATTTACCTTGGTTTGTAAAACACCCCTTCGGCTATTTAATGGTTCGTGCCACGCGCGAGTAGTGGTAAACATTTCCTTTGAAATTGACGCGCGTGCGACGCGCTCGCCAGGTGGTACAGAACCATTGATCTCGTTTAGACGCGGTGTCCTATCCAGTCTATATAATGGAGATCAATGTACAGAACACAGCAGTGCCGGTGTAGTGTGAAATTATGGACTCTAAATACAGACGCATCGGTAGTATCGCGCTTGCGTTATTAGGAGAGTGACTGGTAGCTCGAGTGTTCAACCAATAAAATGGACCAGATTTTGTAGGACTCTACATTTTGTGTGACACCGGAAAAAAACAACTTCCAGCCGTGTTTAAACAACCGTTTAAACACACCCATGTGACAGGCTCTCGATAAATAGGGAGTGTGAAACTCGCTGAGGCATTTATGAATGTAAGACTTTTGGACTTTTCCGACAGCTTAAATACTCTTAACTGATGAAGATTAGTTTGCAGACGAGAGGAATTTTTTTATTAAAAAAAAAAAAAGGTTGTTATTTTGAACCATTTATCCTGTTTCGCGAAAGCTCATTATGTATGTAAATGTATGTACGTGACCCCGTGACGTACACGTGTAGAGTCGATTGATGCTACAGCCAAACACTATGCATGTACGTACGTGGAGTTGATGCTGCTGGAAGAGTTTTGGTCGACATAACTCCTCCGTTTCCCCGTCTATTATTTTAGTATGAGCATGGTTCTGAGATAATCATTATGCCCGGATCGTGTGTAGTTGGGGGTTGCACGAGGAACAGCGACAAAAATCCTGACCTAACCTTCCTGCGATTCCCAGTGCTGAATGGAGTTCAAAGGCGACAGTGGGTTCGCTTTGTAGACAATACAATATCTGATTTTCGGCTGTCGAAATGGTCAAAAATATGTGCACCTATTTGTGCAGAACATTTCGCCAAAGACTGTTTTGATGATAGTGTTAGTATGAAAACTCAGCTGGGTTTAAAGGCACAATTCAGTTTGAAGGCTTGAGCCATTCCAACTCTAAAGGCACCGAGCATTCCAATCCTGTCCCGGACTCACGCGCACCAGACCACGACGACGTTCCCTGCGGTTGCCGGCTCGAGCAGCCGGAGCCCCGGCCGTCTCCCTCCCTGTCCACGCTCACTTGACTCAACATGCATTGTACACGTACGGTACCGTAAATTGGCTGCGTGCAATTGAGTCTGGTACCTTATAACAGAAATTGTGTGTATAGTTCTGAGAAGGTTCGGGTCCTTATGAGGGCTACATAAGCAAAGTCGCCAGACTAGAGTATAGAATCAGCTCACACACAACCTCGTTACCATGGGCACGATCTTGCGGCGCTATGTTTTCCCACCATGCATTGCTCGATCCTAACCCCTGGAATTGTGTAATTACCATATCCCACATAGTGGGATATGGTAATTAGGACTGCAGTCGATGTGTTTAACGCGCGACGCAGTGTTTTTAGTGGGAAGGTTTTATTTGTAGAATCAATCTTTTGGAAGGATGAGATTAGCTCCTAATAATGATGCCTAATGTATTGCCCGCCTGACGTTAAATCTAACACTGCACTGAGTAGTAGTAACAGCCGGCCTGGTGGGATCGGGAGGAAGGAAAAGTATGACGACCGTCATGACCGTTTCCGCCCATTATCGCCGGATGTCAGTTGTGTAATTTTCAAAATGTTTTTCTCAGCTGTTTTCGCAAATTTGTCAAACCTTTCGATGCATCTTCTGCAGCGGCGGCAAACACTGTCATTGAGAATGAGCTGCTTTCTTGAACTGGATAAATGAGTAAATTTACTATCGATTGGAATAATTTTGATTTTTGGCCTCGACTCGAATTTATAATATGTGTGCCTTTTCTATCTCTGTTTAAACATAAAATACATGTATTTCCTGACCAGAAAAAAATCCATATCGTTTATCGTAGCCACCAAGACTAGTGGCCTTGTCTTGATAATGGAAAAAAAGTGCTCGGAGTCGTTTTGCTGATGTGACGTGACGTGACGAACAGGATGTTAACGCGGGCGCGAGCGCACACAGGGCGTTCAACATTCGGATTACGCGCGCGGTTCACTTTCAGTACATACATATTCATTTCGAATAGCCAGTCAGCGTCGTTTACGTATTCCACACGGCCAGGGGTTAGTGAAGGAACGCACACGCGCCCATGGAGTCGAGGATGGCTCACACACAACTCACCGCGCAGGTCTTAATATATGCCGACTGCAAACAAAGGAAAGTATGACTCATAACTAGCTTTTCATCAAGAACAATCCTACAACCGCAATTCTAAATGTGTCTCACCAAGATGTCAACACTTTAAAATATGTTTACCGTAGTGTTACACCTGAATCATGTGCAAAAAGCACAGCAATTAATACTAGCCTTAGACAACAAAAATACGTACAGACTCTACGTAAAACATTGTTGTATAATACAGTGATGTCATATGTTTCTACACGTATACGTCATCACTCGCGCGATACGGCACGCAGTTGACCTCGGCCTTTTCTGAATCGAGTCGAAGTGGCTCAGAAGGAAAAGGCTGAAAAACATTTTTTTTTTTTTTAGAATCATGAAACTTGTTACATTAGTTTTGGGGAGGCATAAACTATCAGATAAGTCCAAAAAATTGCCGTTTTAGTTGGTCTTTAACATGATTGCACCTTTTAATATAAATATAATATTACACGTAATAAATCTTCTTTTTTTTGGTCCACTTGCTTTTCTCGTCTATGAACTGCTTAACTGCGATACAAGCTGGTTGCCAGGCAGTCTAAATAAAGTTACACTTGGACCAGCTAAATTTAGATGTATTTGTATGGTGGGTGAAAATTATTTCATCTGATATAATTTGAGGGCGTTACCAATCAGGAACAGAATTTAGGGCCAGTTTTTCAGGGAAAAGGAATCTTTCTTGATCAACCCCTACCCATAAAAATCCTCAGTTTCAAACAGAGATGAAAGTGCACAAAGATTTTTTTTTTCAGTGTAATTGGTTTTTTCAAAGACAGACATTATCTCTAGAATACCAAAAATGTCATCTCTTTGGTTGTATATCCAAGATCTGAGCGTATAAATTTTATCATAGTTTGTAATATTTATGGCAAAATGTGACAAGACACAGGGATGCAGTAGAGTCCATCACAAGCCCCTGCAAGTCCATCACAAGCCCTCCAGTCCGAAAGGACTTACAGGGACTCGACTTCAACTCTGACAAGAGACAATACAGCACAGCACAGCACAAAACGAAACCAAACAAAACAGGAAGCTTTGACATCTGAGTCTCTCGCATTCGTTAACCATTTCCTTTATGTTACTTTTAACAAAGCATCAATGTTAAAACAGCCTTGTTCAACACAGTACTAAAGGCCTTTTCACACTATGTACGTTCGACCCGTGTTGAAATCTACATGGGTCCGACCCGTGTAGACTTCTTAAAATTTCAACACGGGTCAATTACGCTGTCTTTTCACACTACTCAACGCACTTACTCAAAGTGTAATGTTTTGACCCGTGTATTGTGCAATCGTTTTACACTACACACACAGCCGGTCGTTCAACACGGGTCGAATCGGAAAATCCCCCATACTGCATTCTGGTCATTCCGTCGAGCTGGCTTTGGATAGAGCTGTCAGCCCAAATAGCCAACATAGCATTCACCTCCTCCTCACTCCATGTTGGTCTTTTGTTTGATTTGGGGCACATTTTCTCGGACATATCGGAGTAAAAAGAATCTCGTGAAAGTAGCATGCACAATAAGCCAGTTCAGTATTCCAATTCCATCTTGACAGCTTCTTTTTGGGCTAAACATTTCATCGTATGCGTGCAAAAGCATAGCGGGTACCAGCAAATGTAACCCCGTGCGTACGGATGACGCCTGTGGATGCAAAAAAACAGTGTCACCAGGCCGGATGGATGACGCCACTGGCCACTGTTTGTGCAGTTTCAATCCATTGTTGGATTATTGTGTATGTCATGCTTGACTGCACAAACATATTGTGGCGGTTCAATTTGGCTGCCAGAACCGCTACGACACCCCGACGTCTCCCGTAAAATACCGTGCCCAAGGGGTTAAAGAGATCGTCCTGTTCTGAAGTAACATTTTTCCAAAAACGTTTGGACAGCAAAGTGTTTTCAGGGGTCTTGTGTGTCCAAACTTTTTTGTCCAAAAGTTTCCATCATCTTTTCGATTGCACGAAAAATTGCACAGAATGCATATTTGGTTACCACCTCCCCCATAGACTTGTGTGTATTTATGTGCCACGTTTGTCCCGAGAAAAAAATCGTCAAATCTTGAGCGCACATGCGCAGTTGGAATACCGAACTGGCTTATTGATATGAACGCGTGTTACATGTATGGTGGGCGTGCATGCGCAATGCTGCAGGTCCGAAGTTATTTGTTCGTTCGTTGCTGCAGTGTACTAGTGGTGCTGTGCAAGCACTCGCACTCCGATCCGCGGTTACATGAGTCGAACTCAACCCGGAGGCGTTCACACTACAACTTTCCACACGGGTCGAACTTCTCTACACTGGTCAGTGCTGTGTTGAAATGTTGCAGTGTGAAAAGGTCAACACCAAGATTTTTCGTAGTGTGAAAAGGCCTAAAGTAAAGACATCTGCACTAGCAGGCAGGAGGTCATTGGTTCGAGTCCTGCCCAATTTTACGATACAACCTGGGAAGCGACATTGTGGGGATCACTTAATGTCGCTTCCCAGGTTGTATCGTAAAATTGGGCGTATCCCATAGCTATACGGTAGGGCTGGGCGATACGGCGATAAAATCGCGATGATGCGATATTCGCCGCCCAAAAATCGAAATCGGCTACATGATTTTTTAAATCGAAAAATCAAGATATCGCCGATATCGTTTTTAAAATCGGCGATTTTTTTCGGAACCCCCATTTTCCCTTTAAAAATCGGCGATACTTTCTTTTCACCAGCAGATTCGCTAAAATTTATTTCATTTAGTTTTCATTATTTGTTTTACGTTCCTGTGTTCGCGCTGTTCCGTGCGAAATTACGGATTTAGTTCCGATTTTAATAGCAGCGTGGTTTGACCAGACGTACATGTACGTGTCTTTGAGCTTCTTGTGTACGTACTCAATCACACAAGATCAAAATCATTGATCACGATGGACATTGTACATGTGCATTGTACAACACATGCGCCGCACTTGTTTGCCTTTTCTCAAGGCGCATTTCGCTTCGCGTTGCACTTGCACGTGCATTGTACACTGGGAATTTTAAGACGGTGGCATTCAGTGCGGTTGCTTGCACTTGACCAAGGCTAGCAACAAAGCAACGCGCACGCGCAGATGCGCTTTAGGGGTTGGAGTTATTGAAGCAATTGCTCTAACCCCCCAGGTCTTAGTAGCCTTTCCTCAAGGCGAATTTCGCTTCGCGTTGCGCGTGCACATGCATTGTACACTGGAAATAATACGGTTGAGCTTTCAGTGCGATTGTATGCACGCACACATGTGCGCTGTATAATGAACAGTGCCGAGAAGTTTTGTCGGGGTTTAGAAAATGATCAAAGAAACAACACATTTAGTACAAAAGGTATTTGTTTTTATTCCTCCATGGTTCATCACACGTTACATGTACATGGATGTGCTATTCTATCGTCAAATTTATTGGAAATAACTGGAATTTCAAGCAAGGTAATCTTGACTATAAATCCACACAATAGGACAACTTCAAGTGAACGCTGCGAAAAGCAATATCACGATATTCTTCGGTATATCGAACTCCCCGATATTCCGGTGCTTTTTAAGAGGCCGATATGATTTTCGATATGAAAAAAATATTGAGATATCGGGAAATATCGTCATATCAAACAGCCTTTAGAACGGCTTTCAAAGTCAAACAATGCCTGGCGACAATGGGGCCCGGCGATTATGTAGTTACGAACATCGCGGGTAAAAAAATCAACTACGGAAAAAATCAATATCGTCAGCCCTACTATACGGCATTCTGGGTTGATGACTTCTGACTAGTGCCCCTCGAACAAAGACAAACTGACAATTTGAGAGACCACCAACATATAGGGCAAGATAGCTCAGTTGGTAGACAGCCGGTACGGTATTCCAGAGGTCTCAGGATCAAATCCCGCTTCTAGCGGTTTTCTTTAATTTGAAAATGTATTCAAATTTACCTAGTCAGTTTTCCATGTGGTTTGTTTGACAAAAAATAAACTAATGTGAGACCTAGCTTACTATTAACCCATGTTTTATGATGTGTTTTCTTGTCCAAAACCCCGACTTACTTGTGGTGTATTTAGCTTATGAGTTTACCTGGGCTCCCCGTCATTTTCTTTCACATTAACGGCACATGATAAACAGAAATCGAGTTTAGCGCACTGTGGGTAAAATACGGCGATGGGCTTTGCTGGTAGCAACATGATCCCCGGTCGTGCCTTGACTTGCTGTTGCAAAACAAACGGGTCGCGACCATTGTTTGCAGGGTTCGGGTTATTTTTCAGGCTCAATTACAACGATTGCTAAATGTTAGTTGTGAAAGTAAAAGACTGAATAGAAAACTCTTAATGTAATATAATGAAACTATTTCACATGTCTCAGTGTTTTCTTTTCAATATTTTGAAATGTTATGCTATCATCCCCGAGTCCCTCACCCTTATTAAGCCTATAATAGCAGCCCTTAGGTAAAAATGAAATATTTTAAAAAGCGATGTAATTGTTTAGCAATGGAGTGTAAGATAAATTTCGCAATGCAACATTATTCGTTCACAGCATTGAGCGGCAACATTGCCGACACGTGATGAGCTGTTCTAATAATAGCCTGGGATTTCCTGGTCATTACTACTCATGGCAATAGCTTATACATGGCACGTGATCATTTCAAATTAAAACATTGACAAGAACGGGATCGGGGCTTGCAAAAGAACAATGTTTATTGTTTTAAATCATAAATGACCTTAACTATGAACGTTAAAATGACCAGGAATTTAGTTTTATATTTAACAGTGAATATTATAGTAAGGAATTTATTTTCTTTAGCAGGAATTACAATGCATTTCTTGAGCCCCAAAAAAGTTTCAAAAATCAGACTTCACGTCCGCATTTCAATAATATAAACAGAAAAGTTTGACCTGTAGTCATTTATTTACCCAACTCGTAACTTGCTTTTGTAAACAATTTGTGTAGGAGTTTTATTTTGACGACATGTCAACAAGACTAATCGCCAAGGACAACAGCCCTAATTAGAACTAGTGTTGTGATGAGCATGGATGCACTCAAAACAGAAAACCTAAAAATGAAGATATGCTTTGCGGAAAATGTCAGTATGGCTTGTTGACGCAATATTACAGATTAGCAGCTAACTTTATTATGTCAATCTGCCACATGTCAATTTTTCTGCAGATCATAAGTACAATAGTACAGGTACAAGATGTTTCCATAATATTTGTGTGTTGCTTAATCACACAGATACAGTGGATGTGCACTACTCCAGCTGGCGCAGACACTTATGACCCAGAAGTCAATGTTCTCATAGAGGATGCCTTCCAGAAGAAGTGTCCATCGGTAACCCTGAATCTTGAAGGCGGGACGGTAACAATCGACTTTAAGACTATGGAAGAGATATCAAGGGGTGGTCGCCTGAAAGTCCATCGTGCGGACTCGCGGAAAGGTAGGATGTGTACTCCTATCAAAACTCCATTCACACTCCACAAATCTTGAGGCTGATGCAGGGTTTTCACACTTGACAATTTTCAACCCCAAGTAATCTCTGCATTATCCCGGAGATTGGTTTCACTTCAGATCGAGGTTCAACCCCGATCTAGACCATGGATTCTCAAGCTTGGATGAAACTTTCATACGGGTTGAAAACAGTAGTGTGGGGTATACCGCAGGTTGAACTTAAATGAGTGTGAAGCGATGCAGGGTTGAATGAGGGTTGAAAAATTTACTCGCTGTATATTTACAGTGTTTCCGTATGTCAATTGGCACCACAATTAGGGCTACTTTTCTGGACAGTAGATAAGTTTTTATTGTACCTCAACAGACATTTTCGTTACAGCTACTTTTTATGTGATAAATTTATTCTGCTGTAAGTTTCCTCTACATCAACAGAGGGCCGCATGTAATTTCTGTTACATAACAATCACTGCATTGTGAAAATACAGCTTAACCTTTGTAAATATACAGCGTGATTGCTGTGCAATCTGCATAATACATAATACATATTCCTACAGTGTATAGATACTATTACATATACACATGATAGCATTGTGCAGTTTGGTTTTATATTCTTTCGGTCGAACCATTATGAAGTCATGGTTCGCAATCAACTGTTTCAATATTTTGAACATGAACGGGGATGCAATAATAACATTATTTAATATTGTTTTGATAAAAGTAATTCTGTACATTTTTTGCTTGACAAATTACCTATTATGATAAAGAAAGAGTGTTTTTGGACTTGGAACAGCAATTTAAAGAGAATTTTTGCGCACACAAATTTACTCAATTCTGATTGGTCAGCTTCCGCATAATGAGATTCATGTAGGATAACAGTATAGATTCCCTGTGAATGAACAAGTCAAAAAATGAGCTTTGTATATTTACATAACTTCTTTGTAAATGTACAGTTTACAATTGCGCAGTTGTTGATATACATGTAAAAAAAAACACAATGTTTGTAACAGAGTTTCTATGTGGTTAAACATAGTGAGTAATATGCACTGGTATGTTTATGGTACGCTAGCTTCTGTCTAAAGGACTGGTTTTGGCTGGATGTGTATACTCAAGTGGTGTATTTGCATTATAGTGTACATCATACATGTATTTTTAAAACTGATACATGTGAAATCATCATTTCTGTACTTGTTTGGCCAGCTGCTACATTTAAATTGCCAAGCAACTGGATTCCCATGAATAAGACAGAGCACTTCACAATGGCACCACTGAGTGTAGGATCCTCAGAATACACCACTGTAGAAGCAAGTTTCCAAGCAACCATGGGAGGGACTCCAATTCTTGAGGTACATGTACATAGTTCATCTTGTCAACCATTGGTGTAACGTGTCACTATATTTTGTCACTCAAGTTGAGTTGTGTCACTACGTCGATGAGATCAAGTCGAGTCACAAAGTGTGAATACAATTCTTCAAATTGAGCAAAGAAAACTGGCAGGAGCGGGATTCAAGCCAGCGACCTCTGAAATACCTGTTTGCTCTACCAACTATCAAAAAGCTATATATCTTTCCCTATGTTGGCAGTCTCCCAAATTGTCAGTGTCTTTGTTCGGGGGCACTAGTCAGAAGTCATTTTGAAGTTATTAAATACAATTTCATTGGCTTCATTTTGTTGTTAGATAATGCATGACATTTGACTTTGTAGTTTTCTGATTAGCTAGGGCTGGAAATTCAACCCAAAACAATTTTGAATATCAGACACTATATTCATGTTGGAAAAGAATTAGTATTAATAGAACAGGTATATCTGCTTGTTTTAGTTCTTTGGAATTTGGTCTAATTGTACATGTATTAAAAAAATAGACTCTTAAACTGAAGTGATTTAATAGGGTTTCAAAGAGAAATTCTGGTTGCATGCTAGACAAGATTTTGCAAAAGTGACACGAAGAGGCATTTTTGAGCAGAGGCCTAATTTGGTAGTGTGTGTACATGATTGGTAATTCTCCAATATTTTTTTTACTGAATTATCACAAAATACCTTACTAGACTGTAAGTTAATAGTAGTCTCAATTATCCTGTGAAATTATGGCACTAGGTGTGCTGTCGTTGTCAAGAAAAGTGGAAATTTATATCGTCTTCCAACGATTTCCAGCTGGAAATTGTTGGAAAACTGCCCTGTAGACTTTAGTCAAGGCGCTCGTGGCTACCCGGACGAGTGGCGCGCTGGACATGCTGGCATTCAGGGCGCGTCACGTGTCCAGCTGGTAGCCACGCAAGCCTTGACTAAAGGCTATCATCCGCCCGACGGTTGAAAAACGAGCGCCATTTTTCTCGCGGTTTTTCGCCATCCAACAACGCAAAACTTTGAACAGGTCAGTGGAACGACATTTCCTATAAATTTCCCCCTAATCCGCCCATTTTTGAAAATTGCAACTATATGACCAATCATGTACACGGCCTTTAAGTTCGAAACTCTTTACCAACCTCAAGTTTTGTTTAGCCCTTTATGTAAAAACAAAGATTCAGATATTACCAAGACAAAGAGCAGAAGACATTCTACCATTTGTCCAAACCAGTCAACCTATTTTTTTAAGAGATTTACATGTAGTCCGCACACAGTTGTTGTTTCTCACTGTTTATGTCTATCCGCAATCACCACGAATCAGTCTGTACCTGGTGTAAGACATCCATATACAGAGTACAGTAAAAAAAATACCTGGCTAGCTAGTCTGTTTCCACTCTATTTTATATACAAAATTAATGCCAGGAAAGTTGATGTCCGACTGTTTTTGACAAACTTATAGTAGGTGATACTGCTCTTTAGTCTTGTTAATTTCTAGACCAGATTTTTACGTCAAGGACTAAAAATTAAGCTATATAAGTTTTCGGACTCATCAGCACCATCAAATTATGTGAAGCTTCCACTAAAAATAATCCCTTTTCTGGTAATAAGCAATTTTCTTCAAAATCTTGCCTAAACTATTTGGTTATAACCTCTTTTGCTCCTAACTAAAAGTGAAATTCTTTCTTGCTGACAGAAACTACACAGTTTCATTGGCATTGCGACGAAATGGCATTGGATTGGACGAAATATCACCAAGTACATGTAGAGATAAATTTATTGATCAATCTATCTTGATAGATACAAAGAATTCAGAACAAAGATCTGTTGCTGCAATACCAGGCTCGTAAGGCAGCGATGGAGGCCCGCCTTGGTCGAGCCAACATTGAAAAGACATTGTTCCACGGCACAGATGAGTCAACGTGCAAGAAGATCAACAGTAATGGATTCAATCGCAGCTTCTGTGGCAAGAATGGTAAGAGTATTGATGCGCAAATCTTTAATATGTGCAGATAAGTTTGTCCATGGTAATCTGCTTCACTCGCTTGACATTATTGAACCACTTGAAACAAAGCATAGTCTTTCTTTCTTTCTTTTTTTAAATAACTTCTTACCATTCTTTGTTCACTTTGAAAATTGATTCAAATTTACCAAGTCAGTTTCCCTTGTTGTTTGTTTGACGAATTATAAGTTAAAAAGTCATATCCTCATTGAGTGATCTCCCCAATGTTCTTCCCAGGTTTTATCGCAAAATTTGGCGTAATGGCTATATGGCATTCTGGGTTTAAGACTTCTGACTAGTGTCCCCGAACAAAGAAAACTGACAATTTGAGCGACTAACCTGAAACGGGACATCTGAAAACGGGACAATATCTGCTATCTCATTTTATACAACGCCTAAATAAATCCCCGCTATCTGATTGGTGGATCGTCAATCACGTGCATTGAATTATTCGTTCCATCGCACGCCGCGAGAAGTTACATCACACGGTAGGCATGTGATGTAACTTTGCGAATTTCACGGTCTAAATTTATAGGTGGCGCTACAACACAGCTGTCATTCACACAAAATGGCGAACGTTGTTCCCGAACTGCGTTTTGTTGTCCTAACAGACGATGAAATATTGAAACTCGTAGGCGATGCTGACGCTGCTAACAAAAAGAGACAAATCAAATATGCAGTCAAACGATTAGAGGAATTTGCAAGACACACAGGAACAACAATTGAAGCTTTAACTGATTCGGAACTGGACAACTTTTTGTCGCGGTTTTATGCGGGACTGAGAAGGGAAAACGGCAAGTTGTACACAAAGAAATCCATGCATGCAATATGACGAGGATTTAGTCAGGTTTTGTATAAAACAAATAATGAATGTTTCACGTTCGTTAAGAATAGTTTCATTCGGTGACAGATGGAATGTCCCATTCCACTCGGCTTTGCCTCATGGAATGGAACATTCAATCTGTCACCTCATGAAATTATTTTTACCATCGCACCCACTCATAAACATTCATTATTTGTATATTGGCAAATACTGAAGTCCCATTAAAGTGTTTAATGAAATCCTTGCACCCTTGGAAATACGAATCTTATGATAAGGCCATGTCAAGGGCAATTGAGCGTCGCAAAAAGGCCCGGCCAGGAGGAATTGCCCTGCACAGGAAATTAAGGGAACCAGCAATGGACTAAATTTCGACCAGCGAAATATTTCGCTTGCCTAGTGCCATGTGGATCTGCTGAGTAATCGCAGTGACCTTTCCTGGAGAACCTGAATTTGTCCTGCAACTGCATCAATCTCTAACACTAAATATGTGATAGTCTGAACCGGCTCAACTGTTTTTTCTTCCGCAAAAGGGACACCAAGCTCAGCACATACGCTTTTGAATGTGTTATAACCAAATCTGCACAAGCTGCAAATGATTCTCCCACAAACAAAAAATCATCAATAGTGAGCCAAAAAACACAGATCGAGAAACAAACTTTACTCGAAATTTAAAAACCGTGCTAAACTTCTCAAATTGTGAACAGGAAATACTACAACCCACCAGCAAACACTTACCATAGTAATACATTCCACCAAATTTAAACCCAAGCAATTCATAATCAGTAGGAGACACTGGTAATAACCGAAAAGTAGACTTAATATCCACCTTATAAGCAACCAAACACACTCCCCAACTTGCGCAGCCAATTGCACCGCTTTATCAAAGGGAGCATAGCATAGTGAACTACACAGATCTTTGTCAATAAAATAATTTACCGACTGTCCAGCTGGGAAGGAAAGATGATGGATTATTAAAGCGGTATTTATTTGGTTCATGTTTCGACGGTGCCACCCAATGGGAGAGCACTGTAAATTAGGAAAAGGTTGCTCACCAGAGGGTCCAGCAATCCTGCCAATTCAATTTCTGCCGTGAGTTTTTGTTGCACTATATAGGGATTGGCTGCCGACGACAAACAATCTAATTCACGAGCTACTCTGGGACCGTCATAACTAGGCCTGTGCATTCACAGGTAATTTTGGATCCGTGCACGTGTGCGAGGTGGACTCACTGAACTGCGTGATTGGTCTACTACGGCTTAAGTCTTGGCCCATCTTCATGTGGAATTATTATTTGTTCGAAGCGGACCAGATGTCGCAACGTTCGTTATAGCCTGTGAAAGGGTAAAGCCTTGTCCAAAGCGATTTACTGGGGCGGTTCTTCTATGAAGGGACGGCGCTGTCAAAAATATCGAGCTCCCAGGGCTCGCGAAATTTAAAAAAATGTAATTGCCCTTCAGTATTTTGTGTCGTAGTGTAGTCCACGCTAGATTCACTGTGCATTCATTCGGCCAGCGCCATTGCTGCTGCCGATCGCAATCGCGGCTGCATGGTACTGCACATACATGGTGAACATTTGCACCAAAATCCAAGCTAGCAGCAGTTTGCACTAATCGGTCAAATGACCGAAGTCGCATTGTGGACGTCGAATGGCTTATGTTCGATGTTTATGGCGAACGCTGGCCCATGGGTTTTAGGAAATATCTGTGGCTGCAAATTTCAGACTCTGGGCGATGTTGCGTTTTGCCGACGACAGGCAGCGTTTTCATTGTTTATGCCAACGATTGGACCGGACGTACCACCGTGCACCACTGCACGTACGCGCCACACAGTCGAGTTGTGCAACATCAAGGTTTAAATGTCAATCTTTTTTCGCCGCTGTGCACGGTGCTGAAATTTTTTAAAATGCCGTGGATTAAAATATGACTTCTGACTAGCGCCCACCCGAGCAAAGATACTGATAATTTGGGAGACTGCCAACATATAGGGCAAGATAGCTCAGTTGGTAGAGCGCAGGTACGGTAACCCGGAGGTCGCACGTTCAAATCCCGCTCCTGCCAGTTTTTTTGTTCACTTTGAAAATGTATTCAAATTTACCTAGTCAGTTTCCCTTGTGGATTGTTTGACGAATTACCAAATATTTAAAACTTATTCCTCTTTGTTATATTAAAATGGATAGAATGAGATTCAGGTGCAGACGGGATGGGATTAATATTTTTTGTAGTTGGGGTGGAGGGTGGGTGTGGGCCCTCTCCTCCTGCCTTTAACAGCGAGCTATGACGGCTTTGCCATTCTAGTTAGGTAAAGGGCTAAACATTTAGGTTGTAAACATAAATTATCCAATAATACCCTCAAATTTGGTAAAGAGGGCTAATTTACCAACTTCTCAGAAATGCCTCTTCATGTCAATTTTTCAAAAATGTCACCTAGTCTATGGGTTTCCATCAATTTGAACTGCCCTGTATATACTTTTTATGTCTATTTATTCAGGATAATTATGGCTCCCTCCTATTTTAAGGAATTGTTTACTGTTAACCTAATGTGTGGCACATTAGTTCAATTGTCATTCGGGATAACTTTGACCGATTGTGCACATGCACAGTTGAAATACCGAACTGGCTTATTGCATTCCACACTAAAGTAGAACCCTAAATAGAACCCTAAAGGTCACAAAAGTCGGATCGTGTTTTTTTTGTTTTGTTTTTTGAATTTTCAAAATCTCACCTTTTCCCGCACAAAATGAACAAGTTTTTTTTGAAAATCGTTATCTTTAGATACAGCGTTGACGGCACAGCCCTGTATTTCGCTATAATCTCACTTTTAAATAAGCTTACTTTTTGCCTCCCGACTTCTGAGTTATACGACATGTAGTATTCTTTGATGTTTTCATGGATGGTACAAAAAATTGACTGGCCGACCCGACCCTCTTTCCTGATTTTTCCCTTTTAAGGGCAACACAAGTTTTATTTTTTAGCCTAATTAAAGTACAACAGAAATATGTTTGGTATCCAAATCCAAATCTCAATATGCCAAAGATGATACAAATGTTTTATTTTATTTCCCCATTTAACTTTTTGGGCGGGGGGGGGGGGGGGGGGGGGGGGGGGGGACAGGAAACAAGTATTTACAAAGCGTATTTCAAAACAGCAGTCTTTATAAGTCTTTAAGTTGCCAAAAAAAAGGTTTTATTTTGTTTATTTGAAATAGATGTACATGTAACTTAAGACAGAAGGTGCCAAAAATGTTTTTTTATATAACCATGGAAATAAAAGTTAATTTAAAATAAAAAAGACAAACATTTTTTTTTTGTGAATGCAAATGTTAATGTTCATGAGCAAAAGCATGATGTCGTCAGGTGCACTTGAGTGACGTCTCTATATCATTGTGTTCAAAAACATCATTTTCGACATTTTGTTTTGCTTCAAATGCATCTCAGTAGCAACATACTTATTTGTTTTATTTTCATACCCTTTCTCTAGCAAATGCATTTGGCAACGGAACCTACTTTGCCGTGAATGCCAACTACTCTGCACAGCCACAATATGCAAAGCCCAATGCAAATGGTACAAAGCATGTGTACTTGACAAAAGTTCTTGTTGGAGACTACACAAGAGGCAGCCATGGTATGATTGCTCCTCCGAGCAAACCCCAAAATCCAGACCAGTTGTATGACAGTGTGGTTGACAACATGAACCAGCCCGGCATCTATGTCATTTTTCATGACACCCAAGCTTACCCAGAATATCTCATCAAATTCCAGTAACAAGTATGTCTCTAGTCTATCAGTGTTCGGGACTTTCAGGCAAGTGTGGTTGTGGTCAGACATTTAAATGCATCATGGCCCTGCAAACCTATCCCCAATCCCCAGATAGAGTTCTCTGCCGAGATATTATGTATAACATGCTTTAGAAAGGACCTCAAAACCTGATTGTTTTATACACTGAGAATTTAGAGTTGAAAAACTGCATGGGACAGAACAACCCAAGGAACTACTGAAACAACAATTCATTGTTGAAAAATATTTTCTGTCAAAGTGTATTTGTGACCCGCTCTGCAAAAAGGGCACTTATGTTGCAAAATTTGAAAATAGTGTTTTATATATAGCTGGAAAGGCCATTTTATAAGCTTTCATCATATGGTATATGTCTGAGGTCTCTAGCATTTTGCAATCACGAGATATTTGGAAATTTGCATGTTTGTTTTCAGGAATTTCTTGAAATGACTTAAGGAGATACTAGCCATTTAAAAAAACAAAAAGCAAAGCAACAGATAAAAGCACTTGACAAAAACACATTCTTTTTCCAACTTTATTTGCTGAAATCAAAGATTTTGGTTATGAAATTGCAAAAAATGCAAAAAATTTCCTCCCTTCAAAATCACTTGTTTGAAGAATTGTTCACCCTCTTCACATTGAACGGCCGATAACTCGTAAAAGCATACAGCGACTTATGTGCCCTTTTTACAGAGCGGGTCACATTTATACTAGTAATGTATGCCTTGATGCTGAGCCTTTGCCTCAAGGCTCGATTTTAGGGCCTTGGCCATGAGGGCAAAAGCCTTGGCCTTGGGGATAAAATGCCTTGCCCTTCAAGCCCTTAATTGTTTTATTTATTTCTTTAAATAAATGTTACATTAATTTGGTTTGAATTCTTGCTGCAATCATACAACTCATACACACACCTTAGGTATCTGCGTTGACAATTTCAGTTTCACATTATGCATGTTGCATACTAACATTATTACCATGATCCCGTTTTATTTCGTGTATTTCTGTGTACGTGTATTTCTATATAACAAAATGCACAAAAACATGTTTTTAGGAGCTAATGTTCAATGGCAAAACGCTATGGCCATCAATACGCTAAATATGTTTAGTATGTGAACATGTTTACTGAAAGCAAGAAAGTGTTTAGAAAAGTGTTTAATTGCTAAACATTGTTTTTGCCGTGTATATTTGGCAAAAGTTAAAACATATTGGAAACTAAAAAGCACTTTGGCATATACCTACCGGTAAGACTTTGCTAAAAGAAACTCACAGTAATTACACCATGAATATTCTGATTGCAAATAATGACAGTTTCTTCTCTTCTTAAAAGCGATTCATGATGGTGTGGCTAAATGTTATGAGTACATCTAGTCATTTTTACATCGGGCCTTGGCCTGGGCCTTGGAATCAGATTTTGCCCCAACACTGATTTAAACGTGTGACTACAACTGTTTATAATCTATCATGGTACTCGGATCTTAAAGCCGGTTTAAAGAAATGCTGCAGCTTTACAGAAAACAGTAGTTAGTAGGGGCGTGATTCACCAAAACGTGTAAAAACATAAAAAGCAAATGTTTACCTTTACATGTAGTATCCCGCAGGGAAACCAGGTGCCTAAAGTTGAAAAGCACAGTTAAAAGTAGTATACATCATTTGCTTTTGCTGTAATTTTCAGAAATAAATGGATTTGGGGTTAGTATTTTATAGCGTGCTAGCAAATACTGAAACACTGACCTGTTTAAAGTTTTATGTGCATAGATGCTGGGAAAACAGAGAGAGAAAAATATGTTCTAGTAGTCTGGGTTCAATGAATCGTTGGAAAACGATTGTAAATTTCAACATTTCTTGAAAACGACAGCACACCAGGTGCTATGATTTCACAGGGTGCTTAAGACTACTATTTACTGACAGTCTACAAGTACGGTATTTCGTAATTAGTTTTGTTTTTTATGTTTGCAAATGATGTATGCTACTAAGTGACTAAAATTAGGGGGGGGGGGGTCGGGGGTCGGGGGGTTCATCACAAAATTGAACAATTTGAACAATTTTGTGTGTGTGTCTTTTTTGTATAACAATCATGTCAGTAACAAATATTTTGTAAACAATGTATCTTGAAAGCGGTTGTTTTCCATGATCGGATGTTTTAAAGCTTTTTATATACAGTTTTAGTAAAGCTGTAGCTGTAAATAGAATGGATTTCTTTGCTGTAAATTTCACTGAAAAAATCCGGTGTAGTCGCTCTTTCATATACAGCTATTACCGTGGGTATTTTTTCTCAACAAATTCTGGAAGTTATTTATTGGTTATTAGAGGTAACTAAACTTGTAGGACTTCACTATAACAAACGCCGCCAAATTGAATATGTGGCCACACCCGACATCCTCTAGCTCCAAATTGTTGCATAGAAATCAACCACTATCTACAATGTACTCCGTCAAATGACCACTATACTGATTTTTTTTCTCTGTGGAATCCATTTTTTTAAATTGCGTTTATGGCTTTTACTTCAGTTTGAAGTTTGAAGGTTTTATAGATATCGTTTTCACATATCTGGTCATATCTGATCAAATTATTTTCAAAGTGTAGGCCTATTTATGTGTGGTTATGCAAAAGTTTTTACTTGCATTTTAATAAGACAATACAGTTGTGTCTTTGAATACATTCTCACACCACAGTCTCTATTTTGGTGGTATAAACTTGATCCCCAAAATGACGAAAAGCCCTGATAAAAATAATGTTTTTTTATGTGATGCAGGCCTGTGTCAGACAAATTCGTAGTTTTGACCAAGAAGATGATGATCTCGTGTTATGTAGCAGTTAGTTAATAAAATAAACCCAACCATATATATAGGATCTACGTTATGACGTATTTGCTAGCATTAATTACGCACTGAAATGTAAAAGATTACCCAGAAGCAATCATGTCAATTATCTAATGTTACTATTATTTGAGTACTTAGTAAAGTAATGGCTAGTCTGTTTTAAACATGCATTTGTAACTCATCTTGGATTAAATAGGCCTGATAGGCCCTGATGGTGTTTTAATAAACTGTTGAATTGGGACCTGACGGCTGGCACGAAATAAGCGGGAAGTAGCAATTTAATCTCGATTCTCGAAATATTTCAGGGTGATTTCTTTTCTTTTTCAGTCCGCGTTTCCTGGCCGGATTAAGTGCTTCGTAGGACCTCCGTCCTACGCTGGAAACCACTAGGGCCTCGCACAATGTACACACGTATTGGTGAAAGGGTCAGCTATGTGTGTGTGTAGGCTAGGCCTACTAGCTTTTCCAACATCGAAAATTCACAAGGGGATGCCGAAAACGGTGGGATCGGGGGGGGGGGGGGGGGGTGGGGGTGGCACAAAGGGGCCATGCACCCCCCCCCCCCCCAAAAGCAACAAAGAAAACAACAAACAAGACCATTTTTTTTACGGACGTCGCAAAAAGGCAGCCACTGCGTACACCCACATACAAAATAAAACAAAGTAAAAGAAAGGGAAGCAACCTCCGTTTATCTGTGATTTGTACACGGTTTAAGTTTTTTTGGGTTTTTTAAAACTCTTTTTCGGGAAAAAAATTGTTCGCCCCCCCCCCCCCAAAAAAACATCGCACCAACATTTTTTCATTAATGTCATGTAAGTATCACTAAAACGTTTGTAAGACCATGTCGCCATAACATTATTTCGTAATATCATCACAACATTACACATAACATTTATACCACGTTATCAAAACATCAATGTAATTAACGTTTGAACTACGTGTTGGAGCAGTAATTTGGAAGCTCTATGGATCTGTATGCACTTTATGCCATTCCCACACTTAATCGGTCCTGCAATTTAATGAAACGGTTTATGTTAGCAAGATTCGGCAACTCTGCTCCTGAAAATCAATGATTTTATATCGGTTAATATTTAATTAATATTGGTTAACATACTATACAATATATTAATACTATGTATACATACTATACATAATTAAATATCTGAGGAAGCCTCTCCTCCACTTTAAGTACGTCCCTAAATGGTATATATATGCCCAATATCACCGTCGTCCTTAGTCACAGTTTTCAAGTCAAAATTCTTCTATTTGTTTTGTTTTGCTTTTTTGGCAAATTTGTTTCTTTGAGACTTTGAATAGTTAAATATTACACAATTATCTCTATGAAAACACCCTAAAACATATCGCTGTTACGCAAAACATAACGTTCATGTTGAAAGAAAGTGACAAAATTGTTTCACCAAGGTTTACCACGCCCACTTGGGGTCAACATGCAAATTGAGGTCACTATAACGTTGTCACAACATCATCACAAATGTTCAGATGGTAACATTATCACGACGTCGTTATGATATCAAATGCCCTAAGATATATTTATTTTCTAAGACAAGTTTTAAACACCAGGCAGAAATGTTTTTACAACATTATTATAACGTGTATAGTATAGTTCTATGGACTCGAACATTTATAACATGTTTTAAGAATGTTGTCAAGAATTTTGCATAACATTTCAGGGATATCTGTAAAACATAGTTCCATATTTTTCAAAGATGTTTTCAGAACATCATCAAAACATAAAAATGTTCAGATGGTAACATTATCACGACGTCGTTATGATATCAAATGCCCCGAGATATATTTATTATCTAAGACAAGTTTTAAACACCAGGCAGAAATGTTTTTACAACAATAATAAAACGTTTATAGTATAGTTCTGTGGACTCGAACATTTATAACATGTTTTAAGAATGTTGTCAAGAATTTGGCATAACATTTCAGGGATATCTGTAAAACATGGTTTCATATTTTTCAAAGATGTTTTCAGAACATCATAAAAACATAAAAATGTTCAGATTGTAACATTATCACGACGTCGTTATGATATCAAATGCCCCGAGATATATTTATTATCTAAGACAAGTTTTAAACACCAGGCAGAAATGTTTTTACAACAATAATAAAACGTTTATAGTATAGTTCTGTGGACTCGAACATTTATAACATGTTTTAAGAATGTTGTCAAGAATTTGGCATAACATTTCAGGGATATCTGTAAAACATAGTTCCATATTTTTCAAAGATGTTTTCAGAACATCATCAAAACATAAAAATGTTCAGATGGTAACATTATCACGACGTCGTTATGATATCAAATGCCCCGAGATATATTTATTATCTAAGACAAGTTTTAAACACCAGGCAGAAATGTTTTTACAACAATAATAAAACGTTTATAGTATAGTTCTGTGGACTCGAACATTTATAACATGTTTTAAGAATGTTGTCAAGAATTTGGCATAACATTTCAGGGATATCTGTAAAACATGGTTTCATATTTTTCAAAGATGTTTTCAGAACATCATAAAAACATAAAAATGTTCAGATTGTAACATTATCACGACGTCGTTATGATATCAAATGCCCCGAGATATATTTATTATCTAAGACAAGTTTTAAACACCAGGCAGAAATGTTTTTACAACAATAATAAAACGTTTATAGTATAGTTCTGTGGACTCGAACATTTATAACATGTTTTAAGAATGTTGTCAAGAATTTGGCATAACCTGTGTAAGATATTTCTGAAACATGTTTTAATGCTATACACATGTTTTAAGAACTTCATAATAGTACACCACTATATTTAGGTGGTAACATTATAATGATGTCTTTTAAAAATCAAAAGCTCTATGATATACTGGTATTTAACAATTCAGACAAGTACTTTTGCAGCAACATATTATTTAAACGTTTAACCGATTCTTCCATGCACTATAAACATTAATAACATGTTTTAAGAATGTTGTCAACTCTTGTCATAACATTTAGGGATATCTATGAAACATGGTTTTATATTTTTAAAGATGTTTTAAACACATTTTTAAAATGCAAATGTTCAGATGGTAACATTATCATAACGTCGTTTTGATATCAAATGCCCGAGAGATATATTTCTTAACTTGAACATTTATAACAGGTTTTAAGAATGTTATCTATAATTTGGCATAACATTTTAAAGATATTTCTGAAAAAAATGTTGTATGCTATACGCATATGTTTTAAGAACATCATCATAATAATATACGACTATTTAGGTGGTAACACTATAATGATGCATGTCTTTTAAATATAAAATGCTCTAAGATATATTTAACAATTTAGACGTTTAACTAATTCTTTCATGGACTCAAACATTTACATCATGTTTTAAGAATGTTGTCAACTCTTTGTCATAATATTTTAGGGATATCTGTGAAACATGGTTTCATATTTTTTAAAAGATGTTTTAAGAACATCATAAAAACATACACATGTTGAGATGGTAACATTATCATCGCGTCGTTTTGATATCAAATGCCCGAGATTTATTTTTTACCTAAGACAAGTTTTAAACATAGGCAGAAATGCTTTTTTGACATTATTAAAACGTTAATAATAGTTATGTGGACTCAAATATTTATAACATGTTTTAAGAATGTTATCAATAATTTGGCATAATATTTTACACATAGTTCTGCAACATGTTTTTAAGGATACAAATATATGTTTTAAGAACATTATAAAAACATACGACTGGTAACATTATAATGATGTCTTTTAAATATAAAATGTTCTGAGATATATTTAATAATTCGGACAAGTTTTAAACATCAGTATGAAGTGTTTTTTAAACATTATTTTATCGTTACTGATTCTTCCATGGACTCAAACATCTATAAAATGTTTTATGAATGTTGTCAACTCTGCGGTATGACATTTTAGGGATATTTGTAAAACATAGTATTATATTTTTTAAAATATGTTTTAAGAACATTATAAAAACTTACAGATAATAAGGTGGCAACATTATAATGACGTCTTCAAAATATCACATGCACTGACATTTATTAATTAAGTTAAACCACTTTTAAACATTAGATAGAAGTGCATTTATAACATTTTTAAACGTTTTTGATAGTACCGTGGACTCAAGCATTCAGGAGATGTTTTAGTAACGTTTTATGATATTTATAAAACATCTGGATTATATTTTTAAAATATCACATTTATGGCAAACTCCCTCATGAAAACTAAATTAAAACATTTGGTTATAACATTTGGATGATATCACTTTAACATACTCGATAAAACGTCAAATTTGAGACATTTAAATTATGTTATTAAAATGTTGTTCTGTTTATCATAACATTTCTATAAGGTTTTTAAAATGTTATTTTTAAATGTTTTATATATAACATCCGTAAGACCTTTTCATAATGTTATAAAAGCATAATGTGTTAGCTGGGAAGGCCTCTTTTCAAGAGCAGCTCGACCAATGGGAAAAGCACAAGAAACTGACCACTACAAAGCAAAAACCGACACCTACCATGAAAAAACGGCCACCCACACCTAGCAAACACAACCATGCAGATATCCTAATAATCGATGACTCAATGATAAAACGGCTACAACCTAGGAGATTGAGCAGGCAAAAGAAAGTGATGTGCCATACCATGCGTGGTTAACCCTAACAGCCCAAGGCTTTTTACTAGAATCCTTCCCTAACCACACAAACTCCAACACTGTGTAGTAAACCAATGGCACATTCTTTGTACTTAGACAAAATCAGGGCATCAAGTCCCATGCAAAGTGATGGTGCCAAGGCTCTACAGTACCCAATCACACAAAATTCAACACAAATGGGGTGTTTGATTTTGGCAGGTTAGGGAAGGTTAGGGTTAAGGAACCTTATTTTCCCTTAAGGAACCCCAATCTCCCTTAAAGAACCTCATTCTCCCTTAAGGAACCTCAATTTACCTTTAGGACACATTTTGCTTTAAATGCACATTTTTACATTAAATCAAGATCTAGAAGGTTTATCGGTGGTTGTTGGAATAAAAGGGATAAACTCACAGTTCATGAATCGAGCTCAGTAGTATGGGAATCGCCGATCCCATGTTATTTCATGTCATTTCAAAAACCTCCCCAATTTTGCTGTAGGTATATACACCAAATTTTTAGAAATTTTTAGAAAAGTTGAAATTCCAAAATCGTCTAAAAATCGCCCAAAAATAAATCTAAATTTCTATAAATTTTGCTGTATATCTATACAGCAAAATTTGCAAAATCAGAAACGAAAAACTTTTTTCGTTGTTCGCGCAGATACTTTTCTCCCCAAAATAACATAGCCCAAAAAAATTACATATTTTTAGGCAAAAAATAACCCTCACCTCTACACTCAGTAGAGATGAGGGTTATTTTTGTCATACGCGCGTATGTAGATCTACTGTATAACTAACTACAACTATTCTTCGCAAGGAGCGCTAGGCCTAGGCTGTAAACTCTCATAATTAGGAGGCTCACCTATACTCGGGTAGCTACGCTCGTAGGGCGTACTATCGTACTCTTTACATATTTCTAATTTAAAGTTGTAAGTTTTGCGATAAGATCTTTTTTTCTTTCTCCATTCTCTCTACAACTTTCTTTTCGACCTCATCGTCTATTTCTTTTTGATTAGAAACAGACTCTTCTCTAGCTTTCGTTTGAGTTCTAATGGCTTCTTTCATTCCATAAAACTTTCTTAATTCGTCGTTAATCAAAGCAAATTCTTCGTGACTTACATCGCCATCGTCTGCGGCCTGAGACACTAATTCATTTATCGTATTTAATTTTGTTTCGGCTACTACTCTAATTTCGTCGTGTTTCTTGGCTTTACCTCTAAACCTTTTACTAAATCGTTTTAATACTAAACTTACACCCACGCATCATATAGCTATGCCTTCTAGCACCACGCCTATAGGTACAGTAATGAAACCGACAACGCTGGCTATGCCTATGGTGCCGGACACGGCACCGAAACATTCTATAACGGTCTCTGCGTTAGATAAACAGGTAATAATTTTATTATACTTTTTGTGCAACCGTTCTCTCTTATCTCTCTCGGCGGCTATCTCTTTTTGCACTCGTTCGATTTTATTTAACCTAAAGACTGAAGACTCGTTCGTTTCTATAGGAACATCGGGCAATTTAGGGTAAATAGATTCTGCGGTCATTTTATAAAGTCGTATATTATTTTAATTATTTTTGCATGTATACGAGAATCAAAGTACCAACACCTACCAATAACGCCCACACGTGTTCCGCCAACCAACCGGCACTCTTGCTCAATAGATTAAACAACCAACTCGCGATACTACCCAAAATACCGGGTAAAGCGGCTAATAACTTACCCCCGAGCTTTTTTAGTAAATTAGCAAAAAATTTTTAATGATTACTTATCCAATCTTTCACGTTACGTCCGGGTTTGGGTGTAGGAGTAACGATCGTACTTATAGCTAAAGCAAACGCGGCTAATATACTAACGACCGTCACACCCTGTTCTCGAAACAGAATTCTAATCTTTTCCGCTAGCGAGGTATCTCTTTCTAATATTTTATTAATCGTTTCTTTGATTCTAGCGAATTGATCATTCATGCTTAGTTCAAGGTCGTGCTTGAGACTTAATCTACTCTCTATTTCATCTTCAATATCGTCTTGTTCTTTCATTAAGTCTTGCATCTCATTATCGGTTTCTACTACTTCGAGGGCTTTTTTTATTTCGGCGCGTCTATCGTATAGTTTACGCAGTTCGGCTAAATTTAATTCGGCATTACCGCTGATAGTTTGTAGTTTTTTGTCTAAAGCTACAAGTTCTCTGTAATTTAGCCCTACAGTTTGCGCTCGAGCATCTACCCCTTTTGGTTGAGGGGGAGGAATTATATATCTACCGGTTTCAAAATCATAATCAGGATCAATTTCAGGACCCACCATACTTTCTATGCGATCGTGCAGATTGTCAGCTAACTCAACGAGTCTTTGTGGAGTGACGTAAATAGCAAACGCTTCATCTATCGTTTGTTCAGCATCTAGCATATTATATTCATTTACCGTTAATAAACCCAAATCTTGTTTTAAAAATGTATTAAAGTTTCCAGACGGATACTTCTCTTTAAAGTTTTTTCTTAACGTCTAACTTTCCTAAATCGGCGGGCTTAATTTTCAAAAGTTTTTTACTCAGCATAGTATAACCCACGGTCAACAAACTCAACACAGCGCCGTGATAAAGAGTATTTGCAACGTTCTTAGTATCCATTTTACTTGTACTAACATTTTATTTATTTTATTTATTCCATTTCTAATAGTTCTTCAACTTTAGGGGTTACGAGCGTAACCCCTACTTTTTTCTGCGGATCTACAACGTCTTCCGCCGGTTTACTCTTTTTAAGCGCGAGATATCCAATTCCTAAAACAGCCAAACCAACTATCGCGTATCCCCAGCTCGGAATGTCCCCCATCGTAACTGTTTGCGTTTGCTGGGGGAGCTTCTTCTTCTATACTTTGCATTTTTTTTATTTGTTCTTTCATCTTTCTGTTTCTTTCGGCCAGTCTCTTTCCTAATTCTACTCTTTTAGGGTCTTTTACTCTTTTTTTTAGTGACTCTTGCTATTGGCTGAGTCGGCTCTTGTGGAGGCTGGGGAGTCTCTTGGGGAGGCTGAGGAGTCTCTTGGGGAGGCTGAGGAGTCTCTTGGGGAGTCTCTGCTACTTGATCCGTCGTTGTCGTTTCTGGATTCATCTTTTATAGTAATACTATTATTATTTGTAATGCTATTATTACTACTATCTACCTGTAAATGTTTAGTCGTGATCAACATAGCCACCAAAGGAGATAAATAAACCCCATAATTGTAATGCACTTCGCAAAGTAAACTGGACATACTGCTAGAAATAACAGGATCTTTTTCTAAGTCATTAACGAGGGCTTCTTCAGAATCTAAACAAAGTTTATAACCGAATGGCGAAGCCAGCGGCAAAGTCATGCCTAAAGCTTTTGCGTAAAGGGTCAACACGCAACCTCCCAAACTGACTATCATTTCTTTACCAAGCTTGGCTTCGTATCTTTTATACAGCTTTTCTTGTTTTTCCGTAGTTAAATTTTCTATTTCATTAACGGAGTATTCTTTACCGAAATATTTTTTAGAATCACCACTAGCAACTACGCCTAAAAGTCTATTTTTAGGATCTGGAGACTCGCTCGTATTCGCTAAGCTATGCCATATGGGCGTACTCGCTAAGCTATGCCCTATGGGCGTAGCAGCTACTGTTGGATGAGGTTTTTGAGATAACGTGCTTAGAGATTCTATCGATTTGCTCATTTAAAATAGAACTATATTTTTTAATCTTATTTCTACAAGACATATAATCGTAAGAAAATAAAGATAAGTTGATGGCTATTACTAGTTTTAATAATAGGTCTAGGTATTCTATCATATTTTATAGATGACTAGATAATCTATAGATCATCTAACAGATAACTGTTAGATAACTGTTAGATAACTGTTAGATAACTGTTAGATAACTGTTAGATAACTGTTAGATAACTGTTAGATAACTGTTAGATAACTGTTAGATAACTGTTAGATAACTGTTATCTAACAGTTATCTAACAGTTATCTAACAGTTATCTAACAGTTATCTAACAGTTATCTATCAGTTATCTATCAGTTATCTATCAGTTATCTATCAGTTATCTATCAGTTATCTATCAGTTATCTAACAGTTATCTAACAGTTATCTAACAGATATCTAACAGATATCTAACAGTTATCTATAGACCATCTATCAGTTATCTATAGACCATCTATCAGTTATCTAAATATCATCTAACAGTTATCTATAGATCATCTATCAGTTATCTAACAGTTATCTAACAGTTATCTAACAGTTATCTATCAGTTATCTATAGATCAACTGCCAACAGACTGGAGGATCAGTTTTTACCAATAATTTACTAAAAGGCACATCTCTTAAAAACAATTTAATTCTCGATCTTTCTTCTAAAGGCACCGCATCATTTTCATCTAGACATTGATCGAAACTATTTTTATCTTTACAATAAAACAATACGACAAATGCAGTTTGAGCTCTAAAATCCGTCATTACGCAATTATACTTTTGAGTCATCAACCAACAGTAGTGATTGTCGTGCCTACCGCTAAACGCCAATTTCGTTAAAACGCAAGTACTCGCGTAGCTACGACCGTAGGGAGTACTCGCGTAGCTACGCGAGCGCGCCGCCTTACGATATTTTATTTCTTGTTCCGAGCTACAATCATCTATCAAAAATAAAACGTGCGATCCATTAAATCGAGCTCTATAAAATTCTAAAGCTTCGTTGAGAGACACCTTTTCTACCTCTAAATCGCATAGGTATATCTCGGGATCTAACCACAACCAAAGTCTCTCGCGATAAGTCTTGTTGTTGCTCAACGTAGGACAAATAACTACAATATTTTCAAAGTGATCTTTATACTCAGTTTCTAATAGATCTAAAATATATTTAGTTTTACCCGAATTAGTCCTACCGCATATTAGCGCGCAGTGTGGTGCTTTTGGAAACATGCTTATTTAATAGTAAGGACTATTTTTAAGAGTAACTACCGCTAAATCTTCCATCTTCGAGAACCAACTGACCATCCATCACCAAGAAAACGTAACACGATAGTCCACCAGCTGTCTCAGCCTTTCTTTCTAAATGTAGAGAAATACCGCCACTTACTTCTCCTATTTTCCTGCCAGAACCGTGACTTTTATTATCATCAGTCACCCTCGTATCTAGCCAAAGACCGTAACTAGTGCTTAAGTAATCTCCTAGCGTCATATCGTGTAAGTCTAAGTCTTTGCACACACTAGCACCAAATTCTGTATTAGAGTCGCCGAAAAACTTGGTAATCTCATCCCAGTGTTGATAACGCCTCATGCCCTGACTATACAATTGATTCGGCTTACCTTCTATCGTAACGTCTACTTTTTCGATCTTTGGATTATAAAAGATTTGAGGTTCTTTTTCGCCCGATTCTTTAAATAAAAGAAGTATACCTTTGAGACTCTTAATGGCTTGATTAAGATTAATGTTCCAAGTAGTATCGGACTTGTTTAAATTGACAACCGTATGTCTTTGAACTTTTTCGTATAGAAAATTAGTTTTACCTCGATATTTTTGTCTGATACTATCGGCCAATGTTTTATTAGTCACCGTTTCAAACTCGAGATCTAACCCCGAAATTTTATACTTCGCGTTAGTATCGGTAGATTTTACTACGCTCGCGTGATCGTTAAATGTAAATTTATAAGTTAGTCTATCTTTGAGCGTCGATGGACTAAAAGGCTGATGATCCGTAAGCATTTCAAAATCTAGAGGAATGTAATATCGGTTACCGTAAGCGTCGGCTATCGCTTTGTTTTTTCCATCATTCTCGCTAGCATCCCCATCACTAGCGCCGATTCTGAGTTTCGTGACGTTACTAGATTCGTGTCCTCGATACGCATCGTTCGCACTGGCTGGTCGCCACAAGTCTTTATACGCGTTACATACATCGGCATCCGTAAACGCTACGAACTCTTTACCTTCTAGTTTGACTCTTACGCCTCTAATTAAATTTCGTGCGACGTTATAATATAGAGTTCTTTCATCATCGGCGCCAGTGCCTTCAGATTCTAAGTCTATATTAAAAGCTAATCGTACTGTGCCCGGCACGACTACATCGTCTTGACTCAACATAGGAAATTGAACGACCAACAGACTGCCAGCCGACGCGATACTAGGAGTATGAGTAATAACCATCGATTGTCTCAACCCCTTCAAAGCTCTAGGATTTTTTAAACTTCTGTGTGGATTCAGCTTGCTTCCATAAATTGCGTTAATTTTACTTAACGAAACAAAAACAAAATTTAATTTTAAAAGCAAAAAACTTAAACATATTTATAAACTAAATAACCTAAAACAGCAGTGCCTCCTAAGATAAATGCAATTTCACCATCTTTTTGATCTTCGCTGGGTACGTAAAAGTCCGACAATACAGGTTCGCGAGGTAATCGAAAGTCTTAGTTGGTTACTTCGTTATATTCTCTCAACGCCTCATCTACGTTTTTAAATGTTTTTTGAGCCCTGGCTTCTTTATGTAGTCGATCGTTTAGATAATCCAGATACCTGGTTCTTTGTTCCACCCACTCGTTTAGCTTGAGTTAATCGTTCTAAAGCCAAATCGTGTCGTTTACGTTCTTCGTCCGCACCGCTTTTTCCTATCTTAGAAAAGGCGAAGCTCGTTCCGCTAAATGCCACAGCGCTTATTAAAGCTCCAGCACCCATAATTAAAAGACTCACCATTTTTAATAAGTCGTTAATAAAATGGAAACAAAATTAAGTAAAATATTTTACAGTCCTAGAGGATATTGGAAAGGTACAGGCGCCATAAAAAAATTATCGTTAAAAGCCAATGTACCCGAGTCAGCCGTTAGAAATTGGTTAAGAAAACAAGCCATGTGGCAAATTTATTTGCCGGCCCCCAGTACTATTCCGAGACCTACGAGCCTCAATAAGGTTATAGGATTACCCAATGAAATGCATCAAGCGGATCTGTTATATCTACCTCACGATGTAGTTAGACGGAAAACTTATAAATACGCGTTGACAATCGTTGATGTGGCCACTCGATATAAAGAAGCTGAACCCTTGACGAATAAAACGAGTACTCAAGTTGTAGAGGCGTTAAAAAAGATTTACAAAAGATCGGCCTTGTCTTGGCCTAAAACTATAAAAGTAGATCCCGGTACAGAATTTATGGCTGAATTTAATACTTTGATGCGTACTCGACAAGTAGTAGTACAAAGAGGCGAGGTTGGTAATCATAGAGCTCAAGGTATAGTAGAAAGATTTAATCGTACTTTGGCCGAAAGATTATTCGGCCATCAATACGCTCAAGAAATGTTAGAGCCTACCGAGCGTAGCCGCGCGTGGGTAAAAATATTGCCCGATGTTATAAAAGCGTTAAACGACGAAGAAACTAGATTGATATCGACTATGAAAGGCGAGCCGTTAACTCCTAAATTGGCTATGTCTCAGTTAGTGAGTTCTTCGGGGCTCTTGGCCCCCGAAGAACTTTTAAGCGTAAATGATGATATCGTTAGATATCTTTACGCTCCTGGAGAGCTCGAAAAAGACGTTAGAAGAAGAGCTACCGATCCTATTTGGAGCTTAGAAATGTATACGATAAAAAAAAAAGAACGACGAATCCTGGACAGCTAGAATCCTGGACAGCTAGATACCCAACCCCAGCAGCGGCCATTAAACCAACAACTAAAGCAGTTTTTTCTTGTTCGTGCGAGTCTGGCGGAGGGGGTACGTCTGAGATTAGAGTTGGCGGTGGTGTAGGGGTTGGTGGCGGGTCAAAATACTGCTGGGTTACTGTACGACTCTTTTTTACAGGAGAGGGTGGGGGTGGTGTAGGTGTTGGTGTTGGGGTTGGTGGGGGTGTTGGGGTTTGTGGTGTAGGTGCAGGGGTTGGTGGCGGTGGTGTAGGTGTAGGTGGCGGGGTTGGTGCAGGGGTCGGTGGAGGGTGTACGTCTGAGTTCAAATTGATATTTAATCCTATCGATGAATCTGGCGTAGCTATCTGTATATTATTATTATAACCTCGATGAATACCGACTAAAAGCTCCATATTTGATGGAATCAAGTATAATCCGGGGCTTGAAATCTGGTTATAGAAGCTTCTAGATCCGTAGGGCTATTTATAACGCCTTCTACTATATTTTCAAATTGTCTTTGAGCATCTAATCCAGTACCCGCAGTTAGTATACTCGTTTTTGTTTGGGCTTGCGCGCCAAGTATGGCGTACACGTACGTTCTCACGCTTTCGTTTATGTATTCTATACCAACGTCGGTAAACGAGCTCTTCTGACGTATAAAATTTCTAAAACCAAGTCGTACAACGTCTACGGATTGTCTGATATACATGACGGTGTACTTACCGTGAATATACGTATCATCCGGCGTGGTAAAACCCATGTTGTAACCACCACCAGGTTGTTGATCTAAGTCTTGCTTATAAGGCGTATAATCTATACCGGGCACCGGTAAATATTGATGCGAGTCTCTATCGTAATAGTACGCAGTACCTAGACCCGCTGATGCTAAGTCTACGGTCTGTTTAAAACTCACATTTGGATCGATTTTAAAGCGTTGACAAGTATTAGTATAAGCACCGTGATCGATGCTATTGTTTAGATCGTCGAATGCATCGTCGTTTGGAACTGGACATTTTAGAAAGTAAAGTATCTTTCTGATCGTGAAATATACGTGAAACTTGAATAAAGCCGATATTACGGGGTTTTCATGTAGAAATAAGTCTAGTCCTACACCGCAACCCGAAGTTGCGCACCAAAATGCAAAGTTGAGTTGATTTTGATAAAACGTCATCGGGTCCGATGCATAACGTTCGACCGGTTCGTCGTTTTTATGTCGGACATTTTATAAGCGCTAAATATATCCGCTAAATTAGCGATAAAACTCGCGTGCGTGTTAGCGTTTACGATGATGTTAAGTTGACTCAACGGGGTACTCTCCGGGGTAATTGCTTCGTACTTGTTGCTACCGTCGTGACCTCTAGCTAGATTCACGATATCTAGAGCATTGATTATTAACGTCTAAAAATTTTACAAATTGAGCGAATTTCATTTTTATATCTTATTTATAATAAATTAAATAAGATTTAAAATGGAATCGCACGTTTTTGAAATGGCCAGTAACGAACAAACGTTTAATTTATCAAAACCTATAGATAACTCCAAGGGAGATTACTGTATAAGTTTAAACAGCGCGATATTTACCGCGGGGTTTTATAATATACCAAAATTTCCTATGCTATAAATCAAATCGATCCAAACACGGGGGAAAAAACGGGTAGTACGGATGGTAAATTTTTTATTCCGGCCGGATATTACGATATAGATTGGATCGGAGATAGACTTAGTAAATTAGTTTGGTTAGAAGTCTCTGTAGATAAACTTAATAAAAAGATATCTTTTTATATAACGGAAGAAAATAACGTTATACGCTTCGATAAAAAGATTAAACAATTGTTGGGGATATTAGAAAAAAAAAAAGTTTTTGGCGTAGATTACGTAGGGCTGTGTAATACAACGCCTATCGATACAGTATTTTTACATTGCGATCAGTTATCTACGTCTAATAATTTCTATAACGGAAGGGGCACGCACTTGTTACACGTTATACCGATAACGAAAAGAGATAATACGATTATCGAGCGTATAAGATTAACCGCTCGTAGACTCGCGGGCGATAGGATAAACCAACTTAGCTTTAGTATCAAAGACCGCGACGGTACTTTAATCAATAATCGAGGAAAACAGATTAGTTTTAACTTGACGATTGGTAAATTTTAATCGATTTTTGAAGATTTTTTACGCTTTATTAAAATGGAATCGCACGTTTTTGAAATGGCCGGTAACGAACAAACGTTTAATTTATCAAAACCTATAGATAACTCCAAGGGAGATTACTGTACGAGTTTAAACAACGCGATATTTACCGTCGGTTTTTATAATATAACTCAACGTATGACTATAGGATGGCAAATATTTGCCAGACGAGATGCAACTAACGGTGAAATGGTAATTCCAGCTGCAAATTATGATATCGATGAGTTAATAGCTGAATTTAATAAATTAACTTTTATTGTAGTTTCCGCGGACAAGATTAATAAAAAAATTATGTTTAATGTCGGTATAATATCGGAAGATAAAGATGTTAGGATTAATTTCGATCTACATACTCAAAAAGTGTTGAGTCTACCCAGTAGTTGGCATCCCATAGCTGATGGTGAACTTGTAGGACATTATAATATGAATTATGCGAATGCAGTTTTTTTACTGTAGTGACACGCGAGGGCGTGCTCTAGTTGTTGTCCACACGTATGCACGGACAGGGGGAGGGGAGACGATCCCCGGACCCGGGGAAGAACACTATCAGGCCGATGCACTTGAGTAGGGTTCAATCGGTGTTTTATTTAATGTTAGCCATAAAAAGAAACCCCTGCAAAAGCAGAATAAAATAACTCGGATAAATTGGTAATCACACTTTATATCGTGTGGTATGTTTCATAAGCTTTAACTTAATTAATTATAATCACATGTAATTATATTGGTGACTATAAACAATCCTACTCACCCAACACAAAAGTATGTCCCTGTGGTATGAGACAGATGAGGTGTGTCACATGCTTTACAATCACCCAGGATGGTAAGGTCTGCGATAAAAATAAATTAAACCTGTGCCATAGTATGCTAGAGTACACTGTCAGTATAACAAAAGATCAAATAAGTATACTCAAGGATAATCATGCATGTACTACATGTATAAATATACTTGAAAATGATGCGGCACCCAGATTAGGTATTGCGACTGCAGTCAAGGCTAGCAGGCCAGACAACAATGACGAAGATCAGAGGTCACCCATATGGCATAACATCGCGCACACGAGACCTGATACAATAATACACGCACATTGGAACACAATACAATACGTACGTACGTGAGCATATAAAATGTGCACGTAAAAGACCTCGTCAAGATTTACTTAAGACGCACAAAACCAGCGCCGATTGTGGAAATGCAGTCACTAGTTTACAAATAAATCACACTAACTGAAGCTACGATTCATACCTGTTTAGGTCAAGGTGGTGTGATCCCCAAAAAGTTGCAGGCTTAGCCCCCAAAAAGGAAAAGTTTGATGCGACCAGATTCACCAGCACACAGCCAAAATTGACGGGAAAAGAAAGAGCTCGGGCCAAGGGCCCTATCACCAGCGGTCGCAAGGCTCAAAATCAATGCGCTCCGTCAAGTGCACCCACATGCAACAATGGGGACTTATTATAATGGGCGGAAGAACTCCACTTAAACTTGAATGTTACCAGGCACGAAATGGTATTCTCCGTTCCAGCCGCCTAAACACATTAAAAGCAAATACTTCCAGTTCCCCACAATTTCCCTGCTTTAAGGCTATGCGCCCTCGAATAGCTAATCTCATTGACGTAATTGCACTTAAGTATGGACTGACATTGTAATCTCACTAATTTAGTCTTCTACATCTTCCAACCAAATATTACCAGGTTTAAATGGCGATTAAGAGAGATACATTTACCCATCTACATCCATGTCATGCAAATAATTCCAGAACCCATTTTGTTCTTTTCTCGGTGAACACTTGACACCGACGCCAATAATGTATAACAACGTATCGACCTTACATCCTTTAAAACGTCGAGTACAAAAAGGGTTTAAAAACTGTTCCTTCCAGACTTTCTTTTTTCCCTTAATAAACACATGAATATATAAATATAACAAACGCCCTTTGTAAAAAAAAACGTTATACAAGGCCTTAATAGATTTAGGTTTTGTGTAATATGCGAGGACAAGACAGTGCATAATATCTCTTAGACAAACGTCAAGAGCAAACACAGTCTGTACTCTAAATTTAAAGATGCCGTGTCCGTGCCCCCTGGGCGTAGCACCCCGAAACACACATTCGCAAACTGAACTGGCAACCTGGCAACATTAAACAATTTATCAATCTTTCACGCATAGCACATAATGAAACTATATTTTAGAAAGAACAAAAAGACGTGCACAGTGTAGTAATCGCTTTTCTTTTGTTCAAAACAGTCCTCCCACGATTCTTCAGTAGGGGAACCCATTACCTCTAAACCCTCAGATAGAGCACGGACATAGCAGCTTTACTCTAATGGACCAAGTGATCTAGCTATATAATTATGTACATCTTAAACATGGTGGACAATTATATCCCGCAACTGAGCTATATATTTATCCATGCCCTCGACAGTTATTAGTGGCAGCCATCCACCAAGTATTTGGGATAATTAGTTCTTCGCTGTGGATATAGATACACATCAAGGGGGCTTGCTGAAAGGGCTCTAGCTAATGATCTATTGAATCGTCGAACACGATGGTTGAAAGTTTTTACCGACACTTGGTTTTGTCTCGTTATTTTTGATCTTTGAATGACTGAAAGAAAGACAATTTTGCGTGGGCGGATGTTACGGGCTGTCAACTCTTGGATGAATTTCAGAGTGCTTTCGACTACTACCGTAGGAGTACAATCCGGACTACATAAATCATTTGTCCCCAGGTCTACACATAGTAAGTCTAGTCGACCAGAACCCCTAATCCCTCTAAAATAGTGATCTGGACTGCCAAAGACCCGGGGGTATGTAAGCCCCGGGTGCCCCTCTATTTGAACAGAACAACGTTCTGACACCCCCAGCAGGCTTTCAATGGAAATGGCTCGCCTTCCTGCCTCTCTGGCAAGCCTGACTGGGAACGAGTACCCATAAATATATATGTTACGCTTGTCAGACATTATGTACAACTATAAAGGCACTTGGATAAATCAAAACTCAAACTAAAATCTAATGTAGAAATAATCAGATGTAGGCTTACACCAAACAAATTAAAACAAATAGCACTGCTGTGTTCACGCTTAATTACAATGTATCTATTGAATGGTAAGTCAATAATCATATACTGTCGTGGCTAACATACATTTAATATATATTGAAAGCCAAAACCCCTTAAGATTTCCACAAACTTTCTGTTGGAAGTCGATTAATCACTGACTGTCTGCCAGGAATAGGTGTACAACTCACAATGATTATCGGTACAATCTAGAGAATACAAAGAGTAAATGCTTTATACTTTAATAACTGTCTTCAAGAAAGATAATCAGTAATCAATATTTATTACGCAATCGCTTCTAAACTGATCATAATTAGGCAAACCCATATATTGCCACGGTTTATCAAAACCTCTACAAATGGCAATAAATAATTTAAAGGAGCTGAACATGTGTACATGTATAACAATTGTAAACGTCAAATGGATAAGAGCCAAATAAACAATATCAATAGCGACGGATCAGCTTCACTGGCAGTTGTGTCTAATTATTTTCCTCCACCAAAACATCATTTTAGAGGCAAATCTGGGAATCTCCGTTGCTACAGCAGAGTCAAAAGATGGTTTGGTCTATGTCCTGAAACATAACACAAAAGTATTATGACGCAGGCAGCCTAAATTTCCCTACAAGAAACGTTACGTTGAGGGGTAGCAATTTGAGCTGGAGATCACATGCTCATAAAAGGTATAAGCAGCAATTTTAACAAGCTATAATAATCTGTGATTGGGTGTGATCTGCACGGCGTCCCCGCATACAACTGATAACGCGCACACCCACTGGCCCTTATCAATCTTAATTGCAGATAATGTGGGAGTGATCATTGTTGAGCTCAGTGCGCGGAAAATTTACTGTAGCCAGGGATCAAGAGTAAGTGTATTCATGTCCTGCAACACATAAATATGTCGACAGGCAACCCTCTCACGACCCCAATTGATTCTACAGACCCTACGCGTTCGTACAAAAGACACGCATCTCAAGCCATCTCACCCCAGCATCATATTTCTAGTGTACCACTATGTTATTTCATCGGGCCAACGACCTGACCTCTTACGCCTCAGCCGCTCAGAGCGACGGACTTCTGGTTCCTTTGTTGGCTGACATTCTGTGGGTTTTTCATCCACAACAAGAACTTTGAGACGTTGAGTCAAATCCGCTGGAGCAGCGATGACCCAGTCATCATCCGAGTCAGATTCACTGCCCTCTGAACTAAGACCTGATGTACTGCAATTGTCAGGCTGTGGTAAATTACACAGTGGCTCATCTGACTTCAGTGCTGGTAGCATGCCTCTTGGATCCAGTACCAGTGACCCTCTGTTAACCCATTTTTCGGGCCCTCCGAGAGCCTGTGTAACTGCAAATAGATCCCGTTCGGCATTGCACCGGACAACCACGTACTGATCCTCCTTGAAGTGGTTCTCCAACTTGTGTCTCTGCTTGAAGGCATGCTGTTTCATCAGTACTCGGTCCCCAACTGCCAGCGGATGAGCCTTGGCCCTCTTGTCATACTGCCTTTTGTTTGCATCCGCAGCACGCCTCAACCGATCTGCAGCTATCTTATGCACGCTCTGGATAAACTTAGCCTGCTGCGCGACTATACTTTCCTCCCAACTGTTGTGTGTTCTGCTAAGCAGGTGATCAAGGGGGACCATCGGTTCCCGCCCGAACATGAGGGTGTATGGCGTATAACCAGTGACACTATGAGGTGTTGAGTTGTACATGAAAACTAAATGTTGCAGGAGCTCTGGCCACTGGTTCCGCTTTTTACTTTCGAGTGACTTTATCAGCCCACAGAGGGTACGGTTAAACCTTTCGGTTTGTCCGTTCCCCTGTGGATGATACGGACTAGTTCGCGTCTTTGCAATGCCATAAAGTGTACACAACTCTCGAATAACACGACTCTCGAAATTTCGCCCCTGGTCGGAATGTATTTGCGCGGGGACTCCGTAGTGAACAAACCAGTGGTCACGCAGTACATGAGCGACGGTTGGGGCCGTTTGGTCTCGGCAAGGCACAGCCATGGCGAATTTCGTGAAAGAGTCTGTCATCACTAATACATCTTCCCGCCCACCACGACCAGGATCCAACTTCACAAAGTCAATGGCCAACCGTTCCAAAGGCCTGAAGGCTAGAATGTGTCTCATTGGCGGACGGACTTTCGGAGTCGGAGCCTTAGCTACGGTGCACTGGAAGCAACTCCTAATATGCTCATGGACATGACCCGTTACACCAAGCCAGTAGCAGCGCCTTTTTATGAAGGCCGACGTCCTCCCAACACCCTGATGACCCCACTGGTCGTGTGCCGCTTCTAGAATAGCACTACGAAGACACCTAGGAACCAGGAACTGGTACACCAGTCCGAAACCAGGCTCCTCTGCCGATCTGTACAATACACCGTTGCTTTCCACCAACCGCGGCCATTCTCGAATCCAACCCTTCAAGCCACTACCTGATCCTAGTGGAAGGTCCTGCCCAGGCTCCCAATGGTGATCCCACATCTCCCAAACCTTGCCTAATACCTCATCAGCCTTCTGCATAGAGGCTAGCTCCGAGAACGAATAAGATGGTAAGACCGATGGAGGAATTCCAGGGAGTTCGCCCTCATACAAGACAGGTCTGGACGTTGTAGCTGAGTACAACTCGGGTGGAACAACCAATGCCGTAACCTCTGCAATATCAGCATCAGTAGTCTGGGGGGGGATTGCGGCTCAGCGCATCTGCACACTTATTGGACCTGCCAGAACGGTACTTTATATCCAAGTCGAAGCATGCCAGCTGGGCTGCCCAACGCTGTTCTGTAGCGCCTAACTTGGCGGTCTGAAGGTGCGCCACAGGATTGTTGTCTGTCCACACAACTGTGTGTCTCCCGAGAAGGTATTCCCTGAATTTCTCAGACACAGCCCACTTTAAGGCCAACAACTCGATCTTGAAACTGGACATGTCGTTGTAGTTCTTTTCCGCACCCCTTAGACATCGGCTGGCATAAGCCACTGGGTGTAATTTACCTGAGTCGTCAAGTTGGGACAAACATGCTCCGAGCCCTTTGAAAGATGCATCGACTTCCAAGACAAAATCTTTGTCGAAGCAAGGGTATGCCAAGACAGGGGTCTCACAGAGTGCCCGCTTTAGTGTCTCGAATGCCACATCAGCTTCTGATGGCCAATACCACAACTCCCTGGAGTTCCCTGCTTTTTCTGGAGCCTTAGCGGTCAATGCGTGCAAGGGCCTGGCGATCCTCGCAAAGTTCCGAATGTAGCGTCTATAATAGGAGGCTAGTCCTAAAAATGACCTGAGCTGCTCGAGACTAGTGGGCTTCGGCCAACTGCTGATACGCTCCACTTTTCCGGGATCCACGCTCACCCCTTCAGCACTCACAATGTGACCAAGATGAGACACTGATGCTTGGAATAACATACACTTGGCACCCTTCAACTTCAACCCACTGTCTTCGAGTCGGAAGAACACCCTGTCAAGCCGCCGCAAATGCTCCTCGAACGTACTGGAGAATACCAAAAGGTCGTCAAGGTACAGCACTACCTCAGAGAGGTTCATGTCTGCGAATATGGACTCCATGATTCTTTGGAAGGTGCTTGGACTATTAGAGAGGCCCTGTGGTAGTCGAAGAAATTCATATAACCCCCAAGGCACCCTAAATGCCGTCTTTTCCACCGAATCAGGGTGTACAGCGGCTTGAAAATAGCCGTGCGTCAAGTCTAGGGAGGAAAACCATTTGGAGCCACCCAATGACTCCAACGTTTCCTCAATCCTCGGTAGCGGAAATGCATCCTTTGGAATCTTGGCATTCAGGCGACGGTAGTCGACACACAAGCGCAATTTTCCGTCCCGTTTTCGAACCAGCACGACAGGACTCGCGTATGGACTCTTAGACTTACGAATTATCTTACGATCTAGCAAATCCTGTAAAAGCCTTTTTACCTCATTGACACAAGTCGGGACAATACGCCTATAAGGCAGGTTTACAACAGAGGCGTCGTTGAGCTTTATTTCATGGGGTATGAGGGTACAATAGCCCAGGTCATAGGGGTCCATGGAAAAAGCACGTAGGTGCTTTTGCAACAAGCTCGCAGCAGCTACCGCATCCGTGGCACCCAAACCCTTGAGGCTCACACCAGGAGGCAATTCAAAAGTCGTTCCGTAAGGATATATGAAAGTCTCACGCAGCTCACTAGACTGGACATCCTTCAAATCCTCCTGTACTAAATGGTCGGGTTCTTGCCCAGCCGAAACAGAAAAGACAGGGGGCACATCGATGTCGTCAACAACTGCGTGTACAAAATGCACAGACACTTCAACTTCATCACTGAGGGGATCGACAAAGATCTCATCACTAACGACGAGTTTACAAGCCATAGCCACTCGGGTGTCAGCGGGAATCACTACCGGCTCAACACTGTTATTTACAAATAAGACATAAATCGGGTCTTCACCTACTTGCTGGACACCTTCTACAACCTGGTAATTACAAACTGCACCCTGTGAGTCGTACCAATTACCAATATTATCAGAAGGTGCAGACGGTACCACAAGCATCGTATCTTTATCCGACCCACATGGTCCAGTCACCCTACAGCAAACTTGCATCACAGTCTCCGGGGGTATAGTTACAGACTCACATGTCCTCGCTTCCCTCACACCTGCAGTTTTGGAATTAGTATTATCATGTTTTCCTTCCAGAGGTTCGTCAGATACGAACCATCGGAGGGCAAGATCCCACTCTGGACTTATCTCAACATGCTGAGCATTTTTCAACTTCAAAGCCAATACTCGTAAAATGTTACAGCCAAGCAAGACGGGGAACCTATCCCGCCTACTGCCAGGAGAACAGGATGCATCATCTTTTGTCACCAAGAAAACTGCTGTGAACGTCTGACCTTGTATATGAACTGGAGCCTCAATGTATCCTTCCACAGGAATGTCTAGGTTGTTGGCTCCTACCAACCTAACAAATTTACCCACCTGACCCAACTCGCCAGCTTTATGCTCTACGTTGTTATGATAAAACGTTGAAGACATCAAAGATGTCTCCGCCCCTGTGTCTAGAACGCAATTTGTGGGTACTCCACAAATCATAATCTCCTCGGTCGGACTATGGCCGAGCACTTTATGTCGGTCTTTCTCCGTCATTGTTTTATCAATCATCACTTCTGGGGGCTTATCTTCAACAACGCTACTGGTAGAAATGTTCTGGGTCTCACTAGGTGCGCATCCTGATATATTCCCCCGCCACAGTGCCCTCTATGACGGAGGACTTCCATTTCCCGATTTAGCATTTTCATTTGTCGGTTTTGGAGGGGTAGGGTCTGTGCTTCGCCGAGGATTGCCCTTCTGTCTGTCTTCTTGATTCATTCTCGCATAGCACTTCTCGAGTGGATGGCCCATCTTCTTGCAGAAAGAACACTGCACGGGCGGTCGCGAACTTCTTTTGTGAATTTGTGTGCCCTCTTTGGGTTCTAACAGGCGCTGCAGCATACTATTTGTCACAGTTTGTTGCTGTACTAGGCACCCTACGGCAGTGGCAAGTTGTTGATGACTTTCCGTCAAACCCACTAGCAACTCATGGTCACTCTTTTCATGCTTCTGCACAGAAGCCACGGTGCCAACCGTGGAGTGTGACCACTCCTCTGGGCGAGGTGCGCAATCAGCCGAGTCTACATCACGCAAGAAATCTAAGGCAATGTCGCGAAATGCGTAAAATGGCACGCCGGCATTGTCATGGCTAAGTTTTCTCAACTCCCGTTTGGTTGAGGTTTCTCGAACTCCCCCAATGAATTGCTCTTTGAGAGAATTGGAGCGTAGTTGACGTAATGCCTCCCTCTCCTTAGGCTCTGCTGCTAATTCCATGCGGTCATATATGCGCATGAGTGAGCGACTAAACTCTGTCAGGGTTTCACCCTCTAATTGGGTCCTAGCATAAAAGGTGCTGTTCAAGGACCTAAGCGACTCGATCGCGCCGAATCCAAGTGTTAAAAGCGCAGCCAACTTGGCAATGTCGTCACGCTCACTCTCAGGACAACACAATACCTCTTCTTTGGCTGGACCTCCCAAATGATCTAGGGCTACGTCCACCTTTTCCCGTTCCGTCAGGCCTAAGGGTCGCAGGTATGCTTCAAGATCATTTAACCACCCATTCAAGGTAGGGTCGCCTGACCTCTTCGGTTGACCACACAATTTCAGAAGCTTAATGGTCGGGGTACGCTTTATCTGTAGGTTCTGAAAGGCACCAGCTAGCGTTTCAGCTAGCGCTTGATGAGACTTAGCAATGATCTCGGACAATGCTTCAGTGGTTGTCATGGTGTACTATTTTGGTCTGTATACTTGATTTTACATCCCTTAACCAGAACAATCTCTAAGCATGGGACACCAATTACATGCGCAGACGCCGCGTGACCACACCACAATATCTTACTGTCGCCAACAACAAGAGAAACAGTGCACAAAACTCACTCACTATTACATGAGGCCGACTAAGTATGGGTGGTACAATGCGTATATAAAGATCAAAATTGGAGAAGTAGCTGGAGCAACTCCAAAGCAATTACATGTGGGTGTGAAACCAACACTTGTCAGGAAAAACTGCCGCAAGTGTATAACTTTGATAACTAAAACTACGTTTTAATTGCTCAACCGCGCGTGTTTAAAAATTGAATGTGATTACTGTCATGGGCAGCTTCCTAAGTGAGCACTATGACTTCAAGAAGTACAGTAATATAAGAGTGTGCATGCACAATCACACCGTTTGATTATCAATTACGAACAATTCTGTATAGAACCTGGCTCACTATTCAATATTGATCACAACATTTACCAAAATGCCTCTATGCCCGGCATATACATGCAGTGCAAGAGCTATATCTTTAATGACAAAAATAGTGTGTCGCAGCTTTTTAATAAACACACATGACATATATCCACAGGGATGGACCTAGTATACGCTAGGTCTAAATATACTACTACCAGTTGAGGGTTTCTAAAATAAACAAAAACCGTAAGCAAAAGCAAATCCCCGGATCCTGTCTACGACGCCAGAAATTGTAGTGACACGCGAGGGCGTGCTCTAGTTGTTGTCCACACGTATGCACGGACGGGGGGGGGGGGGGGGGGGGGGGGGGGGGAGATGATCCCCGGACCCGGGGAAGAACACTATCAGGCCGATGCACTTGAGTAGGGTTCAATCGGTGTTTTATTTAATGTTAGCCATAAAAAGAAACCCCTGCAAAAGCAGAATAAAATAACTCGGATAAATTGGTAATAACACTTTATATCGTGTGGTATGTTTCATAAGCTTTAACTTGATTAATTATAATCACATGTAATTATATTCGTGACTATAAACAATCCTACTCACCCAACACAAAAGTATGTCCCTGTGGTATGAGACAGATAGAGGTGTGTCACATGCTTTACAATCACCCAGGACGGTAAGGTCTGCGATAAAAATAAATTAAACCTGTGCCATAGTATGCTAGAGTACACTGTCAGTATAACAAAAGATCAAATAAGTATACTCAAGGATAATCATGCATGTACTACATGTATAAATATACTTGAAAATGATGCGGCACCCAGATTAGGTATTGCGACTGCAGTCAAGGCTATAGCAGGCCAGACAACAATGACGAAGATCAGAGGTCACCCATATGGCATAACATCGCGCGCACGAGACCTGATACAATAATACACGCACATTGGAACACAATACAATACGTACGTACGTGAGCATATAAAATGCGCACGTAAAAGACCTCGTCAAGATTTACTTAAGACGCACAAAACCAGCGCCGATTGTGGAAATCCAGTCACTAGTTTACAAATAAATCACACTAACTGAAGCTACGATTCATACCTGTTTAGGTCAAGGTGGTGTGATCCCCAAAAAGTTGCAGGCTTAGCCCCCAAAAAGGAAAAGTTTGATGCGACCAGATTCACCAGCACACAGCCAAAATTGACGGGAAAAGAAAGAGCTCGGGCCAACAAGGGCCCTATCACCAGCGGTCGCAAGGCTCAAAATCAATGCGCTCCGTCAAGTGCACCCACATGCAACAATGGGGACTTATTATAATGGGCGGAAGAACTCCACTTAAACTTGAATGTTACCAGGCACGAAATGGTATTCTCCCTTCCAGCCGCCTAAACACATTAAAAGCAAATACTTCCAGTTCCCCACATTACATTGCAGTTTTTTTACATATCTACGTCTAATAATTTCTATAACGGAAGGAGCACGCACTTGTTAGACGTTATACCGATTTTAAATATTAGCTCTGATTCGGATACAATCGCGACGTTGCAGAATAAAAGAAAAACTGTCATACCTCTAATTATGAGTAAAATACCTGAACTGAGTTTTTCTTTCAGAGACTGCGACGGCGAGTTAGTCGAGAATAACCATAAGAAAATTTTTTTTCCAGTAGATATTTATAAAAATTCTTGTTCTAATCTTTAGCTACGCGAGTATAGAACGGTGACCAAAAGCCAGAGTGTCTGTACCATTAGGTAAAATATGTCTCTTTGTATCTAAAGGATTTAACGATTGCTTGACTTGAGCCTCCGTGTATATCATGTGATGTTTGGACCCAATTTTTATCATATTGTTTGAATAGCATTCTTCTGCTAAAACACAATTTTTATAATTTTCGTAAGATAGATCGTTGTTTATAACCGTTTTGTTTACGCCTTTGGCCTTCGTTATACAGTCGTAGCTACGACCGTAGGGAGTACAGTCGTGTTCCCCGTATAAAATCGAGTACATCTTTGATCTGATGCATGTAGCTTCGCTTATAACTTTTCCTCCGCATTCGTCTTTAAATTTACCGATGACTTTCTTGTTTAGTCTCGTCGTATAAAAAGTGGCTTTTCTCGTAGTTGCTAAAATCGTACGAGTCGGACTGTTTTTCAATATCTAGATAAACGTCTTTCGTATAGATAATCAAAAGCAGCGAGTCCGTGTCTGTATACATCAATCTTACTTTATCGCCATACGTCTTTTTTAATTGGTTGTAATAAAAGTCGTACATTAGAGTTTTTGCAATGTCCAAGATACTAACGCCTCCATAAATCGGTTTATTTTTATAAAATACGTTTTCTTTTTGTACGATTCCACGAATGATAAATCACATTCTTCAAAAGCGGTAGTAGACTTATAGCTAGGTTTAGAAACTATTTTTTCGTATTTTTTCACTTGATCGTCTCGCAATAAAACTGCATCTATTCTATTTCTGACATTTTCCATCGTTTTACCGAATACGGAATTATTCATCAATTTGAAAAAATCTTTTTCAAAATCTGACTTTGCTTTCGTTCTTAGTTGCGTGTTTTTATCGATGTACGATTTCATCCAAAGTTTTTGTTTAAATTGTAACGCCCGATGTACTTTAGTTAGTGTCTAAAAATGGGCCTAAAACTGTTTCAAATTGACGTAGTGCAATACATATTTTTCTTTACGATATAACGTACCGGTTAATTTTTTTACCTTAGCGCTATCTCCTAAATCCTTCGATAAATTTAGTTGATACTCAGATAACCATTCTTTAGGTATGATTATATTTTCAGCGGCTAAAGGATAATCGTTGTGTAGATCGTGTAGTTCGGTTGGATATTCCAAATCAACTTCAAAAATGCATCCCGTTTTAGTCTCATCTTTTAACGCCATGATACGATCGTGGGTAAATTGACTAGGGACGACCGAATTAAATCCTCCGTAGGGTAAATATCGACTCATGGCCCACCCGTAGAGGTTGTTGGCGTCTATATAGAGAATATACGAATCGGGTTTATAAGAATCGTAATCTTTCAGATACTTATTATTAGCCTTAAAATATCTCGCGCTTCCGACGCTCGATTTTGCTTTTTCCAAAAATAGATGTTGATCTATTTCGGTTAAAAGTTCTAATTCTATTTTCGTATGTCTTAATAGAGCGTCCCAACTTAATCCCGGTGCTGTGAAGTAGTTGGCTGGATCCAACTTGTAGTTTGTTCTACACATTTGTCTAAAATTTTCGAATACGCCGGCTAGTAATAGAGTATCCGTGGTTACGTATAAGTCGTGGTATTCACCCATGTTTTTTAAATCAAAGACCCTCCACACTCGTTGGGCGCGTGAGTAATCTTCGTCGCTTATATGTTTATCTTTTAGCGCGCTGTAAAAACATTCCTTAGGCGGTAAACTAGTCTCGTCAAATTTCTCAAAACTGTCCATATACTCGTACGGATAAACGCCCTTTTTTAATAGGATGTCTGCGTTCTCTTCGCCAAAACGCTTCAGGAGCAAACTAAAAGATTCTCTCGGGCAAGACTTTACCAAATTGTCGAGAGCGCTAGACATAAAATGAAACGAGTCGATAAATCGATATTGACCGATCGAAAATGAAATGTATTTTTCTGAATTTTTGGGTATACACCAGATATCTTCTTTATACTTTGAAATACCCTGCATTATCAAGTGCGCGTCATAATTTTCTAAGTTGTGAAAGACGACCGGTATTGTCGTTTCACCTGGTTTTACTCGTAATTTAAGATTACAGTAAGCGTGCGCAGTGCCACGATATTTACCGGTAGTGTGACAATGATCTCTTACTTTTCTAAATTTGTTAATTTTCTTGTTACACTCCATACACTTTTTTTCTACGTACCCCTTTTCGTTTTTGTACGAGTATTTTTGTTTTTCTTCTTCTATTTCCAAATTGGGTTCTTCCGGCTCGTCGCATTGACAATTACACGAGTAATTAGGATATATTGGTTTTTCGCAAATCCAGCACTCGTTAGAGTTTAGGTGAAGTTGTTCTTCTTTTAGCGTATATATTATCGGCTTAATGCAAGTGAGTAAGTCATTAATCTTAGGTTCGAGTTCTTGCAACGAGGTTATAAAATTGTCTACCGCGCGTCCACCTCTATAAGTCTTTCGCTTAATTTTACGACCATCGCATCTAACTACAACGTACGAATAACCGCATGCTTTGTGAATATGAGTTTTACCCTCAGTCGTTGTTTTTTCTAATATCGATTCAAAATCTGCGTATATGACGTATGGCGCGTCTTGTAAATTTTTAAAGTTTTTAAACGTTAATTTGCTTTTGTCTAAGTATTTGTTTACGTTTCCATGCGGCATTTTGACTGTAGATAAAGCAGAGTCTATTCCTTCGCAATCTTTTATGTGTATGTCTAATTTTTCTTCTGAATGAAAATTCGTTAAACATCTCAAACAAAACATTTTACGATGTTGACTATTGGTAACGCCAGATAAGAATCTAGACAAGTTATTTATCCAACAATAATGACCTTTATATAATAGCAAACTGATAGTTTTTGTATCGTATGGTCTTTTAGACAAATATAGCGGATATATCAAACCGAAGGGGTCGTGGTACATTGTTTTTTTATTGGGCTTTTCGTATCCTAACACGTTTATACTTATATCGTTTTGTCTTTCTATTTTCGATATCTGATGTATGGGCGTGGGGAAGTCTACATCTTTGAAATTTAATCCGTCATCAGTTTTATAAGTAGATGGATTATTTCCACGAAATTGGTACTTTGGGTTTGTTGCTATTTGATTTTTAACTCTATCGGTATATATTTCCAAGGCGGCTCTTAAACACCATCTTATACACTCTCGATCTTTGTTTTTGATGTTAAATGTTGCGCGTTTGTTAGTTATATAGTCGGGTAGTTTTACGTAAGAAGCACCCGCGAGTGAGTTAGCTCTGTTTATGTTGATGTAAAACGCAATTATCTTATATCTACGATCCAACCGCTTCCTTTATTAGTGTATTTATCTATCTGAGATAATATCGTTTCATGTTGTTGTCTGAGCGTTGTTTGTATATCGCTCTCATTTAAGGCACGATTTTGATGACTAAAATGAGTTGCCGTCGATGTTACAGTCTCACCATCAGAGGTACTTTTTTTATACTATATTTTCATAGCGATCTGAACTTTCATCGCTTTTATTTCTCTTAATTCGGCGGTTATTTTGCTTTTGATCATCGACGCGTGTGTGTTGTAAAATTGTTCCGGATCGTCGATAAACAAATTTGGTACAATTTCCCAATTTCTATAACTGTTCGCAAATCTTCTCGTCTCTCGAAAGTCTGATTCTCGAAAAATATTTGGAGATATAAATCTTTTTATAGCTTCGACGTAATCTTTTTTCAGCGCTTGACCATTTCTACCCGTGGGGGTAACTTGAATATTTTTATCGCGTATGATTCGCTCTAGACTTTCTTTAGTTTGAACTCTCAAATTTTTAAATTTGTTTTCCTCTTTCTTTATAGTGTAAATATAATCTCGCCTGATATACGTATTACCGCGTCCTGTTGGTGTTCCTAAAGATAAGTTATACTTATCGATATATTTTTTTTAATGCTATTTTGTTCCATCTATTGTATCCGTGAATCAAAGGTTGATTTTCCATCTTTATAGTAACAACTATAATATTAAAAAAAACAATTAAAAAAAAAAAGTGTTTTTTCGTTTCTGATTTTGTAGATTTTTTGCAAATTTTGCTGTATAGATATACAGCAAAATTTATAGAAATTTAGATTTATTTTGGGGCGATTTTTAGACGATTTTGGAATTTCAACTTTTCTAAAAATTTCTAAAAATTTGGTGTATATACCTACAGCAAAATTGGGGAGGTTTTTCAAATGACATGAAATAACATGGGATCGGCGATTCCCATACTACTAGCTCTCCCTTCTCAGTTATTTTGTGTACCCAGTGAGGTAGTCCAAGCCCGCCCTACCCCTAACTGAGTGTCACGCGCGGCGATATACGGTCTCCAAACGGACCACCCCAAGTGCTGCTGGACTACCGCTCGCCCAAGCAGTATACCGAGTCGAGAGGACACGAATGGGTTTCGCCACAGTATTTTTAGTACACCGATTTAGTCTTATCCCAAATTAAGTGTGCCCAGAGGGATGATCTTTCAGATCATGCAATAAAAATGTCCACTTTGATAAATCTGTGGGGGAGATTTTGTTTTAAAGGCGTCTTTAAATTGCCGCCGGTTCTCTACACACAAACTATAAATTGTTGAACGTGTTTGGTGAGCACATCTTATTACGTCAAAATCATCTTTTTGTTGAATTTCAATATCCTTTATAATATATGAAAATGAATAAAACTGCTGCAAACTGCTGACTGACTAAATGGACCTGAAATATACAAATAAAAAAATTAGCTGGCCTGACGTTTCGAACTTAAGCGAGTTCTTTCTCAAAGGCAAATGACAGAGTACAAGAAACAAAGGACAGGCAGGAAGACAGGAACAAAGAAGTGTGGTTTGGGTAAGGATGAAGGAGGGGATCAAGGGGGGATTAAGATGAAGGTTGAAGCTGGGGAATTGGACAAAGGAGTGTGGTTAGGGGGGGGGGGGGGTTGAATAGAAGGTGGTAATAGGGCAAGAGAAGGAACAAAGAGAAGTGGCAAGTATAAACAGGAAATGGAAAGACAACCCCATTTGGCCAAGAGACCCCAAGAGGGTTTGCCAGGAGGATAATCTGTAAACAAATGACAATGGGGGAAAATTAAAAGTTAATTATTCCCTTCCTGGATGTTGAGACCATGTGGTTGAATAGTCCGAAGACGTTTCATCCAAACTTTCTCTGGGCTGAGGCGAACTGAGTCCTTGCGGTGGAAAAGTGATTCTATGCCCTGTAGAATCATATCAGAAATGGAATGGTTAGGCAAGTGATGAAGTGATGACCAACAGGGGTGTCCATTTTCTTGGTGTTCACAGTCGATCGATGGCCATAGAAACGCTTTTTGAGCGTGTTCTTGGTCTCCCCGACATACTGGATGCCACAAACCCTGCAAGAAATGAGATATATGACATTAGAGGTGTTGCAAGTAATGTTGCCATTGGTTCTGTGAGTAGTTCCAGATGAATGGCCAGACAAGGAGTCAGACTCCTGCATATGAGTCTGGCAAACAACACACCTGGAATAGCACTTAAAAGTACCATGCTGTATGGGAGGGGATGCAGCCAAGGTGGGGACCTCGGCTCGAACAATCAGGTCTCGTAGATTGCGGGGGCGCCTATAAGCCAATACTGGGTTGTCAGGGGCGGCACGGGCAAGGCGATCTGAAGTATGAAGGATATGATGGGTGTCATTAGTTATTTTACGAAGGGGAGGGAGACTAGGATGAAAGGTGGTGACCAAGGGAATCTTGGGGTCGGCATTAGTGATAGGCGTCTTTTCCTTGAGAGCCAAATCTCTGGTGATAGATTTGGCTCTGGCGATAGCACGTTGAACTTGGCGAGAGCTGTTGCCCCTGGCAACCAAGTTATTCTTCAGTACTTGTACATGATGGGAAAAGTCAGAATTATTAGAACAAATCCTTCTGAGTCTAAGTGCTTGGCTGAATGCTATGCCTGTCTTGCAATGCCTGGGGTGACAGCTGGAGGAGTGGACGTACTGGTGGGTGTCTGTGGGCTTAGAATACAGATCAGTGGTTACCGAGTTGTCTTCCTTGCGGATGGTGACATCCAGGAAGTTGGTCTGATGCACTGAATACTCTGATGTAAACTTGATGGTCCTGTGGAAGGAAATAATGTGATTAATGAAAGTCTCCAGACTGTCCTGATCACTGGTCCAGATGAAAAATACATCGTCAATATATCTCCACCATACCCAGGGGCGACATGGTGCTGAGGCAAGCATACGCTCTTCGAGGTCGCCCATGAAGAGGCATGCAAAGGAGGGGGCCATGCGAGTGCCTATGGCTGTACCGTGTACCTGTAGATAGTGTTTACCTAGGAAGGAAAAATTGTTCTTGGTTAGTACAAGTCTCATGAGGGTGCCAGTATCACTGATGGGTGGGGTTGTGTGTCCTGCCTTGGCCAGGGCCAAGGAACAAGCACAAATACCCTCCTCGTGGGGGATGTTGGTGTACAGGGATGAGACGTCAAAAGTCCCAATGATGGCTGTGCTGGGAATCTTGTTCTTGATTCCTTCACAGAACCAATGGCAACATTACTTGCAACACCTCTAATGTCATATATCTCATTTCTTGCAGGGTTTGTGGCATCCAGTATGTCGGTGAGACCAAGAACACGCTCAAAAAGCGTTTCTATGGCCATCGATCGACTGTGAACACCAAGAAAATGGACACCCCTGTTGGTCATCACTTCAACTTGCCTAACCATTCCATTTCTGATATGATTCTACAGGGCATAGAATCACTTTTCCACCGCAAGGACTCAGTTCGCCTCAGCCGAGAGAAAGTTTTGATGAAATGTCTTCGGACTATTCAACCACATGGTCTCAACATCCAGGAAGGGAATGATTAACTTTTAATTTTCCCCCATTGTCATTTGTTTACAGATTATCCTCCTGGCAAACCCTCTTGGGGTCTCTTGGCCAAATGGGGTTGTCTTTCCATTTCCTGTTTATCCTTGCCACTTCTCTTTGTTCCTTCTCTTGCCCTATTACCACCTTCTATTCAACCCCTAACCACACTCCTTTGTCCAATTCCCCAGCTTCAACCTTCATCTTAATCCCCCTTGATCCCCTCCTTCATCCTTACCCAAACCACACTTCTTTGTTCCTGTCTTCCTGGCTGTCCTTTCCTCTCCCTTTGATGTTTACCCACTGCCATGCTCCTTTGCATCCCTCTTTTGTGTTTCTCCACCCACCCCCTCATGCATGTGTGTTCCCTACATGTTTGTTTCTTGTACTCTGTCATTTGCCTTTGAGAAAGACCTTTATAATATATGTTAAAATCGTGTTCGAGAAAAATTCGCTTTTTGGGGTTTAGTTCTGGAAATTCGTTCAATTATTCTCAAAAATGCTTCGGCAAGCGCAAACACGTTTTGGATCTCCCTTTGATGCATGTGTTTTAGATTTTTGGAGTTCGAGGCTGAGTTCGAGGCTGTAAATCGGGCCCAGTTCGCGGCTAGCTTTGGACATGTTGTATTGTCAATTGGTGGCGCTGATGTGCTACAAAACTCGAAACTAGCAGGCCAAAAAGCAAGTCCAGCAGAGTTTAACGTCGATTGCGTCCCCACCCCCAACATTATAATTTTTGCCTTTTTGTTTCGATGTTTATTTTGCTTTTTATCTGATTTTTGAACGCTCTTTTAACCCGAACTATTTTATCGTGATCCACCATTTGGGATCCTCAACATGTTTCCAGAGTATTCATGCATGAATTAATCAGGCCATTAAAGGCAGCGCAGGCGCACGATCAGCATAAAGTTGTTTACTGTGACATTGAGATTCTCGTTTTCAAACGCAGATCGGCGCTAAACTCGTCGTTGTGGGATTCCTTTATAGTAATCTATCAGCAAGTTCGATCAGGGACCAATGGTAAACTAGTGGTTGGTTCGTGACGTACGTACGTAGCGCATGAGCACTGAAGTTAAAGTGCGAACGACTTTAGTCGAACCATCTTCCTCCATGGTCGAACTATTGTCCTTGATCGAACTTGCTCCATAGTTCGACTAATTAAGCCCGGTTCATACTTCATGCGAATGCGAATGCGAAGCGAATTTCATGACGTCAACAATTGAAGTTTCATTGTGACGTTCTCTGTTACCTTGACGAATTCGCTTCGCATTCGCATGAAGTATGAACCGGGCTTAACTCTGATCGAACGCACGCTATAGTCGACGATGGTCAGTGGACTAGTGTATATGTAGTCGACGATTCGCGACCAGCCTACCGAGGTTGGTCGCATCGCTGGTTACCAATAGCCGTTTTAATAGCACAGTGCAGAGAGGACCAGTTATCAGAAAAATGGCGAAAAAAACAACGTAAATATTCAGCAGCAGTGAACGAAAAATTTTTTTTTTACTTTGTCTTTCTTTGAACATGTTGAAATAATGCACACGTTATACCACTTGTGACATTGTTGATATACTGAGCAAATATCGTCCGTCTCGCTTTCATCAACTTCAGTGCTCATGCGCTACGTACGTTACGAACCAACCACTAGTTAACTAATGGTCCTTGATCGAACTTGCTCCATGGCTGCGCCAAACTGATTAGCATAATATTGTAAACCCTTATATATTTGTGACCCGTGGCTTCCAACTCGGGGGACTCCGTTAAAAAAAAAGACCAATACGTGGGTCTATTTGGCATAGAGGCGGGGGCTACATTTAGACCTGGGCCAAGAGATCGGCCAAGAGATGGGCCACCATTTTAGGGGTGGTTTGGGGGGTGGGGAGTATAAACAAAATAATTCAGTCAACTCTCATAAATTTAAATAGAAAATTATTCTAGGAGTCTTAATCTCTATTTTCCAGTGAAAAATACATTGCCACGTTACTCCTGAGCGTCGCCAGGCGGCGCTCTTTCTGTCTGATTTTGTGTTGGTTACAATGAGCGTCGTATTTTAGATTTAACGTTTAGCTTTGTGACGTGTTCTAGCTACCGGGAACACGTTTAGCATTTTAACACTTTTTCTAAACATTTTTTAGAAAAAGTGCTTAAATGCTAAACGTGTTATCCCGGTACACGTCACAAAGCTAAACGTTAAATCTAAACATGTCGTGGGCTAAACGTGTCAAAAAAGTGGGTACGTACAAGAAATGTGTTTAAAATCTAAACGCCATTATTACAGTGGTGGTTCTCATACTTGTTGGCCTTTTGAGAGGGACGGTCGGTCGGGGAAAACAAAAAAAGGGGGGTAAAAAATTACACAGCATGATGCTAAACAAACATAGGCTAAATGAAATTATGATAATGTTCAATGTAGTGACTGTAGTTATTATTTCCATGATTAGAAAATACATTTAAAAATACTCTTTGGCAACTTTGGCATTACTTTGGCATAAGTAACATATCCTGTTTTGGTATAAACATGTCTTGCGTCCTGAAACACGTCGTCTGTGAATTTATATGCTAAAGTAATTAAAAATATACCCAACTTTGGCAACGTTTGGCATTAAATAAAAAATAAAAAATCATCTTTGGCAACTTACAATTCCAATATTGCATGAGACGATATCTGATGTCACATGTTTACATTCATGGGCGGCGATCCCGAGGGGGGACGGGGGGGGGGGGACAAGTCCCCCCTCCCAATATTTTTTGGGGAGGGGACGGCTATCCATGGCAGTGTCCCCCCCCCCCCCCCCCAATAATTTTCACATGGCCATATACATTTTATGGGTCATTGGCTTTTATATTGTAGTGATGTGAAAAGTAACTACAATTATGCATGGCACGTAAGCAGCTGCGTACGTGCGTGCGTGTGTTGCATGCGTGCGTTAAAGGAACCATGATATAGGATTTACATTGCATTATTCCTGCTTAAAACAATAAAGTATTATCTTGACAATGATATTTTGTTACCAGAGTCAATTATTTCCCAGATTAAATATGAAAAAACATTTTTTGAAAATGTTTGTCCAAGCTACTCCGCCCCCTGAGTGGGACCCTCATTAACATAAGTGAGTGACGTAGATCGAGGAACATTACATATTCTGCTCGAGCCAGCAACATTCATCACGCGTAAATTGAGTGTACATTCTTCGTCCAAAATCTAAGCAAAATATAGCGTTTTTTTGCCATGCCGACGAGGTGTGTGGCTGCTGGATGCAGCAAAACAACGAAGGATGGAGTAAGCCTTCATTTATTTCCAACCGATGCGAAATATCGGAGAATTTGGACGGCGAAAGTGAACTGTGACAAGAGCAAAGTGGTCCGGCCCCAGCAGCTTTTCAGCGTTATGTAGCGACCACTTTGAGCCGTCGTGTTTCGATACTGGTATTTTCAAATCCTTTGGGATGACCATTAAAAATATGCTCAAGTCCACTGCCATCCCAACAAAGTTCCCAGATGTGAGTAGGATATAGGCAAAAGCAGTTAAACGGCCCATTCCCCGAGGAGCCTTCGCTAAAAGAGAGAAAATCAGGGTAAGTTCGATGTTAGTTGTTGTTGCAACTTACGAAATTGCACGTGTAGACTTAGTGTGTATACGGGCCGGGTCCAGACTATCGAGTCCATTCATGAATTTCGGTGCCTCGATCTACGTCACGAACAGCGCCCTCAATTTGAGTCTCAACAAATTCCAAAAAGGGGGTGCAATTTTTGGGCGGCAAATAATCACACTAAAACTTCACTTGAACCAGTTTGGCTTTTAATTCACATTTAATACATATAAATGAATGTATTTATGAAATAAAATGCTATCCGGCAAATTTGAGAAGCATGGTTCCTTTAAAGATGCGTGCGTGCGTGCATGCGTTAAAGTAATTCGAGAATAATATTATGAAAAGGAATTTGAATAACAGTGGAAGTTTTACTGGTTCTTAAAAGAATTTAGTCAGTTGGCGTTTGGCGGTTGAAGAAGTAGGGTTGGCGTTTGGAGGTTGAAGAGGAAAGATGTAGTTTGGGATCTGGAAAAGCAAATAAAGTTTAAAGAGATTTCGCAAACTACACTTTGAGGTGCGACTGTCTTTGTTGGTTCGTCGTCCAAGAAATATTTAGAAGTTCCCCTTCCCGACTTCACACGAAGTCTTCCCGGGATTGCGATCCTGAACCTGACACTCTACAATGGTAACACGGATGGGGTGCTTCAACTTCAAGTTTTCGATGACAGACTGAAAACGAGCAATCACTGACGAGCGAAGTTGCTGACCTACTGGAGCCGGAGTAGACGTAAAGCCTACTTCCCGACCTGCTGAGGGAGACATCAGGGCAATTCCTAAACAGCGCTGAACAATCTCCGAGACGGACGTACGCGAAGTGCGTCGCGGCCAGCTGAACGATCACGAGCGGAGAACGTTGACGCGTCGACGACGGATACCAGTTCGAGAAGAACAGTTAAATAAAAAACAAAACTGTATACGTACGTGCGGGTGAAACGGAAGACGTAAGAGAGGCTACCCATCGGGATCAGAGCCAAAACCAGAACCTGGATCGGCGCTCGGGGAAAGAACTTTTGATTGCCGTGTCAAGACAAGAAGAAGATAAGAAGACAGGCAAGACAACGATTTAGAACAGATTAACGTTGAATACATTTATTTTAGTTAGGCCCGTGAGATATTAACGTTGTTTGGTTTCTTAACTGTAGTCTAACTTAACTGGAATCGAAAATAATAAGGAACAGCTTCTGTGTACTCTGTATATTCCGCTTCGGTTGGGTCTATTGGAATTTCATTGCCTCACACACAAAACGAGATGGCTGAAGGTGATACTGATAGGAATGAGGGGGGTCCACCTCCAAACTTGGGAAATGCACATGAAGAAATAAATGTGGTCACCCAATTAGTGCAAGGATTGGTTAAGGCCTTTGATGGATGTAGGGTCATGCCACAGACAGTAGCTAGACCAGGAAAGTATCATAGCCGCCCTGGCGATGTGAAAATTCAAGAATGGTTGAGGGATTTTCTCAATTACTGTGATCAGTGTCATGTACCTCAAGAGAGCCGCGCAGGTTTACTGTGCTCACTGTTAGCAGGGCCTGCATTAGAAGAAATGTTGTGCCATTCAGTAGAGGTGAGGGGAAATTTGGAAACTGTAATGGACATTTTGTGCCGTCAGTTTGGGGCTCATGAAACTGTGCAGGATTTACAGAGGCTGTTCTATGAACGTACGCAAAGAGAGCATGAGTCCCTTATGGACTTTTCACGCTCCTTGATCCGTAGTTATGATAAAGTGATAAAGGCTGCAGCTGAAGCTGAAAAACCAGCACTGGAAGCATTGAAAGATAAATCTCTCATAAGACAGTTTGTGTCAGGTGCTCGGGGGGCCTCAGTAAGGCTTGAGTTACGTAGACAAGAGCTTGTAAAACCAGATCAGACATTTGCACAGTTGCGCACTGCAGTGCTCGATCTTTGCGAAGAATCCGAAAGAGTAAAGCCACGTCAAAGTCTTGTCAGGGAAATAGAAACTGAAGCACTATCAGTTGGGCTAAACACTCAGAAAACTGGCCCAAACCCAACCCTGCATTAACTTATCCAACAGCAGCAAAACATGCTGTCAAAAATGGTTGAGCAACAACAGCAACAATTTGTAATGCAACAGCAGATCATGCATATTGTGCAAAACTTGACTACCACTGGTCAAAAGGCGTAACTGCAAAGTACTGAAATGCCCGTCCCTTACCCGTGGGATAGATATCCCAAAAGTTCTTTCACCATGCCACCAGCTTCACAGGCTGGCCCTGTTACATGCTATCGATGTGGTAAACAAGGGCATATCCACCGCTTTTGTACAACCAGCACACTGTTCGCGGAACGGGGACAGAAACAGAATAAACAGCAGGAAAACTAACAACCTTCACCCCTACAGCCAGGTGGTGAAGGAAGTGAAAACAAAGGCCTCACCTGAACGAAACAAAGCTGAACCAAGTCAAAGTACGATCAAGGCTGAAGTTAAATCCACTGGTAAGGGCCCGCCCATACAAAGAAAACAAAATCAGGTAGGAGGGGACAGGACTAAAACCCGTCCCGTACAGAATACAGTACACAAAACTAAAAGTAATGTGAATAGCATGAGTGCCGACGACATCCTGTCAAAATTGGTGAAAACAAGTCCAGTAGTCAAAGTCATGTTTGGCAACACTCGAGTGAGTTGTGTGTTAGACACTGGGGCAGAAACATCATTGATTTCAGCATCATTCTATAATCAACACCTAAAAAAATCACTTGGTGACCCTCAAACTGTTGGCACATATCTTCAGGTATACGGAGCCAACGGGTTAGAAATTCCGATCAAGGGCTATGTGGAAATACCCCTAAATTTGCTTGGTCAAAATTTGACAGCATACTTTTTGGTGGTTAATGACTCTAGTACGGGTGAGGCCTTAGGGCGGGGAAAGCGTGCCCCAGTGTTAATTGGATGCAATATAATGCATGAGCTCAAAGAAGTACCCATTGACGAAAGTAAGGCAGATGCAGATGTTTGGAGTACTGTTCTTCAGTGGTATCGGCTGACAAAAGTCTTCCCTGAAGAGCACGTTCAAAACAGTGGCAACATTTGCAATGCAAATGTACGCACAGGTAAAGAACCTCAAGTTATTTGGCCACGAGAGACACAGTCATTGAAATGTAGGATTGGGGCTCCTGTGAGTAAATTTCAAGGAAAAACCATTGTAACAGAAGGCTGCCAAAACGGTTCTTTGTACAACGATGATCGTGACACTGTGCAAACAAACAATACTCCTAAGGGTTGCCTAGTTTACGACAGTGTAGGGACAACTGATGGGAGAACAATACACGTGACAGTGGCAAATCTGAGTGCGCAAATGGTTGTTATACCACCTCACACTAAACTCGCTACTGTTACAGCAGTGCAATCTTCAGGTCAAATTCAGCTCAAAGAAAAAGAGGATGGCATTCAGGTTTCACTAGATAGAGTTATTGTTGCCCATCAGGTTCAGTCCAAAGACAGTGACTCAGAGGCTGAGTCAAATGTTAACAGCTCTGATCCCGAAGACAAAAAGTCATACACTTTCAAGGATGGTTCCAGTTACGTGTTGCCTAGTGGATTATCTTTATCTCTGTGCGACTTAACCACTGATGAGAAGGACGAGGTAGTTCGTCTTATCCAGAAACATGATTCGACCTTCTCAAAAGATGACTTTGACGTGGGTTTATGTTCTAAGATACCACACAAGATACAATTAAGTGATAAGCAGCCAGTAAGACAACCGTATCGAAGGATTCCGCCTTATCAACTGTCCGAGGTACGGGAACTATTACAAAAACTGGCAGATCAGGGTGTCATTCAGCAAAGTGAAAGTCCCTATGCTAGCCCAATCGTTCTTGTTAAAAAGAAAGATGGTTCTCTCCGTATGTGTATAGATTACAGACAGCTTAACAGTAAAACTGTCAAAGATTCGTTTCCCTTCCCACGTATCGAAGAGTCATTGGAAGCATTGAAAGATGCCCAATATTTCTCTTCTCTAGATCTTGCTCATGGTTATCATCAAGTTGCTATGGACAAAGGATCCATTGAACAGACCGCATTCCGAGTACCTTTTGGTCTCTATGAATATACTCGGATGCCATTTGGATTAGTTAATGCTCCAGGTACTTTCCAACGGGTTATGGAGAGTTGTTTGGGTGACTTGAACCTCTCTGAACTTCTCATTTATCTAGATGACATTCTGATCTACTCTGATTCAATTAGCGAACAGATTTTACGTCTTGACAAAGTGTTAACAAGACTTGGGGAATTTGGATTGAAAGTGAAAGGAAAGAAATGTAAACTTTTCCAGAGACAAGTTTTATACCTGGGACATGTAGTAAGTGCAGAAGGGATCAAAGTAGACGATGAAAAAATAAAGAAAGTGAAAGATTGGCCAACACCCGAAACAGCAGAACAGCTTCGTTCCTTCTTGGGATTAGTAGGGTACTACAGACGGTTTGTCAAAGGTTTCGCACAAATAGCAGCTCCCCTTCATGCTCTACTGTGTCAGGGTGGAGAACAGATCCATAAAAACAAAACTAATGCGAAGCGCCCAAAGAAACATACCGTGTTTTCGTGGTCAAATGAAGCTCAGTGTGCATTTGATACTTTGAAGAAAATTCTGACTGAAGCACCAGTTTTGGCTTATCCAGACTTCACCCACCCTTTCCTCCTTGAAACAGATGCTTCATTCAAAGGGTTGGGGGCTTGTTTGTCTCAAGAAGGGGCGGATGGAAAACAACATCCAGTGGCATATGCAAGTAGCGGACTTAGGGGTCCAGAAAGCCGGTACCCAGACTTAAGTGCTTTCAAATTGGAGTTACTTGCACTGAAGTGGGCAGTTGTTGATAAGTTTAAGGACTACCTGTTGAGTGTTCCCTTTGTGGTACTCACAGATAATAATCCTTTGGCTTACTTGAAAACAGCAAAACTTGGGGCTTGTGAAATGCGCTGGGTTGCACAATTGGCTGTGTTTAACTTTGACGTTAAATATAGAGCAGGTGCAGAAAACAAGTGTGCAGATGCACTAAGTAGATGCCCGGGGGTGACAGATGTCAGTATGATGCAGGTTGAAGCTTCATTTCAGCAAAGAACACATAGTACTCGCATACCTGTAGATTTGACGAAAGGTGTGAAATGTTGTCTTACTCGGGCTGCTGTAGCTGCAGAGCAGAGTATTCCAAGAGTGTTTCCAGAGGTCAATGCAAACTCAGCAATGTATCCATCATGGAATCCTGAACAATTAAGACGTTTTCAGGAAGCTGATCCTATTTTGGGATTAGTGTGGAAGCTGTGGCCAAAAAAATGGAGCCCTGGGGAAAATATACCGATTCAAATTGATTCCAAAACAATGGGTGACCTAAAACCATGGCTGAGAGAGTGGTCAAGATTTGTTATTAGACAAAGTGTTCTCTGTCGCAGGGTTATTGACCCCGTAAGTGGAGAATTTCATCAGGTTCTTACTCCAAAGATACTGATAAAGAAAATATTGTCGGCAGCACATGATGAGTGGGGTCACCAGGGCATGAAAAGAACAACAGAAATTGTTCGTAAGCGTTGCTTTTGGCCGCGTTTGAATCGTACTATCAATGAATATGTGAACGAATGTTCCTCTTGTATCCTTGCTAAAGCCCCACATAATGATGGTGGATCTCCAATGCGACACCTGCTTGCTTTCAAACCATTAGAGATACTGGCTATGGATTTCGTGAAAGTAGACAGGGGAAGGGGTGGTTTCGAAGATGTTCTTGTGTTGACTGATGCTTTCACGAAATTTGCCCAGGCAATTCCTTGCAAAGACCAATTAGCTTCCACAGTTGCAAGAGTTTTGCGTGACAACTGGTTCACTAGATTTGGAGTACCAATCAGGCTACACAGCGATCAAGGGAGAAATTTTGAAAGTGAAGTGATAAAGGAACTCTGCAAGTTGTATGGAATTAAAAAAGGGCACACTACCCCCTATCACCCAGAAGGCAATGGGCAAGCTGAACGCTTCAATCGAACTCTCTTCTCATTGATTAAGTCATTGGAAGAGAAAGACCGGCGTAAATGGCCAGACTTACTCTCCCACTTGGTGTTTGTGTATAATACTACACCACACACAGTCACCCGAGTAGCCCCATTCACCTTGCTGTTTGGTAGGGAACCCACGCTTCCCCTTGATCACCTGATAAGCAATTCAAAACAAAGCTGGCATAATGATTTTGTTGAAGAACAAGCAGCACTGTTGCAAAGAGCAGAAGAATTAGTGGGACAACGAATTCAAAATCAGGCAAATACAAATGGAAAGTGTGGTGAGAACAAACGGACATTCTGCCCCATCCCAATAGGTGCTCATGTCCTCTTGAAGAGATGTTCCTTTAAGGGAAGACATAAATTAGAAAATCACTTTGAGACAGAGCCATACGTGGTTGTTAATGTAAATTTACATCAGGATGTATACACAATTCGACCTTTCAAAGGGGGTCACGAGAGAGTGGTAAATAGAAAATATCTGCGTATCTGCCCAGTCACTGAAATCCAAGATCAACACTTTGACCAACTAATTAAGGAAAGAGTTGATCCTGAACTTGACGTTGAGCTGAACAGTGAGTTTTCTAACTGGTCTGATGATACAGAGGAATTTGTATTAAGACTAGATCAAAGACAGGATGGTCCGATTCAATCAGACACAGACAGACCAATAAGAGAACTCAGACGGTCAAGAAGACCAAATCTGGGTAAACACAGTAATCTATTTCACTTACCACGCTCTGTTCGTTTGTAGTTTGTTCAGAACCCTGACCCTACATAACTACTATGATAAGACTTGGGTTATCCAGTTCTCATATTTGTAAACTAGGAAATGGGACGAACAAAATACAACGAAAAAGTGATATTATATTGATCATTAAATTATTGTAAATAGAATAAATGTATATGCATAAGTGCATGTATTCTGTTTGTGTTGTATTTCCACAGAATACTGCTGCAGTTGTCTCATAATGCCTCATTCAAAAGATGGATGCTGTCAGAACAAACTGGTAGTGAACAAATTAAATGGTGTGGCAAAGGTGGCCTTATAACAAGGTATTCAACAACACAGATCTATACTTGAAGCCGATTATCACGGCAAATCCTTCCATCATAATCCTTGATATACATGAGCACAAATGATTTGTGTGACCCAAAAAGGAATCCAGAAAGTGTAATAGAACTGGTGCTTAAATTCTCTCAGTTCTTACAGGCAAAACCCACCAAACCTATGAAGATAATATTTTTGCCCGTGTTGAGCAAAATTTCAGTCCAATACTCGCAAACATAAATTCAATGAATTGTTGGAGTATGAGTGTATAAAGTACGATCTCATGTAGCTATGGCAATATAAGGGATTGAGTCATCCCCGATACATCGTAGATGGAGTGCACTTAACTCCTATAGGAGAGAAAAGAAACGAGAAACACATCAAGCAGATCATTCAGTATATGGATCGACACTTCTGGTTAAAAAACATAATACTGGGGATAATAATCTGTTATGTAACCAATACAATATTTGTAAAGTTAATTTATTGTGCAATAAGCACACAAATATAAGGTTTCGGCGGTCATTGTTAAATTACATATGCTAGTTCTGTTTAAGATAACAGCCCTATTTAAAACATGGGAGAAGTAGCCGCCTTGACCAAGTATATTTGGTTTAGTGCTGTGCATTTATATTATTAGTTGTTTTCATGTCCATGTGATATTGTTTGACTAAAGTGTATTTAATTTCTGGTTTCATATTTAGTTGCATACATCGCCATTAATGTTTTCATGATAATCTACTGGCAAAAAGTTATATTAAGAAATAAACATAATGCTTGACAGTATATTTTGATACACCTCTTCAAGATTTATTACCCTTGTATCTATATCTACAGGGGTAGATACTATTCAAAACATGGGAGAGTTGTAGTGATGTGAAAAGTAACTACAATTATGCATGGCACGTAAGCAGCTGCGTACATGCGTGCGTGTGTTGCATGCGTGCGTTAAAGATGCGTGCGTGCGTGCATGCGTTAAAGTAATTCGAGAATAATATTATGAAAAGGAATTTGAATAACAGTGGAAGTTTTACTGGTTCTTAAAAGAATTTAGTCAGTTGGCGTTTGGCGGTTGAAGAAGTAGGGTTGGCGTTTGGAGGTTGAAGAGGAAAGATGTAGTTTGGGATCTGGAAAAGCAAATAAAGTTTAAAGAGATTTCGCAAACTACACTTTGAGGTGCGACTGTCTTTGTTGGTTCGTCGTCCAAGAAATATTTAGAAGTTCCCCTTCCCGACTTCACACGAAGTCTTCCCGGGATTGCGATCCCGAACCTGACACTCTACAATACATGCACCAGAATGCACCAGAATACATAAAGATCAGCACACAATTTGAAAAATTTCCCAGTATACACAAAGAGACACCGAGTACAAAATGCTAACAATTATTGTTGGTTATGGGTTTTTCCTCTGTCCCCCTTAACCTTAACGAGAAATCTCCGCCGCTGGAAGTTTACATTCATATCGGAATGTGCCCAGCGGTATGCGCACGCATCGTGTTTTGCATAACATTTTGTTTTGGAGTCACGTTGAAGGTCAGATCGCCTTTAGACTTGGAATCAAGTCAGTAATTGGTCGGCTTTAGTCTGCCTGCGCCGCCGCGTATTATAATACTTACACCGCACTTTCCAGGGGTTACGTGTAGCGAGCGGTATAATAACATGTGAGAACTTTCTGTGCAACCTCGGCCCCAAGATGCGTGTACGTCGATACCGGTACCGAGTTGAACAATAGTGCACACACTATGAACATCTAACAAAAGAAAACCCACGCAGTCCTTTGTTTGTAACAAAGGACTGCGTGGGTTTTCTTTTGTTAGATGTTCATAGTGACAAGACACCATGCCTGCTACCGAATTTGGACGGAGCACTCTGATTGGCTAAGAGTCAAGAAAATATGAATATTTATCTATAGTGCAGTTTGATTGGTTAAGAATAAAGAGAATAGGCCTATGAATATCCATGTTACATCTTTAAGCGCTAACCGTATTATTACAGTGCGCAGCTTGTATAGGAAGGTCGTACAGTCATAGATGTAGAATTAAAAAGACTAGATGGGCAGCGCGTACAGACGCGCCATTGAGTGTTCACAAATTGTCCCGTTCTCTCATGGACGCTGTACGCACTGTAGTGATTTTTACACGAATGTCAACTTCAAAAGAGGTATTGTGTAACTTCAACTTCAAGAATTAAAAAAAAAAATAAACTTGTGACTTGACTATTAAAAAAAATGACTTGGTAAAAAAGTTGGCTACAACAGGCTGACCGCCACGTGGGTATGGTGGACCATTCCTCCATAGGTGGACGATCTGAGTGGCGATATTGTGACAGAGAGCTTTGGGGGTGTAAAGTTGTTTTTGAAAGTTGTTTATGCGTTTGTACATTAGGATTTTAAGATCGCTAACCTTTCACAGCATTTGTATTATGCCGTAATTTTATCGCCATATCGGCGATATAGCGGGGAATAAATTTCCACTACAAAAAAAATCAGTATCGCCAGCGCTATATGTACAGAAGCTGATTATGAAACACAAGAAGTCATCAGGGCACATGTTTAAGTGGGAGAGACCCACAGCTGCACCACACTGTCATGAAACTGGGCATTTTATTATTTGTTTAATTGAATGGCAAATCAATATTTTAAGATCGAAAATGGGGGTGGGTTGGTGGGTAAAAAACAAAATTCGAAAAAAATCAATCAAAATGTTAAAACATTGAACATTTTGAATGGCCCTAAATGATTTCTGAATGGTCTTGGGGTTGCTTTACTGAAATCTACCGGTTGAAATCTTTCGACAAATATTCTACGGTATTGTTGTACAGCCGATGTTAAATCTTTTTTAACATGCCGACCTCTTCTGCAAGAAGGTTCACCAAATGATATATTTTTTATCATGGATTAGCTTTTTTGAAACGTAAACTTTTATAAAGTGCTTCATTTTTTTTTTTTATGAACGACATGTAATCTCGTCTGGTGAACGTGTTACTACGTCCAGATCATCTACCTAGAGGAATAGCTCATTTATCGATATACTTTTTAGCTCGTCTTTCGACCAGCGCGTGTAACCCGCTGCAGGCATCATGCTATCTCTGTTAATTTCCAAATCCATCTTTATGATAGATAATAATATTTTTTAATAACAATAAATTTCTTCATTTTTTTTAGAGATCATTAATTTTTTCTGGGAAAGAGAGAGAGAGATTTTTTGAGAGATTTTTAAAAAAAATATAAAAAAAATGAAAATACAAATATTTTATAGATTTTTAGAATTTGGGAATTCCCCTAATTTTGATGAAAAAACAAATCTAAATTTTACTGGATAGGTACCCAGTAGAATAATTCCTGCTGTTCGACCTTCCTATACTATACTACAGACATCACGCAAGAAAGTACATTTCTAACAAACATGGCTGTCAAAGGACACTTGCATTTATTCTCAATTATACAATAAAAACTGTACATCAACAATTTTCCAAAGTATAAATCTAATTTAGTTTAAATAATTAAGACAAATCCATCCCTACATGATTGACAACAGAATTATTAACAAGCACAGATTAAATTATATTAAACACTGATTAATATTAAACCATAATCAATACAGCAGCCAGCACAAGTCAACTTGCACAATTTTCAAAACTTGCTGTGAGGATTCCACGTACAGCAATGTAAAACATCAACATTAACTAGCAACATATTCTGCATAATGTACTCTTGTAGTCGATGAATAAAATTGTCCCACATTTCCAAAAGTGATACCGCACCAGTCATTAAATAAAACAAAAAATCTGATCACCATACAGGTAAGTTGGCATCTCCGGTCCCCTCTCTTAATTCCAGCACACTTAATTAAAGGTATAATTATACAGCATCGAAAGAGCTGACAAAACAGTTGAAGGTCAACATACATGAAATAAAACAAACCTGTGAACGTTTAAGCTAAATCCGTCATTCGAAGAAAACAGCGAAAACTGTTCAGTGATCTTGTGCACGTTTACTGATTGTATACATGTTCATAAGTGCTTATGTGCTGGAGTGAACCTTTCTTAATGGCATATTTTCTTTGACTTTAAGTCATGAAATACTTTAAGTAAGTTGATTTTACCAGATCATGTACGTATTAAGAACAAATTCTGTCAATTTGAATGTAATTTGATATACTTTTGTTATTTTGCCAATATTTTTGTAAAAAAAGTAATTGTATTTATACACTTTGATTTGCAAATTCTTTGTTGTTTAACAACAGTTGAGACGGAAAAACACAGTTTTTAGTTTTGTTTTACAACGGAAGCTGTAAAACTACATCAGGAAATTTGTAATTTTACAAGCCTGTTTGTAATACAAATATACAAAAAATACACTGCCAGGCTTTATTCGGGCAGGAACATGCTTTTTCTCAGTTAATAGCACATGTATTTGAAAGAAAAAGAGCAAAACTGCATTGAAATTGACAATGAAAAGTTGTTACGGGTACATTGTGCTGCACTTCAGGTGATAATTTAGGATCTTGTGCCATTGGTGGTTTGCAATTTTTGTTTTAGTACTGTCAAGTATTTCTGCACATATTGTCCAGTGACAAAAAAAGAGGTTTGAACAAAGCTGCATTAAGGGCATCTTCGACTCCACAAAATTATAATCCTCCACCAAAAATTGGTGTACAGAAATATGCTTGAAACCAAAGGGCTAAAATTTTCATTGACATTCAATGAACTTCAATATTTTCGCCAACCTGGCTTGCTTCCATGTTTGGGGCATGATTTGTTTGAATTCAAAGAATAGCGAGTGTCGATTTGTCACTTTACATCACATATTACTTTGTCAAAAAAAATGGTTTTGATATGACCACCAAAACAGAGTCATTGCCCAGTTCAAGTATTTAGGTAGTGATTCTAACAAGCCCAGCAGTGATGTTCGCGCTATTTCAAGAGTTTGTAGCACAGATTTGTGCTCCCTTAATAGATCTCTCTCATAGGACGCCATCTTCGTAGGAAAATTACAACTGCGTGTTCAACGCCATCAGGTGCGTGTGCGCGCAGTGTGCAAAATATTCTAAACACGCGCGCATGTTGCTCGAAATTTCTTCGAAAAACGGCGCAGCCAATGCGCGTCACGAAATTTTTTAAGGCCCAAAATGCCGATGCACGTGGCAATTTGTAGGAAGTGACGTCATTTGAGAGAGACCCAAGTGGCATTATTTGAAGCTCATGATAGAAGACTACCTGCACTCTTCCCCGAAAATGTTCTCAAACCAAAACATCACTTCCTGGTTCACTATCCAGATTTAATCATAACATTTGGTCCTCTCGTCGGGTTAAACATATGTATTTCAAGCACTGTGTGCAAATGTTGCACGATTTTTCAAGAATATTTGCGACATGATGGCAGAAAGGCACCAACTTCTTCAAGTTTTTTATAGTGCAGGGTGACTTGTTCCCGCCCAGAATGCTGAAAAGGCATTTGAGTTCTATTATACTTTGTTTCGCCCTGAAATCAAGCAAGCAGTCTGTGGTTTTAATTTTTAAAGCCAGAAAGCTGCAGCCTCTCTTATTGTGTAACACGGAAAGGTACATTGTACACTGGCATGATGATGGGCTTGTAGTTGGGAAAATCACGTTGATAATCATTCATGAAAGTCCTGTGTACTTCGTTGTCAGATAAAGGAAACCAAAATATATGGCTGATCTACATGTTCACTCATTAACAGAAACTGTGGGATTATTATCCACTGCCGGCCTATCAGTTCAAAGGCATCAATCTCATACCACTCCACCACACAAAGCATAGAGCAAGAAGAAATGAGAAAGGAGTTAAAAGACGCCTTGACGGGTCTAGAGGACGGGAAAAGCTGATGGAGCTGGCGTTGAGACAAGAACCTGCATTCAAGAAAATGATCTTCTGCCCGAGCTCCGCCCTGTCCAAATCTGAAAACTTCTCCAAAAGTGGACTTCAAGAGGTTTGTACAGTAGACTATTCTGTAAGGGTGGGTGATGTCCCCCTAACTCTTTAAAATTCAAAAGTACAACTTCAAATGTAGCATCTTTTGTCAACTCCTCTATCTGTTTTTGTTTGTTTACCGTGGCACCCGCTTTCTTTAACCTAGATCCAACACACTGCTAGTTATTGTTTATTCGACTTCCTAATTCTTTCACAGCACAAGGTACCACTACCGAGTAAGAAGTCTTGCCTATATATAAAGCACATCGCCCTGTGCAGCAACCTCAGTTGTCTTTATCGACCAGCACACACACCATACGCAACCCACACTGGGTGGACAATTTTGTGATACAGTGGGAGACTGCACCAGAGGATGTTAAGACTGAACTCAGCCAAGGTAATCGCCTGACTCCATCATTAAAGGGGAGTGGAAATCTCTCTTAAGTTTGGTGTTTTTCCACAGTATTCTTTTCTTTATATGGCCCTTTATGTGGTAAAAACATCATATTCAAAATTTCACTTTTTTTCTGAAGCCCTTTTTGCGAGAATCTGAAAACGAAAGGTCACGTCAATCAAGTCGAGCTTTGTGTGTGACGTCATAGTTATAAGACGCTTGACTGACTACGGTCGCGTACCTAGACGCGTCAGCTACATAAAGCCAGCTACACGCACGCAACCTGCGTTGCACGTTGATAACATGGCCGACTCCGATGTGGAATCCGAGGGATCTTGGGAGGAATACAGCGTGGATTCAGACGGTTTTAGCGAACCAAATGGCTCAGATTCAACTTCAGAAGATGGACAGAGTTCCAGTGAAGATTCGGTCGATGAAGGAGAAAATATCCGCGGTGCCGAACCGTACCGTTTTAAACCGATTGTTCGCGGCCGCGGCGATGCCGTTGAGCAGGATGGGGAGTTCGACCACGCCGATGAAAATGGCGTTCGGCCGGGTCCAGTCAACGAAGATCGGCTTGTCAATACCGACTGGTAAGAAATTGTCCGTTTTGAAAGGATTTTACTTTAATAATTAAACTTTTACTCCAATGTGCAAACCCTGTGTATTTTTTCTATATTTTAGTTTTAGGAAAGAACTGAAAAGTTGATCATGGCTTCAGAGAGAGTTCAGACATGTCAGACGTTAAGCACAAAACATGAGACTGCCTGAACATTTTCAAAATGTTTTCTAAGAGAATATTTTATTCTTCCCACTCAAATTTTTTTTCTTTTTCTGATGCTTGATAAGCTAGTATAAAAAGAATACATGTATTCATGATTTATTTCCCAATTTTTACCCTTGAGGAAACCATTATTCACGTTGGACGAGTGGAAGGATGACTTTCCCAAAGAAAAGTTTTTCCCTAAGAAAACTTTGACATTGTACCCATCCCCTTTCTTAATTTTAAACATTGCTATTTCTTGCAAATATGTCTGGCACTGTCTTCAATGCATAGGCTTACATTGTTTCCCTTTGAATCTTTTTATTTAGGTGTTCCTGTGGTAACTGTATAATCATGGATACGGTAGAAAACTGCAAGTGCTGCAAGGAAGTGGACACCTTCTAAGACAAGATACAACACACTGGCAAGGATCTAGATGCTCTGAGCTGCTTCACAGAACACCCGTGGTTCGAGGCGACATGTCTCAACCCAGGCACCTTGGAGACGGCATATTACCAATATCGACAGCAGTATGGGGCTCGTGCTGTTGAGGGCGACAGGGCAGCGTAAGCCAAAAACACTCGCATCAAAATATCCAAAGGCAAAGATTATACCACACTGACATCACGGATATAGGCATACATGTATCTTGCTATTGCCTATAATAAATCATGTAAAAAATTAGTCTGCTGGATGGTTGATAAAATGATGGCAGTCTGCCCGAAGCCCATTCGATGAGAAACTGCTTTTATTGCTACAATGGTCCGAATGTATAGAGCTTCAGTTGAAGGTAGACTCAGTAGTGATGTTGAAAATGGTGATGTTGTTGAAAATGGGTATGAGGGAATTGTCTGTTCACTGCAAAATAGAGTAGATAACCGGACAAGAGGCAAGTCACATATTCCAAGAATGCAGCGACAGCGTGCACCTCGGGATAATACACAGAGTGATGGTAAGCCTGTAGACAAGACCCCAAAAGATGAGAGTTATGGGTGTAAGAAATGGCAGCCAGATCTGCCTGATGGAGAGAAAATCAGATACTTATCAAGGATAAACTAATATATGTTTGTTCATGGACCAAAGGAATGGGACTTGGCCAAGGTGAAAGGGTTAATGCTCCAGATATATCCCACACAGCGTACAGACATTAACAGTGGTAAATCCATGACTGACCTGCAGAAGGACTTTGGCCCTTCCTTTTTCTTCTTATTTTGTCTCACTTCGAGGAGCTGGTCGGTTTCCCATTGTTGAATACATTCAAAACAGCAATGTGGAGTAAAGGTAAAATGATGCGGAAGTACTTTTCCACCAAGACTACTCATACTACTGAATGAAAAGACAATCTTTAGTTTTGCAGATTCAGAGAGAAGGGAAAACTGCTGTTTTACATAATTATCAAGGATTTGAACATCCCTTCAATCAGTTATCAGCTAGGAAAAGAAGAGTCATTGCTTGGGTGGCTTGAGCATTGAATCTTCACTGCTGCATCAATGAGAATCCTGCAAACCACACTTTAATTTTGAAATAAAGATTTCTTTGAACCATGGCCACTTTAAACCGCATCCCCCCCCCCCCCCAAAAAAAAATCAGTTGTAAATGAGATAAATATAATTTACATGTATGTTTGACTAGGAGCTTCATTTCTCGAAGCTAGTCGGTTCATGTTTGTCATCAATAGAAGTGTGGTACATGATTCGATATGTGACTTCAACACTGCACTGGCAAAACTGTTTGCCGCTTGCTGTTTTCCACATCATGTATCCACCGGATGGAGCAAAAACCCTTGGGTATATTAAAAGGTAAGTTTTAACATGAATTTGACTTGGTAGACCCTTTGCACGGTGCGCCATGACAGTGGTCAGGTCTTTGTTCCTGTGTTATACACTTGAGAAAGGCACTTTCTCCTTTCATTATTGTAACTGAATATAAATTACAAAGCCTGCCCACTGTCATGGCGCACCGTGCAAAGGGTCTATAAGGACCATATGGTCAAAGAACATATAAGCTGTGGAAATAACTACAACACCAACCACCAAAACCCCTTTTGTGTCGCTGGCCCTATTTTTCGGACCCTTGCACTTTTTTCTTAGAATATTTTCAACTGACTGGACCTACTCAAAATGGAAAAAAAGAAGAACCATAAAAATAGTTGCTCCCTAAGAAACAGCTGCACTCTCATCTTACATGTAATGTGTATAACTGGTAGAAATGTGGCTTAGTCTGGTTCTTTCTAAGCAAGTGAAACAATACCATATTTTGAAGAAAAAAATGAATATTACAATTTTAAGTTCAGAAGGCTTATACATGTAACCACTAGCAGATCATAATCATGTGTAGCTTTAATGGTCAAAGCTTTCTAATGAATCTTGAAGAGATCAAAACGTACATGTAGTCCAAGGTGAAAAGGGCAAGGGGTTTATGTGTGATGTACACATGTTATAATATTAAACACTATCCAATGCTGTGGGATACTTTTAAATGCTCCACAGACCTTCTGTGTTTTATAAAAAAATGTGGCATAATTTCAGGATTTGCAACTGATAGTCCACCATTTGAAAGCGACAGTGACTCTGACTTCACTGCACCAGACATCCAAGAGAAACTACTGGAAATATTAGCAACCATAAGGCAGTGCCACCTTGCATCATTCCTGGGTGGGAGTAGAGTGTCCTGGCGATCTAGTGTACATAACTGAAGATTATGTATATTACTCGGACACTTGCAGCAATCGAGGAACGCTGCCTCAGCATTCCCCAGGGACCCACTTCCTGTTGCCAGATGGTTTCCTTGACCATGGAGATCCCATGTAGCATGCTGCCACCGGGGAGATCCCCAAACCACTAGATATCCCAAGAATGTTCTGTAATTTTCAGTCACATATTTTTCTGAAGTAAGAAGTGTTAGAAAAGCTTTTCAATAAAATAAGATTTTCAACCAGATATCCAGGCATGAGTGTGTAATTAGTCTGATTGTCCCGAAAACCCACATTGACACGCTACAGTATCAAAGATTTTAGCCAAGTTTTTAAAGAGTGTAGCATATGGGGCACAAGGTATTTTTGCATGTTGCATTTATATTTACTGCATTCAATTTGACATGTACTAATTTCCTGTCCTCTCGTAAACAGCAGCTTTCTGATAACTTAATTATGCCTACAGAAGAAACATCCGAAGAGATGCAACAAATGAAGAAACAATCAGAACATTTATAGGCTACATTTATAGAGTAAAACGGGCACCAACGTTTCTGTTAATAATGCCTAGCAAAAAGAAATTACCAACCTTCTCATTCCTTTCAAATACTAAGCTTGAGATACTACATTGGCTCTTGAATCTAGTAGGACACTGTCCAAGAAGGAGAAGATGGATTTTTGGCAAAGAGGAAATCAAATATAGAGACAATAAGTTGATAGATAATGTAATTAAATGGTTCGGGAAGTTTTTAGGGATAAAGGTTCACTGAAAGTGCCACTCAAACATACTTTTTGTAAAGCAAACAGAAAGATTGGGAAAATTTACGTGACTTTGCCCATGCCTTGTTTGATCTGTTTGAAAAAAGCAAAAAGGACGTTTGAAGAGGGAGTTTCTTGCTTTATAAGCATTTGGGGAAATGTGTCGCATGTACCCTCCATCTAAATTGAGGATTCAGTGCTTTCACATCTGCGCAGCGAACAGTGACTAATGGCTTATAATAAGATCAGTGTGCAAATCTAGGATCACTTTTCAACAAGCAGTGTAAACAAATATTCTTGTGAAAATGGTCGGGTTTTTTCAATCTAGATCAAATAGATAACTTCATTTTCCATGCTAAAATGTTCTATATTTTTCATTCTTTTGACAGACCATCCTAGTGCATCTTCTGCACCATCTTCCCCAATGCCTGAAAGACTTTGGTCCAGTCAGCAGTTTCTGGATGTATCCATTTGAAAGGCAGATCCACAGCCACATCAGTAGGATCAACAACCGGACAAATCCAGAAGGAGCAGCTGTCGAAGCACACAGGGTATAGACAAATTACAAATTTATGAAAATAGCACTGATCTTTCATTTGGGAATTTCGGAGAAGAGTAGTTCTGTGTCGATAGCCTGATTAATTTATATGATGTCAAACATTCTGATTTCACCCCTATATTTTCAAAGTGCCGCTTATTAGATAAATTTTCTTTTTTTCACAGATCGATGCTGCCTGTGAGGTGATCAAACAGTCGGGCATGATTCCCCTTGACAACACTCCCTTCACAGAAGAGAGGGCTCACAACAACCAGGAAGCTCACCTATCAGACACTGACAGGCAGTGGCTGAAGTCCGAGTACTTCGAAATGTACCCATTCATGGAAGCCATTGAAGGACAACCTGAAGGGGATGAGTCAAACACGGTAAAAGAATGCTTCATGCAAGGAATACAGACACCAGTGCTACAGAAATCTACAGTCAGTGTAAAGGGCTTTAAATATAATGGGACAGAGACGAGCATATCTCCTTCAGTTATTGGCATCAGAAGCTATAGAGACACAGTGCAGTTTGGTGTCACCACTTTTTGTGTAGAACATAAATTAATGGATAGACTGCACACCTTTGCATGTGTACACTGGTTTAAGGCACCCGAGGAAGACCACTATACACATCAATTTATTTGCGAGATGGATGATTATGATTCCACCCTGAACCCATTTGTTTCATGTGAACAACTTCCTCCACCTCTCATAACAGCAGTAGAAAAGTATGTGGTTGGGGACATTGAGAAGGCAAAGCTTTTCATCTTGAATTACATAGATGGTAAGCGATTTAAAGAATGCCTTTGAGGTTTGCACCTAAAATTCATGTATTTCAAAAGGTGAAAGCATGCATTTTCTTCTACAGTTCACTTTTTCAAATTCCATTAACTACAAACTGCAGTGGAAATTTCTTTTTAATATAATGAAACACAACGTCACAGATGTTGGACTTCAGCATCTCAATTAACTTCCTAAACCAGTTCGCGTCGGGTGACATGTATACACGCACGCAGTGAGGCAAGGATCCAGCGGAAATATCTGTCAGTTACCGGCTCGCAGTGAGCAAGGCAAGGGTGTGCTACCCGCAAATAAAGGCCCGTCTGGCACCCAGGCTCGTGAAAAATAATCCCGGCGTTAACTGGTTAAAAAAAGCTCAAAAATGCTGAAAAATACCACACATTATTTGTCAATAAGCCAATTCGCAGATATAGACACGACTATACTGCACATGCGCAGTAGGCTGATTACGGCCCACTTTTGGATAAACACGGCTCGGTTTTATGCACAAGTCAATGGGGAATCTAGTAACTGAGTTTGGAATGGGCAAATTTTCATATAATTTGCTCACAAGAAAAACAAACAAAATTTACTGATCAGTAAACGAAGAGTCAGTACTGTAATCTGTTAAAAAGAGCTAATTCTTTTTGAGCTGATTTTGAGACAGAAGTTTTTCGACTGGTACTTCACTATTACTTTTTACATATTGTGAAAGTTTATTTTTGTTTTCATTTCTGCGCAGGTGCACTGTAACTGCAAATTGGCTTATTGGTAGTTTGGTCCAATTGAGCCTGGTTAACATTTGCAGTACTGGGTTGAAAGTAACTTACAGCCATTAGAATTTTTAAGCCTTTTTTATCAACATTTTAGATAATTTAGTTTCAGAGAAATCAAGGTTACCCATAATTTACTTATAGGTAGTGTACATGATTGGTCATTGTTGCAATTTTCAGAAATGGGCGGATTTGGGGGCGAGTATTTTATAGGAAATGTCGTTCCACATTTGGTGTGTTGGATGGCGGAAAAAAAATGAGAAAAACGTCCCTCGTTTTCAATCGTCGGGCGGATGATAGCCTTTAGTCAAGGCGCGCATGGCTACCTGGGCGCGTAAAGTGCCCCGAATATGCCAGTATGTCCGGGGTGCGCCTCTCATCTAGGTAGCCACGGGCACCTTGACTAAAGATTACAGGCTAGTTTTCCAACGATTTCCACTTTTCTTAACACCTGGTGCCATCATTTCACAGGGTGATTGAGACTACTATTAACTTAGTCTAGTAAGGTATTTCGTAATAATTCAGTAAAAAAAAAATTGGAGGATTATCAAATCATGTATGTACACTACATTTAACCTTGCACTTACAGTAATCGAATAGGACTTGCACGTAGACTGTACAGTTAAAAATTTACGTGTATGATGTTTATAAGTTCCATTGTTATATCTCCGTCTTGGATACTGTATTTTGATTGGCCGAGAACGATCACGTGACTGGCACACTCCAAGCATGATATCACACACCAGCCAGCTAGCGGATTCAGATGCATCATTGGTACCCACGCAATTTTCACCTACACTGTTGATGGTAGTAAACTGTAATTGGAGCAGCGAACTAGAAGACGATCAGCTGTTTTGATTGTGTGATTTGTTTGAGTAAATTTCCACCCGGCAAGGCAATTTGAACTGGAAAAACTGGGTTTGGTGATATAAAAAAGCAATTGGTGACTGCTGTAATCTGGTATGTAATATGACGTTTTTAACACCCTTGTGTCCCTCGGGTGTTAAAAACATCTCCTACATCACAGCAGTCAACAATTGTTACATTTTGCCACTGTTTTCACCAGGGTTTTCACAAAGGGACGGACATGTCAAAAATGTAATAATTTTTTTGATTTTGTATTAAAGTTTTTGGGTGATTAATGTTGTACTTGACCAAAAGTTCATTAATTTCTTAAGGGGCCACATGTCACAAAGACGCGGACATGTCTGCCCCTTGAACATACGGCATGGAGAATTGTAAAAGTAGCTCAACTGAGATTTTAGATTTTAGGGACGAACATCTTAAACGAAGTTATTTTGCTAATCTGTTTATACATTAGTAGTAACAGAGGTTACAGAAAATTTAGCAATCAAATGTCCATTCATACTTGATTCGTACAGCTTATTTGTGACTGGCTCTGGCAAAACACGATGCTTCTCTGCATTTCCCATTACGCGGTATGGGCCCGCAATTTAAAAAAATGGCATCAGTGATACCAAAACCCCAATATTGAAATTGGTGACCAGCTCTAGCAAAACCCAACACTTTGGGTGAAATTTCAATATCCGGGTTTTGCTATCACTGATGCCATTTTTTAATGTTATACGGGCCCGTACCGCGTACTGTGTATATGCTATGCTCGAGGATAAATCCCACAATGCAACGGCTGAATAGTATGCTGCATGCCCATAACCTGGCCGACTAGATCAAGGAATGGAAAAGTCTTTCGTGTGCACTGTGCCTCCTGTGTGCTTCCTATTGTTGTCTTTGACTCCTATACTCAGTTTAATATTTTGAGTTTTTCCCCAGTCCTGTGTAGTAGGGAGTCTGATATAATATAAGTTTTTGTATTGTTTAAGGAGAATTGCACACAAATCAATTACATTTAACCATGGAAAATATTTGACTGTTTTATGAACAGGAAAAGAATGATGTTTTGTTTTTGTAGGAATGTAGTTATCCTGTCATTTTAAGGTAAAATTCGCTATTTTTATGGCAGCCGTAATTCAGCTTTCAAATGCTATTGTTACGGCATACAATGCGAACGTATAGGCCTATCAGATTTAAAACCCCATCCTGCCAGAGTGCTTCGGTAGCTCGATTGGTATGGCATTGGTTTTGAGAGCTGGGGGACCCTGGATTGAATACATGCCGTGCTGTCCGATGTTTTTAAATATTTTTTTTTTTTTTAAGTTTTAGGTGTTGAATCAAATGGTTATTTATATTTAAAATAAAGGTGTTTGACTGTAGATTTAATTTTTCTTCCCTTTGATTTCAGTGGTTTTGGAATATTTTTTTAAAAAGGGAAATCAAGTCCAAGAACCATTTGGTTGATAGTCTGGTTTCAACAGCAATATATATTGAATACCATTACGTCGGGGAACTAGGCAGTTCCGTAACAATAGCCACTGCATTTTTCCAAAGAGATTCTGTGTCACATTTGCTCTGGTTTTTATATTAAACTACATAAGTATCTTACATATGGTAGAAACTTACATATTGTGGGTTTCATTTTAGAGAGAGGGGGTATAATACAAAGGTTTGTTATAATGGTGGCATAGCATATCCAGGTTGTTATAATTACATACTACTGGTGGACGTGTGTTCATTTTTCCAATCAACAGTAACGTTGTATTGTTTATAGGCATACAAGAAACAAGAAGAATGTTCTCATCTTCTCATTTGTAAAATAAATTCAATTTAAAAGACTTAATCAAATTTGTTTGAGTACATGTACCTCCTTTGAGTTAAGTACAATTAACAGTCCCAACTTAAGCCAAAGATCTTTTTATCATTTAGATACGAAAAGCTTGGGTCTGCGCACTGAGAATCTTGTCATAGTTTCAAACATTTTTACATTGGAGATGTTTTCCTGATGTGCCAATAAGCCATACGGTTAGGCTGCATTAATCCGAGCCAAGGTGCGTTACGATGATGTAGTTAATAGCCCCCCGTTAACCAATAAACATTTTAGACATTCTCAATGCATTGTGGGTATGTAATTTATACACAAGCCTATGGCACTGTGAACCAGTCCAAATATGCATTGGTTTTATGCTAAATATCTGTCATGAGTTGAGAGATACTTTTCCACATATTTTTATGGAACAAGGGAAAAAAAAAAAAATATCAATTTTTAAATGGAAATTTAAATAAAGGAAATAATTGGGGAATCCCTCTTAGGCCTGCATTTCGGCGGTCATAACTGAAAACCGGTTCTCTTTGTTTAATCACTTTGGAGATTTGGGGATTACATTATGATTCATAATTTTCGCCTATTTCAAATTCCCAAAGAAATTCACCGACATGAAGCAACCGAACCAATTCTTGGTTATGGCAGTTTGTGACCGCCAAAACGCACCCCTTACTGATGAATGCAGCTCTCTGGAATTAGAAAAGCTAATATGTCACATTATTACCCAATCGGAAGATGATTTTTGCAACTATGCCAGCAGTATGGGCCGATGCTGTTCCCTGGCCATAGACCTATCGCAAATGGCCTACCGCCCGGTTGAGACGTCACAATGGTTACAAGGGATTGTGGGAAGGAATCAGTATTAATTTCTGTAGTGTAAGCATTTCCTTCCCACAATCTCTTGTAACGATTGTGACGTCTCAACCAAGCGGTATTTGCGATATAGTCTATGGTCAGATGGTGCTTTGAGAACGTCGAAAAGGTTAATTTCTCACTTCCCCATTGGCAAAACCAAAAGCATCAAAATTATATAACCCTAGGGGAAGTTGTGTTTATATTGTGAGGCGCGTGTTTAGTTTGGCAATCCTATTGGTCAAAGGCGCAATGAGTGCGCGTGTATGACGAGCGCGCGTGTATGGTACCGCTCGATTGGGTACCTAAAGATGGCTTCTAATTTTGCTTCTCGGATTAGTCTATATAACGAACGTTCCAATGGCTGCTAAGTTTCTGCACAAAATAAATTTCCATATAGGCCCTAGAGTCTGACGTCAGTTGGCATGACAACTGCCTCCAAACAAATGTAGATTTCGACTTTTCCTAATACATGTAACAGCCAGTCATGCAAACACGTTGACACAAATTAACAAAATTATTCTGGTTCCAAACATTGCATTAACGTCATCACTTCGGTACTTTAGGGTGCGTTCGGGCGTGTTACTCTTGATACTCGCGGGTGCAGAAAAATGTTGCGTGCGCATTACTCTCGAACTGCGTCGCGAAAATGGTCAAGAGCTGTGTTCCACTCACGCGAACGTTGCCAACTACGCAAACAATTTTCCATTGGATGTGTACACAAATTGACTTATAAGTCGACTTATTACGTGAAAAAAGTGCCTTTTGTTTACTTTTCACGTTTTTTGTTCCAACAAAAGGTTTTCACATCTTCGGGCCTCAGTGAGTGCACGTACACACATCCGCATTTTTGCATCCCTGTGGAGACATGGCATTGTTCTCCCCTTTGTCCCTGTACTTAAGCAAACCCCCATAGACTTTGTACACAAAATTCCTTGTGGAGACAACCTAACCCATAGAATTGCCTAGTGGAGACTTATTCAGTCCCTTTGTATCTATCGTTTTCATGTCTCCACAGGGTACTATACTGATTTGATTTGATTTGATTTATTCAGGTTTCAACCGACTCATTAACAATGACAGATACAAATATGAACAATAAACAAAAGACAGTTGATTTAACCTGGGATAACCCAAAAAAGCCAATTTTACAGGCTTATTTCCATTGGGGTCCCAACATAAAGGACAAATATGCCTACTTAACAAAACACACCAAAAAACAGGGTAATTAAAAATATAAAAATATAAAATCAATACAACAATTAACTTAGTTGGCTATCAAATTGCATTTCCACAAGTTCATATCAAATACATTCAAAATTGCGATTGTATCTCTCCATGTTTGTTTGCACAGTTAAATGTAATACGTGTTCGTGTACAGTATGCACAGTGTGTACACAACAGAAGCGATGCGGTGAATAACCTCTTGAAAGATTGAAAGAGTTGTGATGGCCGACACCTGTCAGAAAATTGACGTTACTCGCTGAGTCTAGAACCAATTACTTCGATCCAGGTATCAAATGAAAGCTTATTTCCTTGGCAGAAAATGTCTCACAGAAACCCTTGCCATCCTGTCAAACCTTCATGCTGAAAACTGACTGAAACAGAAACTGTGCACTTAAAAAAGTAGACATTTTTGGAATGATTTTTTTTTTACAAACTGCACAAATTAATGATGAAACATAATTAGCTTGCTGTGGGAAAAAGTAACATAAAATCAGAAAGGCCAGAATTTGTACTACAAATCGCATGCACAACTATTTTTGTACAACGAACTCATCCTGGTGAAAACGAATTCGAAAGAAAGGACCTCCGACAGCTGCAGTTAGTGCAAAACAATTTGGTTCTGGACTGTACACACTGAACAATGCGGTCCCTATTACAACAGCTCCCTGTGTATAAACAATTTGGTAATGAAAGGGTTTATCATGATGATTAAAACTTCAAAGATCAGAAGTTTTGTTTGTAACTATGGTACACAAATTATATTTTTAATTGTAAGGAGTTTCTTGTTTTCGATATTCCAATAATACTCTTCTATTGTATATTTTCGACGTTAATTTCATGACTCTGCAAAGATATTGCAAAGCAAAGAGACCCCAGTTGGCTATGCAGCTCATAAAATAAAAGGGTTTTTGATGCAAATCAGGAGTCTTTACTAGTTGAATATGTTTTGCGAGCATCAGAGATGTACCATGGTCTGGCACCAAAGGAAATTCGCAAACTGGCATATGAGTATGCAGAAGCAAACCACCTTAAGTTTCCACCTACATGTACATGGACCGATAACAAAATGGTTGGTGTGGAATGGTTTACTTCATTTCTCAAGCGCAATCCAGGGCTATCTAAGCAACAAGTTTGAGTAGAGCAACTAGTTTCAACCGCAAGAATGTTAGAGATTTCTTTGACAACTTTGCTCCATGAGATCTACAACTGCTATGAAATTGGTATTACAACAGTGCAAAAGCCTGCTAGTCGCCAGAATAGGAGTGAAGCAGGTTGGAGCCATTACACGTACATCTGCTGATGAGTGGGGGTACTCTGGTCACTTTGTGTCTTGCTGTTAGCGCTGCTGGAAATTCAGTACAACCCATTTTTGTCTTCCCACGTGTGAATTTCCGTGAGCATTTTATCAGAGATGGACCAGCAGACACTGCGGATCTGCCAATCCCAGTGGGTGGATGAAGTCAAAATGACTTTCTCATCAGTTTTTCAACATTTCATGAAGGTCACGAAATGCACAAAAGAGCACCCAGTGTTACTGATATTGGACAACCATGATTCTCATGTGTCAATCCCGATCATCGACCTGTGCCGCGACAATGACGTGGTGCTTCTCACGCTGCCTCCACATTGCTAACACAAGTTCCAGCCGTTGGATCATAGCATTAATGGCCCTCTGAAGAAATATGTCAACTCAGCCTACGATGGATGGATGAAATCACACCCTGGAAAAACAATGTCCATTTATGATATTCCTGGGATTGTTAAGAAAGCTTTGCCCCTAGTCTTGCAGCAACAGCGTCAAACATCCAAACATTTACCCCTTCAACAGAAATATCTTTGGAGATCATGAAGTTCTTCCTGCCTTTGTTACGGATTACCCCCAAGAGCCAAGCACAGCCAATGATACCCATCCAGACGAAGCCAATACAAACCAATGACACCCATCCCAGTTGAATGAAAACCAACCAGATAAGGCAGACCTTCCACAAAGCATGGAGCCTGATCAGATAGATCTTCCAGTTGAAGCTCTTCCTTTATAGTCATGCATCTGATTCACAATCAGATTCCGATAAGCAGGGCTGTAGTCGAGTCCCTGCAAGTCCAGTCACAAGTCCTTTCATAAAGCCAGTCACAAGTACATGTAACTGGATGAATAATGACAAAGGAATGCCTTTGTGAAAGCTCATTTGAATACCTTGTGAGTGGAATTACGACTGGAGGGCTTGTAATAGACTTGTGATGGACTCGACTAACAGCCCTGCTTATAAGGCAGGTGGTGTCATCAGGGGTTTTCCTTCAGGCATTCAGAAGTCCCCAGAGATGTTAAGGCCTTACCCCAAGGCTGGGCCAAGGAAAGTGCAGGAAGGGGAGGGTGTAAGAAATTCTAACCAGCACTCCTGATGAAAAGGAAAAGTTGCTTTAGGAGTAAAACAAATACCCTAAAACAACACAAGTGATGACCACTAAAAGCAAAGCAAAGCCCAATAAATCATCAAATAAAGCAACAGATGATTGCAAGTGTTTGCGATGACTTATTCTCCAAATTCAGCACAAGGGGAGCAGTGGGTGGAGTGCATGGACAAGACTGCTATAATAGCATGTGCATATAGCAGTTTAAAACCCTCCTACTATTTAAAAGGTCAAAATCAGTCAAAATTTCCTTCCACCTCCCCTGCTATACTTTTACACAGACATGATCAGATTACATGTGGTTTTGTACTATGGCAGGAGGGTCAAAAACAATCACCTTGACTGATTTTGACTCGTACAACAACATGGCTCAGAATGTATGTTTGCATAGGAGGGTTTTAATAGCATTAAAACAGCATGTGCATGCTATTATAGCATTCACATAGCAATCACAGATAGATGACTGCTAAATTTAACAGTCAGTACAGCATTCTTGATAGCATGCAGTATTATAATAGCATTCCAAATAACATGTGAGCTCCAAAGCAAAGTGGGCGGACTGCAAATTGAATACAGCATTCCAATTTAGCAGTCCATGGCTAAGCACAGCCTGCAAACAGCATTCCAATATTTCAACAAGCCTATCATATATTACTATGGAGGAAATTACCACAGTGCAGCAAATGGGCCACAAAGTCACATGACACAGTGACCTTGCATACCAATGGTCAGTGTGGGAAATTTGAAATTGCAGTCAGTTGAATTTCAGTGCAGAGTGCAGTACACAGTCTTTGTAGAAAAGAAATTTGCAAGAAATTGTAGAAAACTGGGTAAAAATCATGGACATTTACATGCCATAGGTCTAGAATGACTGCAGGCATTGTTTACTGTTCATGTACACTAATCTGTACATAACAAGTAAAAAATACACTGGATGATTGGCTAAATGGACTAAGTCTAATGGACAACTGCAGCATACACACTCACAAGCTGTTTGTATGCGGTAAGTTTATAATTTTGTATACCAGTATATGGATACAAGTGGGAGGTGAGCTTTTGGCTCAGATAATTTCATTTTGGCTTTTAATCTGTTAAAAGATGTCCCCATTGTCGATTGTTAGTGATAACAAAACAAGTTATGACTAACATGCTTAACGAATTGAATCAGCTGTCTAAATTTCGAATAAAGGGGAAAATTTAAAATAATTATGATGGCTTATAAGCTTATTTGTGAATTTCCGGTGAGCTGCTACGACGTACTCTAAAGCTTTATAAACTTGGACAATGTTGGAACTTGTTTGTTTCACAATTGAATACATATTTTTATTTTTTATTTTAGATATGCATATAATTTGCAGCAAGAAGTTATAGAAGAATTTTGTTTTGTCTTGCTAATATTGATAATCAATCCCTTCAATTAATAATCCACCACTTCTGTAGTTTCTGCGCCGGAACACTTTTGAAAGTGGGGGGGAGGGGGGGCAAAATGCTGCCATTTTCTATGTTTTTCAATATTTGGAACTGCCAAAAGGGAGGGGGGCTATTTTCCCAAAATCGAAAAAGTGGAGGGGAAAATGCCCCCTCGGCCCCCCTGTTCCGCTGCCGTTGGGTCACACTCATAGCATCTTGTCAGTATTAATGTTAGAAATTCCCTTTTACAATTAGCTTATATCAGTTTTATTGCTTTTTGTCATGAGAAATCACACACAAAAAGAGTGTCCAAATTGTGTGTTGTCGATTCACAATTTCACGCTTGCACGGCATTGGTGTGAAGTCAAACTGGATATGATGATGCCTTATATATAAGCGGCGATGTACGCAGTCAACTTTCTGAGATTCTGAGAATGAAAACCATACCTGCATGATATGTACACTGGATTGTGTTTCAATTGATGTTTCAAGTAATTGCCAAGATAAGCTTAATTGGTTTTGATTACAAGCTGTGAACCACTATAACCATTCTTTCAACATACAGGACCAACATGACCAAGACTAAGCCTTTTACCTGGCATTCTAAATGGTTAGGTGCTAAGGCCATAATTATCCACTACACTGCAACATATATTTTTTAGCACCCGTTTTCTAAAAGACAATGGGTTGTGCCTGATTGTGCCATATGGTTTAAGAAGCAATACCCATGAACCAGTCCCTGTCAAATAGGATATAGTTGATCGACTAGTTGCTTCAAGGATATAATTCAAATTAAGCAGTTTTTGGCATCAAACTTTCAGTCATTGCTTTTTAAAATGCCACGTGAGGAGAAAGATTGTCATGTACAATGTTTTATGTACAATATTTTTTAAATATATTTTTGATCACACCATATTAAATTTCAATTATGTTGTGTTAATAATGTCTCATTGTAAGTGAGATTAACAGATAAAAGCTTTGAAGGAAATATAGTAAATGTACTTGTGTAAATCAGGATATATGTAATTTTTTTAAAATATTGTGTACGAAACAGCATGCACATGCCATTCACATAGCATGCACATGCTATCCCATATAGCATGCATATGGTATGGTATAGCATTCCAGTTGGCATGCTTTAAAAGAATTCCTAGTAGCATGCACATGCTTTAGCTCATTTAAATAATTCAGCCTCCTGACATGCTATACCTCAATGAACGTTTGTATGAGAATGCTATTGAAGATAGCAGTTATTCATAGCATGCAAATGCTATGCAGCATGCTATGAAAACTGCTATTAGCCTTTAAAAAATTAGAGGTATGGCGGACACAATAGGAGGGCGCTATTTGATTTGGGTAAACATTTTGTAAAACCACAAATTCCAGTGAAAGTCAGAATCAGATATTGTTTTGAGTTAAAGACGTATCAAAAGTACAATCCATAGATCATGCCTAATCTTCACCTTTGAAATTTCCTGTGGTTTCACAAAAAGTATACCCAAATCAAATAGCGCCCTCTCCTATTGTGTCCGCCATACCTCTAAAAGGCTAATTGGACAGCAGTCATGTTCGGTAAGGGATTGCACAGAGGGAGGAGCAACCTACTTGTGTGACAACTGCCAAGGGGAAAACAAGACAGCAATGGACACTGACTCTAATTAAACAATGACAAGTTCTTAAGTAACTGTTCATTATGGCTTTTACTAGACTATTGAGAGACATATTTTTTTATAACATGGATCAAAAGATTGAAAGTTAAAAAAACAATGGTTATAGTTGGTGTTTATAACTTAAATGTTTAAATGTCAGCATAAACACTGCATAGACAAACCTATACAGTTCAAAGTAGGAGTTGTTTGACATTATTGTGCCCTAGTAAAAGATATGTGTCCAATAACTGCTTTACATTTATGTAAAGTAATTGCTGATTACAAATTGTAACAACTTACCCTGCATGGTGTAATAATATCTCCCGTATATGGGGTAACTTGTTACAATTTGTTTCCTTTATTATTAATTAAATTGTTAATTACATGTTCTTTGTTGAAGAGTTTTGCTTGCTTCACATGCTTCAGTTTCATATTGGGCTATCATCAGAAGCAAAATGGAGTGCCAGCGTTATTTCATTAGAATGATCAGGTGCAACAAGATGTAAATTTTGTAACAATGTTACCCGGTCTCCCCTACTGTACGACAATTGGCTTTATTTTTGGTAAATAACACTTTAATTTAAGTTGTATACGTTGTGACATTGATTTAAATCACATTAACTGTTTCATAAATTACCAGCATTCTACTACAAAAGAGGTATGGTTAGAGCTATGGTTAGACTACCTGCATCGTACGTGAGCATTTATACCTTGCGGAAGTTTAACACAGGAATCACACAATTTTGGAGAAGAAAGACTTTTCTTTTGGATGACTGCAGCTTCAAAATTTTGACATTCGTGTATTAAAAAGTGTGTGATCGCGGCCGTCCATGTTAGCGGCTATCTTGTTTGATGCAGTCAATGTTTAGTACACACTGTACATGTACAGTGTAGGTCTCAAACCCTAGGGAGACTGAAGTTGTCATCAGAATCTAGCTGCTATAGCTACCCCTTCTAATCAAGTAATTTTAGGATGAAAAATAAGAAATTTGCAGCTTCGGTAGATTTTCATTGAAAATATTGGCAGCAAAATCATTAGGCCATGTAAAAAAAAACACTAGTTGATCGTCCCCGCCGCATCTATTTTTGAAGCCGCGTCCTTTTTGTTTTAATTTTTTGTTTCCCCAAAAAGACTAGACTTTGTATTTTTGCTAATTTCTTGGTACCATCTTTGGATGCTCGAGTTCATTTCCCATTTTTACCATGGATATTTTGACTCAACTAACGAGGATAGCTAATAAAAAGCTGGCGTTCATTTTCAACTGAAAAGTTGGTGGCCATTTTGAACTGAAATGCTTGGTGGCCATCTTGGAAAATAAATAAAAAATAAAAAGGCAATCATCCTCCTTTTTGAAAAAAACCTGGATCAAGTGGTGTATTTTTTTTTTATTTGGCCTTAAACGTATGTAGCAGCAAGAGGCCCCTCTTGAACTTGAAAAGTTAACTGGAAACAAATATACATGTATGCATGTAAACAAGGTTTTTTTTGTGGACTTTCTTCTCATAATATACTGCACAGCATTGTGGGGCCCAGTATGGATGTAGTCCAGTTTAAACTGGGCTCCATTTATGGGGATAACTTGGGTTAACTTGGGCCTGGGTTAGGCCTGGGTAAACTAGCTAAATGGATCTACTGGAATAAGTCATTATTCAGGCTAAATCATTCAGCAACTTAGGAAAATGGTTTGTTAACTATGGTTTGATACTTTTCTTAATCTCTCTCAATGTGTCTTTTTCAGAAATGCCTCATCACTGTATTGTGTATGGATGCCAGAATACATTAGATGATCACACAGGGTTGGCATTCCACTCAATTCCCTAATAAAGAACCTGTTCTTCTCAACAAATGGTTCAACAGAATAAAGAGGGACAAAAAACATGTTTTGTTGAGCAACTGTTCCAAAGCATGTTCCAGTCATTTTAAGAGAAATGACGTCTGAATAAAGGTGCAGTTTCTTAAAAATTTGTAAGGAAAGAACTGGCTCAAGGAAAAACAGACTCTTCATCTGAAGATGAAAGACCTGTTGTCAAAAAGCGAAGAGAATGGCAAGAAGATGAGGAAGAAAACACTGAAACTGCCTCGGAGGGAGATGGTGATCCTATATCCTAAAAACCCAGAGTAAAAGGTTTCTCAGAAAATTCAATATTCTGTTGAAGACTATGAACCAGATGCAGAGGGCTTGCCATGCAAACATGCTTTTTCAGTCAACCATCTGCATTCAATTGGCCCTACAATAATGCCAACAGATGTGACACTGACCAGGTGATGTCGCTGTCCAATCAGGACAGGGAAACTGTTCACAGCTCTGAGGAGATCCTCGACACCATCCCCACTACAGCCTTTCTACATCTATTATATAAGCTGAAACCCCAGTCACAAGGACAGACTTGTACCTACAACATGTGCCAGAACCAAATACAGTATGCTATCCACAAAGTTTTACACTATTGATATCTTGAATCCATCAAAGTTCCCCAACATCCTAATACAGAGATATCCTGAATGCATCAAAATCCAGCAGTCCAACTAGACTTACAAGCCTCAATTCATCACAATCCCCCAGTTTATAGTATAAAGATATCCGAAATATCCCCAAATCCTCCAAAATAAGAGTATCAATTTTGGTGGATTTATGAACGTTAGTGGTAAAAACATCAGTAACAAAAAAACAAATTTTGGGAATAGTGCACAAATTAATCAGAAACTGAAAAAAATTACCTTTCCAACTTAAATACAAATAAGGCACTATTTATCTTCCCATTCCATCCATCTAGATCCTCTCCATCCCGGCTTTCCAGATAGATGCAACCATAGAAAAAAACTTCCTTTCTGCTCCAACGAAAACCATTGCAGAGGCAAAGACACTACCAAAAGCGACGAGAGTCTCATTGAATGGGCTGGCTCAAAACGAAGTATTTTACACACCCACTTCTATTTGTACGTCTTCTCCAGTAACAGAAAACAATCCCAATAATGCCACCGACAAAAAAAAAGCGCCCACCCGAACAAAGATACTGACAATTTGGGAGACCGCCAACATAGGGCAAGAGAGCTTAGTTGGTAGAGCACCGGTACAGTAACCTGAAGGTCGCAGGTTCAAATTCTGCTCCTGCCAGTTTCTTTGTTCACTTTGAAAATGTCACTTTGAAAACAATTTTAAAAATGAAATATTTATTATTTCCAGATCTCCCCCGTCCAGCCTGGGAAAGCATCTCGTCGGAAGAAGCTGCTGCTAACAGACCCAGAGACGAAAACATCCATCAGATGCAAATTATGGGGTGACTATGCAGATACAGAGATCTCGTCAGGCACCATGATTTCTATCAACAATATGGAAATCGACCTGTATCAGAATCAAATCAGCGCAAATACAACACCACAAACCACAATTACTGTAAGTATTGACATTTCCAATAAATAGAGTGTGCAAACTAAACTCCACAACGTATGAACATTTATAAGAAACCGAACTTCCGGACACCAAAAATAAGATGTAAACCAATTAATATTTTTGTAAATAATTTGTTTTCATAATGCTCTTTGTACTAAAAGCTGTATACCAACTTTTACCAAAATATTAATCTTCACTCAAATTTACAAACTATAAACAACAGCTCAAATTAGTAACAAGGAAACAAAAAAGCCTAGTATGTCATGTCACGTCATTCCCCATTTCTCTGGCTCACACAACTGTCTTATACCGTGAACCATGTGCAGTATAATGCTGCCATCAACTTAAATCCACAATTAAACATAACTGTCCTTAAATTACCCAATCTACCCTATTTTTAAAATCCCCAAAACCCCACCCCCCACAACAGCAATCCTTAACACATCAAAAAACCCGACTTAAAATCCAACATACAAAAAAACAGAAGTTACTTATTACATTGTTTTCCACTAAAAAATGTTTTTCTTTCTTCAAAGTTACAAATCTCAGTTGTTTATAGATGTAGACATGTTTTTGCTTTCTACTTTGCAGAGGAGTGCAACATTTTCCAGTGCAGATATGGAAGTTACTAAAAATATAGCTTCATCATTTGCCAGTGACGAGTCTGTATTAAGTAGATACAGAACCCTTAAATTGCACAGAGGACTTGGTTAACCGAACATATCTGTCTACTGACATTGAGCCAGTGTATGATACAGATAGCACAGGGTACGACAGCTCAGATTCTAAGAGTTCAGCAAAACATGTATGAGTAGCTACATCAACTCCTTGCAAACCATCTACATCAGTTGCATCAACGTCATCTTTTAACTGTGAATTGTCACCTGTAGTAACAGACAAAGGCTAGAGTAAACAGAAGCGCAAAAGAACCCAAAGGGACCCTGTGGAGGTACTCAGTAATGAGTGCTGCAAAAAACGCTGCATAAAGTCATTGTCGCCATTGGACATTGAGTGGTGTGAAGAAAGTCTGTGCCATCTGAACAAGTCCGAGGAGAAACAGGCTACACTGAATGTGATTTCTGATCACACACAAGTCAAAGTTACTGAAAAGGGAAAACGTTTCTCTTAACATAATCTAGTAATCAGAGGAAAGCCTGTGTGTGAGAAATGCTGGTGTCTGGCACACAATGTGACACTTCAACGATTTTTGGTTTGTGCCAAGTTATACATGGATGGACAAACAAAAGTGGACCATGGCAACCTTGGACGCACAAGAAAGCAGGAGAAGACAACTATGGCACTTGGCTGGATGAGACATCTCTTTGAGCGGATTGGAGATTGGATACCACATAGAACGCAAGTGTGCCTACCACAAACATATACCAAAAAATCATTGTACCAGAGGATGGTTGAGGAGTTTAAAGAGCTTGGCATAGAACAGCAAGATGTAATATCTTACGAATATTTTACATCTATATAGGCAGATCAGCTTCCGGGACTTTGTGATTGCAAAGGTAAGACAACATGTAGGTAGTATCTTGTGCATTGTGATACGAGTATAAACATTTGGTGGCAACCTTTATAGTGGAATCCGGCTACCAGATAATTAGAAGCTTTTACTGTGGTGGTGGTGGTGTCATCATGCTCACACGAATGCTGCACACATTCCTAAAGATGAGGCACACGCTTCATTTTGGTATTCCATTGGTCGAATAAGCCCAGAGTGTGTGTGTACTACCTGAGCGTGACTCGTGCGAGCCTGGTTCCACCGCAGACAATGGCTGTCGCCGGATTAGTCTACATGTGAATCCTTTTTAAAGTTCAAAGAACAAAAGTTGACATGTGCCCTATTTGTTTTGTACACCATTTTGGGAACTATTTCCATCAGTTTGCAGAAAAGTAAATAAACTTCCAGGGACCTTAATTATAATTGTGCTCACTTGCAAAATTTATGAAACATAGCACAGTTCTCGAAGGTGTTTGTTGACACACACATTAAACTATTTCATTCATCTTCCACTTTCTTTTAAATTCTTTGGAGGTTACTTGATGACTTTTGAGTAAAAATGCCATCAAAAGATGATCACCCCTAAAAATAGTCCTGAAACAGTCATTTAAAAAAAAAGGATTCCTAAGCTCCATTAGACTTGAAATTAAATTGGTAATTGGCCAGGTTTAGTCACAGCAAACCGATTTGTCCAGTCATGCCAGTACATGTAAGTCTGCAACCTTCTCCAAGCCGCTAACTGAAATGTTTAACAGCAGATGAGATTTCTTAATTCATTTTCCTCCCCAAAAACTCTTCCAATCCACAAATTAAAAGAACATTTTTTTCAAGTTTGCATTGAATACGTTTATTTTTAAGAAGACAAAAAAGGTGATGAGCGCCCCACCACAGAAAAATGTTGACCAAAGCCAATTGCAACCTCCCCTTCCCGCTACGAGTCCTACTCACTCAAGGTCCGGTCCTACTCCAGGGCTGAATCAAAGCCAAATATCCAACCTGTTTTTCCTATAGACAAAGTTGACTTGTGACTGATTTGACTTTTGGATAGAGTTGACCCCAGATATTGTGCTAAATTGCTCACACAGTTCAACTCTATTCTTTCAGAGAAGCGAGTTCACACAGTGTACCATTTGTATCAACTTGAAAGAGAAGCAACGGACAGCGTTTGCAGCTGAAGTACAGAAAATCAAGGAGATGTTGAAGCAGCACAATCTCGCAGTAGAGTAAGTTGTTATTTAACCATGAATTTAAGGTACAATTAAACAGATTCAACTTATTGTTTGCAGGCCTCAAATTTAAGACTCCGATCCACGGTTACACGGGTCAAACTCAACCCGGAGACGTTCATACTACGACTTTCAACACGGGTCGGACTTCTCTACACGGGTCGAGAGCTCTCAACCTACCTCCCGAGCAGGGTTGAGTTTTAACCCGGGTTGAGCGCTCTACACGGGTCAGTGCCATGTTGAAATGTTGCAGTGTGAAAAGGTCAGTCTAGTTAACACAGGTCGGACCCGGGTCCAACACTGAGATTTTTCGTAGTGTGAAAAGGCCTTTAATTATGAGATGACCCTGTGTGAGGTCACACTTCTACGGCGTATAGGTTCAGTGAAAATGTATATATGTTCACAGTTATTATGAAAAGTTGGATTTTGAAATATTTTCAATGATTGTAAAAATGTAAAAAAATTAATTAAAAAACCCTGTTCACTGCTTCCGCTCGTAGACGTACATGTATAAACTGGGCTGTACATGTACATCTATTTCCACTGTTGGCGGATTTGATTTACAGTGTACAAGACATAGTGTTTCAGTGATTAATCTTACTTGAACACAGGGAGTTGCTGTTCTTCCACCTCCCACTGGTGAACTTAAAAGTGTAAATAATGTTATTTTATTCATGGGTAATCAAAACTGTGCCCGAGGATGTGTTCTTTTGAACTTAAATACATTTTTTTAAAAAGACTCAATTTGTTTCTTCAGGAAAGAGCATTTTGAGTACCATACAGCCAGGGCAGATGCACGGACAACCAGAAGAATTGACCGCAATCATCATAGATGGGATGGATTAAGCAAAAAGAGATGTTCCGCACTTCACTCAACGGGATAAAGTCTCGTGTAATCTGGCAAGACTACATGTACACCTGACAGGTAAATGAGGAAATGGTCTTAACTGTGTACTTCTGAACCAAGCTTGGACATGCAATGGCAAAATGTATTTTGCACCCTTTTTACAAAGTGAACCATGTATCTTTCTCAAGCACATGAAAACAAGACTCATTGAGCAACTAATGTCGATGAAATACATAGAAAGTTCAATAGACAAAGTCATAGTTAAAGTAAGTTCACCCAAATCATGGATTAGCTCTGCCATGATTCACTCAATAGGGACCTACAGATACACTGTAAAATATTAAATATCAAATACAATGTTCACTTATAATTGAAAAGAAACGAACACAGAATGATGCATATAACCTATTTAAAGTAGTCAGAAACTCTTGAATTATAGAATAAACATTGCAAAATACAAGGGAACTGGTCAACTTAATGAAGTATACATGTACATGCAGTATACATGAAGTATACATGTATGTACATGTATGTACTACCTCCGATCTGTATTATATGCTGGGGAAAGAAGTACATTTCAAATATTTCAGGTATAAAGGCACAAGGGTAATAGAGGCCCTTACTTCGTGTGAACTTGTTGATGGTGGCCGACTAGTTGAACAGGCAAAGGCTGAAAATGATGAAAACATCCTAAGACAGATTGACGGTAAAGACTGTGTGGCTATAGAAGTTAGGTACCATGCATCGTGCTACAGGGCATACACCAGGCCCTTAACTAGAAAAACCAGTGAGCAAGAGACAGACAGATGCTACAGCAAGTCTTTCAACATTTTCGGCAGACAAATCGAGCCTCAGATACTATACGAAAAGCGGAGCGGCCTCGCACCACTGCTCGGCCAGCGACGAAGGCTGCAACCAGGCCAGCTACCACTCGGAGTGGCCTCGCGCCACTCACCAATCAGCGACCAACCCGACAGCCGAGGCCAGCTACCAACCTCGCACCACCACTCTCCGTCCAGACTGCCCTCAACCCTAATTTATTTGGCAAATAAAAACATTTTTACCTAAAATTGTGCACCCCACTTTTCGCAATGAAAAACCAGTGCAGCGTACCACGTGACCTTCTACGTCACATATAAAAACGTACAGCTCGGCAGTGAGGTCGAGAACTCGCTGACCCAGCATTCTCTATTGTTGCAATAGCTGTACGACAATGACAAAGAATTATTCTCGTCTTTGAAAGCAAAATTCGCCGCTGTAGTCGATATGCCAGTACGGTGCATTGTAGCTGGTTGTAGCAATACAAGCAAAGATGGGGTCAGCATACACAGATTTCCGAAGGACGAAAAATTCAGGAACATATGGACATCCAAAGTGAAGCTGACAAGGGGGAATTGGCCAGGCCCGTCCGCTTCAAGCGTGATCTGCAGTGATCACTTCGATGACTTTGATGCATCACACGCATTGCATATGCAATTCGGAATGTCCAAACACAGGCTACTCAAAAACAGTGCCATTCCATCTAGAATAAGACCTGCAAAAATGCCCAGCAAAACCGAGCAACGAAGAGCAGAAAATTCGGCCAAACGAAACAGGAAAAAGGTGAGTCTGTTGTCGTGTCCGGAAATTGGGCCCTTAATGTACCGACTGAACGTGCCGAACTTGGCGCGGCCGATCCTGACCTACATGTAGCCTACTTGTATGAGTTGCCGTCGAACAAGTCTCGTAGAAAAATAAATCTCAACATAAAATTGCCTTTTTAATTATAGGGAGCATTACATGCAGTTTTCTATTGAGACAGAAACAATTGAGACAGAAGCAAAGAAAAAAAGGTCTACCACATGATCTTGACAAATAATCCGAGACAATTATTCATTAATCATATGCAACCTGTAAACTGTATGCAGAACTGAAAAGATTAGACTTTTCTAAAAAAGTTTTCAGGACAGATGTCCCCATATATGCAGTTTTGGTGCAGTGGACGGAGGTAAACCTGTATTACAATGTAAAGAATATCCCCAACATTTTCAACAGAAATTCATGTTTTAAAACCATCCGGTTTAAACTTGCTGAAAAAAAGCATATGCTTTTACCTTTCCCTCAAAATTAGTATCAGTGTCAGTTCAGTTCTTGTCTTTTGAAAGAAAAGTATTTTGGCAATCCACCCGGAATCATAACTATCTTATCAAAATAGGAATCCAGGCAACATAGAGAGTCCGCCATTAAAAGGTGCTCAAACTGAGCCCACTTCCGTTAAGGAGACGGGAGTCATCTGTAAGCTACTTGACAATAAAGCCGAAGAGAGCAGTTCGGAGTCGGAGTCAGATGAAGAGAGTACTGCAATAGGGCGACCTGAATCCCCAGGATACACCCCTGATGCATATTAAGAGTCATCCGACTACGTCAGCACACCACAAAAGACACGCCCGAGAGCAGTCAAAAGGTATTATCTTCAAGCAAACTTGAATCCTCGATCCCGATTGGTCAATCCGTGGCAGCTGAGAGGGTGATAAAAACCCATATCACATGGCCCATATACACACTCCAAATTGCGCTGTTCTAATTCCACGAATTGCGCGATACGCAAAATGCAGTGCTGCACAATCCATTGGTAATTCAAAAACTGCGCGTTTGCGTCCCATGTGGATCGTCACGTCTGTTTCGGCGCAAACTTGTTACGTTTTCCGGATGGCTCCTGTTTCTCCTGTTTTCAGAATGGCGTACGTAAAGAGAAATATCCAAAAAGTTCAAGTTGTTTTGAAACGTTTTGCAAGTCACTCAGCCGCAGAAATTGACGCCAAAAAAACAAAAACTACGCCTAAAAACACTCTGCAGCAAGAATCTTGAAATCGTATCTGTCAGAAAATGGAAAAGCAGAAACCTTTGACGATCTGGAGCCAAGCGCACTGAACGACCTATTCAGGCAGTTTTATCTTGATGCAAGGTCAACTGAAGGCGAGTTCTACAAAGCAGGTACTCTTGAACAATTGAGACATGGCTTAAATCGATATCTGAAGGCACCACCATTCAACAAGAAATTTGACATCATCAGAGACAATGAATTCATTGATGCGAACGAGTCCTTTAAGGCTGCGCTACGAGAGTTGAAATTGAATGGAAAGGGTAGCATAGATCACCACCCAAACATCAAAGATGCCGATCTGGAGAACTTGTATAGCAACTTGTCAACAACAAGTCCCAAGGGATTGTATGAGAAAGTGCAATTTGACATTCGTCTGTACTTTTTCAGAAGAGGCTCCGAAAATATGCATGATATGACAAAAAGTACCTTCGTAGTTAGAGTGGATCCATACACAGGAAACCGATATGTGTGGCAGGCCGTTGATGAACTGAACAAAAAATGAGACTGAGTGTGAATCATATTCCGCACTCATGCCAGAAAACAAAGAGAGCAAGCAGTGTCCAGTAGCATCCTTCATCAAATACCTGGAACATTTAAACCCTTTGTGTCCGAGACTGTGGCAATCACCCAAGAGGAAGGTGACAAATGAGGACTCAGTCTGGTACCAAAATGTTGCTGTCGGTGTTAACACTGAGTAAGTTTATGCCAAGATTGAGCCTGAAATATGGGCTTTTGACCGTCTACAAAAACCACTCCATTCGAGCAACGATTCTATCCCAGCGCCGATTTGGGCACAAACAGATAATGTCTAACTAAACACAAAAGTGTATCGTCATTGGCGATTTACCAACGGGTGTCTGATGACGAGAAACTAAAAATGGGAAGAGCAATCTCCGTCAGCCTTGGCACCTGTATTGCATCAACTCCAACTATTGCATCAACTTCAGGCTCAGCCCATCATTCGCAGAACTAGGCCTATCACTGGATTCCTCCAGGAGCAGTTGCCCACCAGTATTCCACAGTTGCAAGATTAAATACTTAACTGTGAATGTGTAAAACACAAAGCAGTAATACTCGGCTCTGAACACTCTCGCTTTGGCATATTAAGTGTCAATTACCTTGCTCTTTGGATGCGGAATGTTAACAGTCTCCAGATATAAAGTTAACATCTGCTGTTGAAAATGTGGTAATACGTTGAATTAAAAATGTTGCCAAATTAAATCCTCATTGAGTTGTCTTGCTTATTGACTTGAGTTAGGAAAATAATTATTTTAACTACTCAGCAAATAAAATCGGCAAATCTTCTGACAGTTATTGATGTGTGCGTGTTAAATTCGTTATTCCACTCGCGCTCGTAGAACACAGAATAATGTAGTGCGTCCGTGTCCCCACTCGGCCTTCGGCCTCGTGGAATATGGGACACGGACGCACTACATTATTCCGTGTTCCACTCGGCGCTCGTGGGATAACTAATATAAGTGTTCTGTATAACATTTCAGGCAGTGTCATATCCAGTTTGGAATGGGGAGGTAGAAATATTGCCAAAAGTTTGAAAATTGGAACCTAGTTTTGTTTGCATGGACAAACAAAAATGTTATGTGTGTGGAGGTGAAATAGGGTAGGCATCAATCACGTAGTGTGGCCATTTTTATGTTAAGAAAATGAGGACTGAGTAATGGGGACATTTCTCTATATCTGTCCCCATAACGATTTTGGTTCCATCGTACGACCGGTGTATGTTCCAACAATTATGATGTGTGACTGTGTGTACTACATTGTACGGCTGTGTTAATCCCCAACCCCATACACCGTTGACTGTCTGTTTTCATCTGTACACATATGTGATCAGCAATTATTTATGTCAAAGGTGTGAACTAAACTTCAATGAGCTGCTCCATTTGTAAAAGAAACAAAAAATCAAAATGTAATTTTCAAGATAAAGGATGCAAGTGTAGATAAAGGATATCCTTGTTCATGACTAACTGAAAATAACCTTTTTTCTGTAGGAAAAGAGGACTCAGTCCTAGGACTGTCATAGGACAAGACAGGGGGGAGCAAAGAGGCACACCTGGAGCAGAAGTTCATCGTCTTCGCATCACAGTTGTACAAGCTGTTTGAAAGGTGTTCCTCTTGCCACTCCTTCGATATTGTCATCAAAGAGAGGGTGGTGGGCACCATTACCCAGAACTATAATTCCTGCTACTACTAAACTGAGACGTGGGAGAGCCAGCCATTCTATGGCTGCATATACCAGCTGGAAACCTGCAGCTTTCGGCTGCAACACTTTTCGCTGGTGGGAGCTGCAAGACTATGCTACGCACATTGCAGTATATGAAGGTTGCCGCCATCAGCGAAAAGACATTTTACAATCACCAGTCAGCCATCCTCCAACCAGCCATTGAACGACAGTTCAAAGAACATATGAAAGATGTTGTGAGCCAACTGAAGAACACCGGCAAGCCCCTGATGATTGGTGGAGATGGCCGTGCAGATAGTAATAATTCAGTAAAAAAAATTGGAGAATTACCAATTGTGTACACTACATTTAAAACTGGCATACCTTCAGTATACTATGATGCAAGGTGGAAAGAACTTGTCATTATACAATGTACATTTTATATCTAGGCAAATAAAACGGTCTCATATTATATTCATAATGTCAGAACAGGACATTATCATGCATGTTTATGTTATATTCATCCCTGAAAACCCTAGTATAAAACTTGTACAAGGAACAAGAACGAAACAAACTTGTGAAGTCATGTATGTGGGACTCAGAAGATGATATCATTCTTGCAGGCGTGAGAGCCATGAGAAAGATTGAAAAGCAAATCACATCTCTGATGCAAATGCTAAACCGTACATATTATGGACAATTCATCATACTACATGTATACGCGGATATTTGAAAAGACAAAGCAAATGATGGTCGATCCACCAGGAATTCTACATGGACTAACGCTACTCTTCCAAGACTTCCTACCTGAAAATAACAAATGATAGGAGGCTCTATTTAAACCAGTTTCCAACCAAATTGAGGATCTCACAAAACAGGCCCTAATCATAATACGTTGTATGGAGTGCCAACTTGCTGATCATCTTCCTGGGGGAGAATACCATACGCCATCTGAGAGAATGAGACAAGGGCATGTCCAAAACACAATCTAGCACCTACTGTACATGTATCTACCATAGTAGTCAGTTGTTTAGATTAAGTTGTGGGGCTGAACAAAATACGGCACTACCAAAAGACATGACCGAGGCCATGTTCCCCAGGGCTGTAGTCGAGTCCATCGCAAGTCTATCATAAACCCTCCAGTCCTAATTCCAATCACAAGCTATTTAAATGAGCTTTGACAAAGACATTCTTTTGTCATTGTTCATCCAGTTACTTGTGACCGGCTTTATGAAAGGACTTGTGACTGGACTTGTGAAAGGACTCGACTACAGCCCTGATGTTCCCCAAACGTCAAATCACCAGAAAGACCCAATATGGACCCCAAGTTCTTCAAGTAATTATGACGTAGCACCCAAGTCACCTCCTGGGCCAGCTAATTTTAAGGCTACATTGCTGCCCAAAAAATCCACTACAGCTCATGACACTAATTCAGAGACTATAAAAATAATGTTAAGATATTATAAATAGGTCTAATACGACCTAAGGATGTAACGTTAAAACAAAAAGTAAATCAAATCCGTTCAGAAATGTTGGCAAACGTTTAAAAGGAACTCAAAATTTCAATTATGGGAGCTTATATTTATGCAATCTACCCTCTAGTTCTATTTACAAAGCTTCAAAAATGTTGTTAGTACTTTATCAGAATCCAAGAAGTTGAAGTGATACATCTCTCAATGATCAGCATCTATCTATTGTGTCAATGATAGTGTGTGACCAGTCGACCCAGTTCCTCTACTTCTCTTTTGAATAAATATTCATTTCTTCTATCAAGTGTTGAGTGTGACTAGTCAAGTAAATTCTGGTCCCTCCACTTTCTTCAATGTATAGAGTCTTTTGTAGAAATTCCTTTTCTTCACCCTGCTTTGTTAAACATACAGGCACATTGTAATGAGAATATACAATGATTTGTAGAGCGCCCTTTTGGTACTATAGCAAACTTTCACTCTTCATAGCATTTATTGTGCACGTGTGAGTTGTGCTGTTGAGTATATGCAGGCAGCTATACAAACAAATCCTGTTGTCTGTTGTTGTCCTGCATCTTTATTCAAGATGTGAAGCTTAGGATTGTGGGCTGGTTGCTCGAGTTGTTCTGATCAGACACTCTGCTTCAGAGCCTTCATGAGAGAACATAGATTTGTTTGTGCTTCTCATGCTTTCTGCACTTGCAGCCTGATATTGTACATAGACATTACCGTGTACAATTTCTTAGTAATTCCCATTCAACTATATTGGCAGAAGTCGTGGGACGCTGCATGCCACAACATCTGTGTACCTCTACCTTCCGTATGTGTAGCTGAACGGCTGTTGCCAACCCCGGCTTTGTATAGTTGATTGACTGTCGTTTAGATCATTTGTAAATACGGTATGACATCTATTACGTCTTTCACGACGGTTTTGTAAGGGTTCTGTTACGCCCTAAATCAACCTCCAAATCTTAATTTGTTTGCGAGTTGATGTAAATAGAATATTGTATATTATTGACCAAGGATTCTTGTGCCACCGCATCCCTGTTTCCTAAATTATAATTAATCTTGAGTTAACCCCCTCGGTTACACATGCATAAGCTGGAGTCATTGCCAATTAAAATTCATAGCTGGCCGAGGCACAGGTTCATTCGTATTATACAAACACACGCAACTGCAGTTACCGCACACATACTGGGAAAAAGGCAGCCTTTTTGAAGTGTTGACTAAACTGTTTAAATGCTACGGGAAAGTTTTGCTAAAGGTTTATCAAATTAAACATAGATTCCCATCCTTAAAATGTTCAAAGTATTAAAATGTATCTGTGTCAACAACCCTATGACATCTTAAGCATGTGTTCACGGCTTGCAATAATTGGTATCATTACCCATGTATAAATGGGGGTAAGTCGTATCTGGATAAAAATCAAACTCTCAGGTGGGTTAAAATGTAATAAAAGCAAGAGGTTTTTTTCAAATATATCCCCCCCCCCCCATATTTTCATTACAAAATAAGACAGGTTAAAAAAGAAACCACCAAGCTTACCAACTAACCAACCCAACAATGGTTGAAGTTATGAGCTGAAAAGAGGCCAATGGGGTCATTCTATAAATTACGGGTCCAAGGTGTGACATTTTTTGCTGTCCCTGTTACACCTGACCTGTGTAATTTCCCATCAAGTATCATTAAAATTGACTTCACACTATTTTTAAATTGTTTGGCAGGTACTTTGCTTTACATAATCATTCTTGGAGATAGAAGGCATTAAAGAATGTGTCCTGAATTGCAAAATCTTATACATGTCAGATGTAACAGGGACACCAAAATTGGACCCCTAATTTATAGAATGACCCAATGGCATTTATATAGAACAAAATGTCTGATATGAATATTCATCTTCCCCGAACGTAATGCCTGATGCATCTCCCATTTCCCCATCATCGCAGATTCAGACACATCTTCAGTGACGGATGACATTCTACGTATATGTCAGAGTCATGCTCCACGCTTTAATAAACTTATCTATGTATTGTGTACGTATGGTAGCCAACTCAATTAGCATGTTAGCATTTTTTGTCATTCAAAATCATTAAGCAGACAACGTCAAACTATGCCTGGCAAATACATGTAGTAATAAAGAAATTGACAGCCTATTTGACAAACTGTTTCTGATGGAACATTTTTAATCTTTTATATTACAGGGGCCAGTCATCCGGCGAACCTGTTGCTTTCCAAAAGTCGTATGGCCAGATGGGACAGCTCGTCTCAAGCTGCAAGCCCCAGTAGTGGCACCGACTGCAACACCCAGCACATCAATCGATATCCGGAAGACGGTTGCCGACAGTCTTGGGATGCGAAATGTCATCTTAGTACGTGCAAGCCCAATTCATTCGAACATTAAGCACGTACATGTAGTACTAAACATGAAACCGTTGACTGGTTGTCAGCTGAAATTCGTGCCAAAGGAAAGGATACTGCACGAGTAATATACTGTAAGTCCAGAAAGACCTGTAAAGAGCTTTTCTCGGTAATCAGTTGCCATATACTTGCCTCATTTCCCTGTCACTTTGAAATGTTTCACACAAACACAGATTCTGAAATTAAAGAACGCATTCTACAAAGTTCTCATATCCCCAGGGAACTATCAGTTCTTTTTGCTACAGTAGCATTCAGCCTTGGAGTGGATGTTAAGGAAATTCAGAATGTGATCATGTATGAATCACCAACATATATTGATGACTGTTCAGTTAAGTGGAAGGGGCGGAGAAGAGATGGGGAAGCAGAGTTCGTCAGTTGTATTTGACTGTCCTTCCACAAGTGGTAAGCCCATCAAAGAGGACATGAAAAGGTTGTTTTTTTTTAAGACGGATGTGTGCAGAAGAGTAGTCATCGAATCCACCTTCACAGTAGCACACCGAGAAACTTCAGGCAGAATCATTGCACACATTTGTTGCGACATATGTGCAATAAAGTGTTCCTGTGAGGGTGATCACTGTTGTGGAACCCCAAGTTTCGTACAAGAATGTCTTCAAACGAGGCTGCCCACTAGAGCCAAGGGGGTCAGAAATTAAAATCTGGTCCATCCCTGTTAATGTGCAAACACTTTCAAGAACCAATGGGTCATTCTCTTCCTGATTATGTGTACACTGGACATAACATTGCCTGTGGTTTGTCCAGTGGTACTATTGACAACATTGTTGCTATTCTTCTTTTTGCATTTTCATACCCACATTTTTACAGCCGGTATCAGTTCGCTAATCACCAAATTGCCTAACACATTTTAGAAATTTTGGGCATGGTGTCACTTCAGGTGTCTGCCAGTGGAGCAGAAACCAATAGCGCATAATGAAAGTGAGTACAAGGAGACGGTTGTGCTATACAGTTATAGTGATTGAGGTAATGGATGTAAGGTCGGTGAATATAGTGACGGCAAACCTTAGAATATGGATGTACTGGCAGCCGGCACACCGGATACCACTTCTTGCTGATACTTTGTCAGTGAACAGGTTCTTCAAGATCAGTAACCACCTGCACTGCTTTGACAACACACTACGCATGATCCTCAGTCAACTAAGAAGCTTTGGAAGGTGAGGCCCGTTATTGACAGCATATGGGCGAGATGTCGCAGTCTCATACCCGAAGAGCACAACAGCATCGATGAGCAGATTATACCATGTAACAGTTTGTCAGGGGAAGCAATATCTAGAGAGGTCAAAGAATTTTGTGAGATGTGGGAAAGTGTGACAAGGCATATGACTTTCTGTAGTATCAAGGTGCAGGCACTCGTCGGATGATACAAACACCTTGGTGTATTAAACATGATCAGTTGTCAGGCACCTGGCTAGCACACTGCCTCAAAATCATAACTCGCATTTTTGACAACTATTTCACATTCGTACCCCTCCCGAGAGTATTGAAAGATGTTGGTATTCTCTCTTTTGTTGTGGTGAAGAGAAAGTGCCTCACAGGCTGCTCTTCTTCCTGCTTATGCTGATCTGAAAAAGAAAGTGTGAGGAGCAATGGACTTGAGAGTGACAGCTTAGGGTGATGTAGTAGCGTGGCGTGATAATGGCGTCGTCAAGTTGGCATCTACATTCACAGGCATAGGTGTTCTTGACACAATAAGGAGACGGAGTGAGAGTACATGTAAGAAGGAGTCTAGTCAAACATTCAAGCAAACTGGCCTGCCATTGTGCGACACTACAGCAGTCACATGTGCGGGGTTGATAAACTAGATTTTCTGATCGCCCTCTATCGCAATCCAGTCATAGTTACATGTATCTTCTACTTCATTAATTTTGCATTGACAAATTAAATGCTGGAATACAAAGACGATGCAGCAGCTCAGGCAATTCCAAGTACATGTAAGTGGTCAAGTGATCTAATTGAGTTCTGCTTTGAAGTCCCTCATCAAAGCTGAATTGGCACCACCACCACCACGCTGCCCAGGCCGTCCATCTCATACAGTTAACGGACGAGGCCCATGCTACATCGCACAAATGTGCCACAACCAAACAACGTCCCATAGCAGTATGGCATGTCAGATTCGACCACTGGCCAATGCACATTGATGGATTGGACCGGCAATGTAAGCTACATGAACCATCATGTACAGGTCGTAGTCGCATTCGCTGTTCCAAGTGCAAAGTTTCTTTGTCTCACTATTGCTTTGTAGCATTCCACACAAATCAGACTTAATTACAAAGATGGACTGGATAACACAGTGCTTTGAAAAAAAAAAGAGTGGATAAAACAGAGGGAATAAACAAAAAGATATTTTTCTTGCACGAGGCCTCTGATAAAAGCCATTCAGGAATCCAAATACACGAGCACCATGATTAAAAATGTATTAGAAGCAGCACACATCATGTGTGTTCATGATTATAAACTCCCTTTGATGTACATGTACTTGTTCATGTAGAGTACATGGAATAAATGTAGATGTTTCTTTGTATTAAAACAAAGAAGTAAATGATTAAATACAACCGTTATCTGTATTCTGCAAATGTTTGTGTGCTCTCATAGGTTGATTGTGTCACTGTGTACATGTACTGTACTACGTTCGAGGACAAGGAGAGAAAGAAAACACGAAGGAATCTTTCTTGTCCTCGGGAGACGGTCTTTTGTTGAAATTGGTCCTCGAACAACGTAGAAGTACATGCTTATTAGTCTATTGGGTTGGGTTATATTGAAGGAACAATAGGAAACACAAAGCATTGTCCTCACCAGTATAGGAAAGTATGACTGTGTACACATCTGCACCAGAGGTGAATCATAACGTGTACTATATGCGCAAGTCACATGTAACTGCAAAGGAAGCATCTGTGCAATGTTTGTTTTAAATGTGTTCACCAAGAAAAATGGGTGTTTAAGAAGTAAAAATGCATTTCTTCCATCCCACGAAAAAGTTCCTTTACCATACTTTAATAAATCTTGATATAAAAAATGTGTGTTTCTTTGTATACTTGGGAATAGCATGAAATGTTTTACTGTTATGCTTGAAGAGGCTTGCCTAGTTCAATTCTGTTGGCAATGCCTGTTATGGATTTGAGTGATAAAAACAATCAATTGGCTAGTTTTCAGGAAATTGTACGTTAAACAAGATATGAGTAACAATGCAGTCACTTATATTGATTCAACCCGATGCTAAAAAAAATAAGAAATACTGTGTGTAGTTTTAACCTTTTATGCATTGTGGGTTTGAATCAAGAGCCCTTCCATCAGTTTTCACCCGCCTCCCTTCCCAAGTCAAAGATACAATAGCTACTGACCCAATTCTATATCTTCAGAAAGAGCCAACTGACAATTTCAAACGTCATATTCATACTCAGTGACTAGCAATTTCCAAAGTTTAGAGCTTGTGCTATGAATCAGTTAGGCAACACACAATAAAAGCTCAAATAAAAAATTAGAGCCTGTTCCGCTAGGCTGAATTTTCAAATTTTGTCACAATATAGATTCTGATGTTATGTATGAAGTTCAAAAATATTGGATGACCATCATATTGTGCTATTGCCAAATCTTACATGTATACATAATATACAGGGATCTAATGGGACAGCTGCCATTGTAAAATGTTTCTAAAATGCAAAAATTGAAACCAATAAACGATCTCACTAGGGTAAAAAAAAAGATAAAAACACAATCTACGATATACACTGACGTTGTACATCTACACTACGTACACTATTCATGTATGTACGTACTGACGTTGCCAAGAAGCACAAACACAGTGCTCACACTGGCTGCTGTGAAACATTTCTAGAATTGATAACCTTAATTGCATAAAATGGAGGCACCATCCCTGCTGTTCTAATTAACTGAATTACATTAGGACATGATTGCAGGCACAAATTAAAATAAACAATCAATTTAGACGATAAATAAAAAAATCTCTAAAAAGTAGCAAACTCACTTTTCGCGTTTTTTGTGAGTTCCTAGACAACTTTGCACACATGCAGCATGTGTAACCGCATACACAACGGGGCAACACATAAATAAGCTTTCGTAGAGCATTTGCTGCACTAATCTCTAACTGGAATTGTCTTGCATTTGTCCGAGACTTTTCTCATCATTATGCACCTGTAGTCTGTGCATTGCGTTTCTATGAACAAGGTACACATGCAGCCACTTTCCACATGGTCCGAAGCTTAGAATGTCACGTGATATTTAACAGATGCTATGATTGGCTTATGCTTATGCTTATCAATGGCGAATAGGTCAATTGTTGAGTAATTTGTGGAGATTTTTGAAATTCAGAAATTTAGCCCTCATAACTACTCCCCAAAATGCGACTTTGTGGGTGTTTACAAACACAACATTGGTTATTTCTTTCTTAAATGAAAGCACTAACTGTACATGAAAGACTTGTGGTATATCAATGAGGCTGTCTGTTAAACAATATATCACCCGATATCACCTGATGTCATCCGATATGATGTCGCCCGACGATGCCAACTGATGACATTCACTGATGTCACCATGGTACCGGTATCACCTGATGTCATAATTATGTCACCTGACCACTACTTCTGCATCGTTGCTTCTCTTCCTTTGGTTTTGGTTGTTCCTGTTACGCATTGTGCAACAATGTACAAAAAAGTTACAAAAAGCCTGAAAGAAATCAAAGCTTTTGCAATCATAAGCTTCAATATGCCAGCTTGAAATTAAAGGGACTCTCCATTCATCTTGAAGAGTGGCATAACGTGAAATAGGACATGTGCTACCTTTTTGAAATGTAATTTTGTTGTGAAGCAAACCCTATTAAACCGTGTTTCCATTGGACTATTTTTTTCCGCTGCCTCGCGGAAACTTGCCGCGACATGCCTTTGCGTAATTCTACCGTGTGTTACGATTTGGACTTTTATCCGCGACAGAACATTTATTCGCCTTTCGAGGCTGGCAGAATGTCACACATTGTAGGCACTGTGCACAATCAGCTTTGACCTCAACGGGATAGACGTGGTGACCTAGCATAATTTTTCGTGCACTAAATTGCATTGTATAGCTCGCTTGACACAAAGAGATCAGTCTAGTCTATTGTAGAAAATATGACGTCGTCGTCGTTTGTACCGCTGAGTTCAAAGGCCTCCTCGAAAAAAGAAAAAAAAGCTGACCCAACTGGTGGCAGTTGCAAGAGAAAGAAGAACTGGGGCCACGGAAAAACTGTTGGGCTGATCGCGATTTGGGGGTTTTGCGAACACCAGGAGGGCTTCGAAGGGATGGTTTATAACTCCCGCATGTGTGCCTCCATATTGAGGCAGTTCTCAAAATTCTTTTCTGCCTTCCCCAACATTTTCACTTACATCTTACCCAATTAAACCTCTCACAAAATCTATCAAATCTGCCATTTTTCAAGCAGCGAATGGGGCAAAAAACGTAGCTTTTGTATGCACGTACGTGGTCGATTGTCGGTCAGTTCGCTTTGTTGCAAACTAGCGCAAATGCACTGTACACATGTACATGTAATCACAGGTAAACACAAGGAGATATGGAACATGTAGAGAAATATGAAATTACTAGAGGTCTAATGACTCGATGTACAAAATGATGCCAGCTGGGCGCATCCATGTTTGTGTACAAACATATGGAAAACTCAAAATTTTGTACGGCTATTTGCATATTTGCGTTTGTATTCTATACAGGTGCGTTAATATCGAAGTCGATATGCCAAAAACCAAAACGCACAATCAGTAAATGAGCGTTTCTTTTTGCTCTGCGCAAACAACTTAAAGCGTGCGCGTATCTGCTGCAGATGATTTTTGCCATGACGTTTTATAACCGTCATGACGCACTTAAGTGGTTTGCGAATGTTGTACTTTCGCGTTGCATTTAGAGTACACGTTTAAAATTCACTCCATCTAATTTCATTATGTTCTACAAACACGCACACGAATTCAAAATGTCTGCCCACAGGAAGGATTTAAAGTGTCTCCGCGCTTAAGATGAGGAGTTAACGCTCTATTTAATATAGCTCTCTGGAACCATACCACCATTTTCGCGTGCACGCTAGCGATAATCGCTGTGTAGTGGACGCGATACAGGAAGTTGCATTGTTTACACAGTGGTTTCCGCGTGGTCGCGGTAGTTCTACATGGAGGGGCTGTTTCCATTGGACTTTTTATCGTCCCTGATGACTTTCCGCGACCGCTTTCGGCCTGGTTGTTTTACATCAAGGTTGCAGTAAGTTGACAGGGACGTTAGTTTACCGCGTGTCCCCATTGGACTTAATTTTGTCATTCTAAAGAAAAGTCGCAGTAGATGGACAAAAATAGGTCCAATGGAAACACGGCTTTAGACTTTTTGAGATATAATGTATGCAATGGGAGGGCATTATCTGAGTTGGGTGAATCCTTGGTGTATTTACACCATTCAGATACCACCCTCCCATTGCGTCCACCATATCTCAAGAAAGCTGATAGTGTGCAAGATAAAGACATAACATACAAAAGAAATACAACAGTCAATTCAGTAAACAATTTCATGCCTGTATATTTATATTAACTTATCATGGTTTTTGCTTTGTCAAAATTCTATGGCAAAATCGACGGACAGACACTGATTGAGATGAAGGGCACACATCATAAAAAGGAAATTGATTTTTCAATACTTGTTAGGTTTAGGGTGGAATTCAAAATTCCGACAAACAGAAAATGGTAATTTTTGAGATGGAATAAACCAACTGTAGTCGAGTCCCTGCAAGTCCTTTTGCAAGTCCAGTCAGAAGTTCTTTCATAAAGCCGGTCACAAGTAACTTGATGAACAATGACAAAGCAATGCCTTTGTCAAAGCTCATTTGAATAGATTATGACTGGGGGGCTTGTGATGGACTCGACTTCATCCCTGACTGCAGTACAATCACATTACTTATATTTTGAAGCAGAATCTGAGACATTGTTTACAAAAATAACTGCACAAAATTCCATTGGGTAGTCTAAGGAGCAAGATTAACCTGCAAACAGGGATCTAGTCAATTGGTCAACATTTATTTGGCTTCCTACCTGTTGAAGTCTTCATGGGAAAGGAGCTCAATCTGCATTTGGTGTGTCTCCGCGATGTAATCGGACAGGTTCTCTACACTGCACGGTGGCAGGACACTTGGAATGTACTTGGCAAACAAGCCAGGGTTCAACTCTGCATAGTCTGTGTGAAAATAATTGCAAAACATTGCTTCATCATACACATTTTTTTAAATGAAAGCAACAAACAATTCAATAAGGTGCGTGTCTTCAACTCTTGGAAATGCCCTTGTGTCAATACTTTTCACAGTAAAACATTTTACTTTTTGCCGTTTCCCTGTCTTTATTTGGTATTTATTAACTTGACGTAGATATAGAAAAGAAATACATTTTCTGACGGAGGAACGGAGGAAGAAAGTCAAAATGTCAAAACTACACAGTGCCGGGGACAATAGTGCGCGTAAAACCTATAGAAATGTTTGCACGCCAGCTGAAAAGGAATTTCAAAGAAGACTGAGGAAAAATAGTGGCGTAATTTGTATGTCTATGACTTACTGGTCACAGCTGATAATCCCTCGGCTGTATGAATAAATGCAGACAAAGGAACTACGGTGTTGAAATGGTGTTCATGATGGCGAGGCTTATCGACTATCTATGTGAAGATAAATCCTGGAATTTGTTACTGGTGACGGCGTAAAATTAGCTGTTTATTATTTATTGGACCCTTCATCTCTCGTTTATAGTAAATAAATACACAAACAAAATAAATGACAATAGAAACAGTTGGGGGGGGGGGGGTAAATCGGTCCTTGTTGTGCACAGCATGGGCATAATCACTGAAGCGTGATATCGAGTCAATGCGGCATGGCAAATGTAGCGTGTATACACGTCTACCGCTGCGTTACACCAAGTCCACTGCGGCGTATGCCGGTATATTCAGGCATGTATACAAGTCCACCGCGGTGCATGACAGCAATGTCAGGCGTGTGAACACGTCAACCGCAACAACCAAGGAAACTTCCACAGCATGTATACACATCCTTCGCTGAATCAAACCACCATGCCCGACGCGAACTGGTTAATGAATATTGTCAGAATGTGATAGGCCAAGTAGCGACGAAGTGCATAACACCATTCATACATCGCCTTGTCGAGGACGGAAGCGAGGTAAGCGTGGCGGAGTCTTGGTAAGATTGTGTCAGCGGAACTATATGCCACCCCTACCCAGTATGTTTCTAGCTAATGTTTGTTCCCTTCGCAACAAAATCGACAAACTTTCTTGAATCATTCATACTCGGAAGGACTACGGAAACTCTTCTGTGTTTTGTTTTAGGGAGAGTTAACACCGGGCTTCGATGTCAGTTTGGTTACCACCGAGCGGCAAGGACTACATTTACGATGAAAGAACCGGAACCAGTCTATAGTGTAGCAAGTCGAATTTGACATCATAAAAATGCCAAACAAACATCAGTGGAGAAAGAACATTTCTGCTATTTAATTCACCGAACTTGGCCTCTCTTTTCTAGTTGGGGTTGTGTATTTTCCTTTTTGCCAGCTTGTACGCTGATACTGCATGTTGGCTATTTAAATTCTCAATTTTTTTCGGACTCATCGACCTTTCATATTTTTTACATTAATCAAGGCAAGTTTTTTTTTAAGAAAAAGCTGATCTTCGACTGCTTGTACATGTGTGGCATGACGGACCGACCACAACGCAAAATTTAATTTAGCAACCTTGTTCCCGGTGCCACTATGCTAAACGGAGCGCGAACATACGTACGTGTACATATGGAATCGACGTTGCAAGCAGTAACCAGACAATTTCATGTGGCATATAGGATCACACGTGCACCGGCAGGCAGGCCCGCCCGCCCGCCCGCGCCTGGCCTGGCCTGGCCTAGCCTGCACGGCACGGAACTCATACAGCGCACGTTACACTGCAAGGCTTCCATGTGCCTGCGTTACGGTGCGCGAGCATTTTGATCACATATTCATGGAAATGTAGGCCTCTTGTCAAGATTTTACATGGTCAGATGAAATTCCAGCGTATTGGGCCGACATGCACGTTTGTACATGGGGAGAACCCTGAGAAGGTCTGAAATTGAGTGTCTTCCTCCAAAAGGGTGAAGCAGGTAGTCTGCCATGGTCAAGCCACTACAAATAGACACATAGATGTGCAACATGTAGGATCATTTGGCCTATTTTGTTGTGAACCTACCTGGTTTCAGGGCATAGAGTTCGTGGACTATATCAGAGGCAATAGATGGATCGACTGAAAATGGCTTGGCTTGTGCTTCCTGTAGCATGGCTAAAACACAACGGAAATATACAAAGAGGAAATTCAAAAAAAAAACTCTGCTGCTGTCAAATGAATATTCATACATGTCCAAGCTGTGTACTAGTTGGGCGTGATCAGTGGATCGGCACGATCATGTGATAAGTGCTGCGTGATCTAATGACCTATCATTTGAGCAAGAATTGGTCGACTGTGCAAGCAATGGGTGATGGGTGAAGTATCATTTGATCGCACAAACATAAGCAAATTGCACAGGGCAGATGAACACAGGAACTTCCGCGATCAGCAGATCATGCAACCTCCACCCTGCACGATCGGTTGATCATAAACTCGTTAATTTGTGATTGAAGGATCACCCAAACCTCTTCCTGCATGATCTACATGTACCAATTGTAAATTGCCCAGCAAACCTGCCCCGCAAGATTGGTAGATGGTGCAAAATTTCCCCTGTATAATCGGCCCATGTTTGCTAGATTGGCTGATGTTTGCGTGATCGACTGACGCTTGCACTAACGACTGATGCTTGCCTGAATGATTGACTAAACAAAGCACTGTACAATCCCCAATAATGTAGTTCAGTCATACTAACCCTAGTCTTTTTGCTTGGAACCATCCAGGAGAATATATAGTAGGATCAAAATTATAAAAAAAAACAGGACAAAAGTAGGACTTCGGAAGACAAAATCAGGATGTAGGACTTTTGCAGGCTTTCGGAAGTAGTCCACAGCATCACAAGTCTTATTTGGCATGTTCTGTGCTCAGAACACTTGTGCTCCGTCCTCAACTATTAAAGTTCTTGTGAGTAAAGTTGCAGTAGTCCTGCACCCAAGCCCTTCATTGTGTGATTTTTATATGACAGTGTGTAACACTGTTAGGTAAAATTTTCAATGAGATTACATTTTTCGTAGCTGTATGACAAAAAGTAGGAAAAACTAGGAATTTCAAGAAAGAGGTAAGAAAAGTAGGACCAAGGTAAACAGATTAGGGAAAAAAGAGAAAGTAGGAATACCGTAATTTTCGGAATATAGGCCGCGCGGAGTATAAGCCGCAGCACGCAAAAATCTGTAAATTAAGATTTAAAGTTGGCGTATTAGCCGCACCGGTGTCCAACCACAAGTCATCATGTTGCATGCTGAAGCGCTAGTCGGACTCCCCGTTAATTATCGCGGCAACTCTTATTATCGCGGCATCGGAAATTACTCCTTTTTTTGCGTTGCCAACCGTATGGCGATTGTTCATCCAGTTCATCAGGCATTAAGGACTTCCTGCTAAGTTGTATAAAAATGACGATTATAAAATGTTGTGTCGGGACTTTTATTGATTTTTTAATAAATTCACGTTTTCCAAAACTTTTTTGCCTCACCGTGTCTGCTAAAAAGTACCGTCTTTATTTTAACATAAATCTTCAATGGTGGTATGTCCATTGAAGTTCTATTGTCTGGTTCCCATTCTACAGCTACATGTACAAATGCAAAATGACGCCGAAGGACGTTATTTCCACCGCGAAATCGTAAAAACTTACGGGAGCAAAATGACAGTGTGGTAAAAAAATAAAACGCGTAACGACGCACCGTGTAAAGTGAATGGCGCCCCCAATCGTCAATCAGTAGACTTGTCTCAGTGAATTTTGTCGCCTTTCGGGGGGGGGGACAGGGTGTTAAGAAATATCCTGCAGGCCTAATCGTCTTTAAGTTTAATCAACTTGAACTTGACAGGGAAAATATCGTACTTTATTCAGGGGATGTTTTGGTCAAACATTAACTATCAATAAAAAGTTGAGATCATTGTAAAAACCACTTCCAGTACCGCGATAATACAGAGTCTGTACTCCGCCGAGCAACGGCGAGCATGTCTATTTTCACCGGCATCGCGAAGCAAATTCCTTATATGCATTATGCATCATGTATGAGCACGTGTCGCTATATAGTCGTTTTGATTGGCCAAAGTAGATTTTGTTGCAAGCTTACATGTACGTGCTGGCAACCATTCATAAATTTGGGGCCTTGCTAATTCATGCAAAGGGATGTTTATTGGTTTCGGCTTAAGATTTCAGTATAAAAGTAATTTTTCTTTAAATTTGATATAAAGCAAATACGCCTGGAAGCAAGTAACTTCTTTTTCAAACACAAATACGATTTTTATTTCCCACATTATTATTTACTCCACTTGACAATGTTTTCGGAAATTCAACAACATCCCTCGTAGCATATTTGGTGCAATCCAAAACTAGGCACGCTCATTAGATCTGAAGAAAATAATTCGTTTTGCTGTAAACGAAAGATGATTTTTGTCTGGATTTTTCTCCACTTCAGGGAACATACGAGGACGAAATTAAATCGCCAGAATGACAATTGATTAATAATAAATATATATGCAGACAGATAAATATATTTTACTGAAAGATTTCAGCGGATTGCAATGGATTGTAATATTACGGTAAAAATTCTCATGTGAAAATGAACGTCGCATGGTGCCCGCGCGCGATTTTGTTACTACGGACAATACTGGTACCCGCGCCCCGGAAGTACGTGACTTTTCCGCAAAGATGTGGCGACAACATTATTGCAACAATATTTTGTTTACTTTAGAGGACGCTGGAAATGGAAGTTGTGTACGTATTAAAGCCTACAATTATTGTAGGCTTTAATACGTACACAACTTGCATTTTTTTGTCACATTCGCAGACCGCAGATGCGATAGATTAAGCCTCAAAGCGGTGCAGGTATGATGTGTTTATCATGATCCTTAATATTAATACTAATAGTTGACTAGCGCTTCGTTTAGTCCCAGAATTTTGACATTTTGACATCGAATATAATCGATGTTGAACCTCCGATGTATCGATTATTGAAAACTCTGATAGCCGGACCCTACATTAACCAGTGAAATAATAAACAACATGGATTACACAACGATAAAACAGACAAAAACGAACAGACGCACCACACGATTTGTGAGGTGTGAACGGTACTTACGGTACATTTGCAAGTCTATCCGGTCCCTACTGGTTTCCTTTATTTCCAACACGCTGAGGCGCGGCTTCTGTGACTGATTTTATTCTTCAAATGTTGCCGTATAAGCCGCCCGGAGTATAAGCCGCAGGGACATTTTTCAGCGTGAGAATCAACGTATAAGCCGCGGCCTATATTCCGAAAATTACGGTACTTGAAAGCCTGCCAAGGATATATTCTATGAACTTTGATATATTCCGACATCGGTGGGTCATGGCAGCGTTTTAATTTGTTCTAGTCCATTAACTAAATGCCAAACCACTCCCGAGTCATAAATGACTATAGGTAAAGATGCTATCTGCAGATTTTTATCTCTTACTTCATCTCATGAAAAATTAGGACAGTCCATATGTATGTTCAGACCACAACTTGGGTCTGAACTTGTGTCCAAAACTGCCATTTTTGATTATGGTTATGCTAACTCACTATAGTGTACCAATGGCAATGCACCAAAGCCATCTACAAAATACCTGATTCCGACACAGCCTAAGGGAATAAAAACAAAAAAGACATGAAGTCCGCTTGAATCCAAAACTGGAAAGGACTACTTTTTTAATATGATCACATCTCAACTTGGCAAGTTAGGAAGTCGAAGACCACGATGACATCAAAAATATACTCTTGAATCCAGAATCAAGTCTACATTTGTAGCAGGGATCAAGTTTAGTCCAGACTTGGTCCTGGTTTTCTTTTTTTTTAGTTTTTAAACTGAAGTGGACTTTAAGTCTACTGTTGCATTATTTTAGCCTCAGTCTCAGATTCAGACAAACTACACCACTATACATTCATTGCAACAAAACCTATTCTGGAGTTGTCTTAACGGGACACATTGCTTTGGATTTTGCGATTTGGGCTATAAAACTGAAATAAATAAGGTTGGGAAGCGTTTTTAAAAGTAGAATATAAAGATTCACATAACTATCCCTTCAAATTGCGTGCTTTTTGTTGAATTTCGTGACAAATGACGGTCCGCCATTTTGTGGAACAAAATTTTTGACTCCACAAAATGGCGGACCGTGTTCACCAGTCGTATTTCCAGTCGCATCTGGTTGAAATACGTTCTGTTGATCCATTTTGATGTACTGTGGCACAGCGTGCAGCACTGGCGATATGTGTCGCGAGGTAGAGAATGGTACCTGGCAATCATCTGATAGGTTTACAAGGCCACTGGCTGCGGCGCCAGCCTAAAGACTCTTACAGCGTATTTTGCGCATTATTCAGACGGTGGTATTTACTACTGGAAATAAGTTTATGTTTCGCGGGTCAGATTTTGGTTTTGTAATCGCTACTCACTAATTACAACACATTATACATGTTTTTTTGCATGAACAACTCCTATAAAAGATAAGGAACATTTCCAAACAGCAAAATTTCATGACATTTGAAGGCAATGTGTCCCTTTAATAACCAAAACTTGCATTAAATTGCATAAAAAGAGTAGAATCAACATTTGATGCTGGCATAATATTCAGACAGTAGAGAAAACCCATCTCGGGAAAATAAATGTGCTAACTTACCAAGTACTTTAAATATGTAGGTTTGCAGGTGTTGCAGAAACATTTGTTCCAGTTCCGGTTTCAACTCTGTTTTGAGCTTCTGTGTTACATAAAACCTATTCTGCAAGAGAAACCAAACAAATCAATAAGACTGCATATTAAAAAGGTTCACATTAAAAATGCAGTGACGTCTAGGCTTAAATTGAGTTTGAGTCTACACAACCACTCAGTGTACAACCAAACATACAGATGTAAGATCTTTTACGAGAAGTTAACCATATGTGATTATATAAGGACTGACTATGCAGCTGTCTCAGAAACAGTGATCCTTATGTTTAAAAATTGCCGTTCTATTGCTGTGATAAATTCAATTCAATTCAGCACGGCAGCAGCACATTTGGAACAGGCCTTAGACTGAACACAGAAAATGAACATGAGCAAAATTTGGTCCTGCTACATTGTACCTTTTGAACACTGCCCTGGTATTCTACCAGCAGCTTATAACAAGAGGAAGATATTTCAGCAATATTTCTGTAACCATGCGGTGATGGGTGATATAGAAAATCTAATCATGATGACAAACAGAGGGCATTTACAAAGAACATGCACGAAACAGCTCCTTTTCAGAAAAAATAAATTTGATTTTTGTTGTATTCAATACACATTCACATTTACCAAGCATACATGTACACACGGCATAAAGACGCAGTGATAATCTAATTATCCAAGCGTAATTTTCACAGCACTACGTCTCATGCACATGAGATGGATGGAGTTTCAACCAGTACACTCGGTGGCAGCCAGCACAGAAAACTGGCCACCACCCCAAAACTACCCCCTTATAAATGGTGCACGTATGGTCGATTACACACAGACAATAAATACAAAAGGTTATGCCAAGCATCAAGTTATATAAGACATGCCACACAGTCCAACCGCTGCCGGGTGACTGTTCCAAGGGATAATGGAATGCCATACCAAAGGACAATCCCAGGGAACAATCAACCAGGAGGCAGCAGTATGAACTATGTGGCCTATTGTCACAAGTATAACTGATGGGAAAGTAGGTGACCGATTTCACCTAGGTTGTTTGGCAGAAGACTCCACACCGGAGAGCTCAGGGTACCACCTTGCAGATGGTCACTTAAGCAATGATTTTGTTTTAACATTTTGTAAAGCAAACTTCCTGTATCCATGTATACAAATCTGAATAGCTCATTGACCGTTGCATGCTTTACGAACAACTGTTGCCAGCACCATACTACATATTCTTGGAACATCCATAAATCATTGCGGCTTAGCCTGGTGCTTGCACTAGTTTTATGTACATTTGTGGTTCGCCTGGAGTGGAAAGATGGCAGATGGTGTTGTTAAACTTGAACAGCCAATGATCTATCCAGATTTGTATACATGGAGATCAGTGGTGTGAAGCAATATGGGCTTTTTTTATCAGCAAACTGTGAATTTCCACAGGGATTTGTATGTGCCAGGTTTACCATAAGATCATGCTTGTATTGTTGCAAGGCAAGGAGTTGCACTGGAGGGTTACTGAATAGTTCCTTTAAACTTTGGACACATTTGTCCACATTTGCTGTTGGAATGTCACATAGGTGTATTCACAAATATATATCAGTGGGCATGGGCCTTGGAAGACGTACTGTAGACATGTAACTCTTTGTAAATGCCAGTGATGAATAATCTGAACAATTTCATCAATTTAAATGCTAGGAAAATAAATTAAACTGCTGCTAACTGCTGGCCTAATGTTTCGAACTTAATAAGCAACTTCTTTCTCTTTTTGGTTTTTTGTTTTTTTCCTTTGAGAAAGAACTTACTTAAGTTTTAAATGTTAGGCCAGCTAATTTTGCTCATCTAAATGCTAATTAGATTCAAACTTACCAAGAAGGTAAATATAGGCACTATTCCTCCAAGGGCTTGGATGTACTGCTTTAACACATTGTGGAATCGTTTGCTGTATTCACTTGCATTGCACATCTGAAAAAAATACAACTGATCAAATTAGTTACCATTCAACCAATTAGTTACCATTCAACCTTTTGTTGGACAGTTTAGCCATTCTCAGTGGATAAGAGCCTGTCATGCAGGGAAACCGTAAAGGCTGATTCATACTTCACGCGAATGTGAACAGGAAACATTCACAGCGAAGGTTCCCACAAGCTGAAATGTGTGCAACATTTGCGAATCCACAATGCGAATAATTGACGTTGACATCATAAATGTGACCCACTCTGCAAAAAGGGCCATTAATAACCCTCCTATACTTATAACTATCACAGCCTATCAAAAACTCTAAACACCAACTCTGACAGTTTGTGTGTTTCAATCTGACATTTGATAGGTTTTGATCTGTACAGCAGCTGGGTCGATTTTGGCCCTGAGAACAGAAGGGTTAATGTTGCAAAATTTGAAAATAGTGTTTTATACATGTATCTAGAAAGGCCATTTTATAAGCTTTCATATAGTATATGTCTGAGGCCTGTAGCATTTTGCATTGGCGAGATATTTGGAAAGTTGCATGTCTGTTTTCAGGAATTTCTTGAAATGACTTAAGAAGAAACAAGCTATTTAAAATAACAAAAAGCAAAGCAACAGATTGAAGCACTCGACACAAACACATTCTTTTTCCAACTATATTCAATGAAATCAAAGATTTTGGTTATGAACTAGGATAATATAGGTATCAAAGATGCAAACAAAATTACGCGTAAAAGCATACAGCGACTTATGTGCCCTTTTTGCAGAGCGGGTCACAAATTTGATTCGCATTTGCATTCACATGAAGTATGAACCCCCATTTATCCTCCCGGTGCTTCAAAATCAACCTTGAGATTTCTGAGGATTTTGCAGGAATGACGGCAGTCAAGTCCAGCCATTATTACCCGTCATGGGCATCACTTCCCTTGAAAGTTGCATTTCCACGGGATAATAACACTGGATTTTGGAGCATTCAGGGAGGTTCCAGGTGAAAATGTCCAGTGGGTTGGGGGTATGGAGGAATGACAGGAAATAAGTTTGAATAGTATGACCATGGAGATACAAAAGGGATCCCTATGGTATGACACTGTCTCTGCATGCCATGAATTCCCATTAACCCCTCTTGTCTGGCTGTTATTGATGCAGGAGTCGAATTTCAGGTAAAAATCTACTAGACAGCTGGGCTAGTAGCACACAAATATTTCTAGACCAGAAGGTATTTCACAAGACCAATGGTAAAAATAGGAACACAGTGTTTTGAATGAGTGTTTTGATTTTTTTTTTCTCCTTTGCTGTTGGGGGAGGGGTTAGGAATGCTGTTTTGATTGAAACTCCCTGCCTCAAAACTAAAAATGGCCATTCCAGAAATTATGGGGCTTTTTCAGTTCACCAGATTTAGAAAAAAACGAACTTTAATGATAGCGTTTCACGCAGTGTATTAAAGAAACGCAACACTAGACCACCGGACTAGTTGAGTCAAGAGTTCACTAGACCAACGCTCAAATCACTGGACTCGGTCCAGCCGTCCAGTGGATATTTCGATCCCTGTGATGGAGGTTGGTATGCCAAGAACGGACTGTGCAGCCAAGCATATGCAAACAATAGGCATCACATTGAATAGAGTGGTCCTATTCATCGCACTTGGAGCCCTTTTTCCTGGCAATGAAAGTGAGATATTTATTTGGGTTTTTGCTCCAGCCTATACCAGGATTTCTTCCACATCTCATCACAAGATTTAATCTTCTGGGAGGAGATAATTACTGGATGAACGCCCACCACCAGCGGGGGAGCAGTTAGTATGATTTGACTGAATGCCTTGAAAGGTATGCGTACTCCTTCCTCAATGACATAAAGACTAGAGATACAGATTCAAAGTGAACATAAAATGCATGCAATATTGGTTTTTGTTATGTAATGAAACCTACTTCTCAGTCAATTCATTAATCAAATGCATGCAAGTGCCAAGTAGTGCTGGCAAGTACATGGGTACATTTTTATGACCAGAAGTACAACACCAAAGTGAAAAATTTAATTTTTCAATCCTTTTAGGATTGTTGTTGTACCAAAAATATTAAACTACACAATGAAGAAAAATAACAGAAAAATATAACAATGGTAAGGTTTGTGTCTACTTTAATGGTTGATTTTTAAACAGTAAACCAACAACATTTTCCCCATTTTTTGCATGCGCTGCATTTGGCCACTTTTAGCCTTGGACTTACCTCCTGGCCGAACTAATCGAAGCAAAATGCACTGTATCTGCGTCAAAATTTAACGGTTCGAGTCGTATTCCTCGGAGGAATTCTGGTGATATTTTCCATTCTTCCAATAGGAAGGTTCTTTCCATTTTAATTGACTCGGGGTATAAACCAAAGCACAGTCAACACCGCCGCCCTTGGCAAAAACAATCATTGTCCTGTGGCCGTTTCACAACACATTAACAAATGAGCAAAACCTTAACACTGCCCCCGTTTTAAATGTTAACCTTCCGTCCCCACTCCATCCCGTGGCACACAAGTATACCTGCTGCAGTACCTGTAGATACACAGCTTTCTCCTGTAAATAGACGGTGATGACTCGTCGCAGATCCCTATACATCCTCTCAGAATATTGCTGGCAGACACACTTGTACACACAACTGTTAATGGATATCAGAACAGAACACAAATTTGAATTTCTTTTTCTTGCAAGCTTTCTTGAAAAAGTTCAAGTCCATGTCCTACATGTACATGTCAACAAGCGGGTCCAACTTGTCGGAAGAAACATTGCATTGGTGTGTATACAAATATAACATGGTTTGAGGGTGGACAGTCGGCATTAGCTCCCCCGAGACATTTAACAATTGTTGACTGCTGTGATGTGGGACATGACAGGGTGTTAAAAATATCATGTCCCACATCACAGCAGTCAACAATTGATTTGTTATATCGCCAAACCCATTTTTTTTCAGTTCAACTTGCCTTCCTTGGTGGAAATTAACGCGATCAAAACAGCTGCTCGTCTGCTAGTTCGCTGCTCCCACTATAGTTTACTATCATAAACAGTGTAGCGTAGGTACCAATGATACAGCTGAATCCGCTGGCTGGCTGGGCCGGTGTCCTACATAATGTTTGGGGTGTGCCATGCATTTTTATAGACCGGGCACGTGATCATTCTAGGCCAATCAAAATACAGTATCCAAGACGGGGATATAACAATTGAAGTTGATGAACTAGTTCTCGAGGTGAAGCCAAAGCAACTAGTTCATCAACTCCAATATCAAGAGGTGCTAATATCGACTGTCCATCCAAACTAAACCATAAAAATGAATCAAACTGCTAACTGACTGGATTGACCTGAAATATACAAATCAACAAAATTAGCTGGCCTAACGTTTCGAACTTAAGCAAGTTCTTCCTCAAAAGGTCATTTACCTTTGAACAAAACTTGCTGATATGTTTGAAACGTTAGGCCAGCTAATTTTGCTGATTTCAAAATAAACCATGTTATTTGTTTTACTGTACTCATGTACTCATGTACTCATGTACTCATGTACTCATGTACTCATGTACTCATGTACTCATGTACTCATGTACTCATGTACTCATGTACTCATGTACTCATGTACTCATGTACTCATGTACTCATGTACTCATGTACTCATGTACTCATGTACTCATGTACTCATGTACTCATGTACTCATGTACTCATGTACTCATGTACTCATGTACTCATGTACTCATGTACTCATGTACTCATGTACTCATGTACTCATGTACTCATGTACTCATGTACTCATGTACTCATGTACTCATGTACTTATGTACTTATGTACTTATGTACTTATGTACTTATGTACTTATGTATTTATGTATTTATGTATTTTTTTTATTCGAGTGGTAAGACATCTGCACTAGAAAGCAGGAGGTCGTGGGTTCGAGTCCCACCCGAGTGATTTTTTCCAAATAATCTCTCGGGACAACACTGAGTATACAGTGTTTATAAAATACGTCGGTGAAGGGCAAAACCCAATATTGAATGTATTTTTTTATTGTCCAAAAATGTCATCACTACCATCAGTATATTAGCCATCCCACTGCATCAAACAAAGCTGGATGTATGTGCCTATACCGTACCACTTGTCAGGATGACCTTCATATACGGTCTGCACGAGACCCCACCTATTTGTTATTTCCGTGTCCCCAGCCCAATGTACGTAGTAGACTAACATAGGTTACCCATGTCCCATGTTATAGTCTACTGTGCTTGCGCTTTTGCCCCGCGTGTGACGTCAATGTATATACGTGTGGGTACTTGGCAAAAATGTCCACTGGCATGTAATAATAAATTGACCAACTGGAATTCAGCTTCACTCGTGAATATGTACATGTACATTGTACATGTAGGATTGCTTTATATGCAATTACTTTTCCAAAGATACCAATATCAACAGATCTGGCCCACTGGTTACAGCGATATGGTCATTTAAAAATTGGCGGGCATGCCTATTTTGGCAAAAAAATTCAAAAATGGTGTGCAGGCATGCAAATTTCAAAAAACACGGAAAATAAAGTGCGAGCGCGTAGCACTAGCGTGAAGCTTTTACGACGTCGTGGAAACATATACAATGTAGTGTCTGTATCCCGATGTATTGTATTATATTCATTGACGCGAGAAAAAAAATGCGGAACCAGACTATCAGTCTATAGTCGATTGAGGGCGCTATAGCGACTATAGTTCATACAACGGCAAGACTATACATGTACACGACAGAATGTGTACAGAGTCTGTGTCCTGCACCTTTCTATGTAATGTATACAAAATACGGAGCCAGACGATGTGCGCTAGCAATATTGGTCATGTTGATGGACGATTCCGCGGTCGGCACAGTGGGAAACAAGCTAAAGCGCGCATTTTTTTTACAGTCGGATTTTTTAAAAATGCGAAATCCGCGGATTCGCGGAAAAGTTGCATGCCTGGGTGTGTTGTACCACAAAAAACGTTGGTCCGATGAGGCTAAAACTTGAAATTTCAGCTTTTTTAGCCTGAATTATCCTATGTATACACCAAATTTGACCCAATTTGAAGAGGGTCAGGTTTAAATTTCAATTTTTTTTGGGGGGGGGGGGGGGGGTGATTTGACAGAATGACCCTGCAGTCCTGAATCCATCAAAGTCCAACACAAGGTGTTTGACTTTGGCAGATTTGGGATGGTTAGGGTTATTAATTATAATGTGATTCGACACATTTTTCCATTGGTTCAGTACAATGTACCTGTACATTTGCTCGTACGATAGTTTTATGAAAACCCCTGCTTCTTGGGACAGCAGTTGTCTGACGGCATCCTCTAGCGTCGACCAAAAGCAATTCACGTAAGTATCCTCGGTCATTTTTTGTCCTGTCGAAATAAACAACATGAAAATGAATTAAACTGCTAACTGACTAAATTGGCCTGAAATATACAAATAAAGAAAATCAAAATAAAAATCAGATTGAGATGGCAAAAGTATCAAGCTGTCAATGAAAAATGTAATTGGTCAACAATACCTGCTAACCCCTTCACTCGGGCAAAGGTGTTAATTTTATTTCAGAACTTTTCTTAACCCTAAACCCTTGGGTAAATTTACTAGAAAGTATCCTGAATCCGCCAAAATCCACCTATTTTGTCATGCACAAAAAGTTGGTTTTGGTGACTGCTCAACATGGAGGTATCCTAAACCCATCAAAATCCTGCAGTAACGCTAGGCTTACTATCCTCAATCCATCAAAATCCCTCAGGTTTCAATATGGAGGTATCCTGAATCAGCCGAAATCCTCCAAAACAGGGAAGGATTTATGTATGTTAGGGTTAATGTCTGGAAACCAAACAGCAAACTTCACAGTCTCAAGGAGTGAGTCTCAAGGAGTGAGTCTCAAGGAGTGAGTCTCAAGGAGTGAGTCTCAAGGAGTGAGTCTCAAGGAGTGAGTCTCAAGGAGTGAGTCTCAAGGAGTGAGTCTCAAGGAGTGAGTCTCAAGGAGTGAGTCTCAAGGAGTGAGTCTCAAGGAGTGTGTCTCAAGGAGTGTGTCTCAAGGAGTGTGTCTCAAGGAGTGTGTCAAGAAGTTTGAGCTTCGGTCGTAGATGGCAAAGTGTGTTCTTGCCTCTTGAAAAGGAAATAGTCGCCAGCATATGGGAAGCTGGGCAGTGCATTACATGCATATATAGCAAGCTGGGTGTCCAGTCTGATGCAGGGCCACAGCACTGGCCGACTGAATGAAGAATTGTCGAAATGGCACACCAGGTTGATTTTGTACGGTGCATGCGTGCTAGCCTATGCGTTGTCATTGGCTGTTTCGGAAACTTTTCCGAAACAGCCCTTGTTTTGTCATTGGAATTTTTATTTACTAACAATTGACTCGAGACTTGGTACTATGACTTGAACAAAATTTACTTGGGACTTGACTTGACTTGACTTGGAAAAAATTGGCTTGGGACTTGACTTGACTTGTTAACATTTGACTTGTGACTTGACTTGACTTGACTTGACTTGAGAAAAATGACTTGGTTACAACACTGTGTGAGGATGAATCCATTTTTTGTGGCAGGGCAATCGGAGGATTTTGGAGGATTGAGGATTGTTCCTAGCAAAAAGGGTCTAGGAGGTTAGTGTTAAGCCCTAACGAAAAAAAAGCATCCGAAAAAATAAAATTACAAAATTCCCGGGACTGTATCGTGTACATGTATGATGATGTTTATCCATAACATTTCAATCATTTCCTTCTTCGATAGATATGTACAATGGATGTGAAGGCTTTATTAAAAAAATTGAAAATCGCCCAGATGTCTTTTAAAAACATGAAAAAGGTAACAAGGGAAATTCTCTGGTGACATCGAACATACCGATTATTTTTTATAACTCGTCAAACAATCCACAAGGGAAACTGACTAGTTGAATACATTTTCAAAGTGAACAAAGAAACTGGCACGAGTGGGATTCGAACCTGTGACCTCCGGGTTACCGTACCGGCGCTCTACCAACTGAGCTATCTTGCCCTATGTTGGCGGTCTCCCAAATTGTCAGCATCTTTGTTCGAGTGGGTGCTAGTCAGAAGTCATAAACCCAGAATGCCGTGTAGCCAGGGATTACACCCAATTTTACGATACAACCTGGGAAGCGACACTGTGGGGATCACTCAATGAGGATACGACTTTTTATAACAGCGGTCTTCCACTTTGAGTACCTATCTGATGAAATCTTGTGGGTAAACAAATTCTAGAAGCTTCAGCGAACATTTTCCTTCCGGTTCGGGATCATTCTTTTTGCTAATTATTTTGTTTTTTAACCCTAACCCCCAAGGGGTATTCTTTAGGCACCCTGCCAAATGCAACAGTATGCAGCAGTGCATTCTGTTGCATTGTGCAGGGAATCAAATGCACTAGTCTTGGTACCAAGTACCTACCCTGCTAAATGTAACAGAATGCATAAGATTAGGAGACTTGTGTTGACTGCTTTATGCAACAACTTGCAACAACTTTTTACCACTGGTGCATTCTGTTGCATTTAGCAGGGTTAGGGTTAATATTTAATGCGCTCAAAAATAATAATAAATATGTCATTCAACAACTCGCAGAAAAACTAAATAGGGGAGAAAACCATTTTGTTCTGGTTTATATAGAAGTTTATAATAATGGAGAAGCTGTCAGTAAATCTGATCAGATGCAACTAAACGTTCTAAATATCTGAAGTATACGATCAGCGTACGGGCCTCCCGAGCTCAGGCAGGTGGCGGCAACCAAGAAAAGGCTTCGATCCAGATATCCGCAGACTAAGCTCAGAGTCCGCTAAAAGTCAATATTGATGGCTGGCCGCAGATAGCCTGCTGTCATTCATAATTTTTTGGACAGGAATCAGTCACTGAGTCAGGATGATTTTGTTAAATACATTTGAACTTTTTCCCCTTATATTCCTTTACATTTCACCTTTGAATATTCGAACTCAAAAATAAATATTTGAATATTCGTCACAGCCCTAAAACTCGGATACATAGAGATTTTCAGTCCCGAGACTTGAGTACCCACGGGTCCAAAACCTGCGATGTCTGCCGTTGCAGGGAGAAAGGGGCATTTTGAAACCATATTTTCAATATTTATTTGCAAATATAAATTACAAAATGTTACACACATGTATATATTTGAAAGATGAAAGAATAGACGCAGTGGCTATTTTTACGGCAGCCGCCCGTAACGCAACTTTCAAATGCTATTGTTACGGCATGGTAAAAACACAATGCGAACGTATATCAGTAGGCAGGTTCATGAAAATGTTAAGTTATTGCAATTCCTTCAAACATAACTTTATCCTAAAGAGCTTGAAAAAAGGAATAAAATGAGGGGTTGATGACCTCAATAGGGTAATTTGAAGGAAAGTTATGGATTTTTAAGTGATCGTGGTTTTGTGCAATCTGGAGGTCAGAAATAGGCCGAAAAGTTGTGCCTATACGCGACAATCGGTGGTCACGTGACTTTGTACGTGTGGCGCGGCGGCTACTGATAGAACTTTGTGGATCTCTAACCCTGTTTTGTGATTGATGGTATCCTCCAACCGTGAAGTTTCTGTTGAATATTCATACTGCTGGCTGGGCGCGTGGCGCGGTGCATTGTATCTAAAGGCGGTGGATTTTGGAGTACGTTAATTTGTGGCGACAAAATAATTAAGAATTGGTTCTTTCGGTTATCTTTGGTTAATTGGTTTAGGGATTTGAGTACATGTACATCATTGATCAGGCATTTATTATTCTGGACAAGTTCAAATTGCCAAAGAAATTCGTGGACCAATTCTTTCACTTCTTATATAGTTTCTGGCGATTAAACGTAACAGGGTTTGGTTTGCAAAATCAAAATCAGACCTTACCTTTTCGGCGCTATCAACAGAAAAATAGTTAAAAACAGTAAGGAGGGTACGCTGAAAAAAACCTAGCATTTCGATACCGGTAATTTTTTCGCGCGATTTGTACTGTTTATCCGGAACAGTTTTTGTCGAATGACTGAATGTTTTTAAGATAAACACAATGTGGCCCATTACTAGTGACACTAGAACATCGACAGATTACCCCCTTATGTTAGAGAATTTTACCCTCAAAGTTAGACAAGGAAATTGTCAATTTACCGAAATTCAGCTGGACGTAATTAAACAAGGAAAGGTCTTCTTTTGTTGATTTTTTTTATCGACTGCAGAAATCCCTGATCAATAAAATGGCGCCTAGAAAACTTTGAAGCCTCATCACCATAACCAGGAAATAGTGATTACTCTGCCTATGCGTTTTTCACAATTAAGGTCGGGAGTCGACAAACTTTTGGCTGGTCACAGCGCGCGACAGAAAATCAGTTCCGCAAATAGCGCCGCCAATAGGCATGGGCGAATCTAACATTTTTTTTAATCGATTCCGATTCCATCTGAGAATCGCGATTCCACTCGGAATCGATTCCAAAAATACAAAAAAAGTAAACAAGCACGAAAAATGCCAATAAGGGGGCTATTAATTTACTATAAGGTGTAATCACTCTTCTTATACATGTAGAAGGTACTTTGTCATTTAATATTCATATTGCAGTCACGTTTGGGCAGGGAACATAAAATAAAAATAATGTTCAACATTAAATTTTTCCCCCGCGGAAAACTTGCAAAATCAAAATCAGACCTTACCTTTGCGGCTCTATTATTATCAACACTGAGAAAAACAGTTGAAAACAGTGAGGAAAAACCCAGCATTTCCATTAAATAGTCGCTAAATATGTCGTTTTTTCTTAGTTTCATTTATATATTTTGTGTGTGTAAGAAAATCATGGAGCTCCTTTTTATAGCTCCATTTTAAGATCAACATTTTGCAGCCTAATAATCGTTTCGGAATACATGTACATCGAAATTCACCATGCGCGTTCATTTTCGATGATTCACGTAATCGCTGCTGTGATTCACTGGTAAACTAAATTGCCCGCGAAGTACCAGCCAGTACACACACATGCCATTCATAAAAAGAGAGTGGGCTGCTACGCATGCGCATATGAATCTGGATACTTCTGGCGTCGACTCGACCGACTCGACTCGACGCGACACTCGCACGCTGCGCTACCGCTCTAAACTTTTTTGAACAAAATTTACAGGAATATTTTGAATATTTTCCTGTAATTTTCCCGATCTTTTGCCGATCCACCTGTCTAAATATTTTACAAGATAATATCAGTTACTTAACCAATATAATCAAACCACGCCCCTTGCCGACATGTGGGCATGCATATGCAGTAGCCCTGTTTACGACTTTGCTGTAACCCTACATATAAAATATCACGTGAGACCAACTTGCCAATCAAATGACGGTATAGTCTTTCAGTCAGCGCATGCTCAACCACAAGGGAATTCCCCAAGATGAGAAATAGCTTGCTAAGTACAAGTATGCAAGATTTTCCCACACTGCTCACACTCGTACGTCTGTTAATTCACAACTTTTTAGAAGGTATTAAGAGCTTTTATAGCAATGTTTTTTTACCTGGTATGTGGAACTTTGCAGTTAATATTTCTGATGTTTAATCCTGGATTTGTTTTTGAAAATCTCCGCCGATTCCTCCACTGCAGGACAACACAGGTTTTGTACGCGTGATGGGGATAGAATAATCCGAAACAAACGTTTTGAAAGATGGTTCTGAAAGTTTTCTAATTTTTTGTACATGTAAAGGAATTTTATGAAAACGTTTAACATTTTCAGGAACTGCATACAATTTCCAATCTCCATTAATTTAATTAACCCTAACCTTCCCTAACCTGCCAAAATCAAACACCCCTTTGTGTTGAATTTTGTGTGATTGGGTACTGTAGAGCCTTGGCACCATCACTTTGCATGGGACTTGATGCCCTGATTTTGTCCAAGTACAAAGAATGTGCCATTGGTTTACTACACAGTGTTGGAGTTTGTGTGGTTAGGGAAGGATTCTAGTAAAAAGGCTTGGGCTGTTAGGGTTAAAATTCCTAAGATGATACGAAACCTGATTCGCATAACGTAATGAAATGTCAAAGAAAAATTACCATTTCCGTGAGGAAATTGCATGTAATCGGCGTGGGGACTGGAATCGGCGCGGGGACTGGAATCGGCGCGGGGACTGGAATCGGCGCGGGGACTGGAATCGGCGCGGGGACTGGAATCGGCGCGGGGACTGGAATCGGCGCGGGGACTGGAATCGGCGCGGGGACTGGAATCGGCTACATCAGAGAATCGATTCCTCAAGAAAGTGAAATCACGATTCTGATTTCGAGTTTGGAATCGATTCTTATCGATTCCGGCGTGGAAATCGCCCAAGCCTAGCCGCCAGTTACCGGTCCAAGTTACCAGGACGGACTAAAGTTAGTACAAACATGACAAAGTCAAGGCTACTTTCAGCAAGGGAAATTAACTTAAACCTTACCTTCATATATACTGTAACCTGACATGGCCCCTGCATTGCCTGCCATGCACTCACTGAGTGTGGTCATGTGATACAGGAACTTGTTCAACTGAAGTTGCTTGCTGTATGTGTATACCGCGTCCGCGTACACCATGTACCCTGTGACTGTCGAACTAGCTGTCGACTGACACTGCGTTGTCATGGATGTGTACTTTCTGGGTTTTGTCAATGTCTGTATCTACACCCCACACTCTAATGGAAAATTTTTACGTGAGTTTATGTATGTGAATTATCATTTATAGGGGTCAACCCAACCACCAACTCGCATCATCATCATGCAATGTCAATGACATTTATTGATTCGCTTGTTTTTTTGTCAGGGAGTTTCTATATATCGGGTACACTCATTGCCATGTAAATGTGTTTGCATTCTTGAAGTCAGGGGAACAGACCAAACGACACTCACGGTTATAGAGGGCGCCTTTCTCCAATCTAAAAGGGTACGGTGCAACCTCGTTCCATGGCTTACTTTATTTTCAACCTCGTTTCCAGCGGCTGTGGTGTCGGTGAGGGCGCTGCTCGACACCATGGGAACGAGGTTGGGGTACGGCGCACTTATCGGCGTTTCTCAAACCCTGGCTTGGGATTTGGCTTCGGCTTCGTCTCCAACTATTCCCAAGTCCAAGTGTAAATCCATTAACTTCACAGTGGGAAAAAAAGCCTTATCCAGGAGTCTCTCAGTTTTTTGTGACACTTCTGAAAATTATAGTTTGAATCCTAATCTATTAAATTCTTTTCAATTTTTGGCAGGTCAGCCGTTGAGAATGTTTGCTAATTATCCCCAGAAAGTACCACCCCCCCCCCCCCCCAGCTAGCTGCCATTTTGCATAAAGCATCCCGCCAAGCCAAATAGGACCAATTTTAAAGCCAAAATGTATCAAGTCTTCACAAACGTTGAAGCACAGAACCCCCCCCCCCCCCCCCCCCCCCCAGGTTATGATAGCTGATCATGATTACACAATCTATCAATTGCATGACCCCCAGAAATGTATTATTCAAAACAAAGTTGCGGGTTTACAATTTATGGTAATCAGTTTGGCGCAGCAATTTTGGCCTATATGTGATGCACCCAGAAATGACAATTTACGTGGAAAGTAAAGCGCCTAGAACTCCCAACCCCGACCGCTTTCATGTAAAATGTAGCCATCCGGCCATGTAACGTGAGTGCGCAATAAACCAGCAATAGATCATTTTAATAAAATATAAACATTTAAAATGTAAGGGGGCCATTCAAAAGTTGCAGTTTTTTACATTTCGATTTCGAAAATGTAGGTGGGTGGGTGGTAGCCCTACAAATAGGGCTGTAAAAACATCCCTATTTGTAGGGCTAGGTGGGTGGGTGCTGGGTGCGTCAAGGAAAATTATTTCAAATCGAAATTCAGTTTTCAATAAAAAAGAAGGGAAAATATAAAAGAAAAGCTAATTACAATGACTGCAATCAATCATCCCCAAAATGTTGACCTTAACATCCGTTGTTAGCATACCCAAGTGAAACTCCGATTTGTGCTTTCCTTTTCGTTTCGCCTACTCGCGTGAGAACGAGAAGTTTCCCGAAGCGCGCGATTTTTTAACCTACCTGCAGCCGATGGGTTCTAAATTGACCTATCGCGGTCGAATTACGTCTCGGTCAACGCAGCTTGTGAATTATTGTCCAATAATTCCACGGGGAACGCGCAAAATCTGAGAGAAACTAAAATTACCGCGATAGGTCAATTGAGCCGGGCTGGCTTGAGTGTAGACTGGTTCCCGGTCCCTTCATTTTCTTCCGGATTACATATGGGGGCGGGGACCAGTCTAGCTTGAGTGTCTGGCGTACAGCGTCAATCACGGTCCTTATAAATTATCAGTGGTTACATTAAATTTCTTTCGAAATTGGTAATGAGTCCTGTACGTTTATTCAAAAATAGTTAGGCAGCAAAGAAAATAGTATTTATTTTTCTACTTAACTTTTAGTTTTTACCCAATGATTGCCACAAAATTATTTCATAATTTTTCATCTTTGTAAGAGTACACCGAGTTTTACTGGTCCGTACCACGGACGTATATAATAAACCCGTCCGTGGTCCGTATGTGTTTTAGATTTTCGGAAGTGAAAGGTCAATTTTTGGCACGATATTTCACTTTCGCATCAGGCGATTTATTAGTTTCCATATATTGATATGCTAGTAATAATTTTACAAAGGCCTTTTTTGGGGGCGATTTTCTTAAGAATTCAATGCACCAAAAATAATTTTAAATTGTACAAGTTTTACATGTTAATGATTTGAAGCTTTGCATGGTAGGTACGATACAAGAAAGACCGAGATTGCGGGTAACACCATGTGAAATATATCTCTTCTAGGAAGATGTGGTTTCTGAAAAGAACCGGGATGAGTGTGTAACTCGACGTTTGGGACAGTGTGCTCTGTCCGTCCTCAGGCTCAGGAGTGTGGGTGATGTGGTATGGTGTGGAGTTGCACGTTAATTTTCCTATTCAACGTCCCCGGATGCGCGCCACCAGAGGTGAACTTTCAGGCTCTATTCCACTGAAGCGTGGGGCTGGGGACAGGGCAAGCTTATTCTGAAAAAAGGGGGCTTTGGGCATTTGATAATTATTTTGCCTTCATGAAGATTTTATTACATAACTGTCGCAAACCACGACGGGGGAGGGACTTGCTTTTCTGACACCTGCTTTCGGAGTGCGAACAAATACCCGGAATAACTATTTGTTACTTTTGCCAGATAAATCTATTTTGTTTGTTCTTTTTTTTCCTGCTGCAGGGAGTGTGAGGGGGCACTTTTTTTTTTTTGGGGGGGGGGCATAATTCTCATGTGCAATATCAAGCATTTGCTGTTCGAGACATTTTGCTTGTGTATAATCAAAGTTTTTGCGAGTGTTCAAAGCAAGCACGCATCTTTCCACTATAATTAGGCCAACAAACGATTCTTTATGATGTTACTTCCGTCAGGCTTCCATGTCAAGCGCTTCGAGTGTGTCCAGCTGTCAAGCTTCACATCCTGTGACAAAAGTCACCGGGCGGGTACTGATACGTATAATCGTTAATAAGAAAACAATTTCTCAAATTTGGTTGATTAAGGCAATCATTTATCTTTATTGACGGCTCCCTTGGCTGGGCTCCCTTGGCTGGACGCCAATCACTTTCACTATCAAGGCTTTGCCTTTTATCAAGGAACAGTTTCGAAAACACAAACACTCCGGACCGGACCGGACCAAGGGAAAGACTACCATTAGCCGTTTTTTTGCTGCACTATAGTGCAAACTAAATTACACACGAGTGTTTCCATCATGAAGTTACTACTGCTTTTGGTCGGAATGGTGGCACTTGCGTCAGGTAAGCACCCCCAGCACACTTTCCCCACAATCCCCACAAAAGGTAAAACAATTTTGGATGGTCAATCATTATGGATCATTTGTTGTATGTCGATATAGGTGATGGTTGTAAAGGCTATTGAAAACGCCGCCACTTAAAAAAACTGGAATCCATCCCAACCCCACACTTTTGTTGTTGAGAATTTTATATTCTGGTTCGGAAAAGTCTGGCCGTTTGAAACCCGATAAAGCGCATAGCGTTTGCAAAGGGATAGCTATGAACATTATTATATATTCTTTAGGCCCAAATAATAATTCCAAGCATAGCAATTTTAATGCAAACACTTGTGCCTCCAAGGCAATGTTCGTTGAATTGACAACGACTGTATGGCTCTCGTCACACTGGGGATCCAGAACACATTCTTTGGGGGAGCAATTCTTTTTTTACGTGTGGCGCAATTTTAATGCTGCATTCCGGGCGCCGAATGACAGTTTTTAGCATTAGTATCGTGGCCCTGAAGGGACATGCACACATCGCGCATCTCTGCGCAGAATCTGCACAGAAGTCTGCGATAAAATATGCGATGTGCGATGTGTGCATGTCCCTTCAGGGCCACGATACATTTTCAATCAGAACTACTGAACAAAAATAAATAAAATATATACATCTATATATTTTTTCCGGGGGGGGGGGGGGGGGGGGTCCGCCCTAGTCGTGTCAAGTCTCTTTTTCTCCAAGTTCACCATTTTCTCTTCTTTCCAGCACGGCAAATTGCCAAACGCAGTGTGTTCCAGTTCTCCTCAATGTACACATGTACTGTTGGTATAAGCTACTCGCAGGCGATCAGTGACTACATGGGCTATGGGTGTTACTGCGGGTTCGGTGGAAGTGGAACGCCGTTAGACGAGACGGATGAGTAGGTTCTTAAAGTCAGAATCAAGTGGTGGTCGTCTTTCATGTCCAAATTATTTTTAAAAAAACACTCCCTTATTGATACGTGCATTTGTCAAATCGAAATAAGCCACGGCATTCAGGAGGTTTCCAGATACAATTCTTAAACATAAACAAGGCACCAGGCAACATTTCAGACTGAAATGTTTCTCATAATTAGTACTGTCTTTATATAGGCCCTAAACAGTAAACTTTCAGAATGAAACTGATAATTTTTTGTCATTACCAAAGCTATCATACCTTTAATGGTCCGATTGTTGATAATAAGCAAATAAGTAGGTATATTCTCCCTTGTTCTCCCAAAAACAAATTTAAGACATCGTTGTTTTTTTTACAGATGCTGTGCTGCCCATGACAACTGCTACAAGCAGGCCACATCTAACGGCTGTACTATGGCACAGAGGTACTACATCGAATATGACTATAAACAAACCACGGGACCAGATGGTAGTTGCCAGCTCTCATGCAGTGAGTACTGAAACGTCATATGCCAGCCTGGTGCAATCAAAATCATCCACCCAAAGTAGGTCTGAAATATTCTGAGCAATAGGCGCAAATAGAACAAGTTCGATCAAGGAAAATGTGTTAATAAGCTGTTTATTCGTGACGTATGCCTGCACCTGCGCAGTGACATCCAAGCGCGGACGATAGTCAAACTGCTGTGTCCCTCTTTAACTCTTCACAGGTTAGTATATGTTGTTACTTATTTCCATGACGACCATGCCCCGTGGACTAGTTCCAGATAGTCGACAAGCAAGCGTTCGCGCAAAGTTAGTCCAACAATTGTCAATAATTAATAGGGCCTATAGTCTTTAGTTTCAAAGTGATCGTTTTGAATTGGGGTGAAGGCAGCATTTGATGAGTCGTGATGTAAAAAAAAAAGGTTATATACAACACTTGCAAACATAAACAAGATGGTTCTCGAACCACGCGTCTCGCCTGCTTAAACGTTAATCATGTTTTCTATTCATTTTGACACCTCAATCGGCACAATAGCACAATGACCAATTTTACAATTCCAGCCTATTTTAGAACTTGACAGCAAATGACCTTTGACCTCAGTACTTGACCTTTGACACAAGCATCATATAAAGGTTGCAATATTGAATGCATGACCCAAGTTTGATTGCAATTGGACTTTAACTTTGTATATAAGACCATTTTTAAAATTCCAGCCTATTTTACAACTTGACCTCAAATGACATTTGACCTCAGTACTTAATCTTTGACACAAGCATCATATAAAGGTTGCACTGTTGAATGCATGATCCAAGTTTGATTGCAATTGGATTTCAACTTTGCATATAAGACCAATTTTACAATTCCAGCCTATTTTACAACTTGACCTCAAATGACCTTTGACCTCAGTACATGACCTTTGACACAAGCATCATTTAAAGGTTGCACTATTAAATGCATGACCCAAGTTTGAGTGCAATTGGACTTCAAATTTGTGTATAAGACCAATTTGTCGAAACTTTAACCAAATAACACATACGGACTACGTGGGAGGGGGGGGGGGGGGGGGGGGGGGTCGGAGGTTATTTTGCTATTGCTTTTTCTTGGAGTTGTATACAAGGCTGAAAGACACTTTAGGTAAAGGGCTACGAACAAAGGTAGATGGAATTGGAAGTCGCCCAATACAAGGATAAAAGCAACTCCAGGTAAAAAGCTACAATAGTGAGATTGGCCACATTTTAAGTTGCCAGCCATACCACTCTTACGGTTTTCCTGGGTTCAGATCTAAATAGAGAATAAAATCTTCTTTCTTCTATAGATACCAAAGAAACTACTCAAATTTTCACACCTACAGGCATAGACCCAGGCAGGGTATTAAACTTCCACCATTGGTGAGACCAACTCACCTCCCCACATTGTGGGTCGCCAACCCTACCACCTTTACCATTTTCCTCGGCCCAGATTAAATAGAAGATACATCTTCAATAGATGCCGAAGTAATCATTTTCGGACCCATAGGCCTCAGGGGCGGATCGGGGGGGGGGGTCCCCCCCCCCCCCCCGTTGTAAAATTTTGTTCGCAGACGAAACATTCTGGGAGTCAACCTTTTGGGCAAATGTACGAAAACAAATTCCAGAACCCCCCCCCCCCCCCCCCCCCCCCCCCCTGCAAACAATCCTGGATCCGCCCCTGGACCTACTTATAGGCAGGGTAACTTTCACCGTTTGTCAGACCAAAATAGTCACCTCGCACTTTTCGGCATGCTCTGACTGTCATCGGGAGAATGATGCCGGGCAGAGCATCCTGACCAAACGTCTAGTTTGTCTAAGAACCCAAATTGTCTTCCCTTCGAGTTGGTTGCTTCACATCCACACTACTTCTTCCGTCTCATACATCACATTGTATCATTTTTTCCTCTTGGCAGAGGCGCAGGCTGATTACGATCCTGACGATGATGATGCGCAGTGTAGAGCCTTCATGTGCAACTGTGACCGCGAGGGATCAGAATGCTTCGCCAGAACCAGGCCCACATTCAATCAGGATTATAAGCATTACCTTAATTTGTTCTGTTGGTAAAAACACGGAGCAAAACACGAATCGCCGTGATTGGTTCATCGATTGATAGGGCTCGTTAATTGCTACAGAATACTGACAATTTAGGGCCTACACTTCAAATAGTAGCGTGAAATACATTTTGAGGATGTTTTGTTATGAAATGAATGCAGTGTCTGTAGTGAAAATTCATACCCTGCGGATGCAGACAACTAAAAACAAGGCCTACAGAAGCGAATTATAAATGCCCACATTTTCAAAGTCTGAGATGAGATGAAAAAGGACCTAGAAAAATATATTCACGATGTGTTATTTAATGTATAATTCCAATATTTTTACACATTATCCTCTGAACAAACCACATCCCCTAATTCCACTAATAAAAGTATTATTTTCAGAGTGGTTTCTCACGTGGGAAAACCCGGAAACTAGAAAATAGGGCCATATTTCTGGGCTCGTGTGTGCCCCAATAGTCACATTTACAGCCCTCAAATCACCATATTGCCGCACAATAATTGGAGAAAAAGTTGTACAGTGTATGGTTATAATAATCAGCTGGGCTATTAATGATGCGGGGATACATCCAATACCACACCATGGCTATTAACCTTTTTGAAATATATCGGACACAATAGGAGCGCGCTATTTGATTTGGGTAAAACCTTTTGTGTGGTACAAAGGGTTTACACAAGTCAAATAGCGCCCTCCTATTGTGTCCGCCATATCCCCAAAAGGCTAATTGGCTGATCCAGAAAACATTTTTTTGGAAGGGGGGCGGACACATTTATTTTGATTCCCCAAGGGGGGTAGGACTGGGGGCGGGTGAAACAATTTTCGTGAATAACTCAGTGGCTGCATTGATCACTACACAGCTAGCGCTCGGGTTCTCGGTCTCCTTTTCCCTTAAATTAAAAATATCCCAAAGATATAAAGAAAAATGGGTACAGGTGGATTCCAACTAGGGACCTTTTTGATCCATAGCCCATCCCACTATCCACTAGACAAGTCTGTAGCAGCTCGACATCAGCCGTTCTTTAAAATGATAGAATGTAACTATATTGAATATAATAACAATGCTGTGACGTTCTGTTCTATTATAATGAATAAACATAACTTTCTCATAAAAACTACTGAATTATTCCTAATTATTACTTCACCCGCCTACGGAAACAAAATAAGCGGACGGGGAGGCCATTTTAATGCTGCTTTTCGACCGCCTGAATTAATTAAACTGGCCTAATGGCGATATACGCAACACCTATTGGCATTTTATACTCCTTAAAACCCCTGTTCCTCGGGCATTACATGGGAGAACCCGGGGCGCCAGGCCGGGTTGTGCAGCCAAGCGAAACTGAAACCAGTGGCTGGTGCAGCTAAGCATAACGTACGCAATACCCCACTAATGGATTGAAAATGCAAAGATTGGCACACATAGACGTCAACCGGCCAGGTGGCAATTTTCAATCTGCACGTATTGGGGCAACCGGTGGCAAGGGATTACAAAAGTTGGTTTCCAGAAGGGGGCCATGACACCCCCTTACCGCCTTATCTGCAATGGTCATTAGCACATCCGGGGTGGGGGAGGGGGGGGGGGGGCACCCCGGATGTGCTAATGACCATTGCAGATCTGCCACTTTACACAAAGTTAAACATTTTGTCCTGAAAATCTGAATTAAAAAAAATCGAATTTCCCTCTTTTAAAATAGCTATGCCCCTCTCTCCTAAAAAGGAATCTGACTATGCTACTGATACGCGCTACTGCAAGGCAAACAGTATAATGTGCACCCCTATAATTTGTCTCGGACCCTAATAAAAACGAATGTTATGGAAAATGAAATGGGTGTCCATCATATTTGTTTTGTTGTAGTACAGGTGGTGGGTGCTTCGGAAAGGTCTAAGCTTGATTTTTGACTTTTGCCGTCCACAGTTTGGTCCGTATTGTGACGCAACAGAGGGCGCTAGTGCAGCGAATTTGCAGCTCAGTGCAGCAAGCATGCGGGAGCGTGCACTCACCGTATACACTACGGTGGTGGCTCGTGCAGCGGGCACGCTCCGCCCAGTGAGCACGGGATTGGACGGTGTGGGTCACTGTTCAATGACGTGCAGCACGCGCGCGCAGGCGTATTGCGGCAGGCGGCCGACCGCAAAGGCTATAAAAGGCGTGCGCTGAGCCAGTTTTGGGGAGCCTTACTTATTAGGTTCACCACGCAACAAACCTTGCTATATTAGGTTTGGCGTATTCGGCAACGGACGTAGGCTACCACCTTGTGTATTAGGAGGTAGGGATCGTTGTCAGTGTTGTGTGTAGTCGGTTGGGTTCCTTAATTAGGGGTCGAGTTGCATTGTGGTAATTTGTTCCTTTATTAGGGACGAGATTGCAGTGTGATTCATATCCCCTTGCTTAGGGACCGGAAGTGCGGCGGTAACCCGATGAATCGACTGCCATAGCCTGGCTTCGGACTCATGTTATGCTTACCAGTCTGGTACATTGCCGATCATGCGCTGTTGTAGTGAGTGAGTGGGTTGACGGGCCTTTACTGGTGGTGCGGTGCGAAACGTTCCTGCCACAGGAGCGTGTGAGATTATAGGGCGTGACCGTAACTGCTCGGCACTAGTCGAGTGGGGGCGACATTCCCTATCATTATTGTATTGGCCCCAGACTTGCTACAGCTCACGAGTTAGTGCGCATGCGTGGTGAATCCTAGATATCCACTAGCTGTAACTGTATTGTGTTGCAAAGCTTTCCTGTACAATAGAAGTGTAAGAGCGCCCTCTATAAAACACAAGTTGAGAACTATAGGGGTGAGAACAGCTTTGAATAAACCAGTACACGTTGAGTCTCCTTAAAAGTCATATGGTGTCTACAAGCCTGTTTGTTATTGGTTGTTGAGTGTGAGGTCATCATCCCAATTAAAAGACCCGGCAAGTAACGTGACCCGGCCCAGTTTCACCTGTCCAATACTGGGACGGTATATTTCCATCCCAACGGACGCGTCTCTAACCGCTCAGGGACCCTCTGGTACGTGCCGTCCGCGCCACGCCCCGAGGAGGAGGACGAGTGCGCCCTCACCGAGCTCTCTCTCTTCCACCCAAGGGGCGTGACGTCACAAATTGGTGTCAGAAGTGGGATCTGTATTGGTCAGTTTAAAACAGCCTGGGTTAGGCTGGGTCAGCATTCAGCAGTGAAATTCTGTGTCACCTTTTCCCGTTGCATTCATATGCATCAGTTGTTCTTGATCCTCGTTTTGTTCGTTATAGTCGCTGTGGTAGTCTTTACCATTTGGTTTTGCTACTTGTGGCTGATATACAGAAGAGATAGGAGGTATTTTCGCTGGCTGAGAACTGCAGGGTGGAATCCTGAGAACGGGACTGCCGAGACAGCAGTATGAACGCCGGTAACCATCCAGAAGGGGACCTGTATAAGTCCCGAATGGAGATACAGTTGTTACAGTGGGAGAAAGCTCAAGCTATGGAGCAGATCTCCCAATTAAAAGCAGCTCTGAAGGAGGAGCAAACATCTGTAGCAAGCCCAGTTGGTGGAGCTCGAGGTGACGTACCAGTGTCACGCGATTACGTCAGAGTAGACCCGGATGTAGAATTCCGGCTCCCGAGTCAAGGTTTGACCGAAAGAAGGGAGGAGACGTCTGGATACTCATCGTTCGTGGTGCCACCATTGCGGGAGGTTTACACGCCGAAAGTTCATCACAGGGAACGGGGTGGTGAAAGTTTAATTGATTGGACTCCTCCAAGGGGTGACAAGGTGTCTAGCCCGGTAGTCTCTGCGGTACACGAGAAGGGTGTGAATGGGAACCCGTTCATTCGCACGCCAGATGCACCTGATACGGAGAAGAAGCTACTCAGCGAGTTAATGAGTTTTGCTACACGTTCACCTGATATTAAGGCTGGTAGCATGCGGGTTGGTGACTATGGAACAGAAGGGGCGGGGCCTCTTCAGTTGAAAAGGGAGGACAGATTCGTTGGTGAAGATGAATTAAGGGCGCGAGTCTTCCAGACTCCTCGCCGCCCTAATATTATTCCTGACCGGTTTAATGGCAAAGCCCCGTGGGCTGAATTCCACGGGCACTTCGAGAGTTGTCGGTTAGTAAACCGTTGGGACGATGCGCAGTCTGCCGAATATTTAGCTGCGAGTCTCCAAGGAGATGCAGTTCGTATCCTTGGAGAGGGCGCCCTCAAGGGCCATAAACTGACGTATGAGGAAATGATTGAGTTGTTGGCTAGGCGGTTTGGGCCTGGTCAGCAAGCCGAAAATTTTCTGGTCGAGTTACGTCATCGTCGGCAGGGGCCTAAAGAAACCCTGCAGGAGTTATGTCAAGCCATTCATGAGTTGGTTGTCAAGGCTTATCCGGAAATCCCCGAAGGGTCAAGAGACCGATTGGAGAAGAATCATTTCGTAGACGCTGTATCTGATCAGCATGTACGAGAAGGCATTTTTCGGGCGAGGCCTAAGGATTTGTCTGAGGCGTTACAGGCTGCACTGGAGACTGACAATTTTCACAGGGTAGAGGCCCAGCGGAGAGTTGAGAGGCCCCCTAAGTTTGTGAGAAGTACGGACCGAGACACGGAAGCTAGGATCCAGGCTATTGATCAAGCTATTAGTCAGCTGTCTAGAAGCGTGAATGAAATTACCAGTCAGTTAGAAAAACTGGCGGGTACGAGGTTGTCACAATCGGCCAGGGCACCACCTAGGAAGTGGGCCAAAGCCGATTTGACTTGTCATAATTGCGGTATACGGGGACACTTTGCGAGAGAATGCGCACAGTCTAGGCGCAAGCAACCACGTAACCAGGGAAACGAAGAGCAGCCAACCGAAGGACCCACGGGAAGGCTGAGCCAGACACAGGGTCCACAGTAATGAAACACAAGGGAGTGAAAAGACAGCTTGAAAACGAGGTTGAAGCTCACACAGTTACGGCTCCTGTGATGGGGCCGTGCCAGGGGTTGTTTGTTGAAGGGTCAATTAGGTCGACCGATTTCCGGTTGTTAATTGACACTGGTGCAACTGACACGTTAATCAGTCTGATGGTATACCATAAGATACCTAAGGAACAACGACCTGTTCTGGAGGGGTGTGATGTTAGGGTGCGACAGGTGGATGGTAGTCCGCTGACAGTATATGGATCGGCTTGGGTGGACTTACAAATCGGTAAGACTGTGCACCCGGTAAAGGCGGTTTTTGCTGATATCGGCATTCCCGCCATGTTGGGCATGGACTGGTTACTGTCAACGCAAGGAAGCTTGGACTTCCGAAGGTTAGAGTTGTGCATCAATGGCGAAAGAATTAAATGCACAGGGAGCGGTGGTGCACCATTCGTTGGCCGTGTAGTGGTGACTGAAACTACGGTACTACCGCCGGGCCATGAAACCATCGTAGCTGGAGCGATTGTCGGCCAGAGTGAGGGGCTTTCAGGAAGCTTGATCATGGAGCCAGTCGAATCTGGTGGTCGCCTTGGTGAGAAGGGCCTCGTTATGGCCAAGTCTGTGATTAATGTGCCGACTGAGATGGTGCCCATCCGGGTACTCAACCCAAATAAGGAGAATCGTGTTCTTCGGGCAGGAACCACGGCTGCAACAGTTTCGCCGGTGGAGGTTGAAACTCCGCCCACTGAGGGTAATAATAGAGCAAGTGCAGGGATCCTGCCATGTCACTTACAATCCCTGTTTGAAAGGAGTAAGGGGAATTTGGATCCATCAGAACATATGAAATTGAAGGACTGCCTAATAGAATTCGAAGATGTGTTCTCTAGGGGCGACGGTGATATAGGCCATACCAATGTGGTTAAGCACAGCATTGACACTGGTGGCGCTAAACCAGTCAGACAGAGGTCCAGGAGGCACCCTGTTTGTAATCAACAGGAAATAGACCGTCAGGTCAGCGACCTAAAGGGAAGAGGTCTGATCGAGGCTTCTGACAGCCCATGGGCGGCTAATGTGGTGTTGGTTAGGAAGAAAGACGGGTCAAAACGTCTGTGCCTTGACTATAGGGGTTTAAATGCGGCAACAATAAAGGATGCTTACCCTGTTCCAAGAATTGACGAGACCCTGGATGCGCTTGAGGGCGCTCAGTGGTTCTCGACCCTTGACCTAGCATCAGGCTATTGGCAGGTAGCCCTGGACGAGGACGCTAAGCGTAAGTCAGCCTTCGTGGTACGCAATGGTCTGTATCAATGGAAGGTCATGCCGTTCGGTCTGGCGAACGCACCAGCCACGTTTGAACGCCTAATGGAGAAGGTGTTGAGTGGACTGCAATGGGAGATCTTATTGGTGTACCTCGATGACGTCATTGTTTTTGGTAAAACAATTGATGACGAGTTAGAACGTCTACGACAGGTGTTTGAACGTTTGAGAAGCGCTGGGCTCAAGCTGAAGCCAAGTAAATGCAACCTCTTCCAGAGGTCAGTGATCTATTTGGGGCACATTGTCTCGGCTGAGGGAGTTGCAACAGACCCCGAAAAGGTGAAGGCCGTCGCTGATTGGCCAGTTCCGAAGAACGTGAAGGAGGTAAGGAGTTTCCTTGGCCTTGCTTCATACTACCGGAGATTTGTCCAAGGGTTTGCAAGCATTGCAAGTCCACTACATGCATTGACGTCAAAATCAAAGGAGTTCGTGTGGAGTGATGCCTGTCAGGAGGCATTTTCTCGGCTGAAGGAGGAGTTACTGAAAGCTCCAATCCTAACCTACCCGTCGCCAAACAACGAGTACATCCTGGATACGGATGCGAGTTCAGAGGGCATCGGGGCAGTTCTATCTCAGGTGCATGATGGTGAGGAGAAGGTTGTGGCTTTTGCGAGCCGGAAGTTGAGTAAGGCCGAGAAGAATTATTGCGTAACTCGGCGAGAGTTGCTCGCGGTAGTTGCCTATCTCAAGTACTTCCGCCAGTACCTTTATGGTCAAAAGGCAACAGTTCGGACGGACCACTCCTCTTTGAGATGGCTAATTAACTTCAAGAATCCGGAAGGTCAACTTGCCCGGTGGTTAGAAGTAGTGTCAGAATATGACGTCACTATACAGCACCGCCCGGGAACGAAGCATGGAAATGCTGACGGTCTATCGAGGAGACCGTGCAAACAATGCAGTCACTGCAATGATGAGAATAATGATGATGGCGATGAAATGGTAAGCCAACAGTCAACCTCGTACGCTGATAAGAAATCGGCCAGGGTTGCCATTGTGCAGCCGTCGCTAAGTAACAATGACCTTGGCGACGCCCAGATGATAGACAAGAGTATGAGCTGGTTGGTGGCCGCTAAAAGAGAGGGAAAAGAGCGCCCTCCTTGGACGGAAATAGCTCACATGTCCCCGGCGAGTAAGACATATTGGTCTTACTGGGACCAGTTGTTGGTGCAAGATGGCGTACTATGCCAACGTTGGGAATCGGATGATGGTAGTTCCATTCGGTTGAGACCGGTGGTGCCCGAAAAGTACAGGTGCGAGTTCATCGAGGAACTGCATGCTGGGAAACTTGGCGGCCATCTTGGTTTGAAGAAGACCTTGGCCGGTGTAAAACAGCGGTATTTCTGGTCGGGTATGTCGGCAGGTGTTAGAACCTGCCTACGCCGCTGTAATCAGTGCGCAAGAAAGAAATCCCCTCCAAAAAGACGGGTGGCGCCCTTGCAACAGTACAATGTTGGAGGAACCATGGACAGGGTAGCCATGGATCTGATTGGTCCCCTTCCTAAGACTGAGGAGGGAAACCAGTGGATTCTGGTAGTTGGAGAATACACTACCAGATGGATGGAGGCATATGCACTCCCAAATGCAAGAGCTGAGACGGTTGCCGCCAAATTTGTTAGCGAGTTTGTGTGCCGGTTCGGAGTGCCGAGGGAGGTCCATTCTGACCAAGGGACCAACTTCGAATCTGAGGTTTTCCAGGAGATGTGTAGGATCCTCGGGATAAACAAAACGAGAACAACGGCTTACAACCCTAAGTCAGATGGGCTCGTGGAGAGGTTTAACAAGACACTCATCACCATGGTGTCAATGATGATGGATCCACACATGGGCCAGCGCGATTGGGACAGGTACCTCCCATTCGCAACCGGAGCGTATCGATGTACGCCGCAGGAGAGTATCGGAGAATCCCCGAATATGATGATGCTGGGCCGAGAGGTAGTTCTTCCGGTTGACCTAACCACAGAGCATTATGCTGTAGCCGAGGATGAGGCACAAACTGACTATGCGGAGAATCTGAGAAGCCAGATTCAGAAGGCTCACGAGAGGGCGCAACAGTGCTTGAGGAGGAGTTTGAGACGACAAAAGAAGAACTATAATCGCAGGGCGACAGATCCGAACATCCGGGAGAGCGAGTTTGTTTGGTTGTTCAACCCCGCAAGGAGGAAGGGGGTTTGCCCCAAGCTTCAGCTGAAGTGGGAGGGGCCGTATCTGGTGCTAACCAAACTATCGGATGTAGTCTACCGGATACAAAGGTCAAAGGGCGCAAAGCCACGTGTTGTACACGTGGACAGACTGAAACCTTACCATGGGCACCCAATTGATCCGTGGAATAACCGGGTTAGGGAGGCTCCTGCAGAAAGGCACGATACAGTTATAGCAAGTGATAGGGAATCGCAGTCTGAACATCTGAAGAATCCCGCGGATTCAGAGCTTTCGGATGATATGGATGTAGGAAGTAGTCATGGTGGCAATGTACCTGACCCAATTGAGAACGTATCTAAGTCTCCTAAAGCAACAGGGAGATATCCTAATAGGGAGCACAGGTTGCCCCTAAGATTTCGTTAGCATTTTCTGCAGTTACTACGTAACGAGTGTCCCATCTTGATATTTCCAGATTGATTCAAGATGGCGCCCCCAGAGGCAAAGAAGTTCAAGTGTGGCCAGTGCAGCGGAAGCTTCCAGCAACTGAGGGGGTTGCTACGTCATAAGCAGCTGGAGCATGGGTCGGCCACGTTCCTGCACTGTAGGGGCTGCAACTACTTCGCCAAGCGAAGGGACAACATGCGGAAGCATTACAAAAGCCAGCACCCAGACCGGATATCAGAGGTCCCATTTCTCAAATGGGAGACGGTGAGGCGAGGGCGCCCTCAATCGGGGAGCGCTAGACCCGTCCCGCGGCAGGTAGATGTGCGCCGGGTGGTGAAACCAGAGGGGGGCGACACACCCCTGGAGGCCCCATGGGAAGATAAAGCCTGTCAGGAGGCTGAGCGAGTTTGTGCATCGGTCGACCTGCCTGATCTCCCCCCACTACCCCCATGCCTGTCGCCCTTGCATGCTACACCCCCACGAGAGGAGGACCCCACGCTGAAGGAGGATGATGTTCTTAGCATCTCATCGATGCCGCCATTGGAGCTGGACGACGACCTTGATGTACTTCCGGACGACCGAGCCAAGGCCCCTGCACCCCAGAAGCCACATGTTCCCTCCAGAGCACTTGCCGCGACTGCAAAACCCAAGGTGGAGCTGCAGAGTCCGAAGATCCCCAAGTTGGCTACCTTCGTCGAGGAAACCAACACCAAGATCTTCGTAGACGGAGTGCTTATCTCAAAGGAAACCAGACAGCGGGTGTTTGTGAGAGATGTGCTGGTGCAGTGCAGCCGTGCTCTTCCAAAGAAACTCTAGAAATAACGTCTTCTATAGCTGCACATGGACTTTACATGTATAGATAAATCTCGGTCATTTATATAATTATAAACAAAGGTTTCACCGTTTTTCAGTCGAGATATGGGCGTTGGACCATAATAATGCTGCCTTTCTTATGTAGAGAATTATGATGAGTTGTGATTTTTGATCAGGAAAATGTTCCAGGAGAACCGTCTTTCTTTATGCAAATGCTTGCATTGAACCAAAGAAATCTTGCCAAAGAAATTTTGTATTCATTTTTATTTCAGAGTTTTTGATAAAGATTTATATAACGTTTACCAAAGTTTTCTACTGTTTATGAAAATAACGTAAGTATACTTAATGTTGTTTAATGTTTTCTCTTTACAGGATTTATGTTTATTTGAAGAAATGTCTGGACTTAGAAGTTCCTGTGATTATGGATGAATGCTAAGTTGTTATGATGCGGCGCTCTGTCGCGTATTATGTTAATTAAGATTCGGCTTATTCTAAATGAGGGCATTTAGGCCTGTCAGGAGGCTATGTGACGCAACAGAGGGCGCTAGTGCAGCGAATTTGCAGCTCAGTGCAGCAAGCATGCGGGAGCGTGCACTCACCGTATACACTACGGTGGTGGCTCGTGCAGCGGGCACGCTCCGCCCAGTGAGCACGGGATTGGACGGTGTGGGTCACTGTTCAATGACGTGCAGCACGCGCGCGCAGGCGTATTGCGGCAGGCGGCCGACCGCAAAGGCTATAAAAGGCGTGCGCTGAGCCAGTTTTGGGGAGCCTTACTTATTAGGTTCACCACGCAACAAACCTTGCTATATTAGGTTTGGCGTATTCGGCAACGGACGTAGGCTACCACCTTGTGTATTAGGAGGTAGGGATCGTTGTCAGTGTTGTGTGTAGTCGGTTGGGTTCCTTAATTAGGGGTCGAGTTGCATTGTGGTAATTTGTTCCTTTATTAGGGACGAGATTGCAGTGTGATTCATATCCCCTTGCTTAGGGACCGGAAGTGCGGCGGTAACCCGATGAATCGACTGCCATAGCCTGGCTTCGGACTCATGTTATGCTTACCAGTCTGGTACATTGCCGATCATGCGCTGTTGTAGTGAGTGAGTGGGTTGACGGGCCTTTACTGGTGGTGCGGTGCGAAACGTTCCTGCCACAGGAGCGTGTGAGATTATAGGGCGTGACCGTAACTGCTCGGCACTAGTCGAGTGGGGGCGACATTCCCTATCATTATTGTATTGGCCCCAGACTTGCTACAGCTCACGAGTTAGTGCGCATGCGTGGTGAATCCTAGATATCCACTAGCTGTAACTGTATTGTGTTGCAAAGCTTTCCTGTACAATAGAAGTGTAAGAGCGCCCTCTATAAAACACAAGTTGAGAACTATAGGGGTGAGAACAGCTTTGAATAAACCAGTACACGTTGAGTCTCCTTAAAAGTCATATGGTGTCTACAAGCCTGTTTGTTATTGGTTGTTGAGTGTGAGGTCATCATCCCAATTAAAAGACCCGGCAAGTAACGTGACCCGGCCCAGTTTCACCTGTCCAATACTGGGACGGTATATTTCCATCCCAACGGACGCGTCTCTAACCGCTCAGGGACCCTCTGGTACGTGCCGTCCGCGCCACGCCCCGAGGAGGAGGACGAGTGCGCCCTCACCGAGCTCTCTCTCTTCCACCCAAGGGGCGTGACGTCACAGTATTCATAAGCAGCTACATAAGCCAACTTCAGTTTGCAATTCCTGTGACAAGTTGTCCCACTCTGGCACATTTTGAAGCACCGATGCAATGAAAAATTCTTCTTGTATACAAGTTACGAGTTAATTTTCCATTTCAAACGAGAAAAAGTAAACTACATGTAGTACAGTCGCGAGTACGGCACTTAAAAAAACTCATCTCGTGTCATATCGTGGAGGAAGGGGCACGCCCACCACCCGAGGCCGGTGGCCAAGGACCCACACAAACTGGAGATTGCAATTGTAGCCAGAAAAGGAGTCTTCTTTTTGTCACCCGGAATTCCCACGAGAAAACGTGTTGCACCCCACGAACGGACCCTCTGCAAATTAACCCTATATATATATATATATGTATATATATATATATATATATATATAAGTATATATATATATATATATATATGGTAAAGGTGAAACAGTGCTCACCGGATAGTTTTACCCGAGCTTTCGGTGCAATGCACCTTCTTCAGGGGAATTATGGCTTGTTGTGATGAACCGCTGGTAGAACAAACGCGGTAAACTCCACGTTCATCCCGTGAGGATGGAGCGTGCCCAGTTGGAACATCACACGCTGTTCTAGAGATCGGCGCTGCGTATCCGACGATGCCGTGGAGACAACGCAGACGCTCATGTCCTTTGTGGAGTGTGATGGCGCGCTGAAGTGTTGGGCGACAGCCAGACCAGGTTGTTTCAGCCGAACGCTTCGGAGATGCTCCGTAAAACGGTCGGCCAGTCGGCGCTTGGTTTCGCCAATGTAGAGCATGCCACAGCGGGTACACGTGATGCAATATACAAGATTAGTAGTGGTGCATTTGAAGTGGCCCCGGATGTTGAAATGGCCACGGGGACCAGTGATGGAAGATGTACCATCAACGTGTGCGCAAGTTTTGCATCTTGGACGCTTGCAGGGAATAGTTTTGAAGGGGTCGTTGTCTACGGTACTAGCGATGCTGGGAAGAGTTGACCGCACAATATGGTTGCTGATGGAGCGGTCACGTCTGAATGAACAGAGGGGGTTGGTGGACTGGGTGAAGATGGTGCTGGTCGCTGGATCTTCCTGCAGCGTCTTGAAGTGCTTGAGAATGATATCCCTGGCAGCCATGTTGTGCGGGTGGTAGGTGAGGACTAGAGGGATACGATCTTGCTGCATTGTAGGGGTTTGCTTCATGGCGGCATTGCGGGTGACTGATGATACTCTGCGAAGAGCGGCATCAGTGACAGAAGGTGGGTATCCACGTTGTTGGAAGAACCCCTTCATTTCTTTACCTCGGTGAAGAAACTCAGCTTCCTCGCTGCAAATTCGACGGAGACGGAGGAATTGGCTGTATGGGATGGCATCTTTACAATTCTTGGGGTGTGACGACTCGTAATGAAGGTAGCTGTGGGAATCGGTGGGTTTGTAGTGGACCGATGTGGTGAGAGAGTTGCCATTGATAGACACTTTGATGTCGAGGAAGGTGATGGTGTCAATGGAAATATCAGAGGTGAAGTGCAGGGCTGGGTGCAGGTTATCGGCATACTTGATGAACGCCTGGACATCTTCCTTAGAACCAGATGTAGCACCGATGATATCGTCAATGTATCGTTTGTACAACAATGGTTTTGGTCCGGGAAAATTTGACATCATCTTTTCCTCGAGAAAGCCAACAAATAAACATGCATAACTCGGACCCATACGTGTGCCCATAGCAACGCCAGTGGTCTGCAGGTAGTGTTTCCCATTAAAGGTGAAGTTGTTCAGAGTGAGGACAAGTTCAGCAACTTTGGGTTGCATTATTACCGTAAAGCCCCGTTCTCACTTGAATGATTGTTTGTACAACTGCGGTGCGACAAAAAAATCGTACAGCCGTGCGATTTCCGTATGAATTTCCCTGTTTCTTTCTAGCGCAGTCTCATTTGTACAACAGTACTGCCGTGCGACTTTTCCTCCCGAAACATCCGATAACGGTTCAAGTTCCGTGCGACTGCCGTACAACCTGTACGAGTCCCGCGCAATTAAGCATGGGCGTCAATCCTGGGGGGGGGGGGGGGGGGGGGACACGTGTCCCCCCCCCACGTTTTGAAGGGTGGGGGACACAATATTAAATGTCCCCCCCCCCCCATGTTTTTGAACTCGTGTATCTCATTTAGGGCCCTATATGTCCCTTATGTACTGTAGCGGAAAGTGTGCAGACTGGGAGGAGCATATACCGCTCAGCAATATTATACGGGGCTAGCATATTGTGGACAGCGCGTAGCCGGCTGGCGATAAGACGTAAGTTTTGGCTGGTCTTGCTGGGTGCATGTTTGGATAGCTGGTGATGTAGCGTGTTATGTTCTATGATATGCGCGGGCGGACTGTTAACGTCTGCTAACTACATGAACTTGCAGGTTGAGCAGTCTAGCCGTGCACTTGCGGGTGTGCCTAGTTGCGTTGAGCCCAGTGTGAAAGGTAATCCCCCCCTCCCCCCCCCCCCCCCCGACAAATCTGGATAAATGTGGACTTATGGATATACATGGCTCGATATTACGCACGAATCAATGGGGAAACAGCTTACCAAATTGGGAATTTCTCATGCTTCACGGAATCCCCCTTAATCCACCACCCCACCCCCCAAAAAAAAATGTTCCCCGAGAAAGATAGATTAAAACAACTATTTATATAGTTACCTAACAAAAAAATACAGATCGGATAAAAGTAAAGCCAAAATGTTGTATATCCAAGTTTGTTTTCATCTGATCATGCGCACTGTTATTCCGACAGCTTGTTATAAGCAACCACCACACAGGGGTGAGATTTGTCAGGATTTTTCCTGATTTCAGGAATTTTACTGATTTCAGAATTTTTAGAGAATCTCTTGTGAAATATGGAATTCCTGAAGTGTTACCCTAAAGGTGTTTTTACCTGTAAAAGTGGATATAGACCAATAGAAACAGGTAGGCAAATACAAACCCTAGACCCTATAGTGACCCTACGCTGCTCTGGGGTCCTCGGCGACCCCAAAACACTGCAGATTTTGTGGATTTTCCATTTTCGGCCAAACTCACCCCTGACCAGAGCAATGAAATTACTCATGTGTACAAAGTCAACTGCCGATGCCCGCGCATTATGGTTTCAATTTGATAAATACCGCCACCGTTTATTATGAGAAATGCAGGTGTAGATTAAGAGACTTGTGTATACTGTATAATATACTTCTAATATTATCGAAAACTTGCCAGACCAGTTTGAAACTTTAAAGCCACTTACGGAAATTAGTGACAGCAACGTACAAGCATTCATGGAATTCACCATATAGGTAAATTAGGGCGGGTGGTATTAATTTGGAGAGTCATGTTGGCTTTATTGAAGTCGTCCATAGGGCCTACTTGCAGTTATGACTAATTTAATACACATTAACTCTCCCGAGCGTTAAATATATTGTTCTCAAAATAAAGTCTGCAGCCTTTTTGTTCTGATGGAGCCGTCTCATAGTAATAAATGCATTGGTAGCCAGGAAACGTACATTATAATATTTGAGTATTTGGCCGTGGATCTAATAGATTAATAATAAGGCATTGGTGGCTTAATAAATGTTCTTGATGTCATCACAGTTTATGAATTTTTCACCTAAATGGCCCTTGTACTGTGACAGCTTGCTTGTGAGAATTAAATGACAGCTTTGACAAAGGAACAAATAGCTATGTAGATTCCACCTCGATACAGATTCGCCCCAGTCTCCGAATGTCGAAATTCGTTTGAAAGCGGAAATCTTTAAACCCCCCCCCCCATGTACAAATTGTGATGATATAAGTTTAGGAGAAAAACACGCATCATCTGTATAAATTTATAAACTTTATGTCTTCGCCAGAGCTAGAAAAAAAGGCATTAAAATAACGTGTTTGCATGTTGGCGCTATTTGTTTGGTTTCGATGCATTTCATACATTTTGTAGTCACAACAAAGGCATTCCGGAATTGACAACAAGGATTCGTCAATTCGTGAAAACCGCGAAGATTGGTAAGACGTGGTATGTGCATGGGCGGAATCCGGGGGGAGGGGGATATATCCCCCCCCCCCCACTTTTTGACCTGGGGGGATGACCAATGTAATCATCCCCCCCCCCCACTTTTTAAGGGTAGGCGTACTTTGCGCAGAGTCCGTAACTTGCCAAAACATGTATTTTTATTTCGCTATACACGTGATGACTTTCCATTGTTCCCTTTATTATAACCCATCCCCATAGACTTAGCACTAGTTTGCCTGTCCTCACTTTTTCCGGAACAAAGAAATAAATGTGAGGACAGCATTGTTCCCTTTGTTATACCCTCTTTTCTGTCCTCACGTGTAATGCGATACCATGACACCTTGACAGGCCAGCACCACGCAGCCCAGCAAGTGCGAGTGTCGTTCGTTTACTTTCCCTGCATTGAGTTTAAACGCACTGTGGGCAAGAGCTCGGTATGTTCAGGCGCGGATCCAGGGGATGGGGGGGGGGGGGGGGGGGGGGGGTGGCCGCGGGGGCACGTGCCCCCCCCCGGTAAATTGAGTCAAAACAAAAAGGGAAAAAAGAGAGAAAAAAGAAGAGGGGAAAAAAAGAGGGGGAGGTGAGAGAAAAGGAGGGAAGGAGGAGGGCAACCTCCTTAAAAAAAATACCGCCGCCGATATTAAACAACTGCTGTGTGTGTCTACTTTTTGGCATAAAACTACTGAAAAATGCAATAAGAAAAAAAAAAGGTTATCAATCATGCCATGGAACTGAATACCTCTTTTAAGAGAAAACCGGAGTATTTCCCGGATCCCTGGGATTTTAACTCTGTCCATCGATCCCCCTTCAATCCTCCTTGCCGGGTTCGATCCCCTTTTAATCCATTTGCCGGATCTATAGTGTAAACGCGGTGCATCTCAACATATAATCCCCTTGGGGAGTTTATTACAGGTTAAATGGCCCCAACCAGCAGGAAACAATGGATCACTTGACTGACTGAATGACATACTAAATGTGCCTAAATCCTCTATTATGTCTTGCAGCCGATCTGCCGATGGTTTTAACACAGGGCAAGGAACAGTCTGAAATCAAGCCTTTTTCTTGAAAACTTCAACTGAACTAAATTAAAACCAAGAAAAATTCCGGATAAATTAAAAATGAAGGGGAAAAACTGCAAATTAGACGCCAAAAATGGGGGAGGGAGAAACATGGATTTTTGTAGTGATGCATGACATGGCTAAAAAAATGCCAAAAAATAATGGCTAACATAATGATATATATATTCTCCATATACAATGTAATCTTAACAACTTTTTTTAAAAGAAAAGCCAGGTGAAAGTGGTCAGGAATCGCCTCAGATTGCACCGTACCACGGAGCATCCAGAATCCAACATTTTCTGGGGCCCTTAAAGGAAACATGATATAGGATATATATTGCATTATTCCTGCTTAAAACAATAAAGTATTATCTTGACAATGATATTTTGTGTCCAGAGACAATTATTTCCCAGATTAAATATGAGAAAACAATTTTTGAAAATGTTTGTCCAAGCTACTCCGCCCCCTGAGTGGGACCCTCATTACCATAAGTGTGTGACGTAGATGGAGGCACATTACCCATTCATCACGGGTATGCATTGTGTGTACATTGTACGGCGAAAATTCTTCGTCCAAAATCTAAGCAAAGTATAGTGGTTTTTCGGCCATGCCGACAAGGTGTGTGGCTGCTGGGTGCAGCAAAACAACGACGGGTGGAGTAAGCCTTCATTTATTTCCAACTCCGGTCCAGCAGCTTTTCAGCGTTATGTAGCGACCACTTTGAGCCGTCGTGTTTCGATACTGGTATTTTCAATTCCTTTGGGATAACCATTAAAAATATGCTCAAGTCCACTGCCATCCCAACAAAGTTCCCAGATGTGAGTAAGATAACGGCAAAAGCAGTTAAACGGCCCATTCCCCGAGGAGCCTTCGCTAAAAGGGAGAAAATCTGGGTAAGTTCGATGTTAGTTGTTGTTGCAACTTACGAAATTGCACGTGTAGACCTAGTGTGTGTATACGGGCCGGGTCCAGACTATCGAGTCGATCCATGAATTTCGGTGCCTCGGTCTACGTCACGAACAGCGCCCTCAATTTGAGTCTCAACAAATTTAAAAAAGGGGGGGTAAATTTTTGAGCGGCAAATAATCACACTAAAACTTCGCTTAAACCAGTTTAGCTTTTAATTCACATTTAATACATATAAATGAATGTATTTATGAAATAAAATGTGATCCGGTCAATTTGACAAGCATGGTTCCTTTAAGCTGGCCCCGGACCCCACGCCGTAAGGGCTTCGCGCTTGCATTTATCCGTTTGGGTGTGCCCCCGTCTAGATTTGTGTAGTCATGACATGGCTAAAATAATCACTAGAAAATAAAGGGAAAAATTATGATATACATGTATATATTCTCCATAAAATCGTCACAACTTTTGTTTAAACAAAAGTCAGGTGAAAGTAGCCAGGAATCGCCTATGATTGCACCACTGGGGCATCCACACTCCAAAAAATTCCGGGGCCCTTAAAGACCAACTAAAACGCCAATTTTATTTTTGAATTTTTTGACTTATCTGATAGTTTATGCCTCCCCAAAACTTAATGTAACAAGTTTCATGATTCTGAAAAAACAAAAAACAAATTTTTGTTTGCCTTTTTCTTTTGAGCCACTTTGACTCAATTCAGAAAAGGCAGAGGTCAACTGCGTGCCGTATCGTATCGCGCGAGTGATGACGTATCGTGTAGAAACATATAGGACGGCACTGTATTATACGACAATGTTTTACGTAGAGTCTGTACGTATTTTTTTGTCTAAGGCTAGTATAACTTGCTGTGCTTTTTGCACATGATTCAGGTGTAACACTACGGTAAACATATTTAAAGTGTTGACATCTTTGTGAGACACATTTAGAATTGGTGTTGTAGGCTTGTTCTTGCTGAAAAGCTAGTTATGAGTAATACTTTCCTTTGTTTGCAGTCGGCTTTTATTGAGACCGGCGCGTTGAGTTGTGTGTGAGCTGATGCTATACTCTAGTCTGGCAGCTTTGATATGCAGCCCTCATAAGGACCCGAACCTTCTCAGAACTATACACACAATTTCTGTTAAAAGGTACCAGACTCAATCGCACGCAGCCTATTTACGGTACCGTACGTGTACAATGCATGTTGAGTCAAGCGAGCGTGGACAGGAAGGGAGACGGCCGGGGCTCTGGCTGCTCGAGCCGGCAACCGTTATCCGTTTTGGTTTGCTCCCGTCTATATTTTTGTAGTCATGACATGGCTAAAATATTGGCTAGAAAATAATGCCTAAAATCATGATATATATAGTCTCCATAAAATTGTCACAACTTTTGTTAAAAAAAAGTCAGGTGAAAGTGGCCAGGAATCGCCCCAGATTGCACCACGGAGCATCCAGAATCCAAAATTTTACGGGCCCCTTAACCGGGCCCCGGACCCCACGCCGTAAAGGCTTCGCGCTCGCATTTGTCTGTTTTGGGTGTGTGCTGTTATGGAACTATTTGTTATGTTGCGTATATGGAACTACTTATATTCACGAGCACATATTAACCAATCACAAGATGTCAAAAACTAGGACTAGTGGTCAGTACATTTACTCACAATTGTCACTGTCTCAAGTCCTCGTTCCATGGGTTCTTTGTTTACAATCTTATGACTTTGAAATAGTACATAGACCAGGAAAAGCAATGGCAAATGTTGACACATTGAGTAGAATGCATGATAATGCTCAAATTCAATTTAAACCTAAGACAGATAACCAGCTAAATGCATCAAATACAGAAAAGGTCATGGAAGGTAATGAAAAGGAACTTGAAAAACGTGACGATAAGTGGATTCCATTTGATTTTGGTACATTGGATGATTATTTCGTTCCTTGTAATTCAAAACCTCATGTGAGCACTGTAAGAAACTTAAGATTTCAAAGAGGTAAACGGTTGTGTAATCGACATGATAAATTGCTTGATAATGTACCTCATATTCATAAAGATGTTAACATTGCGAACTTGAAACAGTCGCAAAGAAACGATGTTTTTGCAGCCAAGATAATTAAATATCTTGAAGTGGATGACTTGCCTGATGATGAAAAAGAGGCTCGTAAACTTATTTTTGAAGCAGAACATTATTTTCTTCATGAAGGTGCATTGTATCATGTGTGGCAAACGCCAGCAAATCGTCACATGCCAGAAAAGACAATAGTTCAATTATATGTACCAAGTGATTACATTGATACAATATTGCTTGCAAATCATGATGACATTTTAGCCGCTCATCTTGGTTTTCATAAAACGTATGCAAAAATTAGACAAAGGTACTTTTGGAAAGGTATGCATAAGCATATAGATAACTGGATTCGATCATGTATCTCGTGCTCTCGTCGTAAGACACCGAAACATAAGGTTATTGCACCTTTAATAACAATGAAGACAGTAGGTCCATTCGAGAGAGTAAGTGTCGATATTTTAGGTCCATTGCCTGTATCTGGCTCAGGTAATCGTTACGTCTTATGCTTTACTGATCATTGTACCAGATGGCCAATCCTTGTTCCGATCAAATCAACCGATGCTTCTATATACTATAGCTTCATGTTTCTATAAAGAAATTATTTGCAACCACGGTTGTCCTAGGTTTTTTATTAAGTGACAGGGGGACTAATTTTCTTAGTAAACTCTTGCAAGAAGTTTGTCGCATCATGAAAACTAACAAACTAAATACCAGTGCATATCACCCACAATGTAACGCGGTTCAAGAACGATTTAATGCTGTAATTTTGGATACAATCTCGCATTATGTTAATAGGTTTCATACAGATTGGGATGAATATATTCTGTCAATTCAGCTCGCCTTCCGAACAATAGTGTTGGATTCAGTCCTTTTTTCTTACTGTATGGCAGAGAAGCAGTTCTACCGTTGGATGTGTCACTACTCAAACCCTTGGAACCGCAAGAACAAACAATAAGGGAACACATCACTCATCTTGTTAACCAACTAGAAACTTTTCGTGAGGTTTTACAAAAACACCTTCAAGAAAACCAAGCGGCTATGAAACAACGCTACGATGAGAATGCTACAGAAGTTCAAAATGAAATTGGTGACTGTGTATTCATCTTCTTTCCGAAAACTCAACCTGGCCTTTCAAGAAAGTTACAACAACGATGGTGTGGACCTTACCTACTTGTAAAGCGAACTGGTCCAACTAATTTCATGGTCAGAAACTTGGAGAACAATAAACTTTTATCTTCACCAATTCATGTAAATCGCATGAAATTTGCCTACGATAGATATAGGCCCTATACGACCCTCGAATGATACTGTTCCCATCAAACTTGACGCAAGAGCTTCGAGACAAGAGTTAGGCGACAGCGACTTTCCTACGAACTCATTTCAGCAATTACTTGCGAAACATTCGTCTAACGAGCAGACAATCAACGTCCCAGGACTGCCGTCCTTATCAGAAACTGTTGATCGCGAATATTCAGTGGAGAAAGTTATCAAAGGAAAATTCATAGCTGGGAAACTACACTATTTAGTTAAATGGTTAAATTTTCCTTCGAAATTTAATACTTGGGAACCAACCGAACACTTGAATGATGCAACATTAGCTTATTTAAAGGAACACCCTGTAAGAATAACAGGTAAAGTAAAGTAAATGTAAAATCTCAGAATGCGTCGTTTTAATTAATGTCAAATTATTATTTATATTAAGGGGACAATATTGCATAGAGTTCCTGTTAATTTGTGTGTTTTTTTGCGAGGTTATTCTTGTATAGATATCAGAAAATAGATGAGTTTGTAAATAAATGTGTTTTGAAGTTATAGTGGTTATTAAATGATGGTTAAAACGTAGTTATGTTAAAAATTCAAACGCCATTTTCAGTCAAGTTTGAAACCTCATCATTTGCGCAAAATAACCCTGTTTACGAGTTATAATTATCGGTTTCTTTCCATTAGCGCGAGTTTGTGCAGTCATTCATGAGTTTGACAGAAATAATCTTTAAATTTCTACATAAAGCCTGGCCAGCAATCGTAACATCTAGTAGAAGTTTTGGATTATGACTATCGTATTTATGTGATTTTCCGCTAAAAAGAACAAAAACCCAAAAACATTTATCACATCATAAAGGTTGTTTGAAGAGTGAGTTTATTAATGTTCAAAGAAAAATAAGTATTGTCTTCACTTTTAAATTTCTGGAAATCGGCAGGGTCGATTCTTTGAAGGGGGGGGGGGGGGGGGGTATATGTTATGGAACTATTTGTTATGTTGCGTATATGGAACTACTTATGTCGTGTAGCGATATTTTGCATACTAAGTAGGGTAACCCGAGTATATAATCTTGGGCGCTGCCTTTGAACGGCAGTAGCTGTCGGCATGACCTGGGTGCAAGTGCCGCCGCCCCATCTTTGTGTAGCCTGATGGAGCAGATGGATGACAAATAATGAAACTGACTCCACTCTCGACCGGGGGGCTAGCACTACTGAATGATGTTAGGGTGTGAAACCAGAAAATTTGTATATCGCCAAAATTAGATTTATTTACAAGCCAAAAGTTTGAGTATGGGTCTATTTAGGTGAAATTATGTATATAAACAAGAACGACAGTCAAAATAGATTTCTTCAGTTATCTGTAATAATAAAAGTAAATTATACCAATTAAATATTCACTCAATATGAAACATTATCTTAATAATTAATTTCAATTTGCATGGATGTATAAATTCGTTTGTTGTAATACCAGTTTGTTGTAATACCAGTTGAGTGTCTAAGTAACGAAAATATATTACCAAAAAGTTTTTACAAAATATACAAATGTACAAGTAAAACTATTTACAAATACATTACAAATACATTACAATTGAATACCTTGTAATAATCCAAATGTACTGATTTTGTTTCACATTTGAATATGCATATAGGCCGTGGGCCGAGTCGCAAAAAGTGCTTTAGTTTTTAATTTTCGTAACGTACCTCGGCAATATACCTGCAAATTATATTAAAACGAAGCCAAAAATAGACTGAATTGTGTGAACCTTGTTCTTTTTGTCTTGTTTTGTTTGCTTTTATGTAGTAGTAAAAAGTTCGGGCAAATAAAATTCCTTCAAAGCTCTATTTTTTGGAGTACGTGGCTGTCAAAAAAAGTCGGGTCCCTCTGCTATCGATCAATGTTAACAGTGTATTGGAGCGTCTGGTAACAAGATGTTGCGCAATCCAAGATGGCGACGTCCGGAGGGGACGGACATGACATGCATTCGTGATTTCGGTGCATAATACATGTTGCACAATCTGCCAAAGGAAAAAGTGTTCCCCTAATACTGAAACGTCATGGAGCAAGGTGACACACTGTGTGCAAAGGGGGAACAACTGGACAGCAATTTCGCCGAGATCGCTCGTGCAGTAGCGGCGACTGCGGATGTTTATCCGCGGCCGCGTTAACAAGCGCTGGGTTTCATCATTCATGGTTTCAATTCATTGGGAATGCTGTGTAATCTCACTTATTTCATTACTTTATTAAAATTGTAAGCCAGGCATCTCGACTAGTAATATTATTTGTTAACAAGATATAAAGACTTTCATTCAGTAGTAAGTAAAATTAAGGCATACTTGTATGGGGGAAGGGCGGTAGCTTTATCCGAACAAATCAATTTTAAACCTTTTCACGATATTGAACAATTTACGCATAATTCCAAAGACATGTATTTTTTCAAAGAATTTTATGAAAATCAGGTCAGAAGGAACGAGTACAGAACCAACCCCCCCAAAAAAAATAATAAAAAATAAAATAAAATAAAATTAGTATTAATGAAACCATGCCCGACAACGTTTTGAAATTATAGCTCGTGGTGGCCAATACATTTTTACGAGGAATCTGGGTTAAATATTATGGGTGCACATTTTCATTTTTACTACTAGTACTAGGAGCTATATTAGCTCATTATGAGAACCAAAGCAAACATTTAAGTGAGACTGAGCTGTTCTAGTAATCCTTATGTTCATCTTAATTGTCTTTACTAGTTAAAGATGCTTTCTGTGTTTTTAGTGTAGTTTAATTTATTTACAAAGAAAGCAAATACGTATTGAACTTGTGCTTCATATCAGAATATTCCTGAGGTATTTATTGTTTATAGTAGTCTTATCAGTATACAGATGTACACACCTGTTCCCTGTCATTCTACCTCATTTTAAAAAGGCAACCTAAGTTTGAAGTATTCTAATGAAACTCGTCATTTGCTATAGAGCAGCATGCATGATGAACAAGTACGCTAAACCTTTAAAGTAGTTCAAATTGTTCTTAAATTTACTTTTTAAACCATTGCATTAGAAACAAAATTGTTCAGTACCCTGAACAAAAACGTTTGTTGGGGGGGAGGGTGGTGTTTCCAGACAGACTAATCACCCCTTGTAAAATTACACCTGTATTGCAAGAGTGTTAGATTGAGTACAATTTTTCCTTTTTATTTCAAGAATATCTACAAAAATATAATCCATCAATTTTTTTTTTTTTAATATCTTAGAAGTGTAATTTCTCAAATTTCACATGCTGATCATGGAATGGACAAGAATAAATTTGTTAATATATAAAAAACATGTTAACTTTTGTCAGCAATTTCTTTTTTTTCATTCGTTATTAATACATGTACTTACTAAAACAAGAATTGCAAAGTACAACACCTTGGAAAGTGATTGTAGCCATTGAAATTATTAATTCAGAATTGTTTACTCCTTTCAGTCTTGAATTGAAAATTCACTTCCAACAGTTATTGGAAAAAATTGGGCACTGACCGTTATCTTGCAACATTATAAAAAAAAAAATAGATGGCCACAGTCCACTGTTCTTCTCAGACCTTACAGTTCCAGTTGAAGAATGGCATAATTAAGTTATAAAACAGTCACCGATATTTAAAACTTTGAGTGAATATCACACATTGTATTGTCCATCAAGGAACAAGACTGAAGAATGAGTGGCCTTAAATTACGTAATGGTTGATGGCATATTAAGAAAGAGATCCCTTAGTAGTACTTGCATTTGGTCACGTTAAGTAATGGAAGACACTTTCTCGAAGGAAAATTACTTTAGCTCCAATGTCTGCTGAAAATCCAAATAGCTTCATCAGGGCCGCCTCGTCAGTGAAATTTAACAAGGCATAAGCACAACATGCAACATAGAAAGCCAAACTAATTGCCTGGACTCAAAAAATAAGGTCACGGTAAAATCAGGTTGCCTTTCTTCCTTGATGAATAAATGGAGTGCCCAGTCGATCCAGTCCTTGGTGAAGTCCAACAGGGCATGCACAAAAAGGCGTGCACAAAAGTTTTTTTCTGCGTTGATCATGCTTGTGAAATTTCTATGGGCCCTTTTGAAAGATCCTTTGTCCTTCAGTGACTGGTGGTAGACCCCTTGTGCTGAAAAAAAGGAAAACAATTATAAATACATGTACATGTAAAATGAATATTCAAGATGGTTGGGTCCTTCTCTCAGATGTTGATATAGTTTGCTAATATCTCCAGGATGTCCTGAAACTCCTGATAAAGGCCAATTAACGAAATTTATTGGAAAATGTTGAACTTGTCAGGCAAATTTATTGGAAATAACTTGCTGGAACATGTTATGTTGTGCAAAATCAACCCAACCAATGTGGGTTTTTTTAGGGGCGGGGTGGTTAAAGGGCGCAACAGTTTGGCTTATTGTTTTTGGAATTATTTAAAATATTCAACGGAAAGAATGCAACGTCCTGCCGCTACTTTCTTTTTACCATATCTTACTTCAATGATGGTTAGTCATTGCAGATATATGTTGAAAAGGAAAAAATACATGAATTTGGGACAGAACATTTCAAAAAATGGTCATGAGTCACCATAGACATTGTACATACACAATGGCGTCTCAATACTACATTCTTTCCTATTCAACTATAGTGTCCCTTGAAAACAAAACATTCATAAAGTGATGACTTTACACAGTGTGTAAGACCTTTTCTCAACAGAACACCCCCCACATACAAACCCCAAAATAAACTAAATACTAACCTCCCAACATTTCATTTTAAAAAGAACACTGCCATAATGACCATGACAGACAGCAGTCTCGACCAACACTAGACCTGCAGACGAAAATGCAGTTCTGCTAGTAATCCTTGTATATTAAGTTGTAACTTGTATAACGTTAGGGCCCTTCCAAAGCCCAAAGGCCTACATGTATGATGCACATGAATACATGGGACCGAGTCTTCGTTGTATGTAGTTTGAAAAATCAACAAAAACATGCCTGACCATTGCATCAATCCATCGATAATATACGGGGGAAATAACCTCACCTTCATTACAGCCTTGCTTGAAAGTATTGCGTCAGCGACCTGAAATTGAGGGTGCATACACTGTACGTGCACCCATCCAGCTACGAAGTAAACATGACACAAACGGCCTCAAACACTCGTTGTTTTGACGTATTTCTAAAGAAAATATTTTCAAACTCAGGAAACCTGCAAGTGCTATGACACATTCTGTCCCAGATTTTGTGTTTTGAAGTTTAAATTTTCCTCTGTCAGGTCGACAATTGTAAGAAATATCGCCGAAGTCCACGTTAGAACCGCTCTCTTATGCATCGCTCTCTCGTAGTCTCCTGCGGTTGCTGAATTTACGTAAACAACGGCGCGGTACTATGGAGACTAGTGTATGGCTCCCAGACGTCACATACACACGGTGAACTGCGCCAGACTAGTCACTTTTCCGCCTCTTTCCGTGAGAAGAAATCGATTTTTTTCAAAAGTTTGAGAGTGTTGTGCTCATTAACAAACAAGATTCACAACTAAGAACAACCCAAATACTATCTTTGATATTTATTTCTATTGAACAAACCAAAAAGAAATCATCCTCCTTAGGTACGTTACGAAAGAAGCTCTTTTTGGGCCTTGGCCCACGGCCTAATACCTATATAATTGAATTACCTGAGTAATTTCTTGTAGGGGCCTATATAGAGAGCAAAGTCGGCCCAGACCCTGGATTTGGCATAGGCTTACCAGGAAGTTAATCTGTAAAAGAAATATCGACTATAGGTTATATTGATTTGGCCAGAACTTGTATTATTCAATAAGTTGATTAAAGCCAATAACCCAATTTACGATACAACCTGGGAAGCGACATTGTGGGGTTCACTCAATGAGGATACGACTCTCCAATTTATAATTCGTCAAACAATCCACAAGGGAAACTGACTAGGTAAATTTAAATACATTTTCAAAGTGATCACTGGCAGAGGCGGGATTCGAACCCGCGACCTCCGGGTTACCGTACCGGCGCTCTACCAACTGAGCTATCTTGCCCTATGTTGGCGGTCTCCCAAATTGTCAGTATCTTTGTTCGGGTGGGCGCTAGTCAGAAGTCACAACCCCAGAATGTCGCACAGCCCGGGATCACACCCAATTAAGTGAGATTCTTTTAGGATTCTGTGTCAAAAACTGCAGTCGCAAAATACTAAAATATTATCGGCGACAACTTTTGACCAAGTTCCAGAAAAGGTCCATAAAATATAACGAAATAACTAAATTGGCTTAGTTCACTTACCAGTGGGTGAAAGCGTTCAAATCAATGCCAAAGGTAGAAAACTGTTGTAGAAATGACGCCAAAAGTCCGCTACAACGGCAGAGCTAGAGAGACACACCCAAAATCAGAATAAAGTCTGTGAGTGCAGACGATGTGTATCTGACGGACTCGTGTGACGGAGTGTCTAAAATAAATTTCTATGCCGCGCCATCAAACATTAACAAAAGACAAAATGGTACGATGATCACCTGAGGGTTTGCGCCTGCCAAAAGTACACGTGGAACTTTTTGTATTGGTCTGCGCCCGCCGCGGCGTCGCCGTGACTATGAATATCAACATTGTCGCGAGGGGGCGCTGTCGCGAGAGGGCGCTATAGCACGTTGGCTAAACGGGCATTATGTGTGGTGTGGTGCGTGTGGCCTGCGGGCGCGGGCATGCAACCACGGCGACGAACGTATACAATTACAAAGACAACAAGGGTACGTGAAAGAATTTGTAAATTGTATGTATTTATATTAATCAATAGATGACCAATGTAAGGGGCCCGTCAGGTGAAAAACCTGACTGGTCACATTTGTAATTGTGGGTATGTGAATTATTTTGTGTGTTAATAAAGTGTAGTGTGGATTTGAGCTGAGTGTTCCCGGTTTGGCTTAGTTGGGCCTTAATAGTGCCCCCCGTCTACAAAATTCCTCGATCCGCGCCTGATGTCGGAAGGTATATTGGTTGGTGGGAAGACAGTTTATGCCTCACGACAAGCACAGTCAGGTGAGGAGTAGTCGGTCTTTGCCACATTAGAACGCGGAAGTTCAGATCCCAACAAAGATGATGGCCTTTTATTTTATTGTTTTCACTTAACTAACACACCCAACAAAGGCAATAGAAAGTTGCAACGACAAACGGATTTTGTTATGCGCCAACAGACGGTATGAACGCACGTGCGGCGCATGTAGTACAATGTAATAAAAATACCGATAGCAGACTATATTCACTGGGAATCGGCGCGCACTCCACACAAACGTTTGTGCGTCCTGCAAAAAAGTGTTTGGGAACTTTTGTTAGAGCATCTCCGGCATTCCGGTTATTATGTCGTCAAAGTATACATCATTGTCCACCATATGTTTTCATAGTTTTTGTCAAGTGTAGACCAAATCACATTCTAATCATGCCTTACCAAAATGCATTTAGGCATTATTTTGCAATAATTATTTTGTAAATAATTTATTCTTAAATAATTTATTCTTAAAATAATGCATAGGCATTATTTGTGTTGCTAGGTGACCAGAGCTCCATTGTCCAAGGAGACGCTTACGCTTCCAAATACATTGGATGAGAAATTTAAGTTTTGAAGATCTTTTGTATTTTTTAATGCTTGAAGGTGTTAATTATTGTCATTTATTGCAATTCAAGCTCAAGAAAAGGTTACATTTTGACACAATTTTGCGCCTAAAATTGTGTAAACCCCAGGGGCTTTACCTCAACCCCTAGCAAGGGCTTTGCGCCTGCAACCTACCAAGGGGACCCCGCGCCGTGTCGCGCTCCACACAAAAATGGCCTTTCAAAAATCATCCTCCACCCGGCCCCACATGTAACAAGAAATCTCCGCGCATGGGTATGTGTAAAACAAGCTGAAGTAAACAATGGTTGTATGGTTCCTTGAAGGTGAAAAAAATGTTCTCACTCGCGAAATGTAACATTTCATTAATACATATTTTAAATGTCATCCGTCGGCGATCATTGCACATTACTCTTTTGTGACACGATAAACTGTCAAGGGAGGACATTTTTTCACATTAATAGTTGGTATATAATCCATGTCTAACCCAAATTTCTTCAGAACTTTGTTGCAGGGTTTTGACAAGGTGTTCCTATCGAAAATAGCGCTCCTCAAACTGTGCTCACGAGTTATGCTAATGAGGCCAAATGCAGGCTTCCGATTGGCTGAGAGGCCAAAACTGATTACGTCATACCGACTAGACAGACCGTATGCACTACTCTATGAACCCATTAAGGGCTTCGCGCCAAGACCCTCGACGTGTGCGCTTCTCATGATTCTTGACTTCAGTAATTCCCCCCCCCCCACATTTGAAATGGGATTGACGCCCCTGCGCGCAAGCGCCGTGCGATTTTTGTTTAACTCGCATGCGACCTGTGCGCATGCGGTAGCGCCGTGCGACCGCCGTACAAGCGCCGTTCGATCAGCGCGAATCGCATAAAAGCAGGGCCTTTTAACGTCGATCTTCAACAGACTGCCGTGCGATTCCCGTACCCCTGTGCGATTTGGTAGTCGCACGGCATTCGCGTAGACAATTGTTCAAGTGAGAATGGGGTATAAAACCACTGCAAACAAAAGTTTAAAGCCGACATCAATACAGTAGCATACATAAACTAGCGCGTGGTTGGGCAGTGTGAACCGTGCAGTTATCCCAACACCCACGCCATCAAGGTATAGGCTCTCATCACTCACAAAAAGGGAATAGTTGAAGTGAAAGTTGGTGACCTAATGAACCTGACGGATTGTTGACCTCAAAATCAATGAACTGAACTTGGGCTGGGGCGGGAATCAATCTTTTGCTGCTGCTAACATATATAGCACCTAGCCTTTTGCCAAGGCCATCGTGGCGTAACCGGCATTATGAGTGGCGAAGCTGCGAAACGACTGAAGCGGAGACCACAGTGCCACTCATGGGCGCTGAACTGGTATCCGATCGGCGATAGGCTAGGCTAATGCCTCAGTCACATATCCACCGGGCCCTGTACGAATTTTTCTACCTACGGCGGATTTCTAAGATTTTTGGAAATCGGTGGTATCGCAGGGGTCTGCGGCATGTAGCAGTCACGTATTTGGCGGGGCCCGCGCGGTGCCCTTTGAAGTTTTCTCGACTCCAATCGCGAGGTGCCTGTGTGTAAACCGCGAGGGCGCCGCGCCAGGTCCGCAAGGGAATCTTGGACGCAGCGCGGCAGTCGGACGGGAGTCGGACGGGAGCCGTGAGATACCCGTACGATTTGTATACATCGTACGGGGCTCGTGAGGGACTCGCACGGACATCGTAAGATACTCGTACGATAATCTTGGAAACAATACGGGTACCGTACGATTTGAGGGGGCCGAAATTCCGTCCCAAAATTGTGCGGCATCTGTACGAATGCTGCGGGGGCCGTACTGGGCCCGTGCGGTGCCCGTGCGATGCTGTCTACGACGCGTCTACGGGCTTACGGCCAGTAAACAGTTCTACGATACATCGGGAACTTTTAACTCCGCGCTAAAAGCTCCCGATGCGCCCTACGGCGAGGAAAGAACGCCAAGGCGCCCGCAGGATAGCCAAGGCACCCTTGCGGACGCCGTGAGATTTTGCAAATTTTCCACGAAATTTGGGCCCGTACGGGCGCCTTATCCCGAATCGGTGGATATGACTGAGGCATAACTAGAACCCTGCACTCGGGTCTTCAAGGTTTATATTTTATTCCACCCCAAATTTTTGCCGACAGCGACACGATTTTGCCGGCAAAAATAAATAGGGGTGTCGCACCCCCTCCAGCGACGGCCGTGGTCACATGAAGAAAAAATTTAAAAGGTAAAATGTTTCTGCCGCACTTGTAAACAAAAAACAAACCAAAACCAAAAACAAAACAGTAACGGTTCAAGTGAAAACTGATAAATTAAACTTTCACAAAATCAACAACTGGACAGAACTGAATGATTTCCGTTTAAAATTTACTGTCACAAACTACAACACCGGTCTACAATAACACCGTGCAATTGAACCTCCAACCCGATACAATGTACATCGCCCCAAGGTTTTTTCAACGTTTGGACTAAAGTGTGCAATCAAAATGTAATGGATATCCAGTTCAATTTGTTTCCCCGCATATATTACCATGACAAATTATACAAACATTATCTAAATGGGAAAGAGTTCCATATCCGGACATCACATACCTCGTGCACAAAGTCTATGGGCCATGACAGAAAAAGTCATAAAGAATAAGTTGAATTTTTTCCCTCCTAAATTCGTGTTTCTTTATCAGATATACTCTTTCCTCTAAATGGTCGTTTTCAATGGAAGTGCAAAGAATAGTGGTTTTATGTTTTAATTCTTAAAAACCCTTTCACCATTTTATGCGGCAAGGCGCTGTTTTTCAAAAGAGCATAAGAACAGTACAAAGGTCAATCCTTCATATACCCCAAATAGATTTGAAGAAATATACTGGACTCCAAACAAGCTGTTTAACATGAAATTCAAGTCACTGAAATAGAACCCATCTCCAAGAAAATGTAGAAAAGCTGTATATATAATCTGTACACAAAGTTATGGAGACACTGCTTATGCCGTTGTGCCTTTGATTACATTACGGCTTTGGCTCATGAACGTTGACAATAATTTCCGTTAACATAATAAATTGTTCCTTACAGTTGCTATAAAGCGGGCGAAGATTCAAAGTAACATTGAATTTTTTTTTTAAATCATCATAATCTTACAGCATGATTCCTGTTATGGTTAGACATAAGCCCTAGGGTGAGACTATTGGTCAACAAGGCAGGGCGGATCGGAGGGGGGTGTGGGGTTTCAAAACCCCCCTGCTTTATTTTTGCTTTTACATATTTTGTTTTACTAACAAAATAATAAAATCCCTCCGACCTGGCCCCATCCCACACTGAAATAAATGAGTGTGGGACCTACCCAACTCCGGCAGAAAATAATGGATCACCCCTGCAAATCAATGTTTTTATTGTCCCATATACTCAGAACTAGTTAAAAATGTATATATTTTTTTTAAATCCTGAATAAGTTATACTACTCTCTTATTTCCAAAGAGTCAAAATTCACTCTATTCGAGTGAAAATTCACTCCCACAGTCTAAAACTAGGGACCAGACGTTTAAAGAGTGAAATTCATTAAATCGAAAAGATCGAATTTTCACTCGAGTGGCGACGGAATTTTTTATTTTTATTTTTTAAGAGTATACACATGTATATTCAATCTAAAAACAGTGATTTTTACTCTGAATCGTCTAGTCCCTATAATGGCACTCTAGTACATGTATTGCACATCAACTTTTCTCAATTTAAGGAGTTCCCCGTGATTGTTTTCGATATTTATCGAAATTCATTTTAAGCGTAATCCATAAGCTTCCTATGTACACAAGAATCCAACTTCAACAATTGCATGTGCGGAATCTATCAACTAATTATTGGAAATAATAAGGTTCTTCTTTTTACTTAACCTGGTACAGACAATTCTTTTTATAAAGTCTTACTAATTTAAATGCATTCCAAATTTTACGCTATACTGATATTTTGCAAACTTTTTACCACACATTTAAAAGTAAATAGAAAGAATGCATGCATAAAAATATCGATCTTTGGCAAGGCCGGATCTATATTTTATTTTTTTTGGGGGGGGGGGGGGGGGGGGGGGGAGGGGGCAAAAAAAAAGTTTTCCCCGAAAAAGGGATAAAAAACACAAAAAACACAAAAACAAAAAACCGTGCACAAATCACAGATAAACGGAGGTTGCTTCTCTTTCTTTTACTTTGTTTTATTTTGTATGTGGGTGTACGCAGTGGCTGCCTTTTTGCGACGTCCGTAAAAAAATGGTTTTGTTTGTTGTTTGTTTGTTTGTTTTCTTTGTTGCTTTTTGGGGGGGGGGGGGGGGGGTTGCATGGCCCCTTTGCCTGCCCCCCCCCCCCCCCGATCCCACCGTTTTCGGCATCCCCTTGTGAATTTTCGATGTTGGAAAAGCTAGTAGGCCTACACACACATAGCTGACCCTTTCAATACCTGTGTACATTGTGCGAGGCCCTAGTGGTTTCCAGCGTAGGACGGAGGTCATACGAAGCACTTAATCCGGCCAGGAAACGCGGACTAAAAAAAGAAAAGAAATCACCCCCAAAATATTTCGAGAATCGAGATTAAATTGCTACTTCCCGCTTATTTCGTGCCGGCCGTCAGGTCCCAATTCAACAGCTTATTAAAACACCATCAGGGCCTATCAGGCCTATTTAATCCAAGATGAGTTACAAATGCATGTTTAAAACAGACTAGCCATTACTTTACCAAGTACTCAAATAATAGTAACGTAATAGATAATTGACATGATTGCTTCTGGGTAATCTTTTACATTTCAGTGCGTAATTAATGCTAGCAAATACATACGTCATAACGTAGATCCTATATATATGGTTGGGTATATTTTATTAACTAACTGCTACATAACACGAGATCATCATCTTCTTGGTCAAAACTACGAACTTGTCCGACACATTTTCGTCATTTTTGGGATTAAAAGTTTATACCACCAAAATAAAGACTGTGGTGTGAGAATGTATTTAAAGACACAACTGTATTGTCTTATTAAAATGCAAGTAAAAACTGTGATGGATAACTTTTGCATAACCACACATATATACACAAGAAAATAATTTGATCAGATTTGATCAGATATGACCAGATATGTGAAAACGATATCTATAAAACCTTCAAACTTCAAACTGAAGTAAAAGCCATAAACGCAATTAAAAAAAGATGGATTCCACAGAAGACAAAAATCAGTATAGTGGTCATTTGACGAGTACATGTAGATAATGGTTGATTTCTATGCAACAATTTGGAGCTAGAGGATGTCGGGTGTGGCCACATATTCAATTTGGCGGTGTTTGTTATAGTGAAGTCCTACAAGTTTAGTTACCTCTAATAACCAATAAATAACTTCCAGAATTTGTTGAGAAAAAATACCCACGGTAATAGCTGTATGTATGAAAGAGCGACTACACCGGTTTTTTTCAGTGAAATTTACAGCAAAGAAATCCATTCAATTTACAGCTACAGCTTTACTAAAACTGTATATAAAAAGCTTTAAAACATCCGATCATGGAAAACAAGCGCTTTCAAGATACATTGTTTACAAGATATTTGTTACTGACATGATTGTTATACAAAAAAGACACACACACAAAATTTGTCAATTTTGTGATGACCCCCCCCCCCCAATTTTAGTCACTTAGTAGCATACATAATTTGCAAACATAAAAAAAAAAAAAATTACGAAATACCGTACTTGTAGACTGTCAGTAAATAGTAGTCTTAAGCACCCTGTGAAACCATGGCACCTGGTGTGCTGTCGTTTTCAAGAAATGTGGACATTTACAGTCGTTTTCCAACGATTCATGGAACCAGACTACTAGAACATATTTTTCTCTCTCTGTTTTCCCAGGTCAGTGTTTCAGTATTTGCTAGCACGCTATAAAATACTAACCCCAAATCCATTTATTTCTGAAAATTACAGCAAAAGCAAATGATGTATACTACCTTTAACTGTGCTTTTCAACTTTAGGCACCTGGTTTCCCTGCGGATAGTTACATGTAAAGGTAAACATTTGCTTTTTATGTTTTTACACGTTTTGGTGAATCACGCCCCTACTAATTACTGTTTTCTGTAAAGCTGCAGCATTTCTTTAAACCGGCTTTAAGATCTGAGTACATTGATAGATTATAAACAGTTGTGGTCACAAGTTTAAATCAGTGTTGGAGCAAAATCTGACCCCCAAGGCCCAGGCCAAGGCTTTAACCCTCATCGAGGCCCAGGCCAAGGCCCTATGTAAAAATGACTAGATGTACTCATAACATTTAGCCACACCATCATGAATCGCTTTTAAGAAGAGATGAAACTGTCATTATTTGCAATCAGAATATTCATGGGTGTTACTGTGAGTTTCTTTTTGCAAAGTCTTACCGGTAGGTATATGCCAAAGTGTTTTTTAAAATTTGTTTCCAATATGTTTTAACTTTTGCCAAATATACACGGCAAAAACAATGTTTAGCAATTAAACACTTTTCTAAACACTTTCTTGCTTTCAGTAAACACGTTTACATACTAAACATATTTTAGCGTATTGACGGCCATAGCGTTTTGCCATTAAACATTAGCTCCTAAAAACATTTTAGAGTGTAGATCACCCCACGCAAATTCCAACTTATGAATAAGCAGTTACAGAAATTTTTAATTTGAGGAATCTTTTTGTGCATTTTGTTATATAGAAATACACGTACACAGAAATACACGAAATAAAATGGGATCATGGTTATAATGTTAGTATGCAACATGCATAATGTGAAACTGAAATTGTCAACGCAGATACCTAAGGTGTGTGTATGAGTTGTATGATTGCAGAACAGCAAGAATTCAAACCAAATTAATGTAACATTTATTTAAAAAAACACACATAATTAAAGGGCTTGTAGGGCAAGGCATTTTATCCCCAAGGCCAAGGCTTTTGCCCTCATGGCCAAGGACCTAAAATCGAGCCTTAAGGCCAAGGCTGAGCATCAAGGCATACATTACTGGTTTAAATACACTTCGACAGAAAATATTTTTGAACAATGAATTGTTGTTTCAGTAGTTCCTTGGGCTGTTCTGTCCCATGCAGTTTTTCAGCTCTAAATTCTCAGTGTATCAATAACAATCAGGTTTCGAGGTCCTTTCTAAAGCATGTTATACATGATATCTCGGCAGAGAACTCTATCTGGGGATTGGGGATCGGTTTGCAGGGCCAAGATGCATTTAAATGTCTGACCGCAACTACACTTGCCTGAAAGTCCCGAACACTGATAGACTAGAGACATACTTGTTACTAGAATTTGATGAGATATTCTGGGTAAGCTTGGGCGTCATGAAAAATGACATAGATGCCGGGCTGGTTCACGTTGTCAACCACACTGTCGTACAACTGGTCTGGATTTTGGGGTTTGTTCGGAGGAGTTATCATACCATGGCTGCCTCTTGTGTAGTCTCCAACAAGAACTTTGGTCAAGTACACGTGCTTTGTACCATTTGCATTGGGCTTTGCATATTGTGGCTGTGCAGAGTAGATGGCATTCACGGCAAAGTAGGTTCCGTTGCCAAATGCAGTTGCTAGAAGAAGGGTATGAAAATAAAACAAATCAGTGTGTTGCTACTGAGATGCATTTGAAGCAAAACAAAATGTCGAAAATGATGTTTTTTGTACACAATGATATAGAGACGTCACTCAAGTGCACCTGACGACATCATGCTTTTGCTCATGAACATGAACATTTGCATTCACAAAAAAAACTTACCATGCTAAATGTTCAATATTTGTCTGTTATATTTTGAATTAACTTTTATTTCCATGGTTACATAAAAAACATTGTTGGCACCTTCTGTCATAAGTTACACGTATATCTATTTCAAATGAACAAAATAAAACTTTTTTTTGGCAACTTAAAAATACAAAATGTGCACAAGTGAATTATGACTTAAGACTGCTGTTTTGAAATACGCTTTGTAAATACTTGTTTCCCATCCTGGAGCACACTTTCTGTGCACGTTTTTAAAATCCCCCAAAAAGTTAAATGAAATGAAATAAAACATTTGTATCATCTTTGGCATATTGAGATTTGGATACCAAACATATTTCTGTTGTACTTTAATTAGGCTAAAAAATAAAACTTGTGTTGCCCTTAAAAGGGAAAAATCGGGAAAGAGGGTTGGGTCGGCCGGTCGATTTTTTTTACCATCCATGAAAACATCAAAGAATACTACATGTCGTATAACTCAGAAGTCGGGAGGCAAAAAGTAAGCTTATTTAAAAGTGAGATTATAGCGAAATACAGGGCTGTGCCGTCAACGCTGTATTTAAAGATAACGATTTTCAATAAAACTTGTTCATTTTGTGCGGGAAAAGGTGAGATTTTGAAAATTCCTTTAAAAAAATAAAAAAAAACACTTTTGTGACCTTTAGGGTTCTATTTAGGGTTCTACTTTAGTGTGGAATGCAATAAGCCAGTTCGGTATTTCAACTGTGCATGTGCACAATCGGTCAAAGTTATCCCGAATGACAATTGAACTAATGTGCGCGTGTGAACACGAAAGGTGGTCGCACAACGCACACGTGTCAAATTCAATCAGAATGGGCATTCGTGTAACATCGCGTGACATTATGTCAGCAATATTATCCCAAATAACCTTTGACCTTTGAGATACCGAACTGGATTATTGCTGTAATGGTTTCCTATAATTGAGTCCCACACATTAGGTTAACAGTAAACAATTCCTTAAAATAGGAGCCATAATTACCCTGAATAAATAGACATAAAAAGCATATACAGGGCAGTTCAAATTGATGGAAACCCATAGACTAGGTGACATTTAAAAAAAATTTACATGAGGCATTTTTGAGAAGTTGGTAAAATAGCCCTTGTAGTAGCCAACCTGCACATTGCGATGTTGTAGCTAAGAATTCCTTTTGTTATTTACACGTGCACGTTGCACGGCGCTCGCAGTGAAGCGTGCTAGAGTTATAAAAGGACCAGGCGTCCCATTCATCTGCCTCAGTTCTTCGGTGAGCCTTGTTCCTGGCCACACCACATCAGAATACGTCCAGTGTCCTGCGACAACATCAGTCCGTATACATTATTTGCGTGTTCGATATTATTGTGAGTTATTTCTTTGTTGCCGTGGTGAACCAGGTTTGGCAGTAGTATACAGCTAATAGGTGAGCCACGGCGGCGTTACATTATACTTTATTTTAATCAAGGAGGTTTGCCTTAGATTTCTTGTTTAATAAATATACTTTGTCTGTATTTGCTGGCACAAATTCTGCCTGAAATATCAGTTATTAGACAAATAATTGTCAATTCTTAAATTTTCTGTCATTGGCAAATTTAGCCACCAGAAACCTACAATTGGACTTCCTTTATAAGGCAGCCTCTAAACCCTCTATCAAATTTGAGGGTATTATTAGATAATTTATGTTTACAACCTAAATTTTTCGCCCTTTACCTAACTAGAATGGCAAAGCCGTCATAGCTCGCTGTTAAAGGCGGGAGGAGAGGGCCCACACTAACCCTCCACCCCAATCAATATTAATCCCATCCTGTCTCCACCTGAATCTCATTCTATCCATTTTAATATAACAAAGAGGAATAAGTTAAAAATATTTGGTAATTCGTCAAACAATCCACAAGGGAAACTGACTAGGTAAATTTGAATACATTTTCAAAGTGAACAAAGAAACTGGCAGGAGCGGGATTCGAACCTGCGACCTCCGGGTTACCGTACCGGCGCTCTACCAACTGAGCTATCTTGCCCTATATGTTGGCGGTCTCCCAAATTGTCAGTATCTTTGCTCGGGTGGGCGCTAGTCAGAAGTCATATTTTAATCCACGGCATTTTAGAAATTTCAGCACCGTGCACAGCGGCGAAAAAAGATTGACATTCAAACCCTTGATGTTGCACGACTCGACTGTGTGGCGTGTACGTGCAGTGGTGCACAGTTGGTATGTCCGGTCCAATCGTTGGCATAAACAATGAAAACGCTGCCTGTCGTCGGCAAAACGCAACATCGCCCGGAGTCTGAAATTTGCAGCCACAGATATTTCCTAAAACTCATGGGCCAGCGTTCGCCATAAACATCGAACATAAGCCATTCGACGTCCGCAATATGTGACTTCGGTCATTTGACCGATTAGTGCAAACTGCTGCTAGCTTGGATTTTGGTGCAAATGTTCACCATGTATGTGCAGTACCATGCAGCCGCGATTGCGATCGGCAGCAGCAATGGCGCTGGCCGAATGAATGCACAGTGAATCTAGCGTGGACTACACTACGACACCAAATACCGAAGGGCAATTACATTTTTAAAAATTTCGCGAGCCCTGGGAGCTCGATATTTTTGACAGCGCCATCCCTTCATAGAAGAACCGCCCCAGTAAATCGCTTTGGACAAGGCTTTACCCTTTCACAGGCTATAACGAACGTTGCGACATCTGGTCCGCTTCGAACAAATAATAATTCCACATGAAGATGGGCCAAGAATTAAGCCGTAGTAGACCAATCACGCAGTTCAGTGAGTCCACCTCGCACACGTGCCGTCCAATCAGGACATGGCACTCTCTCCATGGGTACAGTGCACGTGCAACTCTGTGCTTCTTCGAAATAACAATGCTGTTGCGACATCATAACTCGTAATAAGTAGGCCCAGTCATATAAACATCGCAGGAATAATACCTCCACGGATTAATAACAAGCCTGGAACGATTGCGACATCATTGTAAAGTTTCAGGTATTTCTATATTACAACATCTACATGCAATTAATTTCAATTTTCTCGGAGTCAACTGACGTGGAATCAAGTCAGATCGACGGCCGGCTTGCTATACGCACGTGTAGAAAGTAAATACTTCTTTCTTTAGCGGTGCAGCCGCACACTACTTTTTTTATTACGACATGTAGACAGCATACACAGTGTTTTTTTTCCTTTTTCTGAACGGTCCACTTTCGGTACCGAGAACCGAACCGGTGCGGCGTTCGGGTATACCCGGTTCCAAAATTACCCGTGAATGTACAGGCCTAGTTATGACGGTCCCAGAGTAGCTCGTGAATTAGATTGTTTGTGGTCGGCAGCCAATCCCTATATAGTGCAACAAAAACTGACGGCAGAAATTGAATTGGCAGGATTGCTGGACCCTCTGGTGAGCAACCTTTTCCTAATTTACAGTGCTCTCCCATTGGGTTGGCACCGTCGAAATATGAACCAAATAAATACCGCTTTATAATCCATCATCTTTCCTTCCCAGGTGGACAGTCGGTAAATTATTTTATTGACAAAGATCTGTGTAGTTCACTATGCTATGCTCCCTTTGATAAAGCGGTGCAATTGGCTGCGCAAGTTGGGGAGTGTGTTTGGTTGCTTAAGGTGGATATTAAGTCTGCTTTTCAGTTATTACCAGTGTCTCCTACTGATTATGAATTGCTTGGGTTTAAATTTGGTGGAATGTATTACTAAAGTGTTTGCTGGTGGGTTGTAGTATTTCCTGTTCACTATTTGAGAAGTTAAGCACGTTTTTCGAATTTTGAGTAAAGTTTGTTTCTCGATCTGTGTTTTTTGGCTCACTACCTTGATGATTTTTTGTTTGTGGGAGAATCATTTGCAGCTTGTGCAGATTTGGTTATAACATATTCACAAGCGTTATGTGCTGAGCTTGGAGTCCCTTTTGCGGAAGAAAAAACAGTTGAGCCGGTTCAGACTATCACATATTTAGTGTTAGAGATTGATGCAGTTGCAGGACAAATTCAGGTTCTCCAGGAAAAGGTCACTGCGATTTATACTCAGCAGATCCACATGGCACTGGGCAAGCGAAATATTTCGCTGGTCGAAATTCAGTCCATTGATGGTTCCCTTAATTTCCTGTGCAGGGCAATTCCTCCTGGCCGGGCTTTTTTGCGACGCTCAATTGCCCTTGACATGGCCTTATCATAAGGTTCGTATTTCCAAGGGTGCAAGATTAGATTAGATGACATGGTTGGATTTCATTAGTGGGTGCGATGGTAAAAATAATTTCATGAGGTGACAGATTGAATGTTCCATTCCATGAGGCGAAGCCGAGTGGAATGGGACATTCCATCTGTCACTGAATGAAATTATTCTTAACCATTGCACGAACGTGAAACATTCATTATTTGTTTTATACAACACCTGAATAAATCCTTGTCATATTGCATGCATGGATTTCTTTGTGTACAACTTGCCGTTTTCCCTTCTCAGTCCCGCATAAAACCGCGACAAAAAGTTGTCCAGTTCCGAATCAGTTAAAGCTTCAATTGTTGTTCCTGTGTGTCTTGCAAATTCCTCTAATTGTTTGACTGCATATTTGATTTGTCTCTTTGTGTTAGCAGCGTCGGCATCGCCTACGAGTTCCAATATCTGTTAGGACAACAAACTGCAGTTCGGAAATATTGTCCGCCATTTTGTGTGAATGACAGCTATGTTGTAGCGCCACCTATAAATTTAGCCAGTGAAATTCGCGAAGTTACATCACACGCCTACCATTACGCCAAATTTTGCGATAAAACCTGGGAAGAACATTGGGGAGATTACTCAATGAGGATATGACTTTTTAACTTATAATTCGTCAAACAAACCAGAAGGGAAACTGAATTTGAATCAATTTTCAAAGTAAACAAAGAATGGTAAGAAGTTAAAAAAGAAAAGAAAAAGAAGACGATGCTTTGTTTCAAGTGGTTCAATAATGTCAAGCGAGTGAAGCAGATTACTATGGACACACTTATCTGCACATATTAAAGATTTGCGCATCAATACTCTTACCATTCTTGCCACAGAAGCTGCGATTGAATCCATTACTGTAGATCTTCTTGCACGTTGACTCATCTGTGCCGTGGAACAGTGTCTTTTCAATGTTGGCTTGACCAAGGCGAGCCTCCATCGCTGTCTTACGAGCCTGGTATTGCAGCATCAGATCTTTGTTCTGAATTCTTTGTATCTATCAAGATAGATTGATCAATAAATTTATCTCTATATGTAGTCATGTAGTTGGTGATATTTCGTCCAATGCCAATGCCAATGCCATTTCGTCGCAATGCCAATGAAACTGTTGTAGTTTTTGTCAGCAAGAAAGAATTTCACTTTTAGATAAACCCCTGTCACACCTACCGCGATCAGCCGGCGACCACTTTGCGCTCCCTGACTTTGAAAATGTTCACTAAAGCGCAGTGACATCGCCGAAAATTGTGAAATCCATGACACCAGGTAGCTTAACAGTAGCTTACAGTACGCTCTTGACTCACTTATTACGCTCTCACTGCGACCCTATGCGTTCCCAGTTTGATCTTCAGTGTGCTCCCACTGTGCTCTCAGTGCGTCCAAGTCGCTCTCGCTGCGCTCTCACTACGCTCTCAATACGTTTGCAACTCGCTCACTGCACGTGTGCGGCGTGTATATAGAGCCTCCTGCGACCTGATCAGTCTGCTTTCTACTTTCAGCCGCTGTGTGTGCACCATGCCAAAAATAACCAGGAAGTCCGCCGCCAGAGGGAAGATCTCAGTGTCCAGAGGACGAGTAAGGGGTCGAGGAAGGCCGTCTCCATCACATTCTCCACGGTCGCCCAGTCCTCTCCCATCTGAGCCTGCTGAAAGCTCCCATGAGGAAGATCCTCCAGAGGAGAGTAGTGCAGCTGAGTCATCCTCAGTGGAAGTGGGATCGTAATTAGAACGCACGTATTACGAGCGTCATAGTCTCAGTGTTAGCACAGTGTGGACGTAGAATGATCGGAAACAAGCCCATAAAGCGAAGTGGAAGCGCAGTAACGGTGCAATAAGAATGGGAGAGGCATGTATTGAGAGCCCAATGAGCGTACATAGAGACAGTGAAAATCCGCGATCACGGAATCACGGACCAAAAACGGAATTGAAGATTTTGAACGGAAAAAAAACGGAAAACGCATTTTAAAATAAGATTGAATGAGAATATTAAATTCCATAAAATATTATAAAAATGTACCGATAAGCTTTTTAAATAACAGAAGAATCACGTTAAAATGACGAGGCAGCATACCGTTAATCACGCAACGTAAACTCCAGCCGATTATGTGTGTACAGGACACTTCATTTAGAATTTGGGCTAGTCACGCACTTGGGGCCTGACCCGATTTCATTCTATTCCGCTGGTATCCTGTGGCAGAACGAATACCTTGATGTGGGAACAGGCGCAATGAACCAGCGGTCGGATTCGTGGCCCAATCATGCCAAGCCAACATAGGGGTGAAACCTCCTGTTTATACTGGATGTGATTTGCATGCGTGCACGTGCTACTCCTGTTAAACATTTCACGCTGCAAAGATTTTATTCCATCTCTCTAAAATGCCCGCTGTGCTCGTCAAAAGTGAAAACTTCCCGTCCAAAATTATGCAGAATCAGTCGGATTGTCAGGTTTATAACTTTGGGTTCTCTATTAACTGTTCACTTCTGGATATTTCTTTTTGGGGAGGGACGTACACTTACATTGTATGATGTAATGATTGGGCGACTACACCAGACAATTCATAATTATGTATGCAATGGAGATTGCTTTCAGGTTAGAGTGATTTTTAATACCAATTTTGTAGTCACCGGGGGAGGTAATTCTATTCAAAAGGCTTCAAATTCCAGAAAAACGAAAACAAAAACGGAATTCACAAAATTGCGGAATAGAAAATGCAAAATTTTCAAGCGGATTTTTACTGTCTCTACGTACAGCAGTCGCACAGCAGTCGCAGGGGACAATTTCTGCGACCCCAAGTCGGATCTATGTGTTGTTGCTACGTCCACGATACGCTCATGTAGATCGCTTTGCGCTGCCATGGCGACTGTACTATGTCATTACACCGCGCCGAGGTTTAGCGCACAAGGTAGCTCATGGTAAGCCTCTTTTGTCCTTGACTCATCACCAAATCGTTCTCATAGACCTTACTGCGCTTTTCCTCACGCTTTCATACTTTTCAGGTCGCAGTGGGAGTTCAAGCGTGATCACAGGTAGGTGTGACAGCACTTTTAGATGCAAAAGAGGTTATTACCAAATAGTTAAGGCAAGATTTTGAAAAAAGTGCTTGCTTATTACGAGAAAAGGGATTTGTTTTAGTGGAAGCTTCACATAATTTGCTTGTACTGATGAGTCCAAAAACTTATATACACTTGTAGCTTAAATTTTAGTCCTTGACGTAAACATTTAGTCTAGAAATTAACAAGACTAAAAAAGCAGATGACCTACTAAAAGTTTGTCAAAAATAGTTGGACATCACCTTTCCTGGCATTAATTTTGTATATAAAATAGAGTGGAAACTGGCTAGCCAGGTATTATTTTTACTGTACTCTGCATAATGCATGTCTTACACCAGGTACAGACTCCGATCCATGCTGATTGCAGATGATAGACATAAACAGTGAGAAACAATTGTGTGCTGACTAGAAGTAATCGCTTAAAAAAATATTTTTTTACGGACACATGCAAAGAATTTTATCTAGACTTAGGGTTTACTGTTCTTATGTTTTATGGGATTTTATTTCTTTAACTAACTTTTATTTTGTGGTAGTTCCAGTACTTTGGACTTGTGAATGCAAGAACAACTAGCATTGCTAACTCACTCATGGCATCCAAGGTAGTGAAAGTATGCTTCGAAGTAATAAAGAATGAACCAAAATGAATTTATGCTAATCTCCTTGAAAATTCCTGGTTGAAATTACCCCTCAAACAATGTGTGAAAAAATCTTTGATGAAAATCCAACTCAAAAACCTCTTATTTTATGGCACGATACCTGGATTTGTGACTTTGTTATCAGTAGGTCAACTTTTGGTCAGGCACCCTGTGCGAGAAATATACAATGCAATTCACAGCAAGGGTGCTGACTAGTCTGGTAAAGATATATTTAGGCATAGTGCAGGTTGACTGGTTTGGACAAATGGTAGAACGTCTTCTGCTTTTTGTCTTGGTAATATCTGAATCTTTGTTTTTAGGTAAAGGGCTACAAACATTCCTAAATTAGGCCTCTACTCAAAAATACCTCTTCATGTCACTTTTTCAAAATCTTGTCTAGCATGCCACCAGAATTTCTCTTTGAAAACCCTATTAAACCCTATAAAATCTCTTCAGTTTCATTTTTTTTTTTTTTTTTTTAAATAGATGTACAATTGGACCAAATTCCAAAAAACTAAAACAAGCAGATATTTCTTTTTTTATTAAACTAATTCTTATTCAACATAAAAATAGTGTCTGATATTCAAAATTATTTTGGGTTGAATTTCCCGCCCTAGCTAATCAGAAAACTGCAAAGTCAAATGTCATGCATTATCTAACAACAAAATGAAGCCAAATAAATTGTATTTAATACCGTCAAACAACTTCAAAATGACTTCTGACTAGAGCCCCCGAACAAAGACACTGACAATTTGGGAGACTGCCAACATTAGGCAAGATATCTCATAGAGCACACAAATTTCGAAGGTCGCAGGTTTGAATCCCGCTGGTGCCAGTTTTTTGTTCAATTTGAAGAATTGTATTTAAGACAGATTTGTTTAAACAATGCACTAAAATGTAGAAGACTTTGTGAAACTGAGCCCAATCTCAGTCTGTAACTTACATGGTTGTAATAACGCTTCAAACTGTTGGCTACTCCAATAATTGTGATTTGCATAAACATTGGCTGTTGACTCACCTTATGAACTGAAGCACGTTTTTTTACTTTGGACTCTACGCGTACACACACATACACATACGCGCACAGATGGGTACATGTACTTATGGGGTCCATCTATTGTGTTCTCCTAATCCCTTGTTTTATTCTTCCTTTGTCCCAATTGAATTCTCAAAAGCCATAGCGTTGTCCATGTGGGGTCCATAAATTTCTAAAGGAAAGATGTGGGGTAGGTTTTTTTCCTTTGTACCCATTGTTGTCCTGTCTAAATTGGACCCCACAACCCCTACATTACGCGTACACACACACACACACACACCCAGTCATGTAAACGGGTGCAATCGTGGACCTCCCATTGTTCCTCTTTTGTTTATACTCTAACTTTTTCGGAAGACCTCCCATTGGTTTTGTATACAATTTTCAAATGTGGACGTTCAGTCAAACGTGGACCCTTTGTCTATAAACCCTTTTGTCCCTAGTCCACGATTGCCGGTATATACATACTCACACACACACACTATATATGATGTACATTCTTGCTTATCGGGATTCTGCATTGGGCCGTGATTTGATCAGTTGTATTTCAGTGCCTTGCCAATATCAAAATATATCTCTCTTCCCAACTCGAAGTAATGTGTGCAAGTCTGACATTTAAGAGTACATTAATTACAATGGTGTTAAAATGTTAATGACTAGATTTGACTGGGGCAACTCAGTACACTTTGTGACTCGACTTGACCTCATTGACTCGACTCAACTTGAGTGACAAAACACGTTACACCAATGGTTGACAAGATGAACTATGTACCTCAAGAATTTGAGTCCCTCCCATGGTTGCTTGGAAACTTGCTTCTACAGTGGTGTATTCTGGGGATCCTACAGTCAGTGGTGCCATTGAGAAGTGATCTGTCTTATCCATGGGAATCCAGTTGCTTGGCATTTCAAATGTAGCAGCTGGCCAAACAAGTACAGAAATGATGATTACACAAGTATCAGTTTTAAAACTACATGTATGATGTACACTATAATGCAAATACACCACTTGAGTATAAACATCCAGCCAAAACCAGTCCTTTAGACAGAAGCTAGACAGAAACATACCAGTGCATATTACCGTAATTTTCGGAATATAGGCCGCGGCTTATATGTTGATTCTCATGCTGAAAAATGTCCCTGCGGCTTATACTCCGGGCGGCTTATACGGCAACATTTGAAGAATAAAATCAGTCACACAAGGTTCGAAATTCACGACGGCCACGGCGGCCAGTGCCGTCGATATTCTTTTAGTTGCCGTGATGCCCCTTGTAAAAATGCACTATTCACGGCCAGTTGTGCTGTGCCCCATTAATACTTTGGCCGTTGCGCCCTTCTTGCCGAACCAAGCCCTAAATTTGTCAGCGATCTTACAAACCGGCGCTTTTCGATCGCGCTGGTAATTGCCCGTGCGCGTGATGAGTGATCCCGCCAGGTAGCCGGGCCCGTGCGCCCCATGTAAAAACCTTCACAAAACCTTGATTCCCTGAGCAGACTGGTTCCCGTCCGTGCATTATTTTTCTTCTTTCTCACTGGGGCGGCAACCAGTCACAGCCTAAAAACAAGCTCTGAATCCGCGGCTAGCTTTAGCTCGGTAGCTTTTACTACAGTAACCTGAACCCCCCAATGCCGGCTAAGCCATGTTTGCGGTTTAGCGATGGTGGTCCAAAGGGAGTAACGTTGCCAGTTCAACTTAACACAACAAACTCCCCTCGTGCAAACGATCGTGCATATATATGCATAGTGCATGTGACTCGGACACGTGGAAACCAAAGCGTTTTCTGTTTGCGATTTATTCGACAATTATGCCTCGCATCGCTTAAATTGAAATTCGACTCGACAAGTCGGCTATTAAGTGCAAGAATGACTCATTTTTACTGTGTGACTTAGAAAAGGAAATCGACAACGTTGACACTTTTTCCGCCAGCAATACAGCACACCGTGATTTCCCGAATGGCCCGTGCGGGGCGTGAACGCAACATGGCTGGTGAAGATGGCGGCAACGCACGGTGAAACCACTCATGCCGTCGCGTGGCATGCCCGGCACGGGCCGTGTTTCCTCCATGACTATACAACTTACAAGTTCAGGCAGTAAGACAAAAAAATGATTATGCTAATCATATTGTCATTTGATTAGCAATGTGATCCAATTGACTAGCAAAAGAAAAACCGCGACAAACTCAATGTTATTATTAATATGAATAATTTTTTATTAATATTGATCGATGGGTGTGCTGAAGATATTTTAAGTGGTTAAAATAACAAATATGCAAGCCGTAAGCTCAGTTTTCATTGTTTCTTGGCACCTTCTACATGTCTAAAAGTTTCGCTCACTGCCGTGAGAGACGTAATTGTACAAATACACCAGTATGCAAGCAAGACCTTCATCTGGCCTTCGTGCCCTTATCAATTTTTGTCATTGGCCTTGGTGCCTTCATTAGTGGCCTTGTTGGTGCCCCAGGAAATGTTGACGTCACGAAGGCCAAAATGGCCTTGGCCCCCAGATTACGAATTTCGAACCCTGGTTGCTGTTTACGTTCGCTCTACTCACGTGTTGGAAATAAAGGAAACCAGTCCAGAGGGACCGAATAGACTTGCAAATATACTGTAAGTAACGTTCACACCTCACAAATCGTGTGGTGCGTCTGTTTGTTTTTGTCTGTTTTATCGTTGTGTAATCCATGTTGTTTATTATTTCACTGGTCAATAGGTGACTGTTTAGCTCAGATTAGTGGTTAATGTTGTCATTTTCTTTTTTAATCCCCCCCCCCCCTCAGCGCCGCCCTGTAAAAACAAAAGCAAGAAGAACTGCCGCGTGGCCCACCCAGCCAGGACACTCATCCAGCCCGTCAAAATTGGTAATTTTGAGGACTTATGAAAGTTTATTGGGCTCCGTGCGTGTCGAATGAGGGCGCTGTCCACATAGCAACCGCACTTCCATGGGCAGTACGTTGCTGGTATTACGCACCGCGCTTCTCGTTTATTTGATACTCGTATACCAGTGGGATTGCTTTGTCTATTTGCCAACTCTCAAAAATTGCGTTTTCAAAAAGAATATTATAGCGGGAACAAGACACTTAAATTGAAGTCAGGTAAGATGGCGTCGATATTGACCCCCAACTCGCCTTTTCTTTCTGCCTTTTCTTTGCACGGAGCCCTATCTCGTTCGCGCGCTGCTTACACTTTAGGATTGCATGTGTAGTGGAACGATTTACATACTAGCGCTATGCAGCACGATGACGTTTGTGGTTGGTCGTCTGCGCCGCGGTGCGGTTTATATGCAGATTTTTGCGTGCTGCAGCTTATATTCCGCGCGGCCTATATTCCGAAAATTACGGTACTCACTATGTTTAACCACATAGAAACTCTGTTACAAACATTGTTTTTTTTTTTACAAGGACTTCCTTGTATATCAACAACTGCGCAATTGTAAACTGTACATTTACAAAGAAGTTATGTAAATATACAAAGCTCATTTTTTGACTTGTTCATTCACATAGAATCTACTGTTATCCTACATGAATCTCATTATGCGGCAGCTGACCAATCAGAATTGAGGAAATTTGTGTGCGCAAAAATTATTTTTAAATTGCTGTATTTTAGTCCAAAAACACTCTTTCTTGATCATAATAGGTAATTTGTCAAGCAATTCATGTACAGAATTACTTTCATCGAAACAATATTAAATAATGTCATTATTGCATCCCCGTTCATGTTCAAAATATTGAAACGGTTGATTGCGAATCATGACTTCATAATGGCTCGACCGAAAGAATATAAAACCAAACTGCGCTATGCTATCATGTGTATATGTAATAGTATCTATACACTGTAGGAATATGTATTATGCAGATTGCACAGCAATCACGCTGTATATTTACAAAGGTTAAGCTGTATTTGCACAATGCAGTGATTGTTATGTAACAGAAATTACATGCGGCCTCTGTTGATGTAGAGAAAACTTACAGCAGAATAAATGTATTACATAAGTAGCCGTAACGAAAATGTCTGTTGAGGTACAATAAAAACTTATCTACTGTCCACAAAAGTAGCCCTAATTGTGGTGCCAATTGACATACGGAAACACTGTAAATATACAGCGAGTCAATTTTTCAACCCTCATTCAACCCTGCATCGCTTCACACTCATTTAAGTTCAACCTGCGGTATACCCCACACTACTGTTTTCAACCCGTATGAAAGTTTCATCCAAGCTTGAGAATCCGTGGTCTAGATCGGGGTTGAACCTCGATCTGAAGTGAAACCAATCTCCGGGATAATGCAGAGATTACTTGGGGTTGAAAATTGCCAAGTGTGAAAACCCTGCATCAGCCTCAAGATTTGTGGAGTGTGAATGGAGTTTTGAAAGGAGTACACATCCTACCTTTCCGCGAGTCCGCACGATGGACTTTCAGGCGACCACCCCTTGATATCTCTTCCATAGTCTTAAAGTCGATTGTTACCGTCCCGCCTTCAAGATTCAGGGTTACCGATGGACACTTCTTCTGGAAGGCATCCTCTATGAGAACATTGACTTCTGGGTCATAAGTTTCTGCGCCAGCTGGAGTAGTGCACATCCACTGTATCTGTGTGATTAAGCAACACACAAATATTATGGAAACATCTTGTACCTGTACTATTGTACTTATGATCTGCAGAAAAATTGACATGTGGCAGATTGACATAATAAAGTTAGCTGCTAATCTGTAATATTGCGTCAACAAGCCATACTGACATTTTCCGCAAAGCATATCTTCATTTTTAGGTTTTCTGTTTTGAGTGCATCCATGCTCATCACAACACTAGTTCTAATTAGGGCTGTTGTCCTTGGCGATTAGTCTTGTTGACATGTCGTCAAAATAAAACTCCTACACAAATTGTTGACAAAAGCAAGTTACGAGTTGGGTAAATAAATGACTACAGGTCAAACTTTTCTGTTTATATTATTGAAATGCGGACGTGAAGTCTGATTTTTGAAACTTTTTTGGGGCTCAAGAAATGCATTGTAATTCCTGCTAAAGAAAATAAATTCCTTACTATAATATTCACTGTTAAATATAAAACTAAATTCCTGGTCATTTTAACGTTCATAGTTAAGGTCATTTATGATTTAAAACAATAAACATTGTTCTTTTGCAAGCCCCGATCCCGTTCTTGTCAATGTTTTAATTTGAAATGATCACGTGCCATGTATAAGCTATTGCCATGAGCAGTATGACCAGGAAATCCCAGGCTATTATTAGAACAGCTCATCACGTCGATAATGTTGCATTGCGAAATTTATCTTACACTCCATTGCTAAACAATTACATCGCTTTTTAAAATATTTCATTTTTACCTAAGGGCTGCTATTATAGGCTTAATAAGGGTGAGGGACTCGGGGATGATAGCATAACATTTCAAAATATTGAAAAGAAAACACTGAGACATGTGAAATAGTTTCATTATAATTACATTAAGAGTTTTCTATTCAGTCTTTTACTTTCACAACTAACATTTAGCAATCGTTGTAATTGAGCCTTAAAAATAACCCGAACCCTGCAAACAATGGTCGCGACCCGTTTGTTTTGCAACAGTAAGTCAAGGCACGACCGGGGATCATGTTGCTACCAGCAAAGCCCATCGCCGTATTTTACCCACAGTGCGCTAAACTCGATTTCTGTTTATCATGTGCCGTTAATGTGAAAGAAAATGACGGGGAGCCCAGGTAAACTCATAAGCTAAATACACCACAAGTAAGTCGGGGTTTTGGACAAGAAAACACATCATAAAACATGGGTTAATAGTAAGCTAGGTCTCACATTAGTTTATTTTTTGTCAAACAAACCACATGGAAAACTGACTAGGTAAATTTGAATACATTTTCAAATTAAAGAAAACCGCTAGAAGCGGGATTTGATCCTGAGACCTCTGGAATACCGTACCGGCTGTCTACCAACTGAGCTATCTTGCCCTATATGTTGGTGGTCTCTCAAATTGTCAGTTTTTCTTTGTTCGAGGGGCACTAGTCAGAAGTCATCAACCCAGAATGCCGTATAGTAGGGCTGACGATATTGATTTTTTTCGTAGTTGATTTTTTTACCCGCGATGTTCGTAACTACATAATCGCCGGGCCCCATTGTCGCCAGGCATTGTTTGACTTTGAAAGCCGTTCTAAAGGCTGTTTGATATGACGATATTTCCCGATATCTCAATATTTTTTTCATATCGAAAATCATATCGGCCTCTTAAAAAGCACCGGAATATCGGGGAGTTCGATATACCGAAGAATATCGTGATATTGCTTTTAGCAGCGTTCACTTGAAGTTGTCCTATTGTGTGGATTAGTCAAGATTACCTTGCTTGAAATTCCAGTTATTTCCAATAAATTTGACGATAGAATAGCACATCCATGTACATGTAACGTGTGATGAACCATGGAGGAATAAAAACAAATACCTTTTGTACTAAATGTGTTGTTTCTTTGATCATTTTCTAAACCCCGACAAAACTTCTCGGTACTGTTCATTATACAGCGCACATGTGTGCGTGCATTCCATGTAGTCTTGGTCAAGTGCAAACAATCGCACTGAAAGCTCAACCGTATTATTTCCAGTGTACAATGCATGTGCACGCGCAACGCGAAGCGAAATTCGCCTTGAGGAAAGGCTACTAAGACCTGGGGGGTTAGAGCAATTGCTTCAATAACTCCAACCCCTAAAGCGCATCTGCGCGTGCGCGTGCGCGTTGCTTTGTTGCTAGCCTTGGTCAAGTGCAAGCAACCGCACTGAATGCCACCGTCTTAAAATTCCCAGTGTACAATGCACGTGCAAGTGCAACGCGAAGCGAAATGCGCCTTGAGAAAAGGCAAACAAGTGCGGCGCATGTGTTGTACAATGCACATGTACAATGTCCATCGTGATCAATGATTTTGATCTTGTGTGATTGAGTACGTACACAAGAAGCTCAAAGACACGTACATGTACGTCTGGTCAAACCACGCTGCTATTAAAATCGGAACTAAATCCGTAATTTCGCACGGAACAGCGCGAACACAGGAACGTAAAACAAATAATGAAAACTAAATGAAATATATTTTAGCGAATCTGCTGGTGAAAAGAAAGTATCGCCGATTTTTAAAGGGAAAATGGGGGTTCCGAAAAAAATCGCCGATTTTAAAAACGATATCGGCGATATCTTGATTTTTCGATTTAAAAAATCATGTAGCCGATTTCGATTTTTGGGCGGCGAATATCACATCATCGCGATTTTATCGCCGTATCGCCCAGCCCTACCGTATAGCCATGGGATACGCCCAATTTTACGATACAACCTGGGAAGCGACATTAAGTGATCCCCACAATGTCGCTTCCCAGGTTGTATCGTAAAATTGGGCAGGACTCGAACCAATGACCTCCTGCCTGCTAGTGCAGATGTCTTAACCACTTTAGGCCTTTTCACACTACGAAAAATCTTGGTGTTGACCTTTTCACACTGCAACATTTCAACACAGCACTGACCAGTGTAGAGAAGTTCGACCCGTGTGGAAAGTTGTAGTGTGAACGCCTCCGGGTTGAGTTCGACTCATGTAACCGCGGATCGGAGTGCGAGTGCTTGCACAGCACCACTAGTACACTGCAGCAACGAACGAACAAATAACTTCGGACCTGCAGCATTGCGCATGCACGCCCACCATACATGTAACACGCGTTCATATCAATAAGCCAGTTCGGTATTCCAACTGCGCATGTGCGCTCAAGATTTGACGATTTTTTTCTCGGGACAAACGTGGCAGATAAATACACATAAGTCTATGGGGGGAGGTGGTAACCAAATATGCATTCTGTGCAATTTTTCGTGCAATCGAAAAGATGATGGAAACTTTTGGACAAAAAAGTTTGGACACACAAGACCCCTGAAAACACTTTGCTGTCCAAACGTTTTTGGAAAAATGTTACTTCAGAACAGGACGATCTCTTTAACCCCTTGGGCGTGGTATTTTACGGGAGACGTCGGGGTGTCGTGGCGGTTCTGGCAGCCAAATTGAACCGCCACAATATGTTTGTGCAGTCAAGCATGACATACACAATAATCCAACAATGGATTGAAACTGCACAAACAGTGGCCAGTGGCGTCATCCATCCGGCCTGGTGACACTGTTTTTTTGCGTCCACAGGCGTCATCCGTACGCAAGGGGTTAAATTTGCTGTTACCCGCTATGCTTTTGCACGCATACGATGAAATGTTTAGCCTGAAAAAAAAAGCTGTCAAGATGCGATGCGCACACGCGCAATTGGAATACTGAACTGGCTTATTGTGCATGCTACTTTCACGAGATTCTTTTTACTCCGATATGTCCGAGAAAATGTGCCCCAAATCAAACAAAAGACCAACATGGAGTGAGGAGGAGGTGAATGCTATGTTGGCTATTTGGGCTGACAGCTCTATCCAAAGCCAGCTCGACGGAATGACCAGAATGCAGTATGGGGGATTTTCCGATTCGACCCGTGTTGAACGACCGGCTGTGTGTGTAGTGTAAAACGATTGCACAATACACGGGTCAAAATATTACACTTGTAGCAAAAATGCTGGCGCTGCGTTGAGTAGTGTGAAAAGACAGCGTAATTGACCCGTGTTGAAATTTTAAGAAGTCTACACGGGTCGGACCCATGTAGATTTCAACACGGGTCGAACGTACATAGTGTGAAAAGGCCTTTAGTACTGTGTTGAACAAGGCTGTTTTAACATTGATGCTTTGTTAAAAGTAACATAAAGGAAATGGTTAACGAATGCGAGAGACTCAGATGTCAAAGCTTCCTGTTTTGTTTGGTTTCGTTTTGTGCTGTGCTGTGCTGTATTGTCTCTTGTCAGAGTTGAAGTCGAGTCCCTGTAAGTCCTTTCGGACTGGAGGGCTTGTGATGGACTTGCAGGGGCTTGTGATGGACTCTACTGCATCCCTGTGTCTTGTCACATTTTGCCATAAATATTACAAACTATGATAAAATTTATACGCTCAGATCTTGGATATACAACCAAAGAGATGACATTTTTGGTATTCTAGGGATAATGTCTGTCTTTGAAAAAACCAATTACACTGAAAAAAAAAATCTTTGTGCACTTTCATCTCTGTTTGAAACTGAGGATTTTTATGGGTAGGGGTTGATCAAGAAAGATTCCTTTTCCCTGAAAAACTGGCCCTAAATTCTGTTCGTGATTGGTAACGCCCTCAAATTATATCAGATGAAATAATTTTCACCCACCATACAAATACATCTAAATTTAGCTGGTCCAAGTGTAACTTTATTTAGACTGCCTGGCAACCAGCTTGTATCGCAGTTAAGCAGTTCATAGACGAGAAAAGCAAGTGGACCAAAAAAAAGAAGATTTATTACGTGTAATATTATATTTATATTAAAAGGTGCAATCATGTTAAAGACCAACTAAAACGGCAATTTTTTTTGTTGACTTTTTGGACTTATCTGATAGTTTATGCCTCCCCAAAACTAATGTAACAAGTTTCATGATTCTAAAAAAATTTTTTTTCAGCCTTTTCCTTCTGAGCCACTTCGACTCGATTCAGAAAAGGCCGAGGTCAACTGCGTGCCGTATCGCGCGAGTGATGACGTATACGTGTAGAAACATATGACATCACTGTATTATACAACAATGTTTTACGTAGAGTCTGTACGTATTTGTTTTGTCTAAGGCTAGTATTAATTGCTGTGCTTTTTGCACATGATTCAGGTGTAACACTACGGTAAACATATTTTAAAGTGTTGACATCTTTGTGAGACACATTTAGAATTGGGGTTGTAGGATTGTTCTTGATGAAAAGCTAGTTATGAGTCATACTTTCCTTTGTTTGCAGTCGGCATATATTAAGACCTGCGCGGTGAGTTGTGTGTGAGCTGATTCTATACTCTAGTCTGGCGACTTTGCTTATGTAGCCCTCATAAGGACCCGAACCTTCTCAGAACTATACACACAATTTCTGTTATAAGGTACCAGACTCAATTGCACGCAGCCAATTTACGGTACCGTACGTGTACAATGCATGTTGAGTCAAGTGAGCGTGGACAGGGAGGGAGACGGCCGGGGCTCCGGCTGCTCGAGCCGGCAACCGCAGGGAACGTCGTCGTGGTCTGGTGCGCGTGAGTCCGGGACAGGATTGGAATGCTCGGTGCCTTTAGAGTTGGAATGGCTCAAGCCTTCAAACTGAATTGTGCCTTTAAACCCAGCTGAGTTTTCATACTAACACTATCATCAAAACAGTCTTTGGCGAAATGTTCTGCACAAATAGGTGCACATATTTTTGACCATTTCGACAGCCGAAAATCAGATATTGTATTGTCTACAAAGCGAACCCACTGTCGCCTTTGAACTCCATTCAGCACTGGGAATCACAGGAAGGTTAGGTCAGGATTTTTGTCGCTGTTCCTCGTGCAACCCCCAACTACACACGATCCGGGCATAATGATTATCTCAGAACCATGCTCATACTGAAATAATAGACGGGGAAACGGAGGAGTTATGTCGACCAAAACTCTTCCAGCAGCATCAACTCCACGTACGTACATGCATAGTGTTTGGCTGTAGCATCAATCGACTCTACACGTGTACGTCACGGGGTCACGTACATACATTTACATACATAATGAGCTTTCGCGAAACAGGATAAATGGTTCAAAATAACAACCTTTTTTTTTTTTAAATAAACAAATTCCTCTCGTCTGCAAACTAATCTTCATCAGTTAAGAGTATTTAAGCTGTCGGAAAAGTCCAAAAGTCTTACATTCATAAATGCCTCAGCGAGTTTCACACTCCCTATTTATCGAGAGCCTGTCACATGGGTGTGTTTAAACGGTTGTTTAAACACGGCTGGAAGTTGTTTTTTTCCGGTGTCACACAAAATGTAGAGTCCTACAAAATCTGGTCCATTTTATTGGTTGAACACTCGAGCTACCAGTCACTCTCCTAATAACGCAAGCGCGATACTACCGATGCGTCTGTATTTAGAGTCCATAATTTCACACTACACCGGCACTGCTGTGTTCTGTACATTGATCTCCATTATATAGACTGGATAGGACACCGCGTCTAAACGAGATCAATGGTTCTGTACCACCTGGCGAGCGCGTCGCACGCGCGTCAATTTCAAAGGAAATGTTTACCACTACTCGCGCGTGGCACGAACCATTAAATAGCTGAAGGGGTGTTTTACAAACCAAGGTAAATTTTTTTTAAACAAAATCAGTGGAAATTTATAATTTTCGGTGGTTTTTGCTTAATTATACAAAAAGGTATTTTATGAATGGGAATAAATATGTGCTGGGCTCAGGTCATTATCAAGTACCCGTTTAAAACCGGCCCAGCACATATTTATTCCCTTACTAATATTTGGTATTTCCCAGTACATTATTTTTCACTTACTTCTTTGAACAAATGTTCACGTTGTTGTTTGTCGGTTTCCTCCTTTATCATTTTTGTGAAGAGCTCTTGAATACTGCAAAAGGCATCCTTAACATTCACGACACGCCCCTCGATTTGAGTGTGCTTTGCTTTTCCTGTGGAAAATTCTACATGCACCTGTTCCAAAAAAAACAATGCATATAGCATGAGAAAATGGAGTTCAGTTCAGGTTGTTTGGCAACAAATTAAAACCGCGAATTGGAATTCTTATTTAAATAAACAAATCCAAATGCTCTAAATATACGCTTTAAGAATTACAAAAATCGTCCATATATGACAATAACAAGAGAAGAAATATGAGGAGAATAAGAACACGAATATGACAAGAGTCTGTCTAGGAATTTAGTCCCCCAAACTCATCTGACCATCGCTCCAAAGTACTTTCACTATGAACCAGGAAAGTCTGAAACAATAGGGTTATGTTTCAGACATTTTGACACTAACAAGAGGTATGAGAGAGACTGGGATTGCGGGCAACACCATGTGAAATAAATCTCTTCTAGGAAGAACTGTGGTTCTGAAAAGAACCGGGGTGAGTGTGTAACTTGACGTTTCAGTCAGTGTGCTCCGTCCGTCCTCAGGAGTGTGAGTGATGTGATGCAGAGTTGCTGCAGCCTTGTATGCCTTCTGGCTGCCTAGTCGGGTGTGACTAACAAGAGGTTAATGCCCCATACACTAAAAAATAACATGCACGGATTCTTGGACTTGCCCATTTCAGGAATATATATTTTCTGACTCTCTAAAATTCCATATTTTCACAACTGGAAAATTCTTTCAGTTTAATTTGTCTGTTAACAGCTAAATATCAAATCTGAAGAAAGGAAAAGGAAAACCGGTTACATACATTGTACTTTTTCTCAATGGCCCTGACTTCAGCTCTGTGTTCATCAGTCATTTTGTCTATCATCCCAAGAGAATCTTGCTTTCGCTGTAAACATATAGAATGAAAAAAAGCATTTACATTTGCAAAAGAAGATCTTTTTCTTTTAATATTTCTTTTGTTAAAAATAAGAGCAAAAAAAAGAGCAGGAGGGGCGAGGACAGTAACAACCAATAAGGCCAGAATGAAAAAGATATCAAACAAACAACTGACTTAGGTAATTTGAATGAATGTTCAAAGATAACTGAGAAAACTGGCAGGAGTGGGATTTGAACCTGTGACCTCTGGAATACCATACCAGTGCTTTACCAACCGAGCTATCTTGTCCTACTAAAAACCTGTAAAACATGAAGGGCCTGAGCTGTGCAATTCTGTTAATCCTTTTCTTAAAAATATATAAAATGTATTATTATTTAAACTCATAATTACTCTGTTCTTTTTTCTCTAACATTAAAACCCTAACCCCCTAGGCCCTTATTGCTAGGAACCATCCTCAATCCTCCAAAAACCTTTGCTTCAATCACCATTCATCCTCAAATTCCAGCTCCAAATGACATCCCACTTACCAAGAGTATACTCGATCTACCCTTAGGCCAAAATAAAAGTCGCCACCGACTTCTTGAGTTTTCTTGTTTGCTCGTAATAGGAATTAAGATTATGATTATTAATGTTAGAGAAAAAAGATCCTACCAAATGGAAGTATTCTAACTTTTGACTTCATATCAATCGATTGAATGAGATGCGACAAAGTTTTTGTCGATTTGATTTGACTCTTCCGCAACAATATATACATCAAAGATATTGAATTGGTTGTATGTACATAGCATTTTCACATGCGCTGTCCTTGTGTTTTTTCTTGCTAGACCTCCCCAGACCCTAAAGTTTAGGGTTTTAACTAGGCTACTCTTCAGCCCGAACGGAGCGTTGACGAGTGCGAGAGATGGAAGTCATCTTCGTGCTCATTCAGGCTTGTTTAGGTCAAACGTTGGACAAACCCCCTGGTTTCATTTTTTGCATGGAAATACGCATAAAGCAAAGAAGGTACAGCAAATACAAACACTTTTTTTCTGAGGCAGAGGCTTAGTAGCTTTTATTGATATTAAAAACCAAAAAAAAAAAAAATAAAATAAAAAAAAAAAATAGGACTATGTCTCTTCGCTGAATAGAACATAGGGCTTTTCCGCATTATTTTTTTATGATCTGCGATTTTTGCTTGCTTGTGTCAATTAGTCTGCCTACCCACCAGGCTTCATGACAATTGGACCTACCAATTTACATGTCTTTCGAGAAATTATGCATTTGATGACGTCATAATGATGGTGCACATATTTTGCATTTTTTGTTACATATGTGGGACCTAACAAACCTATTACAAAAATAATTTCGATATTAGCATGTTCTGTTGATGAATTATGGCTTAAAGAAAATTTTAAGGTTCAAAAACTTTAAAATTACTATTATTTCGTATGATGATGTCATCGTGACGTCACCTCAATTTTCATCAACAACAAATGCTTGCCTACCAACATACTACGTTTGAGCGTAATCGGACGTACCGTTCTCTAGATATGGCCCTTAAAAAAATGCACCTTTAAGATGACGTCACATGACACGTGATGACGTCATCATGATGTCACGTTTCAGCATACATTTTCAGCTTAGGGTCTCTGTTTGTGTTAAGCCTGATTAAGATCTGATGTTTTTAGTGACCAAAGTGGCTCTTACAAAATTCGTGTACAAAGTCTATAGGATTTGGGATATAACTAAAATAATCATAGAAAATCAGCCGATGACTTCATCATGACGTCACCTCGGATTTAACATGCTAGTTGCACTATCTACCTGCACACTAATTGTTATGATGATCGTCCCTACCCTTATATGTGTTTCAAAAAAGCATATTTTTGATGACGTTATGATGACGTCACACATTTTAAACATTTATGTGAAAGAATATAGGAGCTAACTATAAAGCTATTACAAAAAGAATTTTGAATTTAGCATGTTCTGTTGGTGAGATATGGCTTTAAGAAACTTTAAAGTTAAAAAACTTTAATATTACTGTAAAATCGTATCATGACGTCATCATGACGTCACCTCAATTTTCATCTATTACACGAGCTACCATACCAACATACCTGGTTTGAAGGCAATCGGACCTACCGTTCTCTAGATATGGGCCCTTGAAAAATGCACCTTTAAGATGACGTCACATGACACGTGATGACGTCACATGACACGTGATGACGTCATCATGACGTCACGTTTCGGCATACATTTTCAGCTTAGGGTCTCTGTTTGTGTTAAGTTTGATTAAGATCTGATGTTGTTTAGTGACCAAAGTGTCCCGTACAAAATTCGTGTACAAAGTCTATGGGATTTGGGATAGAACTAAAAATTCATAGAAAATCAGCCGATGACGTCATCATGACGTCACCTCGGATTTTACATGCTAGTAGCACTATCTACCTGCCCACTAATTTTTATGACGATCAGACCTACCCTTATATGTGTTTCAAAAAAACACATTTTTGATGACGTCATGATGACATCACACATTTTCCCATTTATGCGAAAGAATATAGGAGCTAACAAATCTATTACAAAAAGAGTTTGGAATTTAGCATGTTCTGTTGGTGAGATATGGCTTTAAGAAACTTTGAAGTTCAAAAACTTAACAATTACTATAAAATCGTATGATTACGTCATCATGACGTCACCTAAATTTTCATCTATAACACGAGCTACACTACCAACATACCAGGTTTGAAGGCAATCGGACCTACCGTTCTCTAGATATGGGCCCTTGAAAAACGCACCTTTACGATGACGTCACGTGACATGTGATGACGCCATCATGACGTCACTCTTCGGCATACAATTTCAGCCTAGGGTCTATGTTTGAGGTAAGTTTTGTTAAGATCTGAGGTTTTTTAAGACCTAAAGTGCCGCGGACAAAATTCGTGTACAAAGTCTATGGGCTTTTGGTCAGAACTAAAAGAAGAAGAAGAAGGAAGAAAAAAAAAATATCAGAACAAAAACAAGGCCTTTTCCGACTAACTCTGTCGGAAAAGCCAAAAAAAACCAAACAAACTTTAGCCATTATTAAAACCTACTTAAAAACCCTTTCACAAAGAGTATAAAGGATGTTACGATCTTTACCGCTTAAATTTGCCAAAAGCTAATGTGGGCATTATTAGCATCTGTGCTTAAAAATCGTCTACTTTACAGGGCGAATGAAAGACATCTTCCTTGACATAATTATCTTGCTTTTCACCCAGTGACAAAGAAACAAACGCTACTCACCCACTCAGTAGCCAAGAGCCATTAAGCTGGCTTTCAAAGCTTAGTGCATTTTAGCCCTTTTTGTGACCTTTAAGTATAAAGTACACATCCACAGGCATAACATATGTTTCCATTATTATTATGAAAAAAGTAATTATTTTATTTGTTTTTGTTTTGTTTTTTAGGGAGTATGGGCTACATGTAGGTTTGTCCCCTCAATCCATTCTTGGTGACAGAGTATTATCAGAATGTCCATTCATTCCAAACATGTAGAAAGCCATTATAACGAACATCATGAATACATAAACTTGGGAGCGAAAGAGGATGCTTATTCTAGCTGAATGTTCGGTATAGCAGTGTTCATTATAGCGAAGATCTACTGTATTTGCTTATTTTTTTGTGGGCTACAATTTTATGTTCCTTTTTTTGTCCTCAATCTTTCTGAAACTATGGCCACTGGCAGTTAACTTTTATGCTATAATGAGCTACGTTTTGGTGTAAGAATACATGTAGTTGATGACGAATGAAAGTAGACCTACTCACTGCCAATACAAAACAATGATTACATACCTCTGATGTGAATTCTTCGTCTTGGAACTGATCAATCTTATCAACAGCTCTCTTAATTGAAGACAAGTCCATGGCATAGATATTCAGAATCATTGATTCTTGAAGCTCTTCTTGGTCTTCTTCATCTGTAGGGACACTACCAGCAACTCCACTCGAGAAGGCAGACAGGGCAGATTTTGCAAAATCTGTTGACCGACAGAGAACAAGCACACATTTTCTCAGCTGTGATCTAAATCACCACTTCACCATGTTCACAGAGTTTCTTGTTGGACTTCTATGTTTTCCTTTGGTTCACACCAGGAGTACATTGAACTATCGGAGGAAGTTATTCCTCCATTGAAAACAGTCTGCACTATTATGATACACACTACCTAGCAGCGTGTCAGAAAGCACATTATGCACAGGCAACATAAAATAGACATTTGAAATTTACTGTACTCATGGTTGCTTATATTTTTATCTCAAGCTTTCTTCCCAGATTAAACCTGTACGCAAAGTAATTAATTTGGTATTCAGAATCAGTTATTACCAGGCTCAGCTGCATGTACACACTTAGTATCCCAGCAATTTCTTTCAATTTAATTTTTGGTTCACCTTTCAAACAACATTTGCAATTTTGCCTCCCTTGACCCAAAGAACTGCCATAAGTCACTGGTTGCTTTCTTGTATATTTCCTCGATCACAACAACTTTGACAAATGTTTAAAGTTGACAAAACAAGGAATGAGCTGCCAATTTCATTTGGCTTCGCTCACAATGCAACTTGGAGGAATCTTTTAATGCAAATCTTTATTTCATGAAATATCACTCTGATTCATTAAGTACAGGTTGTCTGTTTAATTCTTTTTTGGCAATTTAGCTTTCGGACTAAAAGTATTTTGACAACCTGCAAGGACAAATATGACCTGGCCCCACAAAACAGGTGGAAAACCGCAAAAGTTAAAATGTGAGATTGTGGTATTAACCCTAACCATCCTCAAATCCTCAAAAATCCTCATGGTGGTTTTGGAGGATTTTGGGGGTTTGAGGATGAATGGTGATTGAAGCACAGGAGGATTTTGGAGGATTGAGGATGAATGGTGATTGAATGGTGATTGAAGCAAAGGATTTTTGATGATTGAGGATGAATGGTGATTGAAGCACAGGGGGATTTTGGAGCATTGAGGATGGTTCCCAGCAATAAGGGCCGAGGGGGTTAGGGTTAAAGTACATGCAATGAGCTTTAATTTGATGTATTGTGTGTTTGCTGTAGGTCATTGCTGATACAATATAACCTTTTGAAGCTATCAGTCTTGAACTTATTTGTTTGAGAAATGAAGCACAAAGTTTGTGCATTGTGCACACTTTCACCAGAGTTCAAAAATAAATCCTATCGCAAAGATATTTTGAGGATAAATTCAGTTTCAAAACTTATATGATAAAAAAGGGCTTTTCGAATGTACAATTGTTAAAGGTATATAGCTTTGGTTATATAAAAAAATGCTGTGATTAGTTTCAATCTTAAAGCTTCCTTTTTCTTTTTTAAAGATACAAGTACCAACCCTCTTGAAGAAAACTGAATCTAAAAGACCTTAAAAAATGACGTGGCTTATTTCAACAATCGAAATAGCACATACATGTATGAAAGTGCACAAAATCACTGTTAAAACAACGGTTTTTCACAATTTTCTAGTGACTTTGATGACAGATTGAGCTCAAACTTTCACAGATGTATTATTTCATGTATGTTAAATCACAGCAAATATGAACACTGCCTGCAACTGTACTACCAATCTGTATCATATCTTTACAATCTTACAATCAACTTCTCGGTGAAAAACATAAGGGTGAAACATTCCGGGGCATAACAGAACAAAAGTCAGCAAAACAGAACAAAACTCGGCACTTACCCGTGGCTCTGGTGATTAAGCCTCTGTGCTTCTTGTAAGATGTTCCAACTACCTTTTTCAATGCGTCCTGAAACCCAGAGACCATGCTTGCCTGGAAGATGACCAGGCGTATCAGGTGCAGGTGCTGAGGTTTCTTCCTGACTGCAAACTCACCGATAGCTGTCAGCATGGCATTCCCACAGGCATCCACAGTTTGACCAGCTTGACCTGTACAAATGATCAAGAGAGAGAAATATTCAATGTATGTTGGTAAGGGGATAATATATAGGGCTGTCCCAAAGTACCGAATATTTGAATGTGATTTTGCCGGTTAGAATATTTGAAAAAAATATGTACAACTCTGATGCTATTTTAATAGGAAAATTGCGGCACTTAGTGTCAAATGCCACATTTTTGTCAATAGTTAATTTTTTATGAATGGATGTTTATTGTTTGCGTCCTTTAAACCCTTGACAATTATAAAATACTGCAAATATGCAGGCTGGAGTTTGGTTTCTTGTTATCAGAACGTCATATATGTACCAGTAAGGTGCATGCAAAAAAATGTTGATAGGGCAGTACATAATATTGATTGCTTTAAAATACCGGCGTGCTTTGCGTGCAACTTTTTACCGACGTGGCATGCAGTTGCGGCATGCAGTTGCAGCTGACTGCATGAAAAAAACTTGATTGATGAGTAAGCCTATCGAATATTCAAACATTTGGTCAAACCCTGTTTAGAATAACTGAATACTAAATTCGTCAAACAATCCACAAGGGAAACTGACCAGGTAAATTTGAATACATTTTCAAAGTGAACAAAGAAACTGGCAGGAGCGGGATTTGAACCTGCGACCTCCGGGTTACCGTACCGGCGCTCTACCAACTGAGCTATCTTGCCCTATGATGGCGGTCTATCAAAATTGTCAGTATCTTTGTTCGGGTATTAAAGCGCTAGTCAGAAGTCATAAACCCAGAATGCCATATAGCCAGGGATCACACCCAATTTTACGATACAACCTGGGAAGCGACATTGTGGAGATCACTCAATGAGGATACGACTTTTTAACTTATAATTCGTCAAACAATCCATAAGGGAAACTGACAAGGTAAATTTGAATACATTTTCAAAGTGAACAAAGAAACTGGCATGAGCCAGAATACTAAACTATTTGAAAATGAAAAGCCCTAGGGGGTTAAAAGAGTGATGACCTGCTCTTTACCATGTCAGTTGTGGCTGCAGAGGGGTATGGCTGCTGTTAATGGACTCATCAGCCAAAGGAATTGCCACCAATATCTGACAAGTACGTATGGAATCCTGTCGGAGTTCTATAAATTTCCAAATTTGATGAAACTAGTGAAAATAAAAATAACCTCCAAAACATAGAAATTCACAGACTGGCTTCAACAACTTACCTGTGCCTACAGCAGGAAAGGAAACTGACTTCAGTTTTTTTTCTTCAGCAAGCTGCAGTGTCATGGACACAGCTGTTTTGATTTCTTCAGGCGTTCGGGGCGTAACAACATGAAAAATACTGCTGCACTGTAGATTTCCAGCACCCGTGACATAAACTAGTTTCTTTTGGCCTGGTTAACAAAAAAATAAATAAATATGCTTACACATTTTGTTGTATAGATATCTGCACACCCAAGCATTTGTATTGTACCAGAAACACACAAATGAGAAAGCCCACAAGGGTGCTGCGTCCCATAATCCTGAAGACTGCTCTATTTTCATTGGGGAACTACTAAAAAGAAAACTATTATTTTGACTTGTTGAGAAGAATGGTTTTCTTCTGTTTGGTTTAAATTCATAACAATTAATGCCTTCAATTTGTCACTCTAACATTAAGATACAATATGTGATCATTTGTAATTGGGAACTGTACACAGTTATACACCTGTACATGTACCAGCACACTGATCACCATATGGTACTGTATGCACTGCAGGCTTTGTTGTGGGGGAGGGGCACCCCCCCCCCCCAATTCTAAAAAAGGTCCACTTTTTCATTTTTCATTTTGGGGTGCATGTTTTATGAAAAGTGTAAAATTTGGTCCAGAAAATTTGGATATAATAAAAAAATCATACATGTACAGACCTGCACTGTTAACAAAGGGCAAGCACGATGAAGGACTATGTTAACTATAGTTGACCACTGTTAGGCTAATTTTAACAAAACACTGGCAGTCGACCATGTCTATAGGCTACATTCTGGAACCACCCTTCAGGGTATGGTCACAGTGGTTATTGCTCGTAAAGAACTATGAAAAGTGACAGTATAACACTAATAGTTATTGCCGCAATATACATGTTGTGCAGGAGTAATGTACATCACAAATCGACTGCTGGTGAACCAATTTTATTTGATCGAACTTGTGTTAATTGTGACAATCAAAATAATAGCATCCTAACTGTGACATTACTTCATACAACCGCCAAGGCAGTTATATAGTCTAATGGAGTTGCTGAAAAGGCATTTATGCTCGGCAGATATGACAAGCAATAAACAAAATGTGACCTGCAATTGGTACCCCAAAACAGGGGTGACTGCTTGTGACTGGTATAATTTGGCTGTTGTTTGCTTAGCATAACAATCATAATAACAATCAGGCTAGTTGCCTAATTTTATTACGCAAGGTTTTTTGTGCTTAAGCATATTTTGTGCTTAAGCAGCTCTATGAAATTGGCCCAAGGCTGGTAACAAGCAGCAAGGTTTGAAAATAGAAATTTTGGTATTTCTAAAAGTACAAATTATAAGCTTGTTTTGAGAAAATAAAGCTCAAAATCTGTAAATTGCCAATGTGAATTTATGCTCCAGGTGCAAAAATAACATCAACCAAAAAACAATATTTTGAGATCAACTTCAGTTATAAAATGGTAGAATATGACAAACAAGGGTTTTTGGATGTTAAAATATGAAATTCCCCCAAATCAGCTTCCTGTAACCATGGAGGAAGAATGCTGTAACTCATGTCATATGTGACTTTCTGCTCATTTTATTGAGACACGTCACAAATATGGAATGTTTTTTCTGTACAAGAGGGGAAAAAAGACGATACACATACACTGTAGGAGTGGTTTGGCAATTCCACTATTTATATGGACGTTACATTTGTACCAATTTTCTGTGTGTTTAACCCTAACCCTGCCAGATGCAGCACAGTGCATCTGTGCCGACAGCTCCACTTTGCTGCACTTTGCTGCACTCCGCACACAAGTCAATTTGACAAACTACATGTATGCAATCTGATGTGTCTGGCAGGATTCTAGCGAAAATGCCCTGGAGCGCTTTAGGTTTAAGAAGTATTCTAACATACCAGGAAGCTTAATCTTATTTGTGGTACATTCAAGTGTTTAACATGACACTAAATCTCTAGAAAAGATCCAGTTAACAAGATATGAGCTTTAGAAGTGATCGTCAGACGTTACACGAATGGACACTTTTTTTTCACATTATTCATGAAAAACTTGCAGAAGTTGCAACCTGTAATTCATGTTTAATATTATAAACATGGTAACACTCTCTAAATTTGAATACAAATTAGAAGAAAAAAACTTGCTATATTATAGAAACACTTCCAAATGAGAGTCATGGACGTCGCACATTTGAATTTTTAACATTTACTTGCTTAAGGAGTTGATAAACTGAAGTCATGGGCTCGCTGCAGCTCCTATCAGTTTTTATAAATGTCTGTTCATCAACTACATTTTCCCATTTATTGCAATAAAATTAATTTTCATTTTTAGTCACAGGGAGATAATGACATGGAATGACCCATGTAAGAATAAACTAGCACCTGGCTGTGACCCGAGTAGTTTTTTAACCACATACTTATTTAAATGTAGTGTACATGATTGGTCATTGCTGCAATTTTCAGATATGGGCGGATTTAAGTTAGGGTCAGTATTTTATAGGAAATATCGTTTTACTGACTTGTTCAAAGTTTTGCATTTTTTTGATGTAAACAAAAACGGGAGAAAAACTGCATTCATTTTCAACCGTCGGGCACCAGTTAACTGGATTTGTTATAGCACCCTCTGGTAAAATAAGCCCAATTTTTGTAAATGGAATCGTTTTCAATTGGTCACATAACTACGTGAGCTGACTGGTTACAACCAGTCGTTTCGGTACACTATGTGACACACTTGTACTATAATTGCAACCTTGCACCTGTTTTTGGATTGTTAACCCATTTTAGACGCAACGCGGACTAACTACATTCGGTCAATAGACGGCAGTATTAAACAAATCTGATATAAATTTTTAACTTTTCTTGAAAACGAAAACACACAAGGTGCCATCATTTCACAGGACTAGCTAGTGCAGTGCCTGTTCAAAACAGACAAATTGCTTGGCTTTCGTTAATAACAAAAGCCACGGGTGTATGTTTCCATGCCACACGTGTATCACAGCTTTGGAAGTGAGTTTCTTGTGAAGAGCTGGTTTTGTAACATGAGTCTAATTTGCATATTAGATCACGCCCCATTGCATGCGTGGCAGTCTATACCCGTGGCGGTACAGTGCAGTGCCCATTCAAATTGTGCAGCAGTGCTTGGCGGTCTGAACTGCCACATTTGCGGGTCTAGGCCTCCAGTATTGCTGCTTTTTTTGCAGCTTTTTTGAGAACCTCTCATCCAAACTTTAAACTCGACACTGCACACCAAGTCGTACTTCCCCAATACGTCCGAGGACAATGCTTTGTGTTTCCTATTGTTCCTTTAATATAACCAAGCCCCATAGACTAAGCACGTATCCTTACGTTCGAGGACCGATTTCAACAAAAGACTCTACGTTCGAGGACTGAAAGGTTTCTTTGCATTTCCTTTCTTCTCTTGTCCTCGGAGATATATACAGTGCACATACATTCTTCGGTCCTGAGCAATACACCTGCCGATTTTCAACTTCATACAGTGCCTGGTTCTGGAGATAATCGAATTACAGACAGACACACATACACAGTTAGTCGTACTTTCCCAATACTTCAGAGGACGATGTTTGTGTTTCAGAATGTTCCTTTAATATAACCCAACCCCATAGACTAAGCACGTATTTCTACTTGCGAGGACCGATTTCAACAAAAGACTCGACTTGCAAGGACTGAAAGGTTTCTTTTTGCTTTCTCCTCTTATCCTCGGAAATATATACAGAACCTGTACATGTGCACACACGCAAGTGCATAAATACCGGCAATCCTCCTATTGTCCCTCTTTTGTTTGTACTTTAACTTTTATCGGAAGGCCTCCCATATGTTTTGTACACGATTTTCAATCGTGGACGTTCGGTCAATTGTGGACCCTTTGTCTATGCCCTAATCCTTTAGTACCTAGTCCACGATTGCCAGTATTTTTTACACACACAAACGGGTGCAATCGTGGACCTCCCATTGTTCCTCTTTTGTTTGTACTTTAACTTTTATCGGAAGGCCTCCCATATGTTTTGTACACGATTTTTAATCGTGGACGTTAGGTCAAACGTGGACCCCTTTGTCTACGCCCGAATTCTTTTGTCCTAGGTCCACAGACACAGATTCCTGGAATTATAGTAAGATGATTGAGATTGCTATTCAATAACTTACAGTCTACTAAGGTATTTCATAATAATTCAGTAAAAACAAATTTGGAGGATTACCAATCATATACACTACATTTAATAACCACATAATTACTTAACAATTGTGTCATTGGCTTCTGTTTACATTGCAATGTTTACATGTACATTGTTGGGAAAATACAATGTGTAGGCCTATGTGGAAAAAAAAATTAATTTACAGAGAAACAAATTTGATTCACCTTACCTTTACTATTAAGATCGCTGCACTCTTTTAGGATGCTTTGTCCTCCTTGTGTCACAATTGCAAGAGAAACTGGACCTAAAAAGCAAGATTAAAATGCAAAAACTTATGCAGATGGAACTAGCAAATCTGTTTATACATGTAGATCAGTTTTTGTATTTTTTTTCCCAGTATTTTTTATCACACATGCCTGGCCAACTTAGCAGTTTATATTTCTAATTTTTTTCATTTATCAGCAGGTTTTTTGATTTAGAAACAAAAAGCTGAAACAATCTTTCCCGGAGCATTTAATTTTGTTTCTAACTCTAATTGGCAGTTCTTGTTTTATTAACGGTGTTTTGTTCTTGGTATACATAGCACACACAGAAGTTGGTCTTTTTATCTCAGTACTCAGTACAGGTACATGTAGGTCATTAACACTTTCATTTCTTTTTTGTTCTCACTGGAATAGCATCAATTATTGCCAGAATGCATTACATAAAACAAATGGGGTATCAGGCCGGTGTTGCACTGCTGTGACCTGGGTTCGAATCCAGCTTCTCAGTCCCTACCTTATTCCATGGGTTTTCATTAGAAGTATACTCTGGGGTTTTCCTCTCACTTCTAAAACTGTAATTACCTTGCTCATTCTTAAGAAAAGTAAAAAGACTTTAGCGAATTAGCAGAATGCCAAAATAGATATTAATTTAACTGCAAATACCATTACGAGTTGACATGTAGATATTTACCACTTTTTTTTTCATGCTCCTGCAGGTAATTTCTACTTCCAATGACATAACAACCAAAAGGGGTATTTTGGCTGGTAGGGGAATGCACATGATTTTTATTTTGTCCTTGGTCATGCAAACCTTCAAATATCATGTGAGTCATTTCTCTCGATCAGGTCACTTATGCTCTCACCGTTTAGCTTCAAACCGGGCCCTACACTGTTAACAATGGCATTGGTCGTTTCTTGTACAAGATTCCCTGGTCCAACTTGGACACACACCGAACCAATCTTCGTCATCAGCATCCCTGTGCTGCGGTCCAGTTGTAACTCCGAGTACGATCTTGAGTCAGTGACACCTAGATTGAGAACCAGACATACATGCATATTTTTCTACTTTATGGATAGGCAGAACACAATAACTACAGTATATGTGGCCCATTTTAAACATTTATCAAACACAAAGGCCAAAATTTATATTGTGACAGGGCACAAACTGTACGTGTAACATTGAATGTGTGTACTGAGTTACCCACACTCTGCATAATGGAGAATCCTGATGGCAACTGATCTTATGATTGGTCAAAAGGACTTTTACATTACGTGCTTTGGGCTAAACCCATACAGGAACTCATGTACGGCAAACAATTCGTAAAATCTGTATTTCCGTTTTGTGTACAAAATTCAATGATTAAACCAGAGCAATATTGTGTTTATGGACAAACACAGGGCTGTTTCGGTTTTTGTTCGTGGACTTGCACTTCTGTAGATAATAATAATAAATAATAATAATAATATATAGAGCGCAAATTCCATAATTATGTTCAAATGCGCTCACCAATTAAATAAATAAAACAATTAAAATACAATTAAAATACAATTAAATTAAATTAAATTAAATACATATAATTGGATTCGAAAAATGCACATTTAATATGACGTCAAGTGGCACGTGATGACTTCATCATGACGTCATGTCAATTTTCATCTATAACACCTTGCCTAGATACCACGTTTTAACTTAATTGGAATTGTACTTTTTTGTAGATATATGGATTCGAAAAATACACCTGCACCTTTAAGATGAGGGGTCACGTGACACCTGATGTCGTGTCAATTTGCATCTATACACCTGCTGGCCTACCTAGATATTACGTTTCAACTTGATCGGACTTGTACTTTTGTAGATATATGGCTTCAAAAACTGCCCCTTTAAGATGACGTCACGTGACATGTGATGACGTCATCATAATGTCATGCCAATTTTCACCTATAAACCTACTGGGCTACCTACATGTAGATATTACTTTTCAACTTTTCAAGATAGCTCAGTTGGTAGAGCGCCGGAACGGTAACCCGGAGGTCGCAGGTTTGAATCCCGCTCCTGCCAGTTTCTTTGTTCACTTTGAAAGTGAACTTTTCAACTTAATCGGACTTGTATTTCTGTAGATAGATGGTTTCCAAAAAATGCCCCTTTAAGATGACGTCACGTGACATGTGACGACGTCATCATGACGTAAAAGTTTGGCACACATTCTGAGCAGTTGGTGTAAGTGTCTGCCAAGTTTGAAAGTAGCCAAAGTGGCCTGTAAGAAAAAAAAATGTGTACAAATGCTATGGGTAATAGTCTAACGACTTGAAAAACGACCAGAAATCAACTCTTTTTATACACAGCATGCCACATGAAAGCCATGGCTTTCTGCAGCCATGGCTTTCTGCCTTTCCCAGAATTCCTTTGTGTTAAATTGATTTTGGTCAAAATACTCAAATGGCTGTTATTTCTTACTCGAGTGAGCCACGATCATGAAATTTTAGAATTAGGTAGAGAAAAATTCAATGTATACATTTTTAAAAATTAGACCGAGCCTTGTATGCGTTTAATATGCGTTTAAAAAAACCCCACATTTTTTATGACGTCACACAATTTTCGCCTTTTATGGCATATCTTTGCGACTTCAAAAATCTATAACAAAAAGAATTTTGAAAGAATCTTGTTTTGTTCACTAGATATATTGAAAAGAATGTTACGATTCTAAAATTTCAAAAATTCAGAAAAAATCATTTGATGTCATCATGACGTAAAAATGCGGCACACATTCTGAGTAGTTGGTCTAAATGTCTGACAAGTTTAAAGGCAATCGGCAGCATAAAAGTAGCTAAAGTGCCGGTACAAAAGAAAACGTGTACATTGTACAAATGCTATGAGCAATAGTCTGAAAATAAAAAAAAAATAAAAAAAATCTTAACGAAAACAAAGGCCGTTTCGGAAAACTTCCGAAATGGCAAAAAAGAAGAAGATTGTTTCATTACCAGACAAAAATGTTGCACTAAATATTGCATTTGTTTTAAAATTTACTGTACAAAACAAGTCATTCAGTCAAGAGATACATGTACTAATTGTTCCCTGATGGTGGTAGATCAAGTATTATTTTCTCCCCCCCATCACCTAAAACTAAATCTTGAGATAAAAGAAAGCTAACATCCTGGTACAGGCGTGGGTGAAATCCCAAGTATAAAGATTATACTTGGCATAGAATTTTCATTTAGTCTTATGGGCAGTTTTTGTGACTTGAGACTTGACTTGGAAAAAAATGACTTGAGACTTGAATTGCGTATTGAATCGTCAAGACGGAATGCCAGGTTGATTTTGTACAGTGCATGTGTGCCAGCCTATGAATAGTCATTTGTCATTTGAATTTTAATTTACTATGAATAACAATTTACTTGAGACTTGGTACTTGACTTGGAAAAAATTGACTTGGGACTTGACTTGGAAAGTCTGATTTGCGACTTGACTTGACAACATTTTGACCTGGTTACAACACTGACTTATGGGGAAGTAACAAGTACGAGAGAGGGGGAGACAGCAAAACAAAGCGACCCACTAGATGTGAGTATTAAAAAGAGCTTAATACCGGATGACTTTGAGCCAGGTTTTTTCAGCCTCCGTCCAGAGGGGATGATTCCTGTGGCTCCTCCTACTGCCGAGGCTCTTCCAGTGGTTTGCCGTTGGATTTCATCCTCAAAACCCTTCAGAATAAAAATCATACAATAAAAATCATGCAATGCATGTGTGCAAGGTTTAACATACAGATGGATAGCTTTTACGTCACATATAAAAATCTTTGCAACAAAAAGACATAAATATGTAATTGGTTCTGAAACAATCATGAATACAAAAACAAAATATTGTTTTCTTTGTTTTTTTTAATCAATTTTTTTCCCCCGATTTTTCTTTCTTTTTTTCCTGATTTTTTTTCTTTCTTTTTATAATGAAAAGTCAAGTTCGATTTTCAATATTTTCCCTTGACCCGCCCACCCACATTTTAGAGAAAAAAATATGAAAATGTTTAATGCCCCATAAATGGGAGAAGAAATCACCGGGAAACCCACCCACAAATACCCCTTTCTTGTTGTAATGCCATCGACAGTAAAAAGACATTGCTTGTATAAAAATCACAGTGTACATGCGTCGGACATCTCAATAAATAACAAAAACAAAAAGTAAATCTTACTTTCTTTTCTTTTAATTTTTTTATTTTTAAGTTTAATTTCTTCTTTATTTATTCGTCACTATTTAAGAACCATTTATAGCTGTTTTCCTATGTTAACTTCTTCAAACATTAGGTTAACACCGATGCCAATTTCCAAAAATCTGAATGTGTATGAGTGAAGTGTAACAGTAAAGAAATGTCAAGTCCCCCATTTCACAATAAAGTGCAAGCTTTTGTTACATTTGTGAAAAGGCAAATGATCCTCTCATTATCAGAGCAAACAATACCTGAATCGTGTTCAGATCCTTGTCATAGACGACAAACCGGACATCTTTTAGGATACTGTTGGGATGTTGGCTGCTGAATTCCAAGACCGACTCACACATCACACGTGCAGTGACGTCTGCTGGGTAGTTGAGGTTACCTGTGCCCAGGGCTGGGATTGCTATTGATCGCATTTGACTGGTCTCGGCCTGCTCCATCAAACTTTGGACAAGTTTCTTCAGAAACTGAAACACAGCAAAGTTTCTTTCCTTTTATATTTTTGTTGTCAAATATTTCTTCAACGTATATACAGGTGCAAACCTGGCTTTTTATCAAAATACCAATCCTATCTATCCGTTTTGAGATTTGCAACACTGCAGTTGCAGAGGGGTGACTACTGTAAAATTTCCAGAGGTTCATCCAATGTCAGTATCTTTGTTCTGGTGGGTGCTAGTCAGTATTAAATCTGGACACTTTTGGCCTTTTTAAAAAATTCAGTTTTAACCTCTACTGCGAAAAAGAGATATACATATAATAAATTATTTGGACTTTGAAAAATCATCCCCGGAATCGTTTATCCATGTGCCTGTACACAAAACAGGGTCGGGAGAATGATTGACAGCCACATTGTACAAATTGATACAATGATCTCTTGTTTGTTATAAAGTATCAATTTGGGTTCAGCTGTAGGCCACCAGACTTTGATGACATGCTACTAAAGGAGCATTCTTTGATGGACAGGGATGATAATATCTCAGGAAGTAAATGAGCCGGTTCCCGGCAAATAAATACGCCATTGGTTGCGCTTCCTTCCATGCGCAAGCTGGAGTCATTGCCAATTGAAATTCCCAGCTGGCTGAGGCACAGGTGCATTCGCATTATACAAACACACGTGACTGCAGTTATCACACAAATACTTGGACAGACGGCAGCCTTTTTGAAATGTTGACTGAACGTTTAAATGTTTAAACGCTACAGGAAAGTTTTGCTAAATTAAACGTAAATTCCCATCCTTACTCGGGTGCTGTGCATTGAGAGTACTGTTCACATGGTTCACTTCTGAGCTTCATTTTCTCACAAGGGACTATGACTCTGAAAACTTAGAAAGGCTACAGCTTGTCCCAGAAATGAGCTACAACAACACACAACAAATAACCTACACATTCAGTAAATACTGTGATCTCAATTTTCAAATTTTGCAACCAACACACCACCCGTTTCTTAGTGCCAAGTCACATGTCTAACCTTCTCTGATTCAGTCGGCTGATAGCCTGCACAGACACAGTGGTAGACTTTTCTGCACCCCAGAGCAGCTGGTCCAGTTTCCACGAAGGTGCCTGCCGAGATTTTACCACGGGCAGCACTAACTGTACTGCACTCCTGCTGGAGAGCCTGTCCTGCAGCTGCTAATAGTGCCTGTGACACTTTACCAGCACTGAGATTCAGGTCTGACCCCACACTGTTCACCAGAACATCCACCTGGCATTTCACAGAAAAAATAAAATATTGCAGCAAAGTAATTATAAAACTAATTAACTTGTGCATGCAATCATTAAAATCATTAACACTTTCATCTGAAGCTGTAGCAACGGAAGCTTATGCAATAACTTTAATTTCAGTTAGTCTTTATTTGCTACCTTCAATATTTATCTGTATCTAGCCGAGTTACCAAACTTTAATTTCAAAAGTTATTTGCACTTTCATCCAATGGACATGCAAAAATCATTTTTCCAACAAAAATCGTAATTGTTGTGCTTAAAATTGTGAGTAAATGGCAAACATAGGTTCAAACTGCAGCAGAGGGCATCCTTGTCCAAAAACCTGGCTTGGAGAGGCAATCTGGCAGTTTTTCAATCTTTGCTGGGTTTGGACAGGCAAATTTAGAATGATCCCAGATGAAACCCTAGACACATTTACAACAAATAATTGGCTGCTTGGCAGGAGAATATGCCGACATCCTCTCATCAGGTATATGAGAAAATGTAGTTCTGAACTCTAGAATATGTGCACTCATTCAAATCCGAGGTCATAAGTGCCATGTCATCACTTTCTTATGATCATTCGTAGAGGAAAAAATTCTCTTTAAGAACAGATAAATTTGAAGATTTGCCACATTCAATTTGAAGAGTTCAAAACAAGTGTTTGCAGAGACGATTTTCTGCCCATGTGAAGATGCTTATCAGCGGCATGCTCATGTGTGTACATGCATGTGTGACTTCACCACTTTTTGTGCGTCAAACTGAACAATTGAGTATTGCGCACTAGCCAAGAACTGATGATTCCAACATAGTGTGTTCAAACAACTCCCCACATCATTTTTCTTACATGTAACCTCATCAATCCTCCAAATATTCTTCAATTCCAAAATCCTCCAATGTTTGTTACTGGGGACCGTGTCCGATAATCCTGCAAAATCCTCCAGTGGGTTGGACAAACACCCCAGTAACCTCAATCCTCAAAAATCATCAAGCACCAGATTGGGCCTGATGACCTGGATCCTCCATTTTCCTCCAGAGGGAAAATCCTCTAATGCCCACAATCCTACAAAATCCAATCTGATGCTTCAATTTCAAAAGGCCCTCATCCTCCAAATCCCTCCATTTGGCAAATAGGATTTTGGAGGATTTTGGAACGTTGGAGTTAAGCAAAGGTTTAAATACACTCACAAGACAAGCTTTTGACCAATTGAAAGAGTAAAACTTATCAAGTACTTACGAATGAACATAATTGCCATTTCCATGTACATGGAACGTAAAATCCACATTAGTTTTGAAGGAAAGAAATAAGCAGTGAAGGTAAATGTTACCGTTTCATTAGTGATGCTTCCTTTCTTCAGGGTTATCCTGATGCCTTCATTTGTAGTCAAGATATTTGGTCCCGATGATGTAAACCTTGGTGATGTAAACCTTGGCGAGGTAAACGCTGGTGTTACTACAGTTGGTACATCATCAACAGGCAGTGAAAAATCACTTGCACCTGTGCACGTTAGGACATACAAGCTTTAATGTAGACATATCGAAACACATGTACACTGTATCAAGTTTACATGTAAACAAATGTTTGTCTTGTAATTTTTCCTGCAGAATTTGCCTCCCCTGATCAAGTTGCACATTGGAAACATTTGTGCAGAAGGGAGCACCAGTTGGACCCTTTTTGTTCATTTTGGAAATGTAGGGAAAGCACTGTGTTCATAGCATATTCCCCACTGGAATGGGCCTTTCCTGAGTAAGCATGCAGTAGGTGCATAGATATACCCATACTGGATCATCTGGCATTCCCAGGCTGGTGTATGCATGTTTACTCGGGAACAGCTTGTTCCTGTTGGGCACTAAGGATCACAGCCAGTGGCGTATCCAGAAATTGATAAACAGGGGGCGAAATGTACCCAAGCTGGCGAAGGCAGCCCCGCATGCCAAAGGCACACCAGCGCAAGTTTTTTCTTTTTTAAATAAGTTTTATTGAATTATTTTCTGGGCCTGCAAACGGGGGGGGGGGGGGGGGGGGGGATGAGGCGTACACCAGCTCCGCCCTATGCTGGATATGCCACTGACAGCACGTCACGCTTCCAAACAGGAACACCCACTGTTCCCAAAAGAAGAGTTCCTATAAAGGAATGGGAATGTTCAACTTTTGAGAGGAACCGTATTTCTCAGTGGGAACAGTGGGTATTCTTAATTAGAAGAGGTGGTGCTCCTGATGAAATGTTCTTAGCATTCCAACTTTTACGTGCTCTCCAAGTGCATGTTTGTTGACTAACTCACCTCCAATGTCAACATCAGTACCAGCTACATCCTCCTGCAAATGACCGAACTGATCCATCACTGCCCGTTTAAATACTTTACAAGTTGGCTCGTCGTGGTTGGTAAAATGGACCTCAGTCAAACTTGGGTTGGATGCGGTTTGATTGAACTCGGCAACTGCATTCAGAATCTGCTGTGCAGCAAGCTTAACTGGGAAGCCGTACACACCCGTGCTGATGGCAGGTATGGCAATAGAATGCAATTTCAGTTTATTTGCAAGCTTTAGACAAGCAATAACGCCATTAAACAGGAGATGTTCTTCATGGGTAGGTTCATCATTAGCCATTGTTGCCTTTTTCCAATGTGGCCATTGAGGTCCTGCCACGTGGATGACTTTCTTGCAGGGCAGACTGCCACTTGAAGTGTGAACAGGCTCACCTACGTACAACTTGCCGCCATGGGCGTTCAATATCCGATTGCACTCAGTCTGGATGACTTGCCCACCTTGATGAAAAAAAGGAGACTTTTAATATATTTGCCAAATAGCTTAAGCACTAAAACCTCTGTTATCATCTTCAAGAAATATTATAGAGAGTAATCATCCAGTCATCAGTCTGAAATAATGGTGCCATTTTACTTTAAACTCAAATGTATATTTTGAAGAAGTAACAGTGTTGTTACATGTAGTCAAGCCAAGTGCCAAGTTTGAGACAATAAGTGCAAACAATTATAAAAATTAGGGATGTGGTTGAGTCCATCACAAGTCCCTGCAAGTCCATCACAAGCACTCGAGTCAAAATTCCTATCACAAGCTATTCAAATGAGCTTTGAAAAAGGCATTCCTTTGTCATTGTTCATCCAGTTACTTGTGACCGGCTTTATGAAAGGACTTCTGACTGGACTTGCGAAAGGACTTCTGACTGGACTTGCGAAAGGACTTGTGAAAGGACTTGCAGGGACTCGACTACAGCTCTGATAAAATTTAAATTCACCTGATTTCAACAATATGCTTTGGTCCAGGCTCCAGACCAAACTTAACAATCAATTACTTTGGAATTTCACATCTTCTTGGACCTTAAGCCTCATGTCAAGTATAGAAGAGAGTCCGTTATGATTTTTTGGAGTCAAGTTTACTTTTTACCGTCTTTCCTATATCAATTTAAAGTGCAACAAATGTTCTTTTCTCATACCTGCTTGTACAATAGCAGCTGCCAATCCCCCGACATGTTTGAGGTCCACATTTGCAGCATTCACTATGCAATCTACCTTCTGCTTTGTTAGGTCTCCTTTACAAACTTTCAATGTGAAGCCATTTGTTAAGGCAATGCTGCACAGCACATCTGTTTTTGCGGACCGTCTTATTTCCGCACTTTCCTCATCATCTTCCTCCTCCTCTTCACTGTCCTCTTGCCCAGTCTCAGAGATTACACACTCAAACTCCTTCTCAATGGACTCTAAAAACTTTCTCCCTTTGTTCTCACGGAAGAGTTGGGCCATGCCGGTCTTTGAGACTGGATAAGGCTGCTCCTTGATTCTATCTACCAGTGAAGTGATGACCTGACTGGCAGCTTCCAAACCCTCTTCATTTCCCTGAATGACAAATCCCTTTTTCCGGCCGCTTAGTTGTGGTCTGATATTCACGTGGTTTTTTGCATTCTGTGCTTCTGCATTGATTAATTCATGACCGTGAAATGAGTTGAGAAGACGAATCTTTTTCTTGTTGGCTGGAATACACTTCTTCCGGATGACATTATCCTTCAAGAATGCAATGATCCTTTGCTTTGTTTCATCCAAATTGGTCTTGAATCCAGCAAGTTCAATACAGCCACCTACAGATCAAGCATATCAATTATAAGAAAATATCATGACACTTTTTTTTTAACTTGGTTAATCAAACAAGAAAATTTGATGAAATAGCTATAAAAAGCCTATCCAAAATAATGCACAAAAATGTACCTACTCATTGATTGATTTTCCTCAATTTTTCCCCACAAAATAACCAACATTAGATTATGTCTACTGCAAGCTACAATGTATTTCACTGTTTCAACACTTTTATAGATGAAACCTACTGTGGTTAATCATCGTAAGACTTTGGAGCACTTTGAGGCCACTCAAGTTTTCACCTTGCTTCTGCTAGAGCATCAATTTCAAAGCAGAAACAGATCTTTTTTGGTTTTTTGGAAACAAAATCTATTGCAAGTTTTTAAATGTTGTACAACTGGGTAATGTGTTTACATTTTAAAGCAACCTTTCCAGTTAAAAAAATCCATGTTTACCCGACTGTAAAGAATTATCATACATAAAGTGCTTGAAATTGAATTTATGCCTTACAGAAACACCCAGCAATTTCAGACAATAATATATGGATGTTTAGATGATTCCCCTTAAAATTTACCTGCTTCTTTCGTACTGATTTTCGCCATTACAAACTTCTGCTTGTTGATTCCTTCAAGGAGCCTTACCCCATTTTGGCCTTGTAGCACAGCCAGGGCAGCTTGCCCTTTAATAGTGATGGCCGTCTCTTCAATTTCCTGACTAATGTACGTCTTCGCTTGGAGTGTATCCTTCTTGGTTGCACCACATACTGTGACCTTGCCATCATCAGAGACACTGCATGCTGCACGGATCCCCTGTGACCCTAAGATCTCATGGATTTTGTCAGAAAGACATTGAATGAACTGCATCTTGTTGATTGAAGTCTTCAGTTCTTCATGCTCTAGGTTGTCAATTTGCCTTCGCAATATCAGCTCTGCGTCCCGGACATCCTTCCGAGTTCCTTCAAGAATGAGTCCCTTTGTATCTCCTACAGCAGCCACACTAATCTTCAGGTTAGGGAAAGAGCCTTCAATGTTATCCTTGATGCCACATATGGTAAAGAGCTGTAACATCATAGGTTTCAAGGGAACCTTTTCTTGTGTTTGTTGAGCTTCATACTCTGCCTTTGCTTTCAACTCCTTGATGAAAGTGTTGATATCAAATGTTCCTTTATCGACATCTTGCTGCTCGCCCACCAGATGGACTACATGCCTACGAGCATCAGGCTCAATGGAGTAGCTCTTGGTGTCTAGCTGCTCTATTTTAGCAGTGGCATCTTTCCATAATGGTGGTGGGATGGCAATTCTGGATGTTTTGCACCTTCCTAGGAAGTCAGTAAGAGCTGTAGTCACAGTCTGAGGCCATTTGAGCCAGGATGATTGACGCTGGCCATCTTCCACGAGGGGTTCTAGTCTGGCTGATGTCTTGTCGCCACCATCTGGCCATTGTACAGTGGCTTTCACCTTGCTCAGCTCTTTCATCAGCTTCCTCATTGTTTGTGTCCCCTTCCCAAAGATGAATTCCATGACAGCTGTATCCACAGGCTGTGAGATTGGCTTAGGGATATGGGGGGTTGGGACATCTAAAGGGCTCAGTCTTCCAAGGCTGTCACGATACTCTTCAACTGACAGTTCAGTGTTGCTGACCTTGTGGGGTGTTTTTCTTGAAATGACTTTACCGACAACTACACATTGAAAACAATCAAAGCAAATTCAATAAAGTAAAATTCAACTCAAAATTAATGGGAGACCATGACGATTTGAGGGATTCAACGGCTACTTTTATATATCCATACCACATCTGTCTAATCAGTAACCTGAGAAGATATATCTTGTGGACGACTTTGAACACAAGATGATAAAAGAACAAATACACCTGATGATGCATAACACAAGAACGCATGCATAAGATGAAAAACATTTATTCATTTATCATCTTGAGCAGACTGCCAATCACTTGGCCAAGTTTCTTCAAGAGAAGATGCAAATGGGAATGGACAAAATAGAAATACTGTACACTTCTGACTTGTCTTGAAATAAGCACTACTTGGAAGACAGCAAGGACAATTTTTTTTTACATCTGTTAACTCTTCCGCTACGGCGCGCCGCTCACAGTGGCTCGAAAAAAGGCTATTCCTGCCGGCAAGCCGCTCAGAGCGGCTCATTGTAAACATTCTGTAAAACAATTACGTCACAGCCCCCATTATAATACCGTAGTGAAAGAGTTAAAGCTGTCAAAACAGCTATATGTATTTTTTTATAGTTGATTTTTTTGCAGATAGACTGGATTTTCCAGTCAGCATGGCAATAACAACAAATTACATCAATATAACTGAAGCTTGACTACTGCTTAAACAAATTTGAAAACAAACCATCACTGACCAGGAGTAGACCAGTGCACTGTATATACATGGTCAACTGAAAGTAACCGCAACAGAGGTATATGTACAACATTGAAAATTCATATTGAGCTTGGTATGACACCTCTCTTTTGGTAACAAAAGCTATTTCATGATTCCAGACAGTGGTAGGTGTTTATTATTTTTGTTTGAGAATTGGGTCATTAATTTTAGAAAACACATCAAAGTGTCACTTGCAACTGCATTGACAACAGTTGACTATAATTAGTTGACTTTGCATACCTGTCCAGTCTTCAAAGAACACAATTGCTTGGCCATCCATTGGTCCCTGCTGTACATCCCTTACACCGCCACCACCACTTTTCTTTTCGTTATCAAAATACAGCTCGATCAGCTCCAAATGTGCTTCCAATGACAACCCTTAAATATAAACATGTTTGCAAAGTTAAGCACTGCCCCACAAAAAAATCACCACTGCTTTAACAAGGCTTGCAAGTGTAACTTATAATTCTAAAATTGCATTCCAAAAACAGCCATCAACAATTTACAAATTAGAAATACTTATAGATAGTAAAAAAAAATCAGTGTTGTAGTCGAGGCCAGGCACGAGGCCAGGCACGAGGCCAGGCACGAGGCCAGGCACGAGGCCAGGCACGAGGCCAGGCACGAGGCCAGGCACGAGGCCAGGCACGAGGCCAGGCACGAGGCCAGGCACGAGGCCAGGCACGAGGCCAGGCACGAGGCCAGGCACGAGGCCAGGCACGAGGCCAGGCACGAGGCCAGGCACGAGGCCAGGCACGAGGCCAGGCCTTGAATTTGGTAATTTTTAGGGCAAGGCCACTTTGGCCTTGAATAAAGCAAAATTATGGAGGGCACCAAGGCCAGTAAGTAGGGCACCAAGGCCAAATTATATCTACAGAAAGGGCATGGAGGGCGTGGCATTGTTGATTTTTCCGCTCAAAACGTATTTAACTAAAGAGTAAGAGTAAGACTATGAGGCCAAAAACATACTGCTTCCGATCACATGGGTATTCAATTATATATGTGAATTTCAGCCTAAACTATTTCCGTTTATGCTACGAAAGCTATAACAAAAAATTGCCCAAAAAATGATCAAAACTTGCCTTAATTAATGTAAAAAATATTTACGGTCGATAATTCTTAAAAATCATGGAGAATTTAGGTCGTACACATCACTATGCACAACACTGTCCGTTTATCGTACGGTGGTAAGCGTGCGTGATGCACTTTGTGTGGCGGGCGATGAACCTCGTGTTGCGGTAGGAAATGTCGGGGAAACACGCTGCGGTGTACGAGTGGTACATGTACAACCTCAAAATAAATTCATGAACACGGAAAATGCATACACAGACAAAAGAGATCAAGTTCTGTGAATTAACGTGCAGAAATCTTCTTTCTCAATCGAATTTTTTAGCTTAATTATTCATCGAAACTTTTGACAATCGGAAGACCGCGTGTTGTGACCAGAGTTCATGAAGTTACTGTATGTAGCGCGCCGAAGGCGTGCTTCATAGCGCCGCCTACAGGGCGCGTTTCCTCGTACACGAACATCGATGCGTATTGTGCAAGTACTGAGAAAAAGAAAGTCAGTTGACTGCACATAAACGTTGCCGTACATGTACATACTCCTGCTGTTTTGTGTGTACGTACGAATACACACATTTAATCTTGCGGTGGGGGTGTTGATGCTTGAAGTATCGGCATACTCCGAAACTGGACTAGATTCAGTTTGTGTGCGCGTGCAAAGTATGTGCATATGCTGCACGTATTGTGTGCATGTGATTATTCTGTACGATCGCCAACGTGTTGTGCAGCGAGATTTTTTGAAGGGCTGGCATGACATCGAAAAAACAAATGATATGAAGGATTGTAGTGGCTGTGTTTTTGCAAAAAGGGCACGGTGGCCAAGGTAAATATGGGGCAAGGCAAAACTGGCCGTGAAGACGGAGATTTTTTGTGGGGCACCTCGGCCAGTAAGAAGGCAACGACGACACTGGCCGTCGTTCATTTCAAGCCCTGCAAGGCCAGCTTGCAACAGGCACAAGTAACAGGCATAAACCATGACAAAGGAACGCTTTTATTACAGTTCATTTGAATGATAGCTTGAGACTTGAATTAAGACTGAATGTCTTGTGCTGGCCTTGTGCTGGCCTTGCAGGGTCTTGTGTGGCCTTGTGATGGCCTCGACTACATCACTGAAAAAAATTGAAGTTATATCTACGACTTGCAGAAATACATCAGTATGGAAATAAGTGTAATAAACCAATCTTAATAATGACAAATGAGGGAGTGGGTGCTATTATAATGGACCAAGCTGCTTTTGGTGACCTTTGCTCGCCCCGGAGAAAACTCACTCCTCCCACATTTCTCACTACCATTCTCGCTCCGGGGAAGTGTCTCGCCCCAGGGAATGAGCTGTCTCGCCCCAGGGAATGAGCAATCTCGTGAGTGGCGCGGGGGTGAGAATTTCAAATGTGAATCAGGGCTTATTTTTACCCTTGCGTCGCCCTGGGGCCACCCTCGAGATTTTGTATGGTGTGAAAAGGCCTCCAGATATGCATGTAGTGTATATACATACACATATACTACACAGTATACTGTACTATCAAGGCTGACCACAGACCAGAAACTCTGCTAGTGCCTGCCCATGAATTCACCCACGAAACGCCCCTGCCCATGTACCCCAGCAAAGTCCAACATTTCCATACATGTAAGTCTCATAACCTCAAGTACCAAATCAAACAAAATTCAACAGGGTCACCCTGGGCCTTTGGTACAAGTGCTGTAGGACTTGAGTCTGGACTTGAGTCCCGATTTTCAAGAACTTAGACTCTGACAGTCAGGACTCGGACTTGGACTCGGACAATAAGAACTCGACTAGCTCGAGGACTCGGCCCGAGTCCGGCCAAAAAAAAAAAGCAGATTTTTACCTTTAATTTTACCACAATTTTTTAACAAAGTCAGAGTGTTTAGTTTGCAAATTCCGTCAGTAGCCTACATGTAAGTACACATAATAATTTGGTAGTACAGTACGTGTCAACATCGTCGACATGGTGTTCGAGTAATATGCTTCCAGAACGAGGATGAAAGTAGACCCTGAAGTTGTTTTTTCATATCATTACAGTCTTAGAGTCATGCCTGGACTGGGCAAGTCCGGACTCGGCCGAGTCTAGGCATGATTCCAAGACCATATAATATTGAAAAAGTATTTTAGAATCCTGCTGCAAGTTTACATTTGAGCCAAGACTCTACCCTACCCTAGTCCAGATTTCAGCTCCGTTTACATTGTTTTGTGTTTTGGACTCCAAGTTCACTTTAGTCCACTTTTTGACTGTTTTAGTGTCGGATTCGGATCAGGCTCAACTATAGCCCTTAACCCCTTGAGTACGGTTATCGTAGTGAGGCGCCAGGGTGTTGCGCCGGCCTTTGCAGCCAAGCGAAACGGCCACAATGTGCTTGTGCAGTCAAGCGTAACATACACAATAAACCAACAATAGATTGAAACTGCACAAAAAGCTGCAAATGACGTCATCCGGCCTGGTGCCACTATTATTTTTTTTTGCGCCATCCGTACGCAAGGGGTTAAAAACGATCTGGATTAGGGCAGACCCCTGACTCAAACATAGACTTGCAGCAGGATTCTCAAGTACTTTTTGATGGTCTTGGAATCATGACTGGACTCGGCCAAGTACGGACTCGTCGAGTCCAGGCATGACTCCAGGACCATAATGATATCAAAAAGTAATTTATAATCCTGCTTGAAGTCTATGTTTCAGCCAGGGCTCTAGTCAAATCCAGATATTAGCTTGTTTTAGTTTTGGTCTCCTGGTGCTGGTGGACGCAAGTCCACTTTTTCACAGTTTTGGCATCAGTCTCAGATCGGGACTCAACTACAGCTCTGCTAAAGAGGAATGTTCCCCAAGACCAGTTTTTGAGTAATCAAACTAATCATTGGTTAAAGTAAAACAAACCTGGTTGAATACATTTTTTGATTTTTGTATTTTTCAGTATAAACTATAATTTTGGTTTGGGAAAAAATACAGATAAAGTTGAAAAAGTTGACGTTTTTATGGTGACATGAGAGGCACATGTAATGCGTGATTTTTGTTCAAAGCTGTTTTTTGTTAAACATGTTCTCTGCACGTTTGCAGTAGGTGTTATTTCTTTCACGTCATATTTTCAAATTGGAATAAGTTACAGGGATAGTTCAGTCTCATCACAAAAGCCTTAGTTTTTCTTTATTCTGGCATTATAATTTCAAATAATAACGGCTGAAAGTAATTTCACAACGTTGTGTCACAGCAAGGTTTCTTTGAAGTTTCTCAAGCTACTGTGAAAATTCAATTTGTTTCAGGGATTTTTCGCTTGAGTGAAGTACTAGACAGTACTTGCAGGTGTTTATGTGCCTAAAATCACATACATGTATGGACTTTATTTATAGGTTATATTTAAATGTCATTCAATAAGTGTTAAAAGCCTCTCAGCCATAAATAAAAGCCTCTTATTACCGTAAATACTTTTTTGACCATGCTGTGTAGTATTTGTGTACTATCTCGGTGTCAACGAGAACACTGTACATGTACTTGAGATTCACACAAGTACTCGGACTCGGACCCCAAGGACTCTGACTCGGATTGGGTGAACTCGACTACAGCACTGTTTGACACCATGAACCCCTATGGTACTAATTAAATTAAACAAAATTCAACATATCCTGTTGGAGTTTGTCAGGTTTGGGGGTAGTTAGTGTCAATAAGATACTTCTGCACCAAACTTTTAATTTTGTAAAACATTCTGTATGCGGTGTACATGCGTTGAGCATCATCAGAATCCCTTACGCGCTCACAAAAATTTACTTGGGCCTGTCTGCAATACAAGTAAAAAAAAAACAACCTGCATTCCATCCTTTTGAAATTGTAGATGCACATTCAACTGCATCAGCCAGGAGCCAGTTTACAGTCTAACTTAAACTACTCTCGCTGGTATTAATGTTAACGCCCCACTACATGCTAGTCTGTCAATATACAGGAATGGTTAAACTGTCTGAGGTATGTAGATGTGAATATTGCAATTTGGATTTCTTTTGTTTAAATAGTCAACTTATTAGAGTTCTCACCTTGTACTAAGATACAATCTGACTCGTGCACCCTCTCTGCCATCACCGTGACTCCTTGTAGTTTCTTGGAACCAATCTTTCTGATTACTTTCTCAATGTCTGCAGACATTTGAAATAGTACATAAATGTTAAATGTTTAAAGTATCAAGACAGAGTAATACAAAAATTGGCAAATAACTTCATCCATAAATAGATGTTGGTTATCCTATACGCACGAAACACATAAAAATGTAGTCCTTATGTGTGGTATTGGCTGCAAACGCACAAGACCTTTTTTTGTATTCCATGAGCTTAAATACAAATTCATCTTCCAGCAAACTTGATTAACTGAAATTTACTTTATTTGATGTTTTTAGATTTCCTTAACTTCAAACTACTGATCAAAATTCTGTTATGCTGAAGAAACTGCATGTGGAGATAAAAAGTTAAAAAATATCCATAACGCATGGGTGCTTCACCAGCACTGCGAAGCGGATGATCGGATATCAGTTTTTTTCTGAAAATAGCGAATGAAGAAGGCAAACGAACAAAATAATATGGACAGCAGAATGGTTACTACCGTTTTTGACATAAAAGTTTTTTTTTTTTTTTTGTATGTCTTTGTGAAACCTTTCTAATAACTTGTTGATAATAACTATACGGTCAGGCTGTTCAAATAGGGAAGCACAAACATTTATTTTTTTCCAAGAATACCAAGTGAACATCTGTGGTATAGGGCCTGCACTGAACTTCAGGCAAATATGAAAGAAGGAATTAAACGACACGTTTCCCTAAAAATTTCTTTAAAAATAAAAATTATATAAAAATTGGAAACTTATTTTTAATCACTATTTCCCATTACAGGACACATTGCATTGCCAAATTTTCAAACGCTGCCAAATTTTCTTTTTCGCTGAACCTCTAGTAATTTTTAAAGCTCTGGTCACAATGTGGAGGCCTTTTGAAAATATATTTGAATTTTGTAAGCAAAAATAGAGATAAGTTATAGCACCATAAAGTTAATAAGCCACCCTTTCGGTACCCAACCACATACATGTATGTGTTTGGGTACCTTGAACTGGTCATTTTAACAAAAACATTTTACCTATAATTTTACAAATATTTTAATGACTGATTTATCAAATTTTCAGTATCGTGGCGCCATCTATATTCTCCGTATGTGAAGTAGTTAATTTAGTTACTAAATATGGTTCCATGCAGCCCTCGTAGAATGCGACGCAATGACCTTTGTGCTATGTGCGAATATGAGCTACATCGATTTCGGCACCATGGAGGCAGTGCGTTTGAGGATGACGAGATTAGTTGTGCACTGATGACACTTGGCTGCCTTGGAAGTGTAATTTCTGGCAGGTAGCAACACTGGGAGAATAGAAGTATAGTCAAAGGCTCCATTTGTTTTGTTCACGTGAGTGAAATTCCTTGTTGAGTCTTAGGTGCGCGAAAATCGGCAACACGTGGATATCATTGTCGTTTGGTCTTTGTAAGGAATAAATTTTATTGTCCGACAACCAATTTCCAGTCTCGTCTTTATTTCTTGTGTATTCCTTTGTTTTCAGCCTGCAACGGGAGGTTGAAGTTGTAATATTTGTGAAAATCGATTCTTTATTTAAAAAAAGAACAAAAACCTTTTGAATTTTAAGGAAAAATCTACCTGAAAGATCCTTATATTTGTTCAAAAAAAAATGCACCAGAGAGCCTCTGAGATTTGTCAGTGAGATTTGTTCTTGAACCAAAACTTCCCCAACAGTTTTGAAAACATCCTGGGGAGAACCCTGAAAAAAACAAAAAAAAACATGCCTGCTTTGCAAAAAATAGATTTTTAAATTCTTTTTTAATTTACCTTGAATGTCTTCTTCGAATGTGCAGAGAGCTGTACCAGGCATCTCACCATACTGCATCTTAAGTTCACTCATGGCAGACCGATTTTCCACAAAAAGAGAAACATGTTCTGAAGTGCACCCATCAGGAATTCCACTCAGAAACAGACACCGCTTCTTGACTGGACGAGGACGAGGCTTGTTCTTGACCACCAGTTGCAGTTTAGCACCACCAACCTTATGGCTTCTCCCAACCACTTCACTGGTGACTGGAAGTTGAAGTATTTGTATTTTTTTAAATTCAATGATTAGTAAAACTGAGATTTTTCTAAAATTTAGCAAGGAGAAAACAAACAACCTATCTTTGGGTGTTTATTACTTATACTCAGTTTCTGAATGTGTTTCTACCTCACATGCTTCTTTCCTGCATTCTTTTCTTGTATAACTTTTACATGCAGCTTAACAATTACAGCACCATAATGTTATCATAAACAACATACTTTCTGGCCTGAACCTCAAAAATTAGAGAGTACCAACTTCTAGTCTGCACGTATCTCTTCATATGGGTTTTGAATGCTCATAGAGGAAAATTCAAAAATGAATTAGAATCCAAAAAAGAAACACGTACGTGATGGATCCTCATATGTGAACCCGATAGTTCCAGACTTAGTGTCTCTTTCCCATGTTTTTATCTCTCCTCCTCCACTCCGAACATGATTCTCAAAATACAGCTTCAGTATGTCATCTGATGAAGAAGATTTGAAGCCTGTAACTTCAAGAAACTGTTCCTCCTCTTCGTCTTCCTCTTCGTTAGGCAAATCCTCCTAAAAATATTAGGACAAGACAGGATATACAAAGTACAGCTAGTTATTGTGGTCACAACTACATGAAGTATATACAATATTGTACAGCGCAATCTTGTATGGGGTGACACAGGGGAAAATGATGCAGAAAATACAAATGCAAACGATTCATTTTCCTTTTTCAGCCTCCACACAAGGATTACCCAATGATATAAATAAAATCAAAAGGCAGAGAGTACACAAAAACAAAATGAAGGGGTGATATTAACCTTCCTAAAATATGCTGAAGCCCCACTTTGAATGGTTGCAATATTTCTGTTCATTTAAACCTCAATGAGAAGGGTTTCGGGCCACTCACAGCCGGGGGTGGGGGGTGGGGTGGGGGGGGGGGGGGGTTGGAGTCCTCCCCCTCAGATCCTGGGCCGGATAATCTAATAGGCACATAGTACAGTAGGCACCGTCCCTCCAAAAAAATTAGGGGCCTACGAAAAATGAGGGCCTACAAAAATGCTTCAGTATGCCACAACACCCAGCAGGGATGTCAGTAGGTCAGTTTGTTCTGCACGCTCATTGTGTGTACGCACCAGTGGTACGCAACGTACACAAAAATTGTGACCGTTCCTCACAGACTAGAATTTACATGTACATAGTATGCAAGTCTAGTGTCCGCTGCATACGTATGCAGGACACTGCTTACACAGTGCCCCGCGCTATGTGTAAATCGAATCGTTGTACACGTGTATTGCGGCATGAAGGTAGGAAAGCGCTGTATGTATGGTCTTACGGTAATTTGTATTAATATCGTCGTTCTGGCAAACAAATGCCGAAGGCCGGAGGTTTTTCACAAAAATATGAAAAAGCCGGAATTCCGGCAGTTGCCGGAAGTCTGGTATCTCTGACCCAGACAGATGAAGGCGCATGCACTGACACACGCAAGAAAAGTTTTAACAAGTTTTTGCCGTCGTCTTCTGAATTTCCAATTTTGGGAAAGCTTTGCATTCGCTAGTACGTACAAGTAGCTGATCCCTGATCGTAAAAGTGCTGTGTGATGACGTGCCTAGGGCAGAGGGCCTACAAAACATTGCTGCCTTGGGCCTACGAAACACTTAATCTGGCCCTACTCATCAGATCCTGGTAAAAAAGTAACAGATTTTTATAAAATTAAGTATGCAAATCAGGATGCCCATGATACCTACATGTATCTGTACAAAATGTCATTATGAAGTGTTTTTATTGATGTTGTATCAAGCACATTGTGATTACTGTTAGACCGTACCTCTGGCTCCCTCACATCAGTACTTGGGGAGACTTCCTCAGAGACTTTTCTGACAGCGACCCCTGGATGTTTTTTCTTTCTTTTCTTCTGCTTGCTATTTCTTCCCTGATCAGCTGTCTGGCAATCAGGATTCCTTTTAGCCTTCCGACGGGCGTCTGCCTCAACAACGGCATCAGAAAACTGGTCTGCGGCTTTGTGTAAAGGATGTTCTGGAGTTGTCTGGTTGGTTGGGTCCTGCACTGGTGCCTCTACATGGGATGGGCATGGATCACCAGGTGTCTGACGCTGCTTTGGGTTGAAGCTGAGCTTTTGGCTCTCACCTCTGCCTCGGCCCCTTCTGTGCTTGCTGCCAGCCGACGGTCGATTTCCTATGCACCAGATTAACAGCACTGTGTATCAGTGGAGTTTCCATGATTTTTCAGTTGGGATAACTAGGTGTATTTTTCAAAGAGGGAGTGAGCATTTACAACTGACATACTGCTCACTGGCAGGATCCATGCCCCTTTAAACTACTCTCTGGACCGTGCACAGAAAATTTTTTTAGTCACAGATTTTGAGCATTCCACATCAAAATATAACTGATGTGATTGGGCAATCTTACAAGCTGCATTGTTGTGATTCTACCATGATAGGTGAATTTAAAAGGAAGTTGAAGGTGAATTTTATTAAACAATTGGTAACATTTGAGTTCCATCAAAACTTGTACAATATTATGTCAACTCCCAAATATGGACTAATAAGATTTATACACGCTGTAAGTATCCATTTTTATTGTCAACCTCGAGCGGACAAAAACAAAATACAAATTTAGAGCCCGTATTTTATAAAAATGACATAGGAAATCGCTTAAAAAATTATAAACTCAAACATGAAATCCTAGACATACTGTACGTACTGTTATCTCCTGACATGCTTTGCTGTTGTTGAGATGTATCACGTCCCTTGGTGTCATCACCTTTTCCATACATATCTTCATCCAGATAAAATTCTCCCAATGTTGTTGGCTTTAAAGATTTTAAAATGGAAAATAATATCATTATGAGGCTATAATATGTCAGAACATGAACATGCAGCCCTAAGTATAACATTGCAATTGCATTTGTTCTAAAATTCATTTGATTTGTGTCATTTTTCAACCAAAATTATGGGCACTGAATGCTTGGCCTTGTATAAAACCTTTCTACATGTTCTAGGACTCCAACTACTCCATCTATCCTTTCTCTTCCTTTTCATATTTTCAGGAATGGTTTGTTGAGAAGCATGATCTAAACCAAGCCAAGGCAAATACCACAGCATATCGGAGAAAACATTTTTTGAGAGAACAAGAGTTTGAGAGAAAAAAAGGCCTCAAAGGTACTACTGCCACCTTAGTAAAAAAAAAAAAAAAAGGCTGGCCGCCATTTTTGAAAAAAAGGGACACAGCAAGCCATTTTGAAGAACAAAAATAGGAAAGGGTTCCTGCTTCCTCAAAAAAAGAAGGGCATTTTAAATGTTGTTTCTTTTCATGGATTACAACAAATCAACCCTCTTTTGCTTGGGAAGGCATACAAGCTGTCGCAAACGAAGTTAAAATTATTCTTTTTGAAGGAAGTGTTTAAGTATATAAATGTCTTTTGTATCGTAGCTGTTTCCGTGGAGTAAAACCTATTCTTTAAACATGTAATTACATTATGTAATCACCGAAATCACACTTGTTGGGCTGGTGGCGTTTTGGGTGAAGCTTGTAATCACAATAACTGAGGGGCAGGTGTAATTTGTAAGAGTTCGCGCCTGGAGATCCGTTTTTACACCTGCAGTGTAATCGAATTAGCACCGTTGAATGGGACTAGCATTCCCGGAGAGGGGTATAAAACGCTAAGTGTTAATTTTGGGGAGTTGAGTTGCATTGTTGATACCGGTGTGGAGGTTGTCTCGCCGAAGGGGTGTATTCCCTGCAGACCTGTGTGGACCTTCAGCATTGAGGCTGTCGTTTTGAAGACCGCCAAAGACGGGTGCATGTCGGGTTGTCTCCCGTGTTTCTCCTGTTTTTAAGTTCTCCTGCGAGGGTTGTATTTCTGCTTTTTGGCGATTGAGGCCCGCCCTTGCTCGCAACGCAACTCCCGGGAATGCCAGACCCAAGAATAGGCTCGGACAAAGCCGAAGGCCTTGTAAGTAATATGAAATGTTTTCTATATACATGTACATGTACTTACCATGGTGGAAAACACAATTGTTTAAAGCTCATGTGGAATATGAATACACTGTGCGAACTTTAACTTATTATTGTCAATGTGCATTTGTAAAACCCAAGTTATGGAATGATCGTGTAAATTTGATTGTTGCTACTTCCACTGCAGATTGTTGATAATAACTGTCTAGATGTGCAGTATTTGATGTCTTAAAGGTATTTCTTACCTCGGCTGTAATTTTACGGGAAATACTGATTGTGAAATGATACTGGCGAATTGTACTTGCTTTAGGATTGATCAGTGTCGAATTCTAGGATGGGTATACTTAAATGTGAATTATGGATTATTGGTAGGGTTCCCGTAAAACTGATGGTGACTTCTGGACAACCACTGTCCCTTCTACTTCTTCCTACACCAACTTGTGGAAAGAGCACAACACTTTCTACCTACCTTTCCTGACCTACCTGGATTGGAACATCTCCACCCCAAGTTTTCCACCTTCTTGCCTATGCGGCACATCGTGGGGGGACAACTCAAGCGGGGGAAGGCGACTTATATTGTATTAAACAGAGCGGTGTCAAATTTTATTTATATTGCATTAAACTAATATCAATTGTAAATAATTAAGTTCATTTCGATTTTAGGATTCAATTGTTCTGTTGACTATATATCTTTACGTTTTCTTGTTCCTTTCATTGTGTGTTTGGTGATCCTTGGGATCGTTGGTCTGAGTGGGGAGGCGCTAGGGTCCTCCTTGCGACACAAGCCACACTCATTACAAAAAAAATGCCAACATTTTTAATAATTATTTAAATGTACCTTTATTTTAATAAAGCTCTGGACAGTACTAGCGCAGAGCAACAACTTTGGAGGTTCTGTACTGTGTGGCCTACTCGATCTTCAGCCTTTTGACAAGGTCTTCGTGACTTTGGCCATTAGATTTAATAATAAGATTTAATAATAATATCTGTACCCCCATCACATCAACGACATAGGTTTTATATATATTGAGGTGCCGGGGCCAGCTTGTGCAGCCAAGCGAAACATACACAATCCAACAATGGATTGAAACTGCAGAGATTGCGTGTATGGACGTCATCCGACCAGGTGGTATTATTTATTTGTATGAACGTCATCCATCTTCAAGGAATTAAAATATTTTTTTTACTACGCAAATTACGGGCAACCAAAAATACACATGCTTCGCCTGATTCACATGGTCTACTTTCACTCTCTGGAAAGTGTTAGCATATCGTTCAAACACCACAGACGCAAAGTTGACACATTCTCTCTGCTTAAGTATTGAGATTTTGGCAAATGTTCCCCTTTTAGCAATGAATAGCTTACCAGCTGTAGACTGAGTATCAGACGTTGCATGCATTGCATATCAACGTCTGATATATGCGGACATGCTAATTTATGCGACCTCGCGCGCCAGCCAATCGGAGTGGACTTTGCAAACTTGTGACGTCATTTCGATCAGAAATGTGGACAAAGGTACTTGGTTGGTGGGTGTCAGCTGACCCTGTTTCTCTGAATTCATCACGGCGCGTATGTGTAGCATGCGATGGCAGCATGGCAGTTATAAAATAATTCAAATGCCGCCGCGCGTGTCGCGTGTTCCCCTAGCATGCACACGCGGTACGCAGTGTACTATACTACGCACAGTACAACTGCAACATGATTCCGTGCGCACAGAAATGTTTACATTTCTCAAAGATATGCATCCAGGGCGTGTTACGCGGCTGGGTAGCATGCGCGCGCCTTAATCAGCAGTTTCCCGAAGGTCAAAAAAACGAGCAGGCTGATTGGTCAAAATCTAGAGGTCAAGAGGCGGATGTCTTGCATAATTAATCAGCAGATCTGCACACGTATTATAGACGCTCGTCGCGTTGCACGAGCGGCTATTCCATAGACTATACCAGCTGTTGCAATCTATTAAAATGGGCTACCATTTAAATGCCGTTTTGTTTTCATTTCTGAATTGATTGATGTCATGAGCCAGTTCTACCCCTGCGCTTGGATTGGTCAGATTTTCTTCGGTCAATTTATTTGTATGATGAACATAAATTACTCATGACATTGTGCTTTAGAATAATTTAATACATGTAGCAACCTCTCCAAATTCAAGTTTGAAAAAGGCCTCATGACTCATCACTTGGCCTGCACTGTGTAATCTTCACTCACATATAATGGCCAAACATGCTCACGGAGGCATTGTCAAAAGGCTCTACAATGTACTCCTTTCAACTCGTGTAGATACCTGTATTTGAGTCCTTCAACACTAACGGATACACAAGTGTGGCATTTAGATGGACCACATAGATCAGGAGTCAATACATCAAGTAATTTGTCAGACAGATGTTTTTTTTTCTTAAAATGTTGGGTAGTAGTAATGAAATGGGGTAAGGGGTGATTTGGGCAGGTGAAATAAAAAAATTGGTGAACCTTCGGTCTGTCGTTTACCTGTAGGACAAATCTTACGGGCTATTATTGGTCTATGGTTAACCAATACTTGTTTTATACCTCCTTTTCTCGCTGAAGGTCTGGTGCAGTATCTTCTGCGCTGTACATATCCTCTTCAGACGTACATGTATCCTCCAAAACTCTCTCTCCTTGTGTAGAGATATTGCTCCGAGTTTGTGGAGTAGGGACTACAGCAGCTGGTGCAGGTACTGGGAGCAAACCTGAAGATACCTGATTACACAGAAAGTAAAGATTGCGAGCACTGTGTGGAAATCTACATCAGCAACTATGCAAACACAGTGTGCACAGAGAGACAAGAATGCGCTGCTGTAAAGGGCCCGGCAGCATGATAGGACAACAGCATTATTGCCATGTTACTATAAATTTCTAGGTTGTTGGTAGTCATTCTAGAGTATTAAAGTGCAAAATGTAAATTTCTACATTGATGAGCCAAAGCATGGTGACATTCGAGGCTTCCAGTAGCAGTATGTAGGGTAGATGGTGGTTAGTTGGAACACGGGGTAAGTTGAAACATTGAGATTTTCTTCAACAGCTAGAATTAATTGGGAAAGGTAAGTTTGTTTTTTCACCTTCTGAGTAAATTTTTCACCATTCAAAAAATCTGTACTATCTTACTGACGTTTATAAATAATAGTGACTAGTTTCTTAGTATTTTAGGCTCTAGTACTAAACTACAAAATAAGCTTAAAAAGATGTGTTATTGTAGTCCCTGTTTTGCATAGTAAGCTTCCAAATGTCACATGGGCCACTGGGGCTAGTTGGAACATGTTCCAACAAACCCCAACATAATAATTATATATGAATGAATTTCCAGTTGAATATTGAAAAGTTCTAATCTATTTTCATGAATGAAGGAAGTGCCTTTTTGGATGAAGGTTCTAATCTATTTTCAAACTTGTTGTGCACCATAAAGTTAGCTGTAGGCCTACTGCAGATAATAAATGTAGACCTAGATCTGTTGTAACAATATTTAAATGAGCAACGTATAGAATGTTGGCTATTCTTGTATAACTGTATGCCTGGTGCTCATTCTATTTTGCACCTAGGCCTATAGATTCATCTGTTGTATGCCTACAATATTTCAATGAAAAAAACATAGAATGTTGGCTATTCCTGTGTTTTACTCATCTTCCTTTTGCAAAACCATTTTAACAAATTTTCCTTTTTGTTCCTCTTCAGCAATCAAAATGCCGTGGAACTATAAACGCAAAACTACACATGGCCAGACCCCACCAGACGTTATGGAGCGAGCTGTGCAAGAAGTGCTAGTCAATCGAAGACAAGTTCGAACTGTTGCAACTTCCTGCATATTTATTTCAGTTATTTTTTTGTTTACATGCTAGGTGCATGGCCTGTAGTGCTTGGAAAAATTATTTTACTTGAACTCAAATAATAAATGTAGTTTTTAAGTCATTATAGTATACTTTTTAAGTAGCCGCATACCATGTTCCAACTTATCCCATATAATGTTCCAATTTACCCCATAGGTGGGGTAAGTTGGAACACATGACATATTCGTGTTCAAGGTGGATTATTTAAGTAACCATCAACAAGTCTAAGAATTTCATAGGCTACGTTTGTAACACATATGTATGCATAAATTGGTATAGTTATTGTTTCTTGAATAAAATATGTTTGTGTTATAGATGTTTTTTTTGAAAATCGTTCCAGCTCACCCCCATCTCCCCTATAATATCGGATAATCAGTATGGATTTCGGGCGCATCATTCAACCATACATTCAACCATACATTCAACCAAGCGGCCCTATTCTGTAGATGAAATCACTCCAGTGGCCTTTATAGAAGTTTTAAGTCACCAACATGATGGGCTCTATACCCATCAGGAATGATGAATGAATGTTACATGTAGGTACATGAACAGCAGGAGACATTTTAAATTTGAGAGTTTACCTTGACAGCCTTTTGTGGTAGGGGTTCAGTCATGTTCAGGTTGGCAGCATTCTTTGAACTGCTAGATCTTGGTATGACTTGTGGGTTGTCTGTCTGTCCAGGTGACGGGCTTTGGCCATGCTCATCAGCAGGGGCTTCATTGTCATTAAAGCTGTCTTTGTTGACATCATTCTGTTTGGGTACACGTACAAAAACAATCACGAATAACAGTGATTGCCTAAGCAAAAAAATCTAGCAAAATATCCCTTGTGTGATTTGGAGTAAAAACATGCCCTGTATACCTGTACAGGAGTACCACTACGAGTAGAATGATGTACCAGAAAAAAAGATGAGTTTGGAATACATTGCATTAAATTTGTCCTTGATTTAGGCTTGATCAGTTCTAGCCTACATGTAGATCATTCAGGAATTTGCTTCACACTGCACACTATAGTTTCAGTAGCATTGTTCTCTATTTAGCAAAATTCAGATTTATCTTCAGAGCATGTGCACCTTTTTCTTAAGCCACTGGACTTTTTTTGGTAAAGCTTACCGAGAGTTTGGTACTTTTCCTATTTTAAGTCCAGTGCAGACAGCCTGGGACGTTTTCCTCTCAGTTACTTTTCTCAAGTCCAGCGGTTACATGTACTTCAACCGGGCAACTGCTGCCCAGGAAAACTGACCAGGTAACTTTTCCCGAGACGATAAGTCCAGTGCGGACAGTGCGAGTCGGTAAAAGTGGCTCAGGAAAGCGTACATCCGGCCCGAGCACAAGGTCATGCTACACAGGGACACCACGCATGCACTTTGCATTGTTTTATCGTGGTGCGGCGCACGTGCATAATATGTGGCAAGTCTCCTTGTGAGACCAGTTTCAGCGCTTTTTGCTGGATTTTTGTTCTTGCTGGAAACGGCGGCTCGCTTCTTCCCTGCGGTATCAGCCATTGTTGAAAAGACATAGGACCACATGTACGTGTACACATCGGCCGGAAGAATGAAAAGGCGTGCGCTTTGGGTCAATCGAGTCAATGTAGAAAGGTCACGCAAAGTGCCCTCATGAGTCGTTATACTGACAGCTCGGTTACTTCCATCACGGTCTCAGTAAAAGTCGAAAGTCCAAGTGTGGACAGTGGTCACATTTGACAATTTTTCATTTTACCATCGTCTTGGTAAAACCTTCCAAAAAAAAAAAGTCCAGTGCGGACACGGCTTAAGGTGGCTTTTCTCGTATAGCAAAGGGGAATTAATGAAAAGAGTCACTAACAGAGAGCAATAACAAAATGCAGGGCCAGAGGGTGGCTCGATTAACATTAATGTCCCTATGCATGAATTAGGGTATTTAATGCACACTTACCAGATCGACCAACACAAAAGACTCCCGATTTTCTCTATTGGAGTTGGTATCAGATGGCTTGGCACACGCAGGCATGCAGTCGGTGACTTCAAGCGGAATGGTTCTTCCCTCCACAGATAGCTCATGGTTGGCCCGTGCTAATACATGCTGAACCCCTAACAATTAATTAAACAATACAGTGCTTTAGGAAAGGATGTAAGGTATGGGAGTTTCCTAAAGTTGGGTGGGGGGGGGGGGGGGGGGGTTCCTTAAGGCAAAGGCAATCCTTTTAAAAACTCTTGAATGCTATCCTTTTAACAACTTTGACAGTATGCTGTGTTTGAGTTGAGTTTTACTGCTTCTTTGCAAAACTAACAAATACTCACAAAAGAGATTCATCTCCACATTTTGAGACCTTAAACTTTCACCATCTTGTATACCTCACCATTCAAACCTTCAAAACTAATCTAGATGTACCTAATTGATGCACTGGGGTGAGAGAAGTGCAATGTATCAAACATGTACAACATGTACATGTCCAGGAAAAGCATGTTTGATGTTGGTGGGGTTAAGTTAAGTTGATTTAACTCTCAACAGTTATTTTTTAAATGGTTTAATTGCATTATGTAAACTGGGGATAATGCACTTGTTACCAACACAGTTACTCTAAGAGATTTAACTGGCATTCATTGGATCGGGCACCTGTAACAGTTAATAGTTTATTTAGAGGTCTATGCACACTCTGGGGATAAGGCAAAGTAAGTTACTTGCTAAATGTTAATTGGAAAATTTGTATACACTTTGGAGATAAGGCACATATCACTGTTAATAGTAGGCCTACTTGATAAATGTTTTTGGGAATTGTGTACATTTTGGGGATAAAAACACTTTTAACCACAGGCACAATGTAGGGGCTCCAAGAATATCATTGAAGTCTGTCATGATAATAAACAGAAAGCGACAGCATTTGTGCAATTTTCTGTTATACCCATTCTCAAGTTTCTGTCAAGCCTATTCAACTTATATTCACAACTAAATGTACCAAAGGCTGCTTAATTAAACAAGTTTTCCCGATTAAATACATGATACACGTTTGTGTCAAATGCACATTCATGTTTTTTACTTATCAGTTCTTGGTCTGTCCGAGGCTAAATTAATTTTTATTACCTACCCCTCAGACAGCTCTACTGGACTTTGTGTGATAATTTTTCTGTCTCAAATTCTTCATGTTTTCCATCAAAATGTGATTTAAAAATATAAGGCATTTTAGGATACTTTAGCCGACAAAAGTCTACCACAAAAGGACAATTTATGTCTGATAGGAGGTTGCATTTCTTATGTATTTAGATGGGAACAAAGAAGAACCGAAGAACCGGGTACTCGACTGAAACAAATATCGGTACCCTGATACCCGTTAAACAAACCAACCCAAAACTTTAAATCCAGGAAGTTGAAATAATGTCTTACTCTGAGATTCAAAAAGCCTAATTTTAGACAAAAGTCTGAAAAATATCATGCCTGTCCAGTAAACATGATAACTTTTTCGCCTTTACCTGTGCCGGCACCAGTGTTGTAGGTCTCGAGACCTAGTCTCGGTCTCGAGACCATCTCGAGACCTTTTTTTCAGGTCTCGGTCTCGTCCTAACAAAGTCTTGGTCTCGGGAGGGCTGGTCTCGGTCTCGAATGCTCGGGTCTCAGTCTCGGGTTTTACCCTTGAGACCAGTCGAGACCACAGCAAAAATATGTGCGATGCGCCACACAAATCTAGTCTTCATACCAAACATAAAACGTTGTAAGTGCAAGTTTTCATGCCGAAGAATTAGATTGAAGCTAGAATGGAGACCGGTATATGTCATGTATGTGGCTTATTTATTCGGAGTACTGGACTACTGGTACCCACGGATGTGCAGTGCCCATGTATTTCACTGGTGCACATCGTAGGGGCTTTCGACGACAAGCTTGTTTTACTTTTAGCGCTTAATTGCACGTGTGCAAATAATTATAGACATGCTAGACCTACATGTACATGTACATTCCCGACGCATGCTAAGTTTTTTTTACGACTACGTAATCAAGTCCAAAACACGGCTCTGTCATGTCTAATAAATCGACGGTTGTGCTGTTTGGTTTTAAGAACAACAACTTTTTGGAAAAGCCAGAGTCATTTTCCATTGAGGACAATCAGCAATTCTAGTCAGTTTAATTTTTATGCAAATAATATTTTGAGAAATTAGTCTGTTACAGTGCCATAGGTCTCAAAGCCCCAACTACATGTATTTACCAGAGATGAAATAAATAACTCAAATTTGTGGAATCCTTGAATTTATGTGTGTACGCTGTGAGTCTTTATAGTTAAACACTTAATTTTATATAACTTGCATAATTAAAGATAGTGGCCCTTGATAAAGCCGACTTCATGTATACAAATTTATGAGATGATCCCTGATGTTCACCTTTCGTACGAGTTAGCACAAATAATCATACACGCGTTTTCGAACATTTTGATCGAAAGCAGGGCACAACACCCCATCAGGGAAATCGGCTTTAATAAACAGTTGCGCTGACAATATTTATTTTTTTCGTAGTCGATTTTTTTTTTCCCGCGATATCGCCGATATGGCGATAAAATCATCAACAAATTTCAGCATGATTAAAATGTGGCAAAAGTTCGTTCATAACTACACAATCACCAGGCATGTTTGTCGCCAGTCATTGTTTGAGGCCCCTCTTAGGCCAGCAATCAATATTGAGAAACGAGCTTACATACATGTATGTACATGTAGTCTGCGGATACCTGGATCAAATCCTTTTCTTGGTTACCGCCACCGGCCAGAGCTGAGCTGGCTAATTTGCATGTGAAAGAAAGTATGAAACTGCTTAACAATAGGCGCCTTTCTTATTATAATGAAGTGCTGTCCGCGGGGTCAGCAGAGTTAGCAGAGTGCCGTACGCTGATTGTATATTTTAGATATTTAGAACGTTTTAATAGATTTTGCATCTTATCAAATATTTACTGACAGCTTGTCCATTATTAAGTTCATAACTTAGACTATGAACTGAAAAAAATGTTTTCTCCCCTATTTATTTTTTTCTGCGAGTTGTTGAATCACATTTAATTTTTTAATTGAATTAGCATTTTAAAAGAATAATCCCGAACCAAAGAAAAAGTTCGCTAAAACTTTTAGAGTTTTTAACCACAAGATTTTGTCAGATGAGAAAATAAAAGTAGGCCACTGTACGTTATAAAAGAATACGTATGTTCGAAGTGACCAGAGAATTTTTAATATTTTTAATTAAACCTTCAGGATGACTTTGAAATACTGGTAGTCGAGCACCACCTGGCTGGATTTGTGCAATATTTCAATCTCTCCATCACCCAATGCCCGCTGGATAAATGTACCAGTGGTACTCTCCAGATGCCACCTGTGGTTGTCATGGAATATTTTTTATGTATTATTTTCGCAGGCTTTGCAGTCCAGGGGAGCCCTGACCAAAGAACCTCTGGAGCTGAACCCATTGTATACATTTTGTTACATGATATTACAATGTATATATAATTGTATACCTCAAAAAGTTGAGCTGTCAATCACTTTATAAGATTTCAGGGCTCTAGGGGTGGAGGGTATTATATTTTAGACGTACTTTTCTTTCAGGTGCAGAAAAGCATTTCTCAATGAATGGTTGAAATAGATACGCCTACTAATTTGCATAGATTTAAATATGGCTCTGTAATATTGTAATCATTGGCACTCCATACATTGTAATCATTGGCACTCCATACATTGTACTTGACACCAGGCAAAGCAAGAACCAAATGAGACTGTCGCACAGTTCCACACACGACTCCAACGTCTAGCAACTCACTGTGGATTCCAAGACAAAGACAGTGAAGTCAAGTCGCAAATCATCCAGACATGCTCCTCCAACAAACCTCACCGATATGCACTCCGTGAGCAATCTCTCACTCTTGTACAACTTCTCAAAACTGCTCAAACGTATGAGGCTGCAGACACTCACGCTGCAGAAATGGAACAGTCGCCAACTCCAAGTATGAACAAAGTTGAGGTAAAAGAGCCAAAGCAAACAGTTCAGTGCCCCTCTTGTGCACGTCGTACTTACAATCTTGAACGACAGCCAATTAGGCACATGTACAACAGCAGACATCCCCAGTCAAGACAACCCCAGCAGCGGCAGTCAGACCAGTCCAGCTTACGCCACTGTCGCAACTGTGGTGGCCGTTACCCACACAGCAGAAACAGAGACTGCCCCGCAAAAGGCCAAACATGTCATTCCTGTGGTAAGCAAAATCACTTTGCTAAATACTGCATGAGCTCAGCCAGACCACAACAAAGATCAAACATTCATGCAGTCAATACTAGTCCTCCGGACAGTCATGATCCCCAACCTACATGTACATGCACAGTGCCCCCATCAGCGGACAGTGAATATGCATTCCATCTCCATTCTCCAACTCTGACCAAGCCAATGGTCACTGTGGCTATCAATAACAGTCCTGTAGATACAGGTGCATCAGTTATGTTGATGAGTCTCAACACTTTCAACCTCGTCCCTATAGCTCCATGCACGCACAATCCCAGTATACGTGTATGGAAGCAACACACCACTTGAGATCATGAGATCTTTTGAAGCACGAGTAGGCTACAAATCCTCAACGGTCACAAGCCCTGTGTTTGTCACATCTCGCACTGCTGACACGCTCCTGAACTTTGACACAGCATCCTCTGATCTGTTTGTGTCGTATGCAGATCGCCTCCAAGACATTGGTAAGATGAAATCATTCCGATGCAAACTTCATGTAGACGACTCAGTTGTCCCCGTTGCTCCACCACATCGCCGCATACCATTTCATTTGCGCAGACAATTAATAAGAACAAGAACTTGACAGGTTGTTAAAATTTGACATCATTGAGCCCGTTCATGGCATACCGACACCCTGTGTGTCACCTATCACAGTCGTCCAGAAACCGCACAAACCTGAGGAAATCCGAATCTGCGTTGACATGCGTAACGTCAATCACGCCATCAAACGGGAACGTCATATCACTCCTACCGTTGATGACATCATCATCGCACTCAATGGTGCCTCAACATTCAGCAAACTTGACCTGAACTCGGGGTACCATCAAGTTGAGCTTTACCCTGAATCGTGTCAATACACCGTCTTTTCTACCCACGTTGGGTTATTTAGATACAAGCGTCTGAACTTTGGCCTATCATCTGCTGCCGAAATCTTCAATCATGCCATCCAAGCCACCCTACGCGACCTTCAAGGTGTCATAAACATCAGCGATGACATCCTTGTGTTTGGTAGTACACAAGAAGAACATGACAATTGTCTTAAGGCCTGTCTCCAACACCTGCGTGAGGCCAACCTCACTCTGAATCGTGACAAGTGTCAATTCAGCGTCCAACAAGTCTGCTACTTCAGACACATGTTCTCCGCCAGCGGAATTGCTCCAGACCCTAAACAAATCCGAGCAATCCAATCTATCCCAGAGCCTCAGAACGTTTCTGAGCTATGCAGCTTCCTCGGTATGGTAAACTACTGTGGTTGTTTCATTCATGACCTTGCAACCATATCATCTTCTCTACGTGACCTGACAAAAGCTGCCACAACTGCACAGTCCAGTGCTGTAATGGCCTACTTCAATCCCACTCACAAAACTGAACTACTCGTCGTCGCTAGTCCAGTGGGATTAGGCGCTATCCTCACACAATGCGACTCTCGCAACAACATATTCGTTGTGGCTCTTGCCAGCAGAGCCCTTACTCCAGTTGAACAACAATACTCGCAAACTGAACGCGAAGCACTAGCCATAACCTGGGCAGTCAGTCACCCACTTTCATCTGTACCTGTACGGTGGCCCATTTGAGGTCATCATACGGATCACAAGCCGCTCACATTGTTCACCAACTGCAACTCCAAAACCTCCTCTCCGTCTTGAGCGCTGGATCCTGAAACTCCAGGCCTATAACTACTCAGTTGTGTATCCTCCTGGCAAACACAACCCAGCTGACTACATGTCGAGACACCCACAGAATGTAACGCAGTCACCTTCTAATGAACAAACCATGGCTGAAGCACACGTCAGCTTCATTGCCGATCACTCATCAGTGCCGAAACACGTCACACGTGCTGAAATCGCCAATGCAACTTCCCTTGATCAGGCTCTCCAACTTTGCATGACTGCAGTTGAACAGGATAACTGGGATAAAATCCTTGCTAACGCAGACAAACAGCTGAAGGCCAAGCTGACAGGCTTTCACAACGTGCGCGACGAACTCGCAGTGTCTCAAGATCGCAAACTCCTCATGCGCAATCATCGCCTCGTCATACCTCAAGTGCTCCGCAAACGAATTATTGACATCGCACAGGGCATAACCAAAACAAAAGCCCTTCTCCGTGAAAAAGTCTGGTTTCCATCCATTGATCGCATGACTGAGGCTACAATTCAAGAATGTCTCCCGATCCCTTGTCAAGCAAACACAATCGAACATACCAAAGAGACACTCAAGATGTCACCCCTCCAAACCAGAGCATGGTCAGAAATCAGTATTGATTTTGCTGATCTGCCCAATGGAGAACATTTACTTGTAGATATGGATGACTATTCACGCTTCCCAGCGGTAGAAATCGTATCGTCAACATCAGCCCAACAAGTCATCCCCAAACTTGCTACAATCTTCTCAAGCATTTTTGTCAAGTTTTGGTGTCCCAAACGTCGTCCGCACAGACAATGGTCCCCCGTTCAACAGTCGCAAATTCTCCAACTTCGCCAAATACCTTCGATTCAAGCAGTAGCACCGCAAAGTCACCCCTCGTTGGCCCCAAGCAAACGGTGTAGTTGAACGGTTTATGAAAACTCTGAAACACACATACCGTGCTGCATTCACCGCAAACAAACCATGGAAACAGGAACTGTACAAATTCCTTCGTAACTACCGCGCTTCACCACATTCTATGACTGGCAGAGTTGTATTCGAGTCCCCGCAAGTCCTTTCACAAGTCTCCGCAAGTCCTTTCACAAGTCCCCGCAAGTCCTTTCACAAGTCCCTGCAAGTCCTTTCACAAGTCCCTGCAAGTCCATCACAAGTCCCTGCAAGTCCATCACAAGCCCTCCAGTCCTAATCCCAATCACAAGCTATTCAAATGAGCTGTGACAAAGGCATTCCTTTGTCATTGTTCATCCAGTTACTTGTGACCGGCTTTATGAAAGCAATTCTGACTGGGCTTGTGAAAGGACTTGTGAAATTAAGGACTTCCAGGGACTCGAATACAACTCTGACGACTGGTATTTCACCCGCCAAGCTTCTCTTTGGCAGATCATTCCAGACACGCCTTCCTGAACCAGATTTCCCTCCACTGCCAAGAGACACATCCCTTCAAGAACGTGATCAACGCAAAAAGTCCCAGATGAAAACTATGCTGACAATCGTGGGACAACTCGAGTCAGACATTGACATTGGTGACCGTGTTCTTGTCCGTCGTGATGGATATGTCCCCAAACACATGTCACCTTACATCCCACAGCCGTACACAGTGATTTATAAGCGTGGATCCCTTGTCACAGTACAACGTAACGCGCACAAAATCACACGCAACTCATCTTACTTCAAGAAGTACACAGGACCAACACCATCGTACCCTGACAGTGACAATGACAGCGACATTGTCACATCGTCCCTGGATACGACACCGCCTCAGCCAAACCAACCTACACGTCGCAATCCACCCCGCCATCGTCACCCACCTCCACGACTTTGTTTGATAAACTATAAAGCATCATAAACAGAACTGGACACTCGTGCTCGGAACTACATGTAGACTCGCTCCACATATCTTCATTTTGTTATGAAATACTCAAATATACTATCAACCATTCTCCACACGTGTTGGCATGTTTTACCTATTTTATTATGTGGACATTATACAAGCACTGCTCAGTTCACAATGATCCTTTAATTCAGATAAGAAGGAAAGAAACATTCTTGAAAAGTATTTTTCTTGTTAAAAACGTTTAGGTACACAAGTTGATTTGTTAAGTTTTGACGTAGTTAATCAGAGTGAAGATTGAAAAGAAAACAATCTCACTCTGTGCATGCTTCTAATCAGTTTAGCAAAAACCTTAAATAAGGCTCTAACTTGGAAAGTATTGAAGTTGAAAGATCCTGTACTTTTATGCCAGACTTCAAGATATAAAGAGGATTCATTTACAGCACAAGCTTCAATTGAATTTTGAAACTCAGCAAGGTGGAAAGGGTTGTAGTATTGTAATCATTGGCACTCCATACATTGTACTTGATGACGTCATACGTCACAGAGTGACCTCTGCACAGTTGTGGAATATACATGTACATTATATCAGTGAGCCGGTAACAGTGTCTGTATTCAATTCTTTCTCAAACTTCGATACCACAGGCTCAGTCTACACAAAACCACATTTTGAGAAGTTTTCAGGGTTAACTTTATGAAAATTACACTAGGGGTAACACAAGTGGTTTAAGTTTTGAAAACAACTTCTTTGCAATACAATCGGCATAATTTGGTCTAATTGCGATGAAAATGATCATTTTCTAGCTGCCTATGTACCATGAATAGAAATTACACCATTTTTGTGGACTATCGGATCGCTTGTTCAATGTCATTTTCTTAAAACGTCCCCCGCAGTACGAATCACCGAGCCACCAAGTGGTCAATTATCTTATTTACACTATAAATAAAAAGTTTGAAAGGATGATGTCACTTCGACTTGAACCTCGCTTACAAAGAAATTAGTTTTAGCGAATTTGCTGGTAAAAAGAAAGTATCACCGATTTTTTAAGGGAAAATAGGGGTTCCGAAAAAAATTGCCGACTTTAAAAACGTATCGGCGATATATCGATTTTTCGATTTACAAAAACATGTAGCCGATTTCTATTTTTGGGCGGCGAATATCGCATCATCGCGATTTTATCGTCGTATCGCCCAGCACTATTATACAATATATAACTTAAAAGATCTTACGGGCATGACTTATATATGTGAGGGCTCAGACGACTTGGGCAGCTCTGCAATGGGCGAGGACTTGGACGGCTGGGGCACTCGCAACGGACGAGGACGACTTCAATAATGCGAGCGAATACAGTTCTTTGGCGAGCTGGAACACGGGGTAAATTCACCTCCAAAACAGCCGAAGAGAGACGAAAACAGCGGGGACTACACAAACTGGCTCCCGTCGCGAAAATATGGGGATATGAGACCCCAATAATGAACCGACGACAGTTCACAGATAAATGTCTCTTTTTCCGGAAATAGAACTCCAGACGCTCCTACGCAGGTCACAGATCTGAACAAAACGGCTCAATGAACTCAACGAAATTCTCCGTCCGTCAAAATCTCAAGTCCACCGTCGAAAATCAAGTCCTGATTTTATTCCGAAATTAGCCCGTATATAGAGGATTTCATTCATTCCAGATTACTAGAAATTCTAGAGAATCGTACAAATTACGTCACATCTAAAAATAATCCTCTACACAGCTTCTCGAAAGAGCTAGCATACACAAGATTGACCTAGAACTTTCTGGCACGGCTTGGCGTAAACAACTTTGACCCATTCATTTCAGGGTCAGCCGAAGTGGCACGCGTATGCAAATGCATGTGAGTGACGCATGGCCTGTGACAAAACATTTGTTTGTGCCGGTTGTACATACTGAATGAGGGCGTATAATACATTCCGTGAGGGGAATTTCATAACACTGACAACATTAACTTTGTGTTTCTAACAGAGGTCTCAACTAATTAAATCGAATGACTCTTTCTGATGATTGAATGCCGATGGCAAGGAACATTCACTTTCAAATGGATAAGCCGGATATTAAATTGAAAAAGAATTTTGGTTGAAATTGGCCCTATATTAAACTGCAAAATGAGGGCAGATTACAAACTCTCATCAAGCTATTTTGATGTATATATGTATATAGCTTTCACCCCAATCTGGATTTCACTAACTAAATATATATTTAAATTTATATTTCATTGTATTTACTGGAATTAATCTAATTTGTCACAAAGTTCTGCAAATTTACAGACATGAATGAAGTGGAAACTAAATAGAAATAAACACATTACTGTTCGAATGCTATGATTATAACCTACTACAAACTGGATATTGTTGTGATTTAGCTTTACAAATGCATTCAGCTTTTCTCACCATGAAGTCATGGTTTCCCATAAACAATTTCAAGATTTGAATACGAAGGAGATGTACATGTATGTATGTGATTTTTCACCTATGTTGGCAAAAAATCTGAATTTTATCGTGGAATTGTTTGAATGATTACACATTACATGGTCAAGAAAGTGTGTTTTGGGACTTAACATCAACATTTAACATGACTTTTGTAAACACAAATCATCAGTTCTGCTTTTTAAACATCACCAAAAGACTGTTTAATGTTGGTACATTTTGTAACGTGTAAAAAAATGCTTTGAGAACTATCTGGAAAAACGTATTTAAAACCTTGAAGTTTATATACGTTTAGGATATGGATTGAAAACATTTTGAAGACGAAGACGTAAGTACATGTAACCTATAAACTAACTAAAACATTTTGGTAGAGCGCCGGTACGGTATTCTGGAGGTCGCAGGTTCGAATCCCGCTCCTACCAGTTTTCTTGGTGCACTTTAACATTGTTTAAAAATTAATTTATTTACCTAGTCAAGATGTAGCGTCAAGATGTTAAATTTGTGGATTCCAAATTTGTTATGGTTTAATCCCAGTTCTTTATTCAAAGTGTTTTATTATAATTTGTAATCACTCATACCGTTGGTTGAAAATAAGTTTGTTTATCTAATAATAATACTATAGTAATAAAAGGACATTTATAACGTGCCAGTATCCACCAGAATGACGCTCAGGGCGCAATACAGCAATATAAATCAAAAAATTAATAAAAAATCATCTAACCAAACATCTACATTGTAGATACTCGAAAAACTTGAGAAAGCATATTATTATTATTAATGAGGTCAAAGGTAAAATTTCTCATGATTGCGATGATTCGTAAATATTTGACATGTTTCAAATATATTCCCCCAATTAAAAAAAAATAATCAAGGTTAACTTTAGGGTCCCAACGATTCCAACACAATCGGTAAACTTTAATGTTGATTCATTCAACAAGGTTTAACCACAATTCATGTTACCCAGCCCCCCCCCCCCCCTCCCCTGTTTATCCCAGCCCCGTCCAAAACGACAGAACGACAGCGCTGTACTTTATGTCTGGCCCACATCAACCCAGTCATGCCAGTCACCCAGCCAAGTACCCCTTCCCCGCATCGCATCCCAGCTCCGTGCCACAAAACATACACACCCAGCCGTGAGTAGGCCTATGACAAATATTTAGCATAAAATCAATTAATATTTGGACTGGTTCACGCAAGCATAGGCTTGTGTATAAATTACAAGTCATGGCTTGTTTGGCCTCCATACCCACAATGCATTGAGCATGTTGAGAATGTCGAAAAGGTTTATGTATACATACATGTACGTACTCCCCGCTGGCTAAAAGCTCAAATCAAACTGCGATTTTATAGTTTTTTATACGGACACAAATAACTTACCCGATAGCTCACAAAAAGTGACTCTCATCCAAAGTCCGTCTTGGCTATCAAAGAAAATGCACACATCGTCCACATCGCAGCCATTACTGACATGTTTTTTTTGAAAATAGATGTGAAGTTTGTCTTGCAGTTGGGACTTTTTCTCTTCAGACTCGGTAGGGGGAAGCCGGACGTAAATTTTAGAGGGTGTCGAGGAGGGGTGCGACTGTGTAGCCATATGGCTAGCCTGATCATGGGGGAAGGGAATAGTGTTCCTTCCTCCACGGCCTGATGATCGACCTACAGTCGGGACGATACTCGATACGTTTGGAATTTCTTCGAGCTTCACTGTGATCAAAGAAAGAGCGTTTTTAAGCTATACCGGCGATAGTCCCAGTCTGCATTTTGTGCAGTGGAATGCTGAATGCATGAAACAAAATGTCAATTTGTGTACAGTAATTGTTCTGATCAAGGGCTGTACGTATGATAACAGCAACTTGGTAATTGCGTGCTGTCGCGATCCAACTGGAAAAACCAAGGGGCTTCGGATTGGTGGAAACCGTCACGTGTCCACGATATTGCATGCGCTGGGGAATTCCCGTCTAAAATTATATTCTGGAAATTCCCAGACTGCGCAATACACGAACGTGTACAGTTTTCGTCGTTTGCTGGTTATCTTGTTTGTGGTAACTCCCTAAATTTTCCATGAAAGTTGGATGCGTGTGTTGTATTTTGTCAGATATTTGCTGCTAGTCGCAAAGGTAAGTTGTTTAATCATGGAGGTTTAATCGTGTACTCTGTAAACTAACTTGTACGTAGGCTAAACTACTCCCCTCCTGTTCCTTCCTCCATGCTCCATGCTAGGAAGTACTATTAGGACTAGGAGGTGTGAAAAATCGTATTGAAATTGGAGGATTCATCAGACAATGTCAAACTTGTTTTTAAGAAGTCTAGATCTGTGCCGTTTTGCTCAGAAAGTTTATTTTAGCCCTACAAATAGGGCTGTAAATGGTTCTTTTTTATACTTCTATTTTATAATTGGCTTTTCCGAAATTTTTCGGAAAAGCCATTGTTTTTGTTATGACTTCTTTTTTGCTTCTTCTTCTTCTTCTCCTTCTTGTTCTTCTATCAAAAATGCCATAGACAAAGCACACGTTTTATTCTCGCTGCCACTTTTGCCATTAAACAGTCATCAATCTTAATGAGAGTTTGCATAGACTGAGACCCTGTAGTACTTAACTCGTGCATATTACTATGACGTCATGATGACGTCATCATGTATCAAATTACAAGCAATTAAAGATTAATAGATTTAATCTTTGAAAATCAATATAAAATCGACCGTGAGAGACCTGAACTTGATTTTTGTGGGAATTGATAGTATAATTTAAGATCTTCATTTCATCTCTTGTGCGTCAAATCACGTGACCCTTCCTTCCAGTCCAAACCGGAAGTGCCCTGTAATTTGAAAGTGGAAAAAGATATGAACTTGCCTTCAACGATGTTAGTCTCCCCCCAGGTTGCACTTCACAAAAAAATTATTTGTGACGTTATAAAATGTTCGAGCGCCCTCTAGCGGCAGGTTGAAAAATGTTTAAAATGAATAATCAGTTGATGTCTGTGGCGAAGTTTGCTGAAATCACTTTTGATGTATGTAATCGACTTCATGCTAAGAACAAGTTGAGGGAGAGAAAGATTGATGATGTCACCAGACCGGAAGTTGCAATGAAAAGACCTTTAAACCTTAAAAAATTGCTGAAAAATCAACCGCGAGAGATATAATCCAGATATTTGTTTCAGATAGCATAGTTAACATAGCTCTCGAGCTTTCTGATATTATAAATGACGTCACGATGACGTCATCAAATATTAGATTACAAGCAATCAAAGATTTCTAGATTTAATCTTTGAAAATCAATATAAAATCAATCGAGAGAGATTTGATTTTGCTTTATACGGGAACTGATAGAATAATCCAGGGTCCTCATTTTTGATATTACGTGCAAAGTCAGGTGATCCTTCCTTCCGGTCCAAACCGGAAGTGCCTTATAATTTGAAAATTTATCTTTGAAAATCAATATAAAATCAATCAAGAGAGATCTGATTTTGCTTTTTACAGGAACTGATAGAATAATCCAGGGTCTTCACTTTTAATATTACGTGCTGATCAGCAAACAGCCGTTGTATATCGAGCCCCGAGGCGCGCGTAGTGCCGCTGGCCGATAATCGATCGGAAAACATCGTTCATGTTAAAAAATCCGCTCCATTACTTTGTACACAGCTGGTTTGTTTAAATTGATCATATTCTCATTTTGAGTGGATGAAAAGCTGCATGAATGACTGCTCTACCCTGACGGTGAGTGTTTAGTTGATATATTCAGGGAAACGGAAGATATGGGCAAGATCTTAAACGACCCTAACCTACCCTATAGAATAACTTCCAGCTCTAATGGCGAATCTCACATGTCATAAGCCAAGAGCTGGAATTTTCAAGCTAGACCTCGTGCACAAAGTCTATGGGCCATGACAGAATAAGTCAAAGTAGGCTGTTTTCTAAGAAAAAGTTGAATTTTTAGTGTTTTTTTTATTGTTTTGTGGGATCCTTTCTTAATGACGTTCGATCAAAGAGCTTGATTTAAATGTAATCCATGTACAATGCATATTTTCCTTTCAGTCCATCAATTGTTCGTTGACTTGTTTGCGTTCCCTCAGGTTGTAATTCCTTCATGGTTTCATTATTTCACCACCCCCCCCCCCAAACAAAAAAATCAATAAATAAATAAAAATTGTAAACACCCCCCCCCCCCCCCCCAAAAAAAATGAAAGGAAAATTAGATGTGCTTTATTTTCATGTTAAATCTTAGGCAGATGGGCAGATACACCAGATACTTGTAATTAAATTAAGATCAAGCAGTTTGATCTTCCTTAAAGGGTGGCTGCAATGAAATTGTACCAACAATTACATTTTGTGATGTATTAACTCTTTTACAATATAAGAAATGTGATTCAAATGTGTTTTCTGTGTTTCTGCCCATTTTTGGTGTTTAATTTTCCCGGAATAAAGTGCCCCCCTTTCTCTATTGTTTCCGCGCCCCTAACTGCGTGACGTCATCTCGGGAACACAGAAACTCAGCAAGAGCAGTTTGATCAGTGTACGTTTGTGTACGTGTGGATGTATGCCGTTGTTGAGGGAACCAGCCACGCGCGATTAAATAGCTTTGGATGAAGGGACCAGGGAAACATTTCTCGTCGCGTTAAAATCTTCAAACATAATCTTTTGGATCTGAATCTGACAATCAAGTGTCGATTTTAGACTTGTTGATTCAGACACTTCTTCGGAACATTATTGGGGCGAGGAAGAGGAGGATCTTGGAGCTCTTCCGTACATGTACGAGCCAGAAGGTGAGAGTAACAGCGAAACTACTGAAGACTCCGAATCGGACTCCCGATGCGGAACGCGTGAAAGACTTGAAAACAACGATTGCTATGCTAAATAACACTCTCCGAGTCCAAATACGACGGTATTTCAGTTCTACTGGAAAGAGGTGAAGACTGACACCATCCTTATTAGTGGTGTTGCTGAATCAGCAGCAACACAACGACACGGTATTATCGACAAAAACATTCGCAAAACACTGAAAGCTTTCCGCGACAGCAAAAACACACGTGCATGTCAATGCAACGCACGCTCGGTTCCCTGGATGACATCACATCGGCGTTACCACTTGATGGGCGGGGCTGACCCCCTCCCGCATTAAAAAAAATATTTTCAAATGCTTACGCGAAATATAAAAATACAAACAACACACAGTTGTGTTTCAAAAACTGTATTTCATCGATATACACAATAAAAATTGCATTGCAGCCACCCTTTAACAAAATTACACCCGCCCCCAATTATAAAACGCAACAGAACAATATGAGTCCCACGCACGTGCTCATGCAGCCTCCAATCGGACCGACGCGACCGTTGTACCACTCACGAAAGAGTCGCCGGCATAAACAGGTTGTCGCGCGGTGCATGCGGGCGCTGCGCATTAGGGTGAAGTCATGCAAGGTTGAAGGGGTCACGATTTGAACTCCAAGACAGCGAAAAGACATGTTCTGCGGGGGGTCTCTGGGAATTAAACGGTAAATTTCACTTTTTATTTGGATGGTAATTAAACCTTGGTACCTTCATCTGATCATGGAACTCCACTTGTTCAGATGGTGGCGTTTCTAGTATTTTGTGGCCATTGCAAGGTTGAATTCTGATGTTTTTGTTGGGATTTTAGACGTATTTAATTAATGAATAGAAAATCGTCGTACGCGTACTTGGATCCTACTATCGCCAGATCATGTCCAAATGTTAAAAAAGGCGATAAAGGGTCCAAGTTACTCGGACTACATCTAGGCCTATTTGATACAGCGTTTTCAGCCATTTTCGGGAAAAAAGTGGGAAAATGCCTGATGGAGATATTTAACTTAAAGGGTGGCTGCAATGGAATTTTTATTGTGTATATCGATAAAATTTAGTTTTTGAAACACAACTGTGTGTTGTTTGTATTTTTATATTTCGCGTAAGCATGTAAAAATATTTTTTTTACTGCGGAAGCGGGTCAGCCCCGCCCATCAAGTGGTAACGCCGATGTGACGTCATCCCGGGAACCCGGCTGGCTGTGGTGGATGGTCGGCCATACTACACCGAGCGTGCGTTGCATTGACATGCACGTGTGTTTTCGCTGTGTCGTGGAAAGCTTTCAGTGTTTTGCGAATGTTTTTCGTCGATAATACTGTGTCGTTGTGTTGAGACTGCTGGATTCAGCAACACCACTAAGGATGGTGTCAGTCTTCACCTCTTTCCAGTAGAACTGAAATACCGTCGTATTTGGACTCGGAGAGTGTTATTTAGCCTGACAATCGTTGTTTTCAAGTCTTTCACGCGTTCCGCATCGGGAGTCCGATTCGGAGTCTTCAGTAGTTTCGCTGTTACTCTCACCTTCTGATGACTCATGCATCTACGGAAGAGCTCCAAGATCATCCTCTTCCTCACCCCAATAATGTTCCGAAGAAGTGTCTGAATCAACAAGTCTAAAATCGACACTTGATTGTCAGATTCAGATTCAAAAGATTCTGTTTGAAGATTTTAAGTTTTTAACGCGTCGAGAAATGTTTCCCTTGTCCCTTCATCCAAAGCTATTTAATCGCGCGTGGCTGGTTCCCTCAACAACGGCATACATCCACACGTACACACACGTACACTGGTAAAATTACTCTTGCTGAGTTTCTGTGTTCCCGAGATGACGTCACGCAGTTAGGGGCGCGGAAACAATAGAGAAAGGGGGGCACTTTATTCCGGGAAAACTAAACACCAAAAATGAGCAGAAACACAGAAAACACATTTTAATCACATTTCTTATATGTATTGTAAAAGAGTTATACATCACAAAATTAAATTGTTGTTACAATTTCATTGCAGCCACCCTTTAAAGATTAGTAGACTTGATTTCAAGTCCGAGATCGCGATTATTTTTTTTCTGCATCAGCCACGCTAAACATCTATTACCCATATTCACGGTTATCACACACTAACTCGCGATCGGGCTCACGATCTCGGACTTGACCCTTACGTGCATATGTTATATTAATTTATTCATAACTAAATTTACATAATAAAACAGAGGCCCATAGAGATGGCCAATCAGGACACAAAAACCGTGTAGGCCGCGCCATTACCAATAGGTTACAATACAGTGTTCTGTTCCACTGTTTAGTCTCAAATTTGTATGATACTTGGCACAATGGCACATAATGGTGTTTAAAACCTATAGCTAAATCATATTAGATCTTATTAGTAGAAAAAATACCAAATTAAATACGTGATTGTTAGTTTTTGTTACTAGACAAAAAACGCTTTACCTACCTATAGACTAATCCGACGAACAAAATTTAAAAGTAGAAGCCATCTTTAGGTACCAATCAAACAGTACTATACACGTGCGCTTGTTATACGCGCGCTCGTTATACGCGCGCACACATTGCGCCTTTGACCAATAGGTGAAAAGTAAACACGCTCCAAAGTAAACATGCGCCTTATAATTATATGTACTAAGCACGCCTATGAAGCGCGCGCGAGCGCTGTACCGCCCGCTTGGGTGGCTTCTAACGGTTCGTCGGATTAGTGGAATCGTCCAGTAATTCTTCTGGTTTGAATATTCATGTATAGAAGGCTTCTGGCGATTCCGACCAATCAGCTTGTTCCGTCCACTTTTGGACTTATTCGCCATAGGGTGTGTACAAACCGATGAACGAGATTCCCAAGTCTGTGATCGTGATCCAAGGTTAACTCACAAGAGGGCGCTATTTCCGGCACTATTCTGTGATTGTATTGGCTTTGGTTAGGTTAGTGCTGCAACTGGTTCGGTTCGGTTCGGTTCGGTTCGGTTCGGTTTGGTTCGGATTCGGTTCGTTTTTTTTTCCCCGAACATCGCTTCGGTTCGGGTTCGGAAGTACATATATGCATTTTAAAAACATGGGTCATGTGTGAAACCAGTACCTTATTTTTGCCATACATGTATCTGAAGAACTTCCTTCAACACTTTCTTTACTAAACCACATTCTGTGTACTTACAGACAGCAATATTGAACAAATGGAAGTCATCAGACGTTTGCAATTGAAATTTACAGTGATATGGTACAAATAAGCTATGGGTTTTACATGTAACATGGACACCGGTGTCGATGTTACATGTGAAATCCACAAAAAAAATCATATTTTATGCCTCATATCTACTGAAGAGGTCTGATTTTCATATCTTTCCATTATAGATATATATCCTAAACTAGTTCATAAAATGCAGACATGTTCAAGGCAAATCAATGGAAATATGTCAGAAAATGTGTTTTACGGTTTCACATGTAACACGGACACCATTTTTTTTCATTCACAGAATGACCCATAGGCCTATATCTACCAGCTTTCTTAGAAGAATTGCAAGTTTCATATCCTAATAAGACATGTCCTTATAAGTTTATAAAATTAGTAACAATTAGACAAATTAATAAAAGCAGAGAGAATATAATGACATTTTAAGGTACTGGTTTCACATGTAACAGGACACCAAATTTGGAGGAATGTCACACACACATTTTGACTATATATCTTCATCGAGTTTGAAAAAACAATCCAACGAATCCTTTATTAAACTAGTGCAACTACTAATTGCAAGTGTGCATAAACAACTTATCGAGATCAGGGAAAACTGATAAAGGTAGAACATATATTTGTTAGGGTTTAAATATTGCCCTTTTTGGCAAAATGTCACACTTTATGTACCCAACTTCATGGAATGACCCATATCCGGGAATACCCCAGCCCTTCCCACTGCAGTCATAACAAGTTGATTGGCAAGTTGCCAAACCCGCAGGGCGCAAGATAGATAATAATGGAACAATGCCTCGCCAATGCTTGACTGTATCTGATTTTCAGAAATGCATATTCAGTGTTTGGTCACGATTTCAACGAGTGATTCAGAGATCCGGGAAGGCATAGCGAGCTAGCTACATGTAGGCTTGGAGTTTCATTTTCCGAAGTTGAATCTGCTTGGGAAAATGGATTATAGCGAGGAAAGATTAAATGGCGGGGAAACAAACAGAAAGACATTTTCAGATTTCCATTTAGAAAACACATGTACATGTACATGTACATGTACATGTACATTTTATTTAATCTTATCTGAAAAAATAAACTTCATAATTTCTTGCTTTCAAGGGGAAAGACTGCCCAGTGCTCCAGAAAAAAACATCCCACTGATACATTTACTCAGACTCCTTATTAAGTAAATATGTAACTCTTTTTCCCCACATGCACAACTCTCACAGGGATGAGATTCTTCCGACTTTCGAATTCAGTTCCGACATTTTAGACTTTTCGACATATTTTAAGAAAGCTGGCTTGATTATGGTATCAGATATTTCAACACCAATGAAGTTGAATGTGTTCTGAAATAAAATAAAAACACATATTTTTTCCTGTCTCATGTCTCTTTCTATTTTACCAAAAATCACATGCAGTAATATGCCGTGCATGATGATGCCACGCACATGTCAATCGCATCACCCCATGAGCTGAATCCAACGTGTCCGTTGCACAACGCACACGCGATACATTTTTTAAAATTATGCTTTGTACAAGCATTCCGTTCCGTAACCAGACCATAGCATAAGCAATATATCGCCTCGGACGAAAACGATGCCAAAACTGGTGATTGAACATCTAATTTGAAAGCTAAATTTTGAACGCTAAAATTAATCTACCCAATGGATGATGACAACTCAAGCTTGCAGTCACAATGAAAATGTAACATTATTATAAAGACTTCTGACAAAATCACGACGAAATGCGGATGTACATGTACATGTACCAAGCATTCATGGTGTTAAGGTACACAACTCCGGGAAAATCGTGTGAATTGACCGGCTCGGTGCAAGAGGTTCGTGGGTCAATGCACGGAGGCAATGTTAATCGTGTGAGTACATGAACATGATCGTTAGCGCATGTGTGCGTGATAAGCAAAATTGACAGAATTTTTGTTTGAAATTATGGTAAAAAGTACAAATTTAATTAAGTCAAAACTTTTGACAAAACGTAATTTTATTCTGATGGAACGTTTTTGTTCTTCAACATTTTTTTTGCGAGCAGAGAAGGACTGGCGCATGGCGGATAAAGTGCTGCAACATATAATTCACAAGGCAGGAGTCTTTGCTTAGGAAGGAATGTACATATGTACACGTATGTAGAATCCTACCACCATTTTCGGGGGTACAATTTTGCAAGTATTTTTGTTCTAAACTGAAAGGTGTCCATGACATGCATGAGAGAGTACCTAGAATCTGATGGGGCCCTGTCCCCAAAATGCTACATCACGCCGTACGCACTCACAAACTTCAAACTTTATTTTCTTAGAATCTTATCCCTGGACTGTGCATCCCCACAAAACGAGAAATGTATATATTCATGTTGTGTGAACAACCAATTATTGTATACTGGGCGGGGCTCGCTTTCGAGCACACTACATTTCTTAGGCGGGGGTAGAGGGATGTAAACTCGCACGGACGGCCGGATGCAAGCGGTCGCAACTTGGTCTTTTATGATTTTTTTTACCTTCCTGGAATGGAAAAGGCTTTATCTTTTTTCTTTTTTTTCTATCGACTGTCTACATTGCATGCAGTACCTGGGCTAACGTAACTGCCACTATTGCGTTACACGTACTCAGGTAGCATCTAATCTTCTTGTTAGATAATCAGTCTACTCCCGCTATAGACTGGTTCCTGGTCCACCACTCAGCCCTGAACGAGTGAACGTTAAAGCGATAATCATGTAGACGGTAATTCTGTCCCCCCTAAAATCTGTCCCCCCGGACAGAATTACCTAGGTAAAAGTGTCCCCCCGAACAGAATTAACTAGGTAAATGTGTCCCCCTGGCCTGTTAATTCTGTCCCCCTCCAGGTTATTTTGTCCCCCTATATTTGCCACGCTTATAAGGCCCGTTCCATATATTGTTTTAATGAATTTACTTCACAGATTATACATTTTGTTCTTTTCTGCCCTGATCAAGCTATTAAATTTTTATCAAACATTTGTTTAAGATTTCTGCATTGTCGCACATTTTATCGCAAATTTCTTTGCAAATTTCTATGCAGATGTTTATTGCAGATTCCATCTTACCAATGTATGGGCAGGCCCAATTATTGGAGGGGAAAAATTCGGCCAACAAATCAGCTGCTATTAATGAGCTAATGACGGGCCATTTTAAGAGTTTAAGAAGCTACGATTCATGAACAAAAAGTCAATTTTTTATTTAATAATTCAACTGATACTGGGCAGGCCCTATTTCGGAGGGGGTCCAAATCCATCCACTCATTAGCTGCTATAATTAAAGGGCTATTGACTAAGGTTTAACCGATGATCGGATCGGACATCGGATCGGGCCGATGTTTGGCAATATCGGCAAAACATCGGATCGGCAAAATTTGTAAGGTTTAACCGATGACGAACCGATGTTCAGCAATGTCAATTAGCAAACTTTAGACTCGATGTTATCATACACAAATGTCATGTTTTTTTATTAGAGCGCGAGTAAAAACTATGTTTTATTTTTGTGTGAAAAATGAACAGTTTTATGCTGTGATGTATTATCATACCGGTGTAAATATCTCCGAGCTCTGCGTCTATGCGATCCGCGCTATCTGCACCGCATGCGTGAAAACTCAGTGCCCGAAGACAACGAAGCTAGCAGTCAGTGCATGACTGTACTGGTCTATACTGAACGTCATGAACGGAGTCGGGGGAACTACACTCTGTGAATCCACGACGCGTTGTGGACTTTAGTTCAGCCGATCACATGTCTCTTGCATGCACAGCATTGGCGATATGTGTGCACCGTGTAATGTTATATACAGCGTGAATACAAAAATACCCTGGAAAAAAGACCAGCATAGACGCCCGTATTTTTACGACCGCAGATTTTTCTACGTACATGTAAATAAATGCCTGGATTAGTTTTGCCCATTGTCCTAATTTGTTCTTCATTTCAACTTCTATCCAACAACCAGCAGTGTCAAAATAAAATTTAATAGGGTCGGTTGGTAGGCATAACATGTTAATTTTCTACCTCCATGCTAAAAGGTGAGAATAATTAATGCAATACCTGTGTTAGAGGGGTCCCGAAACGAAGTACATGTACAAATTTTGAGATGCTTTGTGAGACATATGCCTGAGGAATTTTATGTGATACGAGCATTGGAAAGTGAAAAATAATTTTTTTTTTTCAGAACAAAGATAGATACATGATTGATAGCCAATTAATCAGCAAAAGCAATAAACTAAACAAAATAAATATGAAACTGCGATCACCATATCACAAACTGCACGCACAGAGTGCCGCGATACGAAAGCAGTCCATGCCGTACAACGCGCGGGCGTGCCCGGCCAACTGACAGCTCCATGCACAGTGCGTCACCGTAACACGTTGGCGACACGTGGAATTATCCACACAGCCGTTTATCACGCACATCACTCAACCACTGGTCCACTTCTTTTCGCAATTTGTCGAATGTTTTGATTAAAACACATCCTGATTTTGACTATCCTTGTTGGTCCGATTCTTTGTTGGTTATCGCCGGGATTTTATGAACAAATCTTGTCGAGTAGGCCTACGAAGTTCTAGAATCTTTTAGTAATTTGTTGCCTCCAAAGCATGCGTGTCAAAGCGTGGTGTTGCATGAATAAACACCCCCAACAACGGACCCGCTCTGCGCAATGCACAGGCGCAGACGTTTTTTTTTTCCCATGATCGATCCCGTATTTATTTTGCCGCATGCGCACGTACTCCCGGCCGAACATCGACAAGATGTACACAATCTTTGAGTTATGCATAGTTTCACATGTCGGCAAGTACCGCTACTGTATGGGAATTCCGGACCCCCGGTCGGCAATTCCTACTATATTATGATCGGAAATTGGTATCGTAGAATTAATTTGTCTTCCTCTACCTAATAACATTTTATGGCTTTCGAAAATAGGGTGACCCGAACTAAAGGCATTTTTTTGAGTCGTGGTTTGTCTTGGGTATGTCACTGTTGGTTGGGCGCAATCGGTCGATGTGCGCAATCGGTCGATCGTGCTGCGCTATCAGTCGATTCTGACGGACATCTTGGACTTTACTTACCTTTAAAAAAATCCTCTAGAGCCGTGAATTAGAAAGAAAATGTGTTCGACTGGTGGCAGCGCAATCGGTCCATAGCGTCACGATCTACCGATAGCGCAGCATAATTTGTTGACGTTTTTGATGGCATTGTTTATGTCGATTAAAAACATCGGATCGGATCGGACATCGGCCGATGTTCTAAATAAAACATCGGCCATCGGATCGGCAGACAAATCCAACATCGGTTGAACCTTACTATTGACGAGCCCTATTTCGTCTGAAAAAGTGTATGAAACTGCGTAATTAGTGGGCGGATCTGGCCCCCCTCCAAAATTGGGCCTGTCTATAGTATCTGCAATTAAAATCCACTTTGGGGATGTGAGGTACATTTACTTTTAAAGCTGCAACAAAATGAAGTTTTCTGCACTTTTGAATGGAACGTTTTAATTAGTAGCTAATAAGTGAACGTAATCGGTCTTATCTAAATTTATAGCATGTAGAATATATTCGTTATTTAGACTATGCTTAAAAAATGTGTCATTTTGATAAAAACTTTAACAATTTTGTTGATGGAACTCCAAACAAAATTGTAGAAAAAAACCACACTTTGTTGACCACCTTTTACTTAATGCGTTTGAGATATTTTGAATCTGCGGCTGAACCCGCGGCCGAAATCTGCAAAGTGCGATGTGTGATGTTCCTTCAGGGCCACAATACGATCGCGAGTTTTCAATCAACCGCACGACTCAACTAGACTCCATGCCACCTGACACTATGAAAATCTTTGCCGTGAAAATGCCCTGAAAATCCGTGTTTTGCCGTGAAATAAAATTCACGGCAATTTCACGGCGTTTATTCCCGGCAAATATTGGCAATTATGTTCACGGCGAACCCGGCAGGCTGCATTCCTTTGTTATGCATAACAGTAAACCATTCTTCAACTGACAAAAAAACAGATTAGATTTACTGCGGGTGCAAACATAACGGCCTGGCATAAACGGGGAACTAATTTTATGTGTTTGTGGTTGCGAGTACAGTAGTCTGCGCGAGGGAGGATCCGTGGTCTGATCTGCATTTACGTGTATAAGACGACTCATGCGAATGTCATGCACGAACATCGATCTCGCAGGTATAAAACGGACAGGTGGTCACGGTTGGTAGCGGGTTGTGATACACGCAGTGTGTACTTTTCCTCGCGGATCCGTAGGGTCCCGATGTGTTGTTGTAGTGCTTGCTGGTGGTTTTTATTGGCTTTTGCGTTTATTAAAATGGGACTGTAGGCATATCGCGCGTAAAATAGATTTAGCTTACTCCTCGTAAATCAACGTTCCTGCATCTACATTAATGCCCCAAAGAACTACCCATTTGAAGGCCAACGGCCGGCTTCACGGAGCAGTCCACTTTTGTTCTTTCTTAAAATGTTAGCGTTTCTTTCATTGCAGTTGTAAAATGAAATTTATTTCTCACCATTTCCTGATTTGTATGAAAAACTAATGACTTCGAGCACTTTTAAAGTTGCATGCAGTCGACAAGTCGTGAATGATCAGACTGACCAATCGTGAACTTCGTAACGCGCAACGATCGGCTCCACCTCTGCGCTGAGTGCTTTGATTGGTCGAAACTATTTTCCCTAGTCATGCTAAACCAATCACATCACTCAGCGTTGAGTTTGGCTGGATTGTCTGGGTGGTGTCTCTGCTCGCTCCCGGCCGGCCGCGAATTATTTTTCCCCAAACGTTATGGATGCATATGACCTAAGTTCTCATCGTCTACCGAGCATTCCAATGGTTCAGTGGATACGGTGTTCGACTGAGGGGTTGGGTAGGAGATCGAGATTGTGGGTTCGAGACCTCGACGTTACCAAATTTTCTTTTCTTTTCAAATTTCCAGCTTTGGAGGATTTTTTAAAAGGGAAATGAAGTCTGAAATTTTGTTGCATTCGAATTCATTTTTTTTCTTCTAATTCGTGGCTCCGGAGGAATTTTTTAAAAAAGGGAAGTAAAGTCCGAAATCTCATAGGACATAGGCGTCATAGTGTTAACCCCGGCCCCTTCGAATGTCGCTTGGGAGAAAAAAATTCGCCTCCCTGCCTGAGTTGCCTTTTCCTGATTCTACAGGCACTTTTAATTTTCCAAATGAGCTAGCTGGCTTAGGCTCCGGGCTGGTTCCTGACAGTTGAAAACGAGCGCCGTTTTTCTCTCGGTTTTTTCGCCACCCAACAATGCAAAACTTTGAACAGGTGAGTGGAACGATATTTCCTATAACATACTAACCCCCAAATCAGCCCATTTTTGAAAATTGCAACAATGAACAATCAAGTACACGGCCTTTAAATACTATGGTTCTCATTTCCGACTGACCCTATTTTTGGCTCCCGACCGAAAAAAAAAGCTTTTTTTTATGCCGCCGACCCTGTCTGGAATTTCCTACGAATAAAATTTTTTTTTTTAAAACGATTTATCTTCCCCGGACGAATTCCGGAAAAAATGTAACGTCCATGGTAATTTTATGTAGGCGCGGCCTTCCTAGTAATTGTAGCTGTTAATGTTTGAAGCGCCCGGTTTTGTCTTTTCTCAAGATGAATTTCTCTGCGCATTAGCTGCATGTGCGTGCATTGTACACTGGGAATAAGACGATCGCATTCAGTGCGGCTGGGCGCGGCTGCTTGCTCGCGCGCACTCTCGACCAAGGCTAGCAACAAAGCATCACGCACGCACAGATGCACTTTTAGGGGGTACCCTTATTGAACAATTGCTGTAACCCCCTCAGGTCTTAGTAGCCTTTTCTCAAGGCAGAGTTCGGAACATGGTAGCTGCGCGTACGTACATTGTACATTGGGAATAATACGGTAGCATTCAGTGCGGTTGTTTGCACTTGACCAAGACTACACCAACGATGGAATCCCGTATGCGTGCACGCACGTGCACATGTACTCTTCTCCGGAGATATGACAGTTACATTACAATTTATTGATGGTTGATAATGACACGATACAAAAGAGTGAACAATAGAGCAGTTAATGAGCTGGGCAGAAACTGCCCGAAAAAAATTCACGGCGTTTTCACAGCGTTTTTTTTTTGCGATAAAATCCCAAGAGTATTTCACGGCGTTTTCATGGTGTTCTCTTGCCGTGAAATTGCCGTAAACTAAAAATTTCACTTCAAAACGAATGTTCACGGCATTTTCAGGGCTAATTTTGCGCCGTGAAATTGCCGTGAAATTTTAGTTCACGGCAAAACTGATTTTCACGGCAAAGATTTTCATAGTGTGAGCCACGTATTGCAAACAAGGTCACGGATACCGTGTCCAGCCCTCCTCATCCAATCCTTAACGAGCATTCCCGAAGAAGCAAGGTGTTCGTCTGGACACTGCGCGAAAACAGCCTTGAAATACAGTATACACCGTCTGGGTGGTAGACATTAACGTTCAGGCATGTCAGGGGGACAAATGTACCAGGCGGACACATTTACCGTTGGGCAGGGGGACAGAAAAACCTGGAGGGGGATAGATTTATCTAGATAATTCTGTCCCCCCGGACACATTTACCGGGTCGCGACCTGATAAATCTGTCCGGGGGGACAGATTTATCAGGGGGGACAGATTTATCAGGGGGGAACAGATTTATCAGGGGGGAACAGATTTATCAGGGGGGACAGAATTACCTTTTACACCGGCAGTTGAAGGAACCAACCCGTTATTCACGCATGCTCGCGCAACGCGAAGCCTGTCGCATGTCAACTAGTATGTACCAATCACTGCATGCCCTTGCAAAGACTGTCCTCTCTATTCCAGCTAGTCTTGGTTCCAAGACGTTACTATTGTACTTTTTACTTTCGCAGTTGCAATGCACAGGCAGCGCGATTAGGTAGTTGCAATAATAGGCCGACAGCGCGATAAGATTTTGGATCTGTTTGTAGTAACGTCTCGGATAAGTTGGCATTTCGGGGGCACGACCAGACTGTGGTAACTACAACTGTTTTTATGCAGTATTCATATCACGTGATAATGATGGAGGTAAGTGATCCAGTGAGCCTCGCCCGATGGTGTTCTGACCAATCACATTCGTGGTTTATGTCCAACATGCGTGCACGCGCATGTGACGCCCGCTTCTTGAGATCAATGGTCATGATGCCTTGTCATGTCCTATGTATTTGCGTGTAATGAATAATTTATGATAAGGCTCAAACTCCGTCGCTGATTGGATCCCTCGGAAAAGCGGGGCAGAATCGTCGAAAAGTAAAGAAAAAGTTAAGAATTGCCTGCCAACTTATCCAAGACCCTTGTGGCGTGCGATCCAAAATCATGCACGTTTGAAAAACACCGGCTGCGGATCCGGCTGCATTTTGTAAACTACGCATGCGTGGGGCCAGAATGCACGTACGAAGCCGGGATTTCGAGAAGACACAACATCAGTGAAATTGGCGCGCGGGCGCCTCCGAAATACGTTCAAATACAACAAACACGTTCATATTTAACTGTTGATTTTCATGTTTGCCTTTTTAAAGATATCAGATCAAAATGTGGCTTCTTTTCCGTAAAAATGAAAAGTCTTGGCTAAAAATGGATATCAGGCAATGTAGCCTTAAATTTGGCCCCAAATAAGACATGCATGCAAAACACGAGTAACCTAACAATAGAAAAGTATGTATGAAAAACGACAGTTAAATATAAACGTGTTAACACAAGGGTCTTGGGGCCCAGGACTGTTTCAGCCAGCAATGCTCCAGTATAGTAGAGCGCATTTTTAGCAGAGGAGGGATTATTATGAAGCCCCACCGTGCAAATTTATCCCAACAGATGCTGGAGACCCTTACATGTATGTTCTTGAAATGCATGAACATATCCTTTGAGGAACCTGTCGTTGACTTAAAAATAAAACAAATCCAACAAAATCTTAACCTTGATTGAGTGGATTATTAGTTTACATGGTTTATTACGTGTTTAGTAGCTGGCCTCGGACGTTGTGGCCTCGGACGTTGTGGCCTCGGCCTTGGCCTCGGACGTTGTGACCTCGGTCTCGGCCTCGGAGGTTGTGGCCTCGGTCTCGGCCTCGGCCTCGGAGGTTGTGGCCTTGACTACAACACTGATGCACACAAAACTTTAATTAATTAATTAATTAAACAGGTCAGCATTGATGTATATACTACTTTTCATTTTAAATTAAACGAAGAACAACTTAAACTTGCGGCCTTTGGTGACGCTCTTATCGTCGAGCTACCTTTTCCAATGTTAGTGGTCCCCCAATTTGTAAACCAATAGTAAGGTGCTGGGGATTTACAATGTTTGATCATTTGATTATGATTTAAGTGGAATTTCAACTCAGCAATTATTGTTTTCACCATTTTAAAAAATACACTATGGGGATTTCCAGGCTATTACATGTATAATGTTGCATCAAAGTAGCCTGCAAATTGCCATGTTTCAAAAAAAAAGGGGGTGAAAAATAATTGCTGATTAGAAAACAATACGTTGGCAGTGTGGTTTTCCTGGGGATTTTCAATGTTTGATCATTTGCTAGGGTTTAAGTGGAATGTCAACATCAAAGTAGCCTGGAAATCCCCATGTTTCTAAAAAGATATATGGGGTGATATAGGGGACAATGTGACCATAAATACCCATTGGAGCTGGGATCAAAATTAAACACAGATAATTGTTTTCATTGTCACAGGGATTCCCAGGGCTGTGATGTCTTTGGAGTGAGCGTAGCAACCTTCTACACCTCTTACAGGTAAATAAAATGTTTAACTGATGTCACGTTAGATTGTCTTTTTGTCTTTTTATTAGTCGCAGGAGTTGGTGGCGGTTACACGTATGGCATATTTCCAATTATTGGCTTTTCCGACTGTGCTTTTCCGACAAACAGTCGGAAAAGGCTTTGTTTTTGTTCAGATTTTGTTTTCTTCCGCTTCTTCTTATTAGTTCTATCCTAAATCCCATAGACTTTGTACCGTAATTTTCGGAATATAGGCCGCGCGGAGTATAAGCCGCAGCACGCAAAAATCTGTAAATTAAGATTTAAAGTTGGCGTATTAGCCGCACCGGTGTATAAGCCGCACCGCGGCGCTGACGACGTCCAACCACAAGTCATTATGTTGCATGCTGAAGCGCTAGTCGGACTCCCTATAAATTATCGCGGCAACTCTTATTATCGCGGCATCGGAAATTACTCCTCTTTTTGCGTTGCCAACCGTATGGCGATTGTTCATCCAGTTCATCAGGCATTAAGGACTTCCTGCTAAGTTGTATAAAAATGACGATTATAAAATGTGTCGGGACTTTTATTGAGTTTTAATGATTTTTAATAAATTCACTTCTTCCAAAACTGTTTTGCCTCACCGTGTCTGCTAAAAAGTACCGTCTTTATTTTAACATAAATCTTCAATGGTGGTCTGTCCATGGAAGTTCTATTGTCTGGTTCCTATTCTACAGCTACATGTACAAATGCAAAATGATGCCGAAGGACGATATTTCCACCGCGAAATCGGGAGCAAAATGACAGTGCGGTAAAAAAATAAAATGCGTAACGACGACGCACCGTGTAAAGTGAATGGCGCCCCCAATCGTCAATCAGTAGACTTGTCTCAGTGAATGTTGTCGCCTTCCGGGGGGGACAGGGTGTTAAGAAATATCCTGCTTCCTGCAGGCCTAATCGTCTTTAATCAACTTGAACTTGACAGGGAAAATATCGTACTTTATTCAGGGGATGTTTTGGTCAAACATTAACTATGAATAAAAAGTTGAGATCATTGTAAAAACCACTTCCAGTACCGCGATAATACAGAGTCTGTACTCCGCCGAGCAACGCAACGGCGAGCATGTCTATTTTCACCGGCATCGCGAAGCAAATTCCCTTATGCATTATGCATCATGTATGAGCACGTGTCGCTAGTCGTTGTTTTGATTGGCCAAAGTAGATTTTGTTGCGCGCTTACATGTACGTGCTGGCAACCATTCATAAATTTGGGGGCCTTGCTAATTCATGCAAAGGGATGTTTATTGGTTTCGGCTTAAGATTTCAGTATAAAAGTAATTTTTCTTTAAATTTGATATAAAGCAAATACGCCTGGAAGCAAGTAACTTCTTTTTCAAACACAAATATGATTTTTATTTCCCACATTATCATTTACTCCACTTGACAATGTTTTCGGAAATTCAACAACATCCCTCGTAGCATATTTGGTGCAATCCAAAACTAGGCACGCTCATTAGATCTGAAGAAAATAATTCGTTTTGCTGTAAACGAAAGATGATTTTTGTCTGGATTTTTCTCCACTTCAGGGAACATACGAGGACGAAATTAAATCGCCAGAATGACAATTGATAAATAATAAATATATATGCTGATAGATGAATATATTTTACTGAAAGATTTCAGCGGATTGCAATGGATTGTAATATTTCGGTAAAAATTCTCCTAATGTGAAAATGAATGTCGCATGGTGCCCGCGCGCGATTTTGTTACTACGGACAATACTGGTACCCGCGCCCCGGAAGTACGTGACTTTTCCGCAAAGATGTGGCGACAAAACATTATTGCAACAATATTTTGTTTACTTAAGAGGACGCTGGAAATGGACGTTGTGTACGTATTAAAGCCTACAACTATTGTAGGCTTTAATACGTACACAACTTGTATTTTTTTGTCACATTCGCAGACCGCAGATGCGGTATAGATTAAGCCTCAAAGCGGTGGAGGTATGTGTTTATCATGATCCTTAATACTAATAATAGTTGACTAGCGCTTCGTTTAGTCCAAGAATTTTGCAATTTTGACATCGAATATAATCGATGTTGGACCTCCGATGTATCGATTATTGAAAATTCTGATAGCCGGACCCTACGTTAACCAGTGAAATAATAAACAACATGGATTACACAACGATAAAACAGACAAAAACGAACAGACGCACCACACGATTTGTGAGGTGTGAACGGTACTTACGGTACATTTGCAAGTCAATTCGGTCCCTCTGGACTGGTTTCCTTTATTTCCAACACGCTGAGGCGCGGCTTCTGTGACTGATTTTATTCTTCAAATGTTGCTGTATAAGCCGCCTGGAGTATAAGCCGCAGGGACATTTTTCAGCGTGAGAATCAACGTATAAGCCGCGGCCTATATTCCGAAAATTACGGTACATGAATTTTGTATGCGGCATTTTGGTCATTAAACAATCTCTGATCTTTATCAAAATTAACATAAGCATACATGTAGACCCTAATCTGAAATTGTGCGCCGAAGAGTGACGTCACGATGATGTCATCACGTGTCACGTGATGTCATCTTAAAGGCGCATTTTTGAAGGGCCCATATCTAGCGAACCATAGGTCCGATTGCGTTCAAACCAGGTATGTTGGTAGACCGGCACTTGTCATAGATACAAATTTAGGTGAATTCATGATGACGTCATCATACGATTTTATAGTAATTTTAAAGTTTTCGAACCTTAAAGTTTCTTAAAGCCTTATCAAAAGAACATGCTAAATTTAAGATTATTTAGCTTTGTTAGCTCCTATATTATTTCATATCAGTGTGAAAAATGTGTGATGTCATCATTACGTCATCAAAAATGTGCTTTTTTGAAACATATAAGGGTAGGTCTGATCATCATAAAAAGTATGATGACGTCATCGGCTGATTTTCTATTAATTTTTTTAATGTTTCAAATTTCATTGCACTCTCAAAATTTTACACTGTCATTGATCAGATTGACTCTAATCTTGACATAGGCCAGACCACGTTGCAAATGTTTGCTTTGACAAGTGACGTCGTGATGATGTAATCAGGGATCACGTGACGTCATCTTAAAGGTGCATTATTGCAGGGAACATATCTTGAGAACAGTTGGTCCAGTTGAGTTTGAAGTTAGTATTTGGGTAGGCCGGCATGTGTTATAAATGAAAATTAACGTGACATCTTGATTTTATAGTATTTTTAGTTTTGGAACTTTTAGGCCATATCTCATCAACAAAACATGCTAATTTTGAAATTCTTTTTGTAATAGGTTTGTTAAGTCATAGGTACAATATACTTACACACGTAAATGTGAAAAAATGTCTGACGTCATGATGACGTCATAAAAATGAGCTTTTTATAACATAAGGGTAGGTCCGATCGTAATGAAAATTGGTGGGCAGGTGGGTATTGTCACTTGCATGCAAAATCCGAAATGACGTCATGATGACGTCATCCTACAATTTTATTACCATTAGTTCCTTAGCCTTTTCAGCCTTAAAGCCATATCTCATCAACAGAACATGCTCAATTTTAAAACACAAAAGGGCAAGTATGATTATCATGAATATTGTTGCATAGTGCCACAAGCATGAAAAATCCAAGCTGACGTCATCATGACGTTAAACAACATGATGAATTAACCTTCATTTTAACTTTACAAGGTAGATTTTGGTGTGAATTAGAAACCCCGGAAAAGACATGCAGTGTTCAATTTAGACGGGTGCGCGCATGCACTGGTGCATGTACTTTTTCCTCTGTGCACGTAAACCTCTGGTACAACGTGCACGCTGTGCATGTACTTTCTTAGGCCTGTACAATACCTGCTGGTATATTTCCCCACGTTGAACAACGTATCACAACGCGCACCCGATTTATTGCACGCAACGATCGACATGATGTGTGCGTGCCTGCATATTACCATCGTTGTAGTCTTGGCCAAGTGTAAACAACTGCAACCGATCTGCTACCGTATTATTCCCAATGTACAATGTACGTACACGCAGCTAACATTGACTTGAGAAAAGACTCGTTAACCCGGCACCCATGACCTGGGGTTAGAGCAATTGATCAATAAAGCCAACCCCAAAAGCGCATCTGCGCGTGCATGTTGCTTTGTTGCTAGTCTTGGTCAAGTGCAACTGCAAGCAACCTCACTGAATGCCACCGTCTTATTCCCAGTGTACAATGCATGTACACGCATCTAACACGAAGCGAAAGTCGTCTTGAGAAACGACAACGCGTGCGGCACATGCATTGTGCAGTGTGCACAAGACATGCAAGACAATGTTTTTGACAGCTCACGTGTGATTTTGGCGTCCATGGTATAAATTTTCAGCTGTTACTAATCAATACTAATCAACAGTGTCGAAAAAGAAACAAGCGCTCGTCTTTCTATACTAGTGCCGCAAGGAATTGAAGCCAACTGAAGGTAAATGTCGTAGTACTCCAACTACTCAACAAGTGAAGCCTTCCTTGTCATCAACCCGGCCCCCGATCCTTCCTTTCTGCCCCGAATGCCGGCGCGGCCCCGGCCCCGATTCGCGATCTCTTGATTTCGGTGGCCGGCCCTGATATTAAATTTTAGCGGAACCGAGCTCAGTCCTGGCGGGTCCGATCCCGGTGGCCCGATCTCATGATGCTGTACACGTGGTGATTTCCATCAGGTATTTAAAAAGAAAAATTATTCATCCGTTCTTCCGGTAAGGAAAAAGTGACGTCATCACGATAATATTGCAATATATTTGGCCCGATATTTCGGTATCAATATATCGAAAAGCCTTCTGACACCGTGGAACATGATACTGCAGTAGTAACGTAGCTTCGCCTTTGTCTTCTCGCGATCTTGTCAGAGATTGCTAATTACCACTGATGAAATAAACAAACAGCGAATACCAATTGTACAAAAACACATTTTATTTACAAAGCAAAACAATACCCTTAACAGCACTATACATGTAATAGCTACATTTGAAAATTTGTAGAAATACACATATTTTAAAACAACAAATATGTCTACCTATTGTTCTTTTGGGTTATGACTTGTGTGCACACTTTTTTGTGCATGTAAAATTTATTTTGTGCATGTAACTTTTTCGGTCTACATGCACCAGTGCATGCGATTTTTTTTTTCTAAATCGACCCCTGAAGCCATGTGTTCAGTCTTGTGACAGACACATCCCCTCTAGTTAAATGTTTAAATGGCGACACCAACGTCAGAAGAAGCCCCACTCAGGCAGGATAGCCTTCCACCCCTACACAGATAATTACCGGTAGTGTTTAACTTATGGAACGTTACATTCGTAATACATTGTATGTATTTCTTTATTATCCTGAATTGTCTGATGAGTTTAATCCTCAAATTGAAGAAAGAAAACTGATTAGGCATAGGAACTTTTCTCCTTGGGGTTTCAGCTTTATATTATGAAGTGAGAGAAGAATACAAAGGAAATTTGTTTTTAATACGGTAGTTGGAGGATGAAACCCCAGTGAACAATTATTCCTAGGGAAACGCACACAATCAAGTAGGGACTGAAAACTCAATCCACATATTGCACCTGGCCGGGAATCGAACTGGGGTCACTAGAGGTGGAAGGCGAGGAAAGCACCACCACGCCAACCTGATCACCCCAATAAAAGTGATTTCTTTCACGGTTCTTCATGTCCCAGGTAGAAAATACATCTTTCACAGAATTTTTGAAGCATTTCGTAAGTGAAGAACGAAAGCAACATACAAACTTGTAGTCCGATGCTTCAGAAAAAGCACCCCCCCCCCCCCCCACACAACAAAAATCCGCTAGAAAATATTTCATGGAGAGAAGAGGAGGCTTGCATGCATGTTTAGGTTCCTTCACTTAACCCTATCGCCTTCCTGCACGTAGTATACTGCGTAAAAATCTACTTGAAGACATATTGGTATTAACATCCCGTCCAAAGGGAATCAGTTTCTTTTATAATAGGTAAACAAGTATTTTCACAAATATACTGTATTGGGAATTTCAAGGAATGAATGAACAATTTGGTATTGGTGGGTTTATGCTCCGGGAAGAGCATTGGCATTTTCAATATCAAATGTTTTGAAGGGGAAAAATGCTCTTTTATTCTTGAAGTGGCTCCCCAGTTTTTTTAAGATGGCTTTTGGGACATTGAGTCATGCAATACATGTACATCGACTGGGATGCACTTGCCTTTGCATTTTATAGCGTTTTATGGAGAACTGTAAAATAAAAAAAAATTTTTTTTTTTTTTTTTTTTTAAACCCTAACCCCCTAGACCCTTTTTGCTAGGAACCATCCTCAATCCTCCAAAATCCTCCGATTACCCTGCCCCAAAAAATGCATTCATCCTCAATCCTCCAAAATCCTCATGTGCTTTAAACACCGTTCATCCTCAATCCTCCAAAATCCTCTGCTTGAAACACCATTCATCCTCAATCCTCCAAAATCCTCTTTAAAAAAAATACCATTCATCCTCAATCCTCCAAAATCTTCCTTGCTTGAAACACCATTCATCCTCAATCCTCCAAAATCCTCTTTTTTTTGAAATACCATTCATCCTTAATCCTCCAAAATCCTCCAAAACTGCAAGGAGGATTTTGGAGGATTGAGGTGGGTTAGGGTTAATGCGGTTGCTAAAAAAGAAGTGGGGGACGCTAAACATATTATAATTTAATTCATCTAATATATTGGAAATTTAGAGATTTACTCATTTCTACAACGATATCAATTGGAATATTAAACAATGCACGCTTGCATGGTTTCGACCGATGCGCACCAATGGCTACAGCATCTAATGTGGAGTGATTCATTAACCCTCCTAACTATCATAAGAACTTAAAGCCCTTCCTCTCCAGCAGCTTGTGTGTTTCAACATAAAACCTATCGGTTTTGATAGGTGGGGTATGTAGTTGGCTCCATTTTGGCACCGAGAGAGGGAGGGTTAATATTTCCAGGTTTTGTTTGTTAAATAAAATTTGGCAGCGTAAACGGAAATGATAAATAAATAATTAACCCTTGACAAAAATTGACGCATCCGAACAAATGATACTTTGTATTATGTATTTTTGGAAATTCCAAATTGTGATCGATAGCTGCTGATCGTTTAATACATGCCAGGAAAAATGCCAAGTGAAATGGCACCACCTACATCAGAAAGAGGCCCCCGCCCATTTTTTCCTGGGCAATGTTTGAAAAATACAGAAAAAAAGTTGATAAAACATTGGTGAGTCCCTTTACCAGACATACCTGAATACGCCACTGGTATACACTGCTACACTCCTCTCATGCTGACAAAAACGTGGGAAAGGTTAATGATTTTTTTAAACGCAGTGGCTTTTTTACGGCAGCCGTAACGCAACTAAATGCTATTGTTATGGCATGGTAAAAACACAATGCGAACGTATCAGATTTACAACTGCCCATCCTGCCAGAGCACTTCGGTAGCTCGCTTGGTACAGCGTTGGTTTTGATAGCTGGGGACCCTGGATCGAATCCATGCCGCGCTGTCTGATTTTTGTTTTTTCGAAAAGATTTCTTAAGTTTGAGGTTTGTATATAATCAAATGGTTATTTTTATTTAAGTAGATTTAATTTCCTTCCCTTTGATTTTAGTGGTTTTGGAGAATTTTTTTAAAAGGGAAATAAAGTCTGAGAACCATTTGGTTGATAATCTGGTACTAACAGCAAACATCGTGATGTTAAATACCATTACGTCGGGGAACTAGGCAGTTCCGTAACGACGGCTGCTGTAACAATAGCCTCTGCATTTTAAAAATCCTCTCCTCCGTGAGCATTGGCGTCATGCAAACTAGTCCTACCGTGTACATACATGTACTGTGTATTTTGAGGTTCCATGTTTTGACTGATGTAATAATATCGTTGGAAATTCCATGCCATGTTTGCACTATGCGTACCATCATGCCACATGCCGCCTACCCGTATAGCATGAAGTGCAGCTTTTGTGCGCTGAAATGTCTGGTCGAAACGGAACTGAAAAAAGTCATTGCATCTTTTTTTTTAAATGTAACTATTAAATTAGAAAACTATTAGTGATTGTTTTGGGCATTTGACCCATAGTTTTGTTTGTGATGCATGAGTCCTCTTTAGGCTCTTTGTAAGACATTGCCCCCCCCCCCCCCCCCCAACAAAAAAAAGAAAAAAAAAGTGTGAGATAAAAAAGTGTGTTTTTTACATATATATAGTTGCAACGTTGGGTGTACTTTCGGCCCGAAAGTTTTGGGTGTACTTTCGGGTGTGCTTTCGATTTTTTGGGTTTGGTTTTATTTATTTATTTTCTGTTTATTGTATTGGTGTTCGTTTCACGTGGCAGTACATGAATCTGGCCGGAGTGATGGATCCATCGGAGATTGTTAAAAGAGCCCTCCTGGTGCGGAACCTGGCTTCCTTGAGGTCGTCTCTTAAGATGTCAGAAGATCAGCTACGGGATAAGCTCACCATCCACTTCCAGCATAGGAAAATTAGTCATGGTGGGGATGTCCACGAAGTGATATACCCCCTGAACTCTAACAAGGATGATGCCATTGTGCTATTCGATGATGCTAAAGGCAAGAAGGATTATCACAAAACTATGAAATATGAATTGATGGCATATCTCTATTCTCAATCAATTAAATAAATTTCCATGATCAAAAAAAAAAAGGCAGAAAGTGTTTGGAAGCCGAATCACAGGAAGCAATAGCTTGTTTGAAAAGGCCTGACAACATAGAGTGCATCCAGATTTTGTTTTTAAAACAAATAATAAGCAAATCGGTTTTTTCGCAACTATAACCATACTGATTATTACTTGGGTTTCTTTTTGATTTTTCTGCTTGGCCAGTGTTCTGTATTCTTAAAACCTGCACTGCGTACGCGTTCTGCAATTAGGCTAAAACTGTATACACCGATTGCTGCAATAAGGGGGGTTGTTGCACTCCCTATTCTTCGCATATCCGTCGGCAAATCGTGGAAATGCCCTCCACATCAAAAGTCACCCGCCACACTTTTAAAACTATTTTCAGGCAGAATTTGCCGTGGAAACCTTTTAGCCAAATGTGTTTCGGAAATTTTGCAGGTCACTTTTTTGATGATTTCCGGGAAAAAAAAGCTTGATCATCCCTCACACTTTTGGGAACGAATCTACGCCACTGGTGGCGCTACATTTGTACTTTTCATATTTACATGTGTATTATACTGTCGGAAAAAGGACACATACCTTTCGCCGATATGTGTGATGACCAAGAAAAAAAGACGAACCAAATGAAAAACAAAAAATGGCAAACTCCCCCCCCCCCCAACCAGTACGCCACTGGTTGCCATTTAATTAAAGGGCTGTCATTTAAAGTACTTTGGTTGCTTTGTAGATCGAGAGACTGCGGTCCTGCACGAACAAGTGTTTAACATGCAACTGTTAACAGTTAAGAGGCTACCACCTGTAAGTATTTTTATTATTTTATTATGCAGCCATTAACTTTGGAAGTAATAATTTCAAAAGTGCAAAATAAAACTAGTATGTGTTTGAACTGCCATAAAGGCATTGTATACATAAGATCACATGTTTTAGCTATATTTTGTTTAGATGAACATGTTTACATTTAGCCCAGGCCTCAAAATTAACGACGGCCATGACGGCCAGTGCCGTCGATGCCCTTAAGTTTGCCGTGGTGCTCTTCACAAAATCGCACTCTTCACGGCCAGTCTTGCCGTGCCCTTTGCCCAACTGGCCGTATAGTGCCCTCGTTGCCGGCCCACATGTACTCACCCGTGCCGTGCTGCGCCGACGTGCCAGGCCAGCCGTAGTCGGCGCAGCGCAGCAACGGTGCACGCGGGCCAGACCGGTACCGGTATGTACTACATGTACATGTACATGTACATGTACATGTACCGTAATTTTCGGAATATAGGCCGCGCGGAGTATAAGCCGCAGCACGCAAAAATCTGCAAATTAAGATTTAAAGTTGGTGTATTAGCCGCACCGGCGTATAAACCGCACCGCGGCGCTGACGACCAACCACAAAAGTCATCGTGCTGCATAGCGCTATTTCCACTACACATGCAATCCTAAAGTGTAAGCAGCACGCGAACGAGATAGGGCTCCGTGCAAAGAAAAGGCGGAAAGAAAAGGCGAGTTGGGGGTCAATATCGCCATCGATGCCATCTTACCTGACTTCAAGTGTCTGGTTCCCGCTATGATATTCTTATTGAAAACGCAATTATCGAGAGTCGGCAAACAGACAAAGCACGAGTATCAAATGAACGAGGAGCGCGCGCGGTGCGTAATACCAGCGACGTACTGCCAATTGAAGCGCGGTTGCTGTGTGGACAGCGCCCTCATTCGACGCGCACGGAGCCCAATAAACTTTCATAAGTCCTCGAAATTACCAATTTTGACGGGCTGGATGAGTGTCCTGGCTGGGTGGGCCGCGCGGCAGTTCTTTTCTTTTTTTTGACGGCGCGGGGGAGGGGGGGGGGTAACAAAAAGAAAATGACAACTTTAACCACTAATTATCTTAGCTCAACGGTCACCAATTGACCAGTGAAATAATAAACAACATGGATTACACAACGATAAAACAGACAAAAACGAACAGACGCACCACACGATTTGTGAGGTGTGAACGGTACTTACGGTACATTTGCAAGTCTATTCGGTCCCTCTGGACTGGTTTCCTATATTTCCAACACGTGAGTAGAGCGAACGTAAACGGCAACCAGGGTTCGAAATTCGTAATCTGGGGGCCAAGGCCATTTTGGCCTTCGTGACGAAAAACATTTCTGGGGCACCAAGGCCACTAATGAAGAGGCCAATGAAAAAAAAATATAAGGGCACAAAGGCCAGATAAAGGTCTTTCTTGCATACTGGTGTACATGTATTTGTACAATTAGTCTCTCACGGCAGTGAGCGAAACTTTTAGTTATGTGGAAGGTGCCAAGAAACAATGAAAACTGAGCTTACGGCTTGCGTATTTGTTATTTTAACCACTTAGAAGGTAAAGAGTAAAAAATGCGTAGCACTGTTCAATACGTTGCTTTAATATCTTCAGCACACCCACATAACATTGAGTTTGTCGCGGTTTTTCTTTTGCTAGTCAATTTTATCACATTGCTAATCAAATGACAATATGATTAGCATAATTTGCTAATCATTTTTTTCTTCTTATTTCCATTACTGCCTGAACTTGTAAGTTGTATAGTCATGGAGGAAACACGGCCCGTGCCGGGCATGCCGCGCGACGGCATGAGTAATTTCACCGTGCGTTGCGCGCCATCTTCGCCGGCCACGTTGCGTTCACGCCCCGCACGGGCCATTCGGGAAATCACGGTGCGCTATATATCGCTGGCGGAAAAAGCATCAACATTGTCGATCTCCTTTTCTGTCACAGTAAAAATGAGTTTGGTTCCGTGGGGCAGAAATGAGTTTTATAATGATTCATGTCCTTCTTGCACTTAATAGCCGACAAGACTCGACAAGAGTTCAATTTGTCTGGAACGTTTTAATTAATTAAGCGATGCAAGGCATAATTGTCGAATAAATCGCGAACAGAAAACGCTTCGGTTTCCACGTGTCCGAGTCATCAATGGCACGTACATCGCAGCACACATGCACCAGTACATGCACGATTGTTTGCACGAGGAGAGTTCGTTGCGTTAAGTTGAACAGGCAACGCTACTCCCTCTGGACCATCGCTAAACCGCACACATGGCTTAGCCGGCTTTGGGGGGTTCAGGTTACTGTAGTAAGAGCTACCTGGCTAAAGCTAGCCGCGCATTCGGCCGCGGGATTCAGAGCTTGTTTTTAGGCTGTGACTGGTTCTCGCCCCAGTGAGAAAGAAGAAAAATAATGCACGGACGGGAGCCAGTCTGCTTGGGGAATCAAGGTTTTGTGAAGGTTTTTACATGGGGCGCACGGGCCGTGCTAGCTGGCGCGATAGCTCATCACGAGCACGGGCGCGGCAATTACCAGCGCGATCGAAAAGCGCCGTTTTGAAGGATCTGGCAACGGTTTGGTACTGAAAAATTAAGGGCTTTGTTCGGCAAGAAGGGCACAACGGCCAAAGTATTAATGGCGCACAGCACAACTGGCCGTGAATAGTGCATTTTTACAAGGGGCATCACAGCAACTAAAATAATATCGATGGCACTGGCCGTCGTGAATTTCGAACCTTGTGTGACTGATTTTATTCTTCAAATGTTGCCGAATAAGCCGCCCGGAATATAAGCCGCAGGGACATTTTTCAGCGTGAGAATCAACGTATAGGCCGCGGCCTATATTCTGAAAATTACGGTACGTACGGCTGCTGCAGCATGCATACGACACAAAGCTTGATATAGACTGGTTTCGATCCCTCCATCAGCATTTTAATTTCGAATGCAGGGGGCAGATATAGAAGCCAGATTTAATCTAAAGTGCGAACACGTACAGTACGGCTAAGTTCAATCAGCGACTATTTGCCAACCACTGGTTGATTGTGCCTGGTACCCAGGTTATATTTTGTGCATAGGTTACCAGGCAAAATCGACCAAGTTGGTTGTTAAGTTCGCTCATGCTTTCATCATGGAGTTGTGTACGTGCGGCGCATGGCATCATTCATTGTATGACCGATGTATTGTGTGTTGTTTATAATAACCTGAACTATCAAGTTTGTAAAAATGCCACGAAAAGATCGATTAAAGCGACAAACATTCATGTAAATGTACATGTATCTGTGGAGTTTTACAGAGCTTGTAGAGTTTTACAGGGCTTCACAGAATATTTCTAATAGAAGTAATAATGACTGGTCTCTGTGCCCTTTTAAAAAATGCCATTGGCCTTGTTGGTGCCCTTTGCTTTTGCCTTGGTGCCCTGCCAAATGTTTCATTATCGAAGGCAAAATGGCCATGCCCTAGAAAATCTGAAATTTGAGGCCTGTTAGCCTCTATGCATCTATTGAATACTATTTTCTTAGCACGGTTTATGTGAATTCAATTTGGATGAATTTCTTGTGCCCATATTATTTCTTTTAGATTGGAAAAACAGTTGGATTTGTTTTTGGGGTAGAAAACTTTGAGTTACCCACAAAAATATTGCTCTGTCTTTCTCATTAGGTATTCGCATCAATTAAGGTGGAGATTGATCCTCTGTATTTTAGCATCATGCCCCGTGACGCGGCAGGCGAATTTGCGGCAAGAATTCAGAAGATGGCCACTGTGGACAAAGCTGACTATAGCAAGATATCTTGTTCATACCCTGCTCAACTACAGTCCGTGGAAAGAGAAGTTCTTCACTTAGTAGTGCGTCATGAAGGCACTTCCCAGGAGAGTTCTATGCTAAGCGATGGTGACGGGTTTGAAGCTGCTGGTGCATCTAACTACAATCCTCAATCTGCGCATGATTGGCAAAGAAGCTCGGAAGAACCTGATGGTAAAGTGAAGGGTCATGAGGCAGACTCTGAATATCTGTCAAAGCAAACAGAAGATCCCGAAGAATTCATGGATGCCCAATCTGTTTTCCCAAAGCAGCACACTGCAGTTGGTGACCTGAAACATGAGCCTGACATTAGCGGTCCCGCGGAGGTTAAAAAAAAACAAACACCTGCGAAGGAAGAGGAGGACAGTAACATTGCTGATATGTCGAATGCGTCTGATACCGGCGTTGTCGTCAACAGAAACACTTACAGATACTTGAAAGCATTTGAAGATAAAGTGATGAAAGATATGTGTAAAAAGTATAAAGTGCAATTGAGGAGCACCGTGGAAACAGTCGACAACGTCAAGGTGCATGTTATTGCCTCGAACCTGAAAACTCCCGCTGATGATGTGGTCAAAGCAAAAGATGAGTTCATTTCATTTTATCAGAAAGCTCACATGGAAATTGTACGCAGAACTGTAGATTGTTCTTTGGTATCTCTCCAAAATAGAGAGGAAGCAGTAAGAAAGACACTCCGTAACTATAAGACCGATACCCTTATCACAAAGGTTGATGGCTCTTCACATCTTCGTCTTATTATTAGACGTGGTGATGCTGACGAGGTTGCTCGCGAGTTCCGTGAGTTGGCTGGGATTAGGTCAAGCAGGAAATTGCGCACCTCCGCGGCTGGGGATGAAGATAGCAGGAATGGGCCTTCGCCTACAACCAAATCAAACAGTTCTACCCGCCTCTATGCGGGTAGCAACACAAGAGATGAACGTTCGTCACTGGCTATGTACAATACACCCTCTGATGTCTTGCAGAACTCGCGTGAAAGGGCAACCGATAATTCCTTCAAGTTCGTAACCAACGAGGGAATGAATATTGCCAATATGCAGGGAGACATCACAAAGCAAAACGTGCATGCTATCGTAAATCCCACAGATTCGTCTCTGAGTAATTATGGGGGAGTCGCAAATGCAATACACGCTGCTGCTGGACATCAACTGGAGAGAGAATGTAAGAGCAAAACAACTGGACATCGGTATTTTCAAACATTGGAAAGTATTCTCACACCAGGATTCAGCCTCAACTGCAGCATCATTCATGTGGTAGTTCCAAGCTTCATGTATTCATCGCATCAGACTTTCAGCTGGGACTTACACAATGCATTTCTGAACTGTTTACATACTGCAGAATATCATAAAATATCGTCATTGGCCATACCGTTAATAGGTTCAGGCTCCATTGGGGCACCCAAGAACATCTGCGCCGACGCTCTTATTTGGGCCCTACTTGAATTTAGTCGCAAGTCTGGCGTGCCGAAAGCCGTCAGAGAGGTGTTTTTGGTTAATATTGACGAAAATGCCACTAAAGCAATTCAGCAATCACTCGAGGCTGTTTTTAGGGATGACCATGCGAGTGGCGTTAAGGCGACTAGCTTTTCACAACCTACGTCATGGGATGTAAAAAGGCCAGGACTGCCTCCCCAACCCCATCCACTGCTATCTGGCAGCCAGAACTCTACCACAAAGGTTGACGATAGCAATGCAGTCGCTGACGTATCGAAGAAAGATCAGAAAGGGTCCTCAGGACCTCAGGATCCCAAAACTGCAGACAAAACAGTGGGGCCCACTGGCACTCAATCTGATATGCCAGGAGCAAAAATGCAAGGTAGTTCCGCCGAAGACAAAGCCGATAAATGCCCTATCTGCTTATCGGATACTATTGTAGACGAAGAGGTCCTAAAGTGCCGGCATCGATTCTGCAAAGGTTGCATTGAACAGGCGTTGAAGAACAGTTACAGATGCCCGGTATGTCAAACGGTGTGTCGCCAGCCCAGCGGAAACCAACCAAAGGGAGAAATGACACATTCCGTTGATAAGTTTTCACACCTACCAGGCTACTATGGTGACGGGGTTATAACCATACGGTATAACATACAGAATGGGACACAAACGGTAAGAAAACTTACTTTCTATATGTTCGGTGTTCTACTTCCTGTAGGTGATGTTATATGTATCAAATCAGTTGTAAAAATTTACATAAAATATAAATTAATGTTATAATTGATTTGGTTGTGATAGTTGGTATTACCGGTACATATTCTACATGGAACATTTGGTTTCTCTGCTGTTAAAATCTCATAGGAGCATCATCCTAACCCACGAAGATCCTTTACTGGTCTCTACCGGACTGCATACTTGCCAGACAACCAAGAAGGAAGAGAGGTTCTTGGGCTGCTACGAAAAGCATTTGATGCTGGTTTGGTGTTCACGGTTGGGAGGTCAGTCACTAGTGGCCAAGAGGATACAGTGACCTGGAATGACATCCACCACAAAACCAGGATGAATGGTGGACCGTGAGTTACTTCTATAATGTACATATGTACCATATCAGCTGAAGGAATGTCACTTTCTGTCGTCATCGTGGAGCGTCTCGGCTTATAGTGACAGCAGTGCTGAACAATTTTCCATGTTTGATTAGAAATGACAGTGGTAGTTTTGTTAAACCAATGAGAGAAGTGACATTGGTGGCCACCCTTATAGCAATACCTTTCATTGCCTTTTGAGTTTTTTGTACTCTGCCAAACACCCTGTCAAAATATATTTTTGTATTTATTATAATTATAAGAAATAATGTGAATTTCCGTTTGTTTGTTGATCTCGCTCTTATTTTTTCGTTCTTATTTTTCAGAACACACTATGGCTACCCTGATCCGGATTATTTGAAGCGAGTGAAAGAAGACCTGGCAGCAAAGGGTATTTGTTGAGTCTCTCTAGGACTTATTGCAACATGAAATAACTTTGAATGCGGAGAACTTCATAAGTTGTGCGTAGTACACAAAAATAATGACACATAGGGGAAGGTTGAGTATGATGGGACACTGGGCAAGATGGGACACTAAGATAACTTTCAAGGTAACAAAGGGAGGTACAAACGCTCTACTGATTGCATTTCGATGCAACATGACACAAAGCTGGTTTACTAATATTTGGATATTTTGGGAAACAAAAAGCTGGAAGTTGCATTATGATGTCTTGAAATAGTCACCGGTGTGATGATGTATTAACTAATACTTTCGTCTTTTCCACCACCCCTAGCACAGAAAAGACCACCCAGCCGTACACTCACATACTTATGGGAAGACCTTTATTCCTATTGAAATCCGTAACGCTATGGAGTTTCTCCTCTGGGAAAGATGGATTTCTAAAGATTCCGCTGTGGGGCTGATTGTTCTATTGTGTTTTCTGCCCCACAGGAATACGTGTACATAAACACTTTTACTTGTTCATGACATCTTGCCTTAAAAACAAGGCAGATCAGAGTATGTTTAATTCAGATGCAATTTCGAAGTAAGTAAAAAAAGATTTTGGTTGTGTAAACCTTGGTTTGCTTAATACTCTTTGTAAATCTCTTTCCATGTGGCATTGTTGTAGTTTTAAGAAAGGTGACCCATCCTGCCCCACCTTCCCCATTAAAGAGGGTATTGCTTGCTTGTTATTACTTGTCATAGAAGTACGTAATTTTTTTACTCTTGCTATGTTCTAATAGTATAAGATTAGTTCTGAAAAGACACCTAATACCGTATTACATAAAATCACTTATCAGAAATTGTAGGGCTTGATGATCGGATTCAAAAGGTTTTCTATTTTGGATATATACACCTAGATTGAAAACTCGTCAGACAATTTGATTCATAGATTGTAATGTTTGAAGGGCGTATAGTAGTAGCTTTTCAGTAAAATATACAATGTAGGCCTACCTTTCGCAGATTTTTGAAATGTTGGTTTTGAGGTGTGGTGCTTTTGGCTGCAGATGTTTATACACCGGAAAGACATTTTTGGTGTACATTCAATATTGGGTTTTGCCCTTCACCGACGTATTTCATAAACACTGTATACTCAGTGTTGTCCAAAGAGATTATTTGGGAAAAATCACTCGGGTGGGACTGGCGATGGAACCCACAACCAGTCCTGCTTTCTAGTGCAGATGTCTTACCACTCGACCACCGAGCTTGTCGAAGTCGGTTGGCTAGTTGAAATCTGATATAGCGGCGGGTACCGCAGCCAAACTATTCATAAGATTGAATTTGCATCGGGATACATTCAATACCGGTATTGGGTTTTGCCCTTCACCGACGTATTTCATAGAAAGCAGGAGGTCGATCATGGGTTCGAGTCCCACCCAAGTGATTTTTTCCAAATAATCTCTCGGGACATAACTGAGTATACAGTGTTTATGAAATACGTCGGTGAAGGGCAAAACCCAATATTGAATGTACATCATTCCGACGCAAATTCCATCTTATGAATATTTTTGGTGTAGTTTTCTACGAAGGTTACGCTTAAATTTGTTGAAAAGTATAAAGACAAGTATGAAGAAAAACCAAAATATTGAAAAGTCCTTGGTCGAGGGGTGAATTGCCACGGAACTATAATGTTTATATAAGCCTGTTTCTGTGAGTGTATAGCATAATGTAGTACATTGCATTATATAGCAATGTGATGAGTCACTAAGTTGACGTGTATTTTGGGATGCATGCCCTTGTAGATTTTAAAAACAAGTTTTAGTATATACTCGACACTCCTGGAGTTTGAGTTTTTGCGTTAAGTTGAAATAGCCGATATAGCTATAGCTAGGCCTATCAGCAATCGTAGATCTTAAAACCGATATATATCTTGTTTCCTTAAACAAATTGGATAGAAACAGAACAGTTGCGAATTCATCTTAAAACTTTTATTTTGTTGTCCAAAATTACATCATATTTGATTTAGCTAGTCTATTATAGCTTTTGTATGGTACATGCGTGGAAATCTTAAAAACAACGCCTGTGGTTTTTGCTAGGACGCAAAGAAAATAGCATGGAGGAAGGAATATTTAAACTTCAAACTGTGTAGTAATTAATAAAAGGCACCTTTATACACAACATTTGCAAACGTCAAAAACAAAGCTACTGAACGATTATGAAACACCTTACTTTAGTGTAATTAAATAATAGTCTTAATAAGCATCCTGTGAAATTAGAGCACCTGTGGGTGCTGTCATTTTCAGGAAAAGTCAATTTCCAGCGATGGTAGGCCGACCATCGTTGAAAATAGTCTAGTTCCCCGACCTGATAATTCCCTGACGTCGATAAATTGCTCCTTTTAGTCTGAATTAGGATCAGGGAACCTGACTAAAAGAACGGCCCTTTTTCCTTTGTTTTCCCAGCAGCGGTGTTTCTATCAGTATTTGCTATAAAATCAGGCTTTCGAGTATACTTTTTCCAAAATGTTTTTACCTTGCTCCTACTTTTCCTACTGTTTTCTTGAAATTCCTATACTTTTTTTTAAAAAAATGTCAGTCCCACAACTTCAAAAAATGAAATCTCATTGAATATTTTTCAGAGTGTTATACCATGGTTATACACATGACAAAATCACACAATGAAGGACTTTGGTGCATGAGTATATAGCAACTTTATTTTCAAGTGTTCCGAGTACAGCACATGGGCGAGTATCAATGAAAATTACTCCTGAAAGCCCGCAAAAGTCCTAGTTTTCTCCTGATTTTGTCCGCCAAAGTTCTGCTTTTGTTTTGGGTTTTTTTTTTTGGGGGGGGGGGGGGTTTTATGTTTGGATCCTATACTATTTTTCATCCGAGTCTGCTTGAAAGACTGCAAAAGCAAATGTTGTATAAATGTGAACATGAACCGGTAATTTAGGCCTACTATTGCTGTCTTCGAATGTAAAATGAATAATTTCTCGAACAACTAAATGTTTGTTTATACACAGACTTGATGTTGATGGGAGCGCCGCTTTTAGATAATTCACAGATGAACTGTTGTAAAAAAAAAACTTGCAGAATATGTAGATATATTGGACTGAATACCGGTAACGCATTTCTTCACTGCAAAAACTGTGTTCAGCAATTAAACACCTTTCTAAACACTTTTTTGCTATCAGTTTGTAAACATGTTTACATATTATAAACATGTTTAGAGTATTGACGGATAGTGTTTAGCCGTTGAACATTGATGTTTAGGAATGGACACGTAGGCCTACATTTATCTTCTAATCATGTTTACAAACTGATAGCAAGATTGTGTTTAATTCCTAAACAAAGTATTTACAGCGTTGTGGATAACACGAAGATATAGTAGGATGTGCTAACTTAAAGTGTATTTGATAAATGGCTGTAAATACTGCACTAAGGATTCTAGTCGTCTTGCAACTTTTAACAGCACACTTTTTCTGAGTTCGATTATGTACATTGTAATTGTATTTGTATTCTAATTGCATTAAGTGAAGCAAAACTCAACTAAACTCAACAAAACCATTAATAAAAGCATAATTAAAAGGGAGTCGGGTTGGGACAGTGGTACTATCTATATCTCCTCGCTTTCTACCTACGGTTGCCCGGGTTCGACCACCCGGATCGACGTGTGGATTGGGTAAAACGCCCCTACCTGATTCCGTGCGTTTCCCTAGATTATCATTCTGGGATTTTCTTCCTATACCTCTAAAGAAACTTAACATGTCTTTGTCAGAAACCTTACAGATTTTGTAAGGCTTTCGAGCTATGGTGCGACATGCACTATTGAAGGGCTGGAGGAAGTTTTAATTGTTTGGGGGACGGCAACCCATATCGCGCAGAAATTGTCATCATAAATAATTCTGGATCTCAACAACGAGTCAGATAACACTTCTAAAGCTTCGTGCAGGTTCTTATTTGGCCCCGTATTGCAATTTGTTCAGTGCAACAATTTGGTCCAGAGTTTAGGTCAAGATCGAGGAATCAAAGAGAGCTTGTAACTCCACCCCCCTCCCGGCTTATATTTTAACTGTATGATCAACAGATTTGTATATTTTCAAAGTGAACAAAGAAACTGGCAAGAGCAGGATTCGAACCTGCGACCTCCGGGTTACCGTATATTGTACATTGTTAGTTGTTGAAATAGTGGCTCGTACATTTTCAAAAGGACACACGCCTTACAAAGTAATAAACCTTTTCAACATTCTCAAAGCATCATAGAAGAACAAGCACATTAGATCGGACGTGATTGGTCGCATTGGTCACATGTTGGTTGTCATGGTTGCAAAAATCCTCTTCTGATTGGCTAATAATGTGACATTATTAGCTGTTCTAATTATAAAGCAGTTGCATTCATCAGTAATACTGGTACCCCGAGAGGGATTCCTCAATTATTTCCTTATTTTTATTGCCATTTAAAATTGATAATCAATTAATATTTGGACTGGTTCACAGTGCCATAGGCTAGGCTTGTGTATAAATTACATGGTTTGTGTGGCCTACATATCTACAATGCATTGATAATGTCGAAAATGTTTAATTTTATTGTATCAGCATTAAATAGAATTTGTTGTGTCCAGAATATCATTTAGTGTACCGCCAGAGGGCGCTATTCCATTTTTATGGTAGATCTTTTGCTCAAGCCAGAGGGCGCCATTCATTTACACCATACTTGTCATCATTTTGCTATGTGATCATTTTCGCCACAAATTCCGTTAATTTTCCTCAGTATTTTCTTGGATACTTGGACAGCTCAGCAAAGTGAGTAATTTGAGTCTGTTTTATTATTGTATGAGGATATTATTGAGGTGATTATTAATGTATAATCTGCATAACACGAGGATTTTTGTTGGGAAAAGATTCTGAAGTTTGAGGCATATGCTGCGTTCCAATCGCGTCGTATTTATCGTGACGCGTGTTTACGAGATGGTTGCACCAATGCGCACGCGCACAGGTCGTCAAGCAAGTCGTGAACTCGAGAAGAAAATTCCGCACCCAGTACCACTGGTGAATACGAGTTGCCAGACTTGTGAACTCGTGACCACGGAAAACGCGACGTGATTGGAACGCAGCTGGGAGATATTGAGAAACCATTGGTGGCGCTGTTTATAAGGCCCATTTTTACATGCCAGATAAGACTTGTCTTGCAGTAACTTTTGAGTTTACCTTATTTACTCTTTTAAGGTTACGAGCTTATGCTAGGAAGGCAGAAGATTTGGTATATTACTTTGGATAAAGGCATGCATGTGTTTAAAGGAGAATTATTAGATCAGGCTCAGTTTATGCTTGTTTACACAAGTGCAGACATGTTAATTTCACATATTTAGTAAGCTTTATTTTATTTCTTCTCTTTATATTATAGTCGAACCATGTACATGTCAATAGGGAGGTCAGCGTATTGGGGTCGATCGTCATTTATATCTGTTTGCGTGCAAAAGTGCGTTGCAAACTTGCGCTGTTTTACCTTTTTCTAAAGCTCAAAAAATTACTCTGATGAGGTGATTTCAGAGAGAAAAGATGGATGTTTCCAATGATATTTTTCTTTTTGATGGTCGGCGTATACAAAAAAGTGAAATCTGGTGTTGAAAACGATGCCTATTTTTGGAAAGTTGTGATCGCAGTCGCCCAGAAAGTGGCCATCTTGTTTTTAGCACGTGACATTCACTCATGTTTTGTGACGAGATTTGCCGAGATTTGGTCGGATAAAAATAGAAATGACATCATCGTAAAGACGAAGAAAATCTCTTTCGACTCATACCACGAACATATACGTTCGTTTGTGTTTTGCCTTCCGATTTTGGAGATCTTTTCAGACGAAATAAAGGTACAGATTTTCATGATTTTGGGGCTGCTAAATCGTTAAAAATCTCACATAAGGAGTTCATGAAAGACTAAAAAAGGGGTAGTTTCTGAAAGGGTGGAATTTCAGGAGTTTGTGTAACTTGTTTTTTTTTTATGTTTCCCGTGACGCTTTTTGACGCCGGGGGGTTTTGTTGTCGGGGTGCCTTCGGCAAGGTGATTAAAATATGGCGGCGGTGTCACAATGGCTGCCTATTCCTTCCCCCATGCTGTATGCATTATGAAGCAATAATGCTGCGATTACTGGGGTAACTTTTTGGTGACTGATTGCTTTATTGGTGAAATTTACATTATGACCAATACTCTTTCCATGCACTTGCATGTCAACTTTATTTATTATGCCTGAGGCTGAATATATATGTACATTGTAGTTTTGTACATCTCTGCATGAGGCAAAAAAAAAATGAAACCTACATATTGGTAAATTTTGTCTGTCATGAAGGACTTCCATACTTTAAAGATATCCTTCCGCTAAAAGTTCAAAAGCCTTTTTTTGGCCATTATTAATACTTTCAACACGCAGTTTGGTGAATTTTAATGCAAGGTTTCCATGCTGGTTCAACCTTAATTACGACAGCTGCGCGTGCGAGGAAATCTACACATAGGCCTACCAGCTATTTAAAAGACTACTCCATTAAACTTTAAAGGGGACCTGAGAATACTAATTAAAGATGATATGATCTCATCTAAATGAACTTGAAAATGTTTTCCAGACCCTTCTCAAATATTTTGAGCTGCTTTGGAGTTTTTTTGTTTTTTGTACATCCCGCACCATGCCCGCGGAATAATTAGGGCCGGGCATGCCCCTTTAAAGGACCCTAACTTTACCATACTTTAAGGTATACACTTATAATTGGTACCATTAGTTTTCTTTTTGGAAGCTCTTTCCAATGATACCAAGTTTGTAATATTTGGACACATAAAACCCAAAACTGCCGACCACCCTAATGTCAAGCCCATGTCAAGACACGTCAAGATACATGTCTTGTCACATGTCAAAGCCACAGGTCATGTCATGCCACCTGTAACCATGCCATATAGTACCACCATCGCTTTGTCAAGTGTACTTTGTCAAGTGAATTATGCCAAGTAACGCCAAGTACATTGTATCTTGAATCGTCATGTATCGTCAATACACCAGTTTTGCGTCTCATTGCTGAGTATTACTGAGTTGTAAAATTTGACACTGTTAGCCACATTGTTTGTTTACATAAACTCTGACGATCTGTAGGGTGGAGCCTACAGAATTCATGCAATAAATTGACGCCGCAGAGATCATGAGTGATTTATGTCATTTCAGAGTGCCACACACTGCTTGTCATTAGTCTCTGGCATTGATCCAGAAAAACCTAAAAATGGGGCGTGCTTCGCGGAAAATATTTGTCAATTACTTCCAGAACTGTACATGTAAGGTTTTTACAAACTTTACAGAGAGACTCATTGAAACTGCTGTGGAAGATTTTTACCCATTTTTTTTTTACGATCCTCAACTCAAAAGTGTTTTCCAAGGAAATGCTACACAGCTGACATAAAGACATGAAAGGTCATTTCATAAAATTAATCTACACTGACTGCATTTTTTGTCTCGAACAACTCTCAAGGTGGGCAAAAAATCTTCAAAAGCCGACAAGCGAACACCACGTGGATGGAACGCTGCTGTCAGAAGCTTATCGTGCGTGGCGACGTGGCGTGCGTACGTGGGTGGGTGCATATGGGTGTGGGTGCACCACACTAAATGGAATGGAATGTCCTTTGCAACAAGCCCCATCCACGCCCCGCCCACCCCCATCCCCTTTCCCCCTTTCTAGAGGTGAAATGATATTTGGAAGGACAGTAAAATGTAGTAATTTTTTTTTTCTTCAGATATCAGATCAGTGATTGATTCTCTACATTTCAAGTATAATATATTAACCAGAAAGAGAAATGTACTGCCCTTATAGGGTGCACCCCACTAAATAGGTCAAAAATGGCTGCGCCAAGCTGATTAGCATAAATTGTAAACCCACAACTTTTTTTTGAATAATACATTTTGGGGGGTTTGTGTAATTATGATCAGCTATCATAACCTGGGGGTTCTGTGCTTCAACTTTTGTGAACACTTGATACATTTTTGCTTTAAAATTGGTCCTATTGGCTTGGCAAGTGGAGGGATGCTGTATGAAAAATGGCAACTAGCCGGTTTGGGAAAAACCACATTTTTAGGGGTGGTAATCTTTGGAGACAATTAGCAAACATTCCAAACGGCTACCCTACCAAAAATTGAAAAGAATTTGACAGATTAAGATTCAAACTATAATTTTCAGTAGTGCCCTAATAACTGAGATACTCCTGTATAAGGGTGATTCCATAAATGTGGGGGCCAATGACTTTTGGTGTCCCTCTTTACATTGTGATATTTGTTTCCCTTATATTACCAACAGTGAAATACAAATGAATTTAGTTGCTCAAATTGTAGTACTTGTACCTAAATATCTGGTAGCAAGGGATGAAACATCTGACTAATTTCCCGACAGTATGGTGTCCTAAATATTTCATGGTTTCAAGTGTAAAAGGGACACCAAAGCTGCGACATTTTAAAAACTGCTGTTGAAATGCACGGTTTGGTTCTCAAATACTACCATGTGCACATATGTGTATGAAAAATTGCCCTTCATTATGTTAAAGCATGTTAAGAATGGCACCATATTTAAATGATTTAATAACTAATTGACCGAGATTGACAGTGTGTTAGCCCACTTTTTTGGGGGTTGTTCTAAAACCCCCTCGACCCCCTCGACCCCCACGACCCACGACCCCCTCGACTCTTACGCTCTTAAGCACACACTACGCACGATGCACAAACTGTTTCGTTTCGCAATTCATGTGTCGCAAGGCCGGCCCGACCCAGAATCAGATTGTATCCCAAATGAGAACCAGCGTTTACGGGCCCGAATTCGAATTCCTGTCGTGTCGTTTTGCTGCATGACTTGGAATTCGTGTCTGCGTCGTTTGCTGCATGGCGACATGTAGTCGCAAAATCCAAGAATTTATAATGATGCCACAACACAAATGATCCTCTTCCCGAGTAGATAATTTCATATTCTATAAAAAAAATGGGCTTACATATGTCTGATATTTGCTAGCTGGGTCAGTGCGCAGTTTTTAGCAACGTTCTTCTAATTCTATGGCCTACGACTCATTAGGTCGTAGGAGGATATCGCTTCCATATATAGACAGCGTGGCCACTCCTTGGGATTTTTCCCAAGATCTTGTGAATTTTGGTGGGAATAAGGATTACCCGTACCCATGCGCAAAATGCTCATTATAAAAAGGTGCTTGGCATATACACTTGTACAGTATTTTCCACTGCTTGGGAAATCCTGGGATTTTCAAATTTGATGAGTGGCCACACTGTTCACGCGACGGCCGCATGGATTTCCGGCATCCTGATTGGTCAACCAGCCTGCATCACAAACTGGGACGGTGGTACGTCTTTGTGATGGGCAAAGGCGAAATGCAACCAAAACTTAGAGCGATTGATCATGGAGGACCTCCATGGATTGATTACGTAACACTAAACAGGCGCTAAGCCGCCCCCCCCCCCCCCCCCCCCCCCCCTTGTAAATATTTAGTACATCAATGTTTCTTGGGAAAATGAAGACTTTTAAACAGGCTAAATGCCAGGGATTTACTATTTCCAAGAAGATTTTTTAATTCAATAAATACGCGCGTGAAGAAAACAAATCCTCAACTAATTTGTCCTCATTATTTCAGCAAAACTTAATTATTTCATAACATTGTTATTTTTCAAATTAGGCCCTATGCAGGGAACTATTTCTTCGATTTTTTAAACCAAAAAATTCAACGTTATTCTTTGGGACGCAATATTTAAAGTGTATTTATTTTTAACATAAGGGGGGCCGGGGGGGGGGGGGGGGGGGGGTCGTCACAAGTCATTACATGATGTTTATTTAGTTTACGTTGTCAAAATCACGTTGGCAGATTGCGACCTGATTGTCTAAGTTTATTGCAGAAAATCTACCCATTTCCTTCCTGCATGCAGTTTGTCACACAATATTTAGAAAACTAATAAGGCTTAATATTCCCTGTCTTTGTCAGGATGTGAATCTCCAATTCTTGCAGTGGGGCAAATTTCACGGCGATGCTAAGCACAACAATTTGCTTAGCATGAACAATCTTCCTTGATAAACAGGATTACCAACCAAATTTTGATGTGAAGTGTACCGTTTGTGGCTGGCATTTAGCTAGCTGTTTGCTTAGCATGAAAATCCCATGGCCTTTTGGCTGGTAACCTGTTTTAACCAAGCAAGACATTTTAGTGCTAAGCAAATGTTTGTGCTTAGCAGCTCCGTGAAATTGGCCCCAGCATGCAGCTGCAGTTCAGTCCGTTCCTATCCTCGATCCTCCGTGTTCAGTAACATAATGTGTGCAGCACGCGCAGCATGCATTCGATCTGGGGCCGTATTCGAACTCCGGGTTTCGATTTGGGATACGATCCGCCTCAGAACGTACCTCGAGGGGGTCGAGGGGTCGTGGGGGTCGAGGGGGTTTTAGAACAACCCCTTTTTTGGTGTCCCTTTACACGTGAAATGTGTGTAATGTTTCTGAGAAATATAAAGGTAATTGGGTTCACTGGCAAATCAAAATCTATCACCATTAATTACATGTCCCACTTGATAACTGTGAAATCATAACAAAGATTACATGCTTGGAAGTTTTTAATTTTGGGCCATTTACTAGGTTTCACGTGTAAATGGGACACCAAATGGTGTCCCCAATACGCAATCATGCACCGAATTGTTATTTTTAGGGTTGTTTTAAAAACCCCTCGACCCCCACGACCCCCTCGACTAAGTTACGCTCTTAAGCTATGGCAAGCCAAAGCGGAATTAATTCAAAACACCGTTTTTCTTGCAAGAACAAAAAAATCATTCAAGATAAACGCAAAATTATCATGCAAGACCAAAATTATCATGCAAGACCAAAATTTTCATGCAAGATCAAAATTTTCATGCAAGATCAAAATTTTCATGCAAGATCCAAATTTTCATGCAAGACCAAAATTTCAATGCAAGATCAAAATTATCATGCAAGACCAAAATTTCTATGCAAGACCTAAATTTCAATGCAAGACCAAATTTATCATGCAAGACCTAAATTTTCGTGCAAGACCAAAAAAAATCGGGCAGACCAACAAAAATTAAAAATTGGGCAAGAACCACGTCCCCAGGGGCTTACTTTTTTAATATATCGTTTCCAAAACTCGCTACCCGGCCCCGGACTCGTATCGATATCTCGATTCAATCATGTTGCACAATCTGCTAAAGGAAAAGTGTTTCCTTGTACTTAAGCGTCAAGAAACAAGGTGACACTAAACTGGACAGCAATCTGGCCGAAATCGATCGTGCAGTAGCGGCGACTAATATACCACCCCCCCCCCCCCCCCCCCCACTAAAATCGGTCAGGAATAGCAAAATCTTAGAAATAACCAACCCTCCTTGATCATAACTATGACACAACCTGTTATTTCAAGATTTAGGCCCATGTCAGTAGAATCTGTAAAAATGAGGCAGAAATTATATGTACATGTACGTAAACAATTCCTTCATGCGTCGAGTGTGCAAAAACATTTAACACAGAAAACGCAACCTTCATTTCTTCTCCTTTATTGCACGAAAATTTCCCAACTAAATTCTCTAAATTAAAGGTTGTGCCAATACAATTCTGAACAGAAATGGTTCATTTTTGATTTGCTGTTTCAGACTGATTTTTGTGGGTATTAAAGTAAAATCTTTCCGTATTAAAAAATTGCTATCGGGTTGATCAAAGTTATATTTTGTTATATGCAATCTCACTTATTTAATAACTTTATTAAAATTGTAAGCCGGGCATCTCAATCAACTAACATGATTTGTTGACAACATTTTGAAATTATAGCTCGCTACTACATAGGGGCCATACATTTTTACGAGGAAGCTGGGTTAAATATGGCATCCAAGGTGCACATTTTCATTTTGTAAAATAGTAACTGCTGTAAGTAGTAAAGCAAGTTCTGATAGCCATTATGAAAACCAAAGCAAACATTTACGCGAGATTGAGCTGTTCTAGTAATCCTTATGTTCATCTTAAATGTCTGCTTAAAGATGCTTTCTGTGTTTCTAGTGTCTTAATTTATTTTTTTAAAGGAAAACAAATACCTCACTAGTGCTTCATATCAGAATATTCCTGCAATTTATTTATTGTTTATACATATACAGATGTACACGCATGTTGCCTGTCATTCTACCTCATTATCACTGTATGTCCATGGTTTCAATCAAAAAGCAATGCGAAATGGTATTTAGTAACAATAGTAATTAAGGTTTTCAAAATAGACAATTTAAAAAAGACAACTTAAGTTTGAAGTATTCTCATGAAACTGATCAAAGTAGTTCAAATTGTTCTTAAATTTACATTTTTAAACCAATTCATCAGAAATATTTGTTCAGTCCCCTTAACAAAAACGTTTTTTTTTTTTTTTTTGGGGGGGGGGAGTTGCCAGACAGACTAATCGCCCCTTGTAAAATCACGCCTGTATTGCAAGGGTGTTAGATTGAGTATGAAACTACTCTTGTGACGTCACTCTATTCAGAAAAGTGTCGATTCTTTTTTAAGAATGTACAGCTAAGTTAATTGACTTAATTCATCTCATACCTCAAATCATTAGTAACAATGGACACATTTTGTTCCCTTGAAATCTTGACAGGTGAAAGGGACGTAGTTTAAGTCGGAGAAACGACTCAAAAGATGGACATTCTTTGATTGGAATGGGCTCGGATGCTTTGCGTCCTCGCCCATTCCAATCAAAGAATGTCCACTTTATTGTCGTTTCTCCTTAACATATTTATCATTTTGATCTTTTCAACAATGTCTACAAAAATATAATCAATCCATTTATTGAATATATCTTAAAAATGGTATTTCTCAAATTTCACATGCTGCTCATCATGGAATGGACAATAATAAATGTTATTACATAAATTTGTAAACTTTTGTCAGAAATTTATTTATTTTTATCTTATTAATTGTAATACTAACTGAAACAATAAATTAGATAGTGGAAAGTGCTTTTAGCCATTGGATTTAGCTAAATGTTTTACTCCTTTCAGTTTCTACACGGAACTTCACTTCCAACAGCTATTTGAAAAAAATTGGGCATTGACCACTATCTTGCAATATTAATTCAAAAGTTTGTAGAAAATAGATTGCCACAGTCCACTGTTGTTCTCAAACCTTACAGTTCCAGCTAAAGAATGGCAGTATTAAGTTATAAAACAGTCACCGATATTTAAAACATCGTGAATATCACATTGTATTATTCAAGGCTTTTTGAGGTCCATAAAGGAACAAGACTGAAGAATGAGAGGCTCTATATTATGTAATGGTTGATGGTCCATCGGATGGCACATTAAGAAAGCGATCCCTTGGTAGTACTTGCATCTGGTCGCGTTAAGCCCCAGTCCCACTAGGACCTGCGATTTCCCGCAACCAGTTCAGTCGTGCGACAAGGCCGGTCATGGGTAGTCGTGAATATTTCCTGCGATTTGAGCCTAGCAGTTACATTGTAAGACCAGTCGTGCGACCTGTAGAAGACTTGTTTCCGACTGATAGCAGCATTAATCGCACGACTGTCGCACGACTACCCAAGACTACGTAGTACGTACAAGTGGTAAGGTCCTGTCACACGACTGGCTACGACCAATCGTACGACTATTCGTACGACTATTCGTACGACTATTCGTACGACTTGTCGTGGAGTCGCACGACTAGTCTTGTTTAGTCGTGCATCTAGTCGTGCAATCAGGTCTAAGTGCACGACAAGTCGTGCTAGTAGTCGTGGAAAGTCGTGCGACTGTTGTACGACAGGAGAATCCTACGATCAGCCACGACAATGAAGGACCACCCAAGACTTGTCCCACGACCATCGCACGACAAATGACTAGGCTGCGACAAGATGAAACTAATTCAGTCGCAGCCAGGTTTTTAAACAGTTTATAAACCTGTCTGCGACTGATTTCGGTCGTGCGAATATCCAAGACCACTGAAGACTTGTGGCACGACTTTTCTAAGATTGCCTGCGATTTCCTGCCGCAGCTTGTCGTAAGTTGTCGTACATGTAACTCCTAGTGGGACTAGGGCTTAAAGTAATGAAAGACACTTTCTCGGAAGAAAATGACTTTAGCTGCAATGTCTGCTCAAAATCCAAGTAGCTTCATCAGTGCCGCCTCATCAGTGAAATTCAACAAGGCATAAGTAAAACATGCAACATAGAAAGCCAAAATAATTGCCTTGACTGAAAAAATAAGATCACAGTAAAATCAAGTTGCCTTTCTTCCTTGATAAATGAATGGAGTGCCCAGTCGATCCAGTCCTCAGTGAAGTCCAAAAAGGCGAGCACAAAAGATTATTTTCCTACATCAGATAAAAATCCAGTTTCTTCTGCCTTGATCATGCTGGTGGAGTTTCTACGTACGGGCCCTTGGAAATTTGAAGACCCTTTCCTTCAGTGACTGGTGGTAGACCCTTCCCTCGACCCTCGTGCTGAAAAAAGGGAAAACAATAGTAAAATACATGTAAAGGGAATATTCAGGATGGTCGGATCCTTCCCTCAGATGTTGATATAGTCTGCTTAGTGCTAATTAGTAATATCTTTAGGATGTCCTGATTAAGGCCCATTAACGAAATTTATTGGGAAATGTTAAACTTGTCAGGCAAATTCAATGGAAAGTGGAAACAATTTGCTGGAACATGTCAAGTTGTGCAAGTTGTGCAGTTTGGGAAATCAACAAAAACATGTATTACCGCATCAATCTAAATATACGGAATTCGAGGAAATAACCCCGCTTTCAATTTTCATTTTGCTTGCTCACCTGAGATGCAGAAGCTATACTAGCGATTCGCGATTCGCCCGGTAGCTGCCTGTGGCTATTGTATGGCTCCCAGACGTCATATACACACGATGAACTGCACCAGACTAGTAACTTTTCAGCCTCTTTCCGTTAAAAGAAATATATATTTTTCTAATTATTCAGCGTGTAGTGCTCATTAACAAACAAGATTCACAAAAAAACCTATTCCTATCTCTGATATTTATTTCTATTGAACGAACCAAAAAGAAATCATCCTACTTAGGTAAATAACGAAGGGGTTCTTTTTGCGCCTCGACCCACGGCCGGCCTAATCACGTGATAGTCACGTGCATCTTGCACGAAAATTTTGGTCTTGCCCGATTTTTGTTAGTCTTGCACGAACATTTTGGTCTTGCACGATAAATTTGGTCTTGCATTGAAATTTAGGTCTTGCATAGAAATTTAGGTCTTGCATGATAATTTTGGTCTTGCGTGATAATTTTGTTCTTGCATGATAATTTTGGTCTTGCATTGCCATTTGGAAATTTTGATCTTGCATGAAAATTTTGATCTTGCATGAAAATTTTGGTCTTGCATGAAAATTTTGATCTTGCATGAAAATTTTGATCTTGCATGAACATTTTGATCTTGCATGAACATTTTGATCTTGCATGAAAATTTTGATCTTGCATGAAAATTTTGATCTTGCATGATAATTTTGATCTTGCAGGATAATTTTGGTCTTGCAGGATAATTTTGCGTTTATCTTGAATTATTTTTTTGTTCTTGCAAGAAAAACGGTGTTTTGAATTAATTCCGCTTTGGCTTGCCATATTAAGCACACACAACGCACGATGTACAAACTGTTTCGCAATGCATGTCGCAAGGCCGGCCCGACCCAGAATCAGATTGTATCCCAAATGAGAACCAGCGTTTACGGGCCCGAATTCGAATTCCTGTCGTGTCGTTTTGCTGCATGACTTGGAATTCGTGTCTGCGTCGTTTGCTGCATGGCGACATGTAGTCGCAAAATCCAAGAATTTATAATGATGCCACAACACGAATTATCCTCTTCCCGAGTAGATAATTTCATATTCTATAATATTCTATAATATTCTATAAAAAAATGGGCATACGTATGTCTGATATTTGCTAGCTGGGTCAGTGCGCAGTTTTTAGCAACAACGTTTTTCTATGGCCTACAACTTAACTCATTAGGTCGTAGAAGGATATCGCTTCCAAGACAGCGTGGCCACTCCTTGGGATTTTTCCAAAGATCTTGTGAATTTTGGTGGGAAAAATAAGGATTACCCATGCGCAAAATGCTCATTGTAAAAAGTGCTTGGCATAATATTATACACTTTTACAGTATTTTCCACTGCCTTGGGAAATCTTGGGATTTTCAAATTTGATGAGTGGCCACACTGTTCACGCGACGGCCGCATGGATTTCCGGCATCCTGATTGGTCAACCAGCCTGCATCACAAACTGGGACGGTGGTACGTCTTTTTGTGATGGGCAAAGGCGAAATGCAACCAAAACTTATAGTTAGAGCGATTGATCACGTAACACTAAACAGGCGCGAAGCCGCCCCCCTTGTAAATATTTAGTACATCAATGTTTCTTGAGAAAATGAAGACTTTTAAACAGGCTACAATGCCAGGGATTTACTATTAATTTCCAAGAAGATTTTTTAATTCAATAAAATTAATACGTGAAGAAAACAAATCCTCAAATTTTAGCAAAACTTAATTATTTCATAACATTGTTATTTTTCAAATTAGGCCCTATGCAGGGAATTATTTCTTCGATTTGTTAAACCAAAATATTCAACTTTATTCTTTGGGACGCAATATTTAAAGTGTATTTATTTTTTAAATAAGGGGGGGGGGGGTGGTCATCACAAGTCATCACATGTTTAGTTAGTTCACGTTGTCAAAATCACGTTGGCAGATTGCGACCTGGTTGTCTAAGTTTATTGCAGAAAATCTACCCATTTTGTATTTCCTTCCTCCATGCAGTTTGTCACACAATATTTAAAAAACTAATAAGGCTTTCCTGTCGGGATGTGAATCTCCAATTCGTTCAGTTCTGCAGCTGCAGGGGCCAATTTCACGGCGATGCTAAGCACAAAAATTTGCTTAGCATGACAAATCTTCCTTGGTAAATACAGGATTACCAAATTTTGATGTGAAGTGTACCGCGTGTGGCTGGCATTCAGCTAGCTGTTTGCTTAGCATGAAAATCCCATGGCCTTTTGGCTGGTAACCAAGCAAGACATTTTAGTGCTAAGCAAATTGTTGTGCTTAGCAGCTTCGTGAAATTGGCCCAGGCCTGCAGTTCAGTCCGTTCCTCGATCCTCCATGTTCAGTAAAATAAGTGTGCAGCGCGCGCAGCATGCATTCGAACTGGGGCCGTATTCGAACTCCGGGTTTCGATTTGGGATACGATCCCACTCAGAACGTGGGTCGAGGGGGTTTTAGAACAACCCTTATTTTTAGTCTAAGCAAGTTATTTTTACAATAAACCTTGATGTTTTATCCTGGGTAAGACAAAAAATACATTTTAAAATAAGCCACCACATTGAGCATGAATTATCACAAAAATAGCAGAAAACTAATTTGGTGTCCCCTTTAGGCCTACACGTGAATCCGTGAATGGGTTTTGACATATTTTGGCATTTCTGGAGTAAATAATGTCTGATTTTGGCTACAATTAATGAGGAATGTCAATATATTTAAATTATACTGAAAATCATTAATTAAATCCCCTGTCAATCAATTTTTCAATTTTGGGTCAAAATGTCACAAGTTGGCACCCTAATTTATGGAATAACCCATAAGGATTTTTTCACTGTGAAGTTTATGGCAAGCCAAAGCGGAATTAATTCAAAACACCGTTTTTCTTGCAAGAACAAAAAAAATCATTCAAGATAAACGCAAAATTATCATGCAAGACCAAAATTATCATGCAAGATCAAAATTATCATGCAAGATCAAAATTTCCATGCAAGATAAAAATTTCCTTGCAAGATAAAAATTTTCATGCAAGATCAAAATTTTCATGCAAGACCAAAATGATCATGCAAGATCAAAATTTTCATGCAAGATCAAAATTTTCATGCAAGATCAAAATTTTCATGCAAGATCAAAATTTCAATGCAAGACCAAATTTATCATGCAAGACCAAAATTTCTATGCAAGACCTAAATTTCAATGCAAGACCAAATTTATCATGCAAGACCTAAATTTCAATGCAAGACCTAGATTTCAATGCAAGACCAAATTTATCATGCAAGACCAAAATTTTCGTGCAAGACTAACAAAAATCGGGCAAGACCAAAATTTTCGTGCAAGATGCACGTGACTACACGTGATTAGGCCGGCCGTGGGTCGAGGCGCAAAAAAAACCCTTCGTTATGTACCTAAGTAGGATGGTTTCTTTTTGGTTCGTTCAATAGAAATAAATATCAGAGATAGGACTAGTTTTTTTTGTGAATCTTGTTTGTTAATGAGCACTACACGCTGAATAATTAGTTCATTTTTATTTCTTTTAACGGAAAGAGGCTGAAAAGTTACTAGTCTGGCGCAGTTCATCGTGTGTATATGACGTCTGGGAGCCATACAATAGCCACAGGCAGCCACTGTAGAGCTAGTGCAGGCAGCTATCGGGCCGGCGAATCGCGGACCCTATTGCGAATCGCCAGCTAGCTTCTGCATGTCAGGTGAGCAAGCAAAATGAAAATTGAAAGCAGGGTTATTTCTTCGAATTCCGTATATTTAGATTGATGCAGTAATACATGTTTTGGTTGATTTCCCAAACTGCATGCAACGAAGACTCGGTCCCATGTATTCATGTACATCATATCATGGAGGTAGGTAGGTTATGTGAGGCAGTGGCGTAAAGGTTGAATTTGTAGGGGGGGACCTGGCATGCCTGGAGGTGCACCAATTAGGGGGCAACGAATGGCAACAGATGTATTGTTTGTGTGCAATTGGAAATTTCGGTAATCGTTACCTTTTATAGGACACCTCTATTTTTTTGATGAGTTCCGTTCAAAACTTTTTTGCAGATGACTTTACAGTACCAAAGTGACTTTTGCAGGTTAGAGCAGTCTTTTTTTCTTCAGATTAGCCTAACTCATGTTTGTTGTAATTTTGAAATGCACTTTCAAAGAAATGTGACTTTTCTACTTTTTTTTGCAGTCAGAGACATTGCCGTTTTACCCCATAATTTCCCTCATAAATCAAAACCATGCCCTCTTTCCACAAAATTAAGCTTGCTCATATTCAACATGATATCTTAGCGAACTATTTAGATGATTTCAAGCACACAGAGTGACTTTTCCTGCCTTTATCATTGCAAAATATTGGGGTAAGTTCCGAAACATAAACTGTCTCCTTCGTTCTCTTATATAGAACGGGGTCCTAAAGGTAACAATTACCGAAATTTCAAATGGGGGGGGGGGGGGGGGGGGGGCAACCGGGGGGCATGGACCTCTGGTGGGGGGCACGTGCCCCCTGTGCTCCCCCTCCCCCCGTAGGTACGCCACTGATGTGAGGGCCCTCATTATCATTAATCTTCAAATCCAGCTAGCCACCCACACCAATCGTTTAGTCGATATTACCCCTAAACTATGGATAGGGCTCCTACCGAAGCCTCATGGAAAGAAGCCCAATTTTCCCATTGGCTACTAGCAAGAATAAGAACACAATTTTCATGCACTGTGCACACAAAAAGACGCTGCAGAGTTTACCACAAAAAATGGTTCAAATTCATGTTTTTTTCCCTTTTCAACATATCTATAATGACTGACCATCATAGAAGTAATAATGGTAAAAGCAACGGCAGGATGCTGCATACCTTCCGTTAAATATATTAAATAATTCCAAAAATGATGAGCCAAACTATTGTGTCCTTTAACCACCCCCCCCCCCCCCTTTAAAAACTCATTGGTTGGTTTGATTTTGCACAACTTGACATGTTCCAGCAAGTTGTTTCCAATGAATTTGCCTGACAAGTTTAACATTTCCCAATAAATTTCGTTAATGGGCCTTAATCAGGACATCCTAAAGATATTAGCAGACTATATCAACATCTGAGAGAAGGATCCAACCATCCTGAATATTCACTTTACATGTATTTTATTATTGTTTTCCTTTTTTTCAGCACGAGGGTCGAGGGAAGGGTCTACCACCAGTCACTGAAGGAAAGGATCTTCAAATTTCAAAGGGCCCATAGAAACTCCACCAGCATGATCAAGGCAGAAGAAACTGGATTTTTATCTGATGTAGGAAAATAATCTTTTGTGCTCGCCTTTTTGGATTTCACTGAGGACTGGATCGACTGGGCACTCCATTCATTTATCGAGGAAGAAAGGCAACTTGATTTTACTGTGACCTTATTTTTTGAGTCAAGGCAATTTTTTTTGCTTTCTATGTTGCATGTTGTACTTATGCCTTGTTGAATTTCACTGATGAGGCGGCACTGATGAAGCTACTTGGATTTTGAGCAGACATTTGAGCTAAAGTCATTTTCTTCCGAGAAAGTGTCTTTCATTACTTTAAGCCCTAGTCCCACTAGGAGTTACATATACGACAACTTACGACAAGCTGCGACAGGAAATCGCAGGCAATCTTAGAAAAGTCGTGCCACAAGTCTTCGGTGGTCCTGGGTGGTCTTGGATATTCGCAAGAATGAAATCAGTCGCAGACAGGTTTATAAACTGTTTAAAAACCTGGCTGCGACTGAATTAGTTTCATCTTGTCGCAGCCTAGTCATTTGTCGTGCGACAGTCGTGCGACAGTCGTGCGATGGTCGTGGGACAAGTCTTGGGTGGTCCTTCATTGTCGTGGCTGATCGTAGGATTCTCCTGTCGTACAACAGTCGCACGACTACTGGCACAACTTGTCGTGCACTTAGACCTGATTGCACGATCAAACAAGACTAGTCGTGCAACTCCACGACAAGTCGTACGAATAGTCGTACGATTGGTCGTAGCCAGTCGTGCGACAGGACCTTACCACTCGTACGTACTACGTAGTCTTGGGTAGTTGTGCGATTAATGCTGCTATCAGTCGGAAACAAGTCTTCTGCAGGTCGCACGACTGGTCTTACAATGTGACTGCTAGGCTCAAATTGCAGGAAATATTCACGACTACCCATGACCGGCCTTGTCGCACGACTGAACTGGTTGCGGGAAATCGCAGGTCCTAGTGGGACTGGGGCTTAACGCGACCAGATGCAAGTACTACCAAGGGATCGCTTTCTTAATGTGCCATCCGATGGACCATCAACCATTACGCAATATAGAGCCTCTCATTCTTCAGTCTTGTTCCTTTATGGACCTCAAAAAGCCTTGAATAATATAATGTGATACGATGTTTTAAATATCGGTGACTGTTTTATAACTTAATACTGCCATTCTTTAGCTGGAACTGTAAGGTTTGAGAACAACCGTGGACTGTGGCAATCTATTTTCTAAAAACTTTTGAATTAATATTGCAAGATAATGGTCAATGCCCAATTTTTTTCAAATAGCTGTTGGAAGTGAAGTTCCGTGTAGAGACTGAAAGGAGTAAAAAATTTAGCTAAATCCAATGGCTAAAAGCACTTTCCACTATCTAATTTCTTGTTTCAGTTAGTATTACAATTAAGATAAAAATAAAGAAATTTCTGACAAAAGTTTACAAATTTATGTAATAACATTTATTATTGTCCATTCCATGATGAGCGGCATGTGAAATTTGAGAAATACCACTTTTAAGATATATTCAATAAATGGATGGATTATATTTTTGTAGACATTGTTGAAACGATCAAAATTATAAATATGTTAAGGAGAAACGACAATAAAGTGGACATTCTTTGATTGGAATGGGCGAGGACGCAAAGCATCCGAGCCCATTCCAATCAAAGAATGTACACATTTTGAGTCGTTTCTCCTACTTAAACTACGTCCCTTTCACCTATTGTCAAGATTTCAAGGGAACAAAATGTGTCCATTGTTACTAATGCTTTGAGGTATGAGATGAATTAAGTCAATTAACTTGACTGTACATTCTTGAAAAAGAATCGACACTTTTCTGAATAGAGTGACGTCACAAGAGTAGTTTCATACTCAATCTAACACCCTTGCAATACAGGCGTGATTTTACAAGGGGCGATTAGTCTGTCTGGCAACTCCCCCCCCCCCCCCCCACCCCCCCAAAACTAAAGTTTTCGTTAAAGGGACACATTGCCTTCAAATGTCATGAAATTTTGCTGTTTGGAAATGTTCCTTATCTTTTATAAGAGTTGTTCATGCAAAAAAACACGTATAATGTGTTGTAATTAGTGAGTAGTGATTACAAAACAAAAAAATTGGCCGCTTACCCCTGACATCTGACCCGCGATACATAGACTTATTTCCAGCACTAAATACCACCGTCTAAATATTGCGCAAAATACGCTGTAAGAGTCTTTAGGCTGGCGCCGCAGCCAGTGGCCTTGTGAACCTATCAGATGATCGCCAGGTACACTTCTCTACCTCTCGACACATATCGCCAGTGCTGCGCGCCGTGCCACAGTACATCAAAATATGGATCAACAGAACGTACTTCAACCAGATGCGACTGGAAATACGACTGGTGAACACAGTCCGCCATTTTGTGGAGTCAACAATTTGGTTCTACAAAATGGCGGACCGTTATTTGTCACGAAATTAAACAAAAACCACGCAATTTGAAGGGATAGTTATGTGAATCTTTATATTCTACTTTAAAAAAAAGCTTCCCAACCATATCCATTTCAGTTTTATAGCCCAAATCGCAAAACCCAAAGCAATGTGTACCTTTAAGGGGACTGAACAAATATTTCTGATGCAATGGTTTAAAAATGTAAATTTATGAACAATTTGAACTACTTTAAAGGTTATTAGTGGACTTGTTCATAATGCATGCTGCTATAGCAAATGATCAGTTTCATGAGAATACTTCAAACTTAAGTTGTCTTTTTAAATTGTCTATTTTGAAAACCTTATTTACTACTGTTACTAAATACCATTTCGCATTGCTTTTTGATTGAAACCATGGACATACAGTGATAATGAGGTAGAATGACAGGCAACATGCGTGTACATCTGTATATGTATAAACAATAAATAAATTGCAGGAATATTCTGATATGAATCACTAGTGAGGTATTTGTTTTCCTTTTAAAAAATAAATTAAAATACACTAGAAACACAGAAAGCATCTTTAAGCAGACATTTAAGATGAACTTAAGGATTACTAGAACAGCTCAATCTCGCGTAAATGTTTGCTTTGGTTTTCATAATGGCTATCAGAACTTGCTTTACTACTTTACAGCAGTTACTATTTTACAAAATGTTGTCAACAAATCATGTTAGTTGAGATGCCTGGCTTACAATTTTAATAAAGTTATGAAATAAGTGAGATTGCATATAACAAAATATAACTTTGATCAACCCGATAGCAATTTTTTAATACGGACAGATTTTACTTTAATACCCCACCAAAATCAGTCTGAAACAGCAAATCTAAAATGAACCATTTCTGTTCAGAATTGTATTGGCACAACCTTTAATTTAGAGAATTTAGTTGGGAAATTTTCGTGCAATAAAGGAGAAGAAATTAAGGTTGCGTTTTCTGTGTTAAATGTTGTTGGCACACTCAACGCATGAAGGAATTGTTTACGTACATGTACATATAATTTCTGCCTCATTTTACCTACCTCCATGATTCTACTGACAAGGGCCTAAATCTTGAAATAACAGGTTGTGCCATAGTTATGATCAAGGAGGGTTGGTTATTTTCTAAGATTTTGCTATTCCTGACCGATTTTAGTGGGGGGGGGGGGGGGGGGGGGGGTATTAAAGTAAAATCTTTCCGTTTCCGTTTCCTGCAGTGAATAGTACGGAGCCATGGAGGAAGGAAAACAGATCGAGCTTATCATTCCAGATGAAACCCAGCGCCTGTCGTGTCAATACGGACGGGACATCGACAGTCGTGACATTCCGTGACATCCACAGTCGCCGCTACTGCACGATCGATTTCGGCCAAATTGCTGTCCAGTTAGTGTCACCTTGTTTCTTGACGCTTCAGTACAAGCATGGAGGTATTTTAATACCTCCATGGTACAAGGAAACACTTTTCCTTTAGCAGATTGTGCAATATGATTGAATCGAGATATCGATACGAGTCCATAAAGTAAGCCCCTGGGGACGAGGTTCTTGCCCGATTTGTTTTGGTCTTGCACGAAAATTTAGGTCTTGCATGATAAATTTGGTCTTGCATTGAAATTTAGGTCTTGCATAGAAATTTTGATCTTGCATGAAAATTTTGATCTTGCATGATAATTTTGGTCTTGCATGAAAATTTTGGTCTTGCATGATAATTTTGCGTTTATCTTGAATGATTTTTTTGTTCTTGCAAGAAAAACGGTGTTTTGAATTAATTCCGCTTTGGCTTGCCATAGAAGTTAGATGATTTTACATTTACATGATTTTACAAGGTCAATGGGAGTTTATTTAGTGTGGTGCACCCATGTGGGCCTGATGACGCGTCGTCTATACTCTCTCCAATGGTAGGAATTTTTGGTCAGGGAACCAGACTATCCTTGCTCCATACCATTCACCCAAGTTAATCGAATGACCATTTTGAGAACACTCGGCGTTCACGTACATGCAGTGTGCGCACATACGGCAAATGGGTCATTATGCGTAATTGGCCCACTCGCGGCCAGCTGTTTGTCCGGTTTGCTTGTACCCCCGCCTTGCAAACGTAACGGGCATATATTCACGTGCGGTTACGTTCACCTATATCCCCGCCCATTCAGTCCCAACTATAGTTTGGATTTCCCAACTACTCCGTCGCAATTGGGACCGGCCCCAACTACAGTTGGAGCCGGCCCAGGTAAAGTTAGGCCAATGCCGCAGTACAGTTGGGGCCAGGCGCGGCGTAACACTAATAGTAACACTAGTAGTTGCATGGAGGTAATACCTCCATGGTAGTAGTAACAGCGATATCAGCCCTGGCTCATCTCAGCGCACTTTTTACAGGGCGGGGGTGGGTACGAGCGAATTTGACCTGGCCGGGTCCCCGTCCGTGCACGGTCATGTCACAGATACTGCGACTTTTTACCCGCAAAGCGACACACGCAAATGCCTAAACATTGACAGGCAATCTGGATGGAAAATACCATGCGCTTCGCTAGCTACATATATGTGCAATGCCTCGCACGGTCGTGTTGTCAAATTCGACTTGTCTCAACGGACGACTTGTTCGACATCCTGCTGTACATACTCACTTGTACCATGCTTGTACATGTAGGCCTACACAATGTAATGGGTAGACCACATGTTTAACCACAGGGCAGATAGGATTTGAAGATTGGCAAGGTTTTATAATACTCCACAGTAATGATTATGAGTAGTGTAACGTCTCTTTGGGAGTCGTTATCAAGAAGTGAAACATGAAGGCGGATGTAGACTTGCACACAAATACTAGCTGTATATTCACACAATTGTTTACATCTCAGAGATATTTACATCTCAAGAGAGGGCGTACTTCAATGACCACGGACGTGGACGACGAACGGGACGTGATTGATGTTGGCAGCAAATAACTTTGACACTGTGTGGTCATCTCAGTATAGAGGTCGTGCAGTGACGTATCATCTATTCATGCTGGACGGCAAGCACCTCTGAATCACGCCCACTGGGCATTGTGTGGTGCCGTCTAGTGACGTCAGTTGCACGACCTCTATAGACTATGGGTGCGTTCACCCGGATCGACTTGGGTGAAGGCAGACGGGTCAGCCACGAGAGCTGAGCTGGGCAAATATATAAGAACGCGCAAACGCCCTCTCCTGTCGATGTCACCTTGCACTCGAGTTGGCCATGGAGGAATAAGAGTCGGCGATTGTGTAGTTACGTACACCTCTTTATATTTGATCCATTTCGAGTCAAGGTTGTTTTTATCATTCCAAAATGAATTTATCAACCTGAAGTATACTCCTCTCAATTCTACTGACATCGTTTTTTGTAATTCTGAACAGTTTCCTGCTGGAGAAAATGCAATTTTCTTACGTGTTTTGCGGTTGCTGTCTTGCGAATCAGTGCGGACTTCGCCATCTGTATTTTCGTGTTGCGTTTTGTCATCTTTGTTGTCGTTTTACCCAAAAAATTTCCACAATATTAAAAACTATGCCCTCTATCTACGACATACCTGTTGGTTTTTAATGTCGCAATCTAGTTTGCTAAGTGCAATAACTTAAAAGTGGATTTGTTCTCTCATAGGAACAGTCCTTAACTACACAATCGCCCTTGAGGTCAGCCATTTTAAATTCCCCGCTCTAGTAGAATCTGTGGGTAGTCAGACTTGACTACGCATGCGTGTGACGTAATTCCACCAGTGAATCTGCTCCGCGAGCAGGGTAAGTGGCAACCTCGTTCCTATGTTGTCGAGCAGCGCCCTCACCGACACCACATCTGCTCTCTCACCCTGGTATGGGTTCATTTAAATGTGCAAGATTTTTGAACACGCATGCAAATTAGGCTCCCTGAGCGATGTATTCTGGGCACGTAGTAGTCTGATGGCAATACTTAAACTTCACTTCTTCGTCGCATTCACAACATAGGCTCTTTCGTACTAGATTGATTAGCTTGCTTGTAAAATCGTGCAAAAAGGCCGCAAACTACGTGCAGTTCATGGGTTCTCAGAATGGTTGACATGGTTGAGCATCAACGAAGCGTCATTTATCTCAAAATGAAAAGAACAAAAATAAAAATGTACATACCCTTGTGATACCATTTTTTTCCTTGTGGTGTTTCCGTACGTGGCGCACACTCCAGACAAATTAGGCTTCGGACTTACTTTTAGTTTTGATAAAGCTAAGAACAGGCTTTCGGGGCTAGCAACAGGCTAGGCCTCGAACTGCGGCATGGCGGGTGGCGTTGCCTTTGGTATTGACAGGACCAAAAGCCCGCCGTTTCGCAGCTGGAGCACTCTCACCAGGAGATCTTTGGAATTATTTGCTACAACAACTGCTGCTACATGCACGCCAGTTTAGCGATGTTGACCCGTGCATCCTCCACCGTTTTATGGACCTTCGTTCCGCAACCTTGGCATGACAGTGTGAAAGCAATTTTTTTCTCCACTGACTCTCCAGATGTGCTGCGTCCCACGATTGTCGCTTTTGTAACACAAGATGCAAGTATCAGATTTGACAGGTGTATTTTTTGAGGGGCTGGGCGTCGCCATTGCAGAAATTTCAGAGAATATATACTACAGAAAAGTCACTAACGTAAACAAATACCAACAAAAGTTACACTTTTGGCGCGCCGACAAACTTTCATTAAGAAATACAGTGGAATCGCCAACTGTACGGTTTTAATTTCTCTATATATGTTAATAAGCTAATGCTGTATTTTCACTATCCAATTAGGGCACGAGTAAGGAGTTCCCATCCCAAGGCTTACTTTATTTTTAACCTCGTTTCCAATATTAAGTCTTGGGAACGAGGTTGGGTCTATGGTGGCTGAACCGAGTGAGCCCCGGGTATGACGTCAGACCTAATCGAACGGCACGGGGCTAACCCGAGTCGACCCGGGTGAGCTACTCGAACGCACCTACAACACTGGACGAATGACAAATGTTACCGAAGACGACGGTGGAATTAAAGGGACACATTGCTTTGGATTTTGCGATTTGGGCTATAAAACTGAAATGGATATGGTTGGGAAGCCTTTTTAAAAGTAGAATATAAAGATTCACATAACTATCCCTTCAAATTGCGTGGTTTTTGTTTAATTACGTGACAAATAACGGTCCGCCATTTTGTAGAACCAAATTTTTGACTCCACAAAATGGCGGACTGTGTTCACCAGTCGTATTTCCAGTCGCATCTGGTTGAAGTATACGTTCTGTTGATCCATTTTGATGTACTAGCTGTGGCACGGCGCGCAGCACTGGTGATATGTATATGTGTCGCGAGGTAGAGAATTGTACCTGGTGATCATCTGATAGGTTCACAAGGCCACTGGCTGCGGCGCCAGCCTAAAGACTCTTACAGCGTATTTTGCGCATTATTAAGACAGTGGTATTTAGTACTGGAAATAAGTCTGTTTCGCGGGTCAGATGTCAGGGGTAAGCGGCAAATTTTTTGTTTTGTAATCACTACTTACTAATTACAACACATTATACGTGTTTTTTTGCATGAACAACTCTTATCAAAGGTAAGGAACATTTCTAAACAGCAAAATTTCATGACATTTGAAGGCAATGTGTCCCTTTAAGATGAGAATAAAAATTAGACGACGGTGACATTCAGTTAAGATAATGACGTAAGATAATGGAGCAGAATGATAATGGAAGCGATGGTGACAGGCGCGGATTCAGGGGCCCGCCCCCCCCCCCCCCCCCCCCCCCCGCTCGTTGCCATTTTATATTTTTTATTGTTTTTTTGCTTTTGCTTGTAGGGGCCTACGCCTTGCAAATGTAGGTCTTATTTTGCCTATTGGTGAGAACAAAACAGAGGTTAAATGGCGCCACCATGGAATGTCAGCTTAAACGATGAGTTTGAAATCAACTTTGCAAACACAAACTTCCGGTGGAAAAGTAGGCCGACTCAATGACCCAATGTCGAGTGAAAAGCAATCATAGTAGTACATGTACTCATTTGTTTCACAGGCAGGCTTCAGTTAGAAACATGCCCTGTCCCCCTTGTTCCCCCATCCGCCCTTGTATTTATAATATTACATTGTATTTATAATATTACGTTTCAATTTGCCACGTACACCAACTTGATTTGATGTGCAGAACCGCATGAAATTTTCCTGCTCTTTATTGTGCTTCATCCTTAATAGTTCCGTTAGTTTGTGAACGCAAATGTTCAACTTTTATATGGAATCATGCATGCTGAGCTGTTGAACGCATATAGCTATGATTGCATTCACATTGAATCTGTTTATCTGAGCTGTTTTATACATTTATTGTCCTCACCTTAGCCCCCCCCCCCCCAATTAATAAACAAATTAATTAAATTAAATAAAAATACAAATAGGTTGTTTTGCCCTCGGACCGTAAAAATCGACAGAATCAGGGTCGGCATTTTTTTTGTCTAAAAAAAGAGTTTTGTATAGGGTGTAAAAAATACTCTTGGTACGCAACTGTTTACCCCTGAAATAGGCTGCTGAAAGAGTCAATTTCTGATTAAGCCGATTTTCGTACTCGCCAGTTAATTAACCCCTTGCCACCGGTTGACACAAATATGTGCAGATTGAAAATTGCCACTTGGCCGGTTGACGTCTATACGCCAATTTCTTCATTTTCAATTCATTATTGGGGTATTGTGTACGTTATGCTTGGCTGCACAAGCCTGTTGTTTCCGTTTCGCTTGGCTGCATAACCCGGCCATACGCCCCGGCGCCCCCATGTAGGCCTAATACCCGTCGTGCCCGGTTTCAAGGGGTTTCAAGAGGTAGCTCACAACCTGGCGACCTCCGATGGCAATACATCGCCTCAATTCGTGACAGGACTGCATGCATGTGATGTTCTGTTGAGCTTCTCTCTCAAGATTGGACATTCGCGGAGTTCTTCAAACACATTGGTTATTGTCTGCTGCAACTGTTCTGTTTTCAAAAGGTCTTTGAACATAAACCAGGTCCTTCACATAACCCCAACAAGAAAAAATCGCAGGACGTCAGGTCTGGACTTCCTGCCGGCCAGTCAATGTGAAAACCCATCCCAATTGTCCTATTCGGAAAATGTTCCGTAATACAATCTCCCAGGTGATGTTGTCACATCTCAGGATTTGCCCACCCCATGAAATGGACCCTTGGTTAGTCACCACCCAGCGAGCAGTATAGGCCTTTGAGCTCCGTGCACATCTACCCCCTCAGCGGAACGAAAAGGCGAGTTGGGGGGTCAATATCGACGCCATCTTACCTGACTTCAATTTAAGTGTCTGGTTCCCGCTGTGATATTCTTATTGAAAACTCAATTATCAAGAGTCGGCAAACAGACAAAGCAATCCCACTGGTATACAAGTATCAAATGAACGAGGAGCACGGTGCGGATACCAGCGACGTACTCCCCACGGAAGTGCGGTTGCTATGTGGACAGCGCCCTCTTTTGTTGGCACACGGAGCCCATACTGACACACAGAAAAAAATAGGCCATCACACTTCTCTACAATATTTACATTTTATTTACAAAACATAATGCACAGAGACTTATATTCCTTATTAAATTCAGATTTTAGGTGCAATTATATCACTATTTAAATAGAATAACAAATCTTTTAGTTAGTGTCCGAGTGTCTCTTGTCTCCTGTACTGCAAATTCCTCTAGCTCTCCCACTTGGCCAGCAGAATACGCACGGTCCTGTGTGGTCCCGCAATGTCACACCAACATTAAAAGCCTTGAAAATATAGCAATATCGGACGGGTGTTCTGTAGATATTTGTTATGTTAATGTTAATATTGTACAATAAATAAGTTCTCCAAAATATCCAAACATTTCTGAGTAAAAAAAATATATATGTTCGTTTTGGCTGAATTCCCTTAAGCGCAACTCGGTAAGCCAACACTTGACTCTTTTACGCAATAATGAAGTACAATGATCGGTCACTTCTCGATACATTATTAACGTCAGATAACATAAAATAAGCCTTATTGTATTTTATACAACAATTAATGCCATGTTCTAGCCAAGATATTCCACGCTAAATCTTGCAAAAAAATCTCATAATATTAGTCGCTAATTCCGTGATATGTTCGCCACAGTTGAATCAAGCACGTTCTAAAGGTACACACCGGCCTCAACCGGCCTCAAATAATTAATTCAGAATCATGGGTTATACTATTTAAAAGGTTGTTGTGAATTTATTTTACCAAAATGTCTTTTGATTAACGAGAAATGGTTAAAAAACCGAAATAGATCAAAGGTTAACGTATACGCTTTTCCAGCGGCAACAACCGTCCACTTTTTGTGACTACTAGTTGTAGACATGGTCAGGCCCCTACAGCATCACTGTCAAACGTCATTTTTACATACCTATCCAACAAAATTCTGGCAAATACTGCATCTTTCATGCTGTCTTCATGATCAGTCTCAAGTCCGAGGGCTTGGTCCCTCAGCGTTTTCCCATCTGGCTAGGTTAGCTGGCCCAACCACTTTCGCTAGGCGGTCCTCACCAGCTTGACGAAAGCGGTCGGCCCTTCTCCGGGCTACCCGTACGATCAATATCCTCCGTTTCTCTGCGGATGATTTGGCAGGACGGCCCCAACCACTGAACGACGTTTTCTTCTTTGCCTTTGGAGTAGTAGACATTTCGCTGTTTCACAGATTTATGAGTAAAACTGCAATTTGCATGTGTCAAAACGACGGGGATCATGCCTTCAACGGGGTGCCATGCCTGCAGTGCTGACCAGCTCTGCGACGCGTCGACGCAAGCCGCCGACCAGTAGTAGGCTACACACAGCCGGCGCCAGTACTCGCCGTACCGATATGTACAGTGCAGTAGATAGAGTGCATCGTTGATAGATTTATGCAGCAGCTGTGCTGGGTCTTCGACCCGCCGGCCGCATGGGCTATGCCGCGCTGGTCCCACGCCGTGTCTCGTGAAACATGGGTCCGTCGCCCGGTCTTTGGGAAAAGTGTTACGACTTTCGCCAAATTGAAGTATAATTAACAGTTAAACAATAGGTACAGTTTGGAAAAATAGTCATGATTATTATGGTTAAATTAAACTGGAATTTGGTTCAGTTATTGAAAGGTTTTACGGCTGGAAGTAAAACTAGCCCTAATGATCACGTGAGTTTCGTGAACCAAAATTTGGTGCAAGAAAGTCACGTGACTACTCGGAATTTCTCTCAGCAAGTGCTTCTCTAACATTTGCCTATACTATATGCTTTTTACCTAAAATAAAATGATTCCTATGCATAATTTAAACTGGTTCGGTTTTAGTCTGTCCACTAAGGCTCCTCCGTTCCTATTCAAAATTAACATTTAGTACTACGTAAGCCACAATGGCCAATGAAATACTAGGTGTGGCTTAACGTCACAGTTTCAAAGAAACACGGTCCGGCCAGCTCACCTATCCCAGGAAGGTTGGGTGTAAGAGCCTCCACAAAAATAGATTGTGTTACTCTCTACATAATACGCATTCCAGCTACTAGATCCAGGCCCCGTAAAAAAAAAATCTTGCTTCTACAACCAATAAGAGTAAATTCTTTTGATTAAGATAAAGTCACTCTGTGACAGATGTAGGCCCTATTGCCATCGGATGCCGCCAGGTGGAGAGCTACCGCTCTATAAACTGGTGAGTACGAAAATCGGCTCGGTCAGAAATTGCCTCTTTTTCAGCAGCCTATTTCATCAGAGGTAAACAGTTGCGTAAACATAATGGCATTTAACATCCTATCACTTCTATTTTTTATTGGTGTAAAGCTTTTTCGAAAAGAGTATTTTTTAAAGGAATTATTCAACTTTAAAAGTATTAAGAGTATTTTTACACCCTGTATTTGATGTTCCTTCTTTATGCGTATTTTCATGTAAAAATGAAACCACAGGGAGTTCAACGTTTAGACCTATGAAACACGCCCGGGTGAGCGTGAGGTGAGGTCTAGGAAGAAAAAAAACCAAGGACAGCGCATGTGAAAATGCTACAGGCCTAAATACAATTAATTAAATCTCTTTTAAACATGTATAGATATATTGTATGTAGCGGAAGAGTCAAATCGAATCGGCAAAAACTTTGTCGTATTTTATTCCATCGGTTGATATGAAGCCAAAAGTTAGAATACTTCATTTGGTTTGCTTCTTGGTAGTTCAAGAAGTCGGTGCCAAAGCCGAATTTTTTTCCCGACCGACCGACCGACCCTCTTTTCCAATTTTACCTGTCCGAGGGCAACGCAACAATTTTTTTTTTTTTTTTGTCCTGATCATCATTAACATCAACATTGACAAAGTCCATGCAGTTGGAGTTTCCATTCATGCCACACCGAGGTACGCATATGGGCTTCAGAGGAAGAGGTTTTACGCCGACTGATTAGTGAGTTATGAAGTCATATCCTGACTGGAACTGCTATTTTGTACAGTATACAGCTACACGCAACAGCCGCAAAGATTTTCAAGCTGTAAAACATGCAACAGTGCTTCCAGAAAATTGTTCATTGTACTGTTTAGCGTAGGCCTATGCCCACAAACGGCAACTCGAGACATAGCTGCCAACGCTAGACAAAAAAAATGAGCAAGAGACTTTGAACACTCAAGCAGTAGATCGGCCACGTACAGTTCACTCATCAGTCTGTAAACCCAAAACGTAACAGCACGCGTGTGACTCCAGGCTGGCATTTCCTATTTTTTTTCTGCAGGCATTGTCATGATGTCAGTTGAATGAAACTATCGCAACACAAGACTGTACCACAGTTTAGACGACAACCACGAAGTAAGCCTGCGGACAGAAAGTACATAGGCCTACTTTACAAGGCTCTTTATCAAATTTTACTTCTGAGGAAGTGGAACTCAACTGTTCATAAAGAGAATCTCAAGCCAAAGTAAGAACACGTCGAACCACTTCCTGGTCCTCAAGCTGACCCATGGCCACCAACGCTCCGGATGATTCCATTGATGGTACAGAGACCAACAAATGCCCAATATGCTTGGTGGACACCATGAAGGATGCAGTAGTCCTAGACAAGTGCAAACACCGATTCTGTAAAAGTTGCATCGCGAGGGCTTTGAAGAGTAACTATAGGTGTCCAGTATGCCGCAAGGAGTGTGGTGAACCGAGGGGGAACCAGCCGAATGGAACAATGAAAAGTCAGACAGAATCATACTTTCACCTGGCCGGCTACCCCAACGATGGCGTGATCACCATACGGTATAATATACTTAGTGGGATACAAACGGTAAGACATACACGAAAACCCACGCAAGGTCACTGAATTTTTGAGCTGACTTTGAGTGAATTTTGCCAAAATACCAGATTTTGGTAAACTCTGGAGCGTGAAATCGATTGTTGAAATGTAAATAAACCAGATACAATTTTCTCGAATATGAAGGCATTTCGGACAGAAATATTTCTCAGGAGGATTAGTACCGGCACCATCTTTAAAAACACTAAGCGTTCCGACTTAAACTAATCAATTGCTACAAACACGTTTAAATAAGCCGTTGTTTTGCATCAGTCACCTAAATTTAACGTTTTCTGAACGTGTTACCTGTTATGTTTTGTGGACATTTCCAAAAAACGTTTTGGACGTTTTAAACACGTGACTTTGTGACGTTCTAAGAACTTTCCCATAACGTAAAAAACGTATTAAGAACTTACATAGGCCTACCCTTACTAAATTTCTATTTACTGGAATTAAGCTAAATTAAGCTAACTGCAAATTTACAGAAATTAATGGAGTTGGAACCAGACTTTTTACACATTATATACCGTACTATATATTGGTAAAATTTATACAAATGCTACGGTAACATAGACTAAACGCTACAAACTGGATGTTGTCGTGATTTAGCTTCAGGCCGCATCCGAAACTCTTGTCTGGGGCTATTGTCTAGGTGTGCGCCCATTGCAACTACGCGAAAAAATGCTGACAATAGCCGTATCCGTAGCTCTGGAAGCCCGTTTCGGACACGGCCTTATATTCAGTTTTTTTCTGCCATGAGAGGTCATGGTTTTTCATTAAACATTTTAATATTTAAATACAGAATGAGATATAATGCGATTTTTCACCTACGTTTGCAAAAAAAAATCACAATTGTATTGTGGAATTGTTTGAATGATTACACATTATGGTCATGAAAGTGTGTTTTTTGACTAAAAACCGAACTGACTTTTGTAAACACAAATTTCCTCAGTTCTGATTGGTCAGTTGCTAAGTCCAGAAAAAAACGTTTAATGTCGGTACATTTTGTAACGTCCAAAAACGTTGCGCGTAATGCGCGAACCTTCTGTAAAAACGTACAAGACCTCCGAGTTATAGGCCTACGTGAACTTTAACATTAGACACGTTTTGAAAACGTGTTTGGAGACTTAGACGTGTTAAGTAACCTATAGATAACCTAACTAAAACGTTTTTGTAACGTTTTGTGTTTGCTGGGAGCCCTCTTGAGAATCCCCCTCGCGCTTGTCAAAGTATTACCGACGGAGAAGTCTGGGTTGAGCATTTTGAGCAAATATTCCTGTATGCTCCAAATTCTCGGTCATTGATTTTCACAAGAATATCCAAAAGAATTTTACAACAAATGTTAATCTTACTGAGAAGTAAAGCCATATTGTACACATAATAAGGGGGGGGGGGTAAAATTGACAGTTAAAAATATACGTATTAACGGATGTAGCATACTCACTCTTCCTGTTTTTACAGGCCGACCACCCTAACCCAGGAAGCCCTTTTACTGGCGTTACAAGAACTGCCTTCTTGCCTGACAATCCGGAAGGACGGGAAGTGCTTCACCTGTTAGAGGTAGCATTTGAAGCTCGTCTGGTGTTCACGGTGGGGACGTCAGTCACCAGCGGTCGAGATGACATCGTGACCTGGAATGACGTTCACCACAAAACCAGCATGACTGGTGGACCGTAAGAGTCTGAAAATATGTTAGTTAAAGGGCGGTTCCAGGAGTTTTTGTGGATTTTACCAAGGCTCATTAAAAAAAATGGACAGACAAAAACTAGTGCTTTTTACGGTAATCCTTTCATAAACAAAATAGACTTAACTCAGTCTCGCTACAGGCATAAAATAACCAAAATGACAAAATATACAATAACTTAAACAGTATAGTGCAACATCAGTTCTGACAACCTGTACTGTCTGAGTCCTAATCCACGAGTCCTCAGGCTTTCTGCTCCAGTCAGGACCAAACCGAAGGAGGTCGAGATGCCGTCTGCGTTCAGTTTAATTAAACAAATGAAATATACACGACAACTCATCTTTTATTTATATTTCAAACAATACGCGCTATCAGAATTGTCCATAACAAGTCTGAGTAATAATTATGTGTTTGTTTCCAGGGCAAACTACGGCTACCCCGATCCTGACTATCTTAAAAGAGTGAAGGAGGACTTGGCAGCGAAAGGAATCGCGTGAATGAGCTGTACCCAGTTAATTACAAAAATCAGAATAATTTGAGAGTAAAGGCCTATTTGACTCCAGAATGACACTCATAAACCGTGAAGTATACAACTTTACGCATCGAATTCGATGCGTAAAGTTACTTCACGCAGTAGCGTATTCAGCTTTTTATGCCAGGGAGGACAAACAATGCCTGAACTGTCTTAAAACCGTCTTAATTTCCTTTTGGTTTTTAAGACGCCGCAAATGCCGCCTGGGGGGAGGGGTGGCAAGTTTTCCCCCTGCCCCCCCCCCCCCCCCCCCCGGTTCATGGGTCATTCTAGAGTCTGTTGCTCAATGTCTTACATACAGTTTCTGTGTATAATATGAGAGAAAATACAAGATGTAGGCCTATTCAACTTGTGTTTTTTTTTTCGTAGTTTGCAAATTTACTTTTACTAAATACTTTTCCAATAGGCCTATATTCATCATTATCCTGAAGCTTTCGTGCAGTTTAATTCGACCGTAATATTTGTAATCACATGAATCATGCCCGTCTTTTACCGTTAAGTTATCAAAACATTGAAAGCCAGAATATTAATGCAAACATGGTTTATTAAGTTGGCGATTTTGTGCAGCACATCGACATGCACATTAAGAGTGATCTCCACAAAACAGTGACATCCAATTGTTCACGTTGAATTAAAAACAAATAGCAGGGTCATTGTCATGGTTTGTGTTTAGTTGTTATTTTGTATTAAAGCGATGATTTCATTAAGAATTATGCCTGGTGGAAAATTTGGAATAGCGTTTAAAATAATTTACAGATTAAATTCCACAAATATTTAAACAATTTAAGTTCTATAAAAATATCAAAGGTACACATTGCTTTGGATTTGGCGACTTGGGCTATAAAAATGAAATGGATATAGTTGGGAAGCTTTTTTAAAAGTAGAATATAACGATTCACATAACTATCCTTTCAAATTGCGTGTTTTTGTTTAATTTCGTGACAAATAATGGTCCGCCATTTTGTAGAACCAAATGTTTGACTCCACAAAAAGGCGGACCGTGTTCACCAGTCGTATTTCCACTCGCAGTACGTCTAGGCAATGATTATTACAATAACCGTCTGTTTGTGATATTAGTGCCCTTCTCCACCATTGGGGTTGTCATCGACAACACGGAACTCTTATTTGTTAGTCCATCTATGGTTACTCCCAAGACACTTTTCTTACCCAGATTGACGAGGTTTCTTCTTCTTTTTGGATGTATCTCGATCTTGTTTCTGTTGATCCATTTAGATGTACTGTGGCACGCACGGCGCGCAGCACTGGCGATATGTGTCGCGAGGTAGAGAATGGTACCTGGCGATCATCTGATAGGTTTACAAGGCCACTGGCAGCGGCGCCACCCTAAAGACTCTTACAGCGTATTTTGCGCATAATTTAGACGGTGGTATTTACTACTGGAAAAAAAGTCTATGTTTCGCGGGTTCAGGATGTCAGGGGTCAGAGGCAATTTTTTTGTTTTGTAATCACTACTCACTAATTACAACACATTATACGTGTTTTTTGCATGAACAACTCTTATAAAAGATAAGGAACATTTCCAAACAGCAACATTTTATGACATTTGCAGGCAATGTGTCCCTTTAAGAAATGGAAATGTATGTGGCTTATGTGGAAGCTTCTCGGGAGGCCGTAATTTATGCAATCTTGGTCGTGGCTTCTATTTGGTGGTGGTGGCGGTGGTCGTCGTCGTCGGGATTGTGGGGATGAATTTCTGAGGGATGGGGGGGCATCCGTGTCCCCAGGCATCGGCCGGGGTGATATGTCTCCCGCAGCCTTGCGCCACTGACCAACAAGAAAAGTATCAACTGGTAATTCCTAAAAGAAGCGACTCCATCACTCTTTTTAGCGACGGTGTCGTGAATTTTACGCAGACCTAAGCCTATCCTATGAGACACCTACTCACTTCGTGCTCTGCTTAAAGAGGAAAGAAAACCAATTTGCATTTTTCTACTTTAGTGGCTTTTCTGAGAGCTTATGCCTCCCCAACCTAACAAAGTAGGTTTGAAGAGTTTATGCATGGATTTGGCAATTTTTACTTTGGACTCGCTTTCGCTCAGAATCAGAAAAGCTCGGGGTCAACCGCGTGTTTACAATCCAATCGTGTGACGTAGCTGCGTGGAGATAGATGACGTCACTATGCGAGTGCCCATTGTGTTTGCGTGCGTGCATGTGTACTATGTGTTGGTTTTGTCCTATTTTTATTGTTCCTGGTGGTGCATTATTGCATGAACGTTGCACTGATGAGTTTTTCATAATTTTTTTAATGAGGTCTTTGTGGAGCAGGAAGCTTACTTGTGTCTTATTCATCCATATTTTGGCACTGAAATTTGGGTTTGGAATTTGTGTGGATGTGTGGATTAGTGTGTGCGCGCCGCGAACATAGTCTGCTAACTGCATTGTATCTATCTCAATGAAATGAAAACATCACAGTGAGGTCGCGGTACGTACAGACGTACACGTACTTTTATCGGGTCGCCGTGGACACAATTTTCGCTCTGGAATAATGGCAGAATCTGATGGCTCGTGGGAAGAGTATAGCGTAGATTCTGAAGATTTTCAGCTCCCCCGAAGACCCTTCGCTGCCCGCGCCCATGGCGCCCCGACACAAGTATTTTTTTATCACGAATTGGTTGCAATGCCCACTAATGAAAATTTGGCTGTTTAGACGCTGCCGGACACCCCAACAATCGGTAGCAATCTGTACTCTAAACATCATCAATGACCATTTTAATACTTACTCGTGCCCTCTCCCTTTTCCGGAAAGCACCTCCAGATCGCATATGTCGTCGCTTAATTAAAAGGCGATGGTGTCGCGCTGCGTGATCGACTCCTGCTCCCATCTTCAACATGTTCGGTTTGGTCGTGGCTGAGAGTGGGCCGCGTGATGGGCATGGGGCGCGGGCGGACTGGGCTGACACTTACATGGACTGGGCCGGCGGTGGTAGAACGGATTGAGCCTGCAGCCGCTGAGACTACGTACGGTCCGGCAGAAAGCTGGTCATGGTGCCTTCAGCGTTGGTACATTTATCCCGAGTCTGGCCTTCAGTGCTACAATTTCATCTTCACAGTCTTTCGTAAAATGTTCCTTACATATGTAAGACCATTTCGTCAGCCTAAAGTCAGATCGCGTTGTTTCCACAAACCGGACCCACTGCCGTCGTTGTTTTCCATCAACTTTGGGGAATCTTAGAAAAGATAGGTTCGGCCTACCACCTACCACACACGTTCTCGGCATAATACTTATTAACTTTAATACATTCGAGCTCCGAATAACTCCAAAAGTAAGCTAGGAAGGCCGTGAATTCGGCAAAAAATGCCAAGAAAGTACGACCAGCTGACGACAAAAATGTCATAAAACACACACGTGGATGATAGTACCAACACGCTGCAGACGTGGTGGCTGCACGGCCGGGTAAGCGCACACACGTCATAAGGTCATATGCATACATTTGCATCCCTAATGACCTTTTCAGGAATTGAGACCAAACGCTCACTCCAAGGGGCAATTTTAGTCCATTTTTTTTCAATGCAATAAATGTTAATCGTTCTTTACCAATTTGTATTCGGTTAGAAGAATATACAATCTGAAAAGCCAATAAAGTGGAAAAATGAAACTTGGTTTTCTTTCCTCTTTAAATATTTGAGAGCCTGAAAGTCAAGCGGCGGGCTTCCCGAGACCTCGCGCAGCCCGCCTATTGACATTTTACATTGCATTGCTCTTTCACCTGCCATATTTTTTGGTAGAATGGTTTCTAACTTTAACCACCCCCAAGAAATACTTAGCGTGGAATTTAATGTCATTATTTTTCAAATAAAATTGTGGAAAAAAACACTCGTAGACAGAGAAAAAAGGAAATATTATCCGTTGTTATCATACCCAGGTGAAACTGCGATTTGCGCTTTCCTTTACATTTCGCCTACGACTCGCGTGAGAACAAGAATGTAGAAGTTGCGAAGCGCGCTGTTTTTTTTACCTACCTACAGCCGATGGGTTCTAAATTAAGCCGGGCTGGCTTGAGTGTCTGGCGTCCAGCCTCACTCACCGTCCTTATCAGCGGTTTACATTCAATTTCTTTCGAAAATGGTCATGAGTCTGCGTACCTTTATTAAAACAAATTTAGCCAGAAAAGAAATCTAATATTATTCTTCTCCTTCACTTTCAGTTTTTACCCAATGATTGCCACAAAATGATTTCATAAATGTTCATCTTAGTAAGAGTACACCGAGTTTCATTAGTCCGTAGGCCCTATGTGTTTTAGATTTTCGGAAGTGAGAGGTCAATTTTTTGGCACGATATTTCTCTTTCGCATGAGGCGATTTATTAGTTTCCATAAATTGATATGCCAGTAATAATTTTACAAAGGCCTCTTTGGGGGGTTTTATACATTAATTTTTCTATTCAAATTCTCCGGATGCGCGCCACCAGGGGTGAACTTTTATGGGTGCACCACACTAAATAGGCCAAAATGGCTGCGCCAATAATACATTTTTGGGGGGTCATGCAATTGATAGATGCTGTAATTATGATCAGCTATCATAACCTGGGGGTTCTGTGCTTCAACTTTTGTGAAGACTTGATAAATTTTGGCTTTAAAGTTGGTCCTATTTGGCTTGTGAAGTGGAGGGATGCTTTATGAAAAATGGCAGCTAGCCGGTTTTGAAAAAACCACATTTTGGTGGGTGGTACTCTCTAGGGACAAATAGCAAAAAAATCAACGGCTGACCTGCCAAAAATTTAAAAGAATTTGACAGATTAATAATCAAACTACAATTTTCAGTTGTATCACAAAAACTGAGAGACTCCTGGAAGGCTGGATAAGGATATTTTCACTGTAAAGCTGATGGATTTTACACTACGGTCAATAAGAGTATATTTAGTGTGGTGCACTAGTGCACCCATATAGGCCTCAGTGGCGGATCTACGGGGGGGGGGGGGGGGGGGGTTTGGGGGTTTAAACCCCCCCCCCCCCCCCCTTGGGCTGAAAAAAAAAAAAAACCAGTGTCGGGTGTCGAAAATTCGGCACGCTGGGGTGTGTAGGCCAATCACCTCAGGTAAACCCCCCCCCCCCCCCCCCCCCCCCCCCTTAGTGAAAACCTAGATCCGCCCCTGGGCCTATGCGTGTATTGTTCCCTGCATTGTATTTGTTTTATTTATAGATTACAATATTTCCTCCGATCCGCGAGGCGCTTTGTGTGTGGTGCATGCGTATGGAAAACCAAAGCGGAATTAATTCAAAACCCCGTATTTATGCAAGAACAAAACAATTATTCAAGATAAACGCAAACTTTTCGTGCAAGACCAGATTTTTTCGTGCAAGACCCAAATTACCATGCAAGATCCAAATTTTCCTGCAAGATCCAAATTTCAATGCAAGATCCAAATTTCAATGCAAGACCAAAATTATCATGCAAGACCAAAATTATCATGCAAGACCAAAATTATCATGCAAGACCAAACAAAACAAATCGGGCAAGACCAAAAAATTGGCCAAGACCAAAAAGATCGGGCAAGACCACAAAAAATGGGCAAGACCAAACAAAATAAAAAATCGGGCAAGAATCTCGTCCCCAGGGGCTTACTCTATTTTATAGATCGTTTCCAAAACTCGCTACCCGGCCCCGGACTCGTATCGATATCTCGATTCAATAATACATGTTGCACAATCTGCTAAAGGAAGAGTGTTTCCTTGTACTGAAGCGTCATGAAACAAGGCGACACAAACTGGACAGCAATTTGGCCGAAATCGATCGTGCAGTAGCGACGACTGTGAATGTCGATGTCCCGTCCGTATTGACAGGCGCTGGGTTTCATCTCGAATGATAAGCTCGATCTGTTTTCCTTCCTCCATGGCTCGATTCACTGCAGGAAACGGAAATATTTTACTTTAATACCCCCCCCCCCCCTCCACCCACCAAAATCGGTCAGGAATAGCAAAATCTTGGAAAATAACCTACCCTCCTTGATCAAAACTATCTAGCCTACATATGGCACAACCTGTTATTTCAAGATTTAGGCCCATGTCAGTATAGCATCTGTAAAAATGAGGCAGAAATTATATGTACATGTACGTAAACAATTCCTTCATGCGTTGAGTGACCATACACTGTGCCAAGAACATTTAACACAGAACACACAACCTTTCGTCCCCTATATTGCGCGAAAATTTCCCAACTAAATTCTCTAATTTAAGGTTGTGCCAATATAATTCTGAACAGAAATTGTTCATTTTAGATTTGCTGTTTGACTGATTTTGGTGGGGTATTAAAGTAAAATCTTTCCGTATTTAAAAATTGCTATCGGGTTGATCAAAGTTATATTTTGTTATATGCAATCTCACTTATTTCATAACTTTATTAAAATTGTAAGCCAGGCATGATTTGTTGACAATTTTGAAATTATAGCTCGCTACTACATAGGGGCCATAGATTTTTACGAGGAAGCTGGGTTAAATATGGGATCCAGGGTGCACATTTTCATTTTGTAAAATAGTAACTGCTGTGAGTAGTAAAGCAAGTTCTGATAGCCATTATGAAAACCAAAGCAAACATTTAAGCGAGATTGAGCTGTTCTAGTAATCCTTATGTTCATCTTAAATGTATGCTTAAAGATGCTTTCTGTGTTTTTAGTGTCTTTTAATATATTTTTTAAAAGGAAAACAAATACCTCACTAGTGCTTCATATCAGAATATTCCTGCAATTGATTTATTGTTTATACATGTATACAGATGTTGCCTGTCATTCTACCTCATTATCACTGTCCATGGTTTCAATCAAAAATCAATGCGAAATGGTATTTAGTAACAATACTAATTAAGGTTTTCAAAATAGACAATTTAAAAAAAGACAACTTAAGTTTGAAGTATTCTCATGAAACTCATCATTTGTTATAGCAGCATGCATTATGAACAAGTCCGCTAACCTTTAAAGTATTTTCAAATTGAACAAAGAAACTGGCACGAGCGGGATTCGAACCTGCGACCTCCAGGTTACCGTACCGGCGCTCTAACAACTGAGCTATCTTGCCCTATGTTGGCGGTATCCCAAATTGTTAGTCTCCCAAATTGTCAGTCTCCCAAATTGTCAGTCTCCCAAATTGTCAGTCTCCCAAATTGTCAGTATCCTTGTGCGGGTGGGCGCTAGTCAGAAGTCATAAACCCAGAATGCCGTATAGCCAGGGATCACACCCAATTTTACGATACAACATGGGAAGCGACATTGTGGGGATCACTCAATGAGGATACGACTTTTTAACTTATAATTCGTCAAACAATCCACAAGGGAAACTGACTAGGTAAATTCGAATACATTTTCAAAGTGAACAAAGAAACTGGCAGGAGCGGGATTCCCTTGTGAATTGTTTGACGAACCTTTAAAGTAGTACAAATTGTTCTTAAATTTACAGGTTTAAACCATTGCATCAGAAATATTTGTTCAGTCTCCTTAACAAGAACTTTTGTTGGGGGGGGGGGGGGGGGGGGTGGGAGTTGCCAGACAGACTAATCGCCCTTTGTAAAATCACGCCTGTATTGCAAGGGTGTTAGATTGAGTAATATTTATCATTTTGATCGATTCAACAATGTCTACAAAAATATAATCCATCCATTTATTGAATATATCTTGGAAGTGGTATTTCTTAAATTTTACATGCTGCTCATGGAATGGACAATAATAAATTTGTTATTACATAAATTTGTAAACTTTTGTCAGAAATGTCTCTATTTTCATCTTATTAATTGTAATACTAACTGAAACAAGAAATTAGATATTGGAAAGTGATTTTAGTCATTGAATTTAGCTAAATTCTTTACTCCTTTCAGTCTCTAAACGGAACTTCACTTCCAACAGCTATTTGAAAAAATGTGGGCACTGACTATTATCTTGCAATATTAATTCAAAAGTTTTTAGGAAATAGATTTCCACAGTCCACCGTTCTCAAACCTTACAGTTCTAGCTAAAGAAGAATGGCAATACATGTATTAAGTTATAAAACAGTCACCGATATTTAAAACTTAGTGAATATCACATTGTATTGTTCAAGGCTTTTTGAGGTCCATAAAGAAACAAGACTGAAGAATGAGAGGCTCTATATTACGTAATGGTTGATGGTCCATCGGATGGCACATTAAGAAAGCGATCCCTTAGTAGTACTTGCATCTGGTTGCATTAAGCCCCAGTCCCACTAGGACCTGCGATTTCCTGCGACCAGTTCAGTCGTGCGACAAGGCCGGTCGTGGGTAGTCGTGAATATTTCCTGCGATTTGAGCCTAGCAGTCACATTGTAAGACCAGTCGTGCGACCTGTAGAAGACTTGTTTCCGACTGATAGCACCATTAATCGCACGACTGTCGCACGACTACCAAAGACTACGTACGAGTGGTAAGGTCCTGTCACACGACTGGCTACGACCAATCGTATGACTATTCGTACGACTTGTCTTGTGGAGTCGCACGACTAGTCTTGCTTAGTCGTGTATCTAGTCGTGCAATCAGGTCTAAGCGCACGACAAGTCATGCCAGTAGTCGTGGAAAGTCTTGCGACTGTCGTACGACAGGAGAATCCTACGATCAGCCACGACAATGAAGGACCACACAAGACTAGTCGCACGACCGTCGCACGACAAATGACTAGGCTGCGACAAGATGAAACTATACTTCAGTCGCAGCCAGGTTTTTAAACAGTTTATAAACCTGTCTGCGACTGATTTCGGTCGTGCGAATATCCAAGACCACCCACGACCACCCAAGACTTGTGGCACGACTTTTCTAAGATTGCCTGCGATTTCCAGTCGCAGCTTGTCGTACATGTAACTCCTAGTGGGACTAGGGCTTAAAGTATTATGGAAGACACTTTCTCAGAAGAAAATGACTTTAGCTCCAATGTCTGCTCAAAATCCAAGTAGCTTCATCAGTGCCGCCTCGTCAGTGAAATTCAACAAGGCATAAGTACAACATGCAACATAGAAAGCCAACAAAATTGCCTTGACTAAAAAAATAAGGTCACAGTAAAATCAAGTTACCTTTCTTCCTTGATGAATGAATGGAGTGCCCAGTCGATCCAGTCCTCAGTGAAGTCCAAAAAGGCGTGCACAAAAGATTCTTTTCCTACATCAGATAACAATCCAGTTTCTTCTGCCTTGATCATGCTGGTGGAGTTTCTATGGGCCCTTTGAAATTTAAAGATCCTTTCCTTCAGTGACTGGTGGTAGACCCCTCGACCCTCGTGCTGAAAAACGGAAAACAATTAGGCCTATAAATACATGTAAAGTAAATATTCAGGATGGTTGGATCCTTCTCTCAGATGTTATCTAATAATATATTTAGGATGTCCTGATTAAGGCCCTTTAACGAAATTTATTGGGAAATGTTAAACTTGTCAGGCAAATTCATTGGAAACAATTTGCTGGAACATGTCATGTTGTGCAAAATCAAACCAACCAATGAGTTTTTTAAGGGGGGGGGGGGGGGGGGGTGGTTAAAGGACACAACAGTTTGGCTCATCATTTTTGGAATTATTTAAAATATTCAACAGAAGGTATGCAGCATCCTGCTGTTGCTTTTTCCATATTACTTCTATGATGGTCAGTCATTAAAGATATGTTGAAAAGGAAAAAAAACACCATGAATTTGAACCAGTTTTGTTTTGGTAAACTTTGCAGCATTTGTTTGTGTGCACAGTGCATGAAAATTGTGTTCTGATTCTTGCTGTAGTAGCCTATGGGAAAATTGGGCTTCTTTCTATGGGGCTTCGGTAGGAGCCCTATCCATAGTTTAGTGGTAATATCGACTGAACAATTGGTGTGGGTGGCTAGCTGGATTTGGAGATTGATGATAATGAGGGCCCTCACATCAATGGCGTAACTACGGGGGGGGGGGGGGGGGGCACGTGCCCCCCCCCCCCCCCCTCCCCCCACCGGAGGTCCTTGCCCCCCGGGTGCCCCCCATTTGAAATTTCGAATTGCACACAAACAATACATCTGTTGCCATTCGGTGCCCCCCTAAACAAATTGGTGCACCCCCAGGTGCCCCCCTACAAATTCAACCCTAAACGTTAGCTAGTTACGCCGCTGCCTCACATACATGAATACATGGGACCGAGTCTTCGTTGCATGCAGTTTGGGAAATCAACCAAAACATGTATTACTATTGCATAAATCTAAATATACGGAAGAAATAACTTCAGTCCTCACTTTCAATTTTCATTTTGCTTGCTCACCTGGCATGCAGAAGCTAGCTGGCGATTCGCAATATAGGGCCCGCGATTCGCCCGATCAGAGCTGCCTGTGGCTATTGTATGGCTCCCAGACGTCATATACACACGGTGAACTGCGCCAGACTAGTAACTTTTCAGCCTCTTTCCGTTAAAAGAAATATATATTTTTCTAACTATTCAGCGTGTAGTGCTCATTAAACAAACAAGATTCACACAAAAAACTTGTCCTATCTCTGATTTCTTTTTCTATTGAACAAACCAAAAAGAAATCATCCTCCTTAGGGGCCATTCAAAATGTTCAATGTTTAAAAATTTCGATTTCTTTTCGAAAATGTGGGTAGGTGGGTCAAGGTAAATTATTGAAAATCGAAATTTACTTTTTAATAAAAAAATAAATAAATTAATATAAATGCTCTTTTGACTTGCCAATTCCACTCCCGCATTTCGATTTGTTTCTCTTTTTTCAACCCAGACTATACCCGTACGGCCTATGCGTAGTCTTAGACGTTGTATTATTATCTGTTGTTCAACCTCCATGGTTCAACAGAGTGGTTATTCTATACTTCAGAGACTGGTCTTATGGCTTTTTGGCATTTGGCACAGCACAACCGTACCGGGCTGCACATTATTGATCATATATAAAAGCATGAAGGAAGAAACATCTTACAACGACTGCCATCGTCTTTGCATTAAATGTACAATTAAAGCGTAGCAAGAATTACTCTTTTTTGCCAAAAACATTTAGTTGGAAAATGCTTTATGTAACATTCAAAATGATGAAGTAACGTTTGTATAAATATAATCACAATACATCTTTAGAGTATTTGAAATGCAAATATGGGTGTTTGAGATCAAGAGAGTAAAATTCAACAGACATATTTAAATTCTCCCTAAGTCATGCATCAAAATATACCCAATCGAGTACGCACTGTAGACTGGTTCCCGTCTCTACTAGCGGGATGCCGCGCTTCGCGCGGCACCCGCTAGATGGGTGGACGCGCGGTGTACGTAGTATGTTGTACGGGTACTGTATCGTGTCAAAAAGAGCACTTCCAATGTACAAAATTTGAGGGAATGTTTTATGACAGATTTTCATTTTGTTACCCGAAAATCCGTCTTCAATTTGAATTAGGCTGACTGTTTCTGCACCGTTGTATTCGGGGCACCAGTTAGGTTGGAGGTCGAAGGTTGATCTTTCAATTTGTTTAATAAAATATAATTGTTCGGATATTTAGAATGGTACAAAATCGTTGTGAAACGGCATTCCGGCCGCCACTCTCAGACCGATGTTAAGCCTTTTGTTTCAGCTTTTTTTTAACTGAAGGCGAAAATCCATCTTTAATTTGACTTAGGCTACGTACTGTTTCTGCACCGTTTCATTCGGGGCGCCTTTAGGTTGGAGGTCAGGGGTCGGTCTTTCAATTGAATTAAGAAAAATATGAACTTTCGGGCATTTAGAATGCTAAAAAATTGTAGGACAGATTTTCAGCTTTTTTAAACCACTTGAGCACGGTATTTTACGGGAGACGTCGGGGTGTTGCAGCGGTTCTGGCAGCTAAATCGAACCGCTACAATGCGTTTGTGCAGTCACGCATGATATACACAATAATCCAACAATGGATTGAAACTGCACAAACAGCGGCCATGGCGTCATTCGGCCTGGTGACACTGTTTTTTTCTTGCACCCTATGGCGTCATACGCAAGGGGTTAACCGAAAATCCTTCTTTAATTAGAATGAGTTGGGCCACTGGTTCTGCATTGTTTTATTCGGAGCGTCTTTAGGTTAGAGGTCAGGGGTTGATATCTTTTATTTGTTTAATAAACTGACTTTCCCGGACATTTAGAATGGTACAAAATCGTTGAAAACCGGCATCCGGCACTCTAAGACTGATTTTGAACTTTGTTTTAGAATCGAAATTTTTAGTCGGATTAATTAGGTTGGCTGTGTTTTTGCACCGATGCAGTAGAGCCGCGTTTAGGTTTGAGGTCAAGATTTATTTTCATACTGAAGAGGATAATTTTTTTAAATTTCGAAACATTTTTTAAAAAGTAGAAAATCGGGGGGAAAAGTAATTCGTCCATTGCAAGTAGTCGTGCACACGTATGGTATTCTGGTCATATAAGCCAAAACAAATTCTTGTGTCGCCCTCGAACCGACGGACCGTTAAAAGTCGGCAGATTCAGGGTCGGCGTATTTTTTTTTAACATATCAATAAAAACATAACTCAGCCTTTGTGTCTCAAAAAGTGTTAAGCCAGGGGGTTCGTTCAATGTGTAGGCCTAAATACGCCCGGGTGAGCGTGAATAGGAAAACATTCCCGACCGACCGACCCTCTTTTCCAATTTGTCCTGTATGAGGGAAACAACAAATTTTGTTTGGCCTTGTGAACAGCGCCCCGTTCGCCCTATATGCATAGGCCTAACGGTGCGTAAGCCTAAAATGTTGGTTGGTCTACTTAACTATTTTATATAATACATTTTTTGCTTTTCTAACAAAAATAATTGGAAACCATCGGCAGAAAGTACCAGCATTTCGTCAGTAAGCTATTTGAAAGAGATAGTTTTTAGACGACTGATTTTTACGATTTACATTTATATTTTCTAATGACGTTGTTTATCGGCCACCGTATTGGCAATAAAGACGAAAGCGTCTTGCCGTGAAAACAGCCTGGCATGAAAAATCGGCTGGCCCAAGTGTGATCCTTTCCCGCATATGCTACGGCCATTCCACAGGCGCCAGTTCCGGACATCGTGACTGTAACCGGTACCCCGTTTCGAGCAGACCTGCAGTCGGCAAGGGGGAAATCATATCGCGGCACCACCGAGGATTCAGCGGGTCAGGCCGACCAACGGGGAGGCTCGTTGGAAACGGCCAATCGGACACGCCGGAAGGCGGCAGTTCGGGAGGTTCCTCGCATCACGGACCAATTGGGAGGTCTGTTGGAAACAGCCAATCAGACATTATCGCAGCACGGCCGTCCGTTCGGGAGACATCATCACGTGTCCAGCATCCGGGAAGTACTCTTGTACCCTCCTCGCCCCCCGATCACCGGCGACACCACGCCGAGTCACCAGACCAAACGTGACGCACTTTTCCTAGATGGCGCGGTTCTAATTCCAAGATTCCAAGATGGCGCAGGTTATTAGGGTCTTTATAGTATAGATAGATAGATAGATAGATAGATAGATACATACCGCAGCAGAGATGGGAACTGTGCTCATTAGCATATGCGTTGCTTGCTCGTGTTGCGCGCGAAGCCCTGGGAAAACGATACGTGGACATGCGTGACTTTTACACGAATGTCAACTTTAAATAGAGTATTGTGTGGCTTTAACTTCAAGAATTTTGGAAGTTGTTGAACAAATGTATACTTGTGACTTGAATTGAAAAAAAAATGACTTGGTAAAAAGTTGGCTGCAAATGGGTGGACGATCTGAGTGGCGATATTGTGACAGAGAGCTTTGTTTGGCGGTGTTAAGTTTTTGAAAGTTGTTTAGGCCTATGCGTTTGTAGGCTATATTAGGATTTTAAGATCGCTAACCGTTCACAACATTTTTATCATGCCGTAATTTGTAGACGATTTTATCGCCATATCGGCGATATAGCGGGGGGGGGGGGATATCGACTACGAAAAAAAATCAGTATCGCCAGCGCTAGGTCAGAAGCTGATAATGAAACACTAGAAGTCATCAGAGCACATGTTAAAGTGGGGGAGATCCACAGCTGCATCACGCTATCATAAAACAGGACATTTTTATTATTTGTTTAATTGAATGGCAAATCAATATTTTAAGATCGAAAATTGGGGTGGGTGGGTGTTTCAAACAAATTTCGAAAAAGAAAAAAAAGAAAAAATCGAAATTTTAAAACATTGAAAATTTTGAATGGCCCCTTAGGTACATAACTAAGAAGTTCTTTTTGCGACTCGACCCACGCCACGGCCTAATCGCGTGAATAGTCACGTTCACCTTGCACGACAATTTTGGTCTTGCACGAAAATTTTGGTCTTGCCCGATTTGTTTGGGTCTTGGCCGAATATTTTTGGTCTTGCACGAAAATTTAGGTCTTGCATGAAAAGTTTGGTCTTGCATGATAATTTTGGTCTTGCATAAAAATATGAGTCTTGCAGGATAATTTTGGTCTTGCAATGGAAATTTAGGTCTTGCACAAAAAAATTGGTCTTGCATGATAATTCTGGTCTTGGCATGATAATTTTGGTCTTGCACGACAATTTAGGTCTTGCCCAAAAAAATTGGGCTTGCATAATAATTTTGGTGTTGCATAGAAATTTTAGTCTTGCATGATAATTTTGGTCTTGCATGATAATTTTGGTCTTGCATTGAAATTTGGATCTTGCAGGAAAATTTGGATCTTGCATGATAATTTGGGTCTTGCAGGAAATAAATCTGGTCTTGCACAAACAGTTTGCGTTCATCTTAAATGATTTTTTTGTTCTTGCATGAAAAACGGGGTTTTGAATTAATTTTGCTTTGGCTTTCCATACTTTGTGTGTGGTGCATGCGTATTAGCATTGTTTCTGCAACACCGGGAAATCCCGAAAACATCATGGGCGCAAAATGGTGGATGGATGAAAGGTCATTAGTTCAATGCGCATGCGTTGCCAATTATTGGGGATTCCCGGAACGTACATGTATGTGCAATAACATGAACCTTTCAATTCCAGCGTCACTAATTACACTATACACAGGAATTGTTGAGGTTCACACCACTTTTACTCAGAATAAACGGTAGCCTACCAATTCCATGTTCTCTTCCAAACGACGAGAAGCATGTCTATCTCACTCGATTCACAAAATATCCACACTATTCGCGTTCGACTTCCTCCGAAGCAGTATCATTGCAAAGGACCGAAACTCAAAGATAAATTATGGATATATTTCCAGAAGAATCAGGTAAGCGGTGGTTGTGATGTGGATGACGTTAACATCATTTTCAAGGGCTCTAGTGGTTGGTGGATGACGGTCACCTTTAGCGGGCCTTCAGGTGAGTGCCAATTTTTATTAAATAGAGTAGGGCCTTCATGTATTTTGTTTTTGGTGGGTAGGGGACGCTCTCATTGCAAAGTAGTTATGGGGGACGAGGAGGCCTAGTACTAGTAGGGTATATGATCTGTACTAGGGGACGAGTGTGGCGATATTATACAAGTTACAACATTTGCTTTTAGGCTACTGGTGGATGGATGGATGAGGGGGTTAGTATATTTTAAAGCAAGTATTTATATTGCAATGACCTGTTTAAGGTTTATGTTCATTGATGCTGGGAAAAACCAAGAACAAAATGTATGTTGTTCTTGTAGTCTGGTTCCCTGACCCTAGCTCAAACGAAACGAAACGTAGCAATTTATAAACATCGGGGAATTGTCAGGTTAAGGAACCGGACTAGCTGGTTTGAACCCGTTCACGGATGTATAGCCGATTGTAAACGAAATGGGGACTAACTAAATTTGGCAAATCACGGGGGTGTATTTGAAAAAAGGTAATTTTTTCCAAAGATGCGGTCGGCCGACCTTAATTGGAAATTGGTACAAAATCAAACTTATCTTGAAATTTAACGGCAGCACACCAGTGCCTTGAATTTACAGTAGGGATGCTTGAAACTATTATTTACTGTCAAGTAAGGTCCTTCATATAATTTGGTAGTTTTGTAACTTTTGTTATGTTTGTCAATGTTGTTATTGTAAGTGGAGGGAAAGTGCCTGACAAAATCGGACTTCCTCACCAACCACCCAGGGACGGATTATTTAATAGGCACACTGTACTCGGGGAGTGGGGGGCATAGGCCTGGGCCTACTTAAAGGGACCAATTAAGCAATAGAATCTGTATAACATGAAAGTAAGACAGTGTTATTTCAATCTTGCATTTAATTTGTCCATGTTCTATGTAGCAATTATTGCAAAATCTGGGTTTTTATCAATGCAAATTTTCATATTTTATTAACCTAAGCACAATGTCATCAGAGGCCAAACAGTAGTGTTTCTGCAGTACTATTACATATACAAAAAAAGGATTGTCTTTTAAAAACGTTTTCCCGGACAAGATTCCGTGTCTTAGCTGATTTCCATATTAAATGGCTCGTTTAGAATCCACTTCTAACCAACAATTTGTTAAAGCATTGTTGATTGCTTATTTTGGAGTAGTGATTTTTGTACTGTAATTATGCTCTTCTGATAAAGAGTTCCTTCGATTGCTAAACAAAGATTGTTTGCCCTTCTCTATTGCATGGCAAGAAAGAAAAGATTTTAAAAGAATGGAAAACCGCGTTCTTTTTACTTCAACTAAAAACAAGCATTGTAATCATGTTTGCATGTTTCTAAGACACAGATGAGCAAGTTCGATCAAGGACTATAGTTAACCATAGTTCGACTAACTCTGATCGAACGCACGCTAGTCGACGATGGTTGGACTAGTCAAGTCGAGGATTCGCGACCAGCCTACCGAGGTTGGTCGCTTCGCTGGTTACCAATAGCCGTTTTAATGGCACAGTGCAGAGATGACCAGTTATCAGAAAAATTGCGAAAAAAACGTAAATATGCAGCATCAGTGAACGATCATTTTTTGTTACTTTGTCTTTCTTTGAACATGTTGAAATAATGCACAAGTTACCATTTGTGACATTGTTGATATACTGAGCAAATATCGTCCGTGTCGCTTTCAGCTATGAACTTGTCCAAAAACGTAAACAAACTGGCCACCGCCATTTTCTCATGGTTGACATGACAGTAGTTCGCACTTCAACTTCAGTGCTCATGCGCTACGTACGTCACGAACCAACCACTAGTTAACCATTGGTCCTTGATCGAACTTGCTCTATGCGTTAAAGCAAGTTGAAGTGGCTATTTATTGCACTGTTTCTTTAATCTGGCCTTTCACCAACCCTCACAGAATCGCGCTTATATTGCTGGGCTTCTAGCTGCTGAACGAGCTGTCTGGCTTGGTGAATGGCTATAGGTTAGCGTGTTAAGGCTGGCCTGCAGCACTTGACTTCTTTACCTGAGTGGCTGAGTGGGTTCCTGGAAGACCGAGTGGCTTGTTTGCTCGGCAGAGTGAGTGGCTTCTTTGCCTGGTAGACTGAGTGGCTTTGCCTGGCATACTGAATGGCTTGTTTGCCTGGCAGGATGAATGACTTGTTAGCTGGCATATGCTGAATTGCAGACTGAGTAACTTATTTGCCCGGCAGACCAAGCTAGTGGCTTCTTGCATACTGAGTGGCATGTTTGCCTGGCACGATGAGTGACTAGTTTGGCTGGTATGCAGAATGACTTGAAATAGGCTAAAAGTAGCTTATTTGCCTAGCAGGCTTGTTTGCCTGGCGGATTGGATGTCTGACTGATCGCAAGTGTGTAAACAAAGAAGTAAAAACACTACCATAAACACGTCTTTTCTCCATCCAAAATAAGGTGTTCAGCACGTTCTGGCGAAGCAGCAACATGAGCTGAATATTGATGGGCACCGAACGTCCCTGGTAGTCCATGCCCATGACTTACTTGCCGGTTATTCACCCAGTGGCTCTGCGGACTTCGATTTCTACATGAAGTCATTGCAGCACCTCGACACGGTAGGTTATGCGTATTACATTTATTTTACTAGGGATATATTCTTTCAGTGAATTGAAATAAATCTTTTTGATTGTTTGATGAAATAAATCTTGTTAACTTGTTGATGTAGGCTAAGCCAATTATAAATCATTCCTACATTTACAGCCATTCCATAATACTTACATGCATTTGTCTGCTTAATAAATTGCAGGAAAGTATTAGTAAATATAGCTCCAGTGATTCTGCTCCGGATCAAAGCTCATCACCAAGCGACGATACCTCATCTTGTTCCTATACTGAGCTAAATCCAGAAACTTTAGACCAACACCTTTATGCCCCTGTCCATACATCTAGCCCATCTTACATGAGGGACCATACCCCATCACCCATTCCTGCTGATAAATCAAAAACTCATGTCCGCAGAAGCGAGCAGAAGCACACGTTTTTGCAGGAACAGAATATTTCTGGTAAGTCCAGCTTGCCACTTTCCGTACCGTTATCTCAAGAACGACTTAAAAACAAAAGACCTGAGGGATTTTGGCCTGGCACCAGCCAGGACAAGGGATCAGACAAAGACTCTGACGGAGGAGAACCAGAGGTTTGTAAAAATATTTATTTCGTCTTGTGAAAACAATTGTAATTGAAGGCAAATTAGAGCAATTTCAAGCCAGAAAAAAAGTTGTCGTAAAAATAAAATTGCACGACTTGTTTTCATCAGTTTGATTGAAAACTAACGCCTACTTATACTTTGTGGTCATAAATCTTAAGCATGATTAAACAATAATTCAGTGGGTACTATACATTACGAACCGATATCCTACAGCGTTGAAATACGCATTTGTAGCTGAACGTTGGCGCAAATCATGACGATTTCGAAAACTTATGAAATAACAAGAATTAGACTTTCTTATCAGACTTGTTTGAATACAATGCTTTTATCTCATGGCCGTTAGCTTTTATGTAATAATGCTTTTGTTGGAAACTACTTCTCATGTCCTAAAACTCACCCTTCATCATGAAACACCAATCGTCGGCTCTATATTTGATATATTTTTTGATTTGATTTTTTTGATTTGATTCATTCAGGTTTCAACCGACTCATTAACAATGACAGATAGAAATATATTTTGGCTATTTGATAAACATGACAGTAAATATCAGTAATTTGAAATGTAGTTTGAAGTTTTTGTAATTTTTTTTTATTGTTCAAGACAAAGGTTTGCTGTCAATCAGTCATTGTGAGCAGCGCCAAGAATTGAAAATAGCTGAAATATGCCAATATTTTTTATAATGCTGCTATAAGCCATAGGCCTATAAAACATAGAAACACGTAATTCCTTAAACATGTCAGAAACATAAATTCAACTTGTCTTCCCATGTAACCATGTCTTACAAATATACGAACATGACCTAAAGGGTTGTTTTCATTTAAAGCAAAAAGAAGTTGGTGATTTTCATTTTGTATAAAATTTTTCTAATGTTCTCATTTAAGGGGATGCTAATTTTAGTATACTAATAGAAGGAATTCCCTTGTCGGAAGAGCATTTATTAGGGCCTATACAGCTGCTAAAATGTATTCCAATAAATTACCCATAAAAAATTGTTTTGTATAATGTTTGTTAGAAATTGATTCAAAGAAGGTACTTGACATGGAAAGCGAGTAAAACCTGGAATCTTTTTCAGGTAATGAAGACTTTTGAGACGTTTGTAACAGCATGTCTTATTTAAAAGTGAATAACTTTCGTATTGCAAGAAAAAAAAACATAAAAGAACATTCTTGGGATGAAACTCGAAAATAGCACGGATAGTATATTATACAAATAATGAATGTTTATGAGTGTGATGGTAAGAATAGTTTCATGAGGTGACAGATGGCATGTTCTATTCCACGAGGCGAAGCCGAGTGGAATAGAACATGCCATCTGTCACCGAATGAAATTATTCTTTCCATCGCACGAATGTGAAACATTCATTATTTGTTTTATACAACGCCTGAATAAATTCTCGTCATCTGATTGGTAACTTGTAAACTGGTGCTTACATAAATGTAAGAAACATGTAGTAACACTGATAGCTGGGGGAACACTTTCAATGCATTTTATTCAAGTTAAAAACTGTTCAGAATTGTAAAAAAATTGTTCACAAATTCAGAACTTCCAGTAACTAATTACTGTCTCGAAAAGTCTCAAACAGTTAAAAATGTTCACTGTTTTTCAACAAGTTCAGAAGAATTATTCACTTCAGATGCAGAATGTCATCTAAAAATATCCGTTCCGAAGTCAGTGTTGAAGATCAAACTGTTCAGAATTGTTAAAAAGCTGTTTCACAAATTCAGAACTTTCAGTAACCAATTAATGCACTTTCATATCCAATTTATGGAAGTTTACAACTGTACTAGTCCAGAAAAGTTAAAAATGCGGATTGCATGCATGGATTTCTTTGTGTTCAACGTGCCGTTTTCCTTTCTCAGTCCCGCATAAAACCGGGACAAAAAATTTTCGAGTTCCGAATTAGTTAAAGCTTCAATTGTTGTTCCTGCGTGTCTAGCAAATTCATCTGATCGTTTCACTGCATATTTGATTTGTCTCTTTGTATTTGGAGCGTCAGCATTGCTTACAAGTTCCAATATTTCGTCGTCTGTTAGGAGAACAAACCGCGGCAGTTCGGGTAACTTGGCCGCCATGTTGTGTGAATGACAGCGCTGTTGTAGCGCCACCTAGTGACCGTGAAATTAGAAAAGTTTTTTAGTTCTATCAATGCGCGCGCACCATGTGATAGACCCATGTGATAGAACGTATTGGGCGGGGCGGGTTCGCGTCGTGAGATGAGTCGAATAATTCAATGCACGTGATCGACTCTCCACCAATCGGATGGCGGGGATTTATTCAGGTGTTGTATAATATCTGCTATCAGTGAACCATTTTATTATGCTTCTGAGCCATGGCATAAAAAGACGTACTTACTTCATTTTAAGGATGATTCAGAGAATGAGCTGCAAGATCTGGAACATGACGGGAATGGTTCAGAGGGCGAATTACGGCGCAAGGAAGAGGAAAATATTGAGCTTGTGGTGGAGGTGACTGACTTTAAACCAACTACATCAGACGAGATGCTCAGGCTACACTTTGAGAATAATCGCCGATCAGGAGGGGGTAATATCACAACATGGGAAAGAGACACCAAGACTGGGACCATCAAAATTACATTTCAGAATCCATCAGGTAAATTTGCAGGCAGGATGTACACTAGCTGTTTTGTGACTTGATCTCGTATATTATTGGTGTGCATGTGAGCTCAACAATGTTTTGTGACATAACATGTTTGAAACGAAAGTGCAGCTAATACTTAACTTCGCCCGCATGCATACCATTTTGTTTAATACAATTTCTTCACAAATTTCTTTCAATAAATAAATCTGATGTATTGCACAGAAATTATTCTGACGTCATTTAACTTCACTTACTTTTTCAGGTAATTCATTTCAAAAGATGTGCAAAAAATAGGTTATCTTTGATGAGCGAATTTCAAGTTTTGCTGCAAATGTCCTTGTTTAGGCCTATATATTAGGAGACAGTTGATGACAGAATTGCCCGAATTTGTATTGTTTCTCACACTCGTTACAGATGCATATTTCACTTTAATTCCAAGTATCACTATCAGTATGTTCTGACTTATCATTTTTTGGGGTTATGCTTGTTTGCTCGTAATCTTTGCTTCCGTTACTTTAATATGAAACCATTGGTATTTGTTGGGCTGATTTTAGTTGCCAGGTCCGTAGTTGATGGCAGAGTCCACAGAGCCGAGGGTACACCTCTGTCTGTGAGACTGCTTCACAAAAAGAAACCCCGCCCTCGTCCACTCAAGAAGCGGTGCCTGTTTCTGCGAGGAATTCCGGACAAGTGCTCTTCAGAGCATCTGACTTTGTTCATTGAAAACCGGTCTGGCATGGATGACCCCAAGATACAATACGGGGAGATACCGGGTACAGCTCTGTGCACGTTCAAGGAAGACATCCCTGGTAATTTCCCTGGTTTGTTTTACATTAGGGCGTACTTTTTTGTTTCTATGGTTCTCAAGGAGGGTCGGTTGGTCGAAAAAAATTATAGAAATTTGGGGTAAAAAAATTACTCGTACATAAGGCTAAATAAAATGATGCAAAGTATTCAATGTATGACTGCGTTGTTCTGAATTAAATTTTATTTCCATGATTTTTAAACAAATGAAAAAACATCTTTGCATTTTTTAAATATAATTAATTTAAAAGTGAACAAAATTTAAATCTTCTTTGCCAACCGTAAAAATACAAATGTGCACAAGTGACACATGATTAAAGAATCATGTTGTGCTATAAGTACCTGTTTCCCGTGCTGAAGCATACTTTCTGTGGATGATTTTTAAATACATTTACAAACAAAACAAACCCAATTTTGGCAACAAAGTAAAATGAAATGAAGAAAAATATTAACTCACTTTTGCCAAATTGAGATTTTGGATTAATACCTGAATTTGTCTTTTTCTTTTTATATAAATTGTTATTTATTACTTCACTTGTAATTTCAGTTGCATGTTGGAAGAAATAAATTACGTTGGACCCGATGTGGTGTGGACCCGATGTGGTGTAGACCATTAAGTGCTCTACTTTCTATAGTGTCTGCTCATTGTCCATGTATGTATACGTACATGTACGTTGTTGCACATAAATGCTTCTTTCGTGCCACTGTGAGCACAAAAGTATTATTGCACATTATTTTCAGCTTTTTTCCACCAAATTGGAAAGGTTATTTTTGTTTCTTCTTAAATGTTTGTCTTGGTAAGAAATTCCAGACAGGGTCGGCAACATAATTATTGTTTTCGGTCGAGAGCCAAAAATTGTGTCGGTCGGAAATGAGAACCAAAGAAACAAAAAGGAACGCCCATACTGTAAGATATAGGTAGTTTGGGAAATGTTTAGATCATTGCACGCGGATGGTTTGACTTTTTGGATGCGATACCGACATATCAGCCAGTGTTTATATGCATTTCAATTTTAACCCCTTGGGCACGGTATTTTACAGGAGACGTCGGGGTGGTACAGCGTTTCTGGCAGCCAAATCGAACCACTACAATGTGTTTGTGCAGTCAAGCATGACATAAACAATAATCCAACAATGGATTGAAACTGCACAAACAGCGGCCAGTGGCGTCATCCGGCCTGGTGACACTGTTTTTTTTTTTTTGCGCCCTATGGCGTCATCCGTACGCAAGGGGTTTTAAGAAGGCCCAATAACCAAGTTGCTTTTATTTTATACATTTCCGGCAGACGTGGAGATGGTAGTGAAAAAGATCTCCTCAAAGAAGTTGATGCAAGCGAACGTGACGGCGGAGACAGTGAATGAGACTGATTCTATCCTCGTCCAAGGTGTGCATCAGGTAGAAGTATCAGTATTATCATAGATTGATATGTTCGATGACACTCTGTTGCGCATGTAGCTGCAAAATGGAGCTTCTGTCTTTTCAAGTATTAATACTTAAAACAAAAATGCAAAGGTGTCCATGTTCATAAAAGATGTAATATATGAAGCTTAAACAAACAAGTAATTTTATCAAGCGGCTCACAGAATAACGTGTTTACATTCAACAGGATTATCAGCGGTTGTAAGTTTGGAGTGGATCGAGTTGTTTTTTGACAACAAAAAGAAAAGTGGTGGCGGCGGTGTCAGAGAGGTGGAGCCAGGACCGGCAGACGGTCAGGCGATTGTCTACTTCGAAGACTGGAAAGGTATGTGATCTCATCAGCGCATATAGGGGAATAACTTTTCTTGGCAATGCATAAGTTTCAGCTCTTCTGCAAGTTTGAAATCATGTAACAATCTCACAATTCTAAAAGAGTGTCGGCCACATATCGGCAAACTTGAACACCTTTTTAGCATTGACCTGCTTGATAATGATCCCGCGGGCATTTGTTGACTTTCATGTAAATCGCAAGTACAAATGCCTTGCCGTTAACTGTATCCGCTCAATTCCAGTTCTACCTACACTCTAATAACATTGTCCGATTACACGCGCAACTTAAATCTGGTATTTGAAGTAATTACAGTTTAATCATCTCGAGTACCTACAAAAATTATAAATATGCAAATGAGCATGCAGGTTTCATTCATTGTGTTCGTGGACTGACGAAAACTGTTTACTCCTCATTATACTGTTTCAATATCGTGACCATTGAGTGTATATCCAGATTACCTGAATTTTTTATTGTCTATACAACCGTGATGATTGTTGTGCAATAATGCATTGCCTACACAAATGCCATGGTGTATAGATATGTCAGTATTGTAATAATAATGTAGATTTGTAAAGCGCACATACCCACCATTCCTGAAACCTTCTCAGCTCCCTGGGAAGTATACAGTCCCGGCTGCAAGTTAAGCGCGCATTTATGGACTAATCAAACACATAATCATCACTGCTTCCACGGTACCCATTTTCTCCTGGGTGGAAACAACTGGTGACAAAGTCTCTTGCTCAAAAACAAAAACACTGTGGACCCCTGCTGAACATGAACCCACAATCTGCAGTAGCACCAAGATCTTGAGTCCTGTACACCAGGCCACGAGGCCACAGTGCTCCACTGGTTATAGCCAGTGTGGTTACTTCCTGACGCTAATTTACACCGGGCAACCTGAGAGGCTGGACAGTGCTCCGAGTAGAGTCTTTGTTCTATCATGGTTTTATCAACTGTTTAGTATGAATCATGATGTTCTTGGAAAACAACTTCACTGAAAGTATAGTTGCACCTTAGCATCTGTTTGTATTTTCTGCTGAGGGAAATTATTAGTTCCACTATTAGTTCCCATTCAAGCAACATCTCCTTTCTAAAGCTCCAATTTTAAACTTGTATACTTAGCACACTGTATATTCCAGCACACTGTATATTCCAGCACATTATGTAGGCCTATAGCAATACACCATCACACTGAAAACAACACTCACACACACACACACAGTCATGTAAACGGGTGCAATCGTGGACCTCCCATTGTTCCTCTTTTGTTTATACTCTAACTTTTTCGGAAGGCCTCCCATTGGTTTTGTACACGATTTTCAATCGTGGACGTTAGGTCAAACGTGGACCCCTTTGTCTACGCTCGAATTCTTTTGTCCTAGGTCCACGATTGCCGGCATATACAAACTCACACACACACAAACTCCGAGTATACTTGATTCCAGAATGATACGAAAACAGCGAAGTTTTAAATTTTAAGCAATTGAGGTCTCATTCTGGAGTCATAGGCCTACAGGTTCCTCTTATGCATGAAATCCGAAAATGTTGTTTTAAATGTCACTAAAATTCAGTCTTAACTGTCGCGTTTTGATCTGTTTTCATACCGGTAGTTGTTGGTGAGGTTTTGTCGAGATGTAGTTCACACACGCTTGGCAACGCAGACCTGTCAGTTGACGAGTATTATGACAATCTTGGCAGACTTGAACCTAGACGCGCCAACTTCCCATTATCCTAAGCCAATCTCAGTGCCTGTGAATACAGCTGTCACAAAGTTCATCTTCGGGAAGGGGACACAAACGAAGAGGAAGTTGACCAAAGAGCTGAACAAGATGAAAGCCACTCTACAAAGCAAGACAGAGACGACAAGACCACAACCAGAGTAGAGCCCCGCGTGGAAGATGGCCGGCGTACGTCAGTCATCCCGGCCCAAATGGCCTCAGACAGCGGCTGAAAGCTCTTACTGAAAAATTCGTTCGCTCTAGCGAATCCATTGCACACGGGAGATGCACTATGACCGAAAAAAAAATTCAAAAAAAAAAAGGAACCTCGAAAATGTTCCGTCCCCAAAGCAATTTGATAACTGTGGTTGAGAGATTATCTGACATTGGTCGCGCAATTTCACAGCTGATTACTAAGTGCCTGTAATGAAACAGTTTCTGGCGTCGGTTATTATAATAGGTTTTCCCGGCCAATTTCATCATTTTTTTTCTCGTTCATTAACGCCTTGCTCATTCAATTAAATGATCACACATATCGTCATTCGACAATCAAAGACAATCATTCAATTTCACTCTCCGAGCATTCTATGGTCTCTAATAGCTTCACTCGTCCCTGTAAAAGATGCTACTGTTAAAAGTATCGCATTGTTCATCAAATTTCGTCTGGACCAGCAGTGAGGGGTTGATCGGGCATTAATTTTCAAACCCTCTTATATATGCAAACATACATTCTGAGCCATGTTGTTGTATGGGTCAAAAACAGTCCAGGTGATTGTTTTTGACCCTCCTGCCATAGTACAAAACCACATGTAATCTGATCATGTCTGTGTAAAAGTATAGCAGGGGAGGTGGAAGGAAATTTTGACTGATTTTCAAGCATCTTTTCCTGCATGCACGTATTCCTATGAAAGTCTGAGTTATCGCGGCGTAAATCATATCTGACGTCTTCAGTCTGCAAATGCACACCTCTCTTTCCTAAGTAATAAGTCTTCAAACACATATGGCAAACCTATATACAGGAGGGGGAAGTATGATCGTGTGATGGAATCGGCTCAAAAACATTGCACAAATTACCCAAGTTAAGTGTTCCCGATGATACAACCATTACCAAACACACATGCCCCGATGTCTTGCCCGTCAAGAGATCGCTGGGTGAATCAGAATGAAAAAGAACAGTACATAAGTTGAAATATTCACAAACACGTCAACATACAGATGCCGCAATTTTTTTCTTCATACTTTTAAACACAGATTAACAGTGAAACAGAAAATTCCTTAGCCATTTTCATTTCATTTGTTCGTTACATTTCATTTGTTCCTTACGAAATAGAATGTCCCTAAACGAAAACAAACATTAGGAACAAAATTCGCAAATTGGCCGGGGAAACCTATACTAAAAAGGTGAGTGTTTTAGGTTTCGGTGGGGGGGGGGGGGGGGGGGGGGGGACAGCCCCCCCCCCCCAACCCGCCACGTAATCTCTCCCCTTATTCCCGTATTTACTTTTTGGAAAACATAAACAAATTCTTTCGCATGCTTAGTTTCTTTCTGAACCATGAAAAAAGAGATTCGCAGATTTGTATACACTTTGTAATTTCTAAACCATGAAAAAAAGAAATCAATGTCACATGCATTTGTGACAATTTTTTAAATTTTTTTCTAAACCAAGGAATTATGAAATTCATCCTTTTTCATTCATCCACCACGTAGTTTCTAAACCATGAAAACAGTATTCAGTACCGGTACTGATGATCTCCACCAAGGTTAACAAAAACCTATGTACATCTTCTGAAAGATTCATTTGGGGTAACTTACTTTTGTTGAGGTGCTTAAAAATTCGTTCAAACATTAAAACATTTGTTTGTCTTTCATTCAAGTAAAAACCAAAAACATTGTGGTGCGGCCTCGGGTGCCTTGGTTCAATAATGACATTAAGTCAGCCAAGCAACGCAAAAGAAAGTTTGAAAGGAAATGGCGGATGACTAAATTGGAATCTGATTTTATTCGGTTTAAGCATTTAAGGAATAGGCCTAGGGTCACTCTACTTATGAATCAATCTCGTTGTGATTTTTATAATAATTTTATTAAAGAGAACAGCAGCGATCCTAAGCGGTTTTTAAAGCTAGTACATCCCTTTTTAACATTCGCACTTCAGTGCTTCTTCCGCACCTTGACGATTTTCAACTTGCCGACGACATGGGCTCATTCTATATAAATAAAGTTAAGTCCATTCGCTCTTGACTGACCAGTCCTGATCAGTTCATTTTGTTTTGTCTCAACACACATATCTGTTAACACAAGTCATTCGATTTCCTACATCTTACTGATTTTGATCTTGTCACTGAGGATTATGTGAGGAAACCTATTATTGGTTCGTCCAAGAAATCGTGTTTGTTGGATCCAATTCCAACTTATTTGTTGGTTGATAACTTGGATGTCTTTTTAACTTTTGTTACCCGAATTATAATCAGGTTGTTTTCCAAAACTTTGGAAGTCGGCCGTTGTGCTTCCTCACCTGAAAAAAGCCAGGTTTAGAGGTCAAGGTCGAAAATTATCGTCCAGTTAGTAATTTACAGTGTATTTCGAAGATGCTTGAGAAAATTGTTTGCGACCAGTTACAATCACACTGTGACGAAAATGCCCCCCCCCCCCCGGTCATTTTGTGAAACTGACCTTCATGTCTGGATAAGCTTAGAGTACATTTCATCCACTTTTATTACTGTAAATTGCTTTGTTTATCGCTGATATTTTACAAACGGTCACGATGTCAGCTGCTCATATGCAGTTCAAGATGGCCGCCCTTTAAGTCTCTAAGAGCAGTCCGGATTGGTCTAAAGTTTTAAAAGATTATTTTCTTGACTTTAAAACCGAAGATTATAAGAGTAGAAAGTTGTCTTGGATTTACGTCTACCTATTCAGTCTTTGAATTAAGTTTTTAGAAGAATACTTTGGAGTAAGAAATTAGTTACCAATTTTTCCTATGATTTCGTCTGGGGTGTGTTTTGGCGGTCATAACCGAAAACTGGTTTTGTTGTTTCTCCTTGTTTTCACTTTGGAAATTTTGGGATTTCATTATGATGCGTAATTTTCGCCTATTTCAAATTCCCAAAGAAATTCACTGACAAGAAGCAACCGAACCAATTCTTGGTTTATGGCTGTTTGTGACCGCCAAAACGCACCCCTGCTAATGCCTGAAAGTCATTCATGAATATTTATGAGGATGACATCACTAAGTTTTAGTCAATCAATTGACCTATCGCCGTTTACGAGTTAACCACGCCCCTTAGACAACCCTATGGGAATTTTGTGTGGTAATTTTTGTTTGTCTCAGACTTTGCGCGTTTAACGTGGAATTATAATTGATGTGATCAGACAATAGTTCACAAGCTGCGTTGACGCGATTCGACCGCGATAGGTCAATTGGGGTGTATTTACATTCATTCACCAACTTTATTCTTGGTCTTTCTTATGAAATCTAGGGAATTTCACAGTTCGGTTTTAATTGGAATTGAAATTGTATATTTTAAGGATCATTTAAGTACTTTGATTGAAGAATATACTGTATAAATAGTTGACTTTCAGATGAATTAAATCTTTGTTGTTGTGCATAGTAATTTTCGCTAGTTTAACAACGTGTGGGCTTGGTCTATTTACTACGCGTATCGAAAGTCTGTGCGTAAGGCGCGAGATTTAAGACTATAAATAGGGCAGATTTTGGTAAATTCGGGGTTGGTTTGGAGTTGTTTTTGGATTCATGTACTGCTGATCGCTGATTTATTTGAGAAGCTTTCACTGATTGTATTTACGGAGCACTGAGGAGACAATTAGTAATAGCATAGTAAAAAATAATAATTTTTGAGGAGTTTTAGTTTAGCTGGGGACGAATCTTATTGAGTGGTGAGGAGCTTGATGAAGAGTATAATAATAATTTGGGAGGCTAATCATCCTTACTCGCAGCTGGGATGCTGAATTGCGAAGGACGCGGCTACAACGTGGTCGAGTCGAAGGCACGTAAAGGCGCCTCTGGCAGCCGGCTTACATCGACCCACATATGACCACGGAGCACAGCCAGATATCGAAAGTGTTTGATTTTTTCCGGAGGGAGGAAAGCCGGAGGACCCGGAGAAAAACCCTCGTGGCACAGGAGAGAACCAACGAACAACTCTACTCACATATGGTCCGAGCCGGGAATCGATCCCGGGCCACATTGGTAAGAGGCGAGCGCTTTACGCACAAGCCACCCATGCCACCCAGTAGCTTGAGGAGTGAGGAGCTGAGGAGCATAATCGTAGCTTGGATTTGGAAGACACTGTAAGTCACTTATCATTTGGAACGGAGGAATAGGATAAAATAATTTCAGTCTCAGGGATAGGAAATTCAAGAAACTACTGGCAGACCCGTCAGATGCCTTGTGATAAGTCTGGAGTTACTGGATGGAAGAGGCATAAGGATTACCTGGTGATATTGAGAATAGGCACTGGAGTTGCCTAATGCTATTTAAAAGGAATCCAGTTTAGTCTGGCAAACATATCAGCTAAGGGGGTGAGGGAGGTACATTTAAGGATTATTCGTGCGGCTCTTTTTAGAAATTTGTTGAGGGTATTGTCGTGAGATATGTACCTTCCTCCCCACCCACAGTATGGCTCGAAATACATGCACAATGATGAATGGAAAATATTGCATCATTTCAAAATGCACTATTAAGAGAGTTTATGCCCAAGCACTATCAAATGAACACATAGGCCTCCCGTGACTCCCAACTATCGTGTGAAATATACAACTGTGTGTCGTCCGCATAATAATGAACCTGCAGCTGGAGGCATTTACAAATTATGTCAAACAACTCACTAGTATACAAAGTAAATAACAGTGGACCCAAACAGGAACCTTGTGGAACACCCCACTCAAGGTCGTACTCATCAGACATAGTGCCGTTTATCAAAACATGTTGAGATCTTCCAGACAAATATGACCTGAACCATTGGAGTACATTTACCATCGACTCTGAAGTTTGTTCTTAAAATATCCAAAAGGATATTATGATCCAAGGTGTCGAAAGCAGAGCTTAGGTCGAGCAAAACCAGCAAGGTAACCTGTTTGCTGTTCATGGCCAGTAACAAATCATTTTTCTTTTGCAATAATGCTGATTCATACTATGGAACTTACGATACGCCTACTGAAATGTAGGAAGAAAATTATGAAAAGTAAGGTGTTGTGGCGGAAAAATACTACGATAAAATAATATAAAGTAGATTTTGGACTCTGCTCGTATACGTGTCTTGCGTCGGCTAAATATAATTAAACAAGCCTATGCGTTCCGGAAAACTGTCCAAGATGTTACCAGGACGATAGCGCTGCCACCAGGCAGAAAATGTACAGGCACTAAACCCCCGGAGTTCCGCCTTACCGGTTTAGTATTTCTAGATCTGAGACTAGGGTTCGTAGTCAATTAATATATGACCCAGTGAAGAAGGTATATGCAGTGAGAAGCAGTATTTTATCCGTGAGGAAAGGGTAATTCGCTAAAAGAAATCCACACTTCAGGCAAATATTCAACACAACTCGATGAATAATAAGTTAATTCCAATCCACAAAAATCACAGATGTTCTAAGGATTAGTCAAATTCTCTTAATGTCTTTAATTATTGTCTGAGGAAATAAAATAACAGACAGGGCTCTCTACACTGGCTAAGAACGAGCCTAACTCTCAGGATTAATTTTCCAAGAGGATGCAATACAGGATAGGTGCTCTCTAAATGTCTAAAATACATGGTTGAGAGGATACAATCAGGATCATGGGCGGCGATCCCGGGGGACGGGGGGGGGAACATGTCCCCCCAATATTTGTTGGGGAGGGGACGGCTGTGGCAGTGTCCCCCCCCCCCCCCCAATAATTCCCCCATGGCCATATAATGTACATTATACATGCACCAGAATGCACGAGAATACACAAAGATCAGCACACAATTTCAAAAATTTCCCATAATACACAAGAGACACCTAGTACAAAATGCTTAACAATTATAAGCCAGTTCGGTATTCCAACTGCGCATGTGCGCATCAAGATTTGACAACTTTTCTTTCGGGAGAAACATTTCATTATATGCTGGACTTGAAATCAAGTCGTTAGACACTGTCGTCTTTGTCCGCAGGCGCCACCGCAGTGAACCAGCGTTGAGCCATTATGTTTATGATACCATGCAAGGCGTTCAACGTTCCCGCGATCCGACATGCCTGGCCCTAACGAGAAGTTGACCCATATGACTCCGGGCTGATATTCATACATGCGGCAAGCTCACTGCATATGCATAACGTTTCCATAGAGAGGGCCAATGGTAGCTCATCTGGCATAATATGAATCATCCATGGTATCTTTTTCTCGATCAGTGTGTCTTTCTAATCCTGCATATTCCCTTTGTAATAAAGAGTACTTTATTAAAATAGTCTAAATCAACTAGCTCAAAAGGTTCTGGAGTCCTATACCTTGATGAAGTCAATACAGAAAGGGGGCCAACTGATAAATCAGGGATTTCCCGTACCTGGTGGATAGGTTCACGAAGGTGTCCTTACCATTCAGAAAACTCGTGATTGCCTCCGTTTGTTTGGGTTTCAGAGCACTCGAAATCCCCAGTTTTTGCAATCCATGGTCAACCTCTATACCTTTCGGTGCTTCCTCCAACCCCTCCATTGTATCGTTTGAGCGACACGAAATCCGAAGAAATGACGAAGAAACGTGAACTTTCCTTCGCAGTTAACACAACATTATACACACGCGCGTACATAATGTGGCTATTCGCATTCGCAAAAAGGACGGTAACATTAATATTCATAATTATCTTTATTCTTAACTAATCAAACTGCACGATAAATGAATATTTATAATTCTCTTTATTCTTAACCAATCAAACTGCACCATAAATAAATATTCATATTTTCTTGATTTTTAGCCAATAAGAGTGCTGTCCAAATTCGGTAGCAGGCATGGTGTCTTGTGCACACAAAAGTTGCAGATGGTTCAAGTCGGTAATTGGCAGTCGACGCACGCACACGCATCTTGGGGCCGAGGTTGCACAGAACGTTCCTACGGCGCGCTACACGTAACGCGGGAAATGTGGTGAAGTATTATAATACACGGCGGCGCAGGCGGACTAAGCCGACCAATTACCGACTTGATTTCAAGTCTAATTATATGCCTGCAAAAGCATAGAGAGATCGTCGTGTTCTGAAGTAACATTTTTCAAAAATCGTTTGGACAGCGAAGTGTTTTCAGGTGTCTTGTGTGTCCACCGTCTTTTCGATTGCACAAATAATTGCACAGAATGCACCTTCGGTTACCAGGTCCCCCATAGCCTTGTGTGCATTTATCTGCCACGTTTATCCCGAGAGAAAAATCGTCCAATCTTGTTGTGCACATGCGCAGTTGGAATACCGAACTGGCTTATTATTGTTGCTTGTGCACTTTTTCCTCCGCCCCCCCCCCCCCCCCCCCCCCCACCTGCCAACCCCCCCAAAAAAACCTTGATGAGAAATCACAGCTCTTAATCCAACAATGGATTGAAACTGCACAAACGGCGGCAAATGCGTCATCCGGCCTGGTGGCACTGTTCTTTTTGCGCATATTTGCGTCATCCGTACGCAAGTTCCCCAGAGTCTACCGAAATGGCGTTCCGATGTATAGATGTATTGTTTGCAGTTGTGGATGGAGCAGTTTTCGTTTTCTTTTACATGGCCGTCCCAAAATCCCCTTGGTTTCTCCCTTGAGCTAGGCCCACTTAAGCTCCCTGCGTCTGCGTCGTTCCTTGGTTGTTGTCATCCTGTTGTTTGTGTCTTGCCATTTTCTGACGCTGTTCTTCCTTCCTCCTTTCTTTCTCTAAACGATGCTTTAGATGCGGTTGGGGGTCAAGTTCCTTTGTTCCGGTTGTGTCTTGTTCCTTTCGTCCGTGTGTTTCCGTCTTCCGTCTTCGTCCTCTGTCGGTTGTCTTACGGTGGTTGTCTCTTCCTCCCGTTTTCCTCTTCCTTGTGCTTGGCCCTTTTTCTGCTTCTCTTCTCTTTCCACTCGTTCAGCCCAAGACCGGGTTTCTTGCTAGGTCTGGTCAGGTACTGCTTCTTCCTCTTCGTTCATTCTTTCTTCTCCTTTGTCGGTATCTTCGTCTTTCTCGTCTTTATATCTGTTATCTTCGTCGTCTTCCTTTCCCATACCTTGCCTATCTTAAAGGTGTTTTTTTTTCGTGCATGCGGGCCTGGTGGTCTCGGCTACCACATATGAAACATCTGTCTCGTACCCTACAATCTCGAGCTAGATGACCGGGTTGGTTGCAAATTTTGCACGTCTTTTCTTGTCCCTTGTGTTTGATCGGTAGAGAGAAAGCTCAAATTCTGATGTAACTTGGTATGGGCTTTTTCACATCTCCAATCAGACAGCTGCGAACCCCCGTTTCCACCTTGGAATCTAACTGGTGCGTTTGTCGTTTCATGTTGATGACAGTTCCAGATACCCTGCATGCACGATATGGGGGGGGGAAAGGGTTCCCCCCTATTATCCCTATACCCTAAGCACACTACAGATTATTGTTATCTAACACATCCCCCTAGATTTCTGAATAGAATTCCTGAGATTCCGGGAACACAATGACCAACACAAAAGAGGGGGGGGGGGGGGGGTCCCTTTTTCCCCATATCGTGCTTCATATGGAGTTCCAAACTAAGTGCGCTTGCCACTGCCTTGTCTCCCATCTCATATGGCACCTTAATTAAGCCACAATGGAGTCTTGCAGGTTGGCCATCTGGCATTCAACAATCGACTCTTTCAGGACCATTCCGTATTGAGCCAGTTTCTGACAATCTTTTTCATTGTAGGAGGTAACGTTGTACCAATTGTTCTCTAAGGGAGCAATGCATTTAACCATGGCAATGGTATTTAGCTCCTCCCGAACGGCTTTGTAAACATCAAGCGGTGTTACGTCATCCAGACCGAGCACATTGAATTTTATTGTATTGGGCATTCGCAGCCCCACCCTGTGGTTAGCGTACATCGTCAAGATGGCCGCCGTCTCCTTGTACTCACCACGGGCAAGAAGAAACAGAAAAGGACCTTAAAAGGTCCCTTCTGCTCAGCTAATGCTTCTCTCGATTCTCCCAGAAGGTGTAGTTTTCAAGGTAAGAAATATACTTAACTTTTAGGGCTTTGATGAGCTTACAATAAGGACGAAATCGGGCGGTTTTTCGGAGCTTACCATAAACATGTCTTGCGCCGTCGAACGCTATTATTTTCCTTAAATGTGGGTTAGGGTGATACATAATCCTACAAGAGAGTGGGTTAGGCCTAGGGCGACAGGGTCGATTAGGGCGACATATAACTGTCGCCCCAATGTGAAAGTCGCCCCAGGCACGTGGGGAAAATGCTATAAAAGGGCGACGCTGATGTCGCCCTATTGAGGTTATTATTAGCAAAGTCGCCCGTTTATTGCATTCATAGGAATTATTATTATAATTATTATTATTATATTATTATTCATCCACCACTTAATTCCGAGGGATAAAAAAAGAAAGTAGGCCTAATTGGTACTCTTCATTAGTCGTAAGTAGCCACATTGTGCTCATATATCTTTAAAAAGGCAAAAATGTAAATTAAGAATTACAAATATTCTACAGAACAAACGCAACACCGGGCGGGAAAGTGAAATGCTTTAATCAAACTGCATAAATACATTTTTATTTCAAGAATCATCGACAAATTAAAATAGTTTCCAAAAGAGAAATTAAAACACCAGAAATAAATCAGTGTTTCTGATTTTTTGGGATGGATCATAAACTAATATATAAAATGTCAGCTTTCATATGACACCTTACGTGATGTAATTTAATCAGGCATTATGGCATAATGAGCACTTTAATAAGGTGCAAATGCTGTTTTAGACACTTTTTCAGTCTTGAGGTATATAGGGCATCACTGCGAAGAGAGGGAAATGGACACCATTTGTTATCATGGAAGGGCTGACATTGACCATGTCACTGTACCTGATATTATGTAATCTGTTTTTCAATTTCTTCCACAAATTCCCTTGTGAGGTAAGTAGGCACTTCAGATGTGAAGATGGTGCAATTAACACAACAGCAAAGGGTGTCAGAAATCATGAAAAAAAATCAAGACGATCGCGAAGTGGAACACAGACACGTTCCACAGAAGATGTAGGGTTTCGGGTTTATTTCCTGCCCTGGAATATCCCCAAATATAAAATATTGAAGTATTTTTTTTTTTTTTTACTGACAGAGTAATAAACAATAATAAACAAACTAGATAATTCAATTTCAGCAATAATGACAAAACATTTGGCTATAAAGAACATGGCTGTATGACGAATTCCATTATTTACTATACTGAATGATCTCTATACTGAACATTTTCAATAGATCCCATGAAGTTTCATAAATTGAAGCTCTACTGTATAAGCAAGTGAATCGATTAAAAACAGAATCGTGTGAACAGTGGCGTATCTAGGTTTTGGGTCGGGGGATTGCAAATTTGGTTTGGTGGGTGAGGCCATTTTATTCGCCCCGAAAAGAAAGTTAGGGGTGGGGGGAGGGGGGTAAGTTCCAGTTGTGAAGTGGTGGAGCTTTCAATTGCTTTGAAAAAAGGGCAACATGTCGCCGGGGGCGGCAACTCTCCTCCCCCCCCACCCGCTGGACACGCCTCTGCGTGTAAAAAAAATGCCCAGGTAAGGGGTGTAAATTCCTCCTTTTCTCCGAGTATGCCCGAAGTTTTCCGAATTCGTTTTCGACAGCATATTCGGATGTTATCGTTGATGTTCGCCTAACAAAATTTCTGTCGGGTCCTCTATCGATCTTGAAAGTTTTAAATTCTAAATTAAATCGAAGCTCAAAAATCAATGCCATACTCTTTCAGTATTTTGCCGACTAACATTTTACGTCATAATCCTTTTAAACCGTGGTGACTATACCTGACCTAAGATTTATCAAGAGTCGTCAGGGAATCTTCATATCTTTAGGTCAGGGAATCAGACTACATGCATATCATATTATAGGCTCAAACAAACTTGTAGTATTTCCTATGTGGCCTTGCGCAGGCTTTTTGGGACAGTTTGGCGGGGACAAACAGAACGCACAAATTCGTCACAGTTTTCACGAACAGACGAATTTTGCCTCTCCGAACTAAACTAAAGTTACAAGAAAATAAGGTTTTAAGCTGCTCACTTTTTGAATTGAAGATATTACCTGCATTTATACCACATGTTGATTCAGTGTAGACACTATGTTAAAGTTCAGTTCTCGGTCTTTCACAAGTCATTGGCAGCTGAGCGATAACTCAATTAATTACAGAGTTATTAATTGATCAATAAATTTGTCTCTTCATGAAAACTCAGAAGCGAGAAATGGCCCGTTTTGCCCCACAGAGTGTCACTTGTCTCTTCGTGAAAACCCAATATCCATTTCCGGGCAATTTTGGCCCTCACAACTCTATTGTATAACACGGAGTTCGAATTCGTCTCTTCGTGAAAACCTAATATCCATTTTTTGGCAATTTTGCCCCTCACAACCCTATTATTGTATAACACAGAGTTCAAATTCGTCTCTTGGTGAAAACCCAAAATCCATTTTCTGATTGCAATTTCGCCCTTCACACAGCCCTATTGTAACACGGAGTTCGAATTTGGCTCTTCGTGAAAACCCAAAATAGATTTTCTGGCAATTTCGCCCTTCTCAGCCATAATATACGCTATGGCTGTGAAGGGCAAAATTGCCAGAAAATGGATTTTGGGTTTTCACGAAGAGGCGAATTTACACTCCGTGTTATACAATAGGGTTGCGAGGGGCAAAATTGCGTGAAAATGGATATTGGGTTTTAACGAAGAGACAAATGACACTCTGTGGGGCAAAACGGGCCATTTCTCGCTTCTGTGTTTTCACGAAGAGACAAATTTATTAATCAATTAATAACTCTGCAATTAATTGACTTATCGCTCAGCTGCCAATGTGAAAGACCGAGAACTGAACTTTAACATAGTGTCAACAATGAATGAACATGTGGTATAAATACAGGTAATATCTTCAATTTAAAGAATGAGCAGCTTAAAACCTGATTTTCTAGTAACTTTAGTTTAGTGCGGAGAGGCAAAATTCGTCTGTTCGTGATGTCAAATCATTTATGTATACAAAGGCAGTATATGATCTTGAAGGTTGAACCTACTTAAGGAGCCATGCAGTTAAGCAACTAAAATCTGTTTATATATATAAATCTGGATTATTTGTATAAATATCTAGTAATTTCAAAATGCTGTAAATGAACTGCTAGTTTTACTCAAAATTTGTTATTTACAGACATACCGGTATCATCAACTTCTTACGTTATACCTATCCCATCTTATATGACTCTTGTACTAGATTCCTACGATAAATTGAAATGCAGCAAAGCAAACGAAAGATACAAACTTAGCTTTGCCACACACATTGCAGGCCTTTTAACTACAGTTATGAAACTGTTCACGTATGGTCATAGTAATTTGCACATGCCGGGGTATAAGAAGCGGAAACACTGAATGGCGTAACAGCCAATCATTTCGTATACAGTTACATTGAAAGGATTTGTAATAACGTACGGCAGCAGTCATGGTCTCCTAAAGATTTAAAAACAACAAACAAGCACACCCCCCCCCCCCCCCCCAACAAACAACCCCCCCCCCAAAAAAAAAAAAAAAAACCAACACCCCACACAATATCACATCTCGATGACCCATCGCAACAATTCATTATTTGTTGGGGGGGGGGGGGGGGTATCCTATTATCGCAACGTCGAATACAGTTTACAAACTGAGTACTGTAAGAATTCAGTAAAGAATTTTTAACCTGTTTTTTTTCTTCCAGAGGTGAGATTTGAGGAAAATCCACGAAACATATACGGAGTCGTTTTTATTTGCATGACATTGCTGAAAAATGCATAAACTAAAAGATATACGGTTCAAAATTGCAATAAAATAGGGTCATTAGAATTAGAAGAATATTTCAGGTTGCAGAGGTCATTTGTAATGATTAGAACAATTTGATGACCAAAACAAATCTTCCGGAAATTTGGATGACGTCTCAACAAAAATCCTGAAATCAGGAAAAATCCGGAGGAATCTCACCCCGTTTCTTTGAATGTCTGCATGGCTTTTATACAGGGTCCAATATGCAGAAGGGCACATGGAGGTGCACAACTTTTCAGGGGGAAAATAAAAATTTGTTTTTTTTCCCCTGGGCCATTGCAATCGGAAATGGCGGCAACGGGGGGGGGGGGGGGGGGGGGGGGGGGGTAGCGCGCAAGTATTTGCTGTGAAACAATGTACGGGGAACATACACTGGTCAATCCGATCCTTAAAAATTGACAGACTTAATTATCAGTCAGATCCAACGAAATACTCATGAGCAAACTTGACTTTCTGCAGCTCTGCGTTGAGCTTCTTGATGAAGTCATCGGGTTGGATGACAAGCGCCATCTCGAGGCCGGCATTGTCCATTCGATTCTTAACCTGAGGTAAGTAAAAGCAAAGATGACCGATTTTTAGAAAAATGCTTTCAAAATGAAAACAACACTGCTTTCTTTTAAGAACCACATTCTCTTTTGTGTTGAGTTACTTCACGTGGTTTATATGCAAACAATATTTCTAGCGTTTTCTATCAGTGATTTAGAAAGCTATATCCAGAATTCTAACTGATAATATCTGAGACCTTTGAAGAAAAAAGAAGAAAAAAGGCCTTTCGGGAGGGGTTCCAAATCCTTCTGGAGCCACCATTAAGCATACTCATATTTATATCCTAAACATATTTAAATTTATATCGATTGTGTTAAAAAGGTATAAGGCTTCGGTCTCGGACGGCTTGTGTCACCCATACATTTAACCAAAGGTATAGCTATAAGCGTTAAATATTTGGTTGAAAGTTTCTTTGATCGCCGCGGTTACGGTTACAATCATATCTATCAGGCGGGCATTTGAAAATCTGTTTCGAATACAAATTGCCAAAACATCCAATGTGTAACGAATATCTGGATACAAATTATGTCTTTTTAGATGATAAGTTATCTTTTACACGTCAAAGTTTACAGGGAAAATACGTATTGTAATATGGTTTGGTTTTTCCGTTTTTTGGGCTTTTTTTTTCCGTACGCATATAGACTTATAGCCCGGCTGCCATCTGTCTATCTTGACAACACCGGTGCACTTGGGAAGAGCCAGTTAACACATTAAAGTAAAACACCGAAACAAATGGAGTAAGCAGTTAGGTGTCCTGTATATCGACTTACCTGGTCCCTCTTGCTCAACAGTGAGACTGGCTCCCCGTTAATCTCGGTGATGATCCAATCGCACAGCCTCTCGCTAAACGCACCCTGGGCACGAGTTGTAAGTTTGGCTTCTGCGGCAGGTCCGGACTTGGAAACGTTTAGAACCTTCCGACAAGAACAATATTAATCGATGTCAATGTGTTAAATAACATGTTTGTGTTTAAGGTTAACATAAAGTCGAAATACGGAAATGCTATACATGGTTCTGAAAGAATGATAAACACATAACAATGAACAATGTATTTGTTAAGTTCCCATTTTGGCTGTGACATCGGCAGTATAGAACATTCCTTGCCACGCTCCTGGTGTCTGAAGCCGATTACAAACTCAAGGGTGTGCACATGCTTACTAACATTGCCAGGGGAGGATCCAGGATTTTCCAAACGGGGGGGGGGGGGGGGGGGGGGGGGGTGAAATCTACCAAGCAGCTATGATGAAGGCAAGTTGTGGCGCCTACGCCGAAGGCGTGCCTGTTCGCCCTGCTAGAGGGGTCTGTGTGCATTTTCCTTCTCTCTACATCTTTTTTCTTATCTTTTTGAGTTTGTCTACCTTTCTGTCTTTTTTTTTTTTCTGTGGACCTGTGAACAAAAGATGTCCACAGGATGCAGGAAGAGTAAACGGTTTGTGGATTTTCCCACATCCAGAGAACGTTTCCCCCTCTCTGAAAAACAGCTTTAGAGTCATTTTAGGTTTAGGGTTATCTGTCGCAAAAGGAAGGGGAACACTTTGGAATCATGATAAAAAAATTGGGTTGAAAGAGCGTTCACAGTGCGAATTTTTTTTTTCTCCGTTTTTCTTTACTATACATGAAAACAGGAATGTCCGCAGTTGGTATGTAAGATATTTCATGATTGGTAAGCTGTCCTCAGTTGAAAGTCGTGTACATTATCAATGACACGATGAACATCTAACAAAAGTAAAACGGTGCACTAACAATAAACATCCATTGTTACTTGGCACTAAATCTATTGTTACATGTTGACAGTGTGAGAGATATTGCAAAACAATACAAACAAAAGAGACAATCGGAAGGACAATGGGAAGTCCTCTGTATAGGCCTACATCATATTAAAACGCGCTATATTAATGTGTTTATGCGTACTTGGTTAAGAATAGTGCCATGGATTTTGGGTACTTTCAGAGGCCTACACAAATAGCCATGGATTTAGAATGTGATTTGTAAATATAATTTTATCTCATCCACTAAGAGTTGTACGTACTCTGTTGCCGTCGATTTCGAGTCCCCAGCTCTCGGTCACAGATGATCGATGTAGGTTGCGTACTTTGGCGTGTGGCAAGCGTCGGATGATTAACAAGATCTGAATGGAAAGAACAAGTTCATGAACGGTCAGCAAAATTAATGACAAGTACTGAAATGTCTTTCGGTCCTGGACTCGGATGCAAAGACCGACTTCATGGGCATTAATCAATACATAAGTGGCAGGTGGACAGATGTAGGTGTGGTGCAGTATGAGCATGTTGAGGCGACTTGGACAAGAACAGACTCCTTACGTCTCTGACGATCTTTTTATGGTTTTTGTTACCGATTATCAATGGGGCCGGGGCAGCATTTCAACAGGTCAGTGAAAATTGTGAGTCCAGTCTAATCCAGTTCTGTCACGTAGTCAACAATGTCAAGTTTAGGTGTATAGCATTTTAATGTTTCCTTCTTTAAACAAAAAAATCAATTTCCAGCATTATTGACGACAACTCTACTCACTGAGCATTGGGACTCTGGTCGAATTGAGTCACTGGTGGTGACTTGAGACTAGCGGATTCACCAAAATTGCGACTGAATTCAGTCGAGTCACTGACTCGAGTCAATGCAGCACTGGTGTTGGGAACAATAATAGGCCCTATACTGTATACACTTCATTGATAAAGCCTGGTTTCCTTGAAGTTACAATCGTCGACATGCATCGTCTGCAAGGAACCCCCGACAGCAATGCCCATTACAGAAGCGTTCCGTTGTGACTATTACGTAAACCGGGACGAAGACAGTCGGCAAAATTAAATCAAGTTCAACTTTGCCGACTGTCTGCGTCGAGTTGTATAGGCCCATTCAAATACATGTACTTGTATGTCGTGCATTCAGCGATGTCCTCTCCGCTTGTGCAATAAATTTTACAAATGTTATCCTTTTAAACCCCCAAAATTAGCATAAAGGAAAATGGCTTACCGTAATTGAAATCTATCACAATGAATTATCACTCCAATTTCCAAGAAAGTTCAAACTACAAACACAGGCCTTTTTAAATTTTGGACTGTTTGGAAGCCATTATGTTGTCATTTTTTTCAGCGGAATGACTTCATGAATCAACTCTACCCTGACAGTCTGCGACTTGCTGTCTTGCGTGCTATTGGTGTTCATTGTGATGATACGGAAACCTGGATTATAGTAGATTCAACCTCATGTCCCCTATACCATTTCTGTGGAGGAGATAGAAGCTCCGTGTATGGGGCAAAATGTCTCTTGACAAAAATAATTATTGAGTCGGAAAACCCTTAAGACAGCTGAGGTTAGTACAGTGGTGGGATGAAACAAGTGCAGACAAATCATATTATGATGGCCTTATGCAATAACTATGGACTATTACTGCAGAGATACCCCTTATTTTATACAATCCAGGTAGTCCAATAACATAGAGGGCCTAGGGACGTGCATATCAGGTTGAATCTACTATAAGTGGGGGATGTCTCCACGTTCCATCGACGGGTACCGCGAACTGCCTTCTTGCTTAATTACCTCATTTACAGCTGACGTGGCAAAGAGCGTGTTGGTGACCATGGGGTCAACTACTATCTGCTCATTAATCTGCCGAAGCTGATCTCCCACATGAAGCTTCTTCGCTATGTCAGATTTCCCTGCTTTCCATCCAGCAATCCTAGGGGAAATGTATAACTTAAGTGTTTAGAACACAATTTTTGGGGAGTCAAAAACATTTCCCCCAAAAAGTGCACCGAAAATGTTTGAGTCCCAAAATAATTGATAAGCGGGGGAAGGGGGGGGGGGGCGGCTGGGGTGCGGTAGGCTAGGACTCTACATGACGTTGGTGGCGCGATTTTAATACTGCATTCTCATGAATGTTCCCGTTTGCAATTATTACTATCCCTGGCTATACGGCATAATGGCTTGTGACTTATGGCGACCTCTAAACTAAGATGCAGATAAAACTGAGGGCAAGGTATCATAGAGGCAGAGTTGTATTCGAGTCCCTGCAAGTCATTTCACAAGTCCTTTCACAAGCCCAGTCAGAAGTGCTTTCATAAAGCCGGTCACAAGAAACTGGATGAACAATGACAAAGGAATGCCTTTGTCAAAGCTCATTTGAATAGCTTGGGATTAGGACTGGAGGGCTTGTGATGGACTTGCAGGGACTTTCAGGGACTTGTGAAAGGACTTGCAGGGACTCGAATACAACTCTGCATAGAGGTGTTCCGAAGTTCGCAGGTTCCAATCCAATTCTCTTCAATTTTCTCTGTTCAGTGTTCAAGGGTAATATACAACATTTCGCAAACATCAAAAACCAAACCACCGAATTATTATGAAATACCGTGACTGTAAGTAAATAATAGTCTCAAGCATCCTGTGAAATCATGGCACCTGGTGTGCTGTAATTTTCAAGAAAAGTTAAATTTTTGTATCAATTTCCAGCGATTGTCGGCTGACAATCGTCGGAAATAGTCTAGTTCCCCGACCTGATATTTCCCTGAAGTCTATAAATTGCTCCGTTTTGTCTGAAGTAGGGTCAGGGAACCAGAATACAAGTATTGTTACCCTCTGTTTTCCTAGCATGCACACACAACTTTAAACAGGTCAGTGTTACGGTATTTTCTATAAAATACTAACCCCAAATCCATTCATTTCTGAAAATTGCAGCAAAAACAAATGTTGTATACTACCTTTAAAAAGTACCGGTACCGGTACTCAACGCAAACTTAAATTCGTTAAAAATCAGGTGTTCCTGAGGTCTTACGTTCAAATCCCATTCTCGCCAATTTTTTCTGTTCAGTCAAAAAAGTGCTAAAAGGGAAGCTTTAAATCGAAAACCAAATCAGGTCTTCCTGAGGTCTCAGGTTCAATCTCATTCTGGCAGATTTGACCTGTTCAGTCTAAAATAATGCTGGGCTCAAAGCACGCTCTATATTGAACAGAAATCAGCACTTCTCCAATTTTCTTCCAGGTTCGTTCACATTTTGGTTGATAAACCAATTTTACGGCCAGCTGGTTTATTGAAAATCATATTAAACCAACGGCGTCGTTCTCTAAGCTAGAGTTCCACTTTCTTTCTAGTTTCTGTAACATATGACTTAGTTGTATTTCACAGGATGGGTAATCAAATATCGACTGATTATTTTGGCAATATAAAAATATATACTCACCACACATAATCAGCTATCCGTACTAGTCCCAAAGCATCCGGTAACTCACTTTTCTTCAAGACAACAGGAAAGCCTTCGTTGTGGCCCATCTCCCAACGCAACGTGCTGCAAAGAGTAATGCAATGTATGCCACTTCAACGAAAGGATAACGCAAATGACAAACAAACGATGGAAAGAATTGACAGAGCTGCAGTTAAACGATTGCTTGGGCGTTTCAGAGAGTGGATAGTATTGATAGCATAAACAAAACAGAGTTTAGTAGGGGGCCATTGCAATGAATGTGGGATCCCGCAAAGGCATTACATGATAATTGTTAGCAACCAATATAAATGCATTATTCAGAGTCGTAATAGGAAGAAAACTGATCGTGTCATTTGTTTCGACCAGCTCTTGACCCCTTGTTGGGGAGGGGGATCAGGGGGGGAGGGGTGAGGGGTGGGAGGGGGGGGGGGGGGAGTCAACAGTTATTAACTAGCGCCGGTAAATTGTCCTCATGACCCATTTTCATCAGTGGTTATCGCCAACTGAAGTCACATTTTGGCCCAGTAGCTTAAACAAATCAGTGTTTTTAGTGACAAAATCTCAAATAAGTTTATAGTGCCTCCAATTGGTAGTTTTGTACAAGTAGTAATTTAAACTGATAAATGCTCATACAAAGAACACTTCGATCAAGTTTCAAAAGATCTGTATGAAGATTGCCGAAAATATACAAAAAAATGTGCAAAATATGTTGCATACGCAATGGAAATCGGACATAAGTCGCATGACTTATTTTTGAGTAATTGCAATTTATATGAAAATCGTAAAAAAAAACACGATTCCTGTTTGTCAAAATATTGTAGTTTAAAGCATATTTAATTCAAAATAACTGGTTTGCCTCGAGACCATTAAATGTGTAAAATTTGACATTTTAGACTGGCGTAGGCCCACTTCGGAAAAACCGTGTAAACTACGTATTATTTGTCATTTTCAATGCTGAATTTACGGCTCTATTCGAAAACCAAAATATCATATAACGGTAACTTTTTCACCATTACAAAGCTTATACATTATATATTTTATTATGGAATGTAAATCTCAATTTTCATAATTCCAACTTATGTCTGCTTTTGCTTGCTGGTGCCACATATGTAGACAATTCTCTCGGTTGATCTTTATGTATAGATTATAAGGCTATACGCAACACAATTTCCGAACAATCGGCTGCAAAATGGGGAAGGAGGCACAATGACACCCAATGCAACATAAGCGAAAGTTAAGGATTAGGGACTATTTCAAGGAATTTAGTGGATGTCATTGTAGGGGGATCCAATTTTATTTTCTTGTACGCCTTTAGTTACACACCAGAAAACCAGAAACCCCGTGTGGGTCTTATTGTGCCTGTTTAGGTAAGAACAAACCCAAGAGATGAAATGGCGCTAACAACGTTGAGAAAGAGCCCCCTCCCCCCTTGTTTGCAGCCGACATTTTTTGGTTAGATTTTTGGGCCAATGTACACACATTTTGACGGCCCATTACGTAGCAATTGCACGACCAATCAGAAACGAGGACATTTTTGTTCACAAAAGTGAGGTTAAAATGCCGCGTAGAGTCCAAAAATACACTTTCTTGACCATAATATGTTTTGTTAAAACAATTCCCCAATAGAATTTTGATTGTTTTTTTTTTACAAACATAGGTGAAGAATCTTATTACAAGCATCTCCGTTAATTTCGTATTTAACTATCAACATTGTTCATGGGAAGCCGTGACTTTATTATTTTTTTTGGGGGGGGGGGGGATCCGCTGAATATAAAGCTTAAGCATACCATCATTAAGTTTGTAGTCTTTAGTAGAAATCGTAGCATTTGTAACACTCTACCATATGTATAATAAGTTACTTCCGTTTTGTCTGGTTTCTACTTCATTCATTTCTGTTAATTAATTGCAATTAACACTGTAAACAATTCCTGTAAATTGACTGTGCACTTCCCGTTTTTGCTTCAACCTATAGGCCTAGACACATTGTATGGGGAATTCTCGTAACTTTTACGGTTTTTCGCTGACATTCCGTGTTACTGGGAATTTACCGTAAAATTACAAGCAATTTTTTGCATAGGCGTGTATTAACACAACTTACTGGACATCAAATGAGTCTCCGTGCACTGGTGAAGGGAGGGGCCTACTGGAAAGGTTGATGGCCAGGTTGGAGTGGGACCCAGCCTTCCGAATCTGAACAGGCGATTCAGGGGGCGAACACATGGGTGGGGGAGCGACTGTACCGAGACGCCTCATCCTGCCGGTGTTGAGTGGCTGCGGCAAGGACACCTTGCGAAGCGCTTGATCAGGGTCTCCACGCAAATGCTGAAACATCGTGCGCTGTACATGTAAAGCCGCCTGGGGTGGTGCCTCTGTCACACTTATCTTCGGTGCGAGTTCGTTGCTGGCTCCATCCGGCTCATTCCCGTCTTCAGAATGCCCCGAGGTTCGCGGGGATCTCGGGATTTCGTAATGGGGGGCGACGACACCAGTCCCGGGGAATGTGTTGCCCCTCTTGTGCAGGTTTGGCCTGGGCGGCAGCGAGGGAGGGGGGCCAGGGTGCACCATTTGACCGCCTTCATTTTTCCCTCTCAAGTTGACATAGCCATTGTTTGGTACATTGATTACACGTTCCCCAAATGGATATGTATTTTCAAGCCACGCGTGACGATCCAGGGCGTTCTTGACATTGACGTATCTATCCGGGTCTGTGTCCACTGGAATACAACAAAAAATCAACTAATCATTTATATAGCTCTGCTGTATTAATTAATCTAAAATAAATTATGTGGCATTCCCCGAGACTGTGGTTTACTATATAAAGTCATTAAAAAACGTGTTGGCAAACACGGCAACAATTTTCAACTTTGTCTACAGAGAAAGAACACGTTTATCTTTAATTGTACATTTTCGGGTTCTCTCCTATTCTTTTTTTCTAAATAAGAGCTCTTTGTGGCTATTCAATAAACATTAAAATTCTTGGCTGAAAATCGATTACCTATAATATTATATTCCCCAATTTGGCCCCCCAAACCATTGGTAACTTTCTAACAGTATGACTGATGCGAAACGGGAGTTAAAAATGAACGTTTCATATCGTTTACTATTTTTTCTATAACCAAACATTATGTTTGATAGTGGAATTTTACAAGAGAGCAATGGCAAGTATTTAGGGAGGCAGCCCTCGTAATGGGATGTAACTTCAAACAGTGACGGTTTATTAACATTTTACGGTATGCTCGATCAGTTTTGTTTCGTGTTTTAATCGTAATAGCGCCGGAATTTTTGTTTATATTTTGTATTTGTTTTTTAATCTCACCTCTTCGTTCCGGGAGTGAATCTGAAGATGGGTACAAATCAGTACTTCTAGGCCGATCAAAAGCAAAGGCTGACGCCGTAGACCCGGGAATGTGGACATTCATCGGGGGTGAAGAGTGGCGAAGACTAGATTCATCACCGCCCTGTAGGGAATATGCAGTTAAACAGTAAGTCTGACGATGGTATCGCGAAATATTGAAGACTGAGTATGCATACCCATAAAATGCTTATGCATGTACACAGGATTTGGGCCAATATTGTGTATGTCTAGGTTTTAATGAACTAAATTGTACAGTTTCCAGGAAAAGGTGACCCGATATTTGTGGGGGAACAAAGTATTGAAAAAACTGAGGGATAGATACCAGTCATGGTCTTCAATAGCCTTCAGCAATCGGCATTAAGTGTGCACAAGTCGGGGATAAATAAGTTCATTTACATTTCATAGTCCAGCAATTTCTTCATAATTCCGGTTTGTCCCTTTTGCTCTTCTAGGAAACCCGTTGGTCCGATCCACGCGGACCAAGAGCAACAAGTTTGGATGGGGAAAAACAATAAATAATGTGATAATTTATTTGACCTACGACTTTTTCTGACGTTGGTGGTACCGGCTTATTTTGCATATTTCCTGCATGTATTAGCCTACACTGTAACAAAAATTGCCCGTAAAATTAACGGTCGAAAGGTGCCACCTATTTAAATTTACTGATAAATTTTTTTTTTTTTACTGGATAATGCTTATCATGTATTCAGCTTATTCCACCATAATAAAGTCATGATTTCCGCAATTTCACGGTCTACGATAACCTACTAAAACACTATACAAACTGGATAATGTGTTTTTTAATTTTATATTCAGCTTATCCCACCATAATAAAGTCATGGCTTCCCATGAACAGTTTCAATATTTGAATACGACAGGAAATTTCATGAGAATCTTCACCTATGTTTGTAAACAAATAAAATTATATTGTGGCATTGTTTGAACACAACATATTATGGTCAAGAAAGTGTATTTTTGGACTAAACAATGCAATTTATACTAACTTGTGATCACAAATTTCCTAATTTCTGATTGGTCGTGCAATTGCTACGTAATGAGCGGCCTTTACGGGATTGTCCGTAAAATGTAACGCGCAGTCCATTTACGGTTATTCTCACAGTAAATATTTACATGCTTTTCACCGTAAAAATAATACAAGAATTTTGTACAGTGTATGTAATTCTGCACAGTGCACCACAGGCGTAGATTCCGGAGGGATGAGGTCTATATCCCCCCCCCCCCCACTTTTAGAGTGGGGGGACGGTCCATAAAATTATTCCCTTCCGAAATGTTGACTATCCCCAAATGAAAATGCCAAAACGTGAATTTAAAAATGCAATAGGTTGTGCGTACATATTCATAGCTGCACGTGAATACATCGTATACCGGTTTTAAACAGCCAAGCAACACCTCCCCCCCCCCCCCCCCCCACTTCCACTTTCGCGGACTACAGCATCATTAAACACAGACGTACAATAAGGATCTGCTGCTTGCTGAACGCCAGAAAACAAATATTAACCTTGTTAAATGTAACGCAAAAGATACTTGGCATTGTCAATTATTATATCAATGATTTTTCACGTTTTCGTTAGGGAACATGGCACCCTTTGCCCCATGTTTGAATCCGACTGTGGTCTGATTGACATAGGCCTATAACCAACTACAATCCCTGGTCTAGATCCATGTTCGATTCACTCTTACCTGAAACATCTCGAAAGCACTGCCCCTGCTGGGTACTGATCGGACTTTCCTTCGGCTTTGACTCTGGCCATCCGGTGTGGGCACGTTCTGGGTAGGGCTGCCCGGCAGACCCGACTCACAATCGGGTGGCAGTTCGGGCGCCTGATGAGTGGGCGGGGACCGAGGAGAAGGAAGAGGGGATGGTGGAGGTTGCTTCCAACCCAGGCGAATGAAGATGTCATCAAAGGCATCGAACCAGGCAGTTAAATCATCGCTGATTGGGGAAAACATTAACAAATGCATCATATGGGATATTTTGTTGTCGAACCCCCCCCCCCCAAAAAAAAAAACCTAACAACACCAAACAAACAAACAAAAACAAACAAACAAACAAACAAACAAACAAACAAAGAATATCACTGCAAAAAATGGTGTTTAATGAACATCATGTGGTATGCATATTGGACGAATGGTTCACTATAGATACCACTCGGTGTTAATTATATAACCATTTTTTGGGGCAGTTTGTTGGTCTGGTCTGGTCTGGTCTGGTCTGGTCTGGTCTGGTCTGGTCTGGTCTGGTCTGGTCTGGTCTGGTTATACCAAAAGAAACAAAATTTGGGGCTGAGCAAACCTTTGGGGAAGGGGTGGAGGGATTTCAACCCCCCCCCCCCCCTGCAAGGTTGCGTATTGAATATCTTACATTGTTTCCGCTTCTAAGTACAGCGTTTGTCTTTCTTGGATGATGCACATCACGTTGGAGAACTTGTGTTTCTTGGATGGCAACTTCATGCTGTGAACCTACAATAAAATGCACAACTTTTTGCGATATCAACGGCCTCCAAACTTGATTGTGAAGAAACGTCGACATTTTTCTTTACAGTATTGAAAATACACGTGGCGCGGATTTCTGAATGACCAGTATTAAGGAATTGGCGCTTCCAATAGCCTTTACACATACTTCCAAACAGGACGCATAGCAACGTACAAGAACATACAAGATGGTTTACAATCTACCTTCACCGATTCTATTTAAAGAAAATAACAATTTGACCTTTGGGTACGGGCCTGCTTTTAGATGTAACAGAGCAAGAATTCTGGGGACTATATAACCACCAGGTCTTTTAATTTTCTTCAAAGAAGAATATTGAATCTACCCAGAGGTACTACTGATAACCTTGGAGATATTTATGATAACCTTTTGACATTATGGGGACATTACGTCGTGACTGGCGGACAGGCCGGAGATAGTTTGCAAAGTTGGACAACTTAACTTAAATTACCGACTATGTGCTAGGGACGTAAGGACACGCCAAAGTTTAATACATATGCTAGCATGCCATCCGTTCAACTATCACCGCTTGGGTACGAAGAATTTGGCCCATCTGATTAGAAAATAGGTCAAGATGGTGTAGTGGTACTTTCCTCGCCTTCCACCACTGTGACCCGGGTTCAAATCCCACCAGGGCTGAAATGTGGAGTGGGTTTCAGTCCCTACCTAATTCCGTGGGGTTTTCTCCCAGAATCTCATACCTGGGGTTTTCCTTCCAACTCTAAAACTGGTCAATTTTCATGTCATTTTTAGCATGACAATCAATAAAATCAATCTTGAAATCTAAATCTTAAACATTTCTTCCTACAGGTTAATTTCTTCAGGCTTTCGAGCTGCAGTGCGATATGGGCTTTTGAGGAATCCTTTTTATTATCAGAAAGAATAAAACCAAGAGCTTACCATAATTGAAGCCGATCAAAATGGGTAAGAGTCATAAGGTTATATTCCCCAAATCGCCATTTTACTTGAAATATTTGGACGGTTTGGACTCCATTTTGTTATTAAAGGGACACATTGCCTTCAAATGTCATGAAATTTTACTGTTTGGAAATGTTCCTTATCTTTTATAAGAGTTGTTCATGCAAAAACACACGTATAATGTGTTGTAATTAGTGATTAGTGATTACGAAACAAACAAATTGGCCGCTTACCCCTGACATCTGACCCGCGATACATAGACTTATTTCCAGTACTAAATACCACCGTCTAAATAATGCGCAAAATACGCTGTAAGAGTCTTTAGGCTGGCGCCGCAGCCAGTGGCCTTGTGAACCTATCAGATGATCGCCAGGTACAATTCTCTACCTCTCGACACATATCGCCAGTGCTGCGCGCCGTGCCACAGTACATCAAAATGGATCAACAGAACGTACTTCAACCAGATGCGACTGGAAATACGACTGGTGAACACAGTCCGCCATTTTGTGGAGTCAAAAATGTGGTTCTACAAAATGGCGGACCGTTATTTGTCACGAAATTGAACAAAATCCACGCAATTTGAAGGGATAGTTATGTGAATCTGTATATTCTACTTTTAAAAAAGCTTCCCAACCATATCCATTTCAGTTTTATAGCCCAAATCGCAAAATCCAAAGCAATGTGTACCTTTAACCTTTTGGTGGATTGATGTCACTACCTTTGCAGTCTAACGTAGTCTAACGCCTTGCGTAGGGCCTACTGTCGACGATCATTGCAACTATGGAAACCAGCCTGAGGCTATTCGAAGCAGTGTGTACGTGTAACGATAGTCTAGCGCCCTCTATCGACCAGGCTAAAACATGGTCTTGCTTAATGGCCGCTAATAAATAACTCAGATCGATGTTACCAGAGAACAATCGTCTAAAATCAAGCATCATCCTTCACAGTTCCACTAGCTTTTTCACAGTTCCACTAGCTTTTACACAGTGGAATGAACAAGAATGGTCGTCGTGGACTGGAGTAGGGTGGTTTCTAAAGACCAGACAACCATGATGGATTTCCCACCATGCATCGCTAGTATGATAAGACCGCGAACAATCTTGCTCCGTAACCTTGGTGATGTTTCTAACAATTTTAGTATTTTACAGTTCTTTTTTTATAAACCGTGTTGCCTTAGTGTTTTTTTTTAACCTCCTCGAGCATATAGTGGACTATGCATTTGATGCATTTTTATTAGGTTTGATGTATTTTGACTGATTGAAATCCTTCGAACCTTCCCACGAATTGTGACCGGCGGCCATTCTTAATTTTGATTGTATGTGACGTGTCTCGTGTGGACTGTACTGATGTGGGTCTTTGTGTTTGGATGTTTAACTTAGTAACTTTTGTGTATTCTTAAACTATGGGATTCCAGCCAGCTTCTACAACAGTCACTTTGGTTATCCTCCTCATCTTCATTCGGATTGTGAATGCTAACCACCCTCTTCAAGATTTGTAACACCTGCAGGGATTTCCGGACATCTTGCCCCAGTGGCAATCCCCGGTGAGTCAGGTCCATTTATCACTTCAAGCAGCAACTCCCATGATCTCGAATCGTTATTCCAAACGTCGGTGGATTCAACAATTGAACTAAGCAACCAAACTCACTCTATTGCTGTTGATAGCTGGGGATGTTAGCTCAATACGGGGCAAGACAGCTCAGTTGGTATAGCGCTGGTACGGTATTCCGGAGGTCGCAGGTTCAAATTCCGACTCTGCCAGTTTTCTTTGCTCACTTTGAAAATGTATTAAAATTTACCTAGTCAGTTTCCCTTGTGGATTGTTTGACGACATTTATACTGTGTTAGGTATATACTCCTGGATATGTTGCGCTTGTGGAATGCCAAACTTTGACACATCTCTATAATACTGACTTTGGTGGAGTTAAAACTGATAATAGATTTGACAGTCTTCCTGACACGTCTGAAATATCCGGGGATGATGTCGGTGATGATCTGGTTTACAGCCTCCCTCTGGATCATAATATCGGACCCCCAGTCAGATCATCAAGTCCTTCACGTTGTAAGGAAGCAAATACTTCAGTCAAGGCTCATAAAACCAAACCCCAAGAGCGTCCTCTAAGAATTATAAATATAAATTGCCAAAGTGTACGTGCCAAGTTATCTAGCCTTTGTGGGTCTTATTGTTGAATCATGGTTGAACTCAAAACATCACCACAGGTGAAATGTTTCCATCAAATTTCCAAGTCTTTCGCAAGGATCGTAGTTGTGGATCCCATGGAGGAGTCTTTATAGCTGTCAACAACACTTTATGAAAACACAAGATGAAAAGAACCTTGATCAATCCAACTGTGAAATGAAATGGATTAGCATACATGTAAAAGGTATAGCCCCAGTTTACAAAGGTGCATTCTATCACTCTCAAAAAAACAAACAGTGATTATATTTAGGCCTATAAGCTTCTTGGTGATTCGCTGCAAAATATTTCTTAAGAACGCCTCAATCTGGCTTTCGGTATATTTTAAGTTACCAGATATATGTTCTGACTCACCCGAATTTAAACCATGTGGAAGATACCCTAGTCCAAGCAAACGTATGGTGGATATATCCCACGACTTTAATCTCCAGCAAGTTGTGCTACAACCTACCAGGGATAATAGCATTCTTGATCTGTGTTTCACTAACGACCCATTCTTTGTGAAATCAGTTCAAGTGACTGCCGGAATCAATGATCACGACGCAGCATCAGTTCAGCCAAAACGGATTCACAAGCCCAAGCGGAAAATTTCTATCTGTGCAAAAGATTTCCATCTTTGACAACATTCGTAGAGATCTTAATGCCTTTAATACTCAACTCACAGAAGACTAAAGAAGACATAAATGATATTTGGACAAACTTTACTACAATTTTGCAGAAGTCCCTAGATGTCCATGTTCCATCGAAGATAAGTAGCTGTAAAGTTAAACTTCCATGGATGACTGACAAGATGAGAAAGAAATGCAACAAAAAACGCAAACAATATATGATAAAGCAGAACGATCGGGTGCTTTAAAAACTGGGACAAATTTAAAGAAACAAGAAGGAAAAACGACAGAGAATTAAGGAAACTTCATCGAAATTATATTATAACAAAACCGTTCTGGAGCTACGTCAAATCCATCCGTCGTGAGGTATCCGGTGTCAACCCGTTGCAGACAATGGGACGTATAATATCAAGTGCCAAAGAAAAATCACAAGTTCTGAATACACAGTTCTGTTAAGTTTTTACAGATTAAGACATTAACAATTTTCCAATCTTAGACAGCACGGTCCCAGACATGCCAGACATGCATGTCACTACTGCAGGAGTAGAAAAACTTCTGAAAAACTTGAATTCAAAGTGAATAAAGCAACAAGTCCTGACAACATCCCAGCAAGGATTCTGAAGGAATGTTCTACAGCAGTAGCACCAATTCTACAGAAGTTGTTCCAGAAGTCTCTCTACTGGTACATTACCACAAGACTGGCGAAACGCGAACGTTTCTCCGGTGTTTAAAAAAAGGGACAGAACCCTCCCATCAAACTACCATCCTGTTTCTCTAACAAGTATAGTATGTATATAAGCAATTTGAGCACATCATTTTCAGCAACATCATGGCCCACTTCGACACACATTCCTTGGATTTAGACGTGGGAGATCCTGTGAAACACAGCTTGCAGGCCTTACAAATGACTTAAATCATATATACTTGACAACCGAGGTCAGATTCATCTTTGTATAAAAGCGTTTGATGTCGTCCCTCGTCAACGCTTGCTAGCTAAACTTAACCAACTTTGCATCAGACATAACATCAACAGATGGATTGAAAACTTTCTCACACATAGGCACCAAAGAGTTATCATCGATGGTGAACAGTCGATAAGTTCTCTCGTATTTTCCGGAGTTCCACAAGGAACTGTGCTTGTGCAACTACTTGTTCCTAGTATCAACGATTTACCAGACAAAGTCACATCGATTGTGAGGTTGTTTGCTAATGATGTAATCCTGTATCGCCAAATAGAGACATGATTGCAATACCCTTCAAGGCAACATCAATTCCCTGTGTGCCTGGGAGTCTACATGGCAGATGAAATGTAACAAGTCCAATTGTTTCATCATGCGAATGAGTCATGAAAGGAATTGCCAAAAGTGCTTCCATGCGAGTTGGTTGTCTTTATCGAGCTCAGAAATATCTACCTTCTAATGCTATATCCTTTACCTTTATAAGACAACCATACGTCCACTTATGGAGTACTGTTCCCACATCATGGGCTGGTGCTTTTGTCACTTATCTTCAGTTATGTAGTCGAGGCCATCACAAGGCCACACATAACCCTGCAAGGCCAGCACAAGGCCAGCACAAGACCAACAGTCTTAATCAAAGTCTTAAGCTATTCAAATGAGCTATAATAAAAGCATTCCTTTGTCATGGTTTATGCCTGTTACTTGTGCCTGTTGCAAGCTGACCTTGTGCCTGGCCTTGTGCCTGGCCTTGTGCCTGGCCTTGTGCCTGGCCTTGTGCCTGGCCTTGTGCCTGGCCTTTGTGCCTGGCCTTGTGCCTGGCCTTGTGCCTGGCCTTGTGCCTGGCCTTGTGCCTGGCCTTGTGCCTGGCCTTGTGCCTGGCCTTGTGCCTGGCCTTGTGCCTGGCCTTGTGCCTGGCCTTGTGCCTGGCCTTGTGCCTGGCCTTGTGCCTGGCCTTGTGCCTGGCCTTGTGCCTGGCCTTGTGCCTGGCCTTGTGCCTGGCCTTGTGCCTGGCCTTGTGCCTGGCCTTGTGCCTGGCCTTGTGCCTGGCCTTGTGCCTGGCCTTGTGCCTGGCCTTGTGCCTGGCCTTGTGCCTGGCCTTGTGCCTGGCCTTGTGCCTGGCCTTGTGCCTGGCCTTGTGCCTGGCCTTGTGCCTGGCCTTGTGCCTGGCCTTGTGCCTGGCCTTGTGCCTGGCCTTGTGCCTGGCCTTGTGCCTGGCCTTGTGCCTGGCCTCGACTACAACACTGCTTATCTGTATTAGATATAGGGCTACTTCATGGGAGACTTGATGCTCCAAGAGGTTAACCATCACACTCATATTGGAGTAGAGCTGTCAAGTGACCTTACATGGGCAAAGTATATCACTCACACAGTTAATAGCGCCAACAAAATGCTTGGTCTGATTAAAAGAAACTTCTGGAATTACAAGCCTTCAGTTAAAGACATAACTTACAAATCTTTAGTTAGACCCAAATTGCAGTACGCTCGCTCAATTTCGCGGACCCCCCATCAGAAAACATACATAGACCACCTAGAAAAAGTGCAGAAACGTGCGGCCAGATTTAAATAAAAAACTACACAAAGACCAATGCGTGTTTAATACACAGTGGTCCAAGCTTGCGCCGCTATATCTTTGGTAATAATGGGAGATGGTTGTAGAAGAAAACAACTGTCCTCTCACCTTGTCGTGTTGTGACACAATGATCTGTTCCACGGTCTTATGGTGATTCCCAGATGGGGTTCTATATTCTTTCACATTCTTGTAACCGCTCAGTGTCAGAAATTTCTGGCGGAGGCATCTCAACACAAAATATCGGCGACTTTTGTCCTGCAAGGGAAAAGACAATTCTGATTTTCTCTGCTTTTACTCGCCAAGATGGCATCTTCACATTCCCCAAAAATATGCCCTTCCGAATAGGTGTTTATGCTGCTCGAGTTTATAAAATGCCCAATCAATAATAAAAGCAACGACACGTTCATTCTAATCTCAATATTGCCCTACAATGTAGTCAGACTTAAATGTCTTGCCTGAAAATCGACTACCTGTAATATATACAACCCCAATCTGGCCCAAAGTTTGAAGTTTGAATGCAAATTGAATGCAAAGTTCTGTTGTTGGTGTTATTATATTTATTACCGCGGTACAGTCCCACTACCGTTTTACCACGTTACAGCAATACCGCGTTAAAGGATGTGATGGGAGATTTCATTTAATTCAAACTCACGTAATAACAAGAACCAAAATACACTCAACAGCAAAAGAAACGCAAACAAATTACTCTTGAAAAAATACCTGTGCAGTAATTGAAGTTTAACCATGCAGGATGTAGCTCATGTGATACTGTATACTGAACAAGATTCGTTTCAAAATAATAAATCACTATAGCTTTTATGCGCTTCTTAGCATACATGCCTACAAGGAAAACCCGGGAGTGGAATGGTTGTTTGCGTTTTATTTAACTGCTATGAACACCCGCGCTATCAATGTTTTCTCGTTGAAACTCAAGGACACCACCGTGCCCGTAGCTTCAAAGGGGGCGGCGTGCGGGCAGACAAGTTCCGTTATTACCCCGTCAGTATTGAAAGTTCCAAGAGCAAGATAAGAGAAAAACTGAGAGCAAAGCAGAAAATGACGAAAAGCGGAAAGTGATGGAATGCGGTTGTATTTGCCAGAGAATACGGATTCAGATACAGAAAAAAAATACTAACTAGGCCTACATTATTTTTGTTCTCTCCCTCTCAATACAGAAGGAACATCCCGACTGCTGTATGCCAGAATTGGAGTAACTGATTTGTCAATACCTTGAATGATATCTGCGTTCCTTCTTTCTTCTGTTCGCCGAGTGTGAGGTTTCCACAGTGGATGACTTCATTGTCTGCAAATAACTGCACACGCATGTTTGCCATACTCTGAAATACAAAGGACGATCATGTCGAGATTCGTGAAAATCTGTCTTGCAACACTGAGAGTATGATTTAAAGTATTTAAAAGGTAATATACTTCATTTGCAAACATAAAAGACAATACTGAATTATTATGAAACAATTTACTTGACTGTAAGTAAAAAATAGTCTCAAGCATTCTTTGACATCATGGCAGCTGGTGTGCTGTAATTTGCAAGAAAAGTGGAATTTTTCTATAAATTTCCAGCGATGGTCGGCCGCGGCGACCGTCGTCGGAAAAACTGACTTTAAAAAAAAATACTGCCCCCAATATACCAACTTTAGTTAGTCCACATTTTGTTTAGCAATTGGTTACACATCCGTGAACGGGTGCAAGTCAGCTGGTCTAGTTCCCCAACCTGATTATTTCCTGACGTCTATAAATTGCAAAAACAGCATATTCTTTTCTTTGTTTTCCCAGTATCTATGCACACAAAACTTTAAACAGGTCAGTGTTACAGCATTTGCTATCCGCAGATACGTTAATTTCTGAAAATTAAAGCAAAAGCAAATGCTGTATACTACCTTTAAAGTTGTTGAGAATTGAACTTTTAACTTATTTTCATAGTCTTATAATTAAACGGTTCCATTCACAATTTCATGGCTCCGCTAACCATACGACTTTCTGCCAACGGGGCACTGACGGATACTTGGGGGGGGGGGGGGGGGGGGGGGTGGGGGGGGGGGGGAGTCAAAACACAGACCGGGTTAAATATTTCATTATAAACAAAACAAGGTCACCGAAATGTTTTTCCATCCCCAGTTTTTCCATCCCCATTTCCAACAGAGCCTTCACTCATAGCCAAATCGGAGTCAGGCTTACTCTTCAAATGGAGTCCAGCAACTATTTTAAAAATGACTCCATTTTAGGAGTCAAACGACTCCGTTAATGAGTTTCCATTTACTCCTTTTCATGAGTCACAATTACTCTTTTAACTTTTTTGAAGAGTCACTGTTGCGAGTTTACTGTGACTCTCCTATGGGGCTAAGGTGACTCTCTTAAAGAGTCATAGTGGTTTTTCGGTGGAGTCAAGGCACTGTTTAAAATGACCTAGTTATACCCATGGGGACTATTGCAATATATATGCATTGTAGCAGCTTGCTTGTAATCAAAATGTTGATAACTTCGTGTAGTAGACATGAAGTAAAAGGTTTCAAGCAATCTCGCACATTAATTCTAATTTTTATTTTAATGAAGTAAATGTACCTGCAGCTGCAAGACAATAATGCTGTCCAACACTGTAGGCCTACCAAGTTTAAAATGCACTTTTAATTTTAACAAACTAAATGAAGAGTATTATTTCCAGAAAATCATATTGCAATTAAAACAACAGACTGTAACCTCGTAGCACACCAACAATTCTCAAAAGGTCCAAGAGTTGATTTCGTCTAGTTTGTGTTTGCATGCATGCGTTATGTGTAGACGTGTACCTGCCCCACCCACTCTTCAAATATTTTGCCGGCCGGAGATTTTCTCAACATAGGCTCATCTACACTAACTAAACATCATTAATTAATAATATGTTGTGAAAAATGGAGGCGCCGTGCCGAATACTTTCTCTGATTACTCGTGATTGATAATAATTATTGTGAAACTTAACTTACAAAAGTTTTCAGAACTTGACTCCACCGACCGAGCAACAAGATGGCGGCCAGCATAGCTACGTAGGCTGAAGACCAGCCGTATCGATCTTGTTGTAGGAGAGTCAGTGACCAGACTACGGTAGCAATGCGCTTTACGCGCCATCAACAACAACAAATAGAAACTTCGCGAAGCCCACCACCAACGACACTGGGAGGGGGGTCAAATTGACTCTACCTCATAGTCCACTTACTCTTTATAAAAGCAAGGGCCATTTACTCTGTTTGACGAGTCATTTGGCTTCGATTTGGCTAGTGTTCGTCCATTACATGTATAGACCATAGCAGTAAGCACAGTAAAGTGGTCAGGAAAAAATGGCTTAAAAGGGACACACCGCATTGGAGGCGCCTATAATTTGGCTACACAGAGCTTTCATCCTAAAATTACAATGGTTGGAAAGATAAAAAAGTAGAATATAATAATGCACACGACTATCCCTTGAAAATGCGCCGTTCGCCAGAAAAAGCATTAAAGAAAATCAATTCAGGGACGCCAGTTCCCGTGCGCCAGTTTCGGACCATTGGAAAATTCAGATTGATGCCCTTTGTCTCTAGTGCTTTGGCTGCGTATACATGCTGCACTATCTTCGGCGACAGTCTTGAATACCTGATGTCACATTATGGTAGAATTCTTACACTCAGACCTTGGAAGGTCACTAACTAAAGAGATGAAATTTGGGGATTCCAAGGGATTGTGTGCGTTTAAAGCTGCAATGGCCGTACTCTGGCTGAAAATTTCAATTCAAATTTCCTCCTACAAACGAATAATGAAGATATATTTCTTAACGAAAAAAAGAACCGCTTCATACATACACTGCAATCTATTTGGTCGTAACTTTACGCGCGATGAATGCCCTATGCATTAACACTGAACAAATATTTGGAGCGTCCCGCTCCTCAGTGTTGCAAACATTGAAAATTATTAACAATGTCACGTATCTTCAATCGATTTTTTTGGTGGAATTTCTCATTGGAAAGCTCATAACTTATTTAATGGTAACAAATAAATTAGCAATTTAAATAAAAAGCACGGACACAGCATCTTTAACATCGAGACGCAGCAAGCGTTTCTAGCACTAGCATTTTCTTCCGCTATAGTCAGCACAATCTTTTTTTCTGATACCTGTTAAGTATAGCGCAACGAATTTGTCTCCAGTAGGCAGTCATCCTATGCTAACTTAAACAGAAATTGCTCAACAAAATCCCCATATGCACGAGCAAGCGTAACAACGACCTTACCGTGGATGCTGTAGGAAAAGGATTTCTTTCTGCTGTAGTAAGCACGACTGGTTTGATAAACCGTTAAGCAGTGCCATACTGACCCTAACTTAGGTTAAAATGTGTCACTTGTTACTAAACTGACCTCACAAATTGGCCTATATATTTTTCTGTAATGGGCATTTGAATAATTTTCAAATTTCTATTTCCGTGGTATATAGAGCCTGAAAGTAACATTTAAATAACGTTTAAAACTTGTAAAATTTGCAATTATTTTTGGTACATTAAATTCTTAAGAAAATCACCCCCAGAAAGGGCCCTTGTAAAATTATTTCCAGCATATCAAGTTGTGGAAACAAATCGCCTGATGCGAAAGAGAAATATCGTGCCAAAAATTGACCTCTCACTTCCGAAAATCTAAAACACATACGGACTAGTACAAATCGGTGTACTCTTACAAAGATGAACATTTAATAGAATAATTTTGTGGCAATCATTGGGTAAAAACTTAAAGTTAAGTAGAAGAATAAAATATATTTTATTTTCTGGCTTACTTGTTTTGAATAAACGTACGGGACTCATTACCAATTTCGAAAGAAATGTAATGTAACCGCTGATAAGGACGGTGAGTGAGGCTGTACGCCAGACACTGAAGCCAGCCCGACTTAATTTAGAACCCATCGGCTGTAGGTAGGTAAAAAAAATGCGCGCTTCACAACTTATATACGTAATTTTATTCGTTCTCACGCGAGCAGGCGAAATGAAAAGGAAAGCGTAAATCGGAGTTTCACCTAGGTATGCTATAACAACGGATGTTCAGGTCAAACCAAATAAATTTACATTTTTCCCCTGTCTAAGAGTGTTTTTCCCACAATTTTATTTTAAAAATAATGACATTAAATTCCACGCTGAGTATTTCTTGGGGGTGGTTAAAGTTAGAAATCATTCTACCCAAAATTATGGCAGGTGAAAGAGCAATGCAATGTAAAATGTCCACAGGCGGGCAGCGCGATGTCTCCGGAAGTCCGCCGCGTGACCTTTTACTTTCATGCTCTATACCCTGTGCATGACATCTGTGGAAATCGTGACTGACAGCCAGAAAGTGCTAACAGTAATTCACCTATACACACTTAGGACATTTTCTCTGCTTAGTGACAATTAGCCGACTACGAGTAATATGCATAGTGCTCCGTGTTGTCTAAAGTAGGGTCAGGGAATCAGACTACTAGAACATATTTTTTTTCTCTCTTTCCCTAGCATCTATTCACACAAAACTTTAAACAGGTCAGTGTTATAGTATTTGCTAGCATGCTGTAGAATACTAACCCCCAAATCCATTTATTTCTGAAAATTACAGCAAAAGCAAATGTTGTATAGTGTATACTTTCTTTAAGACGGTACCGGTATGTCTTTGTTATGTACCGGTATATATGTAAACAGCTTGTTCGAAATAAAATATGAGAAAAGAATGAAAGAAACTTATGAAGAGTATGCGAACATACAATTTCGACATGTCGAGTTCAAGTACTTTGCTGCCCGAGTACGAGTACCGTCAGTTGGAGTACGAGTACTTTGACATTCGAGTATACAAGTACGAGTACGAGTACGAGTACGAGTACGATAAAAACGGTACTCGAGTAGTACTCGAGTACGAGTACCGAGTACGAGTACTACAACACTGGCGAACAATATCAATATTCCCCCTAAAAATATAGTTGACCTGAATGTCAGACTTGAAGAAAAGATTAAAGGGACACATTGCCTTCAAATGTCATGAAATTTTGCTGTTTGGAAATGTTCCTTATCTTTTATAAGAGTTCTTCATGCAAAAAAACACGTATAGTGTGTTGTAATTATTGAGTAGTGATTATAAAACAAAAATTGGCCTCTGACTCCTGACATCTGACCCGCGAAACATAGACTTATTTCCAGTAGTAAATACCACCGTCTAAATAATGCGCAAAATACGCTGTAAGAGTCTTTAGGCTAGCGCCGCAGCCAGTGGCCTTGTAAACCTATCAGATGTGATCGCCAGGTACCATTCTCTACCTCGCGACACATATCGCCAGTGCTGCGCGCCGTGCCACAGTACATCAAAATGGATCAACAGAACGTACTTCAACCAGCTGCGACTGGAAATACAACTGGTGAACACGGTCCGTCATTTTGTGGAGTCAAAAATTTGGTTCTAAAAAATGGTGGACCGTTATTTGTCACGAAATTAAACAAAAACCTCGCAATTTGAAGGGATAGTTATGTGAATCTATATATTCTACTTTTAATAAAGCTTCCCAACCATATCCATTTCAGTTTTATAGCCCAAATCGCAAAATCCAAAGCAATGTGTCCCTTTAACGTCAATCAGAGAAGTACGGAACATCCGGGTACTGGTTGGAACTTTCGTGTTGTGTCCTTCGATCATGAGTCAATTCGTACACATGCTGTAAATGCCGGCCCACCAGCCGAATCGCTTCGCTCTAATTCAGCGGTTTTGAAATCCGTTCAAGTTCCATAGAAACTCGTCAAGGGGAAGTACCGAAGATTTACATAGTAATAGGGCCAATATATGACGCAATGAAGCCCACCAAACCATCACGATGTGCTTTAGAGTTACTCACAATACCATTAACCTGATATTCTATGACTGTTCCGAGTCATTTCAACAATACCTACTGATTCTATAAAAAAAAATGTTGGTATCGAATGCAAGATGGAACAGGGTGTAAACGCTCCAAAATTTAAATTGATCAATCTCCACAGGTCCACACAATTATAGCCCCCCCCCCCCCCCCCCCCCCAAAAAAAGCTGTAGATATTGAGGGATTGAGGACTGCAATAAAATTCGAAAATGAACAAGTCCGCATCGTGGGTTTAATCGAGTACCGTAAATACTTTACAAAATTAGGAAACTTGACTGTCAGGCTGTTGCTAATATACTTTGTTACTGTTACTGAATATGACTTAATTAATTAAATTAATTAATTAATTAATTGTCCCTAGACTCTCCAAATACACACTACAAAAACAGTGCAGCAATTAAACACTTTGCTAAACACTTGTTGCTATGAGTTTGTAAACGCGTTTAAATGATAAATATGTTTAGAGTATCGATGGATAGTGTTTGCCATTGAACATTGGACACGTAACGATCGATCAGCTTTTAGGCATGTTTAGAAACCGATAGCAATATTGTGTTTAATTGCTAAACATAGTTTTTAGAGTGCATACCTGTCTGTCAAATCTAACACAGATCATTACAGCCTACCGGTCCAGAGAACTAAAAATCCACCAAAATTACAGTCAACGATGGACCTCTGCAACTGAAATTTGACCTGCAATGTGTCGCATATTCCTGCGCTGTAGAATTTTCTGCTATAACACCATGTAACTTACCCTGAAAAGTCAGCCTGAAGTCACCCGGCAAGATGTTTACTCGAAGTTTAATTACCTGATTATTTACCAGTGTGCGTATAATATCTACGTGCCGATACGTATGATTATGAGTGATTTTTAAGTGTTGACTGTATTATATCCAATTGATGTTTCGTCGAGTGCCTATAATATTCAGTCCCAACATCCGCAATGTGTGTATGAATAAATGCTAGCTTGTGTGACGGATGCGGAAACCATTGTAAATGGTGCAATGGTGGTATTCAAGGTTGCAAATATAGCTATTGAAGTTGGTCGTTGGTGCATTGAAGGTCACAGGGTAGTGCGTATTTTCCTACAGCCTACGTTATTCTTGCTCTCACTTCCGTCTAGGCTCGGTTTGTTTGCACAAGCTGTTCCGTACAATACGGTAAACTTGGCTATGGTTGTAGCACATACACTCGATTGTATCACATCAACAGCGGAAAGTGATATTTGACTGGTGTGGCAAGTGTCTGCGCACCATTTACTGATTCCAGTTCAAGCGCGGCGCACTCCAGGCTAGACCTTTATTACGAGCGACTTTAAAAAATAACTATTTACCATTTTCTTCAATTAAGTAACACATATTTGTACCCAAATATACTTTCTTTTAGTAGACCTATAGGTAGGTCTTAGGACCATTGGATCAACAGTTTTTTGGGGACACACTGAGTTTTCCCACCTGATTTGTTTTTCTGGGAGCACTTCAGAATCTTAAATTTTGTATCCGCTCATTTTTAATTGCCAAGTTTCATTTTTGCTTTGTTTAAAGAAAAAAGACACGTGGTTACTATAGCGCGCAGCATTTATGCGGCACTTTTTACTTGCATGTTGCGATGGTTTGGGGATCCCACTGCGCCCCATCGTTGCCTCACGAGGTTCCCCAGCTACAGCACAGCCAAATACCTAGACAAAATCCCCAGACCCTTGGTGGGTCAGACACCATGATCTAGCTGTATTACAGGTGATTTTAATTTTCAGGTTGATAGCAGTGAATGTAATGATGCCATACATTTTCTTGAGTTATTGGAATCCATGAATTTGAAACAGCATGTTGATTTTCCCACTCATATCTGTGGTCATACATTAGATTTGGTTATTACTAGACAGTCAGAATCCTTTGTGAATGGCCTGGTCCCTGATCGTTTGTTTTCAGATCATTTTGCAATTACATGCTCTTTGAACTTTACAAAGCCGTCTTTGTCTGTCACTAACGTATCTTTTCGAAACACTAAAGCCATTGATGTTGACAAATTTAGGAATGACATCTTGAGTAACATGTGTTCATCTTTGGGTAACAATGTACATGTTAATGACCTTGCCATTTCTTACAATGCCACTCTTCGCTTTTCACTTGACATTCATGCTCCTGTAAAAACAAAAACAATTGTGGTGCGGCCTCTGGTGCCTTGGTTCAATAATGACATTAAGTCAGCCAAGCAACGTAGAAGAAAGTTTGAAAGGAAATGGCGGATGACTAAATCGGAATCTGATTTTATTCGGTTTAAGCGTTTAAGGAATAGGGTCACTCTACTCATGAATCAATCTCGATGTGATTTTTATCATAATTTTATTAAAGAGAACAGCAGCGATCCTAAGCGGTTTTTTAAAGCTAGTACATCCCTTTTTAACATTCGCACTTCAGCGCTTCCTCCGCATTTTGACGATTTTCAGCTTGCCAATGACATGGGCTCATTCTTTATAAATAAAGTTAAGTCCATTCGTTTTAGACTGACCAGCCATGAATCAGCTCAGTTTTTTGTCTCAACACATATCTGTTAACACATTCGATTTCCCACATCTTACTGATTTTGATCTTGTCACTGAGAATTATGTGAGGAAACTTATTCGTCCAAGAAATCGTGTTTGTTGTATCCAATTCCAACTTATTTGTTGGTTGATAACATGGATGTTTTATTAACTTTTGTTACCTGAATTATGAATGCTTCCTTAGAACCAGGTTGTTTTCCAAAACTTTGGAAGTCGGCAGTTGTGCTTCCTCACCTGAAAAAACGGGTTTAGAAGCCAAGGTCGAAAATTATCGTCCAGTTAGTAATTTACAGTTTATTTCGAAGATGCTTGAGAAAATTGTTTGTGACCAGTTGCAATCACACCTTACTTTGCATAATCTTCTTCCTACATTTCAGTCAGCATATCGGAAGTTCCATAGTACTGAAACAGCATTATTGCGAGTGAAAAGTGATTTGTTACTGGCCATGAACAACAAACAGGTTACCTTGTTGGTTTTGCTCGACCTAAGCTCTGCTTTCGACACCATAGATCATAATATCCTTTTGGATATTTTAAGAACAAAGTTCGGAGTCGATGGTAATGTACTCCAATGGTTCAGGTCATATTTGTCTGGAAGATCTTAACGTGTTTTGATAAACGGCATTATGTCTGATGAGTACGACCTTGAGTGGGGTGTTCCACAAGGTTCCTGTTTGGGTCCACTGTTATTTACTTTGTATACTAGTGAGTTGTTTGACATAATTTGTAAATGCCCATCACCTCCAGGTTCATTGTTATGCGGACGACACACAGTTGTAAATTTCATTTTCACCTGATGTAGTTAGGAGTCAAGAGTCAGCTTTGTCTGTCATGGAATCATGTATCAAGGACTTACGTACTTGGATGTCCGTAAGTGGGTTATGTATAAATGATAGCAAATCTGAATTTCTGATTATTGGTACTCGTCAGCAATTGGCAAAGGTTAAGATAGATGGGATACAGGTTGGGGGATCAATAGTCAACCCTGTGACTGTTGCCCGAAACCTGGGAGCGTGGTTTGATGTTAACTTATCTATGAAAGATCATATTGTTAGAACGTGTTGTTCAGCATTTTATTGTCTTCATAATATTAGATTCATTAGAAAGTTTTTAACACGTGCTAGTACTGAAATACTTGTCCATGCATTATTTACTTCCAAGCTGGATTACTGTAATAGTTTGCTCTATGGGATACCATCTGTGCATTTAGACCGTCTTCAGCGGGTTCAAAATACTTGTGCCAGGCTTGTGTGCAACATGTACAAGTACTGTCATATCACACCTGTTTTTATTGATCTTCACTGGCTTCCAATTACGTCTAAAATTGTTTTTAAAATCTTGCTCCTCGTTTTTAAAATTTTACACGGTGAGTGTCCTGAATATTTATCCCAGCTTATCACCGTTCTACCTCTGCCCCGTTATGGTCTTCGTAGCTTTGATCAAAACAACTACATTCTTCTTAAACACCCAATTACTCGTAGCAGAACTAACTTAGGTGATCAGGCTTTTCATTATGCTGCCCCTTCGCTGTGGAATAAGTTACCAGCTTATGTGAGGAATGCCACCAGTTTAAGCCGTTTTAAGACGCTGCTGAAAACACATCTTTTTCAAATGCTTTTGATTTGTGATGTGTTTTATTGTATTTCTATTCACTGTAAGTAAAATATTTTTGGAACAATGAATTTTACTCGTATATTTGAATGATGTATTTCTGAGCCTGCTTTGTATTGTTAATGTATTTGGTGATTTTAATGTATTAATTACTAGTTTTATGCCCAGTTTATTGTCGTACAGCGCATTTGAATATGTTACATAAAATTTGCGCTTAATAAATACCATTATTATTATTATTATTATTATTATTATTATTATTTCATCCAGTTGTTTTCAGTGGCAAGGCGAGTTCTACGAGCAGACGGCCGGCTGGGACCTCCATGGGATCTCCTTTATCCCCGGTCCTTGCCGACATCTTCATGGAGGAGTTCGAGTCTTCCTCATATCACTCCTTACAGCAGATCGTCGGCCCAGTCTCTGGCTACGCTATGTTGATGACACATTCGTAGTGTGGCCGCATGGCCCAGACACGCTTCAAGACTTCCTCCAGTACCTCAACCAGCAACACCCCAGCATCAGCTTCGCCATAAGGCGGCACCATCCCATTCCTGGACCTCGAACTTTCCTGGACCAGGAACTCGGATGGCTCCCTGGGACACAGTGTCTATAGGAAACCGACCCACACGGACCGCTATCTCCACCAACGGTCGTTCCACCACCCCAGCATCAAGGCATCTGTTAACCGTACTCTGGTACAGAGAGCCATCGATGTCTACGACCAGGACAACCTCAAGCAAGAACTCAAGCACATCCAGACTTCACTCCAGCGCAACGGTTACAAGCCCAAGCGCATCAAGATCAGTAAACCTGACCAACGGGTCTCCTCTACCCAAGGTATTTCCACTGTACCTACCTTGGTCATCCTTCCGTAGGTCAATGGGTGCACCACACTAAATAAACTCATATTGACCTTCGTGTAAAATCATTAACTTCACAGTGAAAAAGAATCCTTATCCAGGAGTCTCAGTTTGTGTGACACTACCGAAAATTATAGTTTGAATCTTAATCTGTCAAATTCTTTTCAATTTTTGGTAGGCTAGCCGTTTATAATTTTTGCTAATTGTTCCCAGAGATTACACCCCTGAAAATGGGGCAAAGGGGAAGGGTTTGGCATTTGCGCCCTCTGTTGTGTAAATAGCAGTGTTGTAACCAAGTAATTTTTTCTCAAGTCAAGTCAAGTTACAAGTCAAATTTTCCCAAGTTTCAAGTCCCAAGTCAATTTTTTCCAAGTCAAGTACCAAGTCTCGAGTCAATTGTTAGTAAATAAAAATTCCAATGACAAAATTACAATGCATAGGCTAGCCCGCATGCACTGTTCAAAATCAACCTGGTGTGCCATTTCGACAATTCTCCATGCGGCTCGGCCAGCGCTGAGGCCCTGCATACGTACTGGACACCCAGCTTGCTATATATGCGCTAAAGGCTTGTTTTTTTAAACAGATACCTGAATGTTTGTGTTTATTTTAACAAAAGTGTTAATGTCAGCAAGTCAAATCCCAAGTCATTTTTTCCCCCAAGTCAAGTCAAGTCTCAAGTCAAAAAAATTGCGACTAGAGTCCGATTCAAGTCAAGTCAGCAAGTCGAGTCAACAAGACTGTAATAGAAGTTACGATAGCGGAGTCGCCAATTTTCGAAATAAGTCATTCATGCGAATGTTCTGAGGGAACGGTTATTTTAATCTATTTCAGGAAGAAAAAGAAATTCTAGGCTACAAACAATTGTTTTATTAACCCAAAGTTTAAACTAGCAGGTTAACCATTTTAACAGGTTTAATGCTGTGCCACATTTTGCCAGTTTGGACAATAAACTTGCACTTAAATCATGTTTAATCTTCAAAACTGCACACTGAACGGTTCTATAAGTTGACCGACACTCCCGTGATCGTGTGCCTCGTAATATCAATTTATGCATTTGACCTTTTGATTATTTGTACAATTTTAACCAGACTTATTTTTGTCCACTTAAAAGTGACAATGAAATCCCAGTAACTTGGTTTCTCATCCTTATATTATTCCGACACCCTGCAGTGACGTAGGAAGTAGGAACAGTGGGGCTGGGGTTGGAGTTCGCCCACACATTAGTGACCTGGGGAGGGAGCAAGGAGGAAATCCTAATTTAGATCAACCATGTCAATTTTTGATTGTACAACTTAAAATGGTAGTGTACACCATTTGCTTTTGCTGTAATTTCCAGAAATAAATGGATTTAGGGTTAGTATTTTATAGGGTGCTAGCAAATACGGTACTGAAACACTGACCTGTTGTGTGCATATATGCTGGGAAAAACGTAGTCTGCTTAAAGAGAAAAAAATTATGTTCTATGTAGTCTGGTTTCCTGACCACACTTTAGACAAAACGGAGCAACTCATGGAATTATTAGGTTAGGGAACTAGACTATTTCCAACGATTGTCGGCCGACAATCGTTGGAAAACGATATATATTTCCACTTTTCTTGAAAACGACAGCACACCAGGTGCCATGATTTCACAGGATGCTTGAGACTGCTATTTACTATCAGTCATTTCGTAATAATTCCGTGGAAACAAAATTGGAGGCGCTACCTTTAAAAAGAGTATTGTTGATTCCCCATTTTTCAAGAAACATTTTAAAAATTGTTGAACTTAATGAGGATTTTGTTTTTGAGGCGGTAGTTCCAAATGATGAGGGGATTCAGAGCATTTTGTAAAAGAAAGTTGGTCAAAATGGGTGCCAGATCCATGACAGGACTGCAAATGAGATAACACTGAGGAAATAGGAGCGACAGGGGGAACTAATAACGCGTTCTCCGCCGACCCATTCTAAGCGAAGGCGTCAATGGGTTCTGCCCCTAGATTCCAAAACCTGGACAAGAAACGAGGCAAGTTAGCGTTGTATTAAGAGGCAAAACAGTCAACTGAAGGGGCCCCACTTGCTATTTAAAGATTAAAAAAAACATGTCCGGTAGGGACCAATCGTCTACATCGATTAACTTGCGGACAGAATCGGCTTGGTCAATGAGAGTACGAGGGATCCAGTCAACTTCTAGTCTGATACGATTACTCAGACAAAATTCGAAAATATCGAAAACTAATGCTGCTAGTCCCAATAATCTTAGGTGCCGACTGATTATCTGTAAAGAGTTTTACGTTCGAATTAAACATGAGAGGCAAAAAGGAATGGAAGACTGTATAGAGTACCGAAGTCTGACGTCAGTTGCCGGGGCAATGGTTCTACACACATGCAGTTTAGAATGTATTCTGGTTCCAAACATTGCATTGATTGACGTCATCACTTCGGTACTTTATTAAGTTCACGTTAAGTCGAACTCCGAGACTTTTCTTCAGGGGACCAATTCTTGTGAGCCACATGATTATCATTGCAAATGATAGCACCCGAACCTACGGAACTGGCATCTGAACAAATTATCTTGTTAATTTTAGAAGAAAGTCAGAACTCGTTTGAGGGGAAGGGGAAAGTGGGAGTTGTTAACGGCATCAACAAAGAGTCATTCCTCTTTCTTTCCATTATTTTTTGATTTGCGGGAAAGGTTGGAGGACGAAGGATTCTGTTGAGCGAAGTATGATAGGTATATTTTAGTGACTGGTCTGCAATCTACGAATAAGCTGGTTGGTGTGCCAGCCGTTGTGGGTGTGTGACTGACCCACCTGGAGCGTAATTTCTTTCTTTCTTTTTCTTCTGTGAAATACGCCTCTATTGAGAATCAGTTTTGGCCACTGTTTCTGCAAGATGACAGTCAGTGGGTAAGGTTCGTGGCCTCGTCAATACATCAAACGTACGTCTTGCCCAGAGAGCGAGAGTTTGAAAACTCGTCTCTGGTCTTGGCTACGCAAGGTCTTTGTGTTTCATTCACTCAATGATTGATTTTAACCGGTGATAATATGCTGCCCCATGCTTTTCTTCTTTTTTTGGAAGGGGAAGCAGAGCATCTGTATTTTTTTCCGCACTTCATCAGTCACCATCTTTTCCGGTTTTTTCTTTTTTGTATTATGTTTACTTGCTAGTGATGGCAGAAAAATCTTTGATATTGCCGGTACTTCTTTTAAAGTGGATTTCGAGTTATTTATTGTATTTTGGTCTTGAAAGCCATTCCTTAAACTGATCACTATTTCGTTCTAGTCCCAATAGGATTTGCACGTTCTCCTCATTCAGATTTGTTTTTTGGTTGGATTGTGGAGATGTTTGAATCCCAGACCGAACCAGGTCATCTTTTTATGTTTTATACCGTTTGACTGCCAAGATAGTTGTCTCAAGAGAGATCATCCTTGTCGCATTTTTCACTTTCTGTAGATTTTGCGAGACCGGACAGATCTTTCTTTGCCTTCCTTCGTTTGTCGTGTTTTGGCCTTCATTGATTCCCTCGCTACGCTCAGGCAGACTCAATGTATTATACGCAGTCCGTATTTTGCTCTGTGATATCTGCCAGAGAGCGTACGTGGAATCTGTAGTTGGGGTAGCATGAGTGTGGCAACTTCTTATAGTGTGAGTCCAGACCTTCGTCTTCCAACCTTTCCCGCAAATCAAAAAATAATAGAAAGATAGAGGAATGTTGATGCTGTTAACAACTCCCAATTTCCTCTTCCCCTCAAACGAGTTCTGACTCACTTCGAAATAACAAAAACTAAAATCAACTGTTCATTCCCTGAACTTTGCCTGCACATACTGGTTCTTCCTTGCTATTTTCTCAATTAAAAGCACTTCATCCTTTTCTTTAGAACACAAAGTTCAACCAAAAATTTAAATCTGCTGGTCAAAGCCCCGAACCAAAAGTTCCATCCTATTGACTTAAACACGTAATATTAAGGCTGTATGATTACGCCCCACGTGAACAGAGTATGCGCTTTTATCGCCTAGTTCATTTTTTTGCTCAGCACGTAGCTCAGGTTGCCCGCACACGGTGAGTTTTTCGCCTCGCGAGGCAAAAAACATCAAACATGACAGATATTTGCCTCACGGCCTCGCGAGGCAGAAAACGCACCAAAAATTCACCGCACACGGTGAGCTGCGTGCTGAGCAAACGGCCTCGAATGATATTTTGGTCAGCAAATAGCTCTCGTGTGCGGCGGGCTTAATAATGGGCGAACACCTAGACAATAGCCACAGACAAGAGTTTTGGATGCGGCCTTAAATTTGAATGATGCCACTGACGTCACTCGGACTAACACTGCACGTCATGATCTATTTTAAACCGTGGTAGCTACCTGACCTAAGATTTAGACGTCAGGGAATCTTCAGGTCAGGGAACCAGACTCCGATCGCCTTTACTATCTACCGATTTGGTATAGAAATTGTCATGCATGATACATGTCCGGGGCGCATCACGCGTCCGGGTAGCCACGCGCGCCTTGACTAAAGGCTACACAACAGTTCCGACTCAAAATTCAAAACTGGTGGCAGATATACCCAGCACAATATTTGTCCCTATACCCCATACACTCTCCAGACTATTGTTACCTAACAGCGCATGTGATGTCACATGGATGCGAGTAATTCTGCATTTTTATTGGTCAATAGCCACAACATGTAATGCATTATGCATGATATTTCTCAACGAAATCGGTAAAGAAATGTATATTGAAGAGCGCGTGGCTTCGCCACTTGCACTGGTCTTTTTTCGTGTTGAATGTAAGCATCCGGAATAGCATGCAACTATATTTCAACCACTCTAAACGAACAACGCTTTAGACTCTTCTATTTTTTGGGTGGGGTGCACTTGTAACAACAATTACTTTAATTTGACACGTCAGTAAAATGGGACAAATAAAACTGTTGACCATAGTGTAACGCATATATCTACAATTTTGGGAAAGAAGGGTTAAAATAGGGAACTTAAAAACATACTATGATTGCTTGCTTTGGTGCGGCGTCTGCCACCAGTTTTGAATTTTGAGTCGGAATTGTTGTGTAGCCTTTAGTCAAAGCGCCCGTGGCTACCCGGACGCGTGACGCGCCCCGGACATGTATCATGCATGACAATTTCTCTACCAAATCGGTAGATAAATGTAAAAAAAAACATAAGTGCTTTCCACGAGATAGTAAAGGCGACCGTAGTCTGGTTCCCTGACCTGAAGATTCCCTGACGTCTAAATCTTAGGTCAGGTAGCTACCACGGTTTAAAATAGATCATGACGTGCAGTGTTAGTCCGAGTAACGTCAGTGGCATCATTCAAATTGAATATTCTTGCAAAATGCAGTCGGCAAAATACTGCATAAGTGTGGCATTGATTTTTCAGTTTTCATTTATGATTGAGAATTCAAATTCCAGGATCTGTAACGGGCTTGACAGACATTTTGTTATTGCGAACATCAACTTTAATAGCCGAATGTTACCGAAGACAAGAACTTCGGACGTTTTCGGAAACTGGCAGAATTCTACCAGTTTTCGTCACGTGACATTGGCGGCTACCAGACCTAATATACCCAGCACGATATGGGGGCAGAGGTCCCCCAACCCCTTTGTCCCTATACCCTATACACTCTCCAGACTGTTGTTACCTAACACATCCCCTAGACATCTGAAAAGAATTCCTTAGATTCCGGGAACACAATGACCAATACAAAAGAGTGGGGGGGGGGGGGGGGGGGGGGGGGGGTTCCCTCTGCCCCATATCGCGCATCATGGGACCTAATATTCATCAGAAATAGTCAGAATATTTTAGTCTGTAAGGCACTCGTGGCTTCGCCACTCGCAGTAGTCTTTTTTCGTGCCAGCATACCACGCGTCCGGGTAGCCACTGGCCTATTTTTAGACTGAGCTCGCATAAATAATGAGCTTGCGCCCTTCAGGATTGTAACAGCTGCACTGTTAGAAAATTTGCTGTATATTTACAGTGGTTTCGTATGTCAATAGACCCCAGACGTAATGACGTCACGCTTTGTTTACATGTGCGCTTTCCTATGTCCCTACCTTGTCTGGCGCCCTGACCTGGCTTCCATAGGAAAGCGCACATGTAAACAAAGCGTGACGTCATTACGTATTGGGTCTATTGGCACCGCAAGGGCTACAGTGTGGCCGTCGCAGGTCAAAGGTGACTTTTCGTGGCACGAATTTGTCCGTCGCGCATTTGACGAGCTTGCCTCTTTAATTTTAATCTGTTTGACGCAATGTGTGAATGAATGTTTTCAATAAACTCAATTCGATTACTTATTTTTATTGAGTGACGTTCTCACTCTTGGTGCGCGTTGCCCCACGCACTACGGTGCGTAGAGCGTCCATGAGAGAACAGGGAAATTAGTGAACACTCAATGGCGCGTCTGTACGCGCTGCCCATCTAGTCTTTTTAATTTTATATCTATGGCTATTGGCTCCGTGCACAACTACCCTCTCAGCGGAAAGAAAAGGCGAGTTGGGGGGTCAATATCGACGCCATCTTACCTGACTTCAATTTAAGTGTCTGGTTCCCGCTATGATATTCTTATTGAAAATGCAATTATTGAGAGTCGCCAAACAGACAAAGCAATCCCACTGGTATATACGAGTATGAAATGAACGCGAAGCGCAGTGCGTTATTCCTCCATGGTAATGTTGCGTTCCAATCGCGTCGTATTTCTCGTGTTTACGAGATGGTTGCACCAATGCGCACGCGCACAGGTCGTCAAGCAAGTCGTGAACTCGAGAAGAAAATTCCGCACCGAGTTCACCACTGGTGAATACGAGTTGCCAGACTTGTGAACTTGTGAACACGGAAAACACGACGTGATTGGAACGCAGCATGATACCAGCGACGTACTCCCCATGGAAGTGCGGTTGCTATGTGGACAGCGCCCTCTTTTGGTTCGCACGGAGCCATTATCGTGACAACTGTCTTGTACAGTATGTGTACACACTGCTACACGTGTCAAGAGGGTATAACTAATCTTCCCAGAACAGCATAACAACATTAAAAAGTCGCCTTTCCCATTGCGAATGACAAACGGCGCTATTGCAAATGTTGCTCTCTTTTTTAACGAGCCTGCATCTTTAAATGGGCATCCAGGGGCGGATCTAGGTTTTAACTAAGGGGGGGATTTCCCTGAGGTGATTGGCCTACACACCCCAGCGTGCCGAATTTTCGACACCCGACACTGGTTATTTAAAAAAAAATTCTCAGCCCAAGGGGGGGGGGGGTTAAACCCCCAACCCCCCCCCCCCCCCCCCCCCCCGTAGATCCGCCACTGGCATCCAGTGTATTCCTGTTACGGCGAGGTCATGCTTTATAACTAGGTTTCAAGCAAACATGACCTCACCGTGTGACAGGAATAGACTGGATGCCCATTTAAGTGGCTTGCGCACTATCTGTGAAGCCCGGTTCATACTTCATGCGAATGCGAATGCGAAGCGAATTTCATGACGTCAACAATTAATGTTTCATTGTGACGCACACCGTTACCTTGACGAATTCGCTTAATGTATTAAGTTAAATATTTAAAACCTTTTGAAATCTCTGCATCGTTAACTTAGTGCATCCAGTGTGGTGTGATGCTGCTTTGAGCTCGAACGTATCTTCCACAATGGAGGTCTTTTCTGTAATATCGCTGCTGTTTGTTATTGCCATTGTGGCATATATCGTTTCTAATCTCTCGACCGAGAACCCAACTCCGGTACAAGGCGTGTACGCCGTGCCCGGCCGCTGGTACTTCCTGAAATACGTTTTCACTAGGTTGGTTTTGTCCATAGCGAGACGGAACACCTTGCATGTCCGGCGGGTTGGGAAAAGTCTCGAGTTGCTCCGGGCCAAGCTAGAAGACCTCAACAGACGGGAATTTTCAACGGATGTCCCGAATCACATTCATGTGAGTAACAATTAGCTTGTACCAATTGTCCCAGCATAAATGCCCGACTCGTCTTACCAACAAATTTAGTCATAAACCTTTCACAGAAAATAAATAGGGCATTCTACTTGTAAACACAAAGTTAATATAGAAATATTTCTTGGAAGTATAGTCCTAGCTAGTAGTCCCCCCCGCACAGGGGGCATTGCTATTTTCAAGGGGGAAATTCGACTTTGTTAAATAGGTCCACGCTATAGTAACGCATATCTATACACTACAGATGGCGAAAATCCCAATTTTCCAGAAGGGGAAGTTCACCCCCCCCCCCCTTGCCCCCCCTTGCCCCCCCTTGCCCCCCCCCCCCCCTTGCCCCCCCCCCCCCCCCCTGGCTACGCCACTGCCCGCACCGAGAAAGAAACAAACACACAACCACACAACAAACCCTTTTTACTCACTCTAAAACCAGATTCCCGATATTCAAATCATATTTTACATACATGTAACACAAACTTCAACTTCAACTCTTGCACTTGCACGTACATTAATTGCTTTTATGGTAATACCCCGCCCCTTGGGAAAAATCTCTGCATACCTGCATCTGTACAAATTTATTTATTCGTTGATTGCCTTCTTACTTTGCAGAATAATATATACGTAGCTAAGCTAAGTAATCTAAGAGAAAGTTCAAGCACCAAAATATACCGGGTACCAGGAAACTTCGAGCAGTGATTGGCACATCGCTACTCGAATTTGCATTTAATTGTTCATTTTTTTGCCTTACAAAGTACTCCCTCAACAACATCTCATGCCATTTTTGGTTTGTATGGCGTGTACAAATCCTATGGAACAGCCATGTCAAAGTTTACCCCATGTTGCGATCACATCACGTAAGGATTTTGTGCATTATAGATTGATATTCCGTGGCAACACTGGACTTGCTCGCATGGAAATAATTATTATAAGGCGACAGGGGCGGATCCAGGAATTTTTGCGGGGGAGGGGTTGTCGAATTTCACGTACATTTGCCGATACCGGGGGCATAGTTCTTACCCGTAAAGGCCAATTTACACATACGCGACTTTGCCGTACGACATTGTTGCGTTTTTTCTCAATTAACACAAGTCAATACACGTAAACTTCGCACGACTATATCGCACAAACGGAAACACACATTGATTTGTCTGTATTTAGAATATCGCGCGACAAAGTCGCGTATGTGTGCAAATTGGCCTTTATAAACACAAAATAAGACCTACCGGTATGTTCAGAGCAGCCCCACGAATATTTAAACCAACTCCCTTTCCATACGAGGAGTCAGGTTGGCCTAGTGGTACTTTCCTAGCTTTCCACCGCTGTGAACCTGGTTCAAATCCCACCAGAACCGACATGGAATATATACCAAATTATAAATCGGAATGTTTCATATCTGGTGGTTTTAGGGGAAGGAAGTTTGAGTTTACTGTGTCAGACGGTTCTTTGCACAGTGTACAGTCACTTAAAGTGTGTACGGTATACCGTACAAGTTAATTTCTGCTGACAAACCTTGAAATAACTATAATTGAGACAGCTGTTATCAAGGAGAATTGGTTTTCCAAAATTCTGCTCTTTCCGACCAATTTTGGTTAGGTATGAAAGTCAAATCTTTCCGTTTTTTCAGTTCATGTGGCACTGATACCTTACAATTCGGGAAAATAGAACCTGATGAAGGTGAGAGCATACTGATCCAAACTTCAATTTTATAACCCTGGCTCTTCTAAGAACTACATTTCCCTTTCAATTAGGCCTAGTTTATTCACACGGTGTCTCCGCAAACTTTCTCCTTAGTTGTAGTCTTCATCTTAGAAAGCTTCAAACCACATTTTGATGCTTGATTATTTGGTATTTTTCTGACGAGGCTTAAGTGACAACGTATTAAACCCCGATTGGGCAGCATAGGTGACCAACATGCAAAGAGATTATGTTTCATATGTATTGCAACATGCACATTTTTTTAACAGCTACTCATAATATAGACGGGTATATGCGGATAATTATAAAAATTAACCTACGAAACAGTCAAAAATGAAAGGTTTATTTTATTTGTGGTCTTTTAACTTTTAGGTATTTTGAGTTGCAATTAAATTTCTATTAGAACATTAAAATCGCCTCCATACATCCCATTACATGATAAATAACATCGTCGTGTGCCCGGCGTCGTAAGGACGAAAAATGGGTCAAAAGGTCAAATTCGGGTTTTGGGGATAGGCCTAATCGATATAGTATTGGAATATCTTCATTTTGATATACATTTCGTCTCAAGGGGCCGCGTCATTCTGACGTAATTAACAAAATGAAAAGGACCCAAGGGGATTTTGCATTTTTTGTTCACGGCAAAAGGACGTCAGCAAAGTTTGTTCCCGGCAAAAGGTCTCGTAAGCATTTCACATGCCGCTTGAGCGCACGTTTAAGCCGGAATGACTTCCCGGCAAAAGGTTCTTAGCATAAAGATGTAAATAACTTTAAAATTTATCAATATTTTTATTGAAAAATGCACAGCATTATTGGAAATATCAATCATTTTTATCTGACAAAAATTCAACCTTTTGCGATTCTTAATTTAGAAATGCCAACACATAAACGTTAAAGTAAATTTTCACGGAAAGTGTAATTACGCGTCAAAGCGTCCTTAGATCCCTCTGCCGTGCAAACCACGACATACTGTATTAATAAGACAAACTATTTTTAACTTTTCAAAATGTAATTAAATTTTATTAACCCTCCTACTGTTATAACTATCATAAACTATCAAAAACCTAAGCCCTTCCTCTCCAACAGCTTGTGTGTTTCAACCTGAAACTCGATGGATTTTGACAGGTAGGGTACCGTAGTTGGCTCCATTTTGGCACCGAGAGAGGGAGGGTTAAAATAAATTTCCCATTCCTTTTGGAACTTGTGCACTCTTCAAGGGTGCCATTTCAGTGTAAATACAGACGTATTTACACAGTAATTATTATAGTAATGCACATTATACATCCATCCAGACAACGGATCTCCGTACAAGTCCAAGGTACACAGTGTCGGAGGTTACGATTGCTGCACTTTGCCATACATTTAGATTAGATTCCATGCAGAGATTTAGATAGTTAGGATGTAATGATGCAGGATTCAACCCAACGTATTTTAAGACTTTGGACTGTTGGCCAGGGTTCCGATGCATCTTTGAATGAATTGTTCAAAAGCAGTGCCCTAGTTAGAGAGAGATAGTTGAAAAGCGATAACCTTGAAACAAAGTCTCAATTTTATTGCACATGTTTTCTTCATTCTGTGTACACACTGTACAGAGATTCTGGGTCATTTTGATAAAGTCGTATGTGGCTCTGGGCATTCCATGGAGCTGCTTCGGAACAAAATTGCTCAGCAGACCTTTTCTGCCCTTAGCCAATTTGTGTGCATAGCAGTTATACATGATATTTACCCCGGGTGAAAAGAGGGAAAGTACCAACATTTTACAATGGAAGCCAAGACCAAACCATTACTATAGGTTTTCCCGGCCAACTTCATCCTGTTTTCGCAGATCGTCATTCGACAATCAAAAATAATCCTTCGGATTCACTATCCGAGCATTCTATCGTATTTTAGCTTCACTCGTGCCTGTAAAAGGTGCATTCAAATTAAAAGTATAATCGTATTGGTCATTCATTGTATGGGCAAACATAATATTTCACCCTTTTTCAAGCATCTCTATCTGCATGTCCACATTCCTGCATGTCCGTATTCCTATAAGTCTGAGTTATCTCAATGTAAATCATATCTGTCGTCTTAAATCCGTTGATGCACATTTCTCTTTCTTAACGAAGTCTTCAGACAGATAAGATGACGAGGTTACGGGAGGGGAGGTGTGGTCGTCTGATGGATGCGGCCCAAGAAAACAAATTACCCAAGAGATGTGTTCCCCATGGTACAATCATTGCTAAACATACATGCTCCGATGTCTTGCACATGTGAAAAGATAGATGGGTTAATCAGAACGTAAAAGAACAGTAAATAAAGTTAAAAAGTTAAAGGATTAATAAACATGTCAACATACAGATGCACTAATTTTTTGGGTCAAACTTTAAAAGAAACTTAGATCAACAGTGAAAAAGAAAACTCCTTAGCCCTTTTCATTTCATTAGTTCGTTACATCATCCATCCCTCATATCAGTTCAGATGTTACATTATAAATGTCAAGTCGTTAAAGGCTTGTTAAAGGCTTGTTAAAGGCTTGTTAAAGGCTTGTTAAAGGCTTGTTAAAGGCTTGTTAAAGGCTTGTTAAAGGCTTGTTAAAGGCTTGTTAAAGGCTTGTTAAAGGCTTGTTAAAGGCTTGTTCGGGAAGGTAGACGTTCCCGCCCCACGAGTCTGTCAGTTATGAGCTAAATAACCCCAGCTATGGGTAAAGTAGTATAAAAACTGGACCCGGCGGACGACGCGGAGGAAACCACAAGATTGGTTCAACCATGGAGGTATTTAATACCTCCATGGTTTAACGGGCCCAAAGGCGGGCCTAGCGGAGCGTTGTGGAGCGCCAATAGGGCACGGTCCAACAATAACACCATCATGGCCATCCACCGCATCCCTCCCTATCCCCAGCCGTCTTGACTGTGTTTTGCTACTGGACCCGGTAGGCCAGGGACGAGAGAGTGAGGCTCACGTCGCGCAACTCTCCTTCACTATAAGTATAATCAAAGTCAAGCGCAAGTCATGGCTTCGATGTATTCCGCGCATCTTCAAGTTGTTATGAAATTCCCCTCACGGAATGTATATGTATGCCACTCATTCAGTATTATGTACAACTGTCAAAAACGTGGGCGAGGTCACGCGTCACTTATTTGCATACGCGTGCGACCTCGGCTGACCTGTGAATGAATGGGTCAAAGTTGTTTACGCCAGGTCTATCTCGTACACGCAGGTCTTTTCTAGAAACACAGTAATTGTATTTAGAGGCTGTGTAGAAGGTTATTTTTAGATGTGACGTAATTCTGTAAGATTATATTTGGAAGCTGACGTGATTTGTAAGATACTTCTAGATTTTAGTAATTTCTGGAATGTATGAAATTTCTTTATAACGGGCTAACTTCACAACAAAATCAGGACGGGGAATTTCGTTGGGATTTTGGTTATCGAGTTCATCGAGCCGTTTTATTCGGACCTGTGACCTGTATATGACTCGTCTGCGTAGGAGCGCCTGGAGAGAGAGTTAGAGCTGAATTTTATTTCCGGAAAAAGAGACATGTATTTGTGAACTGTCGTCGGTTCATTATTTGGGGTCTCGTATCCCTATACTTTCGCGACGGGAGCCAGTTTGTGTCGTCCCCGGTGCTGTTGTCGTCTCTCTTCTGCTGTTTTGGAGGTGAATTCGCCCCGTGTCATGTTCCAGCTCGCCAAAGAACTGTATTCGCTCGCATTATTGGAGTCGTCCTCGTCCGTTGCTGGGTGCCCAAGTCGTGTGCCTAGCTAGAGCTTGCCTGATAGGCTAACTAGCTGTCTAACTAGAGCCAATTTCAAGGGAATTGCTTAGCACAAAAAATCGTGATTAGTAAAAACAGGTTACTATATAGCCGAAGCTCCATCTGATTTTCATTGATTGGAATGGGCTCGGACGCTTGGCGTCCTCGCCCATTTCAATCAAAGAATGTCCACTTTATCGTCGTTTCTCCTTAACATAAACACCAGCTGCAGCTGTCACAAGCATGATCATATGAAAATCATGGTTGGTAATCCTGTTTTTACCAAGGTCCCAGGAAGACTTTTCCTGCTGAGCAACATTTTGTGCTTTGTACCTCAATGAAATTGGCCCCCTTTTCAACAAAACGTGCAATAGAAACCACCTGAAACGGAACCTCTTGATTTGTTCTTTTAGCATTCACGCTGCAGTTTTTCGTGACATCATTTTAGAGCTATTGTAAAAGGTGGAAACCGTACTGTAGTCAAAATAACAACACAGCAATGGTAGGAGGGTCACCACGCACACAAAAATGAAAGATGGAATAGATGGAAGTCAAGGGCAAATGCCTGACTTCCGGCTTTTTTTCAAAATAGTTGGTTAATTTGAGGCGATAACACTTATAATCAGATTTCCCTTCTTTTTCGGCCAAAAAATAGTTGTGTTGCCCTCCGCGACCGACCCTAAATTTCACAGAAGTCGGGTCGCGTATATTTTTCTTAATTTTGTTTAAAGGAATTTTTCAAAATCTCACCTTTTCCCGCAAAAAGTATGAACATTTTATGGTTAAACCCAAAGGTCTCATTCCTGAAGTGAATAAAAACAACACTATGTCAAGCGTGAATCAATGATGGAAACATTGTACCTAGTTTCAAAGCGGGTTTTGTAAGTTTGCCAGGAAAATATATTTATACGGAATTTATCTGTTAGCTGGTTTTTCTATAAACCGGGAAGGCATGCACTCAGAAATCAGTTTCCGTTTCAATACAAAACCTTTCATTGTGTTAATTAGTAACACATTTGCTAATTTGCTTATATAATATTACAATCAAAATATGTGGCAAGATGTCACCCCAGTCAGTGGCGTATTATTTTAGGTTTTCGGTCCAGGGGGCTTGGGGTGTGTCGGAACTTTGTGAATAATGTGGGAAGCGCGACACCAGTTTTTGTGGCAGGATTTATTTACCTCAAATGTTGTTTTCGATAAAGGAGACCTCAGTTTTTTCCAACTGGAACTGATAAATTTAAAAGTGGGGAGTGGGAAGTAAGTACCACTTGTGAAACGGTGACGATTCAATTTCTTAAACAAAATGACCAGAGGTTGCTATCCTCCCCCCCCCCCCCCCCCCGCATACGGCACCAGTTATATATATTCTTATGCGCACAACACTTTAATCAGGTCAGTCTTTATACAGTATTTGCTATAAAATACTAACCCCCAAATCCATTCATTTTTGAAAATTACAGGACAAATCTGGTATATCATGTCACATAAATCCCCGAAGAAGAAAATCACTGTTATCTTAATTAAATTGCAGGGCAAGAACTCGTTTTACGTGAATGCCTCCGATCAGAAGGGGGATACCCGTTTGGTGGTGCGGGTGACCATCAGGCCAGATGACCGGCGGGACGTGTGGTTCCTGCTTAGATTACCCGGTGTCGGGGACTTAGTGCTCCCACAACATCCCGACAGCATCATCAGCAATGTCCGAGGAGAGGGGTTCATAGGGGCGGGGCTTACCTGTACCCTCATCGAGCCTTTGCTCACTTGGCGAATCGCATTCAACGGCCTTTGCAGGTAGGTATGGCTTTGTGTATTTAGGTCGTGTGCACTGTCTTCAATAAATGCTTAGGGGATTTCTCATGGAAGTGGGAGGGTGTGTATTCAAATTTTTTGGACAAAATTGTAAAAACATTGTTAAAAACTGTGAACCCGAAATTTGTGGGCCTGTGGCGATTAAAACAGGCATCACACATAGGTCCAAACAGTACCATGCATCAACACACAGAGATGAAGGTGTATTTTCCTTGATATGCGAAGTAATAACAAAACATGTTTAGCGTCCCCGCCCGCTTCCTTTTTGGGGGCCGCCTTGATTTTAATTTTTTTTTACCAGTGAAGACATCAGGTGAAAAAAACCCCAAAATGTCAACCGATCCATCGGAAAATAAAATACTAAAGCTTACTAAAAACTATTTAAACCAAATAATGTTCAATTCTGTTCTCCAACATGTCTCTTATAACGGTTGAAAACCCTCGGTTGTCGGACATTTATGAAAGAATGGCGGCCATCTTGAAAAGAAAAAAAAAAAGCAAGCCCCTCCTCCTTGCTTTTTTTTAAAACCCGGATGCTAAACTTCTTTTTTTTTCACTTTGCCTTATCAATTCTAGAAAACAAATCGAGAGATTCCTGCGATTTCCCGGGACGGGACTGCTTTGCGGTTTCTGTCTTTGAGGCCTTTGAAACTTTATAAATCTGCTAGTTATCGCAGGTCGACTTTTCTGTGGAATGTCTCATGTGAAAGCTCCAAATTTATCTAATACTAAGAAATTCACTATTCAATTTGAAAATGTATTTTTGTTTTCAGGGTGATACACCCTCAAATAAGGGTGTACATTTTGGGGATTGGTGATACCCCCCCCCCCCCCCCCCCAACACACCCAAGTGTGTAAACACCAGCAATCGCGGACCTCCCATTGTTGCTCTTTTGTTTATACGTTAACTTTTTCGGAAGGCCTCCCATATGTTTTGTACACGATTTTCAATCGTGGACGTTCGGTCAATCGTGGACTCTTTGTCTACGCCCTAACTCTTTTGTCCCTAGTCCACGATTGTCGGTGTTTACATGCTCATCCTCACATTATGTACCTATACGGGGTATCTCTATTGTAGACTTTACTTTCCTTCTTTTATTCTCCTTTGTCCCCATTGAAATATCAAAAGCCATAGCGTTAACTTTGTGGGGTACCTCGATTTCTAAAGACTCCCTCGTGGGGTACCATTGTCCCTATGGTTACCCTTTCTTCCCGGTACCCCGTAAGGAGACTAATGTAAGAACACACCTTTTGACCAGAGGGGATGGCAGCTTTCAATTTATCCTCCTGTTTAATATTTAAGTAGGCCCTATATACATGTATATTTTATCAATTACTTTGACTTTGCCGAGCAGATTGGGAATTCGACAAGAATGGTCATCGGAGGACAATCGCCCCTTGGTTCATCTACGATGCACATTCCTGTAAGTATGGAAGTTTCAACTTCAAGCAGTGTACCAGTGTCGTTCAATTTTAAATTTTTCGTCAAACAATCCACAAGGGAAACTGAGTAGGTTAATTTGAATACATTTTCAAAGTGAACAAATAAAACTGGCATGCAGGAGCGGGATTCGAACCTGCGACCTCCGCTAGTCAGAAGTCATAAACTCAGAATGCCGTATAGCCAGGGACCACACCCAATTTTACGATACAACCTGGGAAGCGACATTGTGGGGATCACTCAATGAGAATACGACTTTTTAGCTTCTGACTAGCGCCCACCTGAACAAAGATACTGACAATTTGGGAGACCGCCAACATAGGGAAGGTAGTAGCTCAGTTGGTAGAGCGCCAGTACGGTATTCTGGAGATCGCAGGTTCGAATCCGCTTCTGCTAGTTTTCTTTGTTCACTTTGATTGTTTATTTTTTTTTAGGATGTTTTGTGCAAGATGCTGATTACAGAACTGTGACTTTAGTTGATATAGGACGTTTTTCCTTTCTACGGTAGGGACACGACCAGGATTTTTTATGGCCCACTAGCTCGCCCGGGCCAATTTACTATTGCGCCCAAGTTTATTATTATTTCGCCCGGGCGGATTACGCTAAACGAGTTAGTGATAACTATATTAAATGTGCATTGAAAACATGAATAACAATCCGAAATAGTAATCCGCCCAGGAGAAATAGTAATCCGCACGGGCGAAATAAGGGCCGAGAATTTGGTTTTGGTCGTGTCCTAAATACAGAAATTATTACATCGTATAATGCATTTTCGTGCAATATTTTAGTTTCATTCTTATACCACTGTTTCTGTAACACATTTTTGATTGTCGAATGACGATCTGCGTGAGTATTCAATTTCAATCTAAATTAAATGAGCCAGGCGTTAAAATGAACGAAAACGTGGTGAAATTGGTCGGGAAAACCTGTATTAGAATAATAATTATTAGAATTCTTTCTAAGTTATACGCGAAAAGGAATGGCCCTCAGGCATTGTGCGTGCTGTACTTAGGTATAGTTTTATGTATACAGGAATTCGCCGACGCCATTTTCACAGTGGTGCCGCGCTCGCGCTCAGGCTGCCCGCGTTCTATAATTTGAGTCGCGTGCGCATTTTGGCAAGTTGTAAACACCCTGTTGGTCGAAGCTGCGTCGAGCGCGTGCGTCTAACACGCACGCGAGCGCCTCGCCACCGCAGTAAATGCTTCTAATTTTGGTCGCCGGATTCGTCTATACAGGAATTCGCCGACGCCATTTTTACAGTGGAGCCGCGTTCGCGTGCAGGATGCGCGCGTTCTTTAATTTCAGTCGCGCGCGCATTTTGGCAAGTTGTAAACACCCTGTTGGTCGAAGCTGCATTGAGCGCGTGCGTAAAATACGCACGCGAGCGTGATGCCACCGCAGTAAATGCTTCTAATTTTGGTCACCGGATTCGTCTATAAGCAAACGGGCCCATGGGCTCCGTGCGCCGTCGAATGAGGGCGCTGTCCACATAGCAACCGCACTCGTTCATTTGATACTGACTCTCGATAATTGCATTTTCAATAAGAATATCACAGCGGGAACAGACACTTAAATTGGGGAGCGGGGGTTATTGTCACGTGGCCCAAGCATTTTGTCCGGGATTGTACAATCTCGGCCTAAATGCTTGGGCCACGTGACAATAACTACGCCTATTGTATAGACGCATTTATTGTATAGACGTATAGAGTGTTTTAATTCAATTGAGTATATACGACATTTACTTCGACCCTCTTTTTTTCCTCCAATTTTTCGAATTTCCGAGGGGGGGTTGCCCCCCTTGCCCCGCCCCCCTCGCGACGCCCATGCTAATGGCAGAGTATTAAATACTGATTTTGATTGGTGTAGCGGTTGTATTGACTGTCTCGTTATTGTTCCTAAGCTGTCTGTACATAGCATAGTCGGCATTTGTGAATTTTGTTTCCCACTAAGCCGTCAATGTGACTAAACTATCGCAGTTTGATTGTATCATTGAGAAAATTGGCTGTTTTCCCGATTTCGTAAAACTTTCTTAAGAACTGAATAGGTTTTCCCGGCCAATTTCATCATGTTTTCGTTCATTTTAACGCCTGGTTCATACAATTTAGATTGAAATTGAATTCGACAATCAAAAATAATCATTCAAATTCACTATCCGAGCATTCTTTCGTCTTTTAGCTTCACTTGTACCTGTAAAAGTTGCATTCAAATTAAAACTATATCGTATTGTTCATTCAATTTCTTAGTCCTTATTCCTATAAAAGTCTTAGTTATCTCAACGTAAATCATACATGACGTCTTCAATCTGTAGATGCACACCTCTTTCTTAACTAAGTCTTCAGACAATGAAAAGCGATCGGGCTATAGTAAAAAATGAATATCTTGCGAATATGAATGTTATTTTCCAAATATTTCGCTGTCAATGCAATCTTCCGTGTCGTACCTCCGAAAAGTTGCGTTCAAATATTGGGTCGCGTATTTGCTTATAAACCTGTTTATTTTGTACCTGTGTTTAGTTGGAGTGCATACAGCCCATGCTTCGACTATTCCACCGATGTACACCCGTCAGCAGCTGCTGCCAACATAGCGAAAGAGAAGTTTACATCCAAGCTGCTCTCAACAGTGCGAGAGTAAGAAGACCACATTCTCGTCGATTTCTGTCGATTGTAAAAGTCTGAAACTCCATGCGATTCAATGTTAAGATGATTGAAATGAGCAAATTTCATTTACCTCTATCGTATTAAATGCCTCTATAGATGCCTTTGGGGGAGGTGAGTTGGTCTTCGACGGTGGGATAATTCTGTTGGTATCTATTGAAGAATTATCCTCTATTTAGACCTGGGCGGTACGATTGGCAATTCAAAATGTCGCCAACCCAACCACCTGTGATGATCGTAACCTTTTTGTACTTCAAGAACTGTAACTTCCAAGTGTAAGGTTTTCACAAACCTTCAATACAGAGAGACACATTTCAATTTTTTGCAGGAGCCCCAACTCTTGTCACAAAATGTTCTGCCCCAACATTTCGTATGCATTATCTTGACATGGCAATGTAGGCCTATACCCGTTAGGCTATAGGTTCAATTTCTTGAAATGTCACTCGAAATGGTGAAATTTTACGAAAATATCGTTTACCAAGACCACAGGTTTCACCACTCCACAGTTTGACATCGTTTGTTGTCAACGGGCGCCTTAACTCCACTCATCAAAATAATTTGAAATTCTATCCAGTATAATTCCCAAGAATTCCCAAGGCAATGGAAAACACTGGGGGTTTCTCAAACCCTGGCTTCGGCTTGGGCTTCTGCTTCGTCTCCAGCTATTCCCCAGTCCCATTGCCAATCTAAAGCCTTGAATACGTAAATATATAAGTTAACAGATTCAGGCTCCGAATTAAAACATCAGACTTTGATATGGGTTATTCTATACATTTGGGGTCCAAAAGTGTGACATTTTTGGTGGCCTAGCTGTTAAATAGTGACTGACATGTATACGATTTTGGAATTCAGGACATATTCTTTAATGTCTTCCATCTCCAAGCGTGATTGTGTAAAAGCAAAGTACCTGCCAAACAAGTAAAAAATAGTGTGAAGTTAATTTTAATGATACTTGATGGGAAACTACACAGGTCATGCAGGTGTAACAGGGACACCAAAAAATGTCACACTTTTGGACCCCACATTTATGGAATGACCCATATATACATGTAGCAAAAACAGCTGTTTTTGCTACATGTATTATGGGTCATTGTATAAATTTGGGGTCCAAAACAAAAAGTGTGTATCCAAGATTTTGCCAAATATGGGGACATAAAATTACGCGAAGCCGAAGCCCGAGCCCAAGCCAGGGTTTGAGATATGCCCACTGTACAAATGCATTTAAAGGAACCATGCTTCTCAAATTGACCGGATCACATTTTATTTCATAAATAAATTCATTTATATGTATAATGTGAATCAAAAGCCAAACTGGTTTAAGCGAAGTTTTAGTGTGATTATTTGCCGCTCAAAAATTGATCCCCCCTTTTTGAAATTTGTTGAGACTCAAATTGAGGGCGCTGTTCGTGACGTAGACCGAGGCACCGAAATTCATGGATCGACTCGATAGTCTGGACCCGGCCCGTATACACACACTAGGTCTACACGTGTAATTTCGTAAGTTGCAACAACAACTAACATCGAACTAACCCTGATTTTCTCCCTTTTAGCAAAGGCTCCTCGGGGAATGGGCCGTTTAACTGCTTTCGCCTTTATCTTACTCACATCTGGGAACTTTGTTGGGATGGCAGTACGTGGACTTGAGCATATTTTTAATGGTCATCCCAAAGGATTTGAAAATACCAGTATCGAAACACGACGGCTCAAAGTGGTCGCTACATAACGCTGAAAAGCTGCTGGGCCGGACCTCTTTGCTCTTGTCACCTTCACTTTCGCCGTCCGAATTCTCCGATATTTCGCTTCAGTTGGAAATAAATGAAGGCTTACTCCACCCGTCGTTGTTTTGCTGCACCCAGCAGGCACACACCTTGTCGGCATGGCCGAAAAACCACTATATTTTGCTTAGATTTTGGACGAAGAAGTTTTGCCGTACAATGTACACACAATGCATACCCGTGATGAATGGGTAATGTGCCTCGATCTACATCACACACTTATGTTAATGAGGGTCCCACTCAGGGGGCGGAGTAGCTTGGACAAACATTTTCAAAAATTGTTTTCTCATATTTAATCTGGGAAATAATTGTCTCTGGACACAAAATATCATTGTCAAGATAATACTTTATTGTTTTAAGCAGGAATAATGCAATATACATCCTATATCATGTTTCCTTTAACAGTGCTGGAATAAGCAGTTTGCGCATGTGCAATCCATATTTTTCCACCAAAATTCCCAAGATCTTGGGACTAAATCCGTGAGGAGTGGCCACTGTCGACAACAAACTATGTCTAACTGGAGTGGTGAAACCCGTGGTCTTGTGTAAGCGATATTTTCGTAAAATTTCACCATTTCGAGTGACATTTCGAGAAATTGAACCTGGCCTAGCGGTACATGGCCATGTCATGCTAGATAATGCATATGAAATGTTCGGGCAGAAAATTTCGTGACAAGAGAGTTACGGCTCCTGCCAAAAAATGACAAATTAAACTTGATGTGTCTCTCTGTAACTAGTTTGTGAAAACCTTACAGTTCTGGAAGTACCTTTTTGTATTTGGGGATTGAAAAAAATAAAAATGACCGGTTGCGCTTGTTGGAACTGGACAGTTTTCTTTCGAGTTCTTTCAAATTCATGCCGTGTCAAATTTATGCCCACGTGATGAAGCTTCAAACTGACGGCTTCAAACTTTTTAGCCGACTTTTCTGTAAATATGGCCTAATTGTAAAAATATAACTGTAGTGTGTGATCTATTGACATTTATTGGTCACAAATTCGCTTGCCTGATGGAGAACCAGCATAAACTTGCTCTGTATGTTCCCTCCCATGGCAAATGATTCCCATGACGTCGGCGATCATCCATGCTTAGAGCCCCTGGTTGTAATTGAGACGGCAGTTACACCTGTGATGCTCGACGTCAACGGAAGAAGACTGATAGTTTTTGTTCATTTGTTTGGATCACTGCAGTGGATATTTAACAATTGTTGACTGCTGTGATGTGGGATATGAAGTTACACCCGAGGGACGCATAGCACCCGAGGCGAAGCAGAGGGTGCTTTGCGTCCCCAAGGAGCTTATTAGTTATCATGGAGGAAGGAAAACACCTCAATGATACCACTCTATCTTCGTTCTTCAAGGTCCATGCACCCGGACTTCTACAGCCAGTTTGGAGTGGTTCATGGTACTGTGCAAGTTGAAGACGAACCAGAGCAGACGATCTTTATCCGTGGAATCAAGGAACGCTCACGAGGTATACAAGCTGAAGACCTGCCTTCGCTCATTTGTTTTGACGAAAGAAAACCAGGGGCACGGGCTTTTTTGAGGGGCGGGGTGGGGGGGGGGGGGGGGGGGGGAGGAGGAAGTGGCCGAATAGCGGCCATCCCTTACATCGGCGATTGTGGAGTTTAGGGTGTGCATTTACTAAATGCACACCCGGAGAGTCGGTAATTTTAACTTTAAGTAAATTTTTCCAATATTTAATAAAATCTTATTCGTAATCAACTATTAACAAGTGTATTTCATCATGTTCGTTTGATACCCGTTTTGAATGACAGGATCAAGATCCTGGGCAGATTTTTCCAGCTACATCAAGACCTACATCGTGTTGAATGTAAGTAGAAGGAAGGGCTGGTAATTTTAGAATAATTTAATTACTGGTGTTACAATTATGTACATGTACAACTACATTAAAGGTGTATCCTCTTATCTACACAATGTTTAAGTATAATTAACCTGAATTTTTTTGGGTGACTTACAAAATATTTCCAACTTAAAGAAAATACCCCTATTAGTTGTTTAGCTTTTTAGGTACACCCAGCAGTTATTATAGTGGCTTTTTTTTTTAAATGAGCACAAAGGCCTCGTTAAAAAAGCACAATGATTGTCTAAATTTGCAGAATGGGAAGAGTCTGTACCTGGAGGCATGCAGTATCCCGGGTCAACTGTCCAAGTAAGTTCATTATTTCTTTTTGACTGGATAGAACTGCATGAAAAAGGAATTTTAAATTAGTATATTATCACTATTCGTCCAACTATATCTCCTGGGTCTCGTAACACACCCATATTTTTTAAATGAAAGTCATCCAGTACAAGGCTAAAAGTAGGCAGGTCATTTATGCCCAATAATATCAGCCGACCGTGCACTGACATACACAGTTAAACGTGTATCGACCTCCAAACGTGGACGTCCTGTTGTCCCTCTTTTGTTTGTACTTTAACTTTTTCGGAAGACCTCCATATGTTTTGTACACCATCCCAATCGCGGACGTATGCTGGGAATCGCGGACGATATTGTTCTCTTTTGTTCTCCAACATTTTTCGTCCACAGTTTGAATACCCCAACGCCCCCAACTTGGTGGCCATTTCATGACTCACACAAAAAAGAGGTACAGTTTAACTAATTCCTGCGAAAATGGGTGGTTGAATAAACTACATGAATACAAAGTTTGGACTTTTCTCCGTAAAATAATGTTTCATTGTTTTTAAATTGGTCAAAAAGATAAATGATTTTACAGCAAGAATTCACAAATGCCTTGTTCGTCATTCACGTGCAAAGCAGCGTTCGTAACATGCCACTTGATCCCTATGCCCGCCAAATTAGGGACGATTCCGGTATGTTTCCAGTAACGTACCGTATGGCCATGGCAAGCTATTTTTAATATAGAGGAAACCCATAGCAACAAAGCTGTGCCTTCGAAATTGTTCAAAATTGTGACCAGAAGTGGCAAACGACGGATCGATAAACTGTATCAAACATTTCCTGAAATGACACAAAAATCATAATTTTGATGCAATGTATAAAAATGTACATTCCAAACAATATTCACATCCGCAAGATTGGAATTGACGCGATCAGTAACATACCGAAAATAAGCGCCAAAGTTGACCGAATTCTGTGTTCACTTCAGTATCGGAAGTTGCCGCTGAGATCCACGAATTTTGCAGCCCATGTGGAGTGGGTGTCTGTTTTTCATCATTTACTAAAACTTTGATGTGTAACTTCTGCTAAAAGTGTTAAAATAATTTAAAATTGCTTTAAATAATAAGCTTAAACTCGATCTGAATTCGTAGTAATATATTTTACGAGTAATATGGGGAGGTAACATCGCAGCCTTAACAGCCTGTGTTTGGGTCACGTGACCGAAATATTAATGGATTAACTAATCGGATCGCAGTATCAGAATTTTGGTGGACAGTATGGCTGATCCTTTTATTGCTCTTACTCCAAAGTATTTACATGTGCTACAATTTTGTCCCAATTTTTGGTTTTCCCATTAACCCTAATAGTCCGCCAATTTCAATACGATTTTCCATACCACCTGGGGAGTTGGGGTTAAGGAATTTTGAACAAACTGCCATTTTTTGTGAAGTCTTAAAAAATAATGGAATCAATTGGCAACCCAGTTCGTTTGGTTTAGTAAAAAGGATTTGAAACTTTTAAGTGATTTTAAGAGCTTTATCACTACTATCTTTAATTTGAATATTTGGATTAGGCATTTTCCCACTTCCCCCCTGTATAAAATGGATCTATTTTTTTTTTTTCATAACTTTGGAATGGAAAGTCTGATTTCAGAAAGTTTTTTTTTTCTTCAGCAAGCTCTTTAACGCTAACCCCCTATGGTGTATGCAAAATAATATTAAAATTGGAGGATTTGGGACTGTTAGGGTTAATTTGAGTCATAATTCAATGGTATTGGTAGATATGGTTTAAAAGTAGTGTGACCTGCCTAAAAGCCACTCTAGGTAAAGGGATACAATTAATTAGAGATCGAGGTGGTTGGGTTGGCCACATTGTGCATTGCCATGCAGCCCCACCACCCTTACGGTCTTCCTGGGCCCGGATCTAAATAGAGGATAAATCTTCAATGGATACCAAAGAAATCATCACAATTTCCAGACGAACTCACACAAGTGTGTAAACACCTTCAATCGGGGACCTCCTATTGTCCTCCTATTGTTAACTTTTTGGCAAGGACCCTCATTGGTTTTGTACACGGTTTTCAACCGGGTACCTTTCTCAACCGGGGACTCTATTGTCTTCTATTGTTAAAGGTCCCCAATTGAATGCAAAAACAAACCCACAAACCCCACTTCATGGAAAACAAGTTGAACAACAGGCGGGGGGGGGGGGGGGATGGAGGGGCAGTACTCTTTCCCAAGTTGGGGATGCCCGATGAACCTTCCATCCACTCTAAAACGAAAACTAGAAATAATTGCCGTGGTGGTGGAGAATTAATTGCCGGTCTCATATGTTCCCAAACCTCCGGCTCCCCGGATGCACCACTGGTAGGTTTGTCTGTCACTTTATTTTCCAGCCAGTTATTTCAAATATAACGGCAGATTAAAATTAGATTTCAATAAAGAAAAAAGGTTGACAATTTTCTAGCTCAGGATTATGTAGGTTCAGTGGCGCACCCAAGGGGGGGGGGGGGGGGGGGGGGGGGGGGGCTCGGGGGTATATCGATAATAAGGTATATCGTAATAATTCAGTAAAATAAAAATTGGAGGATTACCAATCGTGTACACTACCCTTAAGATACCTAACCTTCCATCCACTCTAAAACGAAAACTAGAAATAATTGCCGTGGTGGTGGAGAATTAATTGCCGGTCTCATGTTTCCAAACCTCCGGCTCCCCGGATGCACCACAGGTAGGTTTGTCTGTTACTGTATTTTCCAGCCAGTTATTTCAAATATAAGATTAAAATTATATTTCAAGATTAAAATTATATTTCAATGAAGAAAACAGCTTCAGGTTAATGTAGGTTCAGTGGCGCACCCAAGGGGGGTGGGGGCCCTCGGGGGTTTTGAAACCCCCCCCCCCCAAGAGGTTGTCCATTTTTTTTGTACTTTTATTTTATTATTATTTATTTTTAGACCTAGGAATTGACCGTGGTGATATGTATGTGGGGGTGTAAATGGCGCCACCCACGTCAAAAGAGTCCATATACCCCCCTTTTCTAAATTATTTTCTGTGGCAACAAATCTGGGGCCAACATTTTTTGAAAAATTTCAACATTCTTTAAAAAAAGAATTGTGAGCCCCCTAAGTCAAATCCTGGGTGTGCCACTGTGTAGGTTCTAAGTGCATGCTTTATAGTCTGTGCCCTTGTTCATTCCATAGTGCAACCAGTGGTTTCTTGGTGTCGTCTTACGGCCAGGTCTACTCGGCTGTGTCCACTGATCTAGCCGTAGAGGAACTCATGGATGAGACCGAGGACGCCCCAAGGAGCTTCTGCTTTACGGCCAAGTTTGAAAGTAGGTAAACCAATTATTGTCCTATTCATTAACAGGGCATGCATGCAGCAGGATTCTTTGACATAAGTATATGTATGCATATGTATGAAAACCCATTCCACTTACAGTGTACCTGGGTGGGAATCGAGCCGGAAACACCAGAGGTAGAAGATAAGGAAAGAACTACTGTGCCGACCTAACTGCCACTTGTTATAAACATTGAATCAAATGAAAGCATTTCTGCAGCACATTTTGAGTTGCAATTCTATTTTCGACAGCAACCATGAAATGTTTGGAAATTTCCACAAATAACAAAAAAATCGGACATTCTGATGAAAATTGATTTACGAAACTTGACATTCTAATTTCAGATGGGCTGAGTTATCACATTCGGGTTGAGGTAGAGACGTTTGTGTACTTCAACATGGGAGATAGTTGGAATGCGACCATATGTGAGGGTCTGAGCCGATTCAAAGTCAACGGTGTATCTGGACGCGGAGTCTGTGAAACACTGCAGAGGTAGGTAATCTTGGATAAATTCAGATTTATTGACACATAGTATATAATCGGAAGTTTCTTGTCTGTCAGACTAGTTCTAGAACCGGGAGCTAGATAAAGTCAGTCTTCAGTCACGAGGTCAAGAAATCCGACAGTTGAAATGCATACAGCTGTGGTAAAAAGGTTTATACTGAAGTCATGCAGGCAAGTCCCCAATTCATCATAAAGCTGTGCACCAAATCCAAGTGATTGTATGTCCTTGTATTGATGTATTGAAAATTTGCAATGCAAAAATTGCAAGAAACAGAACACACCCATTAACAAATGAATTAACTTGCTGTTCTCAAATATTTTGCACTGTAACTTTTGACCACAAATGGATGATGTACAATGTAGTGCTATTTGTGTAATATGCACAAATAATAGTAATACAAAAATAATGGACAATTGTAAAGCGCACATATCCACCAAGACCACGGTGCTCATGGCGCTATATTATTACCCCTGGTCATCGGGCCCATTAATCTTCCTGAAACCTCCTCAGCTCCCTGGGGAGTATACAGCCTTGGCTACTATTTAAGGACACACATGCTGATCAAACACATACACACATGTAACTACCACTGCCCTCACATGTACCCATTTACTCCTGGGTGGAGAGAGGCAACTTGTGACAAAGTGCCTTACTCAAGGACACACGCACCATGACCCCAGCTGGTCTTGAACCCACAATCTGCAGTATCACTGAGATCTTGAGTTCGATCACTAAAAGCACGAGGCCACAGCACTCTACAAATACTCTAACCATGCTCTAACCCAGTTCAGTCATCAGAAAAGACTACCATCTCCTTTTTAAAAACAATTGCACCACACGATTTTGCTCTGCATTTGAATAAGGACCAAAGAGTTCTGAACTACAGCTGTACTGTACATGTACGTCAAACTGAACATCCAGTTTTTGTCGAATACACCATTGACTCAAATAATGACGAGTTATTGCCTCTGGTTCCTCAAAGAACCATAGGCTTACTTTACTTTAAATTTGTAGAGGGGTCATTCCGTGTCAAATCACCCAAAAAATGAAAATAGAAAAATATTAAAGTTATAATATGTTTTGTTTGCTCTCTAGCTCTTCTCAAAGTTGGCATACCTAGAAGAGCTAGAGAGCAAACAAAAAAATATTATAGGAAAACATGTTGGGGTATACATTTTCACCCAAGTTCATCTCAAGTTCACGTGATCCACAAGGTCAAAGTAAAGGCCAAAAGGTCATCAAATCTCAAATTGCTCCTACATAAAAAAAGAATGGCAAATTTGGATTGATTGTGTAATTACAAATGTACCTTTCCAAAGGCACCAATATCAACAGATTTGGCCCACTGGTTACAGTGATAATATGGTCATTTGAAAATTGGTGGGTGTGCCCATTTTGGGCCAAATTGTCAAAAAACGGTGTCATCGCACGAATACCGTTGGTCCGATGGGGCTAAAACTTGAAATACCAGCTTTTTCAGCCTCGCTATTTTTGAAGAGGGTTGGGTTTAACCACTGATCTCTAGACACTGGATTGGCAGCGCAGCAGTGATTGTCTATGCGTGAATTGAAGCCACCGCATGGCCATCTTGCTATATTCAAAACAATGACCGTTTTTCAAGCTACGAATTCAACTCCGTCTCCAACTTCATCCCATTCGCAAACTGCATGCATGAATGCAGTTTGGCAATGGGCTGAATTCGGAGACGGAGATGAAGCCCTGGGCTTGGAAAACGGCCATTGTTTTGAATATAGCAAGATGGCCGCTCGGTGGCTTCAATCGCGGAGCTTCACAGCCAATCCAGTGTATGGAGATCAGTGGGTTTATCCCATTGGGTGATCTGACACGGAATAACCCAGAGTTGTTTACTATAGAGGAGCTGCGGGTGAACTGAATACTTAAGTAACAGTTCATCCGCAGCTCCTCTCTAGTTGCGCCCTTAACCCTGCAAGAACCTCAAATGTCAAATAATCCTACCTTTGAATTGCCCAGGTAGTAGAGAGTATCAGTGACGAACCCTTACTACTTATTGTGCCATAGACGGGGAAGATTTGTAGATCCCCCAGATGTATTTTTATTTCAAAATAAGGTCTTCACTGGCACATGTATGAGGTTGTAAGATGACTTAATTATTGTCATTCACCATTGATTCCCACTTTGCTCATGGTTATTTTAAACACCTCCCTCTGCCTGCAAAATGGCCACAGGTTAATTTGGGTAATGTGTAATTCTTTTACCTTTGCACGGTAAAAGGTTTTGTACTCGGCGAAAGCCCACATAGCCTCCCATCGAGTCGCGATAGCTAGCTTTCCGTATTTCCTGGCAATCATTTGTCACAACAAACGAGTGTATGGTGGGAAGTTATTGTGTGTTAATCCGTGTGTATGCATGCCTCTTTGGCTTTGGGCCTGTGTTTGGCCATTACTAGTCGGGCCTGGTGTTGCCCAGGGGCATTGTGTCCCCCTTTCTGGTTGGGCCTGGTGTTGCCCAAGGGCTGCTCTTTTCCTCGCCCATTGCTGGTTGGGCCTGGTGTTGCCCATTATCTGAATTTAAATTTATTTAATTCAACCGGTATGCCCTATATCTGGTATTCAGAATAAAATATCCCTTTGAAGCTGTGGCATAAACTCAATGATTTGTCTCCTATGTTGGTTATTTGAGTCTGAGTATAATGTAAATTGTGTACTTGCGCGTGACAATCTTACTTGCAGCAGTAGATTTTAGTAACTAAAATCTACTGCTGATAGTTTTAGTGTGTCGTTTTCGACACATCTTGCATGGCTGATTTCCCAGAATCGTACATAGGGACACGCCTCTTGTACTCCCGAGAGTTATTATAAATAAACATACGTTTACGTCCCTCCCAATTCTGAACAGGTATAATGGAGGCAGGCCAGTGCCTCCTGTAGAGCAGTTGCCAAGAGTCTACATCAAACCAGGTATCGAAGATTGTTCGATTTTATTTCCCTTCCATGTGTTTAATTCAAGGTGGAGTCTGTCAAAACTGAAACCCAACTCGATGCAATACCTATTAACCCCTTGCGTACGGATGACGGAATTTGGCGCAAAAAAGCAGTGCCACCAGGCCGGATGTTGCAATTGGCCGCTGTTTGTGCAGTTTCAATCCATTGTTGGATTATTGTGTATAGGTAATTCTTACGCTTGACTGCACAAACACATTGTAGTGGTTCGCGTGGCTGCTGTTGGGGGGGGGGCAACTTTCCCCTTGGCAGCATTAAAAAAAATAAAAAAAATAGTGCTTTTAATACTGTTTTCAGACTGTTCAGACGTTGTTTGCCCTTCCTGGCACAAAAAGCTAGATACGCTACGTAAAAATACGGCTATTGTTACCTAAGTTATAAAAAGAATACTCGGGGCACAACCAGCTGGAAACTGCTGGCCAACTCATGTTTACGTGTTTTCATGTTCAGGTTGGCAACAATACAATGTTCAATTTCTATAAATGTAAATAATATAATATACAATGACCGAAGTATCGCTTTTGTAAAGAAATGATAATTGTTGAAGTAGTGGTACCAACGTATGGAATGGAGAGTTGAACATATTCTTTGATACTTGTCCCAAAAACTACACATAACAAGGACATGCACGAAGCAAGGCAGTTCGTGTGAGGCATTGAGATTAATTTAAAACAAAGTCTTCTGACTTTCCCGTAAGTAATTCTTGTAGAACTGCCTCATGCACATTATATGCACATTATAATCTTTAAAATGTCATCTCATGTATGAGTAACTGTTCTTCCGCACAGACAGGATTCCACTTTCCGATTACAAAGCTTGGGTGCTGCCGCTGAATTCCTCTTCCTGTCGATTGTCATCATTGACTGGTGGTAAGGGGTCGCAGCTCGCTATGCTGACCTCTGTACAAAAGCAAAAGAAAGCGCAGGTAATTTATTGTTCTTTTCATAAGCGTGACGTCACTGGATCCGGAACTGTGCAAAAGAATGGATTACGTATGTGTGCAGTTTCACACGCTGTCTATAGAAAACCCCACGTATTTGGACCCGGAAATGAAATGCTACTTACAAAGAGAATACCGACAGATAGATGATGGGAAGAAGAACAGCCATTGAGATCAATGACTTACGGAAACAGTTACAGACAGAAATTTTGGATCCAAATGTCACGATTTTATGGGATCGTTATTCATTATAGATGTTTATTCATTATTTATTTATTTATTTATTGTATTTATTATTTTAATTCTCTATGGCAATGAAAAGAAGGATTCCTGAAAATAAAAGGGCATACCTTACTGTAGCTGGAAAGCCTGAAGAGATCTGTAGGAAGATGACAAAGAAATGCTCAGTTTTAGAAGTGGGAGAAAAAACCCAGAATGATATTCTGGGGGAACCCGGGAAACCCACGGAACCAGGCAGGGACTGGAAACCCATTTTCCAGTCTGTTGCTATTTGCTATTTTATAGTGTGTTGTATCAAGTTAGTTGAAAAAGGAATGGATAATTTCCCAGAAGTATATGTATACTATTAGTTATCAATTATCATTTGTGTGCATCACTCTAAAAACTTGTCATACGCACAAGGTAACAAATTAAGTACAAGTCGGCATGATGCAAGTGAAGAAAATGATCCTTTTCGTATCATCTCAAGTACAAGATTTTCTACCTTTTTTGCATGAAACTGGTCAATTCATGTAGGGTGGTGTCTGACAAAAGGGCGTCAGTCAAGCCTTCAAATTCTTCAGCTGTGATCATATACCTGTTTTTGTTCATTGATTACATCATACAGTTCAAGGTGCCATTTGGTTTTTGCATTACGACAGAAGCCTTCAGGCAGCATCTCAAGGTAAGATCAACTACAAACAAAGTATTTCTCACATATTTTGTCATTAACGAACAAGTCAAACGATACAGTTCAGTGGATTCAGAGGAGATAGAACGTGTGATAGAAATAATAATGATATATATATTTAAATAGTGGCCTACGTGATAGATAAGTCGCGTCATTAAATGTAATATACAACATTTGCAAACAAAAAGCTACTGAATTATTATAAGATAACTTTTACTTAACTGTATGTAAATTAGTCTCAAGCATCCTGTGAAATCATGCTACCTGGTGTGCTATCATTTTCAGGAAAAGTGGAATTTTTGTGTCAATTTCCAGCGATTGTCGGCCGATCGACCATCGTTGGAAAAAACTGACTTGTTTTCAAATACTGCCCCTAATTTACCAACTTTAGTTTGTCCACATTTTTTCCCCGACCTGATAATTCCCTGACGTGTATAAATTGCTCCGTTTTGTTTGAAGTATGGTCAGGGAACCAGACTACAAGAACAGCACTTTTTCTCTGTTTCCCATCATCTATGCACACAAAACTTTAAACTGGTCAGCGTTACAGTGTTTGCTATAACCCCCAAATCCATTACAGCAAAGGCAAATGTTGTATACTGCCTTTAATCAAACCTTACAAGGCAATTTGATTGACCAAAGCTAGCCAGTCTTTTAACGATGCTTTTAATAGTATTTTAAAAGCACGTACAAATAAAAATGTCCTAAATTTGGTAATTATATAGGAAAACGTATTCCAGCTTTGAAATTTAATCTTTAGCTTTTCTTCTGACATTACCCTTTCTTTGTGGTTGATAGAAGCAATCTTTTTGTTACAAAAATTGTGTTACTTTTCGCACATAAAAAGGACAGTTGATAGCATTATACATGTACCCGGTTCATCTCGACCTAGATTCGGGTTTGCATCAAGTCCAGTCGACGGTTTTGAACTCACTAAAACCCAGTATTTAAGTCGAGTTTAAAAATATTTCTTGCAACTAAATGTTTGTGTCAGACTAGCTTTCTTTATCTTAAGAGTTTCAGTATTTGTATTGACGACTGTGTATCTGTTGTCTTACATAACAGAACAACAAAGCATTGTGCGAGGCGGTGGAGGAGTTGAGTGAAGTTGCACGTAACATTCAAAAGGGGGACTTGAAAGTAGCATGCGAAAAGTAAGTTTCTTTTATCTATAAAGGGCATGATCTATAAAGGGCATCCAGATTCACCCACCCCACCCCCACCCCGACCCACACCCTAACCCACACCCTAACCCACTGTACTCCATCGTACCCCATCCCCACCCACTTCACCCCAGGGTAATTCAGCCTCTGTAAAAATGTAAACAAAGACGAAAAATTATATATTGAATCAGTGGCGTGTACAGCTGGGGGGGGGGGGGGGGGGCAGAAGACTAGCCTTCCTCGGGCAAGTTTTGCGAATTCATTGAAGAGTATAAAAAAGGACATTACCAGTTATTATTTATTTTATTGTGGTATATACCGGAACTTAATAGCTAAATTTTCTCGTCGAGTTAAAAACTCATCTGACAAAACAACTTGCGAGGGTCGGCTGAAAAGTTTGTAGGTTGACTCTAAAGGAGTAATGCCAGACCAATGAAATTTAAAATGCATTTATTTCAATGCTTTTGATAACTAATTGCATGCTGTTGGAATCTCCCGTAAGAGAGTTAAGAACATTCTGACTACAGAACTTGGAATGTCAAAAGGTTTCTGCTCAGTGGGTGCCGCGTCTTCTGACCCCTGATCAAAAGCGCACCAGGCTGGTCATGTCAAGGAATAACTTCATCTTTAAGCCAGAGACAAGAGGCAATCCATGCAGTAGAAACCACACGTCCGATCCACAAGGTCGTTTTGATGCCAAATTTTGTCCATTTTTACGAAGTCGTCTACGCAGGGGCGGATCTAGGTTTTACCCAAGGGGGGGGGGGGGGTTACCTGAGGTGATTGGCCTACACACCCCAGCGTGCCGATTTTTCGACACCCGACACTGGTTTTTTTTTTTTTCTCAGCCCAAGGGGGGGGGGTTTAAACCCCCCAAACCCCCCCCCCCCCCCCCCCCCCCCCCCCCCCGTAGATCCGCCACTGCTACGAACCACCAAAGACTGCCTTACCTGGAAACAAACAATGCAATTAGTTATCAAAAGGGTTGAAATAAATGCATGCTAAGTTTCGTTGATCTGGCATTACTCCTTCAGTAAACTTACGAACTTTTCAGCCGACCCTTGTACAATGGATTGCTTAATACAAGGTTTTACGGTACCTTCCACGTATTGTATCTGTTCGTTTGTTTCGATGTCGTTAGGACAGTGAGGACATTCAATAAAACCGAACTGTCTCACGACATGAAGAAGGTTATTGCCGACCAGTTTGAGATGATCTTTGGAGATCCTGAACATACCAAAGCATTTGCCGTACGCTCATCTGCAGTTGGTATGTATCTGAAGACATTTTATGGGGGTCCATTCGTTAGGGACTCACGACGACAATTGTATTTCTCTTTTTATTACTGATGGTGCAAAATTTCCACATCAAAAATACCCCTTTTTATAAATGTAAATCGGAAATATATTGAAAATGTATTGAAGCAGAGTACCAAGGTCCAATGTTACGGTGTCTGACTTATTGTGAGGTGGTATCTGGGTTCGAACCCCGCCGATGATGCATGTATACTTGGGCAACACACTCTTCTAAAATTGAATCTCTCCACCCAGGAGTAAATGGGTATTTGGGAGGGAAAAGGACTAGATCATGAACTGCTGCATAATTAATCTTGTTGCCAGAAAACCTTCAGGGGTAATAATTTTGAAGCAGTTGGAGAGTGGAGACGTCTGTGTAAAGCGCTATATAAGAACTAAGTTATTATTTTTCAGTATTAAAGTGAGAGTGTATAACTGGGGTCCCGACCCCAAGTTGGCTTGTTTTTGCATATAGAGGATGAAAATGTTCTCTCTAAAAATCAAAGATCAACCAATCAAAAACACTCTGGCGCACTCCACAGTGGGTTCTAAAGCCCATTTGGGTTGTTATTTTTGCATTGCTGCAACATTCCAATCGCATTATAGTAAATAAATTGTTGAAACATTTTCATATCGAAAAATGGATGTACAATATCTATACTAAAGTTATTGATGGCTTTACTTTCAATACACTTTTAATTTCACTTAATTGATTGTATTTTATCGGACCTTAAAAGCTATCAGATATTAAATTTTAGGAAATAACATGAATATGTATCTTCTTCTTTTTTTCAACGAGCAAATTTTGGGCTATTTGAATTACCCAATCGGTTGGCAGGGACATTTTGTGTAAACCTAAATTTCTCCAACGAATAATTTCTGGCACTTTCAGTATGACGCCTTTCAGTTGGGTTGATAACAAACCTCTAAATGATGACTCGTGCTTCGGTGAATTACCCTACAAAAGGTTTATGTGTGCAGCTGAGCAGCAAATGCACTAATTTGACTCCAGAATAACAACATGCAGTTTACAACTTTGTCATTCCATTCTGGAGCCAAATATACCAGGAACTTTTGCGTCTGTTTTCTGTTGCTCACAATTGTGTGTAATGTTTGTGATTTCTCTCTAGGCGAAGACACATCTCAGATGTCAGCAGCTGGACAGATGGAAACTTATTTGGGTCTCAGGGGGATCGAAAAGGTACAGTCCCCCCCGTACCACTGGCAACCCAAAAATATGCCTTTAAAAATTTACAAAGTGAAAATTGACAATTGCAAATTTATACGTTTTTGTAAATAAACGAAAACATTTGATATATGCAAATTGCTAAATAATCTTTGTTTTGCATCATTACCATAGGTATTTGCCAAAACTCAAGAATGCTGGGCCTCACAATTCTCCTTCCAGGCAGTTCAGTACCGCAGGTAAATCAGCAATTAACATCTATAGGTTACTATCTAGGTTAAGAGTTCAAAAGGTCTATATACGAGAGGCGTCTGATGAAGGAGATACCAAATTCTCTGCCAGTACTGATTAAAGTGAGGCAGTTGGCATTGGCTGTAACATTCTTCCGTTTGAGGTGAGGCAAACCCGTCATTAGTCATCTTTTTGTTGCAGTCTTTTTGTTGCATCTTTTTGTTGCAGTCGGAAAATTAACGGGGAAATCCTAAGTGCATGTTTTATAACTGTAATAGTACATCGGTAGTAAAACAAATCTCCCAAATTAAATGGCACCCTTAGTCCATGGGTCAGACAAAAAACCGGTAGGCCTACCATCTTATTTAGGAGCAAAACTTTAGTGGTACTAAAATATTTGTAGGGTCAGTACAAGTAAATTAATATGTGATAACCTTGCCACACAAGCAGCTTAAGCCATTTATTTTGGATCGCCCATAGTCACCTATGCACAATTGACTGAAATTGTATAATTTGTTCTATTTACACGTTATCAGTATGTCTTGTATGAGTTTGAAGGCCAGCAAATAAACATGTGGGGATGCATTTTTTCTTTCAATCTATGTTTATTCTACATGCAGGGCACATGTTCATCAGGGGGAAAATCAGACTCCTAGGAATGCTGTAACAGATGACGCCCGGACAAAGCACCTTTTTAGGGTTCGGCCAGAGGGTCTGTCCATTCAACGCATGATAACCACTAATAAGCTGCCACTCTGCAAGGGTTATCATATCAAACCATAATCTAGGGATGTTGAACCATTCAAAAATGGCAACTAGAATTTGCCCACCAAAATGGTACCGATAAGTGAAATTTTGGGTCTGGGCCCATATACCACAACGCCAAATGACTCCTTCTCCCCATGGAGAACTTTTCAGAATTTTTATCCACAACCTATTGACACTTCATGTTATGATACCAACATTCAAAAAAGGTCTAGGGATGCCCCTGTTTTCACAATTTTGGAAACGTTTTTCCATTACCTTTCCAGGCAATACGGTCAGACAGTGGAATCTGCTATGGCAGTGGTTGTGCAGGAAATCGTGCAAGCTGACAGTGCAGGTATAAGTGTTTTATATTGCAGCTTTGCCTTTAGTTCTGTAAAAATCAGAAACGATGCAAACCCCTTGGATGTGACTTTCGGCGATTGTGTAGTCTGGGGCCCTGTTCCCTAGTATAAGGGAGCAAAAATCCACTTTTAGGTTATTGGAATTGCCAAACTAGTTAGCGACATTACAAACCAACAGGTATGCTGTAGATAAAGGGCAGGGTTTTAGTTTTTGAGTGAAATTTTGGGGTAAAGCGACGATGAAGACGACAAAACGCAAAATAAAGATGGCGATCACCACGACGCACAGTAACCACGCAAAACCGCTTTGATTCGAAATTGCATTTTCTACCACAACAAACTGTTCAAAATTAGAAAAAAAGATGTCACAAAAATTAAGAGAAGTCTGCTTTAGGTTGAAAAGGTCATTTTGAAATGAGAAAAAATACCCTTGACTCTAATTTGATCAAAACTAAAGAAGGGCCCTATGTGTACACTACATTGTGACTTCTGGGTTTAACAGCTTAAAGAAAAACCTGCATCTCCACGTACTAAAATTATTTGGTTATTCGCATAAAACATGTTATAGGCTGGTAGTTTTCGATAATTGTGTATTATTGACTTTTGTCCTTGTCCCTTTTCTTAATTTTTGCCTAAATAAAATGACCATACTATAAATGAAGCTATCGTGGACAAAATGAAGTCTAGCTTTATACTCGGCGTACACGCGATTCGATACACGAACTGCGACATAATTTATTTTTCGTTTCTGGATTAAACTTGTTCTTTGATCTGCTTTTGTAGTCTTTGAATTGGTGATTATCAATGAAAAAGCTTCAATTTTCTTGAACAAATTGAGGGTGAATCAGTGCAACTAAAGTGCATCTTTATCATGAATTTTAAAAGTCAATGTATGTACTTTCCATCAAGAATTTCTGAAAACAGCTCTTTTTCAAGAGTCAGTCAGTTTCATGTTCTTCTTTGTAAAATCTTCTCTGCCGTAACCTGAGGGCGAGCACTTGATGTAGCCCAACCTGTCCCTTAGTAGATAGTAATGTGTCCAGTACATATCTAGATACATTGAAATTAAAAACAATGTTAGTGAATGATGTCAAAAAATTCCTCAAATCATTTTGTAACATGTCATTGTTCTTTTTTTTCCCCCGTGTGGTGTAGGCGTGGTGTTTAGCCGAGACCCAATGACTGGAAATCCCTCCAAGATTGTCATCAACGCTAACTATGGACTAGGAGAGGTATGATAATGCATACGTATATATACCGACGCTGAGCAGTGCAAGTGTCTATACCTGATATGTTTTAAGACGAGAGAAGCTATGAATTGATTTCTTGTTTGTGATGAAATCATTTCCATATATCTTTTTATCGCTAAAACTTTCCAGTCGGTGGTTGCTGGTGTGAGCGAGGCAGACACCATTACACTGCACGTTGAGGGAGGCAGTCAACTCTCTATGCACAATAAGAAGATCGGTCGCAAAAAGGAAGCCATCGTTGTATCTGGTAAAGTCCTCCAGAGTGTTGGTCCATTGTCTGTGACTTTCAAATCAATTACATGTAGTTCGAATCTTTAATTTTTACCAACACATACAAGTACAGCTAAACATTTTGGAACTGCGTGTGCATGATGGAGGTCTCAAAAAAGCATGAGCTTGTAAAGTAGAGACCCCCCTCTATAAACAAAGAATAATGAGAGTATAATTACAGAGACGATACAAATGAAACTTATTTTTTCATCTGAAAATTGGTCGAGTTGGAATAGACTGAAAGTTAAGAATTAAATAATAAATTTAGGACAAGATCGGGAGAAAAAATTATGTTTTCCCTATAAACATACGATAAAGGGGAAAAACAAATGCAGGTGCTTATGTTCAGACAACTGGTGTTGTGGATACAAGTATCTAACTCTACAATAAATAAAGAGGAGTTTGGTTGTAAGAAGAAGCCATATCAACTCGAAGTTTCATGTAGTATGATCAGACCGCCATCAGGAGAATGCAAACCCTCAAATAATAATTAATATTCTGACAAGCAAACATTTTACAAATTAATTGATATCATATTCAGTCTTTTCAGGCAAACAGCAGACTTTTGATACAATGTATAAGTACTCGTGGTTTTCTCCTGTCCGATCGTATTGTGATTTTGGTCGTTAATGCTCCTCAACAGACCAAGGTGGAACCGAGGTGTCCCAGATATCTGAGAGCGAGTCCGCTAGCTGTGCCATATCCGATGAGCTCTGCTTCAAACTTGGGCGGATTGCCCTGCTGGTGAGCACATCCTGAAAGTCAATGTGGAATGCCGCCTTTTTACATTGTGCAGTCCAATATTGAAATTTGCCGGATACGGACATTTTAATCATGTCCCAGTTTCATTGCTCTGCTTATGGTTACCGAGGAATCGCAACAAACTTTAGCAGAAAACTGCGCTTACGGTTATTTCACGGGTTGGAAAGGAATTTAGGTTGGGCGCATGCAACCAAAGATTCCGTGAAATTTAATCACGTTTCACATTGGAAAACGCAATTAAAAACAAGTATAAAGGTAAAAGTGAATACCGGCGTATCCAGCGGGAGGAGAGACTTGCCCTCAGGCCACATTTGTTTTTCACAACCTGTACTTAATATCTTGTACTAAAATCTGAAGGTCAGGATGTGTGGTCTTGCATAATCATTCGCGGTGTCTGCACGCATATCATAGATGTTCGCTTCACAAACGTCTGTGTGTCACTGCAGAAATAGACAAACATAATCTTTTGACTTAGTTTTAGATGTATATTGTGATTGTCTGATGTGTTTTTGGTTTTGATGTTTGTATATTCCAGTTGGATGCATACTTCGGTGATGCCAGAGACATTGAATGGGCTGTGGTCGATGATCGTGTGTATCTGCTGCAGGTAATTACACAAAAAAACACGAATCAAACAACTCAAGATCAAAGCATAATATGCTATTTCTGCAGGCTTCATTGTATGCAGATTTATTCAGTGACAGGGACCATGCAGTAAGATTTTATGACATGAATACATGCAGGACAGCGTTTTATTTATTTATTTATTTATTTCTGATCTTTTATATATAAGATAAGAAATAAAACAAAACTAGTAATTTAAAAGGATTAAAAGTGTATTAAAATGTCTAAACATATAGAAAATACGATCAAATGAAATCATAACCAAATAATAATTAAAAAGAACGAGACCTCAACGGTATACAACAAAAAACAATGTGTATATGAAAAAGACAATAGACAAAAGTGCTGATTAAGAAGTTAAATTTAAGGATAAAATCACAAAAAGTCCTACTTGCATATACATAAACGAAGAAAAACGAAAATAACTAGAGCTTTGGTGTTTGTGGACAAACACAGGGCTGTTTCGTTTGGGTTTTTTTTGGTAGTTTGATTCTTAATTTTTGAGATTTCAATGGTGGATCAAAAAATCTCGTTTTACATTCACGGTCGTCTACGACAGGTCATGCAATCACGTAGGCTTATTCATAATCGTTTTGGAAATGTGAGCATACAAGGAGTTGATGACCATGATTACGTCATCAGACGTCACACATTTTTCACATTTATATTTGAGTGTGTATGACCTAAAAATATATTACAAGAATTATCAAAAATTGTTTAAAATTCATGTTAGATACCACGTTTCAACTTAATCGAACTTGTACTTTTGTAGATAGATGGCTTCAAAAACTGCCCCTTTAAGATGACGTCACGTGACATGTGATGAAGTCATCATAATGTCATGTCAATTTTCATCTATGAACCTGCAGATCTGCCTGGATATTACATTTCAACTTAATCGAACTTGTACTTTTGTTTATATGTGGCTTCAAAAACTGCCCCTTTAAGATGACGTCAGGTGACATGTGATGAAGTCATCATAACGTCATGTCAATTTTCATCTATAAACCTGCTGGCCTACTTAGATATTACATTTCAACTTAATCGAGCTTGTACTTTTGTAGATATGGCTTCAAAAACTGCCCCTTTAAGATGACGTCACGTGACATGTGATGACATCATGATAATGTCATGTCAATTTTCAGCTATAAACCTACTGGGCTACCTAGATATTACTTTTCAACTTAATCGAACTTGTAATTTTGTAGACATATGGCTTCAAAAACTGCCCCTTTAAGATGACGTCACGTGACATGTGATGACATCAATTATGATAATGTCATGTCAATTTTCAGCTATAAACCTACTGGGCTACCTAGATATTACTTTTCAACTTAATCGAATTTGTACTTTTGTAGATATATGGCTTCAAAAACTGCCCCTTTAAGATGACGTCACGTGGCATGTCATGACGTCATCAAGAGGTAAAAGTTCGGCACACATTGTGAGCAGTTAGTCTAAGTGTCTGCCAAGTTTAAAAGTACCCAAAGTGCCGGTAAGAAAGAAAACGTGTACAAATGCTATAGGCAATAATCTAGCGAGTGCCCCTTTAAGATGACACCACGTGACATGTTATGACTTGATCATAACGTCATGTCAATTTTCATCTATAACACCAGGTGGCATACCTTACGTTCCAACTGAATCGGACTTGTACTTTTGTAGATATATGGCTTCGAAAAATGCCCCTTTAAGATGACGTCACGTGACATGTGATGACGTCATCAGGACGTAAAAGTTCGGCACACATTGTGAGCAGTTGGGGTAAGTGTCTGCCAAGTTTAAAAGTAGCCAATGTGGCCGGTAAGAAAGTAAACGTTTACAAATGCTATGGGCAATATTCTATCGACTTGAAAAAATATTTTTTTTATGACGTCATCATGACGTCACACAATTTTCGCTTTTTAGAGCATATCTTTGAGACATACCAAAGCTATAACAAAAAGAATTTTGAAAATATCTTGTTTTGTTCGCTAGATATAGTGAAAAGAATGTTACGATTATAGAACTTCAAGAATTCAGCGACTTGAAAAAAGACTAGAAATCAACCCTTTTTATAAACAGCATGCACATTTAAGCCTAGTCTAGGTTCCAAGACGTTCTTAGCGGTGCGACGTATAGCGCGCACGGCCGGCCGACAGCGCCCTCTCGCTACACACACACACGCCAAGGCCAAATCGCAAAGAACGTCTAGGGAATTTTGCAAGTTCCGCTCGCGAAATCGCGAGCAGAACTGTGTGACATTTGCATGCGCGTGTGACGTAGCTGTATTATCGCATGTAAATAGCCAACACTCACTAGTCTAGTTGCTGTACTCACGTCGGGTTTACGTGTACGTACGTATACGTGCAGCGCAGTACCAAGCCATTCGTTGTTTGTTGGGAAAAAATGTCTGACCGCGTGGACCATACCAAGCGATCGATTTTACAGCAAACAAACTGGGCTTTGGAAAGCTGAAAAGTCATACGATCAGTGCCATTCATCAATTTGTACGTGGCCATGATTTGTTTGTTAATTTACCAACGGGATTTGGCAAAAGTATAATTTTTCAAGCTGCTTCATTGGTCTTAGATTTCTTGAACGAAGCATGGAGGTGTTTCCTACCTCCATGAACGAAGTCAATGCAAACAGGAGAAAGCGCTGATTATTGTCGTCGTGCCATTGAAAGCTCTGGCCGTTGATCAGTTACATCGTGCTGAACATCTGGGACTGAAATTGGCAGAGATAACGTCTGATATTCCAGATCACATTTTTAGAACAATCCGAAGATTTCTCAATCCTGTTTGCCAGTCCAGAATCACTCTGCTCAGAACGTTACCTGACTAGTAAGTTATTACTTAAACATGAGTTTCCTCCAGTGCGCAAGCGCGATTATTCGTTTGACCCGCCTGTTAAATTATGCATAAGCAGGTCGCGCGCGCTCCCTTGCGAAATTCCCAAGACGTTCTTAGCGATTTGGCCTTGGCGTGTGTTTGTGTGTAGTTAGAGGGCGCTGCCGTGCGCGCTGTACGTCGCATCGCGCTAAGGACGTCTTGGAACCAAGACTAATTTAAGCCATGGTTATCAGCCCTTCCCAGAATTCCTTTGTGTTATATTGAATTTGGTCTACATTTTGAAATGGCTCCTATTTCTTACTTGAGTGAGCCACGATCACGAAATTTTGGAATTAGGTACAGGAAAATTCAATGTATACATTTTTGTAATCAGATTGACCCTTACATGCGTTTAAAAAAAAAAATATTGTTGATGACGTCATCATGACGTCACACAATTTTCGCCATTTAGGGCATATCTTTGAGACATACCAAAGCTGTAACAAAAATAATTTTGAAAATATCTTGTTTTGTTCGCTAGATATATTGAAAAGAATGTTACGATTTTAAAACTTCAAAAATTCAGCGACTTGAAAAAAGACTAGAAATCAACCCCTTTTATAAACAGCAAGCTCATAATAGCCATGGTTATCAGCCCGTCCCAGAATTCCTTTGTGTTATATTGAATTTGGTCTAAATTTTGAAATGGCTGTCATTTCTTACTTGAGTTTGCCACGATCATGAAATTTTGGAATTGGGTACAGGAAAATACAATGTATACATTTTTGTAATCAGATTGACCCTTACATGCGTTTTAAAAAAAAAAATTGTTGATGACGTCATCATGACGTCACACAATTTTCGCCATTTAGGGCATATCTTTGAGACATACCAAAGCTGTAACAAAAATAATTTTGAAAATATCTTGTTTTGTTCGCTAGATATATTGAAAAGAATGTTACGATTTTAAAACTTCAAAAATTCAGCGACTTGAAAAAAGACTAGAAATCAACCCCTTTTATAAACAGCAAGCTCATAATAGCCATGGTTATCAGCCCGTCCCAGAATTCCTTTGTGTTATATTGAATTTGGTCTAAATTTTGAAATGGCTGTCATTTCTTACTTGAGTGAGCCACGATCATGAAATTTTGGAATTGGGTACAGAAAAATACAATGTATACATTTTTGTAATCGGATTGACCCTTACATGCGTTAAAAAAACAACATATTTTTGATGACGTCATCATGACGTCACACAATTTTCGCCTTTTAGGGCATATCTTTGAGACATACCAAAGCTATAACAAAAAGAATTTTGAAAATATCTTGTTTTGTTCGCTAGATATATTGAAAAGAATGTTACGATTTTAATACTTCAAAAATTCAGCGACTTGAAAAAAGACTAGAAATCAACCCCTTTTATAAACAGCAAGCTCATAATAGCCATGGTTATCTGCCCGTCCCAGAATTCCTTTGTGTTATATTGAATTTGGTCTAAATTTTGAAATGGCTGTTATTTCTTACTTGAGTGAGCCACGATCATGAAATTTTGGAATTGGGTACAGAAAAATACAATGTATACATTTTTGTAATCAGATTGACCCTTACATGCGTTAAAAAAAAAAAATATTGTTGATGACGTCATCATGACGTCACACAATTTTCGCCATTTAGGGCATATCTTTGAGACATACCAAAGCTGTAACAAAAATAATTTTGAAAATATCTTGTTTTGTTCGCTAGATATATTGAAAAGAATGTTACGATTTTAAAACTTCAAAAATTCAGCGACTTGAAAAAAGACTAGAAATCAACCCCTTTTATAAACAGCAAGCTCATAATAGCCATGGTTATCAGCCCGTCCCAGAATTCCTTTGTGTTATATTGAATTTGGTCTAAATTTTGAAATGGCTGTCATTTCTTACTTGAGTGAGCCACGATCATGAAATTTTGGAATTGGGTACAGAAAAATACAATGTATACATTTTTGTAATCGGATTGACCCTTACATGCGTTAAAAAAACAACGTATTTTTGATGACGTCATCATGACGTCACACAATTTTCGCCTTTTAGGGCATATCTTTGAGACATACCAAAGCTATAACAAAAAGAATTTTGAAAATATCTTGTTTTGTTCGCTAGATATATTGAAAAGAATGTTACGATTTTAATACTTCAAAAATTCAGCGACTTGAAAAAAGACTAGAAATCAACCCCTTTTATAAACAGCAAGCACATAATAGCCATGGTTATCTGCCCGTCCCAGAATTCCTTTGTGTTATATTGAATTTGGTCTAAATTTTGAAATGGCTGTCATTTCTTACTTGAGTGAGCCACGATCATGAAATTTTGGAATTGGGTACAGGAAAATACAATGTATACATTTTTGTAATCAGATTGACCCTTACATGCGTTTAAAAAAAAAAAATTGTTGATGACGTCATCATGACGTCACACAATTTTCGCCATTTAGGGCATATCTTTGAGACATACCAAAGCTGTAACAAAAAGAATTTTGAAAATATCTTGTTTTGTTCGCTAGATATATTGAAAAGAATGTTACGATTTTAATACTTCAAAAATTCAGCGACTTGAAAAAAGACAAGAAATCAACCCCTTTTATAAACAGCAAGCACATAATAGCCATGGTTATCTGCCCGTCCCAGAATTCCTTTGTGTTATATTGAATTTGGTCTAAATTTTGAAATGGCTGTCATTTCTTACTTGAGTGAGCCACGATCATGAAATTTTGGAATTGGGTACAGAAAAATACAATGTATACATTTTTGTAATCGGATTGACCCTTACATGCGTTAAAAAAACAACATATTTTTGATGACGTCATCATGACGTCACACAATTTTCGCCTTTTAGGGCATATCTTTGAGACATACCAAAGCTATAACAAAAAGAATTTTGAAAATATCTTGTTTTGTTCGCTAGATATATTGAAAAGAATGTTACGATTTTAATACTTCAAAAATTCAGCGACTTGAAAAAAGACAAGAAATCAACCCCTTTTATAAACAGCAAGCACATAATAGCCATGGTTATCTGCCCGTCCCAGAATTCCTTTCTGTTATATTGAATTTGGTCTAAATTTTGAAATGGCTGTCATTTCTTACTTGAGTGAGCCACGATCATGAAATTTTGGAATTGGGTACAGAAAAATACAATGTATACATTTTTGTAATCAGATTGACCCTTACATGGTTTAAAAAAAAAAATATTGTTGATGACGTCATCATGACGTCACACAATTTTCGCCATTTAGGGCATATCTTTGAGACATACCAAAGCTGTAACAAAAATAATTTTGAAAATATCTTGTTTTGTTCGCTAGATATATTGAAAAGAATGTTACGATTTTAAAACTTCAAAAATTCAGCGACTTGAAAAAAGACTAGAAATCAACCCCTTTTATAAACAGCAAGCTCATAATAGCCATGGTTATCAGCCCGTCCCAGAATTCCTTTGTGTTATATTGAATTTGGTCTAAATTTTGAAATGGCTGTCATTTCTTACTTGAGTGAGCCACGATCATGAAATTTTGGAATTGGGTACAGAAAAATACAATGTATACATTTTTGGAATCGGATTGACCCTTACATGCGTAAAAAAAACAACATATTTTTGATGACGTCATCATGACGTCACACAATTTTCGCCTTTTAGGGCATATCTTTGAGACATACCAAAGCTATAACAAAAAGAATTTTGAAAATATCTTGTTTTGTTCGCTAGATATATTGAAAAGAATGTTACGATTTTAATACTTCAAAAATTCAGCGACTTGAAAAAAGACTAGAAATCAACCCCTTTTATAAACAGCAAGCACATAATAGCCATGGTTATCTGCCCGTCCCAGAATTCCTTTGTGTTATATTGAATTTGGTCTAAATTTTGAAATGGCTGTTATTTCTTACTTGAGTGAGCCACGATCATGAAATTTTGGAATTGGGTACAGCAAAATTCAATATATACATTTTTGTAATCAGATTGACCCTTACATGCGTAAAAAAAAAAAAGCATTTTTGATGACGTCATCATGACGTCACACAATTTTCGCTTTTTAAGGCATATCTTTGAGACATACCAAAGCTATAAGAAAAATAATTTTGAAAATATCTTGTTTTGTTCGCTAGATATAATTTAATGAATGTTACGATTTTCAAAATTCAAAAATTCATAAAAAATCACGTGATGACGTCATCATGACGTAAAAGTTCGGCATACATTCTGAGCAGTTGGTCTAAGTGTCTGTTAAGTTTAAAGGCAATCGGCTGCATAAAAGTAGCCAAAGTCCCTGGCAGAAAGAAATCGTGTACAAACGCTATGGGCAAAAGTCTGAAAAAGAAAAAAAAACTAGAGCCAATGGGAGGTGTTTGTGGACAAACACAGGGCTGTTTCGTTTTTGTTTTTTTATTTTTTGGATGTGAAATGAGAATACAATAATTTAAGTTTGTCAAACAATCGCGCTGCTGCCAGTTTTCTTTGTTAGACTTTGAAAATAATTAAAGTTGTTTGTAATAGTCACTTGTGATGACGTCATCATAACGTAATGTACATTTTCATCTGTAAACTTGCTGACCTACCTAGATATTACATTTAAAATAATCGAACTTGTACTTTTGTAGATATACAATGTATGGCTTTAAAAACTGCCCCTTTAAGATAACGTGACGTGACATGTGATGACGTCATCATAACGTCACGTCAATTTTCATCTATAAACCTGCTGGCCTACTTAGATATTACATTTCAACTTAATCGAGCTTGTACTTTTGTAGATATGGCTTCAAAAACTGCCCCTTTAAGATGACATCACGTGACATGTGATGACATCATGATAATGTCATGTCAATTTTCAGCTATAAACCTACTGGGCTACCTAGATATTACTTTTCAACTTAATCGAACTTGTAATTTTGTTTATATATGGCTTCAAAAACTGCCCCTTTAAGATGACGTCACGTGACATGTGATGACGTCATCATAACGTCAATTCAATTTTTATCTATAAACCTACTAGGCTACCTAGATATTACTTTTAAACTTAATCGGACTTGTGCTTTTGTAGACATATGGCTTCAAAAACTGCCCCTTTAAGATGACGTCACGTGACATGTGATGACATCAATTATGATAATGTCATGTCAATTTTCAGCTATAAACCTACTGGGCTACCTAGATATTACTTTTCAACTTAATCGAATTTGTACTTTTGTAGATATATGGCTTCAAAAACTGCCCCTTTAAGATGACGTCACGTGGCATGTGATGACGTCATCAAGAGGTAAAAGTTCGGCACACATTGTGAGCAGTTAGTCTAAGTGTCTGTCAAGTTTAAAAGTACCCAAAGTGCCGGTAAGAAAGAAAACGTGTACAAATGCTATAGGCAATAATCTAGCGAGTGCCCCTTTAAGATGACACCACGTGACATGTTATGACTTGATCATAACGTCATGTCAATTTTCATCTATAACACCAGGTGGCATACCTTACGTTCCAACTGAATCGGACTTGTACTTTTGTAGATATATGGCTTCGAAAAATGCCCCTTTAAGATGACGTCACGTGACATGTGATGACGTCATCAGGACGTAAAAGTTCGGCACACATTGTGAGCAGTTGGGGTAAGTGTCTGCCAAGTTTAAAAGTAGCCAATGTGGCCGGTAAGAAAGTAAACGTTTACAAATGCTATGGGCAATATTCTATCGACTTGAAAAAAGAATTTTTTTATGACGTCATCATGACGTCACACAATTTTCGCTTTTTAGGGCATATCTTTGAGACATACCAAAGCTATAACAAAAAGAATTTTGAAAATATCTTGTTTTGTTCGCTAGATATATTGAAAAGAATGTTACGATTTAAAAAAATTAAAGATTCAGCGACTTGAAAAGACTAGAAATCAACCCCTTTTATAAACATCAAGCACATAATAGCCATGGTTATCTGCCCGTCCCAGAATTCCTTTGTGTTATATTGAATTTGGTCTAAATTTTGAAATGGCTGTCATTTCTTACTTGAGTGAGCTACGATCATGAAATTTTGGAAATGGGTACAGGAAAATTCAATGTATACATTTTTGTAATCGGATTGACCCTTACATGCGTTTAAAAAAAAACATATTTTTGATGACGTCATCATGACGTCACACAATTTTCGCTTTTTAGGGCATATCTTTGAGACATACCAAAGCTATAACAAAAATAATTTTGAAAATATCTTGTTTTGTTCGCTAGATATATTGAAAAGAATGTTACGATTTTAATACTTCAAAAATTCAGCGACTTGAAAAAAGACTAGAAATCAACCCCTTTTATAAACAGCAAGCTCATAATAGCCATGGTTATCAGCCCGTCCTTGAATTCCTTTGTGTTATATTGAATTTGGTCTAAATTTTGAAATGGCTGTTATTTCTTACTTGAGTGAGCCACGATCATGAAATTTTGGAATTGGGTACAGAAAAATACAATGTATACATTTTTGTAATCAGATTGACCCTTACATGCGTTTTTAAAAAAAAATATTGTTGATGACGTCATCATGACGTCACACAATTTTCGCCATTTAGGGCATATCTTTGAGACATACCAAAGCTGTAACAAAAATAATTTTGAAAATATCTTGTTTTGTTCGCTAGATATATTGAAAAGAATGTTACGATTTTAAAACTTCAAAAATTCAGCGACTTGAAAAAAGACTAGAAATCAACCCCTTTTATAAACAGCAAGCTCATAATAGCCATGGTTATCAGCCCGTCCCAGAATTCCTTTGTGTTATATTGAATTTGGTCTAAATTTTGAAATGGCTGTCATTTCTTACTTGAGTGAGCCACGATCATGAAATTTTGGAATTGGGTACAGAAAAATACAATGTATACATTTTTGTAATCGGATTGACCCTTACATGCGTTTAAAAAAAAAAATATTGTTGATGACGTCATCATGACGTCACACAATTTTCGCCATTTAGGGCATATCTTTGAGACATACCAAAGCTGTAACAAAAATAATTTTGAAAATATCTTGTTTTGTTCGCTAGATATATTGAAAAGAATGTTACGATTTTAAAACTTCAAAAATTCAGCGACTTGAAAAAAGACTAGAAATCAACCCCTTTTATAAACAGCAAGCTCATAATAGCCATGGTTATCAGCCCGTCCCAGAATTCCTTTGTGTTATATTGAATTTGGTCTAAATTTTGAAATGGCTGTCATTTCTTACTTGAGTGAGCCACGATCATGAAATTTTGGAATTGGGTACAGAAAAATACAATGTATACATTTTTGTAATCGGATTGACCCTTACATGCGTAAAAAAAAAAAAGCATTTTTGATGACGTCATCATGACGTCACACAGTTTTTGCTTTTTAGGGCATATCTTTGAGACATACCAAAGCTATAAGAAAAAGAATTTTGAAAATATCTTGTTTTGTTCGCTAGATATAATTTAATGAATGTTACGATTTTCAAAATTCAAAAATTCATAAAAAATCACGTGATGACGTCATCATGACGTAAAAGTTCGGCATGCTTTCTGAGCAGTTGGTCTAAGTGTCTGCTAAGTTTAAATGGAATCAGTAGCTTAAAAGTAGCCAAAGTGCCGGTCAGAAAGAAAACGTGTACAAATGCTATGGGCAAAAGTCTGAAAAAGAAAAAGAAAAAAAACTAGAGCCAATAGTGTTTGTGGACAAACACAGGGCTGTTTCGGTTTTTGTGTGTAAAATTTGGTGATTAAAATGAAATTTCAAAAATTTTAATAAAATTTCAAAAATTAAAAAAATTATAGAAAATTAGCCGATGAGGTCATCATGACGTCACTCCGGCTTCTGCATGCTGGTGGCACTATCTACATACCCACCAATTTTTATGACGATCGGACCTACCCTTATATGTGTTTCAAAAAAGCATATTTTTGATGACGTCATGATGACATCACACATTTTCCCATTTATGTGAAAGAATATGGGAGCTAACAAAGCTATTACAAAAAGAATTTTGAATTTAGCATGTTCTGTTAAAGAGATATGGGTTTAAGAAACTTTAAGGTTGAAAAAACTTTACAATTACTATAAAATCGTATGATGAGGTCATCATGACGTCACCTCAATTTTCATCTATAACACGTACTTGTCTACCACCATAGCAGGTTTGAATGCAATCGGACCTACGGTTCTCTAGATATGTGCCCTTGAAAAATGCACCTTTAAGATGACGTCACATGACAAGTGATGACGTCATCATGACGTCACTCTTCGGCATACATTTTCAGCTTAGGGTCTCTGTTTGAGTTAAACCTGATTAAGATCTGAGGTTGTTTAGTGACCAAAGTGGCTCTTACAAAATTCGTGTACAAAGTCTATGGGATTTGGGATAGAACTAAAAATTCATAGAAAATCAGCCGATGACGTCATCATGACGTCACTTTGGATTTTACATGCTAGTGGCACTATCTACCTACCCACCAATTTTCATGACGATCGGACCTATCCTTATATGTGTTTTAAAAAAGCACATTTTTGATGACGTCATCATGACGTCACACAATTTTCGCCTTTTAGGGCATATCTTTGAGACATACCAAAGCTATAACGAAAAGAATTTTGAAAATATCTTGTTTTGTTCGTTAGATATATTGAAAAGAATGTTACGATTTTCAAAATTCAAAAATTCATAACAAATCACGTGATGACGTCATCATGACGTAAAAGTTCGGCATGCATTCTGACCAGTTGGTCTAAGTGTCTGTTAAGTTTAAAGGCAATCGGTTGCTTAAAAGTAGCCAAAGTGCCGGTCAGAAAGAAAACGTGTACAAATGCTATGGGCAATAGTCTGAAAAGGAAAAAAAAGAAAAAAAAAAAAAAAGAAAAAAAAAAAAATCTTAACGAAAACAAGGGCTGTTTCGGAAAACTTCCGAAACAGCCAACAAAAAAGAAAAAAAAAAAAATCTTAACGAAAACAAGGGCTGTTTCGAAAAACTTTCGAAACAGCCAAAAAAAAGAAAACTAGACGGACGGTGTTTGTGGACAAACACAGGGCTGTTTCGCTTTTTATTTTTTTTAGTTTGGATGTGAAATGTGAATACAATAATTAAAGTTCGTCAAACAATCGCGCTCCTGCCAGTTTTCTTTGTTAGACTTTGAAAATGATTAAAGTTGTTTGTAATAGTCACTTGTGATGACGTCAAAATAACGTAATGTAAATTTTCATCTGTAAACTTGCTGACCTACCTAGATATTACATTTAAAATAATCAAACTTGTACTTTTGTAGATATACAATGTATGGCTTCAAAAACTGCCCCTTTAAGATAACGTCACGTGACATGTGATGACGTCATCATAACGTCATGTCAATTTTCATCTATAAACCTGCTTGCCTACCCGACTATATATTACATTTCAAATAAATCGGAGCTGTACTTTTGTAGATATATGGCTTCGAAAAATGCCTCTTTAAGATAATGACACGAAACAAGTGATGACGTAATCATGACATCATAATTTTTTTAATTTAAAATACCTACTGGGCTACCTAGATATTACTTTTGAACTTAATCGGACTTGTACTTTTGTTTATATATGGCTTCAAAAACTGCACCTTTAAGATGACGTCATGTAACATGTGATGACATCATAATAATGTCATGTAAATTTTCATCTATAAACCTATTGGGCAACCTAGATATTACTTTTCAACTTAATCAGACATGTACTTCTTAATATATATGGATTCAAAAACTGCCCCTTTAAGATGACGTCACGTAACATGTGATGATGTCATCATAACGTAATGTCAATTTTCATCTATAAACCTACTAGGCTACCTGGATATTACTTTTCAACTTAATCGGACTTGTACTTTTGTAGATATATAGCTTTGAAAAAATGCCCATTTAATATGACGTCACGTGACATGTGATGACATCATCATGACGTGAAAGTTTGGCACACATTGTGAGCAGTTGGGGTAAGTGTCTACCAAGTTTAAAAGTAGCCAAAGTGGCCGGTAAGAAAGTAAACGTTTAAAAATGCTATGGGCAATAATCTAGCAAGTGCCCCTTTAAGATGACACCACGTGACATGTTATGACTTGATCATAACGTTATGTCCATGTTTATCTATAACACCCGGTGGCATACCTAGATATTACGTTCCAACTTAATCGGACTTGTACTTTTGTAGATATATGGCTTCGAAAAATGCCCCTTTAAGATGACGTCACGTGACATGTGATGACGTCATCATAACATCATGTCAATGTTCATCTATAACACCCGGTGGCATACCTAGATATTACGTTTCAACTTAATCGGACTTGTACTTTTGTAGATATATGGCTTCGAAAAAATGCCCCTTTAAGATGACGTCACGTGACATGTGATGACGTCATCATGACGTAAAAGTTCGGCACACATTGTTAGCAGTTGGTGTAAGTGTCTGCCAAGTTTAAAAGTAGCCAAAGTGGCCGGTAAGAAAGAAAACGTTTACAAATGCTATGTGGAATATTCTAGCGACTTGAAAAAAGAATTTTTTTTATGACGTCATCATGACGTCACACAATTTGCGCTTTTTATGGCATATCTTTGAGACATACCAAAGCTATAACAAAAAGAATTTTGAAAATATCTTGTTTTGTTCGCTAGATATATTGAAAAGAATGTTACGATTCCAAAACTTCAAAAATTTAGCGACTTTAAAAAAGACTAGAAATCAATCCCTTTTATAAACAGCAAGCACATAATACCCATGGTTATCAGCCCTTCCCAGAATTCCTTTGTGTTATATTGAATTTGGTCTAAATTTTGAAATGGCTCCTATTTCATACTTGAGTGAGCCACGATCATGAAATTTTGGAATTAGGTACAGGAAAATTCAACGAATACATTTTTGTAATCGGATTGACCCTTACATGCGTTTAAAAAATAAAGATTTGTTGATGACGTCATCATGACGTCACACAATTTTCGCTTTTTAGGGCATATCTTTGAGACATACCAAAGCTGTAACAAAAATAATTTTGAAAATATCTTGTTTTGTTCGCTAGATATATTGAAAAGAATGTTACGATTTTAATACTTCAAAAATTTAGCGACTTGAAAAAAGACTAGAAATCAACCCCTTTTATAAACAGCAAGCACATAATACCCATGGTTATCAGCCCTTCCCAGAATTCCTTTGTGTTATATTGAATTTGGTCTAAATTTTGAAATGGCTCCTATTTCATACTTGAGTGAGCCACGATCATGAAATTTTGGAATTAGGTACAGGAAAATACAATGTATACATTTTTGTAATCGGATTGACCCTTACATGCGTTTACAAAAAAACATATTTTTGATGACGTCATCATGACGTCACACAATTTTCGCAATTTAGGGCATATCTTTGAGACATACCAAAGCTATAAGAAAAAGAATTTTGAAAATATCTAGTTTTGTTCGCTAGATATAATTTAATGAATGTTACGATTTTCAAAATTCAAAAATTCATAAAAAATCACGTGATGACGTCATCATGACGTAAAAGTTCGGCATGCATGCTGAGCAGTTGGTCTAAGTGTCTGTTAAGTTTAAAGGCAATCGGCTGCATAAAAGTAGCCAAAGTCCCTGGCAGAAAGAAATCGTGTACAAACGCTATGGGCAAAAGTCTGAAAAAGAAAAAAAAAAAAAAACTAGAGCTTTGGTGTTTGTGGACAAACACAGGGCTGTTTCGTTTGGGGGGTTTTTGGTAGTTTGATTCTTAATTTTTGAGATTTCAATGGTGGATCAAAAAATCTCGTTTTACATTCATGGTCGTCTACGACAGGTCATGCAATCACGTAGGCTTATTCATAATCGTTTTGGAAATGTGAGCATACAAGGAGTTGATGACCATGATTACGTCATCAGACGTCACACATTTTTCACATTTATATTTAAGTGTGTATGACCTAAAAATATATTACAAGAATTATCAAAAATTGTTTAAAATTCATGTTAGATACCACGTTTCAACTTAATCGAACTTGTACTTTTGTAGATAGATGGCTTCAAAAACTGCCCCTTTAAGATGACGTCACGTGACATGTGATGAAGTCATGATAATGTCATGTCAATTTTCATCTATGAACCTGCAGATCTGCCTGGATATTACATTTCAACTTAATCGAACTTGTACTTTTGTTTATATGTGGCTTCAAAAACTGCCCATTTAAGATTACGTCAGGTGACATGTCATGAAGTCATCATAACGTCATGTCAATTTTCATCTATAAACCTGCTGGCCTACTTAGATATTACATTTCAACTTAATCGAGCTTGTACTTTTGTAGATATGGCTTCAAAAACTGCCCCTTTAAGATGACGTCACGTGACATGTGATGACATCATGATAATGTCATGTCAATTTTCAGCTATAAACCTACTGGGCTACCTAGATATTACTTTTCAACTTAATCGAACTTGTAATTTTGTTTATATATGGCTTCAAAAACTGCCCCTTTAAGATGACGTCACGTGGCATGTCATGACGTCATCAAGAGGTAAAAGTTCGGCACACATTGTGAGCAGTTAGTCTAAGTGTCTGCCAAGTTTAAAAGTACCCAAAGTGCCGGTAAGAAAGAAAACGTGTACAAATGCTATAGGCAATAATCTAGCGAGTGCCCCTTTAAGATGACACCACGTGACATGTTATGACTTGATCATAACGTCATGTCAATTTTCATCTATAACACCAGGTGGCATACCTTACGTTCCAACTGAATCGGACTTGTACTTTTGTAGATATATGGCTTCGAAAAATGCCCCTTTAAGATGACGTCACGTGACATGTGATGACGTCATCAGGACGTAAAAGTTCGGCACACATTGTGAGCAGTTGGGGTAAGTGTCTGCCAAGTTTAAAAGTAGCCAATGTGGCCGGTAAGAAAGTAAACGTTTACAAATGCTATGGGCAATATTCTATCGACTTGAAAAAAAAATTTTTATGACGTCATCATGACGTCACACAATTTTCGCTTTTTAGGGCATATCTTTGAGACATACCAAAGCTATAACAAAAAGAATTTTGAAAATATCTTGTTTTGTTCGCTAGATATAGTGAAATGAATGTTACGATTATAGAACTTCAAGAATTCAGCGACTTGAAAAAAGACTGCAAATCAACCCTTTTTATAAACAGCATGCACATTTAAGCCATGGTTATCAGCCCTTCCCAGAATTCCTTTGTGTTATATTGAATTTGGTCTACATTTTGAAATGGCTCCTATTTCTTACTTGAGTGAGCCACGATCACGAAATTTTGGAATTAGGTACAGGAAAATTCAATGTATACCTTTTTGTAATCAGATTGACCCTTACATGCGTTTAAAAAAAAAAATATTGTTGATGACGTCATCATGACGTCACACAATTTTCGCCATTTAGGGCATATCTTTGAGACATACCAAAGCTGTAACAAAAATAATTTTGAAAATATCTTGTTTTGTTCGCTAGATATATTGAAAAGAATGTTACGATTTTAAAACTTCAAAAATTCAGCGACTTGAAAAAAGACTAGAAATCAACCCCTGTTATAAACAGCAAGCTCATAATAGCCATGGTTATCAGCCCTTCCCAGAATTCCTTTGTGTTATATTGAATTTGGTCTAAATTTTGAAATGGCTGTTATTTCTTACTTGAGTGAGCCACGATCATGAAATTTTGGAATTGGGTACAGGAAAATTCAATATATACATTTTTGTAATCGGATTGACCCTTACATGCGTTAACAAAAAAACACATTTTTGATGACGTCATCATGACGTCACACAATTTTCGCAATTTAGGGCATATCTTTGAGACATACCAAAGCTATAAGAAAAAGAATTTTGAAAATATCTTGTTTTGTTCGCTAGATATAATTTAATGAATGTTACGATTTTCAAAATTCAAAAATTCATAAAAAATCACGTGATGACGTCATCATGACGTAAAAGATCGGCATGCATCCTGAGCAGTTGGTCTAAGTGTCTGTTAAGTTTAAAGGCAATCGGCTGCATAAAAGTAGCCAAAGTGCCTGGCAGAACGAAAACGTGTACAAAGAGGTAAAAGTTCGGCACACATTGTGAGCAGTTAGTCTAAGTGTCTGCCAAGTTTAAAAGTACCCAAAGTGCCGGTAAGAAAGAAAACGTGTACAAATGCTATAGGCAATAATCTAGCGAGTGCCCCTTTAAGATGACACCACGTGACATGTTATGACTTGATCATAACGTCATGTCAATTTTCATCTATAACACCAGGTGGCATACCTTACGTTCCAACTGAATCGGACTTGTACTTTTGTAGATATATGGCTTCGAAAAATGCCCCTTTAAGATGACGTCACGTGACATGTGATGACGTCATCAGGACGTAAAAGTTCGGCACACATTGTGAGCAGTTGGGGTAAGTGTCTGCCAAGTTTAAAAGTAGCCAATGTGGCCGGTAAGAAAGTAAACGTTTACAAATGCTATGGGCAATATTCTATCGACTTGAAAAAAAATTTTTTATGACGTCATCATGACGTCACACAATTTTCGCTTTTTAGGGCATATCTTTGAGACATACCAAAGCTATAACAAAAAGAATTTTGAAAATATCTTGTTTTGTTCGCTAGATATAGTGAAATGAATGTTACGATTATAGAACTTCAAGAATTCAGCGACTTGAAAAAAGACTGCAAATCAACCCTTTTTATAAACAGCATGCACATTTAAGCCATGGTTATCAGCCCTTCCCAGAATTCCTTTGTGTTATATTGAATTTGGTCTACATTTTGAAATGGCTCCTATTTCTTACTTGAGTGAGCCACGATCACGAAATTTTGGAATTAGGTACAGGAAAATTCAATGTATACCTTTTTGTAATCAGATTGACCCTTACATGCGTTTAAAAAAAAAAATATTGTTGATGACGTCATCATGACGTCACACAATTTTCGCCATTTAGGGCATATCTTTGAGACATACCAAAGCTGTAACAAAAATAATTTTGAAAATATCTTGTTTTGTTCGCTAGATATATTGAAAAGAATGTTACGATTTTAAAACTTCAAAAATTCAGCGACTTGAAAAAAGACTAGAAATCAACCCCTGTTATAAACAGCAAGCTCATAATAGCCATGGTTATCAGCCCTTCCCAGAATTCCTTTGTGTTATATTGAATTTGGTCTAAATTTTGAAATGGCTCCTATTTCATACTTGAGTGAGCCACGATCATGAAATTTTGGAATTGGGTACAGGAAAATTCAATATATACATTTTTGTAATCGGATTGACCCTTACATGCGTTAACAAAAAAACACATTTTTGATGACGTCATCATGACGTCACACAATTTTCGCAATTTAGGGCATATCTTTGAGACATACCAAAGCTATAAGAAAAAGAATTTTGAAAATATCTTGTTTTGTTCGCTAGATATAATTTAATGAATGTTACGATTTTCAAAATTCAAAAATTCATAAAAAATCACGTGATGACGTCATCATGACGTAAAAGATCGGCATGCATCCTGAGCAGTTGGTCTAAGTGTCTGTTAAGTTTAAAGGCAATCGGCTGCATAAAAGTAGCCAAAGTGCCTGGCAGAACGAAAACGTGTACAAAGTCTATGGGCAAAAAGTCTGAAAAAGAAAAAAAAAAAAAAAAAAAGAAAAAAAAAAAAGAAAACTAGACGGACGGTGTTTGTGGACAAACACAGGGCTGTTTCGCTTTTTATTTTTTTTAGTTTGGATGTGAAATGTGAATACAATAATTAAAGTTCGTCAAACAATCGCGCTCCTGCCAGTTTTCTTTGTTAGACTTTGAAAATGATTAAAGTTGTTTGTAATAGTCACTTGTGATGACGTCAAAATAACGTAATGTAAATTTTCATCTGTAAACTTGCTGACCTACCTAGATATTACATTTAAAATAATCAAACTTGTACTTTTGTAGATATACAATGTATGGCTTCAAAAACTGCCCCTTTAAGATAACGTCACGTGACATGTGATGACGTCATCATAACGTCATGTCATCTATAACGTTTTCATCTATAAACCTGCTTGCCTACCCGACTATATATTACATTTCAAATAAATCGGAGCTGTACTTTTGTAGATATATGGCTTTGAAAAATGCCTCTTTAAGATAATGACAAGAAACAAGTGATGACGTAATCATGACATCATAATTTTTTAAATTTAAAATACCTACTGGGCTACCTAGATATTACTTTTGAACTTAATCGGACTTGTACTTTTGTTTATATATGGCTTCAAAAACTGCACCTTTAAGATGACGTCATGTAACATGTGATGACATCATAATAATGTCATGTAAATTTTCATCTATAAACCTATTGGGCTACCTAGATATTACTTTTCAACTTAATCAGACATGTACTTCTTAATATATATGGATTCAAAAACTGCCCCTTTAAGATGACGTCACGTAACATGTGATGACATCATCATAACGTAATGTCAATTTTCATCTATAAACCTACTAGGCTACCTGGAAATTACTTTTCAACTTAATCGGACATGTACTTTTGTAGATATATAGCTTTGAAAAAATGCCCATTTAATATGACGTCACGTGACATGTGATGACATCATCATGACGTAAAAGTTTGGCACACATTGTGAGTAGTTGGGGTAAGTGTCTACCAAGTTTAAAAGTAGCCAAAGTGGCCGGTAAGAAAGTAAACGTTTAAAAATGCTATGGGCAATAATCTAGCAAGTGCCCCTTTAAGATGACACCACGTGACATGTTATGACTTGATCATAACGTTATGTCCATGTTTATCTATAACACCCGGTGGCATACCTAGATATTACATTCCAACTTAATCGGACTTGTACTTTTGTAGATATATGGCTTCGAAAAATGCCCCTTTAAGATGACGTCACGTTACATGTGATGACGTCATCATAACATCATGTCAATGTTCATCTATAACACCCGGTGGCATACCTAGATATTACGTTTCAACTTAATCGGACTTGTACTTTTGTAGATATATGGCTTCGAAAAAATGCCCCTTTAAGATGACGTCACGTGACATGTGATGACGTCATCATGACGTAAAAGTTCGGCACACATTGTTAGCAGTTGGTGTAAGTGTCTGCCAAGTTTAAAAGTAGCCATAGTGGCCGGTAAGAAAGAAAACGTTTACAAATGCTATGTGCAATATTCTAGCGACTTGAAAAAAGAATTTTTTTTATGACGTCATCATGACGTCACACAATTTGCGCTTTTTATGGCATATCTTTGAGACATACCAAAGCTATAACAAAAAGAATTTTGAAAATATCTTGTTTTGTTCGCTAGATATATTGAAAAGAATGTTACGATTCTAAAACTTCAAAAATTTAGCGACTTGAAAAAAGACTAGAAATCAACCCCTTTTATAAACAGCAAGCACATAATACCCATGGTTATCAGCCCTTCCCAGAATTCCTTTGTGTTATATTGAATTTGGTCTAAATTTTGAAATGACTCCTATTTCATACTTGAGTGAGCCACGATCATGAAATTTTGGAATTAGGTACAGGAAAATTCAACGAATACATTTTTGTAATCGGATTGACCCTTACATGCGTTTAAAAAAAAAAGATTTGTTGATGACGTCATCATGACGTCACACAATTTTCGCTTTTTAGGGCATATCTTTGAGACATACCAAAGCTGTAACAAAAATAATTTTGAAAATATCTTGTTTTGTTCGCTAGATATATTGAAAAGAATGTTACGATTTTAATACTTAAAAAATTTAGCGACTTGAAAAAAGACTAGAAATCAACCCCTTTTATAAACAGCAAGCACATAATACCCATGGTTATCAGCCCTTCCCAGAATTCCTTTGTGTTATATTGAATTTGGTCTAAATTTTGAAATGGCTCCTATTTCATACTTGAGTGAGCCACGATCATGAAATTTTGGAATTGGGTACAGGAAAATTCAATATATACATTTTTGTAATCGGATTGACCCTTACATGCGTTAACAAAAAAACACATTTTTGATGACGTCATCATGACGTCACACAATTTTCGCAATTTAGGGCATATCTTTGAGACATACCAAAGCTATAAGAAAAAGAATTTTGAAAATATCTTGTTTTGTTCGCTAGATATAATTTAATGAATGTTACGATTTTCAAAATTCAAAAATTCATAAAAAATCACGTGATGACGTCATCATGACGTAAAAGTTCGGCATGCATCCTGAGCAGTTGGTCTAAGTGTCTGTTAAGTTTAAAGGCAATCGGCTGCATAAAAGTTGCCAAAGTGCCTGGCAGAAAGAAAACGTGTACAAATGCTACGGGCAAAAAGTCTGAAAAAGAAAAAAAAAAAAAAGAAAAAAAAAAAAAAAAGAAAAAAAAAAAAATCTTAACGAAAACAAGGGCTGTTTCGAAAAACTTTCGAAACAGCCAAAAAAAAAAATCTTAACGAAAACAAGGGCTGTTTCGGAAAACTTCCGAAACAGCCAAAAAAAAAAATCTTAACGAAAACAAGGGCTGTTTCGAACTCTTTCGAAACAGCCAAAAACTAGAGGTCTATGTTCTGTTTGATGAACAGAACATAGGGCTTTTCCGTATTATTTTGTATGATGTCACTTCGACTTTTGCTTATTATTGACAAATCTAAGCACCAAGTTTCATGACGATTAGACCTACCTTTATGTCTTTCAAGAAATCATGCCTTTGATGACGTCATTATGACGTCACAAATTGTTGTATTCATTTGAAATATGACCTAACAGACCTGTTACAAAAATAATTTCGAATTTAGCATGTTCCGTTAATGAGATATTGGCTTAAATGTGCAAAAAAAATAAAAAATAGAGGCAAGTGTTTGTGGACAAACACAGGGCTGTTTCGAATTTTTGTATTGTTAGTTTGGATGTCAAATGTGTATGCAATATTTAAAGTTGTTTGTTAGTTAACAAAGACGGAGGGATGAAGATGTTGTTATTGGATGTGTGAAGGATTGGTTTAAAAAAAAGGAATCGTGTACAAATGCTATGGGAAATAGCCTAGCGAATGCCCCTTTAAGATGACATCACATGACATGTAATGACTTCATCATAACGTTATGTCAATTTTCATCTATGACACCGGGTGGCATACCTAGATAGTGTGTTTCAACTGAATCGGACTTGTACTTTTGTAGATATATGGCTTCGAAAAATGCCCCGTTAAGATGACGTCACGTGACATGTGATGACGTCATCATGACGTAAAAGTTTGGCACACATTGTGAGCAGTTGGGGTAAGTCTGCCAAGTTTAAAAGTAGCCAAAGTGGCCGGTAAGAAAGAAAAAGTTTGCAAATGCTATGGGCAATATTCTAGTGACTTGAAAAAAGAATTGTTTTATGACGTCATCATGACGTCACACAATTTTCGCTTTTTAGGGCATATCTTTGAGACGTACCAAAGCTGTATCAAAAATAATTTTGAAAATATCTTGTTTTGTTCGCTAGATATATTGAAAAGAATGTTACGATTTTAAAACTTCCAAAAATTTGCGACTTCAAAAAAGACTAGAAATCAACCCCTTTTATAAACAGCAAGCACATAATACCCATGGTTATCTGCCCGTCCCAGAATTCCTTTGTGTTATATTGAATTTGGTCAACATTTTGAAATGGCTCTTATTACTTACTTAAGTGAGCCACGATCATGAAATTTTGGAATTGGGTACAGAAAAATTCAATGTATACATTTTTGTAATCGAATTGACCGTTACATGCGTTAAAAAAAAACATATTTTTTATGACGTCATCATGACGTCACACAATTTTCGCTTTTTAGGGCATATCTTTGAGACATACCAAAGCTATAACAAAAAGATTTTTGAAAATGTCTTGTTTTGTTCGCTAGATATATTGAAAAGAATGTTACGATATAAATTTTTTAAAGATTCAGCGACTTGAAAAAAGGCTAGAAATCAACCCCTTTTATAAACAGCAAGCACATAATAGCCATGGTTATCTGCCCGTCCCAGAATTCCTTTCTGTTATATTGAATTTGGTCTAAATTTTGAAATGGCTGTCATTTCTTACTTGAGTGAGCCACGATCATGAAATTTTGGAATTGGGTACAGAAAAATACAATGTATACATTTTTGTAATCAGATTGACCCTTACATGGTTTAAAAAAAAAAATATTGTTGATGACGTCATCATGACGTCACACAATTTTCGCCATTTAGGGCATATCTTTGAGACATACCAAAGCTGTAACAAAAATAATTTTGAAAATATCTTGTTTTGTTCGCTAGATATATTGAAAAGAATGTTACGATTTTAAAACTTCAAAAATTCAGCGACTTGAAAAAAGACTAGAAATCAACCCCTTTTATAAACAGCAAGCTCATAATAGCCATGGTTATCAGCCCGTCCCAGAATTCCTTTGTGTTATATTGAATTTGGTCTAAATTTTGAAATGGCTGTCATTTCTTACTTGAGTGAGCCACGATCATGAAATTTTGGAATTGGGTACAGAAAAATACAATGTATACATTTTTGGAATCGGATTGACCCTTACATGCGTTAAAAAAACAACATATTTTTGATGACGTCATCATGACGTCACACAATTTTCGCCTCTTAGGGCATATCTTTAAGACATACCAAACCTATAACAAAAAGAATTTTGAAAATATCTTGTTTTGTTCGCTAGATATATTGAAAAGAATGTTACGATTTTAAAACTTCAAAAATTTAGCGACTTGAAAAAAGACTAGAAATCAACCCCTTTTATAAACAGCAAGCACATAATACCCATGGTTATCTGTCCGTCCCAGAATTCCTTTGTGTTATATTGAATTTGGTCTAAATTTTGAAATGGCTGCTATTTCTTACTTGAGTGAGCCACGATCATGAAATTTTGGAATTAGGTACAGGAAAATTCAATGTATACATTTTTGTAATCGGATTGACCCTTACATGCGTTTTAAAAAAAGAAATTTTTTGATGACGTCATCATGACGTCACACAATTTTCGCCTTTTAGGGCATATCTTTAAGATATACCAAACCTATAACAAAAATAATTTTGAAAATATCTTGTTTTGTTCGCTAGATATATTGAAAAGAATGTTACGATTTTAAAACTTCAAAAATTTAGCGACTTGAAAAAAGACTAGAAATCAACCCCTTTTATAAACAGCAGGCACATAATACCCATGGTTATCTGCCCGTCCCAGAATTCCTTTGTGTTATATTGAATTTGGCCTAAATTTTGAAATGGCTGCTATTTCTTACTTGAGTGAGCCACGATCATGAAATTTTGGAATTAGGTACAGGAAAATTCAATGTATACATTTTTGTAATCGGATTGACCCTTACATGCGTAAAAAAAACAACATATTTTTGATGACGTCATCATGACGTCACACAATTTTTGCCTTTTAGGGTATATCTTTGAGACATACCAAACCTATAACAAAAAGAATTTTGAAAATATCTTGTTTTGTTCGCTAGATATATTGAAAAGAATGTTACGATTTTCAAATTTCAAAAATTCATAAAAAATCACGTGATGACGTCATCATGACGTCATTGTTCTACATACATCTATGCTATGAGGTCTTCATCTATGTTAAGTTTTATGGGAATACGACTTTGTTTTCTGTTAAAAGTACAGGGCAGAAGGAACCATGTACAAAGTCTATGGGATTGGGTACCCAAAAAGAAAAAGAAAAAAGAAAAAAAAAAATCTTAACAGAAACAAAGGCTTTTCCGCAACTTTGCGGAAAAGCCAAAAAAGAAAAAAAAAAAAATCTTAACGAAAACAAGGGCTGTTTCGAAAAACTTTCGAAACAGCCAAACAAAAAAAGAAAAAAAAAAAAATCTTAACGAAAACAAGGGCTGTTTCGAACTCTTTCGAAACAGCCAAAAAAAAAATCTTAACGAAAACAAGGGCTGTTTCGAAAAACTTTCGAAACAGCCAATTATAAAAACAGTAAAAAAGGGTACACTTAACATGCTAAACGGTGTAAATGATAAAGACAGTAAAAAAAGCGTTCGTTCCTTGTTAAATAAATTTCAACGTACATTTAATTACAAAATTTGGAATTTATGTCAATGCAAATGTTGATATTCATAAGCCAAAATATGATGCCATCCGAGGCACAACAGTGATTTCCAACACCTTTGTGAAGGTTCATGTTTTAGTTCCATAATTAGGCCAAACAAAATTGTGTTGCCCTTAAATGGAAAAAAATCTGGAAGGAAAGTCGGTCAATTCTTTTTTTTGTATTTAATATTTTTACCATTCATTAAACTACTACATGTTGTGTAACTCGGAAGGCAAAATGTAATCATATTTAAATGTGATGAGATGGCGAAATGCACGATTGTGCCGTCATAGCTGTATTTAAAAACAATGATTTTAATAAAACTTGTTAATTTTGTGCGGGAAAAGGTGAGATTTCAAAAAGTTCTTTAAAAATGACTTTTAGGATCAGTCGCGGAGGGTTTTTTGACAACGAGTTCCTTATATTAAGGAACAACCTAGTGCCCTTTTGCATGAAATAGAACCAACTACCTTTGTTTCACTCCAAATAGAAGGAAGCACTTGATCATAAATCCTTGTACCGATAGTCACCTATAGGATTTTTGTGTACAAAATTTAAGCAAGTTGTCCTACAATGCAGTGCAACATATACCTTATATACACCTCTCCAGGCCATCCGTATTATGGTATATGCTTGTATTGCTGTATTTAAGATATGGAGAAATCAAGTTAAATGGACCTATGAAGAAATGACGTCACCGTGTTCACTACGTTCACCAAGTATATGAGGACATTCGGAAAGATTACCAGGGTGTAGGATAGTGGTTTCTCTGCAGAAGTTTATTTTGAAGATTATTTTACTTTGTAGTAAGGACCTAAAGGGAAGCCATTGCTGTTTCCAAGTTATGAGTTTGAAAATTGTAGTCTTGGCTATACCCAGCATGTACCCCCCTTTTGTCCCTATACCCTATACACTCTCCAGACTATTGTTACCTAACACATCCCCCTAGAGATCTGAAAAGAATTCCTGAGATTCCGGGAACACAATGACAAACTCAAAAGAGTGCGGGGGGGGGGGGGTTCCCTCTGCCCCATATCGTGCATCATATGGTCTTGGCGTCTGTCGCAAAACAGGCAGAAATTGGTATGATCATGATACCGCAGCGACAGCGTGCTGTTCCATCCACACCTGGCTGCACGAATGCAACGCGGTCAACACAGTCTGATGTCATTTCGTAGGTCCACATTTACTATGATTCATTTAATCTTTCTGGGATTTGTCTAGGCCCGTGCTATCACAACCTCCGATGTGCCTTCGCAGTATGAGCTGATTCATGAGTTTGATTCTGGAATGGGAGTTGACGAAATCTGCATCACCACAGCCAACATTCAGTGAGTATATACTGTACAGAACCGCACACGAGTGAGTTGAGTGCGACCAGTTCACTAATAAATTCAGATTTATGCGCGCGCGTGCATAAGTGAGCAGTGAGACAGAAGTAAAACCTATGGAGGTTATGGGGGTTTTGGTTTGTGTTTGGGGGGTTTGCGAGGTGGAAAAACTGTAGAATCAATAGAGGTATTTGAGCTATAGCATAAACTTGTGTTGGCAGGGAAAAAGGGGGTAAAAAGAGAAAACAAAATTATTCGACTGCCTGGTGCCCGAGTGATTGTATACAGAGAAATATATGCGAGACATCGGGCTATACTAGTTCGGATGCAATGGCACAAATCACACGAAAATGCATTAAGTTGTTTGCAGCTACCTGATTTGAAAAGTTCATCAACTGTACTTTTTGGTCACTTATTGGTCACTTATTGGTGTTTTTTTTTCTTGTTTTTACTGGAAATCGCCCTTCACAAGGCCCGAGGGCCACTCAAAGGTGTGGGCTACGGAAGAAAGAAGAAAGAAAATTAAATAGAGAGAAGATATCTATTCACATTTCTTTTAACCCTCGGAGCCCACCATGTCAAACAAATCACGCGGTTGTTCCTGTGGACTGTTGTGAACAGTCCGTTTGTATACGCGTCTAATACTTTGAAAAGGTCGAATGGAGGTCCCTGGGCCCACAGGGAATCAGGTTGGCGCAGTGATTACTGTCCCCGCCTCTCACCGCTGTGGCCCGGGTTCAATTCCTGCCCTGGTCCACATGTGGATTGGGTTTTCAATCCCTACCTGATTCCGTGGGTTTTCCCCAGAATATTCTTCTGGGGTTTTCCTCCCACCTCTAAAACTGTAACTTCTTCTCATTGTCTTCTCTCTACAGGTTTCTTCAGGCTTTCGAGCTACAGTGCCCAGGGCGCTTTTGAGGAATCCTTGGTTTCATTACCAGAAAGAATTAATAATAATAATAATAATAATATTACTAATTGAAGCCCACTGGAAATGTACATGTTGGTTCACCCTTTTCTTTTACTAATAAAAGTGAAGGTCGAAATCCATGGCCCCAAACCATGTATAACTGCCATACAGCCAGACTGCCAGCAACCCCTGAGGCCATTACAGGTCATCAATTGGTTGGAAACAGCTGTGGTTTACCCAAGGAACTGTCAAAGAAACAGTGATTGATTGCCAACCTTGATAGCCAGTGGCAAGAGTAGCTGTACACAAAGGGATCAAATTTGTACACAATTCCATATGGCTTATAGTCACACTGCCAGTACTTCTCAGATTTATTGCTCTCAATGGGGAATCCCCAGGTTAAAGGTGACCAGAGAACCTCAAACTAGAAGCATTGATTGAGGAATACATGGAGTGTCACTCTTATTGGCCGAACAAATTGTTAGTAATTAAAAAAATATATATTTGTCATGTTGTTACAGTCCCTTGGTTGAGCCGAGGGTTAAACATGGTCGGATTGTAAGTTTGTGGAAACAGGAAGTTCCCAAGTGCAGCAATGCGAGGAAAAAAGCTAGAAGAATATCTCACAGTATTGGCCTTCGGAACAGATACAGTGAAGGGATGAGAGGAGATTGCAAAACCGTATTCTAAGAAACCCTGGGTTACGTCTTGCTCATCCCCTCCCACTTTTAGATATTATGTACTTACATTACTGCGCCATTATAGAAACGTCAGATTTCCCTTGATACTAACATACTATTGAAATTTTGTTTTTTACCAGAGAGATGTGCCCGGGGAGTGTCACACCCTTGACCACGTTCACATACTTCCACGATATTGAGCTAGCGTTTCAGGTGAGATTTTGTCAATGTAGGAGTATACTTCACATTGGAGGGTGCATACGGGGTTGCGATGAAACTTACATGACGGAGGACTGTTAATCAACGCTTGTAAGCAGTCTGCGTTATCTCTATCCGAAACTTTTAGAGTTTTACCAGAAGTCGTGGGGAATGTCTAAATGAACATTGCATTCAGTTTCTATACACTCTCCAGACTATTTTTACCTAACACATCCCCCCTAGAGATCTGAAAAGAATTCCTAAAATTCCGGGAACACAATGACCAACACAAAAGTGGGGGGTTCCCTCTGCCCCATATCGTGCATCATATGTATTACAATTGTACCTGGCATGTATAAATTGCTTAGTTTGTCTGAAGAAGTGTTGGGGAACAAGATAACAAGAACAGTATTTTGTTTCTCTCTGTTTTTCAGCATCTATGCACACCCTAAACTTGAAACGGATCAGTGTTACAGTATTTGCTATAAAATACTAACCCCCAATCCCCAAATCCATTTATTCATGAAAATTACAGCAAAAGCAAATTTTGTATACTACCTTGAATTATAAGCAATAGTGTTCCTCGAATGGTGCCCCATTCGTCAATAGTTTTCATGGCAAACCCCTTGAAAAACGTTCTGGTTGCGTTGTACATGTGCAGCATTTTTGTTTTTGTTTGCTTGTTTTGTATTAGTCTTGGTTCCAAGACGTGCTTACGGGTGCGATGCAGCGCGCACAGGTTATGTACAGCACCCTCTATGCACGTACACCAAGGCCGCATCGCTGAGGACGTCTTCTTGGCCCTTTCGTAGTTTCGCTCGCGAAATCGAAAGCAGAACTGTGTTTGCATTTGCATGTGCGTGTGACGTAGTGCATATTATACAAATAATAAATGTTTAATGAGTGCGATGGTAAGAATAATTTCATGAGGTGACAGATGGAATATTCCATTCCACGAGGTGAAGCCGAGTGGAATGGGACATTCCATCTGTCACCGAATGAAATTATTCTTACCATTGCACGAATGTGAAAAATTCATTATTTGTTTTATACAACGCCTGAATATATCCGACAGATTGCATGCGTGGATTTCTTGGTGTACAATGTGCCGTTTACCTTCTCAGTCCCGCATAAAACCGCGACAAAATTGTCGAGATCCGAAGCAGTTAAAGCTTCAATTGTTGTTCCTGCGTGTCTTGCAAATTCATCTAATCGTTTCACTGCATATTTGATTTGTCTCTTTGTATTTGGAGCGTCAGCATCGCCTACGAGTTCCAATATTTCGTCGTCTGTTAGAACAAACCGCGGCAGTTCGGGAAACTCGGCCGCCATGTTGTGTGAATGACAGCCCTGTTGTAGCGCCACCAATAGTGACCGTGAAATTAGGGAAGTTCTTTTGGTTCTATCAATGCGCGCGCACCGTTTGATAGAACCATGTGATAGAACGTTTTTGGCGGTGCGGGTTCGCGTCGTGTGATGGGTCAAATAATTCAATGCACGTGATCGACGATCCACCAATCGGATGGCGGGGATTTATTCAGGTGTTGTATAGAATCGCATGACCTACATTGTTAAATCACTGACTCACTGGTCTAGTTTCTGTAATACATGCAATTTCCTATCCACGTCCATGTAGTGTACATACCAAGCAATGCATGCTGTGTGCTATGGTATGTTATACAACACCTGAATAAATCCCAGCCATCCGATTGGTGGATCGTCGATCACGTGCATTGAATTATTCGACCCATCACACGACGCGAACCCGCACCGCCCAAAACGTTCTATCACATGGTTCTATCCAACGGTGCGCGCGCATTGATAGAACCAAAAGAACTTCCCTAATTTCACGGTCACTATTGGTGGCGCTACAACAGGGCTGTCATTCACATCACACAACATGGCGGCCGAGTTTCCCGAACTGCCGCGGTTTGTTTTCCTAACAGACGACGAAATATTGGAACTCGTAGGCGATGCTGACCCTCCAAATACAAAGAGACAAAATCAAATATGCAGTGAAACGATTAGATGAATTTGCAAGACACGCAGGAACAACAATTAAAGCTTTAACTGATTCGAAACTCGCGGTTTTATGCGGGACTGAGAAGGTAAACGGTACGTTGTAACGTTACACAAAGAAATCCATGCATGCAATCTGTCGGATATATTCAGGCGTTGTATAAAACAAATAATGAATGTTTCACATTCGTGCAATGGTAAGAATAATTTCATTCGGTGACAGATGGAATGTCCCATTCCACTCGGCTTCGCCTCGTGGAATGGAACATGCCATCTGTCACCTCATAAAATTATTCTATCTTACCATCGCACTCATAAACATTCATTATTTGTATACTATGCTATGCTATGCTATCAGCAGCGGCGATTTCTCGTCAAGGTTGGGTGGGGATGGAGGAAAGCACACAATCAACAACAATTATTTGTTAGCGTTTTGTACTCGGTGTCTCTTGTGTATCCTTGAAATATTTTTGAAAATGTGTGCTGATCATTGTGTATTCTGGTGCATTCTGGTGCATAAAAGCATGATCATGGGGAAATTAATGGTGAGGAGGGGGGGGGGGGCAACTGCCATAGCTGTCCCATCCCCCAAAATATTCAGGAGGGGGGGGGGGGGGGGACATGTACCCCAGCCCTGGGATAGCCGCCATATGTATGCTACAATATATACCTCATGTTTTAATTAATAAGACATGAGTTTCCTCCAGTGCGCAAGCGCCATTATTCTTTTGTACAGGTCGCGCGCAGTTTCCTGCGAAAGGGCCAAAATGTCCTTAATAGCGATGTGGCCTTGGTGTGCGTGTGTAGAGGGCGCTGTACAGCCATTAACCTGTGCGCGCTGCATCGCACCGCTAAGGACGTCTTGGAACCAAGACTAGTTTTGTATGTTTATTGGTTATGCTGTGGCTTCTAATCTAGGACTACGCCAATATTCAAATATTCGAATATTCGATCGATTATCGAATATTTGAATATGTATTTTCGAGTCTGAATATTCGGAGGTGAAATGCAAAGGAATACAAAAGAGGAAAAGTTCAAATTGTTATAACGAAGTTGCATCCGTGATTTTGTGACTGGTATGACAGCATACTATTTGTGTGATGAATGTACCTGTTCCTGCATTTTTGCATATTTGCACACGTGCTAAACCTTTACTGAATCATTCCTTGGTGCTAGCAATAGTTATAAATGATTATAATGAACAGTTTCCAGCGTTAATTAGACTGCCTCTGTACATACTTTTTACCCAAAAATCGGCCGTCTGCACAACCGAATATTCAAATATTCGATGGAATGGATGGTTGAATATTTGAATATTCAACTATTTGACCTGTTCCAGTCCCATATTTTCCCCTTCCCCTAAAAAGCCCCAACTAATGTACTGTAAATATTTGTGTCTATTTTAGTACAATTTCCTTTTAATTTCCCGGATGAACTTGCGTAGTCCAGCGTCGTGTGTGTTGTATCACTTCTACGGGCAGGATTTTTTCTCAGTATCGGTATGTATGTAGGCCTACGTGTACACCTTTGATTTGTTATGACAAAGTTACAAGAATGAGGCATGGGCATTGTCCCTGTCCCTCCAAACATGCAGGTTTATTACTTCGGAATACAATTAAGATCTCTAAAGAACTATCCCATTGTGCGGCAAAAGTGCTGCCCTAACTTTAAAATGAATTGCCTCGCGAAAAATACTTTAAAGGTATGATATAGCTTACTGTTTATGAAGATGGTACCAGGGCTAATTTCCTGAGAAATCTTGCCATTTGAAATGCTGTCATCTTCGAGAAAACTGTATTTGAAGCCCTCCCAAAATGCTATGGGTTCTTTTGATTTTAACAATTGAAATAAGCACATGACATGAACGAAATCACTGTTTAAAACAACTATTTTACTAGGAGTCTGATGACAATAACGCTATTAACTTTGACAGGTTTATTAATTTCATATCAATGCTGAATCAAACAAAATATGAGCACAACTGTGTTGTTATAACAGAGCCGTCACACCAATGGTGGCCGGGGAGAGGGCACGTTCCTCCAACTCCCCCCCCCCCCCCCCCCCCCCCCCCCAAAGACAAAGGGAGAGAGAAAAATATTCCACAAAGTGGGTGTGTAACCGTGTGTTGAGGTGGAGGGACAAGTTTCCCTCCCCTCCCCTTCCTTTCCTGTACCTTAAGCCTGGTTCCAGTATAATAGCAATGAACGTCAACAGCAAGCAACAAGGCGTCAATTCACCGACTGCCGGCTGAAAAATGAAAGCAAAATCGTGTCCAAAATACTATTTAGTTGCAATATACTAACAAAAAGGTTATTACTTTTCTGAAAGCAGAATTGATACTTCATTTCATTAGATTTCAATTATTATGGTGAGCTATTTTACTGACATTCATCATTGGTCAAAAAAGGATAAAATGGACTGTTATAATTATTCCTCTATGATTTCACGCACCACAAAATCACTGAAATTTATTCAACGGAACACAACACCTTTTTCGATGGTCGAGTTATTTTTCCAGTTGAGCGAACAGATGGGCGAGTTGTCTGAGCACCATGCTATTTGGGGATAAATATCACAAAGTAGTGATTGATATTATTGTAAATGGAAGCATTGCCGTACATGTGCATGTGCGGCTTCATCAATTTCGTAGGAATTTTTTGGGGAAGGATATAGAAACTTACCGCCATATGATGATCAAAAACACAGATTTTGGACAGAGAAATATTTCATACAGAAGCGTACTTAATAGGACACGACTACAATTTTTTCTGGCCCATTATTGCGCCTAGCTTGGACTACTATTCCACCTGCAGTGGGCGGATTTTTATTTCACCCGGGCGGATTATACTCAACGAGTTGACAGTGATTGTTGACAGCTGGCATTGATAACAGCACTAACAATAATGATATACTATTCCATCCGGACAAAATAGTAATCCGGATGTCGGCAAAAGTTTCAAATTAGGATTAACTTGTCAGTGACTGTGTTATTATGTGTTTTGTATTTGTCCAAGGGTTTGATGGCAGTTATGAGCCACGGTGTCATGGGCGATGCCGAGGCTGTTGGGAAAGCTTTGTGTGGTCAGGTACTTGATGAGAAGATTGTACAGGATGCGGTGAAAATGTGTGATGTACCCTCAGTTTTGATGCGCTTGTACAACACATTCCTCCAGTTTTATGTAAGTATAGAAGTTGAAATTGCTGTATCAATGGTTTTTGGGTGTTAAACCCTAATTTTTCTAAACAAATGGCCCACGATTAAATTAACAAATTTTCAACTTTTGAGTCCACAGGTGGGGGTGGGGGTGGGGGGGGGGGGGGGGGGGTGATGATGATGATGAAATTCCCTACACCTCCCCCCCCCCCCCTCAAAAATTTTGCCGGGCGCTGTTTATTACACATTGTGTATTCATTATCGTCCATACACGTACATTCCCGCATTAAAACTCTCTTTTTGACAGTTCTACTGTGAATTAGACGTGAAATTTGCATTTCCATATTTGCTCAGGCCTTTTCATTTAATATTCCACTTTTCTGTCTTTAAAAAAAATTAATACAAAAATCTGGGGGGAAATGATCCCATGGCTCGCCCAAGTAATTTTCAACCCAATTGTCGGCATTACAATTGTAAACACCTGAGCAAATGATACAGACTCACCCTGTGGTCTACGACATACAAAAAAGAGGGAAAATTATTGCAAAACTGTGGATAATCCCCAATCAGTGGTATAATGTAAGAACATGCATTCATTAGAAACAATATGAACTATCTCTCCGAGCTAGGATAAGGCATAAACTACAGTGGTGTCTGTCATTTTAGCCACTTGAGTACGGTTTTTTTACGGGAGACGTCGGGGGTGTCGCAGCGATTCTGGTAGTCTAGGCAGGGTTTCCCCTTAACTTTTTTTTTCACTAGCCGGCCGGACCAGTAATGTTGACTTTTTACTAGCCCGCCAGCATTTTCACTGGTCCGCATGTTTTTTTTCACCTTTTAGGCTACTTTTTTTGTAAGTAACCTGACCAAGTACACTGTATTTACAAACATTTATTACAAGCTGAGAGTAATTAGCCTGTTCGATATTTTTTTCATATCGAAAATCGTATCGGCCCCTTAAAAAAACCCGGAATATGGGGGAATTCGATATACCGAAGAATATCGCGATATATGTTCCTTTTGGCCGCATTACGTGTGGATTTGTCCAGTTTACTTTGCTCGAAATTCCAGTAACTCCACGGCCTGAAATTTTAGCAGGGCGGCAGACACAATGCGAGCGCGTAGCGCGACGCCCTTACGGCGTGGAGTCCGGGGCCCGCTTAAGGTCCCCGGGAAATTTTGGATTCTAGAGGCATTTCCTGGCCACTTTCTTATGAGTCTGAAATTCTAGAGTACGGCAAATACTTCTACAAATCATAGAACCTCACACAACTTTGCACCCGACAATAACATTGAGATCACTTATTTCAATTTTTCACGAACGTCGTATATATACCACATTGAAATCACTTGCTTACAAATCACGGTGTCGCCCACTAACCCGGCTTTGAAACTATAACTACGCATGCGCGTCTTTTTGACTAGCCTTTTCTCAAGACGCAGGTTTGCACAGTGATTGTTATACACGTGCGCTTATTGCTGCAATACATCCTTTCAGGCTTTAACAGAGGCTACGTACATGTGCTAAAACAGCATGTGCTAAAACAGTTGAATGCCGCTGTATGCATGTTGTATCGTTACGTTAAATCATTCAATCGAATTTAACGATGTTAATTTTCCCAAAAATAAATGATAAATAAATTAGCAGTTACTTGTATTTACATGCTTTTTCCCCTTTAAATTGTAAATGTTTTCACACAAATTTATTGAGTACTACCCGGTCCCAAATGTTACGGAACATTGTAATTTAGGTAAACTGGTTCTCGACGCGACAAAGTGAAAATGATATTACCAGGGAGATTGGAACCAGTCCAGTTTTATGATGTGAATGCATATTTGGCTTTTCCGACACTCGCCCGTCGGAAAAGGCCTTGTTTTATGTTGCGCACGTTGCGTCCAGATATCTGTTCGAATACTACAAACGCTACTGCAATACTGCTGAATGTTAATGCTGGCAAACTCTTCATGTTCGTTTCACAGAGTGCGGTAAACTTCTTCGTACTTAGATAAACTGTGAAGACGGTGGAGAATGGGGGAACATTTTAGAGGGGCGGTAAAACTTTAGCGGGGCAGCATACAGTCTTGGCATTTTTTTCACTAGACCGCCGGACTACTTAGAAAAGGGTTTTGACTAGACCGCCGCTGTTTTGACTAGAATTTGTCTAGCGGACCAGCGTTAAGGTCGAACCCTGCTAGGTTCCAAGACGTTCTTAGCGGTGCGACGTATAGCGCGCACGGCCGGCCGACAGCGCCCTCTCGCTACACACACACACGCCAAGGCCAAATCGCAAAGAACGTCTAGGGAATTTTGCAAGTTCCGCTCGCGAAATCGCGAGCAGAACTGTGTGACATTTGCATGCGCGTGTGACGTAGCTGTATTATCGCATGTAAATAGCCAACACTCACTAGTCTAGTTGCTGTACTCACGTCGGGTTTACGTGTACGTACGTATACGTGCAGCGCAGTACCAAGCCATTCGTTGTTTGTTGGGAAAAAATGTCTGACCGCGTGGACCATACCAAGCGATCGATTTTACAGCAAACAAACTGGGCTTTGGAAAGCTGAAAAGTCATACGATCAGTGCCATTCATCAATTTGTACGTGGCCATGATTTGTTTGTTAATTTACCAACGGGATTTGGCAAAAGTATAATTTTTCAAGCTGCTTCATTGGTCTTAGATTTCTTGAACGAAGCATGGAGGTGTTTCCTACCTCCATGAACGAAGTCAATGCAAACAGGAGAAAGCGCTGATTATTGTCGTCGTGCCATTGAAAGCTCTGGCCGTTGATCAGTTACATCGTGCTGAACATCTGGGACTGAAATTGGCAGAGATAACGTCTGATATTCCAGATCACATTTTTAGAACAATCCGAAGATTTCTCAATCCTGTTTGCCAGTCCAGAATCACTCTGCTCAGAACGTTACCTGACTAGTAAGTTATTACTTAAACATGAGTTTCCTCCAGTGCGCAAGCGCGATTATTCGTTTGACCCGCCTGTTAAATTATGCATAAGCAGGTCGCGCGCGCTCCCTTGCGAAATTCCCAAGACGTTCTTAGCGATTTGGCCTTGGCGTGTGTTTGTGTGTAGTTAGAGGGCGCTGCCGTGCGCGCTGTACGTCGCATCGCGCTAAGGACGTCTTGGAACCAAGACTACGATTCTGGCAGCTAGCGAACCGCTACAATGTCAAGCGTAACATAAACAATAATCCAACAATGGATTGAAACTGCACAAACGACGCCATCCGTACGCAAGGGGTTAAGGGCGAGTTTTCAGGGGCCAATTTCATAGAGCTTTTAAGCACAAAAATTTGCTTAGCATGAAAATGTCTTGCTTAGTAAAAACAGGTTACCAGCCAAAAGTCCATGTAATTTTCAGGCTAAGCAAACAACAGCTGAATGCCAGTCAAAAGCAATATTCCACACATGGAAATCTTGTTGGTAATCCAGTTTTTATCAAGGAAGCATTTGCATGCTAAGCAAATTTTTGTGCTTAACAGCTTTATGAAATTGGCCCCAGGTTTGTTTATTTTGTAGTCTGGTACGCTTATTGAACTTTGAAACTAGCTTTAACTTCCAAAGGCTGCAGTGGTCACCAGATGCGTAGCTACTGCTAAACTCATCGGCCATGTTAAAAAAAAAACCTGTTTAGCGGCCGTTTATTTCTTTCTCAAAGGAATGAGGAGGGGGCCGAGGGACTTTTTTTTTTATTTTATTTTTATTTTAAAGATGGCCGGCATTGTTTTTAAAATTTCCGACAACCGTTTTTCAACTGTTCAAAGATACAAAAAAGGAACAGACACGGTGGACAAGAGAATTGAACTTGTTGACAGTGGTTTTAATAGTTTTAGTAAGCGTTTTTAAAAATTTCCGATGGGTTTGTTGAAATTTTTGAGTTTGTTGTCACCTCATTTCCATTGATATATGTATATATATATTTTTAATCCAATTGGCCCCCAGAAATGAAGCGGGCGCGGATGCTAAACATTTTTTTTACTTCGCCTTATTTCATGTAGGCATTAAACATCACTATTTGGTATGCATTGAAGCATATTATTCGGTCTTGCCGTCTAATTCATCACAAAGTGCAGAGTGATACATTTCATTTTTATTTAAAGGTAAACATTGTAAGTATATGAAACTTTTTGTCTGCTGAAAGAAATGATTTAGTTTATGAAAATTATTTAACTCAGACGATGTACAAGGTGCGCCCTATTCTTGACAAAGATTTCACAACCATGTACCAACATCTCCAGACTCGCTGGCCAACTGCACAGGAACAATACAATGACATCGTAAAGAACAAGTATGATACAGCCGTGGTAAGCAGATAATGAAAAATCAATATATCTTGGCCCTTCATATCAGCGCTGTTTGGTACACTGGTTTAAAGAGGTTGTTGAGAGAAATCTGCGTCATTTTGTAGTTTTATGTAAATTCAGGCTTATTACAATAAAATATGCCGTTATTTCTGTCATGAAATAATAATAAAAAGTACTTTTGTTTTTTCAAATTTCGTAAATCCGCTGGTGCAATTTGGCTAAAAGTCATCTCTGGGGGAGCAAAATAATATAAAGCCAGTTCGGTATTTTAACTGCGCATGTGTACAATGACATGGATCACAGGTTATTCGGGATAACTAACGGCGGCGTATAAACGCACAAGGTGGTCGCACAACAACGCACGCGTCAAATTTAGTCAGAATGGGCGTTCGCGTAACATCGTTTGACATCACATCAGCAATTTTATCCCGAATAACCTTTGACCTAGACTTCTTCATCGGGATACCGAACTGGCTTATCGTATACAAGTATGACATCATAACTTGAAGTCCCCCTTTCGTCTAGTACCGAGTATAGTTAAGGCAGGTTTTGTCAAATCTCCGTGTTACGACGTCATTTGCTGGCAGAAATAATGTCAAATTTTATTGGAATATACCTTAATCTACATAAAACTACAACTGACGCAGATTTCTCTTTAGCAATCAGCATCCCCTTTAACTTGTTTGCATTCCCAAATGGTTTCCCAATATATTGTTTAAATATTGCACAAGGTCATAATTAAGAAGTGGATGGACAATTTTGTGTTCATACTTTGCCGTGAAATGTAACGCAGTTGAATCCCTAAACCCCCCCCCCCCATCCCCGGTCGATATAGTATGTGATTCATACACTGAGTATGTGATTCATACACCGTATCGTACATGATTCATACACCGTATCGTACATTACACACAGTCTGTGTGATATTGTAACGGGCCGAGGTGATGGAAGTTTTTAAGGTAGGGTGAGGCAACATTTGGTCAACCATATTGCCTCATAAATAGTTTACAGTTACCATAGTTTTTAAATCAGTTGCCATGGGAGTCGGACATTTTCTAACTCGAGCGGGCAGTGTTTATTATACGTTGTGTATTATTGTCCATATTTCAGGTTTAAACCCGCATTTTAACCCTTTTCCGACAATTTTACAGTGAATTTTACGTGAAAATTGCATTTCCGTATTGGCTCCTGGCCTTTTTTAATTTTCCTCTTTTCCGTCTTCTTTTTAGGTAAATTTTTTTTATATTTTTATTTTGTTAAACGCACCACCAGGGAAACTGACCTTGTAAATTCGAATACCTTTTTAGAGTGATAATTTATTCAGATTTACCCAGTCAGTTTCCCTTGTGGTGTATTTGACGAATTATAAGTTAAAACGTCGTATCCTCAATGAGTGATCCCCACAATGTCGCTTCCCGGTTGTATCGTAAAATTGGTCGTGATCCCTGGGTATGCAACATTCTGGGTTGATAACTTCTGACTAGCGCCCCCGAATAAAGAAGACTGACAATTTGGGAGACTGCCAACATAGGGCAAGATAACTCAGATAGTAGAGCTTTGTTCACTTTAAACATTTTTTTTTCTTCATTTATTCAACTTTTTATACAAAAATCTTGACGGAGGGGTGATCCTTATGGCCAGTCCCCCAGTCTAAAAGTGGATGGATATATGGAGGGGTGTAATCAGTGTGTATTCGAACACACGAACCATTTAACATTACTCAAAGGTACGCTAACTTCGACACTGTTTTTACTGGTTTTGCATAAACATCTCATGCTCGCTCATGCAGTAATCCGTGATACGATCTGTATGAGTGACTTATCATTTTAACGAGAAGATCTTAGGCTACAGAAGGATACTAATTTGCAATTTCAATTGGGTTAATTTGGGATATATATATATAGCGGGTTTATAGGTAGTGTACAGTACGATTGGTAATCCTCCAATTTTTATTTACTGAATTGTTACGAAATACCTTACTGGACTGTAAGTTAGTATAGTAGTCTCAATCATCCTGTGAAATGATGGCACCAGGCGTGCTGTCATTGTCAAGAAAAGTGGAAATTTATATCGTTTTCCAAGGATTTCCAGCTAGAAATCGTTGGAAAACTGCCCTGTAGCCTTTAGTCAAGGCGCACGTGTCTACCCGGACGAGTGGCGCGCCCTGGACATGCTGCCATATCCGGGGCGCATCACGCTTCCAGGTTGCCACGCGCGCATTGACTAAAGGCTATCATAATGCCCGATGGTTGAAAACGAATGCCGTTTTTCTCTCGTCAGTGGAACGATATTTGCTATAAAATACTAAACCCCAAATCCGCCCATTTCTAAAAATTGCAACAACGACCAATCATGTACACTGCCTTTAACATCGGTATACTTTTTGACTCCCTCTGTAAAGCAAGAAATCTAGGTCTACGGAAGAGCACACATGCCGCGACAAAGGATTTTTTCAGTGATGAGTCAAGCAAGAGTTTTTGTTACTCTGAAAGTGGAAAACGCTCACCGACTGGGCCTGTTATAGAGTACATGCCAAAAAAACTGACACCCCCGATCTTTCCTTGCACGGGGTACTAGCCCAATGTCAATTCACCATATCATTGTAGAATGCCAGGTTTACTCCCTTGTCGGACAACGGTATTTGAATGCAGCAACTTTAAAAGATATCATTGACAGTGAATATCATAATGTACTTACATTTCTGAAAACAGCTGGACTGTACCAACACCTCTAACTTAAGCATTACGGAAAGCAGCTGGACTGTATCTATTTTTATACACAGACGTTATTTTCTCACTAACTTTATATTTAATGAACTATTGTTTACTGAACCTTTTGAATGTTGCCAGTTTACGTTTGAATGTTCGTATATCCTTGTTTTGGTTTTTAACTGGACATGTTCTCGTCGTGTATATGACCCTGGTTGTCGGCACGGCGTTAAACCAAAACTCACTCACTCACTGCACGGGGTACTTCTTTTCTGAAAAAAGGTAGTGTGCTGCATATTCATTAATATCCACTCTACATTGTACATGTAGCACCTTCGTTTAAAATTGGTGAAATCTGGTTATCATTTTTCACGAGAAATACAGACATCTATAATTAGTTACGAGATATGTTAAACTGCATATTTTTAATTAAGATGAAAATTCCAATACTCATTAACTCGGTATCAAGGCCACGTTTTTTGGAATAAGTAGATAGCTTCAAAACATCACGAAATGCTATCAATTTGAAGGTAGTAGCGGTAATTTTCACTACAAAGTCAGTATTTTTTTATATCATTGCGACTGATTATAGATACCATTCTTCGGAAACATTCCCAGTGGGCACACGATGTTATTTCAACATTGAATGTTGGTAAAAAGGCCTTCACGTCAAAATACCATAAAACAACGTTGTTTCAACGTCATTTTTGCGACGTTGGTTTTACGTGACTGTATTTAAGATTGGAAAATTGTGGAAATTACGTCGTGATGTTATCAAACTAATTTCAATGTTCATCCAATGTTGGGCTGGTGACGTTTCAAAGGACAGATTTCAACATTTCTCCAACGTTGAATGTGGAAATTACATCGCTATAGTATCAACCTAAATTCAATATTTTTCCTATGTTTAGGGTGTAGATGTTGTTTCAATGTACAGATTTCGACATTTATCCATTGTTGAATAATTGTGGAAATTGCATCACGATATTATCAACTTAAATTCAGTGTTTATCCAATTGTTATTCAACGTTGAATCAATATAGATTTTTCAACATTGAATCAACATGGACATGTCTATCTTGATTCAACGTTGTGATTTCAACGTCAGATCAATTTGCAAATCCAGTTATTATTTAACGTCAGTTCAACATCGGTGTCTGTTTCAACGTTTTTATGGAAGGGTTCTAGTCTTGTACGTGTCTCATTTTCCAAGCTGCAATATAGGCACCCTTAGTTCTGAGTCAAATAAGGCCTTTGTGTTTTGTCTTTAATTAATATTTATTCTTTGTTTCTATGTTACTGAAATAACAAGAAAGTATTCTGTTTTCATTTTTATTTTTGTATTTTAAATCTTTGGACAATAAAAACAAAATCCCATCGGCAGGGGCTGCCCAGGTAAACGCAAAAGTTAGAAAAAAACTGTCATCAGAAGATGTTTATGTTGATTTTGGTAATAAGTTATTTTCATTTGTAAATGTTTGAGAAAGCCTGTTTGATAGCAGTTTGATATTGTAGCCATTGATATAGGCTGCACGGCGCAGTGGTACTGATGTGTTGATGGAATTCTGTTCCATTGCAGATCTTGAATCATCATTTGAGCGAATCTTGCAAGTCAACTTACCTCCGGCCGATTCTGGCAGCCATCTTGGCCAATATTCCAAACGGTAAACAACAACCACCCTAAACAACAACGGCAGCAGCGGCGGCAACAACATCAACAAACACCACATCGAATTAACTGGGGCGAATGATTGTTCTGACCAACTTAGAAGAGGCATTTTTGAGTAGAAGCTGGTAACATATCTTACTTAATTTGATCATGGAGGTTTCCTACCTCCATGATTTGATGGTGCTTCGAAAAATGATGTTACCAGGCTTACTTTTCTAATCCTTGACGTAAAAATCTGATCCAGAAATTGACAAGAAAAAAGACGGGTGTGCTAAATGTTTGTCAAAAATAGTTGGTACTTTTATCAGGTACACACCAGACCACGTGTTGATCGCGGATTGTCGTGAACAGTGAAAAACAGTTGTGTGCTGACTAATCGTTTTAAAAAACTCATATTCGTATGGCCACATGCAAAGAATTTTCTCTAGGTTGAACTTCAAGGATATTTAAAAGGTTTGCTGTTCTTGTTTTTTATTGTTTCGTTTAACTAAATTCTATTTCGTGGTAGTTAGAGTACTTTGGAGTTATGACGTTAAACAACCGGCATGAATGCCATCAGTTGCTATGCTAACTCACTCATGACATCCACGGTAGTAATGTTAGTACTAAAAGTATGCTTCAGGGTGATAAGGAATGAATGAAAATGAATTTATACTTTCCCTTTGAAAATATCTTGATGTTATTACCCCTCAAACGACGTGGAAACAATTTTTGATGAAAATCCAACCCCAAAATCTCTGTTTTATGGCACGATGTCTCGATTTGCGACTTCTTCATCAGGCAGGTCAACATTTGGTCAGGCACCCAGTGCAAGAAATTAACACACAAAGCACAGCAAGATATTTTTTCAACTCGAAAATAATGCCAAGGCGTAGTGGTATCCGACTATTTTAGACAAATGGTAGAACGTCATCTGGTCTCTGTCTTGCTAATATCTAAATCTTTGTTTTCAGGTAAAGGGCTAAAAATTGAGGTTGGTATTAAACATACATTTCCAAACCTAAAACCCGCAAATTAGGATATATGTTACCAGCTTTTACTTTAAAAATGCCTCTTGGTTCCACTTTTTAAAAAATCTTGCCTAGTCTAAGTTTGGTTGAAATCGGCTATAGAGTTAGGTGTATATTTAAATTTTAGCCTTTTTGATATCACCCAAACATCAGCCACTAGGTGAACTTCGACCCCAATTGGTCTGCACCCGATGTGACCTAGGGATACCTAGGGATACCTTTTACCAATTTTTGTCAAAATTAGATTTGGAATGCAGGCTAGAAGCAGCATTTCTTTTCAAAAACCTATCCCGATGACCCCTGCGTGACCTTTAAGTTTTACACAAAACTGAAGTTTGGGCCAAGGGTTCTTCTAGCCAACTTGTGCCCAAATTAGTAAGCTAATGTAAAAGAGGTATCTATAAAATGACCGCTATAAGGATCCATACGTGATCTTTGACCGGAATCTGTGTACAGCTCACATTGAGTTTGGTTCAAGTGTCCATTAGGTAAACTTTAGCTGAAGCCTTTGGCAGTTTTGCATTTCAAAGGTTGTTATTAAACAACACGACAAACGAAATAAGTATGCTTTTCAAGTGATAACTTCTTTCGAGCTTGGAGGTACTCACGTATGTTGACGTATATTGCGGGTGCATCAGGTTAGTTTATTCACAGACTGGTGTGCTGCACTCACACAGTATAAGCCGTTGCCCGGATCTGGACTTTTGTGGCTCAGTATACGGCTTCGAATTTGGCCATTGACAGGCTACGGTGAAGAGCATGTAGCTATTGATAATAATGTCTGTGAGATAGTCTTACATACATCAGGATGCTACTAGGCGTGTTGCCAAAATACTGTACAAACGCTACGACAACACGAACCATTCAAATTATCTCTTGTATGGGTTTTCTGTCACCCCAGAAATAATTATAATGTGCACAAGAAGTTTCCCAAGACACACATTATAAAATCAGGCGTGCAAAGGTTTTTAAAGTAATATTTATTGATTTCTTTGTAACATTGTCAGGTAAAGTCGGAAGTAGATAGTATCGATTCTTGGCATATTTCTATAGTGATTGGTATCGATATGATTAAAAGCTATTGAATTATGCACTATTCGAAAATCACCGGGATCGCTGGTTCAGTTAATCAATTGCTGCTGTAGAATCGAATCACAGCCTACACCGGGTCTGAATTCGTGAATCTGACCAAAAAAGTATTGCACAATCACCAGAAAGATTTCAAGTTGGTCTTTAGTTTCACTTCCATGGGATTTGCATTCTTGTAAAAACCCCGGTTTCAAAGATCTCATGAAAACTATGACGGCAACAGAGGAAATCAACGAATATCACTGCTTGTAAAAGGCTACTTATATGCAATCCAATTACGCAACATCATTATGCCTATTCAAACGCAAATAAGCACCTCATTGCTTAAAAAAAGAAACTGATCTGACGTCACTTGTACAGCACAAAGGATAAACTGTAGATCTGCACAATGAGTAAAACTAAATTGGCGGAAGAAACATACGTGATACTGCAAAGAACAAGGTCTGTTCAAATTTTGCTTGGTAAGATATCCGATTGTCAGGTTTCCCCATAGTGGTTTTGTGTGAATACATTGGCAGATTATCTTATACCCAGCACGATATGGGATCAAGGGGTACCCCCCTCTTGTCCCTATAGGGCCCCCCCCCCCCCACCCGGATATCTGAAAGGAATTCCTGAGATTCCGGGAACACAATGACCAACACAAGGGGTGGGTGGGGGGGGGGGGGGGGGGGTTCCCTCTGTCCCATAGCTTGCTTCAAATGGATTCTCTGATCAAGAATGTTTGGGGTTAACTCGAGTGTGTTTTGCTTGCAATTACAGTGCAGGATGTGAACGGCCAGGTGAATACACTATTGTCATCTTGTCCCGACATCGAGAGTGCCAGAGTGCCGTTAGACATGGAGGTGTGTGGCAATAATAAGGGGCTCAATAATGTCAATAATGGCCGAGTACGCGTGGCTGCTGTAAATGAACCAAGCCGAATGCAAGGTCATTAAAAGTGTCAACACCCTGCGAGTTTAAGTTGTAAAGACCGGAGAATGACTATAATTGTGTATGTTGCATTAGGGTGCAGGCCAGTAAATCAGCCGAAAATTGCCTGCGGCCGGCTAAATCTCGATTTGCGACCCCTCAAATTCTCTACTGTCAGAGCATTTCGAGGGCCATGAACTTGAGGGTTTTTAAAAGAGAAAAATACAGCTTGTATTACTGTGGAATTCAGATGAAATTTGGGCGCTAAAAGTGCTCTATTTTGCAGTGAAGCGTAGGCATAATCTTTCAAGATGGCGATTGGAGAGAATTAAGTATTTTTCCTGAATTTTGGAAGTTGGTGTATTTATCATTGGGGTCTGTGGAAGATGATTTCCTGGTGTGCAACCATTAATCTGTTGGTTTATCTGAATACAGGAAGTGGCTAAGGGCATTACTGAGGAAGGAATGAGTGATGCATTCCAGGCTATGTCCAAGGAGGATGCAGTGGAATGGTTGCAGTCAGATGGCAGCGGCATCGCAGGAAAACAGTTTGCCGAATTCCTCAAGAACCATGGACATCGATGTGTTAAAGAGGTGAGGAAACACTTCATTAAGTTAATTTTCATTCGATTATTTATTTGACTTTTGGCCGGACAGCGCACGAAAGCCTCCTGACTTATTTCCAGTGGGGTCTTCCAGAATAGGAGGAACTTGGAAATTACAGTTTGGGAGCGAAACCCAAGAGAACAATTCTGGGAAAAATACACGGAATCGTGCTGGGGCTCAAAACCCAATCTGCATGTTGACCCCAGGCAGGATTCGAACCGGGGTCACAGCAGTTGAAGACAAGCAAAATACGCCGACCTGATCCTCTGATATGATGTACAGTTATGCCCCAAATTATTTATACCCTATGAGAAATCTGGTAGTTTGCTTTTCTCTCATACATAAAAGCTGGATTGGCGGAAATTAGGCTTTACTTAATGACTTTTAGTTGACATGTACAAATCTACATATGTGACTTGACAGCACAAAATGAGCTTATTAAAGTCGCACTATGGCTTTCTAAGTTGCAAGCAGAAATAAGAAATTTTCACTGAAAAGTCAATTTTGGGATTTTAACAACTGTATATTTGCAGAAACTCTATTCTATTATATTCCAAAGTTTTTAAACTGAATCTCTTCACAAAATATTTTTTTGGGGATGATTTCTTTTTTGAAAACTAGTTAAAGTGTGCACAGATCACAAACTTTGAGGTTCATTTTCTCAAAACAAGGAGTCAAGACTCTGATAATTTTAAAAGGTTGTATCAGGGGTTAGGAACGAGATACCACAACACACAATATATCGAATAAAAGCTTTTAACCTGTACTTTCAGGAAATACCATAATCTTGATTTTCAAATGTTGCTACTTTATCTTCATTTTGTGGGAACAGGTCGCATCTATTTTGGTTTCATATCATTAGCACAAAAGTAGAAATAATAAATAAAATGATTCACAATACCCTGAATTTGGCATGGGTATGAATAATTTGGTGAATTACTGTATACTTCATCCCCTTTGCCCTGAAAAAAAATAACCAGCAGCCAAGGGGATGTCATGTACTTGTTGACTAAACGACGTAGAATTCTTGACAGTGAATTGAAGGGCTGTAGTCGAGTCCATCACAAGTCCACAACAAGTCCCTGAAAGTCCCTGCAAGTCCATCACAAACCCTCCAGTCCTAATTCCAATCACAAGCTATTCAAATGAGCTTTGACAAAGGCATTCCTTTGTAACTGTTTATCCAGTTACTGGTGACTGGCTTTATGAAAAGACTTTGACTGGACTTGCGAAAGAACTTGCGAAAGAACTTTTGAAAGGACTTGCGAAAGGACTTGCGAAAGGACTTGCGAAAGGACTTGCGAAAGGACTTGCGAAAGGACTTGCGAAAGGACTTGCGAAAGGACTTGCGAAAGGACTTGCGAAAGGACTTGCGAAAGGACTTGCGAAAGGACTTGCGAAAGGACTTGACTACAGCCCTAGTGAATTGTATATTCGTAAGCTTTTCGTTTACTTAATTGGGACTTTTCACAATACGCCATTGTGCAAGTGCAAACAGAGAGGCCATTTTCAACCTGCGTGGTCGATATCCACACCACGTCGTCGATCCAAGGGTATTAACTCAATGCATTTCATACAGTATCCATACTCATTTGATTTTTTCTTTACCTATTCACCTTTAATAACTAGGTTGAACTTCGAGAGAAATCATGGGGCATGGATCCGGTTGTCATCGTTCCTGTCATCCAGGTACGCAACTTGTTTTAGTGGCATGTTTAAAAGATTTTAGCTCTACACGTACAATTTGTACTACCTTTGAGTGTATCTGTAGTTTAACCCCTTGAGTACGGTTATATATAATAAGGTGCCGGGGTGCAGGGGCGTGAATAATTTTTTTCCAAATGACATCCGAATGGATGCATTGTTGAGCGCCCTCTATAATACTTTTAATATACGTACGCATTATGTTGTAGGGCTGGGTATATAATGCAATTAATTTCCGTTGTCTGCCGAGCAGTCCGATGGCTCAGTGGATACGGTGTTAGACTGTAAGTAGGAGATTGTGGGTTCGAGACCTCGACGTTACCAATTTTTTTTTCTTCTAATTTCCAGCTTTGGAGGATTTTTTTTAAAGGGAAATAAAGTCCGAAATTTAAATACGTTCTAATTCATTTTTTTTCCTAATTCGTGGCTCCGGAGGATTTTTTTTATAGGGGAGTGAAGTCCTAAATCTCATACCGTTAACCCCATTCGGATGTCGTTTGTGGAAAAAAAATCGCTGCCGGAGCGGCCTGTGCAGCCAAGCGTAACATACACAGTCCTGGATCTTGAGGCCAAAAGGTTGGAATGAGGATTAGCTGGCCAAAGACCAAGGTCATGTGAGTGTCGCCATCCAACCTCCTTCCTCATGCCCTCAATGTCCATGGAGAGTTGGTGGAGTTTGGGCTCCATTATAACATCTAACGGCTCTGTGGAGATAGACATTTCTGCATGGATTGGGAAGGCAGCTGGTGCCATGAAAAAAACTGACTCACTCTGACACAGCATCTCCAGGAAGACCAAAATGAAGATGTATATAATGCCTTAGTTGTCTCCGTACTGCTCTATGGAGCAGAGACATGGCCACTTACAACTGCAGCAGCCGGAAACGCCTTGATGTGTTTGATATGAATGCTCTGAGGCGCCTGGAGCATTTCCGATAGTCGGACTTTGTTCGTAATGACACCATTCGCCTATACGTACCAACCAACCCCCAGCATCGTCCTTAGCCATGCATCGTCGGCTTCGCTGGTTCGGTCACGTCCAGTGACTCCCACCCTCCTCCGTCCCAGCCAGGCTCCTACATTTCGACCCATCTGCCTAAGGTGGTCTGACTGCATAGCCTACGACTTTAAGTCACTGGGCATTTCCTGGTCCCAAGCAAGCAACCTCGCGCAAGACCGTTCCAGCTGGCGACACCTTGTGAAAAGTGTGACCTCTATGCCAGATTATCTGGCTTGAGCGATGATGATGATGATGATGGACATATCAGAATTGTTAATCACAAGTCACATCACAAGTCACATCACAAGTCACATCACAAGTCACATCACAAGTCACATCACAAGTCACATCACAAGTCACATCACAAGTCACATCACAAGTCACATCACAAGTCACATCACAAGTCACATCACAAGTCACATCACAAGTCACATCACAAGTCACATCACAATTCTGGTCTCAAGCCATGTAGGCCATCAGCCTGGGGGGTTGGTCGGTATCAAATCAGGGGAATAATGCTCATTGTGATTTTTGGCAAGGTATGCACCCCTGTAATTGGAAAATATGTGATAGCATTGCAGCGGTGGCAGCTTTTTGGGTGTTATCGCCTGCAGCGACGACTTTTGGACAAATGGCACCAGCGGGCTAGAGGGGACTTGATAAAAAGAAGACCTCTCAAAAGTCCTTTGTTATTTCATGGCAGAAATGATTTGCTGTTTTATTTTACAATACGCAATCTATATAAAACTACAAAACGACGCAGACTTCTCTCAGCAATCAACATCATCTTTAATGTTACAACATTGTTGTAAAGAAAAAAGTTGTCTGAGATCAGGTGGAATGGTTTAAAGATACATATCATGTTATATGTTACATTTGCATCAATGAATTCCATGATTTTGACTGTTTGTACATAACAGTATTATTAATCTGCACCAAGAAGATAAAAAATAACCATATGTACATAAAATAGACACTTAACGATTTGGCTTGCACAACTTTTTCGGGGGTTGCGGGTACCAGTTTGTCTATTGGCCAAACAAGGCAGGTTGCCAATATAGTACATCGCACGCGTGATGATGGGACTCTGCTTATGTTTTCCTCTACAGGCCATGCTGTCTGGTCCCTCCACTGACTCAACACATAAGAAGAAATACCTGACTGCTGATGAGGCCATAGATGCTGTAAAGCCTAGGATTACATCTTCCATGATGTAAGTTTTGCCCACTCTTACCAATGGCGTAACCGAGTCCATGTTTCTGAGTCCGAGTCAAGACCTAGTCCTCATCAACAGTCCTACTCTGAGTTCTTAGGTAGTCTCAATAACAGTTGTTTTGAACACCGAGAAAGTATAGACATTTTTCCTTGTTATATACATAACAGACGGGGTCTGTTCACACTGTGAATAATAATAATAATTACAACATTTATAGAGCGCCTAAATACGTATGTTTCTAAGCGCTATACGGAAAGACGGACTATTCAGATTGACAAAACAGATGTGTTTTAAGTAATGATTTAAAAGTATCCAATGAAGGTGCCTCTTGAATGTGGGAGGGTAGCTTGTTCCAAAGTGTTGGAACTATGACCGAAAAAGCACGATCGCCATATCGTGTCATGGTGCGGGGTCCCGGAGAAAGCTGGAAATGAGCGGTGGAAGAAGAGCGAAGGGCGTCGGGTAGCTGAAGATAGTGAAGATGAGCGAAGGGCCAAGAGATCTTGGATATATACTGGGGCCAAATTATGAAGCTCTTGGATGCGATTTTTCCCTTCAAAATGGACAGGGCCGATTATATTATATGTGGCGTCCGCAATGGAAATCAGACATAGGTCGCATGACATATTTTTGAGTAATTGCAATTTATATGAAAATCGTCAACAAAATCACGATTCCTGTGTTTGTCAAAATACTGTAGTTTAAAGCATATTTAATTCAAAATACCTGGTTTGCTTTTGTGTTGAGATCATTAAATGTGTACAATTTTATATTTTAGTCTGGCGTACTTCCGAAAAAAGTGTAAACTATACGTATTATCCATTCTCAATGCTGAAGTTACGGCTCTATTCGAAAACCAAAATATCGTATAACAGCAATTTTTTCCGTCACCATTACAAAGCTTACATTATATTATATTATGGAATGGACATTTTCAATATTTCCACTTGCTGGTGCCACATATTAGGATGATATGATTTCGATAATACGGGCATCCCATCCTACTCTATTCAAAATCACATCTGAAGCCTGTAAACTATTGATACATCTTGATAAAAGAGTACAACTCATTGTGATTCTAGGCTCTGGATGTGATTATAGACCCTCAATGTTAAATCACATCCCCCTAATCCTCCTGTCCATTTGGAACAGAAAATCACATCAAACGGGACGTTCAAAATAATTCATGCTCGCGGTAATCCGTGACCTGGTCCTGGTGAGTGACCTACCATTTTTAAACAGATCTTGGGCTACATAATGACACTAATGTGGTGATATCAGTTTGAATATGGGATATATGTGGTCTGCAGTTTCGGCATACTTTTTTTACTCCGCCGTATACAGAGTTTCCCGTCCCTACAAGGGTCTCGTTAGCTGTTTCGGCAAGTGCGAAAACAGCTCTTGTTTTTATGAAGATTGTTTTTACTTAGCTGTTTTGGCAAGTGTGCCGAAACAGCTCTTGTTTTCGTTGAGATTTTTCTTTTTTCCTTTTTATTCTTTTTCCTTTTCAGACTCCTCTCTCATAATAGGGTTTGTGCACATTTTTCTTCAACAAGTTCACTTTGGCACTTTTGTAAATCTGATCGACTTCAGACCTAGTCCAAAACAAAGACCATATAGCATAGATGGTCCTAGAACAATGACGTCATGACGTCTGCAGTTTTCAAGTTATGACGTCATGAATATTTAATTAGTCACTTTTGCGGACCCCGTATCTGAAAAATTATTGCAGTTTGCGTAGTTTATTTCTATTGCAAAGTATTAGTTAGATGGCACAAATGTTTCTCCATTAACGTCAAGCTAAATTTTGTATATTCAGCAATCTTGAATCTCCTATATGACAAAAAGCTTCAGAAACTATATATACTGAATTTTTGTTTACCTAATCCCAACTTTTATTCCACACTCAAGCGTACAATCTGCTCAGGCAGTAACCGCGGATGTCACATGGCACATTGTGCGTTTATTCCACACTCGAACGTACAATCTGCTCAGGCAGTAACCGCGGATGTCACGTGGCACGTTGTGAATATATTCCACACTCAAACGTACAATCTGCTCAGGCAGTAACCGTGGATGTCACGTGGCACGTTGTGAATTTATTCCACACTCAAACGTACAATCTGCTCAGGCAGTAACTGTGGATGTCACGTGGCACGTTGTGAATTTATTCCACACTCAAATGTACAATCTGCTCAGGCAGTAACCGTGGATGTCATGTGGCGCGTTGTGAATTTATTCCACACTCAAACGTACAATCTGCGCAGACGCGGCAGTGTTAACAATGCAGTAAAGTGAGGGTTGTACGCTGCCGGTGCACTGTGTGCCGTACGTCGGATCATACAGACGCTTTATGTACACAAAACCTATGCTGAGATGAGGGCAGCAGACAACATTAGTGCATGGTTTCAAAACTGAATCTACACGAATCTGCATGAAGTACCCTAAACTCCATATATTTCGTACATATTTTTTCTGCGAATTTGGATACTTTTCAAGTCGCATCTTTATCAAACCTGGCCCATAGAAAGACAACATCAAGCACATATCATGTTTTATACAACGCCTGAATATATCCCCGCCATCTGATTGGTGGATTGTCGATCACGTGCATTGAATTATTTGTTCCATCGCACACCGCAAGAAGTTACATCACACGGTAGGCGTGTGATGTAACTTCGCGAATTTCACGGTCATTCTAGGTGGCGCTACAACACGCCTGTCATTAATACAAAATGGCAGACGATGTTCCCAAACCGCTGCTAACAGACGACGAAATATTGGAACTCTTAGGCGATGCTGACGCTGCTAACACAAAGAGACAAATCAAATATGCAGTCAAACGATTAGAGGAATTTGCAAGACACGCAGGAATAATAATTGAAGCTCTAACTAATTCGAAACTTGACAACTTTTTGTCTCGGTTTTATGCGGGACTGAGAAGCGAAAACGGCACGTTGTACATGTACACAAAGAAATCCATGCATGCAATCCGACGAGGATCTATTCAGGTGTTGTATAAAACAAATAATGAATGTTTCACATCCGTGCAATGGTAAGAATAATTTCATGAGGTGACAGATGGAATGCCACATTCCACTCGGCTTCGCCTCGTGGAAATGAATGGAAATGAAATTATTCTTACCATCGCACTCATAAACATTCATTATTTGTATAACATTAAAGGGGCATTTGTGAAGGTGCAATATCGAACTAAATATGAAATATATCTAATATTCTTCTCAAATTATCACCAGAACGAAGAATGCTAAATAGAAATTTCTTTTTGCAATAGCTTTAGTAAGGCGTGGAGAAAAATGTGTGACGCCAGGATGACGTCATCAAAAAGTTACTTTTAAAACACGCAAGCATAAGGGCCGGTTCATACTTAACGTGAATGCAAAAGTGGAGCGAATTTTGTGACGTAAATTTTGTGACATCTGCCGTTGCCCAGGCGATTTCGCTTCGCCCTCAGATTCGCCCTGAGAACCGGCCTTAAGTCATTTGCTCGTCATTAAACTTGGTGCGTAGGTCAGATGTCACAATTATGGCAAATTTAGGGTGATGTCATAATGACGTCATCACCTTTCATGTGAGTCTTTGTGACATCACATTAAAGGTGTAATTTTTCCTAAATCTACAGAGGGGAAAAAATCACAGGCGGGCAAAATCACATGCCGACAAAATTGGGCGTCGGACCATTATATGGTGGAAGATGCATGGCCAAGCTATGACGTCATGAATATTTACATAGTCACTTTTGCGGACCCCATTATCTGAAAATGCAGTTTTGTAGTTTTCTTCTATTGCAAAGTATTAATTAGATGGCACAAATGTTTCTGCATGAGTGAAATTTTCATTACGTCATCATGATGTCATCATGACGTCATCTGGAGGCCATTAACGTTAAGCTACAATTTTGTACATTGAGCAATCTCCTATGACAAAAAGCTTAAGAAACTTTAAAACACGTATACTGAATTTTTGTTTACCTAATCCCAACTTTTCATGACTGTGGCTCACTCAAGTGTGACAAAACACCTATTTCAATATTTTAGAGAAAAACAATATGTCATGATTACGTCATCAGGTGTCATTTAACATAACATTAAATGTGCATATTTTGAAGCCCTTTATCTGCCAAACTATACCTGTAGGTTCAATTGGGTTCATATTTGGTATGTACATAGACAAGGGTGTGTTATAGATGAAACTTTATGTGACTACATGATGACGTCATAATGTGTTGGGTTATATAATATTAAAGGTGCGTATGTTCAAGCCCTTTATCTGCAGAATTATGTATATTTTCCATTGGGTTCATATTTCTTTAATATGCACATATACATGTAGACAGGGACTTACGGCATGATGATATCATCACGTGTCATGTCACGTCACATTAAAAGGCGCATTTTTTCAGGCCTAAATCTACAGAACTACAGGTCCGATTGTGTTGAAACTCTGTATGTGCCCAAACATGTGTTATAGATGAAAATTGAACTGATCTAATGATGATGTCATCAGATGTCATCAGATGTCATATGACGTCACATTAAAGATACATTTTTCTAAGGCCAAAACCTACAGAAGTACACATCAGATTTGGTTATAAACCCTGAAACAGCTGTGTTTCTTTATGTGACAAACACATTTCTAGTTGTTTTTGTTTTTGAAAATCTACCGTAGCTGCCACTATGCTGCACATTGATTTTCTGCATTTTGTACTTTGATAAAACCAGGAGAAAGATACTGAAGTACTTTGTGGAAATGGCCAGAAAAGCTGTCGCGGACCGTGAACGCAGCAAGGTAAGGAGTTAAAGTGTAGACATTGAACTCACTCTACAAAAATGCGACCCTCTGAAATGTAAATGAGGAATTCCCCAGACCAATATCCGAGTCATCGTCAATGAGTCATGTATTCCTAAAAGAAATCATTGCGGAATCATATTTGGTATTTTTCTACTTTTTGGAAGGCTTTAATATCAGTAAATTTCCAGAGGCAATTTTGCATGAAAAATAGATAAAGTTGAAAAAATTGACAGTTTTTTTATATGGTGACATTTGTGGCATTTAACACATGATTTTTCAAAGCCGTTTTTCTCCAATCATATTCTCTGTGCATTGCAGTACGGTGTCATTTCTTATACATTCTATTTTTAAGTGTTCGCTGGACTGCAGTGTGTTGCAATGCATACCAGTGGTTATGCTCTGAATTATTGCAGCAACTGCAGCCGATTTCACGAAACCTTGCGCAATTGCGTAACTATACTTATGCCACAATTTATTGCGTAAGGTGCACAACATCTGTGACATTTTTAAAATCGATTTCACAAAAGTTACGCAGTGCGTAAGTCGGTGACTTGCACCACAAATCATGGCGTAACTTACGCACTCGTTTTAGGTGGCTTAAGTTGTCCGCACAAACACCAAAATGATGACTTAGCTAGCTGAGCGTGAGCATAGTAGAGCCGTTAGTTGTTTAAATCATTTATTAAATTCACCAGATTATTTCAGAGAATAATGAAATGATCATCCTCTGCAGGTTTACCTGTGAGATTTTTCCGAAAGTTGCCATGAATTTTGTTATTCAGAGCGAAGTTTCAAAATTGAAAAGTTTCAAAATGGCGCCCCACAGTTCAATTTTACGACTGTTCTATGTATTTTTATTGTTGTAATAAACAGTCGTCGTAAAAGCGGCATTCAGCCTCGTCCACGATGTATAAAACAAATGAAACATTGCGCAGCTACGCACTGTTTCGTGAAATGGATCGCAAGGATGTAGCGCAGCTGCGCAACATTTTTATAGCGTAAGTCCTACGCAATGGCGTAAGTTGCGCACGGTTTCGTGAAATTGGCTGCTGTTCAAGCATATTACTCTGTAAAAAGTGACTCAGCCTTATACAAGATCCGTGGTTCACATGCATCCCTATCTATGTTATTATGCTGTGCTACCAAAAACTATTCAGGACCAATATTTTACCATGCAAATAGCCTCAAATTTTTCATATGGCACATTATGGAACTGCCATTAAAATATCCCTCAATCTGAACCATTTTACGAATAGAAGGCAAGGGATTCTTGTCATTAATTCTGTCAGTGTGCATGAGGACTTAAGACAATATAACGTGTGGGCAACAGGGTTCCCGATTTGTAGGTATTCTTCGGTTGTAAAGCATATTCAGAACCAACGGCGGGTTTAAAAAATATAACGTACACACAGGACAGTGACAATTTCTTGGCTTACACGGTCACCATACACAAGTACATGTATGCTCATGCTGTTTATGTAGGCTATACTGCCACTTCATGAAAAGAAATGTCTGTAATCGCTCTCTGGCCTATACAGGGTGGCCAAAGAAAAAACTGAACGGCATACTTCCGCTACCCCGAGACTCAAATAACCCAAGAAAAATTATACCCAGATCTCCCGATTCGGTCTAGTAGTTTTTGTTCTAGAACCTATTTTGTGAAACAACGTCGGGGGACATCGCGCCTACGAATTTGACTTAATTGGATAGAGGGATTACTGGTGAAATGAATTGCAGAGGAAAGATAAAGTGAACTAGCCAAGATGTGCCATACATGTATGATGAAGTTGGATATTTATGTTATACCCGTATTTCATTATTTCTTTGTTTATTACGCAGGATAAATTCTGTTTTAAACACAAGTATGCTATCATCATGTTCTTTTTGCATGGAACAAATGGCCAAGTGACCCTACTTTGCTTCACAAAATAGGCTCTGGAGCAAAAACTACTGGACCAAATCGGGAGGTCTTATAGTATAATTTTTCTTCTAAAACAATTCTCCATCCCTCGGTACAGGCATGGATTGACTCTAAAAGAAGTGGAAGTACTATGTATGCCATTCTGTTTTAATTTTTTTATTCTTTTTTTTTTGGGGGGGGGACCATGTATATTTTACATAAAAAGTGCACAAACATATTTTCATTTGGCAACAATGATACCCTTTCGTGCATAGATGACTGTGCATATTAACTACACATGTCCTGCAGATGTCCTTTAAGCACCACCCCTTGCTGTAGTGACCAATCACAGACTTCTCTCGGACCATACCCTCAACTAGGTGCTTAGTGGATTGGTCCATTGTCTACAAAAACAACTTGGTGATCAATAATCTATTTTCAGTCGATGTTCGTGAAGATGAATCATCGTACCAAGGAAGCTTATTGGCGTCTTGCCAGCCTCATGGTCAAGGAGGTAAGACAAACGTGTTGTACCATGGAGGAATGGTTGTACCATCCTGAGTTGTATATTGTATACTGTATACAGATAATATACAATCGTTTAAAGGTATGGTAAAAATTGCATTGGCAACATAATTGCAAGTCGACTTGATATCAAGACCTTGGATAAGCCTTTTCAGAAATTCAACTATGCTTCCGTACATCAGATTCAACGATTTGGTTTTGTGGTAACTGCTATACCCAGCACAATATGGTACCAAGGGGTACCAAGGGGTACCAAGGGGTACCAAGGGGTACTCCCGCTCCCTATCCCTATACCCTGTATACCCACTCGAGACTACCTCCCCCGCTGATACGAGGTGCGATCAAAAAGTTCCGAGACTGCCCCCTATCAAGCAAAAACCGTGCGTGATTTAAATCTGTCCGCTATCCCCTTCAAAGTAGTCCCCATGTGCAGCGATACACCGCTCCCAGCGCACCTGCCAAGCTTGGAACGCTCCCTGGAAATCCCGTTCCGTAAGCGCATCAAGCACCATCTGCAATTCTCGCTGGATCTCCTCCACAGTGTCAAAACGGCGACCCTTTAGCTTGAACTTCATTTTGGGGAACAGAAAGAAGTCGCAGGGAGCCAAATCCGGCGAGTAGGGGGGGGGGGGGGGGTGGCGGGGGTGGGGAGCGACGATTGTGTTGTTGCGTGCGCGTTGTCATGTTGGAGCACCCAATTGCCCGCGCGCCACAGTTCAGGCCGTTTGCGCCAAATATTCTCCCTCAGACGCCTCAGAACAGTGCGCGTAGAACTCAACGTTGACAGTCTGACCCTGGAGGAATTCACGGTGCACAACCCCGCGAATGTCACAGAAAACGATGAGCATGCTCTTGGTTGCGCTCCTGACCTTACGTGACTTCTTCGGTCTTGGAGACTGCGGGCTCTTGCACTGCGAAGATTGCTGTTTGGTCTCTGGGTCGTAGCCAGAGACCCAACTCTCATCACCGCTGATGATCCTCGACATGAAGTTTGGGTTATCCTGGGCCTGTTGACGGAGATCCTCGCAGACTTCGACGGTGCTGCTTCTGCTCAAGTTTCAGGTCCATGGTGAAATCGCAAATGCGCACGTACCAGTGGTAAAAAAAATGCGTGTAAAGCCCGGTTCATACTTCATGCGAATGCGAAGTGAATTTGACATCATGAAACATTCGCAGCGAAGCTTTGCACAAGTTGAAATGTGTTCAACTTTTGGCGTTATAACGTCATAAATTTGATTCGCATGAAATATGAACCGGGCTATTAACACAGGTGCTGATGTTGATCAAGCGGTGTAACTTGGAATACTTACTCTCAAAAGTTATTGCTTACAGGAACAGTCTCAGAACTTTGTGATCGCACCACGTATATGGAAGCAAGTCTTGAGATTCTGGGAATACAATGACCAACATAAAGGGGAGGGGGGTCTTGCTTCAAATGGAATCTGCATTCTGCAATTTAATCAACAAAAGTTGAAGCATACAAAACCTCTTAATCCACAATGCCATAAAAAACACTAGGATTTTGCATGAGTTTGTATATGCCGGCAATCGTGGACCTAGGACAAAAGAATTCGAGCGTAGACAAAGGGGTCCACGTTTGACCTAACGTCCACGATTGAAAATCGTGTACAAAACCAATGGGAGGCCTTCCGAAAAAGTTAGAGTATAAACAAAAGAGGAACAATGGGAGGTCCACGATTGCACCCGTTTACATGACTGCGTGCGTGTGTCGAGCCGTTTATCTCTCAAAACTATATCGCAAATCATGGTGTGCGCATGCGCAGTTGGAACTCCGAAGTGGCTTATTTTGTGTTGTCCGTGGATATATTCAGGTATCATTCACGCGTTCGCATTAGTATACCGCCCTCTTGCGCCTATATCATGAGATCCTCGTTCCAAGGACTTAAAAAATATGAAATACCAAAGCTACATGTATATCTTTAATTTTAAGCATAGCATGCACCGGTACGGTATTGACCAATATCACTGCTATGCTAGGATACCTTTAAAGAACTGTCAGGAAATATACAAAATAGAAGTCCATGCATTATATGTTCAGTCGTCTGTTTTATATGCTATTCAGTATATATATTTTTTTCTAGTGGGAGAAATATGTAATGCCCTATTCAACTGCATTCAACTTGGGTCTGCCATTTTACAAAATACTACTTTCATGACGTAATAGTTTCACACAGTGAAGTTTAATAATGGGCTTTCGTGGTTGTGGTAAAACAAAATGGCTGTATCTTGTTTACTTCTGAAAGTTGTGTTTGTTTGAATATCTGTGCGTTTATAACGGGGGTGTCAGTTTTTTGTTTGTTAAATTGTTTTGTTTGGGTGTTGGTGTTTTTACTTTGCGTTTTTTTTAAAACCCGCATTACCTTTAAACAGGGTCGCATTCCTGATGAAGACTTGTTGTTCTACTTCACTTACAACGAAATCGGCAGACTGCTCAAGGACCGATCACCAGGAATAATTGCAAGGTAATCTTCCTTCATGAGATCAATCCATTGAGCTGCGCCTCGGCCCTTGGTGCAGCAGGCGCACAGCCGCGCGCGCCATATGGCACTCGGCATTCTTTTATAGATGTCTTCAGAACCTGTTGCCATACCAACTGACGCCATACTATTTCAGCCAGTAAGCATGAACATATTAGCACTACATGAATGCTATGCACGAAGCCCTCTCCATACTTTCAAGCGAAGTTAATGTGGCTGTTCAATACCCATCGTAAACTAAAATACCGTCTTATGCTGGAACTTGTTTTGCCGGTGGGTGTTGCATACTGGTGGTTGTTTGACATTAACATGTCCGTAAAATACTTTGTCCATTAAAAAAGAACAAAACATAATTTGTAATTGATTAAAATTAACCAAACCATGACGAGCTATTGACAACTTAATGTCATTTTTTAAAGGAACACATTGCCTTGAAGGTGCCCAACTGAGCTACAATAAGGTTGGTTCGGAAAAGTCGGGAAACAAATTAGAGGGGTGCTTGGTCTGTTGCACTTTGGCTGCGTCCTGGCTGGACTGTGTGGCACCAGTTCGAATGTATTTGGATAACAATGCTTCGGTTATTTTCCACACTTCCCCCATAAATATTAAACACTTATAGTATAATTTTTACACTCAAACCTTAAAAATTGATTAAGTAACTAACCAAAGAGATGCATTTTTGGGGGATTTCAGAGCAATGTCTGCCTTTAGTCTTGCAGACTAAAGTGGGTTAAATAATAATCATATATTTTCGATTTTATATGATCGCCATTTCAGAGCATTGCGAAGGCGCCGGATATTCCCAGAGCAAAATGCCTGCAATTTTCCGCTGTTCGACACTGGCGTTCCAAAACCGGTAGGTAATTATTCATTCTTTAAATATATGCATAGGGAAGAAAAGAAGGTTTACAGCAGTTGTGGAGGAATCTTGGCATCGGTATCACGTGAAATTGCATAATATGAATCAGTGGCAGAACTAGGGTCCCATTTGCAGGCTGCACCCGGGGTGCACTATGTTTTTCTAGGGTGCACTTTTTAGTTACGCTTCTGACATGAATAATAATTACTTCATACATCTATTTACCAGAACAATCTCTATATTTTGTATTTTTGCCATGACATGTCAGTAACGATGTGCCCCTCCACACACACACGCAGTCGTACTTTCCCAATACTTCCGAGGACAATGCTTTGTGTTTGCTATTGTTCCTTTAATATAACCCAACCCCAAGCACGTACTTCTACTTGCGAGGACCGATTTAAACAAAAGACTTATCTTGCGAGGACATATTGTCGGATGATGTCAAGCTTTTGGTGCAGCTTCAAGAAAGCTTCGCTGAGTTGGTTTAACCGGAGACCTGTAGGTCGTACGATGTCGGATCTGCCTCTGCCGATGTGGCCGAATTTCTGACCGAGATATTTGGATGTTTCTCTAGTTTTGATGGTAGGTATAACATTGCCGTCGACGGCCCAGCAGGAATCGGAGAGCGGCACCATCTTGGAGACATGCATCGATCCGATAGGATGTTTCATCGTGGCTCCTAAGACAGCCGACTTTGTCACGTTTATAGACATACATGTATGGCGATCATTGAAGAACGAGGAGCAGTGGTTTAGCAATGTAGACATGCCTTGTGTGCTCTCGACGAGCAGCACCAAATCGTCAGGGAATGCAAGGGCGTTGTGTTTGACATTAAAGGCATCGAGGCCAACATGTGAAGGTAGTTGGTCGAGAACTTCGTCGAGGACGAGGTTAAAAAGCAAGGGGCTTAGTGGACAACCTTGCTTTACTCCACATCGCATGGCAATCGGGTCTGAGGTGACACCTGGAAGTCTAAGGCGTGTGGAGATGTCCTTTATATATAGGTCTTGGATCAACATCCGAAACTTGGTGAGAATGTTGTTCCTGGCGAGAGCTCGATCGATGGATGTATGATGGACGGAGTCGAAGGCCTTCGAAATGTCCAGGAACATGACGAAGTATGTCTGCTTCTTGTTGTTATATTCGGTAATGAGGCTGTCGAGAAGACACGTGTTTTCGAGACAACCATCTACCGGGATGATGGCCTTCTGCCTCCGGTTGATACTAGTTGCTTGAAGCAGCCTAGAATTTAGTATGCGTGCATACAGATAAAGTAAGTACGAACCCACCATTTTGGGGCGCCATTTGACTCGGGGTCCCCCTTTGGAAGGAGAAGGGTGAAGTTAGAACGGAGGGCGTCAGGGATCCTTCCTGTTACAAGATATTGAATAAGGCGGTGAGCTGCCTAAGTTTAATTTTGGATAGGTCCTTGTAGTAGATTCGATCAGGGCTGGCAGCTCCGTCCTTCTTCATTCCCTTCAGGGTGCAAGATACCTCAACGGGTGTTATAGGTGACAGGAGACCATTGAGGTCTAGATCATCAGAGACCGGATTGAATGTTGTTGCAGTCCTTACATGGGAAGTCGTTAGACGCCGCCGGGCTAGTACCCTGGGTACATTTTGGAAAATGGCAGGACACTGAACGTAGAGAGGCAAAGGCCCCGCAACATTTCGAACAGTGATATTATTATTTCTGGTTTATTTAAAAACACCAAATCGATAGCCACAAATGTGGTTAATAAGACTGGTTTACAGCAAGTTAAAGATTATTGAGACAATGTAAATACAAATTATTAAAAAGTACAATAAAAACCGGGGTTTAAATATAATATATAACATCGATCAAACACACATTTACAACAAAAACATATTCTGACATATAACAATAACAATCACATACAAAGGGATAACGTACCAAATGGAAACTATTATTCTAATTACAGAATTCTAGAGAGCGCTGGGATGGTCGAGTTTTTGTATCTTTCAGTTCTACAACGAGGAATTATTAGAGTAGAGGAGGTGCTGTTCCTAAGTTTTTACCTGCACAATTTAGTTTCTGAGGGGGGAGCATATTTCTATACTTATGAGAATTCATCAGTTTAGATCCAAAATTTAAAAAAAATATGATTTCTTCTAGATTCCAATGAAGGAATTCCTAATAGTTCTAGAGCCTTGGAGTAAGACTAATAACATTGATAGCCAAGAATTATCCGGCAGGCACGTTTCTGCACACGTTCGATTCTATAAGATAAAGACCTAGTAATAGAGCTGTGCCAGACCTGACAAGCATATTCTAGAATAGGTCTGATATAACACGTGTACACAGAAACTAAGTCGTTTAATGGTGCTTTGTATTTTTTTTAATTGATAAAGTATAAAGTCTACGTGAAGCTCTAGACACAATGTCATCTACTATACATGACTGTCCCATCGGAGATCATCTTGAATTATGATACCCAGCAGCTTCGTGTGAGTTACTTGATTTAAAACAACTGAATTGAGAGTGAAGGTTAAATTGGGTATTTCACGCCTAAGAAAAATAATTTTCGTTATGTTACATTTGGCAGGCTTTGGGAGGACATCATTTATTATGCACCATTGGGACAAATCGTTAAGATGAGTTTGCAATGATGATTGCTCACCATACTTTACTATCTCCCCAAGAGTCAGACCATCCACATATTTCCATCGTCTGTGGCTTCCTATCGCAGCATAATTAACAAGAATGAGGAAAAGTATAGGACCTAATTTAGTTCCCTGAGGAACGCCACAAGAAATGGATTTCAGTGTAGAAATGTGGGTATTGAGTTTAGTATTTTGAGTACGAGCAGTAAGGAAGCCACAGACGATGGGAACAATGGAACGTCTAACGCCAAGGTCAATAAGTTTTTTAATTACAACATTATGATTCACTCGATCAAAGGCCTTAGTGAAATCAATAGTGGACAGGTACGCATATTGATTAGGTTTATCAAGACCTTCATAAACTGTATTCAGCATATCAACAAGGTAATGAACAGTGGAGCTACCTTTTATGTTACCATACTGTTTTGGATCAAATTTACTAGAAATATCATAAATAATCCACTTAGCGATAAATGTTTCAAATAAACGGGCAAAAATGGGTGTTAAAGAAATGGGCCTAAGTTGATCAAATAAAGTAACATTAGCCACTTTAGGAACAGGTATTATTGTCGCAGTTTTCCAAACTTCAGGGAAATTGCCTTCAGTGACACATGTGTTAAACAGAAGTGTTAATGGGTCTGCTAATTCAGGAGCAAATTCGGCAAATCGGCAAATCCAAAGGATGACCAGCTTTAGATGAATTAAGTCCTTTAAGAATGTTCAGCCCACTATAGATCCTTGGAGGTGGTGCATCTGCTGGTAGGTACGCGGGCAGACTTTGCAAGCACAAGGCCGGCAATTGACTACAAATCTCTGCAAAGTGTTTAATAATGGCCTCAACTGTTCCACGTGGATTGTCCTCAGCTCCAGAAATGGCAGATGGCCTGGGTTTGAGTTGACAAATATTCTGGATATGCTTATGCCATTTTGCCGGTTGTGAATTCTTGAGATTATTGACTGAGTTCTTATAGAACTTGGTTTTAGCTTTAGTTATGAGTTTATGCACCTTGTTGCGTAATAATCGCCATCTCGCCAGATCACTCTGACTATATGCAAGCTGACGGTTCTTGATAACTTGTTTAATTCCAGCAAATCCGATGCTTATCATATAATAATGCAGAGTCATTCACAACTGGATAGCTCCTTTTAGTTTGTGCAGTATCTGTGTCAGAAATTTCACCAATTTGCTTGGCCATACAAATTGACGAGTTTTTCCTGCATGGTACCGGGTTTTTTGACACATCCATGAAGACAGTTATTTCAATTGGTGGATCATGACCAGGGATTGCCATGCTTATGTTGCCATGTTTCAACCATTTAACATGTGGAATTCTACATGGACAAAAACCGGAGGCACTCAGTCTTAAGCGTGTAGGTCTAGTTGTTGGCATTACAAAACTACCCAAAAACATCATTTGGTGAAAGGAGTTCGGTAAAGATGATACAGCGGCAAAGGGAGTTGCCTTATTAAAGCATGTCCAACTCTGTAAGGGTTGACACTGATGTTGCAACAGAGCAAAAATAAACATAAACAGTCTCATGACGGCCATATTGTTGGAGTTATTGCAAATCCATCAACAATAATCTTGGTGTCAAAACACACCTACGCTAGAAAATTACACTTCCAAAAGGCAACAGCCAGTTCAATAAAACACGGATAGATCCACAGGTATAAAAGGAAAATATCGATGGCATCGGAGAAAAGCTTAATTTAAATGATAAAAATACAACTGTGAGCACAAGAAAAAGTATCCAGGCAACTGTGCAAACAGCGCCCTCATATGATATACGACTGATGACCCATGATGACCCATGACTTTTGAGATGTTTGAATATATTGCGATGACCAGAAAGAGTTTTACTACATGACTGACATGTGAACACGGAGGTGTCAGATGGATATTTTTGGGTGATCGGCATGATTGAATCAAATAACATTAAGAGTAAAAAAGAAACTCAAAAAGACTATAATTATAGAACTTTATTAAAACTCAAAGTAAAAAAGTAGAGATTAATTTTTAAAAGAGGATAAAAAGAGAAACAAGTCTACGGAATGACTTATAGTGGCTATTTGGGCACGATGGAGATGTGCCAGGCATCCTTATAAGGACGAGTTGGTTTAACTAGTACTAAGCGCACTACGTCAAGTATCGATGGCAATACGAAATGTATGCCAAAGGGGTGAAGCCAAGGCTTTAGGCCGTCACCCAATAAACTCTACCGTAGAAATTGTGAATGCAATTTAGCCCACTTCCGAGTAGGAAGTGGTTGCCCGTGGTGGACCGAGCGAAATATCAAGGATGTAAAAAAAAGCTCTTAATCAAGAATCAAGAAGAGTTTTGATTTGACAATTTCGCTACACGAGGAAGTATGCATTCTTCCCACCAGAGAGTCATAGTTACTCCCGCCGTTTACCCGCGCTTACTGAATTTCTTCACTTTGACACTCAGAACACTGGGCAGAAATCACATTGCATCAGCGCCCCGGCTGCGGACGTCGCAATGCTCTATTTTAATTAGACAGTCGGATTCCCCTGGTCCGTACCAGTTCTGAGCCGGCTGTTGGGTGCCGGCCGAAGCGACCGCAGCGAGGCAGCCGCGCAGCCAGGACTGTCTACGAGGCGGGCCCCACGCCGGTCTGGGCTCGCCCGACGCCAGAGGCTCGGGAGCCGACGCGCCGGCGGACGGGAGACCCGCCGCCCGCCCCAGACACCTTCGGGGGAGAGAACACCCACCGCAAAGCATGGTCCCATCCTGGCGGGCCGGAGGTGGGGAGGGTGACTCCAGCCCCGGACCCGACGCGACCGGCCGACCTCCGCCAGGACCGGCGCCCACTCGCCCGCTCGCCCGGCCTGCGCCGGGGCGCCGCGACCCGCTTCCAGCCCCGGCCCGACCGTCCCAGCCCTCTGAACCAATCCTTCTCCCGAAGTTACGTATCCGGCTTGCCGACTTCCCTTACCTACATTGTTCTATCGTCCAGAGGCTGTTCACCTTGGAGACCGGCTGCGGTTATGGGTATGACCCGAGGCGACGGTCCACGCTCTCCCCCGCATTTTTAAGGGCCGGCCGGAGCTCGCTGGACGCAGCCGGAGACGCGGCGCTCTGAGGGGCCGCGGCGCTCTGAGGGGCCGCAGCCCCCTAGCTCCGGACAAGCTGATTCCAGGGATACCGCCCCTTACCAAGAAAAGAAAACTCTTCCCGGGGCCCCGGCCGGCTTTCTGCGAGCTCGCTCACTTTGCAGCTCGGACCGCCACGAAGGACGGAGGGTTCGGGAATATTGACCCGATTCCCTTTCGCCCGGGGGGCGAGGCCCCGGACCTCGCGAGGAGGGGGGCGCCCGCCTCCGCTCAGAGCGGAACTTCCCTGGGGCTTAGGATTGACTGACCCATAAAATCGTTCAAAATATTTAGTTGATAGCTTTTTTGTGGTTTATTACTAATTCTGAAAAAGATAAGTCTTTTAGTTTAACATGTGATGATTGTTTTTTCTGTTTGTCTGATTGTTTTGGTTTTCTGCATGCCATTCAGTGGCATAGCTAAGGGGGGGGGGGTGTAGGGGGGGGGGGGGCGCACGCCCCCTATACAAAAATCGTGCCCCCCCCCCGTCGCCCCCCACTGAAAATTTCACAAATGCAGAAAATAATAGTATTATAAAGAAAAAACACTGCGAGCGCCCCCCCCCCCCCCCCTTAACATCCATCCCCCCACTCGCCCCCCGATGGAGACAGCCCTGGCTATGCTGCTGATGCCATCACACTCATATGTGTCCAGTTAAAATTGGCTACCCCCCCCCCCCCCCCCCCCCCCCCCCCCCCCCCCCCCCCCCCCAATCTGAAATCCGGCGCAACTGTTGAGCAAAGTTACAAAAACATAATCCTGCTTCTGTACATCTTATGCCTAGCTAGCCCTGGCGTCTCTAACGGGCATGAACATGATGATAACGGTTTATATTGTGTGAACTTGAAACACTACAAGCAAATGCTTAATGACAAGCAAAGCTTGTTTTTTTTTTTAGCAATTGCTAATCTGGGAAACATTTGCTTGCAAGAAACAAGCTTTTGCTTTTCCTTATTAAAAGCAGAAGCTTTTGCTTGTTAGCAATTGCTTATTTTTAAGTACACTACTCAAAATAATTAAAGGAACAAGAACAAAAAATGTTTTTGTCATTGTCTATACGGGCTACCGACGTTGGAACAAGAGATATTAAAGTTATGTGAAAGTCATTCAGGTGTGGTCAATTGATTTCCAAACAATAGTCAACAATGTAAGGTGAAATTTATTGATATGGTAACCCGTTAGCGTGACTAAAACGTGAATGAAAAACGTGGACATAAAACATCTGACAGTTATCATGAGTGTCTGTATACACTGTCCACGTTTAATTAATCATTGGCTAGTTACTGATGACCTCCACGTGCTTGTATGCACTCCTGACTGTGCCGAAGCATGCTTAGAATTAACTGCTTAGTCTTAATTAGTCTTGTGCTAAGTCTTATGGAGTCCTGAGGAATGTTCCTCCACTCTTCAACCAAAGCCTCTGTGAGTGTCTGTATAGTATCTGGAGCTTGCTGTCGACCTGCAACCCGTCTGCCAAGCATGCCCCATACATGCTCTATAGGGTTTAGGTCAGGAGGCTTTGCTGGCCAGGGCATGGTGTTGATTCCTTCCTCCTCGAGAAAGTTCATGGACACTCATGCAGTGTGTGGACGAGCATTATCTTGTACCAGGATGAAATTTTTTCCAACACCAGCAAATGGCCTCACCACGGGCTCCAGTATCTCATCTCGGTACATGAGATATGTTAGTGTACCACCAGCTATCGCGATGAGGTCCGTACGCCCGTCTAGGCATAATCACCCAGACCATAACTGACCCACCATGGTGGTCAAATTCGACAATGTTACAGTCTGAATATCGTTCCCCTGAGCATCTCCAAACCCTCGCATATCTGTCATTGGTTGAAACAGTGAACCTGCTTTCATTAGAGAACAGTGCTAGCCCCCACTGGTCCACCTGTCAAGCTTGATGGTCTCTGGCAAACTCCAGCCGGGCTCTGCGGTGTTGTGGTGTCAAAATGGGGCCTCTGGCTGGTCGTCTGGCTCTCGTACCATGCAGACGATTCCTCATTGTTTGGTTGCTTAGATGGACATCAGTTGCCCTCTGGAAGTCTGTCGCTAAGTATCTAGCAGTTTTGTCGGTTTCGACGTGCCAGGATCCTCAGGTATCGGTCCTGATGAGGGGTAGTCATACATCTGCGGCCCTGACCTGGCCTCCTCGTGTACTGACCATGTTCCTGAAAGTGTGTCCACAGCTGCTTGATGACATTTGCAAACACACGCAAACGTGCATCCACCTCACGCTGTGTATTGCCGTCTTCAAGGATCTCGCTGGACAGATCTTAATTGCAACCTCAACTTCAGGAAAATGAGGATGGACACCACTACTCAGTGCCAGAAGACAGACCACACAAACAAAACAATTGGAAGAACCTTCATCTTTTTGCAAGAAGTACAGCTAGTACAAGCGCACAAAATCAGCACCTTAAATAGGCTAAATGGACATTGGACACTCCTGTGTCCAGGTGTTAGGAGACACGCATGATTTCACTTTGCATTGTTGACTATTGTTTGGAAATCAATTTACCACACCTGAATGACTTTCACATAACTTTAATATATCTTGTTCCAATGGTAGCCCATATAGACCATGACAAAAACTGTTTTTCTTGTTCCTTTCATTATTTTGCATAGTGTATAAAAATGCAAGCAAAAGCCTAGAAAAAGCAATTGACAGTTTTTTTATTCGGCCCATTAAACCTGTAAATAAAGGACACAACAGTTTGCAATCGTGGGGTGGGGATATACCCTTTATTAATTTCAGAGTGGGGTCATCCGCATGGAAAATGATCGTTATGACAGTGACATATCCTGCCTTTTTGACGTTTCTTGGCATACAGATGAGAAGGGGCTGGGGCAGTGATGTCACAGACGAGGAGGGGATTGAGCAGTGATGTCACCCTGTTGGATGCATCCACATCTTTACAAGACCTCAGCCCAAACTTTTTGAAAAATGTTTTCAGTGGAATGTTTGTGTTTACTTCTTTCAAATGTGGGATCGAAGCTGTTTTGTTTAAATACCGCGTATAATTTTGTTTCTCCATTTTTAGTTGTCCATGGAAAACGACGAAATGAAGACAGACCTGAAACTGCACGGTGAGTACTTTCAGTTTGATTGGATGGTTATCACATTCAGTGTACATGAAAAATATAGCTTTAGAAACAATGTACTCGGAGAAATTGGTACTCGGATTGTAGCACTCGACTCCAATACTGCGTCTCAAAAGTCTCCCATTACTTTTTTATCTTTTTTTATACAGGAATGCCAATTAGCAACGGTGTGGTAAACAGCAAGGCGACGGTTGTTACAGAGCTGAAGGATGCGTCGAACATAAAGGTAATTGCCATCATTTTTTTCGTTTCTAAACATATCATTATTTTATGTAAATCATAGCATTTTAAGGGCAAGATATGGTTAGGTATGTCACATCTGATTTTTACTAACTACATTTTTCTCTATACAACAAAAAAATACAGCTGATTAGTAGTATACAATGCGTATTTGAATTCGTTTTTGGGGAAGGATCGACAATTACATAGGTGATCCTGAACGCGCGCGAATTGGTGTCGCGAAGCGGTGTCGCAGTCTGTCATGTCTTTTTGTTGTATCGCCTGGTTTAATGGTTTGACTGTTATGAATTCGAACAAGTTAAAAAGGATTACTAAAATTGCCAGCAGGGTCATTGGTGTTCTGGACATTGAATTAGTGTACCACAATGCTGGACTCTAAACTCAGAACCATTATGCAGGATGATACTCACCCACTCCATTCTCTCATAGTATTAAATAGGTCGGGTCGAATCCGTCAATTGAACTCTCATACTATGAGACACAATCATTATTTTTTACCTAGTGCCATTTCATATTTTAATCAGACTTATATTAGATAATTATATTGGACTTTTATCGTACCTCTCATCAGTTCAATTTGTTTTATATATATATTTTTGTATTCCCTGTTTTTAAATCTCGCACCCTGTTCCCTGTTCCCTTTCGCCCCGCTTGTACCCTCCCCTGGCTTGCCATTGTTCCTTTTCCCATGTATGTCACTTTATTTGTATTTTTAGGTATTTTATTTATTTTATTATTTTATTTAAATTAAATAATTAGGTTACTCTGTCTTTTTTATGGTGATATATTTATTTGTATTTTATGTACAACCACTCTCGACAGTTCCTCATTTTATGTGATTTTTATGTCTATTGATAAATAGATGTTTTAGGGTTTTATGTGAAGTTTTTGAGAAGCCGAGTTTCATGTTCTACATGACGAGAATAAATGAATTGAATTGAATTGAATTGAAACCCGTCATAGAAATGTTAACTTATAGCTAGTGCATGCTTTTTGTTGATGAGTTGTGTGTGTAATGTTATTTCCACTTCTAATATTTGAAGCAATATTTCAAACTGTCTTTGATATCTTATATGCCCTGGTGGTGGATAGGTCGTCGTAAATTCATTACTTTTTATACTGTTGCTTCATTGTCTTTAGTGTTTGTAATTGTGGCATGATGTATGTCTGCTAAAGAGGAAGTTAAGAGCGGCATTTGCATACCAATATAACGCAAAGGCACAGTCCCATTTTCAAAATGTTGAGCCCTTCGTATTTACGATTGGGGAAATTCTCAGGAATTGTTCTTGTACTGCCGACATAACAATTAAATCAACAGTCGTCGGTTCCATCTGGCGGTTCCAAGGATTTGTGACGTTCAGCCGGGAGTCGTGATTCATACGACTATTTGCTGCTATAGCATACACACCAATAATTGACGACTCTGAGCAGAGTTGTCCTAGCGTCGAGGTTTTTTTCGGACAACTAAAGTGAGGAATTTTTAATTTCATCGCTCTCATTAATTCAATGAGGATGATTTACAAGAAGAAAACAGATATAGGAGCAGTTCTTCCCTATCAATTCCAACCGGAGCTACCAGAAGAAGTGGGATAGGGCCGCAATCACTCGGTCACCAGTAATGCAGCTGGCCCGTGTGGTATCGATCCAAGTCATAAAGACAGACTGGTGTGTATTTATACCACGTTTAATGTGTTTTTTTCGGAGACTACCATAATACCATGAGCAAGCAGCATAAGGTTTTTCAGGAACAATACTGCAATCCTTATTATTTATAGATGAACTGTAAAAAATAGTATCGAATAAAAAAAAGCCACCGTAGATCAGGCCGACATCAAGGTCTATTCAGGTCTATGTTACTAGTGGAATTTTTGTTTACCGTTTCAGTGAGGGTGTGCGGTCAGCAGCGTCGTGTGCCTGGCTATGTTCATCTATAGCTCTCTAGAGCCCGGTGAATTTGTATACACTAAAGACAAGTAGTCCTCTTCAGAGTAGTTTGACTTTCGTTCTGCCGTGCAATGCCAAACTGACATGGTCAAAAATGTTTTTTAAAAAAATTTGTAAAGAGGAAATTGATGTTTGAATTTATCCAGAAAATGCGTGTTATGATGTATATACATGTAGGTTGCGTGCGGTCTGCCGTGGCAGCGCAGTCATGGCGGTGCCACACACATGGAATGGATGTGGTTTCGGCCGGCGCAGCCGGGTGGGCCCTGCACACATGGTGCGCGCTGTGGCTGTGAATTCGAGGAGTCACACATTTTTTGATTCTGCTACATTTGTTTGGTGCTACAGTGATAGTTATATTTGAGACGACACAACAGCGCTGGGCATATGTAACAATTTATCTATATAGGATAACCCCGGGTCAATGCTTCTTCGTACCCACTTTTGACTTCCATGCAATATCCATTATAATGCAACGCTGGGCCCATGGGTCGAAGCTCAACGACTCGACTGTGTACAGATCACTATGCATGGTGCGCAGAGTGATTTCGAAAACCCACCGGAACTATGCATCAACCCGACTCCTAGTTGTCCTATTTTTGGCTCTTTTTTCTGCTGCCACCAACGACGACTTTCGGACAAATGACAAACTGAAGCCAAGGCAGGGCATGAAAGTCATCTCTCAAAAGTCTTTTTTTCTTCAATTATTCAGGCAAAAACAATTGCCCTTTTATTTTAATATGTCTTCAGCTACATATACCTGGAAAATGACAAATGTAATCTCGCATCCCACATAATCTTTAAAGACTTTTGTCCTTTGTCCACTTTAGTGTTCGATGGAGTCTCCCGTATTGATTAAACAAGTAAATATATAAATAAATAGGATAATTCATATATACATTGCGAACCAAACATACTTTGTGATCTCTTACGTCCCGCCCTGTTGAAGTTCTTTCCAAATGAATTCAATATATCCAATACAATAAATCTAGGTCATCAACTGCATTCACCGTCTTTGTCGGTGCTCTTCCAATCTAAATCTGACACATAAGCCAACGCGGATTGTTACCTTCAACTTGGAGATATTGCGAAAGCAAAGTTTTGGACTAGATGACTGGACAAGTCTGGACAGCCCAATGCACGCGCATGCTTGCACGCTTACCCGCATCCCCGCACCCCGCGCGTAATGGGAGCTCTCTCCAAGGGGAGGGGAGACGGGAGCGCAACTTGCTCGCTTACAGGCCTGGATGCAATTTGGAAGCTGATGCTCATACTTTACCAAGTCCAACTGGAAACATTCCAGCTGGAAAACTGTCACCTCTGGTGTCTTCCAGGCGTCAGTCCTTGGTCCATTATTTTTTCAACTTGTTTGTTAATGACATCCCCAACATTTTCAGTAATTGTGATAGTCTTCTATTTGCCGATGATCTCAAGCTATTTTGCATTGTTCGCACACCTGGCGATACTAAATTGGATACACAGCAGGATATGGGGGGAAAAGGGTACCCCCTTTTGTCCCTATACCCCAAGCACACTCCAGATTATTGTTACCAAACACATCCCCCTAGATTTCTGAAAAGAATTCCTGAGATTCCGGGAACACAATGACCAACACAAAAGAGGGTGGGGGGGGGGGGGGGTCCTTTCCCCCCCATATCGTGCTTCATAAGCTAAATTGTTGCAGGAGGATTTGGTCAGGCTCTTTGATTGGTCATCTACTTGGAAATTATTTCTCAACCCATCCAAATGTAAAGTGCTTACTTTGTCGCTTAAGAAGCAACCAATTTTACATAACTATGAACTCTCATTCTCAAATTCAGAAAGGGTTACAAAACACAAAGATTTAGGCATTTTTATTGATTGTAAATTGACCTTTGTTCCACATGTAGACTACATTGTTGCCAAGGCAAATCGCATGTTAGGTATATTTTGGCGACACTGCAGAAATCTTTATTACAAAACGAAACAAATCTTATTAGAGCCAGTCTTGAATTTGCATCTGTTTCTTTTAACTCAATTATCTGTCACTCAAGAGACACGTTTCGAACGTATCCAAAACAAATTCATTTCCTTGACAACAATGTAGACGTCTCACAAGCTACATTGTACTTCCCTAGTTTCCCTTAAAAATCGTAGGAATGTTCTGGATTTTACTTCTCTCTTCAGTTTAATGTGTTAATTCCAATTTAACTAATTTACTTTGTTCTTTATTTCCCCCTTAAGGTCCCCGTCCTAACCTTCGTCATCCAGGTCTGTTCATTGTCCATAAAAACATTGTCAGTGCCACAACAAAGGGCTTCTTACACCGTCTCCCTTCCCTGTTTAATTATATCACCCCAACCAACCCCTCCATCGACATATTTCACCTGTTAATTTCTGCCTTTAAACTTAAAAGTAATCAAATTAATGTATCAGCCCACCCCTCACCCATCTAGTTAATCTAATCTGTTTTATAGGTAGTGTACATGATCGGTCATTGTTGCAATTTTAATGGGCGGATTTAGGGGTTAGTATTTTATAGGAAATATCATTCCAATGAACTGTGCAAAGTTTTGCGTTCTTGGATGGCGAAAATACGAGAGAAAAACGGCGTTCGTTTTCAACCGTCGGGCGCCCTCTTGTAAAATAAGCCCAATTTTTGTAAATGGGATAGTTTTTAATTGGTTACTTAACCCTTTCGCCACCAGGAGAAATAATGCACTCATTACCTCAATACCAGTCCCCTTTGTAAAAATTTCATAGTATAGCGCCCTCGTAATGCAGCGAGGAGAAAGGCCGATGAGATATAACACATTATGTCAACAGGATGGACCCGCGTCGCTTTGGTACACGCGTAGGACACGTACACACAATTGCAACCTTGCGCCCGTCTCTGATTATTAACCCATTTTAGACAACGCGGACTAACTACATGTACATTCGGTCAATAGAGGGCAGTTTTAAAACAATATAGATTTCCACTTTACTTGAAAACAACAGCACACCTGGTGCCATAATTTCACAGGATGATTGAGACTACTATTAACTTACAGTTTAGTAATGTATTTCGTAATAATTCAGTAAAAAATAATTTGAAGGATTACCAATCGTGTACACTACCGGTACCTTTAAGTGTTTCTGATTTCTTTTGTCTTTTTAGTTTGGTTTTATACATTTGCCTTTGTCTTGCCTGTCTTGCTTTTATAGTTTCCACATTGCATTTTTATATTTATGTATGTGAAGGTAATGTTTTTATCCATCCTGTAATTGCCGCTTTGGATGTTGAATGCAATGCAATGCAATGCAATGCAATGCAATGCAATGCAACCATTATGCGAATCACCTACACACCGCCTCACGTGTCGGCGCGCTCGCAGACATGTCCACGCGTAATTTGGCGCACTGCCCAGGAGGAGCATGAAGAGGCATGATCCTCCTGCCAATATGCATTATACACATGATCCTTCCGCCAAAACGACTTCAAATATGCATTATAATACTACTCTGGTTCAATGCTATTTTTGCGTGGTCATTTGCATTGTATGGTGATCCAGACTATTTTAAAAAGATTGTTCGATGCATTCTTTCTGCTAATTTTTTTGTAGAGGGGTGACATCCTTGTGACTAGAATCACCGACATTGGATGGAGTCCCTACTTCCCTCTGATCAGTGGACTGGTCACTGAAATAGGAGGTGTGCTGTCCCACGGTAAATATAATCAAGTAGGCCTACACCCTCTCCAACTGCCGAATAAAGAATTCTTACAATTTAACCCAAGTTCCTTCATTATGGATTCGTCATAGTATAGAAAACAATTTGAAGACAACAAATTACCATCATGATTACAACAGTAGATGGGTACACTTACGCCATCGATGAATAATTTAACTCTTCCTATGAGGATTTTGGTGCTGACTAACTCCAGTTCCGGAGTTAAGATAGAAAACAAATCGAAGAATTTAACAACAAACCTTGGTGTCAATTGACTCTTCCTTGGTGTTTGTTTTACAATAAGAAACACGCACACCTGGCTCACGAATTTGAACAACTTTTAAAGTAAACAAAGATATAAGTAGAGCGAGTTTGGAATCTGCGGCCTTCGGGTTGTCCGATACCAGTGCTCTACTACTCTACCAACTGAGCTATACTGATTCAATGTTGACAGCCTTCCATTTTGTGCATATCTTTATTCAGGGGTCACTATAGGGAAAAATCCATAATAGCATACTTCACGATACAGCAAAGATAAGAGAGGTTGAAATTTTGTATAAAGGCTGCACAAGCAAGCGTACAGTTTGTACAGTTGGCTTATATAAATGTGGAAATATGCTGTATGAAATATACTAAGAGTGAAACCTGATATTATTTAGCCTACAGTGGACATACGAGAGACAGTTTTTTGTTGTAACTATTGGAAACGTGTTCAAATTCGGCCTAAGAGTCTATAATTAGTTTCAATTCGTTTCAATTTCAGATTTTGTGTGGACAAGTCTATAAGAATGAATCCCATGTATTTTATTTATTCATGTTGTAATTATTATGATGAAAATAATAATGACGCCTGCATACAACTTTTACTCACCCATTCTATTAAAAAAAAAAAACAAGCTAGCAACTTTGGGAATCTTAATTTAAGAACATTTCCCAACCATTAGTTCAGGTTTGAAACTACAAATCTCCTTTTTGAAATGTCTCTCTAATTAAAGTTGCCATGTCTCCCAATAAATATTATTTAGATACTAGTCCGCATTGGTCTCTTTGCTTACCACATTATCAAAAAGTGGTATTGTTGGTTTTGATTAGGCCTAATTTGACCCATGTCTCATGATGCTTGCTTCATCAGGTGCGGTCGTAGCTCGCGAATATGGTCTTCCCTGTGTGGTCAATGTGCACGGTGCAACCACACTCATCAAAACTGGTCAGTCAATATTTTTACTTTTTGTTCCTCTGGTTAGGGTGTTTGAGCATGAAACTCGGCTTTCCGCCTCTTCCCACCAATATATAGTTGTATACCTCAATGCAGAACAAAAAGCTATGCCAGTAGCTTTTTTTCCTCGTACTGTATCTCCATTAGCCTTTTAGAGGTATGGCGGACACAATAGGAGGGCGCTATTTGATTTGGGTAAACCTTTTGTGCCGTACAAAAGGTTTACCCAAATCAAACAGCGCCCTCCTATTGTGTCCGCCATACTTCTAAAAGGCTAATGGAATTCTTCCATGGTGCATGTTTCCCATCATCTTATGATCTTTCCTGCTTCAAGAGGAATATTAATTCCTACTATACCTCTTGTATCTTTGATTCGTTTTCTCTTTGTAGCTCTGAACCACGTGTTCAAGGGGAACTTACATTAAAAAAAACACAAAACAGCCCACCATATCTAAATCATTCTGAAGTCACTTTTTTATGAGCTATATTGGACATAAAATTATAGCATGGAAACAATGCAGATTCCACCATATATCCAAATTCGCTACAGCTGTTTACATACAACCGTACTTTGGCTGATTTCTAGCCATAAAACAAAGCTTGAAGTCGGCATTAATGGATGCTTAAAACGTGCATTCGTGGATTACAACAAAGTGTACTCCTCTCGAAAAAAACAACAACTTTCTCTGGAATAGCAATTGCTTCACTATGCATTCCGATAATATAATTATAATTATTCCCAACAGTCCAAAATCCTTCAATTGCAATATGCTTTTTAACACACCCTAGGGAGTTAGGGTTAATAAATATATATTGTAAAATTGGGTGTGATCCCTGGCTATACGGAATTCTGGGTTTATGACTTCTGATTAGCGCCCACCCGAAAAAAGATACTGACAATTTGGGAGACCGCCAACATAGGGCAAGATAGCTCAGTTGGTAGAGCACTGGTACGGTATTCCGGAGGTCGCAGGTTCGAAACCCGCTCTGCCAGTTTTTTTGTTCACTTTGAAAATGTAAGAAAACAGGAGAGAAAACAATGTGCAATTTATTGATTGTCTGTTCAAGAAGAATGGATTCCGAGGCAGTGACATAATCAGGTTTTGAGACTGGAAAAGGGTGATGAATTGTATTTTCTCTGAAGAAGACCTACGAAGAAATGACATATCATGCTTTGTCTACATAGCAGCAAGCTAAGGTGGGACAACGCCCCCATCTTCTAAAGCACGCATGTAAACAGCGTGTCGGAGTTGTTACTGCCAGTTAGTTAATCCCTTGCGTACGGATGACGCCAAATGGCGCCAACAAAAAACAGTGCCACCAGGCCGGATGACGCCATTTGCCGCTATTTGTGTAGTTTCAATCCAATGGATTATTGTGCATGTTATGCTTGACTGCACAAGCAAATTGTGGTCGTTTCGCTTGGCTGCAAAGGCCGGCGCGACACCCCGGCGCCTCCTGTAAGTAACCGTTCTCACGGTGTTAAAAAGTGCTCCTGCTTTTCATAGCTTTAACACAAATATGAAAATACACAGCAAGAAACATTTGGTTGGCTCATTTTTATTATTTAATTTAAAGAAAGATGTTAGAAAAAGAATGTTGCAATGGGGAACTGATCAGTTTCCCCTCCTGTTTTGTATACACCACGAGTTCTGTACACATAGAGCCTTCTTTTGAGTTTGATATATTGATATTAAATAATTATCCTCCCGAGACTAATTGCATCATAAAGCAAGTTCGGTCAAGGACTATGGTTAACTACAGTCGACGATTGTTGGACTAACGTTACCCGAACACAGGCTATAGTCAACCATCTGGGACCATGCCAGCCCCTGATGGTCGACTAGACGAACAGGGCACGGTCGCGCTGGTTATCAATAGCAACATTGCTCGTACTAAACTGTGACAAGTCAAGTGCGGACCAGTGAGTAGTTCCACTAGCCATCGTTTGCACTTGGGCAGGTGTAAGGTACATTACGAATTGATGATTGCTTAACCAATTTTCCTTTATCGAACTTGCACATAGCCTGTGCTAGCCTATGTTAAACTTGATGTTTCAGTTATAATTGTGTTTTCTTCCGCTCACATTGTTGGTTTCAGGGGATATAATCGTGCTGGATGGAGCCAAAGGGACTGTGGAAAAAGTGACATCAGAATCCTAGCTAATTGCGATTCCTTAAAAATTGGCCAGTGATGAGTGACTGTACATCAGCGTTGCTCAGTGAAATTATCATGGGAGGTTTTATAACATGTTTATTGTTAACGAGGAATGTTCATCTTTCATTTCTGTTGGAAAATTGCTGATGGTTTTGCATACATGCCTTAGCAATTGATTTTCAGCCATAATTTTTTTTACTAAACAATGACCACATTGTGCATTGAAAGACAACAATTAAAATTCGTAGTTAAGAATGACCTATTGTTTTATGGTAAATCCTTTTCGTTTTTCATCCGCATCAAAACAAGTTTTTTAGCTGGAAAATGTACAATGTACGGTAGCCTCTGTAATGCACTGTTAAAAACAAGTCTTGTGTTTTCCAATTTCTTTCATAAATCGTAGAGGAAAACAGTGGGAGACTTGAGATGTGCTGCAATAACTATGACAGAACCACTGGCGTTACCGCCATGCTTCAGGAACTTGGTTGGCCACTCCTTGACGCCTGGTCATGCTTTATACAATTTCACATTAATTTTGTTTGTAGACGTCAACAAAAAACCAAAATTTACTGTGCAAACGAACTCACAGAAGGTCTCACCAATATTCATATGTGTCCATGCCAAAAATAAGATTTACAGCACAAGCTTCTAGTTCTACCCATTTACAATCCCAATCTGGAATAACCTGCCCCCCTCAGTCATCATATACCCCTAATTTTGATCAATTAAAAGTACTGTAACTGACTTTCTCTTCAACACCAATACCACCCCGTAGCTCCTCTAGCCCCAGGCCACGCCAACTCTAGCAGGCGGGATGCTGCTGAAGCCGTTTTTTTCTGGAGAGATACAGCTCTAGATAGCGGTCCTTTCTGCTACTTTACTTTCTGCATGTGCGCGTGGTTCTGAGCATGCGCATGACTAGTGAGAACATTGAAAAAAAGATGGGTAATGTCTGCTGCCACCAGCGTCACAAGTCTCCCATTGGGTAATGCATTTGAATTGTGACAGATCCAGTTGGTATTAAGTAGGCGTAGTTTGAAAAAGTCTAGTCCAAATGAGTCATATACTTGGTGAATTGCTAGGAATATAGACCATTTTCACTCATGTGACCACATAGCGTGAAACGTAAACAACCCAAACACGTGTGGACCGCTTTGGAGTGCGGGCACATTGTATCGTATAGCACAGGTTAAACCACCCACGCGCACAAAGTGCGCTTGACATGTTTACTTCAATTAGCATTTTGCATCACTAGACTTTGTGGTCCATGACAACACCGTGAAAAGAGTGTGTACTGCTGAGACGCGCCTGTGCGGAACTTCTTATATGCGATCAATCAATGTTAGTCGAGTGCTGTACAAATCATTTTTATAAAATTTCTATGTACATTTTATATCACCTTCATTGCATTCAAATTAACATCCGCAATGTAATAATGCTGATCTACACTATCAACTTTCCATTTTACTTAGATATTATTTTCACGGATTTATAAAGGAAACCTATGCAGCAGCAATTCCTGTCTATTTTAAATAAAAAAGAAACATGATTTCAATGTCTTAAAACCATTACTATCCTTAGCTTGTAAGTACACTTTAAATATTATGATGTAGTGACTCCGTACACTCAAATTTGTTCAGTTGGATCATCTCAAGTGCCTTACGTACAAGATTTTGTTGCCTCGCAACTCGTTGGATCGGGAAAATCGTTTAGAATGTTGTTTGCAATGTAGACTAAAGTGTTTAATGGCATAGACTTGACAGTAAAATAATGATTACGCATCTGAAAAAATATGGAAAACTATAAGGATTTTGTTTGGATTAAGGATAGGTCTCTTATAACAGACAAGTGACTTCTGACTAGCGCCCACCCGAACAAATATACTGACAATTTGGGAGACCGCCAACATAGGGCAAGATAGCTCAGTTGGTACAGCGCCGGTACGGTAACCTTGGAGGTCGCATGTTTGAATCCCGCTCCTGTCAGTTTCTTTGTTCACTTTGAAAACAATATTTATTTCCATAGTTTTCGGATATCAGTCCAAATGTAGTGATGTATAATTAACATAGATAAACATACACGAAACGCCGGGAAATGTATTAAATTTAACAAAGTAAAACAAAGTAACACCTTATGACAAAGAACGCAGAAAATAATGGACGGAGAAAGCCCAGACTATTGTAGTTTACTACTCGGCAAAGCACAAACCGTATTACACTCTTCATAGAGTACGGAAGTGTGACGTCACGGTTGGCATGACAACTATTGAAGTTTATTCTTTAAAAAGCTGCCAAGTGCCAATCGTTGCAAAAATTGTTGTCCTTTGTCGTGATTTCGAAAGTGTTCCCTTGTCAATCAAGTCATTGGCATGAAGAACTCGAAATTAAGCTGGTGTGCACAGACGTTTTCGCTTCAGTACCGGTACTCTGTGCTGATCTTTAATTAACCTCGTCTCGTCCTTTCTCGTCCTGTCTTTTCTTGTGTTTAGTTTGTACTCGCCTTACACTAGCACATTTGGCTTACAAATTTTCATGGGTATGTGGGCGCCCTATAGTATACTTGTGTAAAGCATGAACAATTGTAGGGCTCTCGAGATATAGCTGGAGGGTAACAGGATTTTTGGCCAACTCCCGATCGTATCACCAACTATACCTTCGCCAAGTCGTACCTTAGGACAACTCGTACCTTCAATGTTCTAAAATCATGGTCCGGGCCGTAACTGATTGATGTGCTTTGATAGTGTACTTTTTAGGCCTCTTTTTTGTTTTTTTTAGGAATGTGAAGGAATGTGAAGTGAAATTATTTTTATTCTGATTGAAAGTAGATTCTATTTATGAAAAACAATTTACCGGTTGATAATTTAATTTTTCGTGTTTATGTACAACTTGTATTTCATATACTTTTTGGTTTATTTTAGACTGCATTCATGTTAATTGTACTTTTGCTATTTTAGACTTCGCTGGAAAAGGAACATAGGAATTCATTTGTTTACAGTAGTACTTTGTTGAGAAGTGAACTCCGGACATGTATTGTTTTTTTTTAAGATGACCGTGCGCTTAATGACAAACTTAATTGATGCTTTTCGTCTTATTTCTTTCAGTTTAACTGGCAATTAATAAATTAGCTGTTACTTTTGATAGGAAAATTCATTCTGAATTTATTGAAGATAAGTGGCTGGCACATTCTTTGTTGTGGAATTAATTTATACATCGTCTGAAGCTTGCCCATTGTCGTATTATATAGTTCGGCCTACTTCTGTAGTTTTCTTGCGGTGCCGAAGTCTAACTAGGCTCGGAGCACATCCGCTGCCGCGTTTGCTTTGATACTGGTGATGTGCGCATTTATTGCCGAAGCTTAGCATAGATGACGCACCATTGTTTTGTCAAAGTCGTGAATAGGACTTAATTTAATATGATCTCGCCGTACTTCCAATCGAATATTGAATTGAATACCGAATGGATGCAACGCCACCACAATAATTACGAGAGATGATTGGTTGATTAATGTGGATTCTTCAAAAGAAACAAAATAAACAAACTGATATCAAATTCAAGTTTATTAGCGAAGTTCACAAGAAGAAAGGGAAAACATTGCAAAGCATTTTTCACAATTCGCAATTTTCCAAATAAAATGAAATGCCAAAACAAATCATGGACCCATTTCATTCGCATCAGCAAGAAGTTTTTGAGGATCACTTGTCGATGTACAGTGGCATGGGTCTCGCTTTTGAATACATTGTCGATTTTTTTAACCGGCCTAAAAATGCATCCTGATTTCTCAAAACTACATATTCTTTTTCAAATGAGGTAATTCGGCATTAATTTTTTTTAATGCACACGGCACCGCGCGAAACCTAGTCGCGCTGTACGAGTTGCCCTAATTTTATATAGAGCGAGTTGGCCAAGGTACGACTCGTTGGCCAAGGTACAAGTTTACTCGAATGCTATGAAATATTGGCCTTCAACAGAATGGGCCCCTCATATCAACTTAAACATTCATCATTAATTCTGTTCGCTGAGTTCAGCCATAGCCTTTAGAGCCCCAGATGATATACATCACCGTATATTTCATATTCTCAATTCCACATTAAGACAGGATTTATCTGATTTGAGACCTTTATAGAGCCTATAAGTAGTTTTCATACGTTTTACGGTTTGTTTATATAGCTTAGAGGTATCGGCATCTGATCTTAAATATATTATACTCTACACATTCCAGCTTTTCAGTATCAGTCAATGTAAAGTGTTAACAAATATCGCAAGAGTTTACTCATAAAATCGTGGTTTTTGTTATTTTTAAGTGAGAAAAGCTCACGGTTTCTTTGTAACCTGTTTTGAACAGAACATCGATGTAAAATGTAGAACATAGTCGCAATGCATAATACACATTTGAAAATTTACGAAAATAATAGTTTGTTTTGCAGCTAGTACAATGATTTGCGAGGGACCCTAAATATAAGAATTTTTGCCCAAACACAATGACACAAAATTATACAAGAACAACGTTCCTTGGATCACCTTGCGTTGCTTGTTTCTTTGTGTGTTTTGTCCATACAGGGTGTCCCCCAAAAAATGTCCAGGCCAAACCAGGCAACCTCTGAATCTAGATTTCGACAGATCCTGATGCGGGAACTTCTTTATACATGAACAATTGTTTTTATTTCATCAAAATCAGTCAAGCCAATCAGAAGTCATGTCATTTTTTTGTGCAGCAAGGTCAGCCCCCCAACTAGGAGTAACTGACTGATTTGTTTAATACATTTTTCATTCCAATAAGCTCTCCGTCTGTATGTGGTTATAGCAGCCCAGTCATGAAGGAAATCTCTCTAATCGTTTCTTGAGTCTGAAGTAATCTCCCTGGGTGAATGGTCTTTTGCTGCATAGGCTCTAGTGTTCTGTTTGTTGATGTACCCGTTCAGAGGAAACTTTGCCTCATCACCACAGATAAATTGTCGTCGCACAGCAGTGAACCATCTCGAATACCGCATCCTCCGCTCTGGATCACCTGGAGCTAAGCCATGCCTGGTCAGGACTCTGCTGCCATTCGTGAAAAGGACGACTTTGGAATGTGTAGTTGGTTACAAAATTGCATATAGGCGTACAAGTAATCAAGAATGTGTTTTGGGATTAAAACACGGCAATACAACATGGCTTTTGCGCAGATAAAATTTCCTCAATTCTAATTGGTCAGTTGCCGGCGGCGTAATAAGATCCATGTGGCATAACAATAGATTCTCTTGTCAAAAGGTAGCATATTGGTTCACGTATGTGGAGGTGTGTTGCGGGTGTATCAGTTTAGTTTATTCACAGGCTGGTATGCTGCAGTCGCACGGTGTAAGCCGTTGCCTGGATCGGATCTGTTGTGGCTACGGCTTCAAATTTGGCCATTGGCAGGCTACTGTAAAGAGCCGTAGCCATTGATAATGTCTGCGAGATAGTCTTACATCGGGCTGTTTCTAGACGTGTTGCCAACATACTGTACAAACGCTATCTATGACAATACAAACCATTCAAATTATCTCTTCCGGGGTTTGCTGTCAGATGTACCCCAGAAATATATGTGCACAAGAAGTTTCCCAAAACACACATCATAAAATCAGGCGTGCACATTTTTTTTAAAGTAATATTTATTGATTTCTTTGTAACATTGTCAGGTAAAGTCGGAAGTAGATATATTTCTATAGTGATTGGTATCGATATGATTAAAAGCTATTGAATTATGCACTATTCGAAAATCACGGGATCGCTGGTTCATTTAATCAATTGCAGCTACAGGATCGAAGTACAACCTACACCGGGTTTGAACTCGTGAATCTGACCCCCAAAAAATGTTGCACACTAATAATATCACCAGGAAGATTTCAAGTTGGTCGTTAGCTTCAACTTCCATGGGATTCGCATTCTTGTAAAAACCCCGCTTCCAAAGAATCTCATGAAAAGTATGACAGCAACTGAGGAAATCAACGAATATCACTGCTTGTAAAAGGCTAATATGCAATTTAATTACGCAAATAAGCACCTCATTGCTTAAACAAATAAACTGATCTGACGTCACTTGTACAGCACAAAGGGTAAACTGTAGATTTGCATAATGAGCAAAACTAAGCTGGCGGAGGAAACATACGTGGGTTGCGTTCGATTAGCTTACACTTAAAACACGGGGTTACACCGCGGGGAAGCCCCGAAATGAGGCTAATCGAACGCTGCGGTGTATTCGCCTAGGTTTTTGACGGTTATCCCAAAATGTAGTTGTGCTGTGTCCTGTCTACAAGCTGTGATGAACAAGCTGACCTGACAATCATTACAAGTGGTCCTAACACAGACGAAGTACTCCCCAAAAGATAAACGACATGTTTGTCCCGATCACGAGGAACACAGACAGGGTACCATTTCAATTCATTGACCCGAGCCCATCGATGAACTATATGTAATCATTTACACTATACAGACCAACTATATTTATTAGACCTAAATTGCAGGAGGGTGATTAAAAGCATTTATCTAGACTTCGTTTTACCTGAATCCTCTTCAATATTACAACACAATTACGTGCCATTTATACTGATCTTCCACCCGTTACATAATCCTCTTATCTATTGTGACCACACTGATCCAGATACACAAATTTGCTCCAAATCTAGCCACACCCCCTCTGCAATCCCTATACAACGTGCACAAAAATAACGACCAAACACCGATTATACTGACCCACTGCACTACTGGCCTATGTTGCGACTACAGAAAATGAAGTTATTACTACTTTTAGTAGTACAACTACAAATCGCATCTCCCTCCTTGGGACTGGTCTACAAAAATTAATAATCGTTGTGATAGCACACAATATACCTTGTTGTACACAAAATGTGCTCTGTGCAATGTCATTGTAAAAATACGAATCACTCTTTTGATGCACAGAACAGTTTACGGATCATCTCGCGATCGGCCCTCGTAATACCAATTAACATAAGATTATTTGTGAAATAACGGAGAATGAAACTAATACACTTTGAAAACAAAAGCAAGGTGCAATCATACAAAACAATCGTTTTTAGAGCGCCCTTTCCGAGGCCAGGGCTACGGTCGAGTCCCAGGCCGAAGCAATGTCGGCAATAAAGTAGAATACAAGTCCACTTGAGTTTATAACTGGGAGAAAACACTCACGTCAAGACTCCTGTTGAGCCCTGGCTAAGCGCAAGCCCAAACTTGACCTAGACTTCAGCATACTTTGTTCATGTTCAATTGTCTTAGACGCAAGTCCAGGCACCATTCCAAGATCATTACGACATTCAAAAAATACTTTGGAATTCAGCGTCAAGTCCTGATTTGGGGTGCGTTTTGGCGGTCATAAACAGTGTCATAACCAAGAATTGGTTCGGTCGTTTCTAGTCGGTGAATTTCTTGAGTGGTTTTAAATAGGCCTAGGCGAGAATCACGCGCCATAATAAAAATGACCTTTGAGCCAAAACTTTTGTGAACTTTATAAAAATCATGAAAAGAATCTATTGAACCGACACCAATTACATGTAGGTGGCAGGCAGTTGAACTGGTTAGAAAATAGAATCCGCCTGCTGAAGCTTTTTCGTTAAAGGCTTAAAATTAATACCTTAAATGCAATTTAAAGTTAAATACTACATTTATGAAATTAAACTAATAAAGCAGCAGTCAACCAAAACGACAATCAAAATCAAACGGCAGAAAATGGTACAAAAACAGATAAGAACCAAAAACTGGCAAATGTTTACATTAACTATACCGAGTCGATCAGAAGATTCATTTGGCATATTTCCCAACAGGTCATGTACTACCGGTACCTACCGGTCACTAACCACAGGCGTCGCTAGAGGGAGTGCGTAGGGGTGTGATACCCGGATTAGTGAACACTAGTGTTCCTTCCTCCATGGATCAATGATCAAGATCCAGATCCGTGTGAAAAAAAACGAGCCCTTCATTGATATATTCAAAATGCATCACAATGTTCCCAATCCCTGCAAAAACACTCATGCATTCTGCAAAATCAATTTGTCCATGATTCCAATTCAATAACAAGTATTAAAACAGCACTCAACTCTTCAAAAATTGGGAATTATTAAACCTCTGGCCACAAAACAAGTTACCTTTGACAAAAGTGCGTCATTTCACACTGCTAAGCTCCGTTACTTTTCTACTAAAATAGCATCAGAGTCGTATCTGTACGTGCTTATATATTTTTTTGAATATTCGAACCGGCAAAAAGGTATTCGAATATTCGGTTGACGATCGAATAGTCGAATATTCGGTATATTCCGGACAGCCCTAGTGTTATTTGGCTATTGTCAGCATATGTATAGGTTTGAATAGTGCTTTTGTATTCACAATATTTTCTAGAAGATACAAACTTCTATTTCTGAGCAAACTGAAAAATGAAAACAGTCGAACCCTGATAATAAGAGCACTGTTAATACAACATCCTGCTTATAACAAGGAAAAAAATAGGTCCCGAGTCTTTGTTTTTCTTTGTTTTCCACTACTGATAATACAAGGTACCTGTACACAATTTGTCGGTTTTTACAATTTCAGTGTCCAATCTACTTCCTGTTCTCCATAAATGTGGAAAACTTGCAACTTTGGTTATAATGTATAGTTTGTCCTTGTACAAGCAGTACACATTGCTCCAAAACAAAATCTCGGTGACAAACAAATTCCGACGGTGTAATAACATTAACGAGGAATCTAGAATTAAAATTAGACAAACAGCGAATTTGTTGCTACACTTTTACTTGATTTTTTTTTTCTGAGGAAAAGCAGAGTACAGAAAAGCGGGGATGTTAATTAAAATTGAAACAAAAAAGAAGAAGAAGCATTTTTTAAGATAGATTTTTTTACTCAAAATGAGGTTATTGTCTTCTTAATGATGTCCACACATTCATGGAGCTGATCTTCAGTCAAGACAAGGGGCGGAGCAAAGCGGATGATGTCACCGTGGGTAGGTTTGGCCAGGAGCCCATTGTCTCGCAGCTTTAAGCAGACTTTCCAGGCATCAAAATCTGACAAAACACAGGACGATGAACGGAAACAATATCACTAAAATGCAAATTGTGCCAATTGTGAATTTTTCATTAACTGTACCATACCATGTCAGCCATACCATACCATGACCAGGCAACCGAAACGAGTGGAATGTAGCGAAATTTACAAATTTGAAGGGATGCTTCGTCTTAAAGTGCACAACTGCGTTACATAAAGGCTATGGTTGGATAGGTCCTGAAAAAGTAAAATATGTTAATGTACACAACCATCCCTTGAAAATGTGCCATTGATCTGAAAATTGACGAAAAAATCATTGTCCGGAGATCCCTTTAAACAGTGATTTGTTTCGCTTTTGGGAAATCCACGGGCCTGTCTTTTAATGTGTTTTTTTATCTTGTTTGCCCGATTATAAATAAATAAATCAATCAATAAATTACGGGGACCTAGTTTGGTTCGGAAAAGTTGGACCACTGAAAAATTTGAAAATTCCGAGTCATTGCCAAAAATGACTTTTTACATTTCTTAATATGAGAAAATATTTCTTATTTCAAGAAAAATGTTCTTGTCTCACTCCCTAGAAAACTTTTCTAGGGAGTGAGACAAGAAAACAGTTCTTGAAATAAGACAATTTTCTCATTTTAAGAAAACCATTTTTGGCAGAGATGCCCTTTGCCTGTAGGGCTTTGGTTGTATAGGTACAGGCTGACCATCGTTGGAAAAAGTCTAGTTCCCCAACCTGATCATTCCCCGTCGTCTATAAATTGCTCCGTTTTGCCTAAACCAGGGTCAGGGAACCAGACAAGACAGCATTTGTTCCTATTTGCCCAGCATCTACGCACACAAAATTTTAAACAGGTTAGTGTTACAGTATTTGCTATAAAATACTATACCCTCTAAGGAAAAAAAACAAAAAAACATTTCTGAAAATTACAGCAAAAGCAAATGTTGTATACTACCTTTAAGATAAACAGAATTTCCTTGAACTTTCCACGTAAAGGAACTAGGGAAAATGGGCGTATTATGACGCAGTTGAATAAGTAGGGCATGTACCTTCGGTTTCTCGTATGACGATAGCATTGAGCAGGCCTTTGCCTCGGACCAACGTCACGATGTCTTTATCCAGTTTGTTCAGTTCCTCCCTCAGGATGATTCCTAAACGCTCAGAATGCTCAGCCAACTTCTCTTCTTCTAGGACCTGTATGAGAGTGAGTGGAACACATAATAATATATTTACATGTGTATTTACCCGCTACTGACAGGTTACATCTCACAAAGTTACATCTCACAAAGTTACATCTCACAAAGTTACATCTCACAAAGTTACATCTCACAAAGTTACATCTCACAAAGTTACATCTCACAAAGTTACATCTCACAAAGTTGCATCTCACAAAGTTGCATCTCACAAAGTTGCATCTCACAAAGTTGCATCTCACAAAGTTGCATCTCACAAAGTTGCATCTCACAAAGTTGCCCCTCACAAAGTTGCCCCTCACAAAGTTGCCCCTCACAAAGTTGCCCCTCACAAAGTTGCCCCTCACAAAGTTGCCCCTCACAAAGTTGCCCCTCACAAAGTTGCCCCTCACAAAGTTGCCCCTCACAAAGTTGCCCCTCACAAAGTTGCCCCTCACAAAGTTACCCCTCACAAAGTTACACCTCACAAAGTTACCCCTCACAAAGTTACCTCTACACCACATGTTGGTTCTTTGTGTGTGGAAAATCATATTAAAATTGGAGGATTCAGGACTGTTAGGGTTAAATATCTTATGAAAACTAGTTTGTTGTAACATAAAACAATTATTTACAACAGTTACAATTTGAAACAAGTAATCTACATCAGGTATATTTTTGGTGTTTTCCTTCCTACGTTTATGTAGTTTGTGGGTGGACAGCAAACTAGTTTGTCTACTTCTAATAGCGATTAGAGCTAATACTGACGATGCACCTACAATAGACCATGACATATTCATTTTACTATAACTCATGCATATTCAGTTCTTTTATTTGTTGTCAAAAAAATAAGCCAGTTCGGTATTTCGATGAAGTTGTCCAGGTCAAAGGTTATTTGGGGATAAAATTGCTGACGTAATGTCACGTGATGTTACACGAATGCCCATTCTGTTTGAATTTAACGCATTGTGCGACCACCTTGCACACTCAGATGCGCGTGTTAGTTACTCCGAATGACCTGTGACCCATGTCATTGTGCATATGCGCAGCTGAAATACCGAATTGGCTTATTCCAGCATCAGTGAGCTTGACAAAGTGCTATTGGGCGTGCCTGCGTGTCGGGACAATATTCATGCACATGTGCAATTCAAAGCTTGAAGTATGACCTAATGTGACCTAAAGCTGCAGCTCAACAACTAATGCACAGTGCTGGTGCAATAGGCATTTGGTTGAAAATGTTTGGCCTACTTGGGAAACCCCCGTGTACAGTGACGGTCAGTTTTTTCAATTATTTCAAGAAAACTGAATTTGAAGATTGAAACTGCTTTCAAAATGCCAGAATTAAATTTATTCATTTAAATTGGTTTATAATTTTTCTATTTTGCCATTCATTTTAAAATATATTAAATAAAATGTTGACCTTAAATGCTTCATAAGTCCTTTCTACTCGGAGCCGATGAAATAACAGCTGGCACCTGATGATGAATTGACCAACTGGAATTCAGCTCTCACTCAAGCATATGTATGAGGCATAGAAATAAAATAATTCAGTCCAATAAAAGCAGTCCATCCAGGCAAGATTCCAAGCCAAGGAGTACACTGTGATTTACGTGTAACAGCACACCATATTTAAATATACTAGAATGCTAATGTGCCACATGTAGTGAATTTTATGCCAATTTTATGCGCGCTCATAACCAAAGTACACAAGTGAAAGTTATGGATGTTTGCAGACGTGCATAAAAGAGCCATGCAGAACGGCCACGCAATGACCTTTTCATCAGATAACTGAAATTTTACTTCATTCACACACAATCTCCCTCCAATTATGGCCGCGCCCCGTGCGGCTTCAATGCACCTGCACGATGGAATGAGGAGTTAGCACTCTAGTAATTTGATGAAGCTCTACAAGTCAAACCTACCTCTAGAGCAGCTAGAGCCACCTTGCATGCTAGCGGGCAACCACCATACGTGGAGCCGTGCTCCCCTGGCTTAATGGACAGCATCACTTCATCATCAGCAAGTACAGCAGAAACCTGCTCACCAAAGAGTGCAATACAACTAGTGTTGGGATAAACCAATTATTTCAAAATCCAAATATGATTTTTTTTTTTAAGACAGATAGATACTTGTCTTCATAAATGCCAGTATCTTGTCAAAATGTACAAAGATACAGGTGCCGTGCGGGTGCTTGCATGAGGATGATCCTCCTGTACTAGTATGGGGTGATAATAGGGATGAAAACCAACATTTCGAAATATGATTACGTCCACTTCAGGAGTGATGCATTGGGTCATTTGGGAGATATTTTGCACAGGAAGTGGGTATCTAGCATGAAAATAACCCCCCCACCCCAGCCAAAAAACGAATCTATATTATACGCACAATACGAAATCTGTATTAAATGAAATCCGTATTACACGCTCAGTCGGTATTAAAGTGCTCAATATGAATGACTTGTTTAGCCCCTTGACCGAACATTACAGGAATAAGGAGAAATTCCAGCAAAGCCTTGACAAGCTGGCATCTTCCTAAGTTTTCTACATGCCACTGTGACTCAAATGTTTCCATTTGTAGCAGTTTTTGGTGTTTTTGGTGTTAATTTTGAATTTCAAGGGGGGGGGGGGGTTATTTAAGAGATACAGCATTACTTTTGATGTCGAAATGCTTGTATCGATAGTGTTAATCATTTCCCAAATGGACGTCTTCAAATTTTGACCTTGGAGTTTACCACCCCCTACTACTGTACTGTGCCGCACATCAGTTATCAATACCAACTGCAGATATCAGCTGCATTGCATTTTTTTCTTTACAAAAGAGCACTAATTATGGAGAAAAATAAGCCGATAATGATAAGATTCCTCATCTGATCTTCCTGAGAAGTATATACATATCCGAGACATTTCTGAGCCAGTTTCAATATGAAAAGTTTTGTCATCTCTAAAATAATTGTAAAAGCTGGTGGGGGGGGGGGGGGGCTGGGATGTCATGACATTGGGGCCACCATTTCATAATACCAGGCTTTCAAGAAGACTCGGGTGAAAAAGTAGAATAGTAGGATACAAAATAATTTTAAAAACAGGACTTTGGAGGACAAAATCAGGATCAAAGTAGGACTTTTGCAGCCTTTCAGGAGTAGTTTTCATTCATACTCACCCATGCAAACAATATTTAATGAGATTATATTTTTTGCAGTTGTGGGACAAAAAAGTAGGAATTTCAAGAAAAAGTAGAAGCAAGGTAAACAATTAGGGAAAAGTAGTAATACTTGAAAGCCTGTAATACACTGTGTACTTTGCCGATTGAGGTTTCTTTGCAAAGCGTGCCATGAGGGTAAGCAGTCAGAACTTGGTAATGTCTACTACTTTGGTATCAGTGGCTAGCTGTATGCTTGCATAAAAGATGCTTAGTGATTTGGATTCAGTGGCGGGCACGATCACGTCTCCGAGTATTATATTTGTGTACATTTCATGGATTTTTCTTTTCAAATTTTGCCGAAATGGGAGGTCATGTTTTTTTTTTTTTTTTAAGTCCGTTTCGAATATCCAGTGTGGAATCCAAATTCGAATTGTGAAATTTCAGAACGATATTCAAAAATTTGGATTTGAATTTCAACACTAATTACAACACCTCATGCATACATTGTCTGTTGATCGGCTTAGAATGTGTCACATGGTATTTGCTATTTGAACTTACTCTCAAACAGACTAGCACAAGGCCAAAAATGTACATGTAGATGGATATGTATATCCACAGCAACTGGAAATGCTGTTGTAGTCTATGCACTGCAGCGGACAGATAGCACATTGTATTCGATTTTGAGTGGCATGACATGATTACACAAATCAACAAAACCAACAGAAGGTACCCACTATTGGATACCGTTGGACATACAAAACAATCGTATCAAAATATCACAGAAGAAACAAGTGAGTTTTGCCAAAAAGGCCGATGACAGAAGATGGAATTCTGCACTGCAGTGATGACGGCCTGAAGAAATTTAAAGTTTGTAGCAATTTAAAGGGGTGTGCATTTACGGGTAGTACAGGAATCGGGTACCTGACTGAAAAAAGCAAGGGTACCTAGGTACCCATTAACCCTCCTATAGTTATAACTATCACAGCCTATCAAAAAAATCCACCCACCAACTCTCACAGCTTGTGTGTGTCACTTGATAGGTTTTGATATATAGGGTAGTTGCTCCATTTTGGCCATCATCAGAGAGGGAGGGTTAAAGAAAGCCGATCCCAAAACGTAAATCTCAGAAATTACTGTTTGTATTGTTTGTAAAGATCCGCACTTTATTATTACCACATCAATGCAGCAAGATGGAAGTGTGTACAGTGAGCTCTAAAGCTTTACGGTGTAAATTGCATTTTCGCAACCATCTTAAACGTTCATCTGTTTTGTTTTTCCATGTACCCTGGGTTTTCACTTTGAAAATTTCCCCACAAAATGACATTCAAAAACTTTCTTTTTCAATGTCTGAAAAATGTATACCAATTCGGTTACGGGTACCCAATTCCATAATCTGGAACCGGTACTCGGGTACCCGATTCCATAATCTGGAACCGTTACTCGGGTACCCGGTTCTGATGCACAGCTCTAAATGTGGCAGTCGTTTAGCAAGAACTTTTTATGCCAAATTTTCTGTACAGAATGAATATATACACGATAGGAAGTTTTCCTTTAATACCGCCCACCCCCCCCCCCCCATACCCCTGCTTATTTCCCATCTCCATTTTTCTGATTTCTTCTCTTTTTGGGTCGGTGCTTAAAAAAGTATTAAACTCACTGGGAATATTCCACCAGACAGCGCCTTGCCAAGTAGCACCAAGTCAGGACGGACATTCTCATGGTCGACGCACAACCGTTTACCAGTCCTACACAACCCCGTCTGAACTTCATCAGCAATCAGCAATACCTGTATAGGATAAGTGACAACGTCTTTATTAACCAGTTCGCGTCGGAGGATCTGGCTGTTTTTATACACAGGCACGGCTGACGGGTAAAAACGTCAAGCTTGCCTCGACTCACCTCCAGGTGAGGTCTCAACACGCTAATCCCTCATTTGTTTTGTACACACACACAAAGTCCGGGAAGTCCGTGGAGGCAGACCGTGTGTTGAACTTGAACTTGGCCGCTGTGCACAGCCTGTTCTACAATTTACGCTCCGGTGGGCGCACCCGGAGTATTGAAATATATGAGGTTTTGGCAAGAAATATTGTACAAATACTGTTGAAATGACTCTTGCAAATCAGTATTTGTGGCGTTTGGCTGTATATCAGAAGTTGGCTGCTATATTTTGCCTTTTTGGAAAATAGAAATTTCCAGCAAAAATAATCCCGGCGCAAACTGGTTAAACAGCCAGTGCTGTAAGCTGTACCGCTGTTTTCGCCAAGGTACATTACTTCGCAATAACTGTTATGTTATTTTTTAATAACTATTGCGCTTTTTTTCATACGGAGCTCCTGCAGTGCCATGCGACTTGTTGAGATCCTGACATATTTTATCTCAGGGTGACGGCATATTGCAGGTAAGATGGCGGACATCCTGCGATAATTTATTACGGTATGACAACATCCTGAGATAATTTATCACAGGATGGCATCCTACACTTAGGATGACAACATCCTCACGGGATTACGACATCCTGATTAAATTATCTCAGGATGTCATCATCCCGTTACAATTTATCTCAGGATGTCATCATCCCAGTTACAGGATGTCCACATCCCGTGATTAATTAGGTCGGGATGTGGACTTCCTACCCTAAGGATGTCGTCATCACGTGATAAATTATCCGAGGAAGATCTCAACAAGTTGGATATGGCACTTCCAGAGCTCCGTAATTTTGCAATAACTATTGCGTTATTTTGCAATAAGTATTGCATTATTTCGCAATGCTATTGCATAGTATTCTATTGCAGTTAACCTGGCACGAACGGGCTTAGGATGTGATTTTGGGCCCTCATTGTTAAAATCACATCCGCCAAACCCCCCTTTCCATTTTAAATGGAAAATCACATACAGGGGTTTCACAGTAACGTTGGGGACTATGTTTACTGACTTTCTACTTGCTATAAATTTACATTGTGCTTGTTGCAGAGTTCTTGAACACTACGCATGTATCCATCATCTGGAACCATCACACCAGCTTCTCCCTGGATCGGCTCTACCATAAAGCCAACCACATTGGGGTCCTCAAAGGATTTCTGAATTGAAAGCAAGAAAACATGAAGAATAAATACATAAATGGCCACTTAAAAAAAAACCAGTAAAACTGGAGTTAACCCCCCTGTGTCTGGCTGTTATTGATGGGGGGGTTGAATGCCAGGAACGGGATGTGCAGCCAAGCGTGAATGCAAACAATGGCACCAGACTGAATAGAGTCGCGCATTCCTGTGCTTACTCAATACATTCATTTTTCTGCTACTTTGTATTGAATAGTTGGAGCTTTTACAAACAAAGCTTCTATTTACATTTTCAAAGTGAACAAAGAAAACTGGCAGGAGCGGGATTCGAACCTGGGACCTAACCGTACCGGCGCTCTACCAACTGAGTTTTCTTGCCCTATGTTGGCGGTATCCCAAATAGTCAGTATCTTTGTTCGGGTGGGCGCTAGTCAGAAGTCATAAACCCAGAATGTCGTGTATCCAGGGATCACACCAAATTTTACGATACAACCCGGGAAGCGACATTATGGGAGATCACTCAATGAGGATACGACTTTTTTACTTATAATTCGTCAAACAATCCACAAGGGAAACTGACTAGGTAAATTTGAATACATTTTCAAAGTGAACAAAGAAAACTGGCAGGAGCGAGATTCGAACCTGCGACCTCCGGAATACTGTACCGGCGCTCTACCAACTGAGCTATCTTGCCCTATGTTGGCAGTCTCCTAAATAGTCAGTATATCTTTGTTCGGATGGGTGCTTTTATTTACACGAAAGTGGGGCTCCAAGTGTGTTGAGTAGGACCACTCTAGTCCGTGTGGTGCCTATTATTTGCATTTACACTTGGCTGCAAATCCCCGATCCTGGCATACAATGTACCAGCACCCCATCAATAACAGCCGCACGCAAGGGGTTAAAAGCTGCTAAAGTGTATATCAAAGCATCCCTCTGAAAAACACATTTTCAAATTGAATTGCTTATTTGTTAGCATCAAGTGAGAGATTTCCAATGAAACATGACACACACAAAATCGGCAGATGATAAGTAACAGATTTAAAGTTTTGAATTTTGACTCCCATAGTATTGATATTGCAGTATACCTATGATAGATTCTTTGGACTTTATTAGACAAATTGGGGCATCATAGCTCCATGTAAAAGTAATGGTGTCAAGGTGCTACAGTCCTGAACCCATCAGAATACATGTAAAACACAACCTACAGTAGTTAGCGTTAATGTACTTTGTGCGTAACACAAAATAATACAATTTTTTATGAAGACCAAAATTAAGCAGGGAAGCCAGTAGGTCTTGGCTGCAGGGCCAGACAAAAATTGCGTGTCCGGAATCTGGGCCACGCTACAATTACATAGGCCTATGCGTAATACACGTACAATTGTACATTGACTGTACAATAAACTTTGCCTTTATTTTTATTGCTCGATTTATTTTTCCAATTAGAATGTTTTCAAAGCGAACGTAGATCTATCGTACAACAATGAACAGTACTAGTATACGCAATCACATCGTAGATGTTCAATGCGCTATGCTTAATCATTTCAACTTCCATTTTGACAAACGATCCCCGCTGTTGTTATTCCGCCATGTTGTATACACGCTGCACACGCTCGCGAAACCATTTTATACACGAACATAACTGGTTCCCTACTTTGACTGCGTAAAGTGAATACGGGATGCATGGAAATCAACGAAATCGGCAATCTCTGTGGAACTAAACTTGACCAAGTCGTTGATTGATTGGATTTTGTTCTGCACGTACACTGTTGTGTACGCAGTGGTACGCAACTTGCACATAAATTGTGACCGTTCCTCACAGACTGGAATTTACCAGTTGCATGTACATAGTATGTAAATCTAGTGTCCGCTGCATACGTATGCAGGACACTGCTTATACAGTGTAAATCGAATTGTTGTACACATGTATTGCGGCATAGCGCATGAAGTTCCGAAAGTGCTGTATGGTCTTACGTTAAAATTTGTATTAATATTGTCGTTCCGGCCCACAAATGCCGAAGGCCGGAGGTTTTTCCAAAAAATATGAAAAAGCCGGAATTCCGGCAATTGCCGGAAGTCTGGCATCCCTGATTAAGTGCACAGTGTATGTAGTGCTTTCTTCATTCCAAAAAGAAGTTCTTCTTCCATAATTCATTGGTAGCACGGAATCCCTTCGCTTGAAAGTTTCAGCCAGAGCACAGCGGACACAGCAGCTTCAGCTATTAACCCTTACCATCCCAAATCTGCGAAAATTCAACACCATGCATTGCATTTTGATGGTTTCAGGACTGCAGAGCCTTGGCACCATGACTTGACATTTGTCTTGAGCACAAAGAATGTGTCATACTCATAGGTTTACTGCACAGAGTTGGATTTTGACAGGTTCTGGACACTTCCTGGTAGAAGTTAGGATTAATTGTACAGGTTCTATATATACAGTACAGCCCACAAGTAGTTTCAAGAACGAGCGAGGAACGAGGGAAATCTAACGAGCGAGTTGCGTGACGCGTGCGAGGCCCCTCGCAATAACGAGCGAGGGGCTCCCCTTTCTTGCGAGTATTTTGCGAGACGAGTGATAATTTTGCGAGCGCAAGAAGACGTACACGTTGGCCACTCGTTACGGCCGGTGCGGCCCTCGCTCGTTATTCAGTCTCCTCGCAAAATGTGAATCGGATGACACGGTTACGCACGCACAAACATACACGTACGCAGTACGTACAGACTTTTGGGAACAGGTTATTCCGTTGTCCGAGTAACTTGGACTAAATAAACTGGCATTGAAAGAGTCGGTCTAAAATCCGTACAAGTACGGCACAAAAAGTGTATGTCTCGCACATAAAAGCGAAAGAAAATTGCCAGTTGTAAAACGGAAACTACTCCCTAGTAGACTAGAAGAAAGGATCTTTGCAAAAAGTGACGTACTGGGCCGAAAATGGCAGAGCAGCCATTGATAAAAAAATTGCATTATCGATGAACATGTACGTGTGGCGTTTGAGACGTAATATTTTGTATATAATTCTAATACATGAAGTATTTCGTGATACGTAGTGGCTATTTTTACAGCAGCCGTAACGCAACTTTCAAATGCTATGGTTACGGCACACATTGCGAACGTATATAAGTTTTACAATTGCCCTTCCTGTCAGCTCGCTTCGGTAGCTCGAGCGGTAGAGCGTCAGATTTGAGAGCCCGGAGACCCCGGATCGAACCCCACTCGACCACGGATTTATTTTTCTAATTTTTTTTTCTTCGAAAAGTTTTCTTAAGTTTTAGGTTTTTAATCAAATGGTTATTTCTATTTAAGTAGATTTTATTTTCTTTCCTTTGATTTCAGTGGTGTTGGAGATTTTTTTTTAAAAGGAAAATAAAGTCCAAACGATTTACTGATTCAGTAATGTCCTAAAAATTGAGATTGATTCAACATGGCAGAGGGTAAATACGGAAGTACGACTACGTCTGTTAACGATTTAATAAATCGTTAGAAAGATTTAGCTAAATCGTTTGAAAGATTTAAGTAAATCGTTTGAACAATTTAAAAAAATCGTTTGAACGATTTATTAAATCGTTTAAACGATTTAGCAGCTAGGAAAAAATATTTCTCACTGTCCCTTCCCGGGCTTCGTACTAACGCATTATATGATGCGTAATTTCATATTAATATGAAACTGATAGTAAAAAAATTTAATAATCTTAGCGATGGTACAGTTCGCATAGTCATTAATTAAACACCTCTAACAAAATTGGGAGGGGGTGGGGGAGTAACGATCATACATCATGACTGCAGTCATATATAGTCTCTGGAGGGAAAAGGTTTATGTATATATTTTAAAGACATATGAAATATTAAATCATCCGCAGAGTACGAGTTGACCTGGGTACGAGTTGACCTGGGTACGAGTTGACCTGGGTACAATTAAAAATGACACAAAGTCTGAACAGCTGTTGCTGGATCAGTTAACCCTCAATAAAGATGGTTTTATATGACTAAAGTGAAGACAATTAAATCTACTTAAATAAAAATAACCATTTGATTAAAAACCTAAAACTTAAGAAATCTTGATCCAGGGACCCCGGCCATCAAAATCAGACGCCTTACCAATTACGCTACCGAAGCAATCCGGCAGGATAGACAGTTTTAAATTTGATATACGTTCGCATTGTATGTCGTAACAATAGCATTGGAAAGTTGCGTTCGGCCGCCGTAAAAATAGCCACTGCGTTCAATAAAACACAATCGTAATAAACATAACACGGGCTATTTTTACGGCAGCCGTAACGAGACTTTCAAATGCTTGGTAAAAAACTGTCTAGTTCCCCGACGTAATAGTATTCAACGTCACAATGTTTGCTGTTGGAACCAGACTATCGACCAAATGATGCTGCTCGGACTTTATTTCCCTTTCTACAAAAAATCTCAAAAACCACTGAAATCAAAGAGAAGAAAATTTAATCTACTAACGTTAGGCCTAAATAAAAATAACCATTTGATTAAAACTTCAAACTTAAGAAATCTTTTCGGAAAAAAATAATCGGACAGCGCGGCAATGGATTCGATCTCCTCCATGATTAGATCCAGGATCCCCAGCTATCAAAACCAATATGCCGTACTAATTAAGCAGCCTAAGCGCTCTGGGCCAGGACAGCTCAGTTGTAAATCTGATATACGTTCGCATTGTTTTTACCATGCCGTAATAATAACATTTAAAAGTTCGTGCTCTAGTGCATGCAGCACGTGACTACTAAAAAGGGCTGTACGTGCCTCTGACATGCATGAAGCCAAACCGCATTGAAACAAGGCTACTGTGCTGTCAACATTGCGCACTGGTAAGATATGCCGCGTTGGCGCTGCCCAGCTAGTTATTTCGCTGGGGGAATTACGAACTACCAATACCATGGAGGAACTACATGTGTACACTTGTTTGATTTTGTTTTCATTGCAGACGTAATTTTATTTTACAAACTGCAAGTTATCCAGCTGCAACACCAATGGGGCTACGACGTGTTGCCCCGGCCTGGCCCCCACCACTTTCCCGTTATATGCAAACATCCGGCCTAGACCACACGCTCGCTCGTGGGGCTCGGGCTACACTCCAGTACAAGGACGTACCGCGCTATGCATGGCGCAGCCCACATTCAGTGCGATACAGATATTTCTCTATTTAAAGAAACCTCCTGATTTGAACACGTCTTAGCCTACTTGTTACAATATTTATCATTACAAAACAACATTTGCATCCTTGCGCAGTTTATCTGCAGGAGGCACGAACCACGTGCGAGCAGCCCCAAGGGGAAAGTGCAGAGAAGCATTTCTCAATGAATGGTTCAAATGGATACGCCCACTAATTTGCATAGATTTAAATATAGCTTAGTGTACAAAAAACACATTTTGAGAAGTTTTTAGGGTCAAATTATGACAATTACACCGGGGGTAACCAAATGGGTACCAACAGTTGTTTAAGTTTTGAAAACAACTTCTTTGCAATACAATTGGAATAATTTGGTCCAATTCTGGTGAAAATTTAAATTTTCAAGCTGCTACCATAGATAGGAAATACACCATTTTTTAAGACTATAAATAGATCGCCTGTCTCATGTCACTTAGTGAAGGGCAGAGTGCCGGCGCTGCCCGCCATGTTTGGGGTTCATGGCTTAATACGTCCCCCGCAATACCAAACCATCCGCTGTCCCTTTAACGGAGTGCCTACCTAAATACTGTTTTATTAATAATGTTAATAATATGTCAAAACCAATCAGAATAGGAACGGAGGAACAGCTGCAAAATTCGTCAGGGGTGAATTGTAAGCGATTTTTGAGATTTTTGGAAATTTACTATAAATGTTGAAAATGTTCTGTAAAATTTTCTAACTGAAATTTTAGTTCGACAAAGTATTTTGTAAACACTTTTAAAGAGGCATGATAATTTCACAAAACGATGCCTTGTTCGAGATTTTGCTTGGAAATGACGCAAAATTTAGCTTATCGAGCTCATTATAAAATTGTATTATTTATGGACTGTGGAAATAAAACAGAAGTTCTTTTTTGGATTCTTGTCAGACCCAGCACCACCATATTTAGATGAAATCAGAAAACGTTTCATTTCACTTCTGTTGTGGCATAGCCAAGCAGAATACAGCGTTTTTACTAAATCTACAAAATTTTGGTATAATCTTTCTTTTCATTTGGAGTATTAATACAGTTACTGCTATCTTGAATTTTTGTCGATGCGCTGTATACAGTGCTCTTTGACGTTCGTAATTAGCAACCATACAGAGAACACTGTTCGCGGGCGAATACACCCAATGTGTGTATAAATTATGTAAAATGTGGACAAATTACATGTAGTCCAAAAAGTTACAACTGAATGTGGAGATATGGCCTACAAGACTGAAAAGAGATCTTAAAAAGGCAGTGGATTTTACATACATATACATGGAACTCAAATGGAGGTCTTCTAAACTTAAAATTCCATATTATTACAAAACATGAGGATATAATTTCCCAGAAAAAGGCACCTCAAAATATTTAACATGAAAAGCGTGATTTTCAGAAGAATTAAAACGGGAAAAGAATTAAAACTATATCTCAAGATTTTCAAGAAAAGATGGGAGGAAAAACTGAGAAAAACCAATGAGAAATAAATCATGAAAAATACAAAACTAAATGTATATATTTATAAATATGTTGTTCTCAGAGTCCAGTGAATCATTGACCTTTAAACTACACTTATATTTGTGGATACTAAAATGCCTGCCTATATTGAGCACACCCTTTCCCCCACAAATAGTAATAATAACAATAATAATAATAATGTTTCAAAAATTAACCGCAGGTTCACACCCGGCTTTATTAATACTTATCCCCACTCAAAAAAATCTTTCAGGCAAAACTGCCAAACTGAAACTTGTTCCTGCCACAATCAAAGTACAAGGATGATCTAAAAACCTGCAATAAAATAAAAGGAAAACAATGGCAATTTAAAGGTAAAAAAAAAAAACTCTTATGAAACTCAGTGCAGTTCATGGGCAAACCTTACTGAGAGGGAAAAACTCCAAGTTTCCCACCCGTGTAAGAGGATTAGCTATCTAAGCCATCGTAAAGATACTGCACAGTCCTATGGGCCTCATTAAGTATGCAAATGCTCTTGCTGGTGTGCATTCAGTAAAGTATTGATTTTAAGGGCTATAGTGGATTAAGAACAAAGGACTCCTGCATAAGCATTCCTCCATGGTCTCAGTTAACTTGTGTGGTTATTGGGGTACATGTACATGTATTCGAAACCCGTTCTGGTTTTGAATGAACCCGCGAAGAGCGTTTCGAATGAAGACAACGAACACGCCACTGATGAACGGTGCTCGTGAACGGCAAGAACAAAGATGGCGGTCTTTAGGCATTACAGAGTTTGCGTAAATTTTTGGGAGCATTCATTCAGTCCAACAGGAACAGTATAAGAAAATAACATTACACGTAGTGATCATAAATATAGTGGGACTGCCAATTTGTATTGCTGTACGTTCTAGGATTTCAATTTGTTCGTATAAGATAATTGTCTTTCTTTTCATTTGGAATATTAATACGGTGGCTGCCATCTTGAATTTTCGTCCAGAGGCCGGGCGCTCTACAGTTGGCGTTCGTAATCGGCAACTAGAGAACACCCAAATGTTTCCATATGTACAATGTGAAGATACAAGAAAAGACATCTTAAAAAGGAAGTGGATTTACACATACTTATACATGGAAATCAAATGGAGGTGTTAAGCTTAATTCGGCATGTTAAAATTCCATATTATTACAAAAAAGTGGAGGGAAAATTACTCAACTTTAATAATTTCCCAGACAAAAAGGCACCTCGAAATGTTTAACATGAACAAAAGCTTCAGAAGAAAACTTAGCATTCATCAACAATTTCAAAGTTCAGGAAAAGGCTTAAAACTATAATTTCCAGCGAGGGCAAACTGGGGGCATCGCCTGGGTGTGCTTCTTGCAAACTTTATGGGGATGATTGCAGTTGTACCTCCGTCAGTGAAGAAGACGAGAGCTTCCCGAAAAAAAGAAAGCTACAATCCCAAACAAAATGTGTAGAAACACCCCCGTTCCCCATACACTGGCAATAATACACTGTACACGTGTGTAGACTTATTTATTATCTGATAGTAAATTAAGTCACTCCCCATTATACAGAGCTCGACACATTTTTATTTCAACTGAGAAAAATGGTAGCCCAATGTTAAAAATTGGTAGTCCTGTGCGGCCAAACTCGAACCTGAAAATAACAAACGCAAACTTTATAAAATTGTATTATTTATGGACTGTGGAAATAAAACAGAAGTTCTTTTTTTGATTCTTGTCAGACCCAGCACCACCATATTTAGATGAAATCAGAAAACGTTTCATTTTCACTTCTGTTGTGGCATAGCCAAGCAGAATACAGCATTTTTACTAAATTTACAAAATTACAGCCCCAAAAAAATCTAAACTTTTCACCCTAGGTACAGCTCGTCATATCACGCGAATAATTACATGCCCGCTGAATGTTTATAATACCCGTATGTGCAGACTGGTTTCGGCCTCTATTATGCATTTGTATTTTTCATAGCATGCGGCAGGAACTAGTTCAGCACATCGTGATCAATCATAGACGAGTTCCCGGTCCCTCCATCATTGTCTAACTTACGCAAAGTATAAATAAATTACTAACCCGTGAAATACATCCCTGATAGTAAGCGCGAAATGTTCTGCTATAGTTATTATTTTCGTTATTTTTGAAGCCAAAAAATAATTGGAAGGATCGGGAACATGTCTATGAAAAGTGATTGACATCATGCGCTAGCACGCGCAATCTGTTGAGGTTGCTGGTTGGTTCCGTTCAACTGTTGCACGGCCAGTACATGGACAGCGCGCGGTACCAGTGGCATAAAGATGGCCGCTAGCTCTGTGCGAACGAGTATTTCACTTATTTTTCTCTGAATACGAAGTCATTGAATGGCGATGATATTAAACTTTATTTGTGGGTGAATGTTTAATGTTATTTTTGCTTGTACCTGCTGATCTGTGTAACTGTGTTCTGGTCCATGATTATGGAGTTTGATTATCTGAAAAACATATGCAATACAGTTGGTGGTCCGGCGGGCTCTAGCACGGGAAACTCCGGTTGCCCGGAGGCCTGGCGTGGTTGTCCCGGGCGTCCGGGCCCGGGATTTGTCGAGCTCTGGCCATATCTGCAGCATTTTACAAATCATGTGTTCCACGTACAACGTAGGTGTCAATGAGATAGAATGCCAAATTGAAAAGCAACATACTTTTACTTGACTTTTTAATATAATCACGAACAACATCGTTGAAACACCGCAGACAGGGTTATACTTAACGAGCACTTTGAATTTGGGCGGCTTTTTACACCAGTTGAACCCATAAACACTGCACACCGGAATGGTGGAAGTTTGAACACATTTACAGTACTCGGGATTTTCTGATGCTTGTGCAAACAAATGCCAGTGCTATGGGAAAACATCAAGCGATGTGCATTTTGGCGTGGTTTTTGCACCGGCCAAAGCCCAAAAACACATTACATGTAACACTGATGTACGGTGAAAGCCAAAACATTTTGCTCGCGATTGTCAATTTTATACATCACACACATGTACAAAAATGTATTGTTGTTGAGAAACCAGTGAGTATGATGTTCACCGCATTGTCACATGTATAGATATTAAAATGGTGTATGTATGTATACATATATATATATATTTATATATTATAGGAAAGCTTATGCAAAGTTTTATCCTAGATAGGCACTAAAGTGCGACATAATTTTTCCATATAATTTATAGGAAAGTAAGAAATATCATTTCCTTTCGTTGTCCTCCATCATACCCCCACCCACAATCGACCCAGGTGCAAGAAAAATTTCTTTTGACATTTTGGGTTTGGCTCAACAAAATGGTCATGCCAAGCCTGTCTGCCCCGCTAGCTGCGTGCGGTTAAACACCTAATTCATAATACAATGGACACGTCTTGCATTGGTTAATTGTCAGGCTGTGTATAGGTCATTGCAGGGAGCGGCATGTCCTGTACTTCATTTCAAAGGCGGGCTTTTTATATCGAAGGCATGACGTGATACAATGGACGTCTGGGGTTGGTGAATGCTCTGGCGGTAGATGGCTCCTACTGAGCGGCATCTCATGATGTCGGAATTAAGTGTTGAATTGACTTTGCATCTCTTCCGGCAATGAAAAACATGCATGTACATGTACGCTATTGTAATTACCCAGCTTAGGCCAGTCACAAAACACAGTAATTGTAGTCCCGTACCTTGTACATTGTATTCACGGAGTAAGAGTGCGTATGCCCCCCCCCCCCCCCCCCCCCCTCAAAAAAAGGGGGTGTTTTTGTTTTTTGGGTTTGTGTTTTCGTTTAAGAATCGGCAAAATTAGATTGCCCACCACATGTTTTACGTTGACATGCGTAATGTTTGCAAGTATTTGGAAAGGCTATTTCATGAGCCGCTATAAAAAAAAATCCAACAAACCCCCTCCCCCATATAGATGTGGAGAGCTTTTTAAAATCTTTTCCGGCCCAAAAATCGGGGTATATTTTGAACGGAAGTTTTGAAATTTGGTCCAGAAAATACGCACCCATACCTCCCTGTCCTGCGTACGGACCTGAATTGGCGTGAAGCTTTTTCTGTTAGATGCGCGTTCAATTATGAATTAATTTCTAAAAGATTCCATTCAAGATGCATGTTAGTGTGATTGTGTTTGTAGCAGGATTGGGGTTTAACCAGTCCTTAAACCAGTGAAATAACAAAACAATCCTACAATCATTATTCCGATCTAAGGATTTAATTGGCCTTCAGGATTATATTCATAATAATACATATGTTGCAAAGACAAATATAGGTAAATATAGATCTGAAACGGATACGTTTTTATTGCTGTCATACACGTTTTCAATTTCACAAATCAACACAAAGCGTCACTGAATGGGATAGCACTACATATCCCAACCTGAACGCCATGACCTTAGTATAGAAGATCGTGTAACCAGAAAGATTTGTTTACACAACACCGCCATTTTAGGAATAAATGTGTCCTCGTTCCCCCCCCCCCCCCCCCCCATCATAAACGCAAGTAGACGATAGGATCCTACTTGCGTACGGCGGAACGAGGTCTGCATGCACTCCTAATTGATGTACATGTGCCGTCCAAACCTCCGAACATGGCCCGACAAACTCATAAACATCCCCTCGGTTTTAGCTGCCTGGTGGCAGATTTTAGCTGCCAAGGCATACATGTACGTCGGGATAATATTATACACGTACGTGGCTAGCCGTGTTCACTGGCGCATGGCATCTTCACGTATTTTCTTACGTGAACATTTGTGTGTGCGTGTACGTTCATCCGTGTCGGACAGGCGCCGACCCCACGCAAGAAACTCGCTCGCAACCGGGGAAACACGCGAGTGCGTACCCCTCGCTCGTTCCGGTCAAACGAGGATGGAACGAGGCACTCGTCTCGTCTCGTAAGGAAAAGTAAAATCCCTTTCAAACGCGCGAGGAACGTGCGAGTGCCCGCGCTCGTTACTCGCAAAATTATCGAGGCCCCTCGCTCGTTCTTGAAACTACTTGTGGGCTGTACTGTACGTCCGGGGACAAGAGAAGGAAGAAAATACAAAGGAACCTTTCAGTCCTCGCAAGTCAGTCTTTTGTTGAAATCGGTCCTCGGAAGTAAAAATACGTGCTTAGTCTCTATGGGGTTGGGTTATATTAACCCTCCTACTATTTAAAAGGTCAAAATCAGTCAAAATTTCCATCCACCTTCCCTGCCTATACTTTCAACACACAGACCAGTCACCAGTGGTCAGATTATTTATGTGGTTAGTACTATGGCAGGTCAAATTTAGTCAACCGGTTTTGACCCTTTCCATTGGTCACAGCATGCCAAATCATTCTCATAGCTAGTTGCTAAAACAGTCATCACAGGTCAAAAATGAAGTTCTATGCATATAATTCCAACGGGTCACAACAATCACTTGACTGATTTTGACCCATACAACAACATGGCTCAGAATATAGGAAACACAAAGCATTGTCCTCGGAAGTATTGGCCAATTAAGTGCTATGGGAATGTTCAACAATTTAGATAGTGCAATGGGAATAACTCATACCTCAAGTGCTCCCAAGTCATTATATGGTATGACTTCAAAACCCGGCATGAACGGGCCGAAGTCTGTGTAGCTGGTTGGGTCAGTAGAGGTAGAGATAGCAGCCAAAGTACGACCCCAGAAGTTCCCCTCAGCGAAGATGATCTTGGCCTGGTTGGGGGCCACACCCTTCACTGTGTAGCCCCACTTCCTGGCTAACTTACATGCGGTCTCCCCTGCCTCCACACCTAAATCACGAATAAGGTCAAAAACCCTGTTCAGCTGCCGTAATTTTTTTGAATGGACCTACATCCCTTATTTTTTAAGATGGCTTCTGTTGACGGTGGATTTCGATTCAAAAGATGATTAAGACCACCCAAAGAATCGACAGGTGCATTCACTATGAACATCTAACAAAAGAAAAACAGTGCACTAACAATGAACATCCATTGTTACTTGCCACTCAATCCATTGTTACTTGTTCGGTGATTTCTCCCTCCCTTTTGCATTGGTAATGACTTTTTTTTTAATCTGTAACTTGAGGCGGGCAGTGACCTGGGGCCAATTTCATAGAAGTGTTAAGCACAAAAATTTGCTTAGCATGAAAATGTCTTGCTTAGTAAAAACAGGTTACCAGCCAAAAGTCCACGTAATTTTCATGCTAAGCAAACAACAGCTGAATGCCAGTCAAAAGCAATATTCCACATATGGAAATCTGGTTGGTAATCCAGTTTTTATCAAGGAAGCATTTGCATGATAAGCAAATTTTTGTGCTTAACAGCTTTATGAAATTGGCCCCTGTCATTTAATAAACAGATAACATTGTGATAACCAACCTGTGTTCATTGGCAGGACTTTGTCGTAGCCGAACAATGTTGTGATATATTTCTCATATTCTCCCAAGATTTCAGCGTAAAAAGCACGGGAGGTTAGAGTGAGAACCGACGCTTGCTGCTGCAGTGCACTGACAATCTTAGGGTGGCAGTGGCCCTGGTTGACGGCACTGTATGCACTCAGGAAATCAAAGTAGCGCTTGCCTTCACAATCCCAGACAAATACACCTGCAACAGAATCATACAGAGAGGGAACACATTGTATCATTATTACATGTATATGGCAGGGTTGTAATCAAGTCGATCACACGTAGGGGTGTGCATTTATGGGAAGTACCGGAACCGGGTACCCGGTTGAAAAAAGCACGGGTACCCGGTTGAAAAAAGCACGGGTACCCGGATACCCATTAACCCCTTGAGATATTTTGTTATTGCGAATGTTAGCCGAATGTTACCGAAAACAAGTTCGGAAAACCTCGGACATTTTCGGAAAGGGCCAGATAGAATCTGGGAATTTTCGTCATGTGACATTGGCGGCTACCGGACGTAATATTCATCAGAAATAGTCAGAATATTTTGGTCTGGGAACCCGATTACAGCTGCAGGCAATATGGTGGATTGCTGTTGCTAAGGGACACCTCGAGAGGGCAGCATTTCATAAAATTAATTCTAGCTGTGTAAGAAAATCTTAACGTTTCAACTTACCCCATGTTCCAACTAACCCCCATCTCCCCTATATACTTTGAAATTTGAGGATGTTGGAGGATTCAGGTTAAATGTACATGTACGAAAAGTGCTGCAGAGAGTTAGGATTAACATTAAGAGAAACATGAAAAAAAAGGGGGAAAGTGGGCGTTCCCTGCTTTAACAGGCAATGTTCTTCTTGCAGCATTCCAAGCCTTCTCACCTTTGAGCCACTCCCCTATAAATCATTGTGACAATGGGACTGCCCTGTCAGCTTACCTTTGCCTTCTTTCAATGCCACAGGTAGCGGCTTGTAATTGTGGGCCCCATATCGGTATTCTCTGTCAAACACCTGCTGAGACGTTATGGCTGGTGCCCCGCTCTGTAACCTGACAGCCGACGAGACTGCTGCAGCAGGAGTCTGATGAAGGAAACGGCTACACAGTCTGAGCAGCATGCTGGGGTGTGTATCAACTCAATGGAACTGAAAAACTAAAGGGAAAATTACAACCTCTTGAATACAGACGGCAGCCATGGGCAGAGTTTAAAAAAAAACCTGGGCATTTGTTGTCCATACGCGCATTCCTGTGAGTACTCGATTCATTGTTTGGCTATTGGTTGCATAAAAAATTTGGCTGCACAAGCCCATCTTGGCATACCAGCACCCCATTAATAACAGCCGGCCTTAACCAGACGGTGGTTAAGGTCGGCTATTATTAATGGGGTGCTGGTATGCCAAGATGGGCTTGTGCAGCCAAATTTTTATGCAACCAATAGAGTTAGTCTGGTTACCAGACTTGACAAATCTGACTATTCTGACGATTCCTAGGTCCTATAGACACCAACCTTGTTACCATGGGTACAATCTCGCCACGTCATGTTCCCACTGTCCCAAGCACGATATTAACCCCTGGTATTCTATAATTTAAATATCCAACTTTTGTTGATATTTTAAGGTCAGTTGGCCAAGCACAAATTGCTTTTTGTTTTGTCATTTTCACATGGAACACACACACGTCTATCATAGAAAACCATACGGATATGGTATAAGAAGACATACACTGTAACACTCGTGAAAACAGTCCGAACTTTTGAAAACTGAGTGCGTGCGTGGGGAATTACATGTACATGTATTATGTTGCTGAATCTGTGTTGTGTTTTAAAGTCACCCAATCAGGAGTTAGTGCCCAACAATGCCCAACTGATTAAGCACATGAGCAATACATGAAGCAGGCCTTTCATTTTGCGCATGCATACACACACAGCATAATCTCCTTTACTTGACATTTTTTTGGTAGAATATTTCTATGCATCGAATCGGAGAACACATAGACATGTAAACTGTGAACAGACATGACAAGAACATTTACGCAAAAACCTGAATATCTAGCATTTGAGCTGACACGCGAGCTGTGGGTTGCACATTCGACCTGGTTAAGACTCTTCTGACCCAAGGAATCAACTTTGTTTTTTGCCCCTACTTTTTCTTGTCTTTTTTTTGGGGCAGTTTTTCTACTTATTTTACTCTATTTTTTCCCCTAAATCCACTGAGCTGATAAATATCTAAGCTTAAAGATCTTCCGTTATTTGTTACTTATCATGTAGGTGGCCTTTGATGATCATTTAATATGTTGGAAAGGCCGAAAAAGAGTGTTTATGTAGCAAGATCCAAAGTGTCATCGAGTGTTGTATGTGTTTTGTGTGCACGCCTAGTGTGCACATATTGCCGCATAACATAGTCGCACTATATTGTGTTGCGGCCGGCCATGGCCGCTTTCAATGTCAAGTATTATGGTGGGCCGGGCCCATTCTCGGCGACAGCCCTATTAATAATAGTTTGGACTTCACGTGTACGAAGCTTAGGTGGTTTTTTTTTTGTTCCTTATATTTATAAAGCTACATTAAAAAAAAGTTACAATTTGTCACAGAGATTTAGAGTTTTACATGTGATTTCAATGAACGCGTGAAAAGCGCAAGTTGAAAGTTTGATTTTGTTTATATTTTATTTTCCTGCCAAAATGAATGAAGTTTCTATATAAAAACAATGGATTGTAAGAGTTAATATTCCTTTTGATAATTAGGGCACAGAAAGACTTTACTTTAATACCCCACCAAAATCAGTAAAAAACAGCAAAATCTTGGAAAATAACCAACCCTCCTTGATAACGACTGGCCAAACTTGTGGCACAACTTGTTATTTCAAGATTTATGTCAGCAAAATCTGTAAAAAATTAGGAAGAAATCAACCTGTATGTTAACACTTTGAGTGAATACATGGTGCCAAGAACTTCTAAAACAGAAAACACAAACTTTCTTCCACTATATTGCACTAAATGTCCTGACAAATTCTACAAATTAAAGGTTGTGCCAAGTATTTATAGTTTATACAATTATGAACACAAATGGATGGTTATTTTCCAAGATTTGCTGTTCTTTACCGATTTTGGTGGGGAGTTATTAAAGTAAAATCTTTCCCAAGGCACTTGAATTGGTTAATTGATTTAGAGCCATTGCCATCATACCGTTTGAAATTGACTAATTTTGAGTACGCTATGCACAACACGAATGGCGCGCCCACGTACATGGGTTTGTTTATCCAATGTCTATCCCACAATTCCCTGCGTGCCCGAGACATTGAATTGGCTTAACCTTTTTATAGTTATGATATAATTAAGAAAATGTCTGAACTTGCGTTTGGGTGTCAATGTCATGACATGGCCATATGGGCCTACCTATTTCTCCATACTTACTTAACTAGTTACTATATATATACCCACAATGCATTGACGAATTGCCAATTTTAACAGAAGCCATTCTTAATATTAGCCCTTGCTGAAATTAAGTGTGCCCAGGAAGGTGACATCGATATGGATGAATACAATCAAAAGAGGACCGGTAGGTAGGAAGGAAAACATATTGTTTTCCTTCCTCTGTAGACCATCAATAAATACTAGTGCAGCATCAGCACCTACCTGAAGCTGGCAACGCGTGAAATGCACTGAACGCAGCATGCGTGTGTTACGTGTACACCAAAGATCCGCTACGCGGCGCTATACTATCTTTGGTGTACACGTACGTACGTACGTACGTACTGGGGCAGCTTTTTTTACCATGCATGGTCTGTATGGTACGGAAGCGTATTTAGGACATGACGAAAAAAAATGTCCCGCTCACTATTTCGCCCGGGCGGATCAGCATTTCGCCCGGGCGGATTACTATTTCGCCCGGGCGGATTACTATTTCGCCCGGGCGGATTACTATTTCGCCCGGGCGGATTACTATTTCGCCCGGGCGGATTACTATTTCGCCCAGGCGGATTACTATTTCGCCCGGGCGGATTACTATTTCGCCCGGGCGGATTACTATTTCGCCCGGGCGGATTAATCGGAACATATACTAACAGGTTTCACCATTTCGAAAGTAATCCGCCCGGGCGAAATACTAATCCGCCCCGGGGCAAAATAGTAATTCGCCCGGGCGAAATACTAATTCGCCCAGGGGCGAAATAGTAATTCGCCCAGGCGAAATACTAATCCGCCCGGGCGAAATACTAATCCGCCCGGTCGAAATAGTGGGCGCGAAATGTATTTGGCCATGTCCTAAATACGCTACCGTAGTATGGTGCAACAACACAGACCTCACTCTATGACAGTCCTACACAAAACTGGTTCCCTACAGTAACTCGTGAAACGTACCTGGCAGGAAAGCTAGCTGGCCTGGGATTGGGCCCGCGATTGGGCCCGCGATTCGCATTAGGGCCCGTGATTCGCCCGATCAGAGCAGCCCATAGCCGCATATTGAAAACTAGAATCTATGCGACAAAATGAGGTGCTTTTTAAAACGAAATCGCTAGCGATTCATGCAACGAATTTTTCAGAATTGTTAAGAAATTACTAACATATTTTGCATTAAATTTCAGAATAGGTATCAGCAAAGCTATACATAATCTTTAGCATTGTTTTATGGGTCATTTAAAAAAAAAAATTGGTCGTTTCGAGGGGGGCCTTTTCAGAAGGGTTCTCGACACCAATTTCTTTCGGTTCAGACCAATAGCCTCTGTTTGAAATGTATACACACACTAGGTCTACACGTGCAATTTCGTAAGTTGCAACAACAACTAACATCGAACTTACCTTGATGTTCTCCCTTTTAGCGAAGGCTCCTCGGGGAATGGGCAGTTTAACTGCTTTCGCCTATATCTTACTCACATCTGGGAACTTTGTTGGGATGGCAGTGGACTTGAGCATATTTTTAATGGTCATCCCAAAGGATTTGAAAATACCAGTATCGAAACACGGCTCAAAGTGGTCGCTACATAACGCTGAAAAGCTGCTGGGGCCGCACAACTTTGCTCTTGTCACCTTCACTTTCGCCGTCCAAATTCTCCGATATTTCGCATCAGTTGGAAATAAATGAAGGCTTAACTCCATCCGTCGTTGTTTTGCTGCACCCAGCAGCCACACACCTATATTTTGCTTAGATTTTGGACGAAGAATTTTCGCCGTACAATGTACACACAATGCATACCCGTAATGAATGGGTAATGGGACGTGCCTCGATCTACGTCACACACTTATGTTAATGAGGGTCACTCAGGGGGCGGAGTAGCTTGGACAAACATATTCAAAAATTGTTTTCTCATATTTAATCTGGGAAATAATTGTCTCTGGACACAAAATATCATTGTCAAGATAATACTTTATTGTTTTAAGCAGGAATAATGCAATATGAATCCTAAATCATGTTTCCTTTAAGAATATCTGGAAATGCGGAATTCGCAGTTTCGTGCGAAATGCCGTCTTTGAGAGAAAGTGTACGGTACGGTACCGCACATGTTTAGAAAAATTCATATTTTTCTTTCATATTTCTAATTGCCACCTTCCTGTGCATACTTAATTTTAGCAAAGGCTTATTCCATATGGAAGCAAGCAGTCCGGAGAAAGATCTAATAAACAGGGCTCCAACTATCTTTATACATGGAGAGATATCTGATGCTGCAGAATCTGATGGGACTGCCGTACCTTCCACAAGAGCTGACCCCGGTGATGTTCGACTGAGGAGAAAGGCAGAAACACCAATGCTGCATAGGGTATTTCAAAACTTTTATTTTTTTCCTGATATAAAACTAGATCAAAATAATTGATAAGATTTGAAGGTTTGCATAGTGGAAGAATATTTCAATACAATGTAGTTTCAAAAATGCGTGTCTATTGCAGAGCCATTTTTGGGATAGTACCGAGTTTGTGTGCAGTATTAGGACGGACAAAACATAAGATTGTATTCAGTTGCTTGTTTACACTACGTGGTCCTATTTCTTCGATCATAGTATAACTGTAGCTCTTTGACAGCGTAAAAAGTGCAAGCGTTCCCAGGGGCGGATCTTCCGCTCCTGGCAGTAGCTTATCCAGCTTTTTGTGCCAGGAGGGCAAACAACGTCTAAATCATCTTAAAATCGTCTTAAAAACACTATATCTTTTTGTTTTTTTATGACGCCTCTAAATTTATTTATTTATTTAATTTTATTAATGTATTATTATTCACGTCTCTACATAGGCCTATTTAAATACTTTGCTATTTAATTAATGTGTTATTATTCGGGTATCTGCATTTATTTAAATTAGGCATGTTGAGTTTTCATGCCTTGGTCTTCAGTCATTATAGATTCCATCCTTAAAGGTTCATTTTCTATTTGGGTTTAAATTTATTTTATTAATTGATTATTTCTAGTTTCAAGTTCATGTGCATAAGCATGCCTGCCTCATCTCTTCGGTTTTTTTCAGAAATGGTTCATGCATTTGTTTGTAGGTTCTTGTATTAGTAGGCCGATTACACTTTTTAGCCAAACTATAAATAGTGACGATAATTTAAAACATGTAGGTGCATATTTTTCAACAATGAGGCCTTTGATTGTAATCCATAAATCTAACATTTTCATCTTTGTGACATGAAAGCTTGAATGAATTTTTAAAAATCTTAAATATAGGGGGATGGGATCATCAAATCACTTGGATGAAAAATGTAATAATGTAAACTGGGTTTATAAAAGGGGCATTACTGGGTTGAAACTTTTGGGGTCCACATATTTTTTTGAAAGGGATAGTATTAGGCCCTAAATTAGTTTTTCAAAGATAATATTTCGTTAATAATTTCTTTAAGCAATTTAAAAGATATATCATAACGTGTTAAATGTTATCAATTCTCCTACCTACCTCGTTTTGTTATTGAATACATTTCCTGGAAAGACTGACTGTAGGCTTGTAAACAACCTTTGCTACAAAAGTGTCTTATTCGATCCCCGGTTAAACGCACCCTTTAGTTAACTCATCGACCTGCCAGTCATTTGATTGATGGTGAAGAGACGGTATGGTGCGGTACTTTGGTGATAGTTATTACAAACATTATAATACTGAATTTTAGTAACAATTAAAGGAAAACATCATGAATCGTTGACCTATTGATTAATCTAAATGTGCCTGAGCCTGCATTTTAGCATGTTTACAAATTATGTAACCAAAACACATGAACAATTTCACAGAAAGAATCGCAAATAAACCTATGATCTAATCATTCAGAATACAATAAATTTTAACCTTTAACGCATTACCGATTGTGTTGGAATCCGAATCTACAATATTTAGGACTTATAGCAACCTTGTTAATTTTACGTTAATTGGGGGAATAAATTTGAAAACCCGTCAATTACGGAATCATCGGAATCATGAGGAGTTTCACTGTGAATCCCTTGGATGTGATTTCCTATTCAAATAGACATGAGGATTGAGAGGATGTAATTTTGACAATGAGGGTCCAAAATCACATCCTACTCTATTTAAAATCACATCTGAAGCCTGTGAACTATTATCCCACCCTGACAAAGAGTACATTGTGACTTCTGGGTTTAACAGCTTAAACCGCTTTGTGATTCTGGACTCTGGATGTGATTTTGGACCCTCATTATTAAAATTGCATTCTCTTAATCCTCCTGTCTATTCTGAATGGGAAATCACATCCAAGGATTCATAGTGTTTTACCTTTGACCTCACTCATTATTATGCTATCTCAACTGAGGGCGCTAGGATGAAAGTATATACGAACGGCCATGTTTTTCAAGTAACTGCATACAACAAACGTATTTTCAATCAACGGTATGAGTGATTAAAAATTGAAAGATATAAGAAACCACTTTAAATAACAAACTACAATTAAACCATAACAAATGTGGAATCCACAAATTTAACATCATGCCGCTACACTGACTAATGTATTAGGCCTACCGTGGAGGAAGGAAATGGGGAACGGGCCTTCTGAGATGTTTAAGAATACCGGCTTATCATCGCATCGGTGCGGCGATACCGGTGCGGCTGCCCGCCCGTGCACCGTGCATGGTGCGCCGCGCCCGCGGAGCATGGTGCGCCGCGCCACCTATATTATGGAATTCCATAATATGCACCGTGCATGCCGCGTCGCTCTCGGCCTTGCACCGCGCTAGGTCCCGGCGTCGCGCCCGCCGTGTATGCCGTGCCACCGTACTCGGGTCCCCGCGCACGGTAATAGACGTCCGTGAATAGACCGTGTAAGTCTCGCGCATAAAGGTCACGATTGAACTTCCGGGCACCTCCGAGCCGCCGGCTATAGGACTTTTACGTGTGGTTGATTTTGTTTTCTAGAATACTTTGTTTTTACGAAGATCTGAACCATGAAACGGCCATAAAAATTAATATAGATGATAAATTCAAAATTAATTATACAATATATGAAAACATGCATGACTGTCCAAATTATTGAAGAAAAGTAGGAACAAATGTTTGACCTGAACGTCAGGTTGCAACGTGGTTGGCTCACTGTCGGGAAGAGAAAGTCCGGCCCCCAAAACCCATCCTCTGGCACTGCGGACGTAAGTGAACGTACGTACATACATTATATGCGACGACCGCCTATACTGCATATGATTTACGCTATTAAGACTGGCGCGTAAACCAGAACAATGGGGAATGACGTACTATGACGTACTAGACTTTTACGTTCTCCTTTTCCCTAATTTCATATATCGTTCGGTTTGTAAATTGAAATGAAAAATAACATTCTACTAAAAGTTTTTATCTACCTTTCAGTAAAAAGAACAGCGTCAAAACAAATTATTTCAAGAAAACTACTCGCTTTACACGTTAAGCTCCTATTCCAGGTGCCCGCGGAAGTTCGGTTTCTCGTAAACTCTCGTACGTTCCCGAAGTCAACTTACACGCTCTCTATAGCACTTAACCCGCCACGCGCACACGCAGATGCCCAAACATCGACGGGCAACCTGTTTTGAAAATACTACGCACTACGCTAGCTACATTATGTACAACGCAACGCACGGTCGAGTTGTCTCCATGTCAAAGTCGCCTTGCCTCAACGACTTGCCGGTATTTTTTTTAAGGAGGTTGCCCTCCTCCTCCCCTCCTTTTCTCTCACCTCCCCTCTTTTTTTCCTCTCTTCTTTTTTCTCTTTTTTTTCTCTTTTTTTAAACTCAATTTACCTGGTGGCACGTGCCCCCGCCCCCCCCCCCCCCCCCCTGGATCCGCGCCTGATGAAGAAATTGATGTTTTTGCAAACATATTTTCATTTATCAGGAATATGTAGTTGAGGTTTTAAGCTTTGCTTTAGGCTAAATTTTGAAGATTTTAGCTGTCGTTCCTGTAAGTTTGAAGTTGAAGTTGTTGAGAGAGTGATGGTCATAGTATGTGTTTATTTTGCCGTGAATGTGAACCGGTCTCGCATTTCTCCGCTGTTCAGCCGTGAAATCCTCTCGGCATGGCGCGCAGTCAGTCATTTCTCGGTGCGCTCAGATAAGATACAATAAACTGCCCTATCTGTCGAGTCAGCAAATGGCCGCAGTGCGGATCCAGGATTGTTTGCAGGGGGGAGGGGGCGGGGTTCATGAAATGTTTTTTTCGTACATTTGTCCAACAAGTTGGCTCCTAAAATGTTTCCCCTGCGAACAGGGGGGGGGGGGGGGGGGGCACATTTCCTCAACGTTGGCAGAGGTGGATCTAGCCTTTCATTTAGGGAGGGGTTGTACCCACCTACCGATACAGTGTACAGTGTATGGACCAGCGGTATACCCACTGGTAACGAGGATGTGGTTTAGCTCGAAAGCGGCAGCGCTGCCATGCCCAGTATACGGGTTTGACGCCGCGCTAGCGCATAGCGCTACGAAAGGGGTGAGGTTTTTTTCTCTATTTTTTTGCAAAAAAAGGAAGAATTGCTTTTTTTTACTAAAAATCAAACCCTGATTTTACTGCAGACATTAAGCATCTCGTTATGGTAAAAAAGTCCCTCCCCAAAAAAACCAACAAAAATAAACAACAAAACACTCACTGCGCATGTTCAGTGCCAAACCGGTCAAATAGCTCAAATGGATTTGATGCCGGTTCACTTCAAAATAGCCATTGTAATTGTGTAAGGGAATGTTTAGGCATGAAGCAGACTTATAACCATAAATGATTTAAAGATTTGCAATAACAGATTCCAATGCATTATGAACAGCACATGAAACACATACATTGGTGCCTTTTTTCCAGATTGGTCAATATTTTGTATTCTGTGCAGACGTAGTTTGGAACAATGAAATATATAAAAAGCGATGCATACCAATGGCTTTTCAGGTATCTAGCCTGGTGTTTTTGGATCAGTTAATGTCACTTTGACGTTTTATTCTGACTAAATATGACGATGTAGACGTTGGATTTTGGTCAGCTCATGGTTGAAAACAGTCAGACCTCAGAATCTAACCTTATTCTGACATCTGTTCTGGTCAAGTTTTTATCGTTATAAATGTCTTGAACAAACAGTGACCACATTGTAAAGTTACTGCAATGTCAGAAACAGACGTTTGATTGTTGTACGATCAATGACGCTAATCTGACGTAAACATGACGTCAATTTTTAGTCATCAAGCAAACGTTACTGTTAGTGGATGTTTCAAAATTGATATCCAAATACGTCAGTGCCTGCTGGCAATAAAATGCTTTATATTCACTTTGTGCACGGTTTCAATCTTGGTGATACAAATTACATGGAAAGCAATTTGCACACTAAATAAATACCTCATTTGCATAAAATCCACTGCCAATACGTGTGCATTTATTGTGTATCAGGTGAGAGAGGAGGCATGGACTGTAAAGTCATTTTGCTGTGAATAAACCCAAAGCCTTTCAGGGGCGGATCCAGGATATTTCGCAGGGGGGGTCTGATACACTTTCCCACCGTTGGTGGCGCCATTTAATCTCTTTGTTTTGTTCTCACCCATAGGCAAAATAAGACCTGTATTTGCAAGGCGTAGGCCCCTACAAGCAAAAAAGAAGAAATAAAAATAAAAATTAGCAACGAGCAGGGGGGGGTTCGACCCCCCCCCCCCCCCCTTGATCCGCGCCTGCCTTTTTCACAGTTTTTGCACCCAAATTAGTGGAGAAACTTTACTGACATCCTTTGTTGAGGTTGAGGTTGAGGTTGAGCCATACCCCAGGGCCCAGGTGATAATTATGTTTGAGTGGATCCTGATTGCAAAGAGATTAGCGGAAACCTTAATAAAGTCCAACTGTTAACAGCTATGATTGGCCATTACATGTACTCCTCCAAACTAACTCTGGCCTTTTTAAATGTGTGAAAAAATGTTAGTAAAGGACTGCTGCAAGTGCCATCCTAGTTAGGCCTATAGGCTATGTGTGAAATGCCTATGAACGATAAAATCCTAATAAAATCATAAATTTGCAGGAGGTTTTGGTTGAGATATTCATAGGACTTTGAACTGGACTGTTGTAGCATTGAGAAGGACATTTGTTACGGCCCATTATGTCCGCATGGCCCATTATGTCCGCGCGCTTTTTAAGGCCCATTATGTCCGCCCCATTATGTCCACAGGCCCATTATGTCCGCCCCATTGTTGTCCGCAGGCCCATTATGTCCGCCCCATTGTGTCCGCAGGCCCATTATGTCCGCCCCATTGTGTCCGCAAAAAGCGTGCAGACATAATGGGCCATGCGGACATAATGGGCCGTAACATTTGTTCCCGGATGTCCACACCTGTCTACATCAACTGACAACTTGGTTTACATCGGCCAAATATACAGTTGTAGTTCATTCCAGCAATATGACATTGCATTGCATGCAGTAAAGTGTTTCTATTTAGTACTTTCAAACTTGTTTTGCTGCAGAAATCATGCCACATTGCAAATCGGCAGGTAGCCTTCATGATGTCTTCCTGCAGTTTATACATTCTCCACTGGACTGGACATTAAGCAGGAGAGACTGAGCCGATCAGCTCTTCATCTCTTGCTGTATGGGGGTGCTTTGCAAAAGTTATATCTGCGTAGTTTTAGCCGTATGGTCAACGATGAGATTGTAGAGATCTTTGTTTCTTCATGCAAGCGTGGCCACTCAACAAATTTGAAATTCCCAAGATTCATCCAGTAAAATTCCCAAGAATTCCCAAGGCAATGGAAAACACTGTACAAATTCATTTAACAGAGCACCGGAAGGTGCACTTTGCGCGTGTGCAATCCATATTTTCTCCACCAAAATTCCCAAGATCTTGAGAAAAATCCCAAGGAGTGGCCAAAGGGGAAATTTGAGCAAGCGAGGATACGAGTGTATATACGGGAGGTGTCCAAAGATCAAATCATAGATACATGTATGCTTGTAGGTCTATAAAGATAAGATATTTAACATTGTCTTTTGTATTTTTTTCCAAAAATGAAGATGTTACGCGCATTAGACTTGTCTTACTGCAAGCGAATTACATCTGTAGGATTCATCACCATAGCAATGAACCTCCCGCATCTGTCTGCCAGGTCGTCTCTAACCAACGTGGGACTTAGTTGAAGAGATTGAATGTTTCATACACACTTGTCACTGATAGGGGAATACGTGTCATTATTCAAAACATGCCCCAGCTATAAGTGCTTGAATATCCAAATCTCCTTGCTTGCTTATTTGAAGATGATCCAGAGCCTTTAGATTCCTTCGTGAAACATGCAGAGTGCTACAAATTGCGATCAATACAGTGCCAAAATTTCATGTCAGTCTCCAATGCAACATTGCTAGCTGTCTCTGACATTTTTCCCTGGGTTGACCTGAGGTTTGCTTGTGGCATTAACAATGAGGGGTTAGGTCATCTAGCCCAGTTGCACATCCTAAAAGATCTTCAGCTTTTCTAATCTATCTTTAGCTTTGTGGTCAACAGAGTAATGATGTCACATATCGTAATGGTGTGCTGGTAGGAATTGGTCACAGCTTGAAGGTTCTCTCTCTACAGGACTTCAGTGGGTTGGACTTATCAGTTGCTGTTTGTCAGCTCTGTCCTAATAACCTCAGAAAGCTCTTCCTTCTAACGATGAAAGAGGATATAGCTTTCGCTACAGTTCATGAATCAATACTAACACTCAGCAAATTATGACAGAATGGTGACACATCTTTATCTGAGGAAGCTCTAAGTTTGATTTTATCAAGCAGTGTGGCAGTAGAGTCTCTGGGATTGATTCGAATAGATGCACTCACAGACCGGGTACTATGCAGTGTTCTCAGGAATAACAACTTTTCTAATCTGAAGCAGCTTTCTTTAAATGAATGTAACTACGTCACACATGAATCACTGCAGTGCTTCTTAGCTTTAGTAATCAACTTTAGTTTGTTAAACTCATAAATTATTATTTTTATTATTATTATTTCTTGTTTATTAAATCATTGTGTTTGTAGCTCGAAGACTAAATTGCCACAATGCATACAATAAGAACACTCATATGGTTAATTTGTTACCAGATTATACATATGACTACAAATACCCTCAAAATTGTACTAAAGGTGGTGTTAGAATGTTCATTAAAAAGTCACTGTGTAGTGTTGCAGAAATAGAGATAAATGAAACATTATCATGTAATTGTATTACTGATACATGTAAATTTGAACACATGGTATGAAATTGACTTTCAAGTATGTTATTGGAGTTGTGTACCGTCACCCTGGTGGAAACATTGACCACTTTAATGAAACATTCCGTAACATACTGAATAAATTCAACGTTAATTATGGTCTTATCATTGGTGGAGATTTTAACATTGACCTAATCAAATATAATTGTCCCAAAAATCATGATTGGATTAACAACCTGATTGCCTGTATTGTATATCCAACTCGTATCACTGATCACTGTGCAACTTTATTAGATCACATATACGTTCGACTGCCAAACAAACACCGTGACAAACACATTACTTCTGGTATATTTACAGTAGGAATTACAGACCATTTGCCTGTTTTTATTCATTTAAAAACCAACGAGTTATTCTACAATGACAGGATTTATGTTGGAATTTACAATTCTAAAAACCATGCCAAATTTTCTCGTTTCGTGCAAAATGAATCATGGGAGTCAATCAAAGACTGCTCAGAAGTTAACCAAGCTTTTGATAAGTTTTCATCCAAAATTTCAGTCATGTATAATGAAGCTTTTCCCTTGGTCAAGTTATCGCATAAAAGAGCTAAAGATAAATCTTGGATCTCCAAAGGCCTTAAAATATGCTCAATCCACAAAAATCGCCTTTACAGACAGTATAAAAAAGAACCTACCACAACAAATAAAACAAAGTATAAGAGATATGCTACTTTATATGAAAAATGTAAACGGCGGGCAAAAACCGAGTATTATTGTAAGATCTTTCAGGATAGACGTAAAGCTACTTTTAACCTCTGGCAGAAAGTAGGTAGTATCATTAATCCAAGCAAGAAGAAAAGTAATACATGTAGGAATATCCCTACCCTTAACATTGATAATGATATTATTACTAATAACAGGGACATTGCTAATAATTTTAATACGTATTTCTGTCAGATAGCAGCCAAATTAGCAGACAGAATTTATGTAAACAACTGTACTACTAGTAACAATGGCCTAGGTTTTAGCATTCAGGAGACCATCTTTTTGAGACCTGTTATACCCATTGATGTCGTCAAAGAAATTGGTAATTTAAACAACAAAAAGGCAGCCGGGCCAGATGGCATACCTCCTAAGGTCCTGGGACCCAATGCTAAAACCCTGGCCATTCCATTGTCATAACTTTTTAACCGTTCAATATCAATTGGTTGTTATCCAGATTGCCTGAAGCTATCAAAAGTTGTTCCTATCTTCAAGAATAAGAAGGATAAAACAAACCCTACAAATTACAGACCAATAAGTCTTCTATCCTGTTTTTAAAAAAAATTGAAAAAATCATTCATGCTCAGTTGTTGTCTTTTATTACCAAACACGAGATCCTGTACAAATATCAGTTTGGTTTTCGGAAAAAAATGTCGACTACAATGGCCCTCATTGAAATTATTGATTATATTAAGATTTGTGTAGACACTGGTGACTTTGTAATGGGTGTTTATTTAGATCTAACCAAAGCGTTTGATACGGTGAACCATGACCTCTTAATGAACAAACTGTTTAGACATGGTATTAGGGGTGTGGCCCACAAATTATTGTCAAGTTACCTTAGTGAGAGAAAACAATTTGTCTATGTAAACGATACAGAATCAGATAAAATGGTAATTAATTACGGTGTACCACAAGGCTCTGTTCTTGGCCCCCTGCTTTTTCTACTTTATATCAATGACATCCACACTGCTAATTCTGATATGAATATTAGACTTTTTGCTGATGACACAGCTTTGTTTATTCACGGTAAAGATCCTCTTGAATTAAAAAGGGTTGCCCAGAAACAGCTAGGGGACCTGGTTCAGTGGTTTAACAGAAATAAATTGACTCTGAGTATGGGAAAATCTAACATATGTGTGTATACTCCAAAAAATAGAAAAGTGCCAGATTGTTTAAACTCGCTTCAAATTGACAATGATATTATCAGGAGAACATCTGAAGTCACTTATCTTGGTCTTATTATTGATGATAAACTGAATTGGGATACCCACATCAATACTCTGTGTCTTAAACTTAGAGGCCATTTTGGAGCCTTTAAATACATTAGAAATATATTGCCTTCTTACTTAAAAAGACAAGTGTTTCTTAATTGTATTGTTTCCCGTTTACAGTATGGAATTGAGGTTTTCGGTAGCTGCTCTAACAAACTGTTACATAAGCTACAGATACTGCAAAATCAGCTTATTAAATATCTGTTTAATTTACCCCACCGTTACAGTACTGAAATTATCCACAGTGAGCTGGGCTTATTTAAAGTAGCTGACCTGTATAAATATAAAGTTTTTGTGTTTTGTACATAATTGTGTCTTTAACAATCCTTCTGAAGTTGTTATGAACTACTTTATTTTGAATTGTTCTTTACACAACTACAACACCCGTCACTCTAATCTAGTTTACCCAGTTAACATTTCAGGAAACATAGAAAGATCATCTGTTAATTTCCTTGGAGTATCCTATTGGAACAGACTACCTAACAACATAAAAGCAACAAACGATTCTAGAACTTTAAAAAAATTACTGAAGAAATTCCTCTAATTTATTGAGCCTGTTATTGTATCTATCATATCTTTTCTATTTATACCCCTCCCCATTACAGCATTGTCGGATATGCACCAGTGTTATTTTATGTATTGTTTAATGTTTGTGTAATCATTTTGTTGTCTATTGCTTTTCTTATTAACGATTAATTAATGTAGTTTCATTTATACTGACCTCTGACCTCCCAAGGAGTTTGACCTCCTAAGGAGTCTGACCTTCCAAGGAGACCGGCTTTGATAGCAATTATTTGCTCACCGGTATCCTACCCATTGTATTGTTTTCCATAATGGTTATTTATTTTTTGATTATATTTTTACGTACTTTACAATGTGGTGACATAAATTCATTCATTCATTCATTCATTCATTCATTCATTCATATTAAAATACAATACATACACAAAAATTAAAGTAATTAAGAAGAATTCAGATTAAACACATCCTTTATGATTCAAAAGATTAACAAAATATGGGATGGGACTATTCTGTTACCTTTTAGTCTTGCACATAATTTGGGATAAATTATTACAATTTCCAAGTTGATATTGCACATGACTAGTTCTCGGCTGAGGTAACCAATCCCGAAACCTGCTAGAATGTTTCAGTTTAAAAGCAAAGTTAAAACATAAATCTCTTCTACGTTGTTTAAGTCTAAATAAATTACATTCCATTAATGCATGTTCATAATCTAAATAATTATATCCCAATATAATTTTTAGGGCACGCTTTTGGATGCTTTCCAGTTTATCAACATGAACTTTTGTTAACCCTGCATTCCAAACCTGTGTAGCATACTCCGTGAGTGGATAAATGTATCCTTTATATTGTAGCGTTGACCGTGCGCGGGACTATTTTACACCTGAAGAATCAACTCCGGCACACTTTCTCTGGGTTTCAGAGGCTCTAGGCCGTTTATTCTAGCACAAAATCACACAACAGACTTTCCAGATATTCCGGGGAAAAAGCACCTGCTTGTTGCTCATGGCAACCGGCCACTGCGCGTGCGCCGCCCGGCAACGGGTCCCCTCGGTCGGCCAGCAGGGGCTCCGCTGCAACAGCTCCGCTGTGGTGCTGTGCTGGTGCCCTCCGCCGACCGACCGGCACCGGCGCTACATCGCCCCCTCCGAGGACCTTTGTTCGTCCCCGAACAAGTCGACGAGCACCGATGACTGGACGCCCACGAAGACCCGATCCGGACGGCGCCCGCAGCAGCAAAAACACAAAAGGGGCAGTCACAAACAGTTTTGGGGAAAAGAAACAACGGGGCGACTGGAAGGGAGGTCATCCGGTCCTCAGTTGGTAGGTCCTCCTGCTGCTGGAGTCGCCTTCCGTCCGGGAAGAGCATCCTCGCCCCGGCCGGAAGCTGGAAGGGTCGTCCATCCCACGTAGGCTAGGGGGCGTCGGGGGCTGTAGGAGCGTTCGTCGAAGCGTCTTCCTCCGTCCGGGTCGGCCGGCCTCTCCAGCCCTGGCGCCGGCTCCAGCTGCGACACAAGGAGGGCCCCGGGGGGCGCTCCGGGTAGTCACGACTCTCCGAGGGACGTCCCGGGTGGAACAGTCTGAGGTGGCGTCCATCTCCTCCTCGCTGGCATGGACTTCCAGCTCGTCGGCCTCTGCACTCACCGACCCCACGAAGACTCCGGTGCAGTAACGGTGGTGCAGTTTCCGGATGTCCCTCCTATAGAACGCCTTCCCGCACCCCCGGTGGCAGGTGTAGGGGCACTCCGGGTGGAGCACTCGGCACGCCGTCCGGAGGTGCCTCCGGAGGTTACGGCCCCGGTTGAAGGTCTTATGGCAATGGGGGCACTCCGCCGTATCCATCCTGCAGGGGAGAGAAAGAGGAACATTAGTTAGCTGGAGGCAGTAACGACTGGGTCGGTTAATTTTCCGACCCGCCCTGCTGACTCTGCTGGGGGCCGGCTCCGAGGGTGGAGGGGCGGCCTGTCCATCGTCTCCCGTCGTCTCACCGGGCTCGGCCCTTGGCTCGTCCGGCACGCCGGGGGCCTTCGCCGTCGTCACTGTGGGTGGTGGTGTTCCCCCTCCTCGCGGACTCGGGGCAACTCTGATGTCGTGGCTTCCTTGTTCACCCGGTTGGTTGTCTGGGGAAGCCGTGGTCGCCGGTTCCGTCCCCGGAGCCTCTGCTCGGCCAGGAGTTGCTCGGAGCCCCTCTACGGGGGCGCTGTCCTTCTCTGCTTGGGGTCTGCAAGCAGCACGCCCCCACCAGTCCACGTCGGCGTCGCCCAGGTATGGCTTCAGCCGGTTGTAGTGAACCACCTTAGCTTTGGCCCGAGGGGACTTCTGGACCCGGTAGGTGACGTCGTCCATCTTCTTTATCACGACGAATGGTCCGTTCCACCAGCATTGCAGCTTGGGTGTGCGACCAAACTTCTTGGCGGGGGTGTACAGCCACACTGGTTGGCCAGGTTCGTACCCGGCTCCTTCGGCTCGGCGGTCGTACTGTTGCTTTTGGTACGTTTGACTGCTCCGTAGGTGGCGACGGGCGAACTCGTGGGCACGCTCCATTCTCCCCCTCAGCCCGTCCACGTAGTCGTGTACGCCCGCACCTGCTGTTCGCTCCTCGGGCAGTCCCACCACCAGATCCAGGGGAAGCCTGACCTCGCGGCCGAGCATGAGCATGTTCGGCATGAACCTGGTGCTGTCGTGCTAGGAGGAGCGGCACGCCATCATTACGTACGGCAGGTGTTCATCCCAGTCATCCTGGTTCTCGTCCATAAACAAGCTCAGCATCGTCTTGACTGTGCGGTTAAATCGCTCCACCATCCCATCAGACTGAGGATGGAACAGTGTAGTGCGGGTCTTGTGGATGCCGAGCAATGCACAGACTCCTTGGAACAGTCCGGCTTCGAACTCCTTCCCCTGATCCGTGTGGATTTCTAGGGGGGTGCCGAACCGCGTGACAACCTGCTCGACGAGGAACCTGGCGACGGTTTCTGACGTTTTGTCGGGGATCGGAAAGGCCTCCACCCACTTCGTGAAGTAGTCGGCGACCACCATGATGCCCGTGTTCCCGGCCCTCGTCCTCGGGAGTCTGCCCGTCAGGTCAATTGCCAGGCGCTCCATAGGGTATTGCTGGAGTGGGGCCTTCCGGGGTCTGGGAGGCGACTTCTTCGAGCCACACTTGTGGCACTTCCGACACCACTCCTCCGCCTGGCGTTGCATCCCTCTCCAGTACACGGAGGCTTGCTTCAGTCGTGCGACCGTCCGGGCGACCCCCCAAGTGGCCCGAGGTCCTGTTGTCATGGACCAACCTCATGACATCCTCCACCTTCCCCTTCGGGACCACGACCTTCCACGTTGGGGGTCCCCCGCCAAGCTGTTCCAATCTCAGCTGCAGGACCCCACGGGCCAGCCGTAGCTTTTCCCACTTGGCCCACCAGAACTTGGTACCCTCGTCTAGCGCCGAGGCATCCGCCCAGCCGGGTCGGGGGACTGCATCTTCCAACCACCGCATGAGCTTGCCCAGTTTGGGGTCACTGCGTTGCTCCCGCACCAGTTCCTTTGGGCCCGTCCCTGTTCGGACTCGCCGACGGTTCCCACTAGTCCGTCCGCCTGTGCCTCCCCGGTACTACACCGGTCCTCCCTGGTGTAGCATTCCTGGCCCTTCTCTTTCGACCGTCCGCACTGGCCACACGGGATCCTGGAGACGGCGTCGGCGTTAATGTGCTTCTTGCCCGCTCGGTGCTCGATGTCAAACTCGTAACACCCCAGCCTTTGGATCCACCTGGCTACCTGCCCTTCGGGTTCGCGGAAGTTGAAGAGCCACCGCAGTGACCCAGGGTCTGTCCTGAGCAGGAATCGTTTACCCAGGAGATAGTATTTGAAGTAATAGATGAAGTGGACCGCAGCCAGCAACTCTTTCCGAGTGGTACAATAGTTGCGTTCGGCTTTGGACACGGCGCGGCTACCATAGGCGATTACTCGCTCCCCATCGTCTCCTTCCTGCGACAGCACCGCTCCAATGGTACAGTGGCTGGCATCTGTGTCTAGGACGTAGCGACGCTCCGTGTTCGGATATTGTAACACTGGCGTCGTGGCTAACGCGTCCTTAAGGTGCTCGAAGGCCGCCTGACAAGGGCTGAACCAGGAGAAAGTCTTCTGGCTTTTGCTGGTAAGGGCATGGAGGGGACGGGCGATCTCGGCGAAGTTCGCGATGAAACGTCGGTAGTACGACGCGGGGCCCAGGAAGCTTCGGACTTGGGTCAGGTTTGCTGGCTGCGGCCAGTTCCGGATGACGGTGACCTTCTCGGGGTTCGTCCTTACCCCTTCAGCTGATACCCGGTGGCCCAGGAAGGACACTTCCGTCTTGAAGAGGTCACATTTCTTCGGCTTCAGTTTCAACCCGGTAGCTCGGAACCGCTCCAGCACGGTGGCTAACTGTTGGTAGTGTTCCTCAAAGTCGGACGCCCACACGATCATGTCGTCCAGGTAGACTACCGCTATCTGCCACTGGAGTCCCCTCAGTACCCGTTTCATTAGCCTCTCGAACGTCGCCGGCGCATTGCAGAGCCCGAATGGCATCACCTGAACTGGTACAACCCATTCTGCATGCCAAAGGCCGTCTTCTTCCGGTCCTTCGGGTCCATGCCGACCTGCCAGTAGCAGCTGGCTAGATCCAGCGTGCTGAACCACTTCGCCCCGTCCAGGGCATCCAGGTTGTCCTCGATTCGGGGGATGGGGTACGCGTCTTTCAGCGTCACCTCGTTGACCTTGCGGTAGTCTACATAGAACCGTACCGACCTGTCCTTCTTTTTGACGAGGACGACCGGCGAGGACCAAGGGCTATAGGAGGGTTTCACAACGCCTCCCTGTAGCATCTGCTCTACTTGCCTCTCCGCCTCCCGCCGCTTGTGCATCGGTAGTCTCCGTAGAGGCTGTCGTACGGGGGGCGCCGCTCCGGTGTTAATCATGTGCTGTGTCAAATTCGTTCGGCCGAGCTTGCCGTCGGGGCCCTTTAAAAGCTCCCGTGAAGTCCGTCAATAATTCAGCCAACCTGGTACGCTGGTCCGGGTCCAGGTTCACGGCGCCTCGATCCCAAAGATCCTTAAGGTGGGCCGGTACTTTTCCCCGTCTCCATACCGGGGGAGGGCACTTGGCGGCTAGCTTCGGCCGCCCCTCGTCGAACTCCATTACATCCAGGTCGTCCATCGGCGAGAACAAAGCTAGGCGGCTTCCTTTGTAGACCGTCACGGGGTTGGCCGTCGGGTTGAACACCCTGATAGGTACGGTCTCATTATCAGTGTCGACGAGGCTAGTAGCGACCGCAATCTGACAATTGTCCGTAGCCTCCAGGTTAGGGTATACCATCCCGACCCCCATCCGCGGCTTGGCCCCCATGCCGCCAGCAATGATCGCCTCGTGACCCGCCGGTACGACCATGCTCTCCATCACCTGCACCCTGGCGACCATCGGCTGCCGGTGGGAGCCCTCCAGGGGGACGGCCTTCCCGTCGATGATGACCATGTTATCGCCCCATCGCCATTCGCAATGATACCTTGACAGGAAGTCGATCCCCAAGATCACATCCGGCTCGATGACGGCCACGGTGCAGGCGTGGTTCATGAGTTGATCTCCGATTTTTAACTCAAAGTTGGCCATTCCCCTCGCCGGCATGGAACTTCCGTCCGCCATCCTCAGGGCTGGCGCGGAACGAAGGAGTCTCGGCCTCTCTGTCTCCTCCAAAGTGCCAAAAACTCTTTCGGATAGCAAGCTCACTGCTGCCCCGGTGTCCAAGAGGAAACGCACCGGCTTCCTGGCAACGTTACCCGCGACGTAGTTCGCCTTGGTAGGCCTAGCCGTCTCGGCGCTGCTCCTGTCGGTCCCCGTTGCCGGTCGGGAGCGGACCTCCGCCTGGGGCAGTACCGCCGGATGTGTCCGAGTTCATGACACCGGTAGCACTCCACTTGGGGGCAGGTGGCCAGTGCGTACCCAGTCCCGGCAGCCAGTTCGTGTTCCTCGGCTGGTGGTTGGGTTACCAGCCGAACGTCCTTGGTCCCTGGCCTCCCTTTCTTGTGCGCCTGTGACTCTAGAAAGGCCTCCATCTCGGCCGCAACGGTGACTGCCTCTGTCAATGTTGTTGCTTTCCTGGAGAAGATGTGGAGTTGCAACTGCTCATTCCCCAGTGCGTTGCGAAATGCCTCCACCGCCAGATCTTCGCGGGCCTGCGTGGGTAGCTTCGGGTAGCTCTTGTAGACTAACCGCCTAATTGATTGTCCCAAGCTACCAAGTGACTCACCGCTGTCTCTCACGCGCATAGACAATTGCGCCCGGTGTAATGGGATCTGGGCGGCCTCTCCGAACCGTTGTTCGAAATTCTCGAGGATGGAGGCGTATTCCGTTCGCGCCTCCGGCGCCATATCCGCAAATGCCTCCCGGGCCGTGCCCCTCAAATGAGAAGCCAGGAACATCGCCTTCTCGGCCTCGCTCCAATGGTTGACCGCCGCAACGACGAACGACGACGAACCTCCATCGAACCTGTCGGGGAACATTATCGGCCTCCGACCCCCCGGGTCAAGTTGCCCAAGCCCGGTCTCCCGGGCGGCGATGTGATCTCCCCCGCCGGTCCGACGGCCTCGCGAGCACCCGGGGCAACTTGCTGGCTCACGGCGGTGGAGGGCGCATCGGTCCCGCACGGTGGCTCCGGGTGGTGCCACCCCGCGACACCGAGTCCCTCCTTCCGACTGGCCGGCTCCGCTCCGCAGGCTCCCATGTGAAGCGGCTCTGCTCCATAGACTTCCGTGCGGAGCGGCTCTGTCCCATTGACTCCCACGAGGAGCGGCTCTGTCCCATTAGCTCCCACGCGGAGCGCCTCTGTCCCATAGACTCCCACGCGGAGCGCCTCTGTCCTATAGACTCCCATGCGGAGCGCCTCTGTCCCATTGACTCCCATGGGAGCGCCTCTGTCCCATTGACTCCCGTGCAGAGCGGCTCTGCTCCATAGACTCCGGTGCTGAGCGCCTCTGTCCCATAGACTCCCGTGCGGAGCGCCTCTGCTCCATAGACTCCCGTGCGGAGCGGCTCTGTCCCTTTGACTCCCACGCGGAGCGGCTCTGTCCCATAGACTCCCATGCGGAGCGCCTCTGTCCCATTGACTCCCAGCCGGAGCGGCTCTGCCCCGGCGAACGCGGTTCGGCGGCATTCCGAGTGGAACGCAGCGTTTGCCCCGTTGCACAGCGCAGGGCGGCCCCCACCGGACGCACCGGAGTGAAACTCACATGCCGTTTCCACACGAGGCACCGCCCCCGCTGCCCCGCCGAACGCGGCTTGGCGGCGTTCCAAATGGAACGCAACGTCTGCCCCGTCGCCGTGTACAGCACAGGGCGGCCCATCGCGGGGCCCCCCACCGGATTCACCGGCGTGAAACTCACATGCCGTCTCCTCACGAGGCTCCGCCCCCGCTGACCCGGGGAACGCGGCGTTCCGAGTGGAACGCAGCGTTTACCCCGTCGCCGTGCACAGCACAGGGCAGCCCCCCGTGAGGCCCCCCACCGGGCGCACCGGCGTGAAACTCACAGGCCGTTTCCTCACGAGGCCCCGCCACCGCTGCCCCGGCGAACGCGGCTCGGCGGCGTTCCGAGTGGAACGCAGCATTTGCCCCGTCGCCGCGCACAGCGCAGGGCGGCCCCCCGTGAGGCCCAGTGCCAGGTACGCCGGGACAGGGGTCGTGGGGTGTCCCACCGTCAAGCCCCATCCCCGCCACACCGGCCGGTGCGACTCGGCAACGTTCCGGGTGGAACGGAGCGTCTGTCACACCAACGTCGGCGGCGTGGGATGGTTCACCGAGGGACCCATAGCTAGTCTGGGGGAATTGGTACCGATGGAACATGGAATGCAACAAAATCGCCTTTCCATTGTGTACAATTTCTGCCTTCCCATTCCCCCCGTCCTCCCACGTGAGAGATTCCGAACCTGGTGACTCCCCAGTCTCCCTCTTATCCCGAGGAAGACTCCCTTAAGAAGGATTCCAACTCACTCATCAGGGTGACGAACGGTCCGCCATTCTTATCTCCCTGTTGGCCTGCGCTCTGTGGAGCTGTATCCCAGTCTGTGTCCGCGCCGTGTGGCGAGTCGGACCCCAGACTATCCCTACTCGATTTATCCATGCTGCACAAACTCGGAGTTTTACCTAAATTTCTTCCTTTAGGTGTGCCACCGCTGCCTCCAATGTTGCGTTGACCGTGCGCGGGACTATTTTACACCTGAAGAACCAACTTCGGCACACTTTCTCTGGGTTTAAGAGGCTCTAGGCCGTTTATTCGAGCACAAAATCACACAAAAGACTGTCCAGATATTCCGGGGGAAAGCACCTGCTTGTTGCTCATGGCAACCGGCCACTGCGCGTGCGCCGCCCGGCAACGGGTCCCCTCGGTCGGCCAGCAGGGGCTCCGCTGCAACCACAGACATAAATAACCCATAGACGGACAACTGGGGGCGCAATACTGTAATTTCAGGAAAGCCGCCATTTTTGAAAACTATGGGCAAAATCGGTCCACATCCATATTCACGTACACATTTTTGCACAGTACGCGGCGGTCTGTTTGTGAAGTCCTCAAAGCAACGGCACAGAAAAGGGTAATTTGCAGCATTTTTATGTCTTTTATGAGAGAAAAATAAACATGATCAGGGTTAGACATGAAGTTTACGTGAATTTCATTCAATATTTAACCGGGGAAAAATACTAACTTAGGACTGACAAGTATTAAGTATCACGCCAGTTTATCATTTTTGTATGCACTCATCATTTTTCTGTTTTTTCCTTCCTCCATGGTTGAGACCTAATTGTGTAATTCATGATAAGCACCATGTCACCTTGAGTGCTGAAAAACATGCAAAACAAATCGTGGCAACTTCACTCACACTTTACTTTTTAGCCAACAAATTCTCCAATTTCTTTTACGTGGCAAAGATAAGTTCCCCGTTATTTCAACAGCCAAGTTTGAAGGCTCAATTAAAAATTTAAATGAGACTTTTTATAAAATATTTTGCACCTATTGTGAAGAGGCACATGATTTCAGTTCGAAGCAAAAGACTAGACTGGTGGTGCACGTGCATGTCCAACTGTTTGAAAAGATTGATTGTTTGCAGGGGGGAGGGGGTGTTTCTGATTTTGTTAAATGTAAATTTGCCCAAGTTGACTTCCAAAATGTTTCGCCTTCCAACAAAATTGTACGAGTTCGGAAGGGGGGGGGGGGGGGGGGGGGTGTCGATGGACACTTTCTCAACGTTGGTGGCGCAATTTTTATCCTTTTTATTTGTTCTTAACCATAGCAAAAATAAACTAGACCAATTGCAGGGTTTTCCTTTTCTGGTTTGCAACTTTAGGCATAGGCCCTTACATTTTACAAGCAACAACAAAAAATGTCAACGAGTGGGGAGGAGGGGGGATTTGAACCCTCCCCCCCCCCCCCCCCCGATCTCTTTTGTGTGGCATACGGGTGTGGAGAGATGTGGCCTAGGCCTATATTATAGTAACAGACGACTGATTCAGTACTAAATTGGGTGTTGGACTGATTTCCTGTGTCAGTCTTTTTTCTTGCATTGCATGTTTAAAATACATTAAGTTTTGAACTCTTATACATGTATGTACACAGTATCGAGAGTCGTACATTTTTTATTGGAAGATTTTACTTTAATACCCTCATCCAAAATCGGTCAGAAGCAGCAAATCTTGGAAAATAACCCTCCACTTGTGTTTAGAATTGTATAAAGACTTGGCAAAATCTGTAAAAAAGAATGAGGCAGAAATCAACATGTGAACACTTTGAGTTACCATACACTGTGCACTGTGCCAAGAACATCTAACACAGAAAACACAAACTTTCTTCCCCTAGATTTCACGAAGATTTTCCAACAAAATTCTCAATTGTAAAGGTTGTGCCAAGTGTTTATACAATTCTGAACACAGATGGATAGTTATTTTCCAAGATTTGCTGTTCCTGACTAATTTTGGTGGAGGGGAGAGGGTTATTAAAGTAAAATCTTTCCCTTTGGAAATTTAATTTTGTCAGTGCCTCTGACCCAACTTGATAACAAATTTGCTTATGAATAAATTTTAATAAACACTTGTTTTTTCTGGTACATGTTTTGCAGAGATGAAGGTGATGTGCAATGCCTCGAACCTGTAGCGTTGGGGCGCAAACAGCAGTATTCAGAGGAAGCAAGATTCCACTACCTCGCCAGACAGTGGATGTATGTTATGCATTGGGATGAATCCTTCTCTTCAAGATAGCCTCTGCTCAAAGCATTTTGAGCCCGAGTGTTTTAAAATGGGTGGTAAAACCAGAATCCTCAAGTGAAATGCTGTGCCTACACTGTTTGACTCTCAAACTTGCAAGAGAGCCAGTTCCCTTCATAAACCTGCAGAAGACCAGGATATGCAGAGCAAAATATTGACTTTCCAGAATAATCATGGCTTCTACACATTGCCATCAGAACTCCATCAAATGAAGAAGTACGTGAACAATTGGAGAGATAAGTGTGAGCCCCTACAAGCTAAGATTGAAAAACTCAGAGTGAAAGTTTGTAGAAAATCCCCATAAAACTCAAAACTTCAAGGGCTTTCGACACTTTTGTGGCACTCGTGTTTATTTGTGTTAAGCTTTTTCTTTCACAAAAGACCAGGCTTGAGCCATCTTACTCTTCTGAATGTTGTATCTTTATTTTAGATTTACACATAAAAGACAAGTACCAGAATACTTTCATTTTGTTTTCAGCTTTATGGGTGGTTGTTTGAATTGTTTGAATTGTTTTTTAGTTTTTGAGTGACATGAGTATAAGACTCATTCTTGTCGAAGGTTTTAAGGAGAATTCTATTACAAGAATTGAAACTGTAAAAACTTTCCTACATGTAGTTACACACGTTATATTACATGCTCTTATAATTACCTTGCATACTCTGTGTGGACCTGTGAACACGAAGCAGGAAGGAAAAGAAAACGTTATGTGGACTTGCCCACGTCCACATGATGTTTCCCCTCATTTTGGGGTTAGTGTTATCTGTCGCAAAATGAAGGGCAACATTTAAGGGAATCACAATCAAAAATTTGGGTTGAAAGAACATTCGCAGTGCGAGTGAAATTGGCTTTTTTCTCTTTAACTACATGAAAACAAAGGAATGTCCACACAAGGTATGGAAGGTAAATGTGTGTACATGTACATGTACATGCGTGTGAGGGTTACATAATTTATTATTCATGCACCAGTAGGGAGTAAGAGGTGTTTCAGATTGTTGGCCTATGTGCATGAATAACACATTTATGTATGGTTACTATACTGCAATTCTAAGTAGTCAACAGACCTAGATCAAATTTTTTTTAAATAGTTTTTATAGACACCAATCTCTATTTTGAATCCTATTTTCTTTTGCTATATCCCTTATGACAGGCTATTAATTGTACATAAAAGTTCTACACTGTTCTATATTTTAAAAAGAAATATAAAACAAATTATCCAATGAATGTAGCTTTGTTTTTATTTCAGTTGTTACAAATAAATTCAAAATCAGTTTGAAAGCGAAACATTTGTGTATGCATGTAAATACATTATATCGGTTTACAAGTAGCAAACTTGGTAGTCAACTTTAGTGGTCTTGGGGCCTACGGGGCCTACGGGGCTCGGACAACTCGACCGTCTGCGTCAAATGGGAAGACAAGTCATCCATTGCTGGGGTTTCTCGGTGGGGGGGGGGGGGGTCCTTGGTTGTGGAAGGGAAAGCCGTCTTGGCTGGGCGTCGGTCTATGTTTTGTGGCGCAGGGCTGGGATATGCGGGGAAGGGGTACTTGGCGGGGTACTTGGCAGGGTGATTGGGTTGATGTGGGCCGGACAGCGCTGTCGTTTTGAATGGGGCTTGGATACACAGGGGGCCGGGTAATGTGAATTGTGGTTCAATAAGCCTACCGATTGTGTTGGAATCCGAATTTACAATATTTGGGACCAAGGAACCTTGTTTATATTACGTTAATTGGGGAAATAAATTTGAAACCCGTTAATTATTTACGAATTTTCAGAATCATGAGTTTTTCGAGTAACATTGTCCCAACGGTCGACCTGTCCCAACGGTCGACCTGTCCCAACGGTCGACCTGTCCCAACGGTCGACCTGTCCCAACGGTCGACCTGTCCCAACGGTCGACCTGTCCCAACGGTCGACCTGTCCCAACGGTCGACCTGTCCCAACGGTCGACCTGTCCCAACGGTCGACCTGTCCCAACGGTCGACCTGTCCCATGTTCGTTGTTATACTTGCAAAAATGCTCTTCTGATTGGCTAATAATGTGACAACATTTAGCTGTTCTAATATCAGAAATTTTCATTCATCAGTAACTGGTACCCTAAAGGGGTTCCCCAATTATTTCCTTTATTTTTTATTGCCATTTAAAATTGATTTTTCTGATTATTATTTTCCTGATGTTCGATGCAAAGATATGTGAAACGGGTATCACTCAATTCATGACAGATATTTAGCATAAAATCAATAATATTTGGACTGGTTCACAGTGCCATAGGTTTGTGTATAAATTACATGGTTTGTTTGGCCTCCAAACCGACAAGGCATGAGAATGTCGAAAAGGTTTATTTCAATAGGCCTAATGGTGGACAGAATCTGTAGAAAACACTGTACCCCGAGACCCCTACTTGTTAAAAAAAGTAGCTCCTATTTATTGTGAAATAGGCCTAGCCTTGTCGAGTGCAATTTGAGTCCTGCGCGAGGGACTCAAATTGCGCTTGACAGTTAGGCCGCGCCTCTACTATCAATGTGTGCACTTACGTCGGCATAGTCGAAAATGGAAGTGTGCTTAGGCCTAACGTTAGTTCCATTTTTTTGTAAGAAAAACATTATTTTCGAAAAAAATAATCAAATACATAACTGTGCAGCAGTATATAGTGAACGCTTCGATGGGTTTTCAGTCAACATCAATGCGTTTTTAACCAAAATTACCGATTTGAATCAGTCCTCCCGATATTTCTCCATAGAGTCGTGTATAATTTTCAGCAACTTCCGCCCATAGTTTCATACTTAGTCGGGCGCCGTCAAAATTACGGTATCCCGACGTTGATTTCAATAGGCGCTGTCCGTCTATGGGTTATTTATGTCTGTGGCTGCAACAGCTCCGCTGTGGTGCTGTGCTGGTGCCCTCTACCGGCCGGTCAGCTGGCGCCCACCACAACGGCTCCGCCGTGGTGCCGTGCTAGCGCCCTCCGCCGACCGACCGGCACCGGCGCTACAATATATTGTTAGCAAATCTAAAAGTGGTAAATAATCTTTTTTCAACAGCTTCAGCATAAACATTTTACCGCTAGCTTTATGATATATATGGTCAATCTGTTTGTCCCAATTCAAGTCTGAACTAACCAAAACACCAATAATTTTTACACAGTCAACCATCTGAAGATCAGTATCCAATATCTAAAGGGGCGAAAACTGAGGAGTATTCTTCATAAAACATACATTCATGCTAAAACTTTTATCGGGATTAATTATCATGTTATTTTGTACAGCCCATTCACTAAATTCATCTAAAACAGATTTGATAACACTCGGTTAATTATTGATACAATTTTCAACAATGATCATATCATCGACATATTTCAGACTTAAAACCTTGCTGTTAATAACAGCCCCGGAGCAAACTGCACCGTTAAATTTGGCAAGAAAACCCAAGGGACAAATTTTAGTCCCCTGAGGAAGACCACCTTTCAAAACATAGGATTCAGATAAAGATTGTTTGTACCTTACACACTGGGATCGCTCAGTCAACAAACTGCAAATCCAAGGAATTACTGAAGGACGTGTGCCTAAGTGGAGTAAATCGGTAACCAGAATATCGTGATCTACAAGATCAAATGCCTTACTAAAATCTGTAACAACCAAATTGCTGTAACTTTTTAGAGATTCCGCATGAGAGCATAAATTATTAACCAGCTTGATCGGATGATGAGTTGTTGATACCCCTTTCATTATTACCAAATTGGTTAGGATCAAAATTCATGTGGATATCTTGATACGGTCTGAAAATCTCCGGACTATCCGTAAATATAAATTACTAGAAAAAGCCTGAATTTTCTCAGATGCAACAAAGAAATCAAACAAGATCACACTGATGTAAAGAACAAGGAAACAATGTGATTTAATAGTGAGAATATTCGAGAATCAATAGGGTTTAACAAGTGTAGTATTAAGAAAAGATCTTACACAATATATAACTTAAAAGATCTTACGGGCGAGGACTTATATAGGTGAGGGCTCAGACGACTTGGGCAGCTCTGCAATGGGCGAGGACTTGGGCGAGGACTTGGGCGAGGACTTGGGCGAGGACTTGGGCGAGGACTTGGGCGAGGACTTGGGCGAGGACTTGGGCGAGGACTTGGGCGAGGACTTGGGCGAGGACTTGGGCGAGGACTTGGGCGAGGACTTGGGCAAGGACTTGGGCGAGGACTTGGAAAGCTTGGGCACTCAGCAACGGACCGGTTCAATCTTGGTTTTGAAAACAAACAATACTTTTCGATGGCTACGTGATCAACAGACGTATCTTTTCTAAATCATGTTTCAGAAACACAAGCGATTTGAATCTGTTCATCATACAAAAATGATCTAAATTCATCTTTCTTGTTAATCAAGGAACGTGGGTTACACACCATCATATTAGGTAAACGCATGATACGTGTATTTGTGGCCTTTGGAATCTTAACCAGATTGGCCAAATTAATGCTACAGTTATTGATGAAATTTCCTCCTGGTTACATCAGACACGTGAACTGGAATGTGACGATTGACGCATCTTCCGCCCCTGCATCCTCTATAGCGCTTGTGTCTGTATTTATTCAGCCACGCAATAACCGAGACTGTAGATTCAGAGCCAACAACTCAATACGAGAATAACGAATCAAGTTACACGTATCTGTATTACACCGAATGTTGTGTATCCCAAGTCAGGAAGAAGGGAATCCATTTCACGTGGGAGGTTTATTCTACAACTGTGACGTCCCACTTGACTATAACTCTCATGAAAACATGTGTTCATTACAGGATCGACCAAAGTTTGTACAGATTACTCGAAGTGACTATGAGATTTGGGGAAAAGCTGCAAAGAGGGAGAATTTGAATATGAAAGTAGAATGAAAGTAGTATAAAAAGTTGAATAGGGGATCTGGATCAGTATGGCTCAGTAGCTGGTAACTGTGTAATGCTTGCCGGGGGGAAAACAAGCAAAATTGCACCACCAGTGTGAGAAAGGGTAGGCCTACTGTAGTAACGTCGGTCGACCGTCGGGTCTTCTCACACCTGACAAGAGAAACACAGGTACTCTTCTTCTGGGATTTCGGGGCACTAGGCCTTTATTTCTCACCACTCTTTCACACAAAACAACTGGATTACAACTCACAAGAAAAGCACATTGTTGTTACTAAGGAAAACTCTGCTGCGCCGGCGCCCTCCGGCAACGGGTCTCCCTGGCCGACCAGCAGGGGCCCCAACGCTACGGCTCCACCGTTGGTCCGTGCTGGCGCCCTCTGCCGGCCGACCGGCACCGACGCTACAGTATTAACACCCCCACTGATTTTTTGGGGAAACTTTAAAATAGAGATGGTCGAGTAAAAAAGAACAAATGGAAAAAGAACCATGTACAATTGCTCGCTACGCTACAGGTATAGGGACCATGGCAATACATATATTCAAATACGAATTTAAGAAACCAAAAAAACAATTCTGATGCAAAATATAGATGCAGCATTGACTCCAGAAAACTTTGTTGGTTTCTTAAATTTGTACTTTAATATAAATATTTTAACGCAAATGTGTACACGTATATGCGGGTGTTTCTCTTTATGTTCACTAATTAACTGGGGCAGCACTAGTTGTATTGATGGGTTGACAAATTGAAATTAACTTTTAATTAGAAAGTGCAATTTGTTTTAAAGAAACTGAAATTCTGGTGAATTCTATATATTTGGCTATAGTTCATCAATCTTGAGTTCACTGATATGTCAAAAAATGTTAAAATAGCAAGAATACGCAGATGTAAACCATTCAGTGTTGATTGGGAGAATATACACGCCCCCTTTTTAAGATGTGGACAGCTCAGGGAGGGGAAATCCTATATGGTGCATCACCCTTGCCAACAAAATTGGGTACATATCCTAATTCCCCGGTATTTATGCCATGGTTACGGAAGGGTGGAGGCCTTTTTCTCTTCTCTGTGCATCCCTTCTCCTCTCACCCGACTTCCTTTATTACCAAGATTCCCTGTCAGTGTCGCATAGCATTCATATACAAATCAAGAAACGATAGATGCATCAACATTTGGGGAAATAAAAATTGATATCAATTGACAATTAATTGGTTTAATTTGGTATAAGCATAATTGTGCAACGATGCTACAGCCGAAGTCATCGTGTAACATTAATTTTGAAGAAAAAAAATACTGGTGTAGTATTGTGTTAGGATTATGTGCAAAGACCGAATTTCACCATCTGGTCAGCAGAAACCTGTTGCCATGCAGTTTGTCTCTTCGAGTGATATTCTGCTGACAAACAGCCGAGGGTAATTAAGCCTATGCAGCTTAAAAAGGAGTTATCAAATAGCAGATCCCACAGGCAATGAACGCGATCGTTTCTTCTGAAATGCCCTCCTCTAAAATGCTGAAATGCCGTTATAAAAATACGAAATTAATCTTCAGACACTGTTAGAACTTGAGAACAGTTGGTCGTAACTGATAACTGCTATTGCTTTGACACCGAAATCGAAATAAATGCAAGATATTTTAAATATTTATTTGATAATTAAAGTGAATAAAAGTGAATTTAAAAATAGTACATCATGAACGTAGACTACAAATGGATTGAACCAATTGATTGAACGCGTGAACCAGTAAAAAAAAGTGACTTATATTATTGGCAAATGACGTCAAACCTATAGGTGTTCTATTTAAATCTATAATATTTAGAAGTATTATGATTTTATTTTTTTTTGAAATATCCACTATATGTATCTCTTTAACAAATGTGGCTTCGTTTGATGAACAATTACAACAGCGAGGATTATCTATTAAAATTATGATGTCCGAAGGAAAACACACTCTTGATCTTTATCAGACTTCCTTTGTTATTAATTTATAAGTTTTCCTGTTCCATTTTGCAAAATGTTCACTCATTTGGATATAAAGTTCATTCAATGACCGAAATTGGCCGGGAAAACCTATAAATAAACAGCAATTTTAAAATAGTACAATTTAAAAATCGTTTACATCGTGAACGTCGACTACAAATTAATTGAACAAATTGATTGGACGCGTGAAACAGTAATGCAAATGACGTCAAACCTAAGTGTTATATTTATATCTATAATAGGGAAACTGATTAGGTAAATTTTAAAGCGGTATTCCCGGAGGTCGCAGGTTCGAATCCCGCTCCTGCCAGTTTAATTTCTTTGTTCGTTTTAACCCTGTGTGCAGCACCGCCCAAAAAATGACTCGGACGCACCAAGGTGCTGCTCCGGAAGGCACTTTTCAAAGCATGGACATGAAACAGTCACAGACATAGGCTTTTTGTTGGTGAAAGCAGCTGTTGTTGACCGTCCGTCACTGGGCTAGCAGTAGAATGATTGATAGTTTCCTTTATGATAGCCCACTACGCCGCCAGCTCAAATGACCATGGTTTGTTTACAACGAATGGGATTTGTACACAAACCAATGGGCTTTGCTATTGGCCTTTTTTTTTCTGGTCGGTTTGGCTTGTTAGTAATTTCGACATTAAAGGTGACTAGAGGCCCTCAGACTAGGGGGTTCGATTGAGGATTACATGAAGTTTGAGCGGAATTGGCCAAAAGGTGTTTATACGTAAATAACAAACATACAAAAACTTGCCCCACCAAACAGGCACATTGCTGCACGCAGGGTATGTATTCAAGTTTACCTAGTCAGTTTCCCTTGTGTTTCATGAATTATATACTAAAAGTCGTAATCCTTATTCCTCATTGAGTGATCCCCACAATGTCGCTTCCCAGGTAGTATTGTAAAATCGGGCATGATCCCTGGCTATACGGCATTATGGGTTTTATAACTTTTGACCAGCGCCCCTCAACAAAGACACTGACAATTTGGGAAGCCGCCAACACAGAGCAAGATAGCTCAGTTGGTAGAACGCCGGTACGGTATTCCGGAGGTTGCAGGTTCGAATTTCGTTCATGTCAGTTTTCTTTGTTCGCTTTAGAATTTAAATAAATCTATAATATTTTCTATAAATCTATTATGATTGATTTTTTTAAATATCTACTATCTCTTTAATAAATGTGGCTTCAACAGCAAAGTTACAACAGTAAGGATTATTCAGTAAAATTAACTGATGTTCAAAGGAAAATACATCAGACTTATTTATTAATAGAATAAATTACAGTCTTTCTTACAAAAGTCAAGGGTTGATCGGGGGGTGGTTGTGTTGGGGTCACCCCCCCCCCCCCCCCCCCCCACCTCCACTTGACTGCTACGATTTATTAAAATTCTATTTTCTTGTATTTGTTTGTTTGTTTGTTTGTTTGTTTGTTTTCTTTATTTTGTCTTATTTTCTTGTATTTGTTGTTGGCTGTTTTGGAAACTTTTCCAAAACAGCCCTTGTTTTCGTTAAGATTTTTTTCCTTTTTTATTTTTTTTTCTGTTTTTTTTTTCTTCATTTTCAGCCAAATGCCGATAGCATTTGTACACGTTTTCTTTCTTACCGGCACTTTGGCTACTTTTATGCTGCCGATTGCCTTTAAACTTGGCAGACACTTAGACTAACAATTACGTCATGATGACGTCATCACGTGATTTTTTATGAATTTTTGAAATTTTGAAATCGCAACATTCTTTTCAATATATCTAGCGAACAAAACAAGATATTTTCAAAATTCTTTTTGTTATAGCTTTGGTATGTCTCAAAGATATGCCCTAAAAGGTCAACAAATGTGTGACGTCATGATGACGTCATCAAAAATGTGCTTTTTTAAAACACATATAAGGATAGGTCCGATCGTCATGAAAGTGGTGGGTAGGTAGATACTGCCACTAGCATGCAAAATCTGAAATGAGGTCATGATGACGTCATCACATGATTTTTTATGAATTTTTGAAATTTTAAAATCGTAAATTTTTATTTAAATATATCTAGCGAACAAAACAAGATATTTTCAAAATTCTTTTTGTTATAGCTTTGGTATGTCTCAAAGATATCCCCTAAAAGGGAGAAAATGTGTGACGTCATGATGACATCATCAAAAATGTGCTTTTTTAATACACATATAAGGATAGGTCCGATAGTCATGAAAATTGGTGGGTAGGTAGATACTGTCACTAGCATGCAAAATCTGAAATGATGTCATGATGACGTCATCGGGAATTTTTTTATGATTTTTTAAATTTTTGAAATTGTATTTTAATCACAACATTTTACACAAAAAAACAAAACAGCCCTGTGTTTGTCCACAAACACTGTACCATATGTCTAGTTTGTTTATGTTTTTGTGCGGGATGGGTAGGCATCGACCGCGTAGTGGGTGCATTGTTATTTGTTAGGCAATTAATGAGGACCGAGTTATGGGGACACTAAGTTCTTTGTCCCTATAACGTTTTTGGTCCCCATAACATCTATCCCACGACCAGTGTACCGGTACGGTACATGTTCCCACAATTACGGTGCGTGATTCTGTGTGATCGCATCGGGCGGTGAAAGCAAACAGGTTTGGCGTGACGTGCGCGCCAACATTTTCGCTAATCGCTTTCCGATAACTTACGTTAGGATGAGTCGCCAGGCTAACGAAAATGTTCACCACTCGTCAGGGAAACCGGATGAAGTTCATTCTAGTTTATCGTGAAGTTTTGTTATTGTTTTAATGTTTAAAGTTATCCATTCTAACCCACGCACACAGTGAAGTACTGAGAGTAATAAGTACACCTGGAACCAACGTCTTTAAATTTGGAGACATCGTCAAAGGTTGTAGCATTGTTGAGTTGACACAGTTTCTGTCGATCGTCGATAATTTTTACATTAAAAGAGCGGCATTCTGACTCTATGATGCATGCTGAGGCGCAGCTAGGGATTATCTTGATAACGAATTCTCTGATGACATGATCGATGAGGCACCAGTTGGAAAACTGCTGGTTATTGTGGGTAGAGAAGCAATGTTGACGAGGTCGCTTCAGCCGATAAACGCAGACACCTCGCAAGCTGCCGCTGCAGTCGGCGGTTTTCCACTTTCCTTGCCAATCTCTATGATATTGCCAAACAAGTTGTACCGCACAGGTGTAGTACTCTAACGGTATTCCGGGGATAACGTAGTATGGCTCTTGAGGTTTCCAATTTCTATAAACGTCAGGCTTCTCTTGTGTCTCACACATCCACATGTCATCAAATGCAACGATCTCACTACTGCAACCTATCCACTGATCTACGTTATATAAACTCATGCTCTTCAAAAGTTGGTTCTCCTCAAAGGAATGAGGAGCAGCCAACTCGGCCCCCATGTCTTGGCAAGCTTCCCGGACTTTACCCCATGTGCTGAACTGCACCAGAGAATGATAACATGCGTTTCCGTGGCGTTTAAACGTTGAAGGGCAGCATCCAGAAGATGAGGTGCAAGCTTCTAAACCCAGTGCTACAGCGATCGCTGAAATAATGCATGCAGCACTGGTAACTGTCGCTAAGAACATCTTCATCGTTATTGTTTAACAAGTGGTCAAGCAGATGTGTAGCTGATGTGGTGTCGACTGCAGAATGAAGCACCGGGCAGTCTAACAGCTACTTATATACGGCGCCCACAGTGGCTGCATGCAATTCGTCATCGACACCACGAACTGACACTCTCTAGCTCGTGAGTGCCAGGGCGCGCACGTATTTTACAGAACAGAGTAATTTTCGTTCTTACGAACTGACACCCGGCCAGCAGGTGGGAACTATTTTTTAAGTTGACGTGTAGGCACGACGTACGTGTCGTTAAAATCCGCGAAGTATCTGTAGTGCAGCTGATTTCTGTAGTGCAGCTGAAGTGTATTTAGACACCAAATAAGTGTATGCCTATACGAAATATTTGTGCGACACTTGTCACAGACAAGTGAGGAAAGTATTTTTAATCTTCTTCAACATTAACAAATGAGGATGATGAGTGAACATGTGAGGTATATTTTAATACTACCGAATGTAAATTTAGAACTATAACCTTTGATGACAGCCAGTGTGTTTACGTGCTTACTATTCCACATTTCCAAATTTCCACATGTAATAGAAAAAATACATGCAGTAGTCGGTGTACATATATTGGTTAAAAGAACTACATCACAATTGATTTCATTACAGTCATAATTGATCAGTTGCATTTTTTTTTTAAAACAAGAATTTTTATACGAAGGAAAACATATCAGAAAAGATTAACAAATGGTGATACATACGGCGTACATAATAGCCCAACTTTTATAGTTAAATATAATCTCCAAAAAATTGTCGACAAAAGAAGTGTTAATAAGTGAAGGCAAAAACATAGATTTCGGGGTTGTGGGGATGGGGAATATATCTCCACCCAAACACACTTTATGACAATATCACCCTAGACAATATAACCAGACAGAAGACAAAATTAAAATAGACCAGGAGGTAATTATAAATTTCACATGTAAATTATAGTAGAATTGTCGGAAAGAGAGTTAAATATGGGTTTGTGTATGGACCATAATTAATACATGTGTAATAAACAGCGTAGTGTCCAACCCCCCCCCCCCCCCCTTCGAAATTTTCAGTTGGTTGGTTTTGGAAATTTCATGATACCCCCCCCCCCCTTTTTTTTGGGTCCCTACACATGTCATAGTCAAATCATGGAGGGGCGCTTGAGTGAAGGTAACAATTTATGAGAAGGTATTACCCGATGACATGTACATTATATATTGTGCATGTACACTGTATGAGCTAGAACACTGGTGTATAAACATGTGAGGTGATAAACGAAGACTTCAGAATGGAGGACGTCCCAGCCAGTTTGTATAAATGTATTATACTTTTTTTAAAATGCCACATGTACATTAGAGTAATGGTTTCAATGTACATATTGCAGCAGTTGAAAAAAAATTCAATTTGTTTACACTGAGCAGTAAATGACCGGTACATCTGCCAATTTAATTTTTCAGGATGGAAATTGAAAATACATGAAAAAAGAGATGTAACAAATGGTGTGTTTCATATTTCTGATGAACTCTGTGGCAGTTCTAACCTTCAATGGTAAAGTATATGTTAACATAAATGTAACTTTACAACAATGGTTTAAAATCTTTACAGAAATACATTTTATCCAGTGAAAAATTATGTTTACCTGAAGAATTAAAATAAATGAGTGAAGTTAACCATCTACTTTGATTTTAAATCCACTGCATTTAAGTTGTTTGCTGGGCTTGCTATTTCTTCTTCATGTTCACTTTTTTAAATATTAGTATACATGGATTACTATACACATGTAGGAATGTAATGTATTTAGTGGAGGAATTTTTTATTGGGAGAAATATAAGTAATTAAGACAATGATAAATTTAAGCTCCACCTTGAAGACAAAGTGAGTAAAAACGTTTTTCAGTCAAAAGTTTACCAGAGACCGTCCTGTAAATTTATTGTGCATGCAACTGGACTGAAATATCCAATACAATACTGGGCCTGGCAATGGCTGGCTGCAAAAAAAGCAAAATGTTTGTACATGTAATTAAACAAGAGTGGCAAAAATCAATCTTTGATAAAAAACATTTTTTTTAATTTGACAATTCTGCATTTTTTCATTCATATTGGCTAATTAACATCCCAGATTAAAGTGCACACCTGCAGGTAAATTGTCATTATCTGGGACGTAGCAAGAAAGATCAGAAACTCCAAGTTATTCAAACTTGAAGTTTAAGTACGTATACGTACACTATACATGTATCCACAGTGTTCATATGTGGATATGTACTGTACATTGTACATATACATGTACACGTACATATGTACTGTACATTGTATGTACAAGTGGCTTTTGTACACAGTACATCCACGGTATTATATTACACGTTGCGTCGACCGCAGGCGCATTTTGCATAATTCGGGCAATCGGTCAAACCATGGAGGTCAGACCAGTCACGTGATATGAATGATGCATGTTTAGGCACGATTTCCATAGTCGGGTCCCGCCCTCAAAAGTAAGAATATCCAAGACGTTACTGTACACATACATCCGTGATTGATCGCAAGCACGCCTGTCGGTGACAGCCTGTAAATTGCGCCCTCTGTTGATGACAAGTATCAGACAGTAACGTCTTGAACCAAGACTAGTCTAAAGCCGGCATGAAATCCGGTGTCAAGGGGTTTTTACTAAGGGGATAAAGGTGTGATGACCCGGGGCCCAATTTCACGGCATTGCTTACCGTTAAGCAAATTTGTGTGCTAACCATAGCAGAACAATTTGCTTACGCGTAAGCGTATTTCACGGCGAACTCTTCACGGATGCTATGCTTAGCACAAGAATACATGCGCGCGCATCCGATAAATGCGTCGTCTGCTAGCGTGCACGGTTTTCGTTGTCTGCAAAAATGAAGGAAGCTGGGAAGGAAAGCGAAAATCTCCGCCCTTTTCGACTTTGGGGAACCCTGAAATTTAATACATATTATGGATCTGTAGTTGTTTTTTCAAAGAACGCTTTTCACAATTCAAGTTAATGGTGAAATAAAATATTGAGCGTTGTTTTTTTTAAACACGTAAAGTGCTATAATAGCTATCTTTATATTTAAAGTTATTATTTATTTGTACATATTGCACAGAAATTTGAAATGTATTTTATTGTTGAAAAATATAAATTCTTGAAAATGTACGGTTTATGACGTATATTAACATGTGTATTATTCAACCCTTGTTTGTTTTAATGAGTACCTTCGCTAACTTGAACCATTAAAAAAATTAGGCCAGCTGATTTGAACCCTGATACATCCATCTTCATAGTTTGCGCCGGCTAAAGAATTTCCCCCTTTTTGATATATAAATGGTAGGCCAGCTGCTCTGGATATGACCAACTGCCCTCTCTCAAAATGATACATTGTATATATTTATCGATTGGTTCGTTACGCAATTTTTGCATTAACCCACGTGTATACGTATACGTACGCGCCGCATGTACAAAGTAAAAACATAAAAGTGCAGTCAATGTGAGAGTCGTTTTCACGGGAAAACTTAAAGTTGGACACGTACGAATCTCCCCTTTCCTCGACTTAAATGATATTTTCTGCAATAGAAGCTTCCTGTATATGTCAGCACTATAGCAACGCTTGTCGGGAAAACTGTGAGGTTACTGTGAGTATTAAAACTTGGCCTTCCACACCCGATCTACCCTCCCAGCTATTTTTTATTTGCAAAGGAAAAACGTTCGTTAACACTTAACAACATTAGAAACCATCTTTAATCAAAAGTACTTTCGTTTAAAATTACCAGCCACTCTGAAGAATCCTAATTGTTTTAGGTTCATCAACCTTTCCTCGTTTTGGGGATCAAAAATCAATTTGTTTTCTTTCATTGCCGAGCACTTGGATAAGTGCTTTGACCATCGACAATGGCCCCCCAAGCCGTGGGTGGGCTGACCCTTGGGACAGTGTCTCCCACCACTATTGTCAGACAAACTTGCAGCAGTTGTGTGATCGATGGCATCGGAGACAATTCCAGCCAACAACATTATTTGTTTGTGGCCGAAATCGGTACCGCGCCCACACTTGCGTTTCCAAGTACATCTCGAAGGGATTTTCCCTGTCATGGTACACTCTTGGGGGCCGGGGACCGTCGCAAAACCATACTTTTATTTGTAATTCTGTATATGATCGATACATGTACGACAAACAAGATGGCGGCCTTTAGCACAAAATCTGGCCGGTAAGCGTGCCTTTTGGTGTGCTAAGCCCTTTAAGCAGAAAACGTCTGCTTACGGTCGCCGTGAAATGAAAAATTTGCTAAGAGGGGCTCGGTTAAGTCCATTAACAGCGGTAATGACCCTTCGAGGTTATTATTGACTCGACTGGTAAAGACCGCCGGTCTTTACCACATCAATAATAACCGAGGAGGGACGTGACCGCTGTTATTGGACCGAGTCGAAGGCGAAGTCCATTAACAGCGGTAAGGACCCTTCGAGGTTATTATTGACTGGTAAAGACCGGGAGTAGTGTGTGTCGTCTTGATTCGGCAAAACAATGGGATATTATGCATAATGCACAAAAACAATATGCTCATTAGCATAACAATATGCTCATTAGCATAACAATGGGGAACCTTAAAACTCGATCCGACAGAACAATTGGAGAATATGTACGAGTGGAAACATAATGGAGGACTATCGACCTATCAGAGTGCAGCGCATCATTTAGAATTGACCAATTAGAATCGAGGAACGTATTTAAATTCGACCTATCAGATTGCAGAGCATGATTTAAAATTGACCAATGAGATTCAAGGAACGTATTTAAATTCGACTTATCAGAGTGCAGCGCATCATTTAAAATTGACCAATCAGAATCGAGGAACGTATTTGAAATGGACCACTGAGATTCGAGGAACGTATTTGAAATCGACCTATCAGAGTACAGCGCATCATTTAAAATTGACTAATGAGATTCGAGGAACGTATTTGAATTCGACCAATACAAGTGCATCGCATCATTTAAAATTGACCAATGAGATTCAAACGAACAAAATACAACAAAAAATAGTATGACCTAAAAAACACTTATTAAAATTACTGTAGTCCCGAAAAGGACTGGTTTGTTGTATACTTACGTAAGACTTGAGGATGTCGATCTCTGGACGCTGTCAAAAGAAAATAAGATGAACACAACAGAATAGAAATCTCTCTCTTTTTTTTTTTTTTAAATATGTGGGGCCCTGAAAAGGACTGTTTGGTTTGATGGTTCACACCTGCCAGAAGCGCCGCATGGTTCTCTGCTCCTCGAACCGTTTCTTGAGCCGCGAAATATCCAGAGAGATGAGGGGGGGTTATTGCCGTACAGCTTGCTTTTCTCATAGAAAAGATTGAGATGTCTCCGTATCCGTAGAGCATTCCCCGCTTCAACATCTTCTTGATAATCCTATTGAAGATCAGCGCACAGACTCGAGATACTGAATGGGATATCCGTCTTTCTGGAGGTCATCAAACAGCCACACGAGATCGTCCCAATACACTCCGTGTATCAGATAATTTACATTGGTCAAACAGGTATTCCAGCTTCGAGGCAAGTACATAGAACTCCATGATGACTGATACCTCCATGCCACCACGGGTGGAGAGCTATATCGAGAAAATGGGGGATTCTAATTACGCGGGGGATCGGAAGGACCCCAATATTGTTCTCCACGTTGAATGGCAGCCAGCGCGCATCAGCGCTCAGGATCCACGGTCTATTGAACCTCGCTCTCAACGGGAAGCCCTGCCGCACGAGTTTCGGAGTGTAATTTTTCTCCTTTTTTTCCCCATGGATTTTAGAGGATGCAATCGGGTAAAACTCATAGTGTATACAATCCCACGTTGTGTAAGACCATATTTATAATTTCGTCCGTGTAATTTTAGCGTGAGGAAACGTAGAAGGAGCTTATTTCGAACGGGTACGGGTGTTTTTTCATGACAAATTCAGTAAAAACCCATCTTTCGTGCGTGAAATTCCAGAATTTCTGTGTTTCTCTTGCTCGATATAAAGTTGTACCGTCATTCTGAATATATATTTCCAAAATCCTAATCTATTTTTTCTCTCAAAATCGTGAAAATAAGGTGTCCATAAAACACAGATTCGAGAGGTATCAGGAGGGTTTCTTGGCGCGCATCTTGGGCCCACATCCCCCACGTTGATTGACAGGCAGCGCTCATCTTGGACCCATGCATACCCTATTACGCACCCATAATTCGATGATAGACAGCACTCATCATTAGCGCTGGGGATTCGCAGGTATGGTTATTGTCCCCCCCCCCCCCCCCCCCCCCCCCACTCTCAACGAGAAATTACCTAGCCACACTAAGGGGCCCACGGTGCCCTGTTGTTCACACCTCATTCAATAACAAACAGTGCACATCCTGACCCACGGTGCTCTAAGTCCACCCTTCATTTATTGGAGACAACGCGCATCTTGACCCATGGTACCCTATTGTTCACCCTTCCTGGAAGGCACGGCCTGCGCGCATTCAAGTTTCTCATGTCCATCGTTCAACGGCCCACGCATTAGCCGTCCAATTAGGATTACTTGTTTTTCCCATTGTTAGCCTGTCTGTGTTCCTCTGTTCGGGACAAATATGTCATTTTTCTTGGGGGGAGCTCTGTGTAGTGTGTTGGGACCACTTGCAATTATTGCGTGGGGTCAGCTTGTTCATACTGCAGACAGGGCGCCAGGCCTAGGGCGGCACACCATGGAGGAAGGAATACACGGTGTCTGTACGATATTAACCGTCATGTAAACCTATCACATTTTGCAACAAAACTCAAATAGATTCAATATTTGTTCATGTGTATTCAATATTTTATTCATTTATTTATCTGTACAAACTCTGCCCATTTATTGAGGATTCCCTTAATCGTCATTTTCTTCTTTAACATGGACGAACATTATGACAGGTAGTCAATTTACATGACACGTTTGGGAAACATTCACAGGTTCAGGCTCCACTCTTTCAAACCCTGGAGGAATCGTAGAGCATCATATAAGTTTCTTTGTTTACTTATAGAAACGTCCAAAGGCAGGGGACAAAGTGTAAATTTTTACAGTCGACTTTAAGCTAATTGATTCTTCTATACAAGCGGTGACTTAATCGGTCACATCGTTTCGATAGCAAACCTTCCCCTATAGGTAGGCCAATATTATTTTGTTTACCAGGTTTGATGGTCGACCGCTATATGTACACACTTTCGTGTGTGTAAACAACATTGCATAAGAGGCAACAGCAAAGCAATCCGTTTGATTTGTTATTGTGACATGACACGACCATACAAGGCCAATGGAAGGAAGGATAACCGGACTACGTTATGACAGGCAAAGACTGTTGCTCCTAAATTTACTTCTTTTATTGGACTGGGAAGTTCGAAGTGAGCCATGTAACGGGTTTTAATTAAAGGAAAGTGTGCGAAAAGTGCACGTAAAAATTAAAACATAACGTAAAATTGGAAATATTCAAAGCAGATTACCATAAAGCGAAAACTAAAAGTAAAATTTTAAAAATGTACAAATGAAAAGCAATTTTGTAAAATATACCCAAATGTGATTAGCGTTCAGCTTAAAGAAGTAAAACTATAAAGTTACAATAGTCTTTCTGAAACTATTAGTCTTTATTCATCACTGTTTTCCTAGCTATTCAAGCTCTTCGTCTTGTTGGAAAAGTTCATAAAATTTGGCCCGGTGTTTAGGCATTACTCTGTTCAGGGCTTTGTTTACTTCCAGACGCTTATTTTTTTTTTACTGTAGAAAAGAATGTTATGGATGTAATCTTCCGATAGTAGATGACGTGACACAGACAAATCATCCATGGTGTGCCGCCCTAGGCCTGGCGCCCTGTCTCAGTGGTCCATTTCAAATACGTTCCTCGATTCTGATTGGTCAATTTTAAATGATGCGCTGCACTCTGATAAGTCGAATTCAAATACGTTCCTTGAATCTCATTGGTCCATTTCAAATACGTTCCTCGATTCTGATTGGTCAATTTTAAATAATGCGCTGCACTCTGATAAGTCGAATTCAAATACGTTCTTTGGATCTCATTAGTCAATTTTAAATCATGCGCTGCAATCTGATAGGTCGAATTTAAATACGTTCCTCGATTCTAATTGGTCAATTCTAAATGATGCGCTGCACTCTGATAGGTAGATGGTCCTCCATTATGTTTCCACTTGTACATATTCTCCAATTGTTCTGTCGGATCGAGTTTTAAGGTTTTCCATTGTTATGCCAATGAGCATATTGTTATGCTAATGAGCCTATTGTTTGTGTGCATTATGCATAACATCCCATTGTTTTGCCGCGTCAAGACGACACACACTACTACTACTACCGGGTCATCACACTTTTATCCCCATTCTAAATGCCTTCTTATAAAAATTGCAAAAACCTTCCGTAAAAAGGACAAAGTGCGAAGCTTTTTCACCCCACCTTTTTAGCATCGTCTTGCATTATGAAGTGCAGTACATATTGTGCGCGCACCTAGCTACTACGCTCTCCCTGTTGCGTATCGGCTGAGAACAGCTGGTTATGACGCGCCGTGTTTAAACAACTTCCAGCCGTGTTTAAACAACCGTTTAAACACACCCACGTGACAGGCTCTCGACCAATAGGGATAGTGAAACTCGCTAAGGCATTTAAGAATACAGGGTTGTTCCCCATGACGTTCTTGTAAGCTGCAATTGGTGGGGTTCAAGTATAGTCCTCGCTTGAGATAAATGGCAACGGTGAGTGATGAGAGTGTTTGGAAATAGGGGTGGGGGAGCTGAATATTTGCCAGACGGGCTAAACGAAACATAATTAATGATATTGCATGCAAGGCAGACGTGCATTTTGCAGTCAAACCATGGTATTCTCCACGTTCATGCAATTAATTATAGCTGGGTCACATAGAAGTTACAGTCAAGTTAAGAATAAAATAGTATATAAATACCTTCACTGAAAAACCGAGGCGTTAAAGTTTATTTTAGGCGTTAGTCTAATATTCTTTAAACTTCTGCCCATTGTACCGGAGATTCTTTAAAGAGGCTGGTTCGAGAGCCTTGAAATTGACGGACTTTAGAAAGTAGCACGTTGGGGGCAACTAACGGGACTGTGGCCTAAAGGAATGCTTGGCTAGTACAAAAGACTTTTCTGACTTTTCTGGGCTCCGTGCACAACTACCCCCTCAGCGGAAGGAAAAGGCGAGTTGGGGGGTCAATATCGACGCCATCTTACCTGACTTCAATTTAAGTGTCTGGTTCCCGCTGTGATATTCTTATTGAAAAAGCAATTATCGAGAGTCGGCAAACAGACGAACAATCCCACTGGTATACGAGTATCAAATGAACGAGGAGCGCAGTGCGTAATACCAGCGACGTACTCCCCCATGGAATTGAAGGTCAACATTGGAGGTCAACATTCAAGCTCTATTTCAAAATGAACAAGTTTAAAACTTCAATTCATCACACTTTTTTTCTTGTGAAATAAACAGGAGCTTAGTTAGCTCCTATATTCTTTCACATAAATGTGAAAAAATGTGTGACGTCATCATGACGTCATCAAAAATATGTTTTTTTGAAACACATATAAGGGTAGGGACGATCATCATAAGAATTAGTGTGCAGGTAGATAGTGCAACTAGCATGTTAAATCCGAGGTGGAGTCATGATGACGTCATCGGCTGATTTTCTATGATTATTTTAGTTATATCCCAAATCTCATAGACTTTGTACACGAATTTTGTAAGAGCCACTTTGGTCACTAAACAACATCAGATCTTAATCAGGCTTAAAACAAACAGAGACCCTAAGCTGAAAATGTATGCCGAAACGTGACGTCATGATGGCGTCATCACGTGTCATGTGACGTCATCTTAAAGGTGCATTTTTCAAGGGCCATATCTAGAGAACGGTACGTCCGATTGCCTTCAAACCTTGTATGTTGGTATGGTAGCTCGAGTTATAGATGAAAATTGAGGTGACGTCATGGTGACGTCATCATACGATTTTACAGTAATATTAAAGTTTTTGAACTTCAAAGTTTCTTAAAGCCATATCTCATCAACCGAACATGCTAAATATTCAAAATTCTTTTTGTAATAGCTTTGTTAGCTTCTATATTCTTTCACAAAAAAGTAAAGAATGTGTGACGTCATTATGACGTCATCAAAATTGTGCTTTTTGGAAACACTTATAAGGGTAGGTCCGATCATCATAAAAATTGGTAGGTAGGTAGATAGTGCCACTAGTATAGAAAATCCGAAGTGACATCATGATGACGTCATCGGCTGATTTTCTATGAATTTTTTGTTCTATCCAAAATCCCATAGACTTTGTACTCGAATTTTTGTAAGTGGCACTTTGGTCACTAAACAACCTCAAATTTTAATCAGACTTAACACAAACATAGACCCTAAGCTGAAATTGTATGCCGAAGAGTGACGGGATGATGACGTCTTTACGTGTCACGTAATGTCATCTTAAATGTGCATTTTTCAATGGCCCGTATCTAGAGAACCGTAGGTCCGATTACGCTCAAACGTAGTATGTTGGTAGGCAAGTATTTGTTGTTGATGAAAATTTAGGTGACGTCCCGATGACATCATCATACGAAATAATAGTAATTTTAAAGTTTTTGAACCTTAAAATTTTCTTTAAGCCATAATTCATCAACAGAAAATTATTTTTGTAATAGGTTTGTTAGGTCCTACATATGTAACAAAAAATGCAAAATATGTGCACCATCATAATGACGTCATCAAAGGCATAATTTCTCGAAAGACATGTAAATTGGTAGGTCCAATTGTCATGAAGCCTGGTGGGTAGGCAGACTAATTGACACAAGCAAGCAAAAATCGCAGTGTCATCATAAAAAAATAATGCGGAAAATCCCTATGTTCTGTTCAGCGAAGAGACATTGAGTCCTAGTTTCTTGTTAGAATCGGTAAAGAAATAGAGAAAGATGCACCTCAAAACGCATCCGTTAAGACGTTTGTGCAAAGTACGCAAAGGCTATTGAAAGCCCTACCAAATTAAAGACCAACTAAAACGCCAAAATTATTTTTGACTTTTGGACTTATCTGATAGTTTATACAATCAACCTAATGTGAACGAGAAATGAAACCGTTTCTTCCCCATAAATCTCACTTTATTTATATCCTCCACCAAAATTACTATACATTAATACCATCCGAGTATAATTGATTTCTTTAATGTTATTTTAAAAGTTTGCGTTGCACAAATTCAATCCGATATATAATTTCAGATCTTAAATCAATCTTTTCAGTGATTATTTCAGAAATGAGTTATTTCAGAAGTGAGTTATATAAATCCAAACCAACTCTAAACTATTACACGATACTCGCGCAACTTAATTTAAATCAGCAAAACATCAAACTCTTATCAATCAATCAATACTCCCCGAATCAACTTCAAAATATACAATAACTCCTCCAACTACAGTAATTCTAATCCACATACGAATATCAAACCATTAACTTTAATTAAATACGTATAGTTGATTCATTAGTTCATAATCATACTCCTATAAAGGCAATGGGGGCCTAATTTTAACGCATCTATAATTTCAGTTCCAATTCAGCAAACCAATCTAAAGGTCAGTCCAGAAGTATCAATCCAGTACTCCCGTTTCGTCTGTGTCGAGCTTGTCCATATGGGCGATTGCAGTATCCCAACATGGCGATGAACCCAGGACATATAGCTCCCGATCTCACAGTCGAACGCCAGATTGGAACCTCAATCCATAATAAACCATTAGTAGATGTACGTCGACACCAATATATGTAGGGCCATCTATAAATTAATTAAATGAACACTTTAGCGACGGGCAACTGATGAACAGTTCCATCAACAAGGACACAATATTTGCAAGAACCGGTAAGTTTATCATTGTGTATTTAGCTTCTCCGAACCACTATACTCCAGACTCCAGAGCATCCCGTATCACGAAGAACAGATACTGTATTTTGCCCAAGTTTACCCGATGTAATTGGCATGCCCTGCAGATCATCTACTCTGCAAGCAGCACTCATAAGTGGTAAGTAATGGCCGCATTTCAATGTGACGAGCCCATCATGTTAACAACACTGGTCCAATTTCTTTTTATCCACCATATACATACATGCCACCTTCTACATATTAACTGGTTGATTGTTACCGACAGCAAGATTCCCATTCTGTTCGATCCAATCTTGTTGATTCACCAATGACTGTTGTGGGTAAACATTACCGTCCATCATCCCAGCCACCTTGGTAGGAGCACGTTGTTGGTTCCTCCAGCAATTCTTGGCTATGTGACCCGTCCTATGACACAAGAAACAAGTTCTCAGCTCTGATTGTTTTGGCACTTGGAAATTTGGCCGATTAGTTTGGGACATTCCTACAAAGTTTTGCCTAGGTTTTTCGGTTGGTCTACCAAAATTGTTAGATCTAGCCTGTTGGCGAACATTTATAAAACCAGGCTCTTGAGAAAAACGATTAGTAGAGTCATATCCAAACAATCCTCCTCTAGCTTCGACATACTGTTCAGCTAACGCAGCCATTACAGTTATAGTTGTCGGTTAAAGAACAACACAAGTTCGGGGTTGCAAGCATTATTAAATTGCTCTCTTAATAAGAGATCTTTCAACCCGTCATAATCTTGACTATTTTTAGCTATTTAGAAATAATTATCTCGTCTCACCACAAATTGTTTAGGATTCTCAAATTTCTCAGGTCTAGAGCTACGAAACATCTTCCAAAACCCGTCTTCCGTCAGATTGAATCTCTTCAATAGCGCATCCTTAAGGCAATCATAATCCGACGACTCTGAAACTGACAATCTAGAATAAACTTTTAGTGATTTGCATCTTAACAAAGCTCTTAAATTCACAGCCCAGTTGGTTTTTGGCTAATTATGAGCAGACGCAAATCTCTGAAAACGCTGAATCTAACTCGTCTTTTTCTTCATCGAAGGAAGGCAACCTCGGAGTCACAGTTTTGTTAACAGGTTTAGTTTCAGATGTGGCACCCTCATTTTTAACATTCGACAATGATTCTAACTGAATTTGTAATGACAAAACTTCCTGTTGCTGTCGTGCCAATGCAAGTTTTTCTTTGCGTACTTCTCTTTCTAATATTTTTCTCTTTTCCCGCTCTCTAATCACTCTTTATTAATACCCAACTTTGCCAGGCGTTCAACGTCCATCTTCCCAAGCAAAACACGCAGCTACGAGTGCTCACTGTAAACCCGGTACGAGTGGCAGGAACAAACAGCAACCTAATACAAACTAAGAAAACTCAAAACATATAATTAAATACAAATACATCAACAACATATCCAGCACATTATTCAAACGCAAGTATACAAACGGTTTCATTTCAACAAACTCAAATTGATCTTTGCATGCAGTGTATGAAAATTACCTTTTAGTATGGAAAAATCACCTCTCTTGGTTTGCGAGAGTTCCCGGACCAGCCCCTTAAAACTAATGTAAAAGTTTCATGATTCTGTTTTTGAGCCTTTTCCTTCTGAGCCACTTTGACTCGATTCAGAAAAGGCCGAGGTCAACTGCGTGCCGTATCGCGCGAGTGATGACGGATACGTAGAAACATATATGACGTTACTGTATTATACGACAATGTTTTACGTAGAGTCTGTATACGTATCTTTTTGTCTAAGGATAGTATTACTTGCTGTGCTTTTTGCACATGATTCAGGTGTAACACTACGGTAAACATTTTGTAAAGTGTTGACATCTTTGTGAGACACATTTAGAATTGTGGTTGAAGGCTTGTTCTTGCTGAAAACCTAGTTTTGAGTCATACTTTCCTTTGTTTGCAGTCGGCTTTTATTGGGACCTGCGCGGTGAGTTGTGTGTGAGCTGATGCTATACTCTAGTCTGGCGACCTTGCTAATGTAGCCTTCATAAGGACCCTCACCTTCTCAGAACTATACACACAATTTCTGTAATAAGGTACCAGACTTAATCGCATGCAGCGCATGCGGTACCGTGCGTGTACAATGCATGTTGAGTCAAGCGAGCGTGGACAGGGAGACGGCCGGGGCTCTGGCTGCTTGAGCCGGCAACCGCAGGGAACGTCGTCGAGGTCTGGGGCGCGTGAGTCCGGGACAGGATTGGAATGCTCGGTGCCTTTAGAGTTGGAATGGCTCCAGCCTTCAAACGGAATTGTGCCTTCAAACCCAGCTGAGTTTTCATACTAACACTATCATCAATACAGTCTTTGGCGAAATGTTCTTCACATATTTTCGAGCATTTCGACAGCCTAAAATCAGATATTGTATTGTCTACAAAGCGGACCCACTGTCGCCTTTGAACTCCATTCAGCACTGGGAATCGCAGGAAGGTAAGGTCAGGGTATTTGTCGCTGTTCCTCATGCAACCCCCAACTACACACGATCGAGGCATAATGATTATGATCTCAGAACCATGCTCATATTGAAATAATACTAAAATTATACAAAATAGACGGGAAAACGGAGGAGTTAGTCGACAAAAACTCTTCTAGCAGCATCAACTCCACGTACGTACATGCATAGTTTTTGGCTGTAGCATCAACCGACTCTGGACGTGTATGTCAAGGGGTCAGATGCATACATTTAATGACATAATGAGCTTTCGCGAAACAGGATAAATGGTTTAGAATAACAACCCTGTTTTTAAATTAAAAAATCACTCTCGTCTGCAAACTAATCTCCATCAGTTAAAAGAGGATTTAAACTTTCGGAAAAGTCCAAAAAGTCAACAAAAAAACAATTGACGTTTTAGTTGCTCTTTAAAACAGCCCTCCCCGAAAGTCCTGTGTGTGGACCCCGAATGTCTTTTTTATTTCTTCAGACGTTTATTTGAACTTCGTGAGCAGCACGGTGTCGCCTATAACCTAGACTTGATTTTAAGTCCGAGATCGCGGTTATTTTTTGTCTGCATCAGCAGGTTATGTTAAGGTTAAACCATTGCTATGACGTCACACTATTGTTCGAAGTGTGGATTAGGAACTACGAATCTGTTATACTGGTCCAAAAGTGTGGATTCGGAACTACGAATCTTTAATAAAGTGTTAATCATTTCCTCAATCCAAATCCAGAGCTTGATTACGTAAGAGCCTAGAAAAACTCCTTTATGTAAATTACGTATATCTTAATGGCCACGATACGGGATATGCATTCCTTTTCATCTTCACTCAACTGGATAGTTAATGACAATACATGTACTTCTGTTGACGCAATGGTTTAAGTCAGAGAATACACTCGCAAGTGTGGATTCGTAATTTACGAATTCACTCGGCGCTTCGCGCCTCGTGAATTCTTAAATTACGAATCCACACTTCCTCGTATTGAGTAAAACAAGAAACATGAATCAAATAAGTGAATACATATATGTGAATTAAGTAAAAAAGGAAACTTAAAGTGTAATAAAGTGTAAAATTAAACAACCGATAATAGAAAAAGAATCCAAAAGGTCAATGTCCAACTATGGATTAAAGGGTGTTTCCAGTTTAGGAAATGAAAATACAAAATGTTTTGTCTTCTTGAGGCTGCTGGAATTTACAAATAATGGAAGCAGGAACTTTTGTAATATCAGAAGCTGCTTCCTTTTAATGTGAAGAAAAATCCAAGGGAAAATGGTACGTACAGCTGTGACTGTTTTAGTATCTACGGAAACGAAATGTAACCAAGACAACCTTTCCGGAGGTCTGATACCACGCATTCTCATTGAATATTAACTACTTAATAGGCGGTGCAGCCCGAAGTATACGGTGTTAACATTAAGTAGCTTGTGACGATGCCACTGGGTTGAAAAGAGTTGCAATACAGTCTATCTCAGTCTCCACAACATCACCGCTCTGTAAACATTCACACAGAAGGGATGGACAAGTGGTTATTAATTAATCATGCAATATTTTATGTTAGCAGAACCGATGCTTTGAGGATTTCTCCTGCCATCAGTGGTTTAACTACGGGTGGGGGATGGGGATGGGAAACGCCCCCCATCGAGGCATGTACGCACTTGGTCCTCTATTTTGGAAAATTCGACTAAATTTTCGCTCTAAAGTACCCCTATAACAAAATTTGTCCATTCCGGATTACAGAGAGTAAATTATTGGTTGGATAATGAAGGCCTATGCTCTCAAAGAAGTGGAGGATTGATATCCTTATAACAAAAGTTCCAAACAAATCAAATCAATTAAATGCAGTGTACACGATTGGTAATCCTCCCATTTGTTTACTGAATTATTACGAAATACCTGACTAGACTGTAAGTTAATAGCAGTCTCAATCATCATGTGAAATGTTGCCATCTGGTGTGCTGTTGTTTTCAAGAAAATTTGAAATTTATGTCGTTTTCTAACGATTGCCGGCTGGCAATCGTTGGAAAAAATAACGAAAACGGTATCTCGGTATCTCAAAGGGAAAAGGTTATTCGTAATGTCACGCCATGTTACGCGAAAGCAAATTCTGATTGAATTTAACACGTGCGCGTTGTGCGACCACTTTTTGCGTCCACACGCGCGCGTTAGGTCACGCGGGTTTAGAGTTTATTTGCATCTTCGACCCATATGAACAATGGGTATGAGATCTTTTTAAAATAAAAGAAATACATCTTTATACATAAAAAATATTTCACACTTTTAACAGTTTAACAAAACATTAATTAATAAAACAAAATAAAAAAATCATTCGGGATAAAATGTCATTGTGCACTGCGCAGTTGAAATACCGAACTGGCTTATAAAAGTACGCGTGTGTATATACATGTTGTAGGCATAGTGGACCGAAGCGACGGGTTGTAACCAGTCGGCTCGGCCTAGTTATGTGACCAATTGACCTATCGCCGTTTACGAGTAAACCACGCAATTGTCCGACTGACTGACTACACTAGCACCGAATGCACGAAGAATAATACTGATAATTTATTGCAGGCAACGTCCATTTTATTAAGCTAATTAACCTTCAGCCGTTTATGAGATTCTCAAGGCCTGGCAAGCTCTGTGGTGAAAAAAATCTTATTAGTCTGAAGTCAAGGCTTTTAGACCTCCTGCGACACCTATAAGTGTTGCAATAAGTCCCTATAAATCCGATGTAAGAGAAAGCCATCTTCAAAAATGGGTCGACCAACTTGGAAAATGATCTAAACATAAATACGTAAAAGGGCATCTTTCTTCCTTTTTAAAAAATGACATGTTTTTATTATTTTACCAAAATAATGATTTTACGACCTTTGCAGTATTGATGTATATTTTTTAATCTTTAGATCAAGTAACACAACATCATGCGTATACTCATCGCGAAACACCTCAAGCGGAAGACAAAATTAACCTTCCCCGTGAAATGAGTCATTAAATTTTTAAACAACTTGGCTCCAACGACCAATCAACAATATAATTTATTGCAGGAACGTCGATTTTATTAAGCTAATCAACCTTTAGCCGTTTAGAGATTCTCAAGGCATGACTTTGATGTAGAATTACGAGCTCTGAGGTGAACACAATTTCATTAGTCCGAAGTCAAGGCTGGATACAGACATTTTTGTAGAGGGAGGGTTTACAAAAAGAAATTGCCACAAAGTCGAATTTCGAAAATTCCTGTCAGCAAAATAATTTGACAAGCGGGGGGGGGGGGGGGGGGGGGGGGGCTTGGTACTTGGCTTGGTACTTGGCTTCGCGCCTCGTGAATTCTTAAATTACGAATCCACACTTCGTCGTATATTCTCCTTAACAGAAACGACGATAAAGTGGACATTCTTTGATTGGAATGGGCGAGGACGCGAAGCGTCCGAGCCTATTCGAATTAAAGAATGTCCACCTTTTGAGTCGTTTCTCCGACTTAAACTACGTCCCTTTCACCTATTGTCAAGATTTCAAGGGAATTAAACGTGTCCATTGTTACTAATGCTTTGAGGTATGAGATGAATTAAGTCAATTAACTTAACTGTACATTCTTGAAAAAGAATCGACACTTTTCTGAATAGAGTGACGCCACAAGAGTAGTTTAACACCATTGATCTCCATTATATAGACTGGATAGGACACCGCGTCTAAACGCCGTCCTGAGTGCGCGTTTTAAACTAGGGTAAAGAACGAACGTGACGCGACTGCGTTGTGTGTACTTTCAAACGGAGTTTTTGAAAAAGTGGAAGACTTTTTTTCTTTAATTCTTCATTTTCGTGGGAAAAAAATGGAGTTCGCAACCGAATTGGTCAAAATAGACAAGAACAGTGGTTAATGTGTGCGCGGGAGTGAACTGCCCGGAGAAGGATGGAAACTTGAGTCGGGAAAAGGGAATACCCTTTTACAAGTAAGCTGATGATTATTATTTAACGGTGCGTCTATAACGTTGATGTGTAACGTTACAATTAAAGAAAAGGCTAATGCACAGAAAAGAAACTTCTTTAATAACACAATTGAAAAAAAAAAGAATTTATACGAGGACCGGTTGCTTATAACATACTAATTGGCATTCTTGATTGGAAAGGTCTGGTAACTACGGTAGCTGTGCATGGGTGAGTTTGTATATGCCGGCAATCGTGGACCTAGGACAAAAGAATTCGAGCGTGGACAAAGGGTCCACGTTTGACCTAACGTCCACGATTGAAAATCGTGTACAAAACCAATGGGAGGCCTTCCGAAAAAGTTAGAGTATAAACAAAAGAGGAACAATGGGAGGTCCACGATTGCACCCGTTTACATGACTGCGTGCGTTTGTGTGTGGGTGGGTGTGTATTGATACCGGCAATCGTGGACTAGCGACGAAAGAGTCGGGGCGTAGACAAAGGGTCCACGATTAACCGAATGTCCACGATTAAAATTCGTGTACAAAGCATATGGGAGGCCTTCCGAAAAAGTTAAAGTACAAACAAAAGAGGGACAATAGGGAGTCCGCGATTGCCGATATTTACACACATGTGTGTGTGTGGGGGGGGGGGGGGGGTATTAAACAGGCTTCCCGTATTAACAGCAGCAATCAAGGGAGACCGAGTGAGACATAAGCTCACAAAAAAATACCCTGTTCAAAAATCATTTCCTGATGAGTTTCTTAATTGTGACTTAGGATGAAGGATTGTTTATTATTAGTTTTCCATATTTCCCAGCGAGTTTTGTCTTGAACTTTTACTTTCAAATTGTGCTCCATTTTGTTATAAATTTGTGTTACATTTGAATGAACCTCGATACATTTTCTCTTTGTGAGTGTTTAGTTTATAAAATAATACATGTAACAATGGGTGCTCAGAATAATTCCAGACTGAGTAGCCTACATGAAGCGAACACACAGTGCGCGTTACCCTCTTGCGCCGCCATTGCGCGGTCGCGCATTCGTGCACGAACACGACGCGGTGTCCTATCCAGTCTATATAATGGAGATCAATGTTTAACACACACATAACTCGCGATCGAACAAAATTTAAAATTAGAAGCCATCTTTAGGTACCCCGGCAATCAAACGGTACCCATCCTCGACTCCATGGGCGCGTGTGCGTTCCTCCACTAACCCCTGGCCGTGAGGAATACGTTAACGACGCTGACTGGCTATTCGAAATGAATAGTTATGTCTGAAAGCGAACCGCGCGCGTAATCCGAATGTTGAACGCCCTGTGTGCGCTTGCGCTCGCGCCCGCGCCCGCGCCCGCTTTAACATCCTGTTCGTCACGTCACATCAGCAAAACGACTCCGAGCACTTTTTTCCATTATCAAGACAAGGCCACTAGTCTTGGTGGCTACGATAAACGATATGGATTTTTTCTGGTCGGGAAATTCATGTATTTTATGTTTAAACAGATAAAAAAGGCACACATTATAAATTCGAGTCGAGGCCGGAAATCAATTTTTCCAATCGATAGTAAATTTACTTATTTATCCAGTTCAAGAAAGCAGCTCATTCTCAATGACAGTGTTTTCCGCCGTTGCAGAAGATGCATCGAAAGGTTTGACAAATTTGCGAAAACAGCTGAGAAAAACATTTGGAAAATTACAAAACTGACATCCGGCGATAATGGGCGGAAACGGTCATGACGGTCGTCATACTTTTCCTTCCTCCCGATCCCACCAGGTCGGCTGTTACTACTATTCAGTGCAGTGTTAGATTTAACGTCAGGCGGGAAAAACATTAGGCATCATTATTAGAAGCTAATCGCATCCTTCCAAACGATTGATTCTACAAATACAACCTTCCTACTAAAAACCACTGCGTCGCGCGTTAAACACATCGACTGCAGTCCTAATTACCATATCCCACTATGTGGGATATGGTAATTACACAATTCCAGGGGTTAAGATCGCGCAAGGCATGGTGGGAAAACATGGCGCCGCAAGATCGTACCCATGGTAACGAGGTTGAACGGTACCATACACACGCGCTCGTTAAACGCGCGCTCGTTATACGCTCGCACACATTGTGCCTTTGACCAATAGGTGAAAAGTAAACACGCTCCAAAGTAAACACGCGCCTTATAGGATTATGTACTAAGCACGCCTATGAAGTGCGCGCGGGCGCTGAACCGCCCGATCGGGTGGCTTCTAACGGTTCGTCGGATTAGTGGAATCGTCCAGTAATTCTCCTGGTTTGAATATTCATGTTAGAAGGCTTTTGGCGATTCCGACCAATCAGCTTGTTCCGTCCACTTTTGGACTTATTCGCCATAGGGTGTATACAAACCGATGAACCATATTCCCAAGTCTGTGATCGTGATCCAAGGTTAAAGGGACACATTGCCTTCAAATGTCATGAAATTTTACTGTTTGGAAATGTTCCTTATCTTTTATAAGAGTTGTTCATGCAAAAAAACACGTATAATGTGTTGTAATTAGTGATTAGTGATTACGAAACAAAAAAATTGGCCGCTTACCCCTGACATCTGACCCGCGATACATAGACGTATTTCCAGTACTAAATACCACCGTCTAAATAATGCGGAAAATACGCTGTAAGAGTCTTTAGGCTGGCGCCGCAGCCAGTGGCCTTGTGAACCTATCAGATGATCGCCAGGTACAATTCTCTACCTCTCGACATATATCGCCAGTGCTGCGCGCCGTGCCACAGTACATCAAAATGGATCAACAGAACGTACTTCAACCAGATGCGACTGGAAATACGACTGGTGAACACAGTCCGCCATTTTGTGGAGTCAAAAATTTGGTTCTACAAAATGGCGGACTGCTATTTGTCACGAAATTAAACAAAAACCACGCAATTTGAAGGGATAGTTATGTGAATCTTTATATTCTACTTTAAAAAAAGCTTCCCAACATATATTGGTACTTGGCTTGGTACTTGGCTTCGCGCCTCGTGAATTCTTAAATTACGAATCCACACTTCCTCGTATATTCTCCTTAACAGAAACGAGCCCATTCGAATCAAAGAATGTCCACCTTTTGAGTCGTTTCTCCGACTTAAACTACGTCCCTTTCACCTATTGTCAAGATTTCAAGGGAACTAAACGTGTCCATTGTTACTAATGCTTTGAGGTATGAGATGAATTAAGTCAATTAACTTAACTGTACATTCTTGAAAAAGAATCGACACTTTTCTGAATAAAGTGACGTCACAAGAGTAGTATAACACACACATAACTCGCGATCGAACAAAATTTAAAATTAGAAGCCATCTTTAGGTACCCAATCAAACGGTACCATACACACGCGCTCGTTAAACGCGCGCTCGTTATACGCGCGCACACATTGTGCCTTTGACCAATAGGTGAAAAGTAAACACGCTCCAAAGTAAACACGCGCCTTATAGGATTATGTACTAAGCACGCCTATGAAGTGCGCGCGGGCGCTGTACCGCCCGATTGGGTGGCTTCTAACGGTTCGTCGGATTAGTGGAATCGTCCAGTAATTCTCCTGGTTTGAATATTCATGTATAGAAGGCTTTTGGCGATTCCGACCAATCAGCTTGTTCCGTCCACTTTTGGACTTATTCGCCATAGGGTGTATACAAACCGATGAACCAGATTCCCAAGCCTGTGATCGTGATCCAAGGTTAACTCACAAGAGGACGCAAGAGGGCGCTATTTCCGGCACTATTCTGTGATTGTATTGGCTATTTGGCCGACAAAAGCACGATCAACGACTTGGAAATAAGTCTACCTAAAGTCCAGCAGTGAAACAAATTTGCAATAGTCTGCATGATGGATACACTGTATTCTTAAAATGATGATTAAAGTGAAGGTGATTTTCCTTTAATTTAGTAGTTTCCTATAATTGTCCGACTGACTGACTACACACATCTATGTTCAGACGGGGTTCATCTAAACAAATTTGGCCAGGCCATATTTGCTAAAAACTTGATCCAGCATTTACACACAGGGTCTTCGCGTTCAGTTGAATCCGAACGAGCCAAAATATCACATTTCCGTCAATCTCGTATGCAGATGCAGGGAAACACCCGGATTTTTTCAAACCGGAATGGAGATACAGGAAGAGATCCCGCCCTCAAGTCCCCAAAGTACCTCTGCAGCACAAGGGGAACGAACATGCTTATATGAACACACGCCGTCCACTTCCATCACAAGCAACATAATGGCTCAGGTATCAGATGACGACAAAACCCAGGGCTCAGTAAAAGACTCTGACTCACATCAACCTATGATCAATAACATCACCAGCCAAAATCAAAATCAATCCTCCCAAAAAGTAAGCAAGCTAAGGAACATTAAAAATATAAAAGGCCTAAAAATTGCTCATTTAAATGTTCAAAGCCTTGTACCAAAAATCGAACACTTGCGCCTCCTTTTGGCGGAGTACCAAATCCACGTGCTTACACTTACTGAAACTTGGCTGCATAAAGGTGTTGATGATTCTGAAATCCACATTGCCAACTATACATTGATTCGTAGCGACCGCAAAGGCACAGACAACCACGGTGGCGTGTTACATTTTTAATAATATATCTTATAATCTCATAAAGAATATCAACACTGATATGGAATCGTGTTGGATTGAATTGATGTTCAAGTACACTAAACCGATTACTATAGGTGTTGTTTACCTGCCTAATAAAAATACAGAGCATCTGAGTAATCTTAAGAATGTCATAGAGCAACTGCAATATAAACAACACGAACTTATTGTAGTGGGTGATTTCAACCTAAATATATTGGATAAGGTTGAGGGTTCTAAAATAGATGATCTATGCTGTGAATTCCAACTGAAACAACTTGTTGATTGTCCAACGAGAGTAACAGCTACATCTAGTACATGTATTGATCTTGTTCTGTCTTCCCACCCTGAAATCATTAATGTAACTAATATTATTCCACTTGGTCTAAGTGATCACTCAATGATTTGGTTAAATAGGAAGACTCATGTACATGTTCAAGTTCTTCCCAGGGTCTCGAATTTAAAAAACTTTAAACATTTTAACGAAACTGCTTTTTTAGAGGACATGTTTAACATGCCATGGCACACGGTTGAATTTCAGGAAGATATTGATATGGCTTGGTCCACTTGGGACAGATACGTCAAAGACGAAATCATATTGCACCCTGGGTTACTAAGGAAATGTTGGACTTGGGACGCAAACGTGATGTCATGCGATCCAAGGCACATGGTGATGATCCAAGGTGATGATTGGTGCAAGGCAAAGCGACTTCGTAACCAAGCGAATAACATGTCTAAGTACCTTAAGAAAATGTATTATCAAAAGATGATTGCCAGTAATAAAGGTAACCGGAGGAAAATATGGTCATTAGCCAAGGAAGCCAGTTCAATGAAGAACAATATTACCCTGCCATCAAATTTTGGCACGAATAAAAAATCTCTTGTTGACGATTTCAATACTTTCTTTGTAGACATTGGTGCCAAGCTTGCTGAAGCATTTCAAGATGATCTTCCTGTCCCAGCTGAACATCCTCTCTCTCCTTTACAAGAGCATACGGATGTTTTTCAGTTTTCCACTGTAGCATCTCCTTTTGTTGAAAAACTAATAATTTAAAGAGATGGATCCCTCAGTTGCAACAGGAATAGATGGTATATCTTGTAAATTAATTAGCATGTCCGGCCATATGTTCCTCGCTAACTTACCTTATTAATAAATCTTTGTCAATGGGTATTGTTCCTCAGAAATGGAAAGTGGCGAGGGTTACACCAATATTTAAAAGTGGTGACAAAGAAAAAACTACCAACCACAGACCCATATTAGTGCTGCCACTCGTCTCCAAAATCCTGGAAAAGTCGGTAAATAATCAGCTCTATGCATTTCTTTGCAAGAAAGACTTCTTTGCCAAAGAACAGTCTGGTTTCAGGCCACGCCATTCAACCCAAAGTACAGTTCTAGATGTTGCTGATTATATTTTGAAAAACATGGATTCTGGAAAAGTAACGGGCGCTATCTTCCTAGATTTAAAAAAGGCATTCGATACGGTTGATCACCAAATTCTCTTGTCCAAATTGCAGAGAAGTGGCGTCGTGGGCCTTGAGTTCAGATGGTTTCAATCTTACGTAAGTAGTAGAAAACAGGCCACACATGTAGACGGAGTTCTTTCTGAATTTGCAAATCTAAGGGTTGGAGTTCCACAGGGATCAATTCTTGGTCCCTTGCTTTTCATAATTTTCATCAACAGTCTCCCTACAGCCATATCACATCCTGGATGCAAAGTAAGTATGTATGCAGATGATACTATGATAATGTTTAGTGGAACCTCGCCTGATGATTTAAACAAAGATATGCTATCTGGTCTCCAACAGGTAACTAATTGGTTAATGGACAATAGGCTCACACTGAATGTTGACAAAACCAAGTTCATGATATTTGGAACGCGCCCTCGATTGCCTAAGTTTAACAATGTTCACATCTTACTGAAAGGTGATGTAATTGAGCGCGTTAACGTGTACAAGTATCTTGGTGTTATTCTGGACGAACACCTATTGTGGGCTGACCATATTGATTACACGGCCAAGAAGATCTCCAAAAAAATTGGATTTCTCAAACGCTCTGCCAAGCCTTGCCTTCCTCAAGTCACATTTAAACTTTTAAGTAGTGCCATGGTCTTGCCTCTATTTGATTATTGTGATGCTGTTTGGTCTAATTGCTCAAATTCTCTTTCTGGCAGGCTGAGTAAGCTTCACAATCGCCTTGCCAGAATGATTTTGAGTGCACATCACAGAACACACATTGCCGATCTACATGATGCTCTTTCATGGACCACATTACAAAATCGCTGGCACAATCACAGAATGTATGAAGTTTTCAAATGTGTAAATAACTTTAACCCAAGCTACCTAAATAGCCTTTTTATACAGCCATGTCATTCAGCTGGTACCCGCTCAATATCAAATAGTTCTCTGCGCATGTCTGTTGCTCCCAAGACTAACGCGGCCAAGCGTTCTTTTCAATATCTTGGGACCCTGGGATGGAACAAGCTAACTGCCCCTCAAAGGAAGGCACATACTCTGTCCCAGTTTAAACATCTGCTCAATTAGTTACTGTGTCCAATTTGATTATTAAAGATTTGCTTTATCATTTCCTTTAAATTTGCACGTTCTCCAAATTGACTACGTGTAACGTGCTTAATTGTTTTACTTCAATGACGTTCCACTTATATTTTATTTTATTTTATCTTATGTTATTTTATTATTATTATATTTGGTTTTAGTGTGGATGTGTTTTATTTTGGTCATTTATGGTTTATTTATAATATTGTGTTTGCCTCTCTCTTGCCTATGTTACGGTATTTTATTTAATTACTGTTCCATTATCTTAATATATGTTGTTGATTTATATTTTTTACTGCATACCAGTCATTAATTGAATATGGTTTTTATTTTGTTATCTGTTTTTCTTTTATTTGCTTTTGTTATATAGCTTTAAAATACGTTTGTATGTGTTTATATTTTCGCTGTGTCAGAGTTGTATCATTATGAACTTTATTTGTTTTGTCGTTTTTTAGTTAAATTATGTTTATGTTTTTATGTAATCTTATTATTGTATACTAATGAATTGTTTGTTGTGATATATTGTTTATTAATTGCCTATCAGGTTTACATTAATTACTGTGTATATTTTAATACCTGTATTTGATTTAAAAGTTACTTTCAATAATTGTTATATGACATATTATTGTTCTAAATACAGGGCCCTCAAGGAAAGCAGTTTTTAAACTGAGGAGGCCACCCTGTTCAAATAAGACGGCAAATAAATACACTAGCACCGAATGCACGAAGAATAATACTGATAATTTATTGCAGGCAACGTCCATTTTATTAAGCTAATTAACCTTCAGCCGTTTATGAGATTCTCAAGGCCTGACGAACTCTGTGGTGAAAAAATTCTTATTAGTCTGAAGTCAAGTATTATTCTGCGTGGTTTACTCGTAAACGGCGATAGGTCAATTGGTCACATAACTAGGCCGAGCCGACTGGTTACAACTCGTCGCTTCGGTCCACTATACATACAATGTATATACACACGCGTACTTCTATAAGCCAGTTCGGTATTTCAACTGCGCAGTGCACAATGACATTTTATCCCGAATGATTTTTTTATTTTTTTTATTAATTAATGTTTTGTTAAACTGTTAAAAGTGTGAAATATTTGTTATGTATATAGATGTATTTCTTTTATTTTAAAAAGATCTCATACCCATTGTTCATATGGGTCGAAGATGTAAATAAACTCTAAACCCGCGTGACCTAATGCGCGCGTGTGGACGCAAAAAGTGGTCGCACAACGCGCACGTGTTAAATTCAATCAGAATTGGCTTTCGCGTAACCTGGCGTGACATTACGTCAGCAATTTTATTCCGAATAACCTTTTCCCTTTGAGATACCGAGATACCGTTTTCGTTATTTTTTCCAACGATTGCCAGCCGGCAATCGTTAGAAAACGACATAAATTTCAACTTTTCTTGAAAACGACAGCACACCAGATGCCAACATTTCACATGATGATTGAGACTGCTATTAACTTACAGTCTAGTTATAAGGATATCAATCCTTCACTTCTTTGAGAGCATAGGCCTTCATTATCCAACCAATAATTTACTCTCTGTAATCCGGAATGGACAAATTTTGTTGTAGGGGTACTTTAGAGCGAAAATTTAGTCGAATTCTCCAAAATAGAGGACCAAGTGCGTACATGCCTCGATGGGGGCGTGTCCCATCCCCATCCCCCACCCCGTAGTTAATTAAACCACTGATGGCTGCAGAAATCCTCAAAGCATCGGTTCTGCTAACATAAAATATTGCATGATTAATTAATAGCCACTTGTCCATCCCTTCTGTGTGAATGTTTACAGAGCGGTGATGTTGTGGAGACTGAGATAGACTGTATTGGAACTCTCTCCAATCCAGTGGCATCGTCACAAGCTACTTATAGTGTTAACACCGTACACTTCGGGCTGCACCGCTTATTAAGTGGTTAATATTCAATGATAATGCGTGGTACCAGACCTCCGGAACCGAGCAAGGTTGTCTTGGTTACATTTCGTTTCCGTAGATACTAAAACAGTCACAGCTGTACGTACCATTTTCCCTTGGATTTGTCTTCACATTAGAAGGAAGCAGCTTCTGATATTACAAAAGTTCCTGCTTCCATTATTTGTAAATTCCAGCAGCCTCAAGAAGACAAAAGATTTTGTATTTTAATTTCCTAAACTGGAAACACCCTTTAATCCATAGTTGGACATTGACCTTTTGGATTCTTTTTCTATTATCGGTTGTTTAATTTTACACTTGATTACACATTAAGTTTCCTTTTTTACTTAATTCACATATATGTATTCACTTATTTGATTCATGTTTCTTGTTTTACTCAATCCTTTCTTGTTAATTTCTTATATCACGATACCATGACTTTCAGCATTATGGCAATAAATATTTACTCTGACGAGGGAACTAAGATTAACAAAATTCAGTTTCATACATTTCCTTCTTTTAATAAACCATATAAACGCAGGATTTACTTCTTTTTTTTTCTTCCGGAACAGGGTGGTTCAAAAAAAGTTAACCCAAGTTAAAAAATGGCTTGCTAGGTCTAGCTTAATTGGATATCAAGATATGGCCCATTGCAGATGGCATGTACAAAACTGGCTTGTCCACGGGAGCTTCATTGTAACTTAAAGGGACACATTGCCTTCAAATGTCGTGAAATTTTGCTGTTTGGAAATGTTCCTTATCTTTTATAAGAGTTGTTCATGCAAAAAAACACGTATAATATGTTGTAATTAGTGAGTAGTGATTAAAAAAAAAATTGGCCTCTGACCCCTGACATCTGACCCGCGAAACATAGACTTATTTCCAGTAGTAAATACCACTGTCTAAATAATGCGCAAAATTATGCTGTAAGAGTCTTTAGGCTGGCGCCGCAGCCAGTGGCCTTGTAAACCTATCAGATGATCGCCAGGTACCATTCTCTACCTCGCGACACATATCGCCAGTGCTGCGTGCCGTGTGCCACACATCAAAATGGATCAACAGAACGTACTTCAACCAGCTGCGACTGGAAATACGACTGGTGAACACGGTCCGCCATTTTGTGGAGTCAAAAATTTGGTTCTACAAAATGGCGGACCGTTATTTGTCACGAAATTAAACAAAAACCACGCAATTTGAAGGGATAGTTATGTGAATCTTTATATTCTACTTTTAAAAAAGCTTCCCAACCATATCCATTTCAGTTTTATATTCCAAATCGCAAAAGACAGAAGTTAAAGGTATTTCTGAACACCCTACTCATCGACACTAGGTAAACACAAATTCTCTGGAATTTTAGGAGGTTATTGAAGAATCACCTTAAACTTGGGTTAACTTTTTTTGAACCACTGTGTTATAATATATTCATAAATGCCTTCTAACGAAAAATGCAAAAACCTCCCGTAAAAGGGACAAAATGCGAAGCTTTTTCACCCCACTTTTTCTCCCATTTGCTCAGTACAAAACACATGCGCGTGAAGGCGCTCCGCCCCTGTCTGTCGCGTGCGCGTACGCACACGCACGAGATGCAGCGTTTTATACGCGTGCATTAGCGTTGTCTTACATTATGAAGTTCAGTACATCTTGTGCGCGAACATATTACGCTCTCCCTGTTGCGTATCGGCTGAGAACAGCTGGTTATGACGCGCCGTGTTTAAACAACTTCCAGCCGTGTTTAAACAACCGTTTAAACACACCCACGTGACAGGCTCTCGACCAATAGGGATAGTGAAACTCGCTGAGGCATTTATGAATAAGGGGATAAAAGTGTGATGACCCGGTCTTTACCACGTCAATAATAACCGAGGAGGGGCGTGACCGCTGTTAATGGACCGAGCCGAAGGCGAGGTCCATTAACAGCGGTCACGACCCTTCGAGGTTATTATTGACTGGTAAAGACCGGGTCATCACATTTTTATCCCCATTCTAAATGCCTTCTTACGAAAAATGCAAAAACCTCCCGTAAAAAGGACAAAATGCGAAGCTTTTTCACCCCACTTTTTCTCCCATTTGCTCAGTACAAAACACATGCGCGTGAAGGCGCTCCGCGCCTGTCTGTCGCATGCGCGTACGCACACGCACGGGATGCAGCGTTTTATACGCGTGGATTAGCGTTGTCTTACATACATTATGAAATTCAGTACATCTTGTGCGCGCACCTACTACGCTCTCCCTGTTGCGTATCGGCTGAGAACAGCTGGTTATGACGCGCCGTGTTTAAACAACTTCCAGCCGTGTTTAAACAACCGTTTAAACACACCCACGTGACAGGCTCTCGACCAATAGGGATAGCGAAACTCGCCGAGGCATTTATGAATATATTATAACACAGTGGTTCAAAAAAAGTTAACCCAAGTTTAAGGTGATTCTTCAATAACCTCCTAAAATTCCAAAGAATTTGTGTTTACCTTTAGTGTCGATGAGTAGGGCGTTCAGAAATACCTTTAATGTCTGTCTTCAGTTACAATGAAGCTCCCGTGGACAAGCCAGTTTTGTACATGCCATCGAATGCACGAAGAATAATACTGATAATTTATTGCAGGCAACGTCCATTTTATTAAGCTAAGTAACCTTCAGCCGTTTATGAGATTCTCAAGGCCTGACAAGCTCTGTGGTGAAAAAAATCTTATTAGTCTGAAGTCAAGGCTTTTAGACCTCCTGCGACACCTATAAGTGTTGCAATAAGTCCCTATAAATCCGATGTAAGAGAAAGCCATCTTCAAAAATGGGGCGACCAACTTGGAAAATGATCTAAACATAAATACGTACGTAAAAGGGCATCTTTCTTCCTTTTTAAAAAATTACATGTTTTTATTATTTTACAAAAATAATGATTTTACGACCTTGGCAGTATTGATGTATATTTTTTAATCTTTAGATCAAGTAACACAACATCATGCGTATACTCATCGCAAAACACCTCAGGCGGAAGACAAAATTAACCTTCACCGTGAAATGAGTCATTAAATTTTTAAACAACTTGGCTCCAACGACCAATCAACAATATAATTTATTGCAGGAACGTCGATTTTATTAAGCTAATCAACCTTTAGCCGTTTAGAGATTCTCAAGGCATGACTTTGATGTAGAATTACGAGTTCTGTGGTGAACAAAATTTCATTAGTCCGAAGTCAAGGCTGGATACAGACATTTTTGTAGAGGGAGGGTTTACAAAAAGAAATTGCCACAAAGTCGAATCCCGAAAATTTCTGTCAGCAAAATAATTTGACAAGCAGGGGCGGGGGGGGGGGGGGGGGGGGGCTTGGTACTTGGCTTGGTACTTGGCTTCGCGCCTCGTGAATTCTTAAATTACGAATCCACACTTCGTCGTATATTCTCCTTAACAGAAACGACGATAAAGTGGACATTCTTTGATTGGAATGGGCGAGGACGCGAAGCGTCCGAGCCTATTCGAATCAAAGAATGTCCACCTTTTGAGTCGTTTCTCCGACTTAAACTACGTCCCTTTCACCTATTGTCAAGATTTCAAGGGAATTAAACGTGTCCATTGTTACTAATGCTTTGAGGTATGAGATGAATTAAATCAATTAACTTAACTGTACATTCTTGAAAAAGAATCGACACTTTTCTGAATAGAGTGACGCCACATGAGTAGTTTAACACGCACATAACTCGCGATCGAACGAAATTTAAAATAAGAAGCCATCTTTAGGTACCCCGGCAATCAAACGGTACCATACACACGCGCTCGTTATACGCGCGCACACATTGTGCCTTTGACCAATAGGTGAAAAGTAAACACGCTCCAAAGTAAACACGCGCCTTATAGGATTATATGTACTAAGCACGCCTATGAAGTGCGCGCGGGCGCTGAACCGCCCGATCGGGTGGCTTCTAACGGTTCGTCGGATTAGTGGAATCGTCCAGTAATTCTCCTGGTTTGAATATTCATGTATAGAAGGCTTTTGGCGATTCCGACCAATCAGCTTGTTCCGTCCACTGTTGGACTTATTCGCCATAGGGTGTATACAAACCGATGAACCAGATTCCCAAGTCTGTGATCGTGATCCAAGGTTAACTCACAAGAGGACGCAAGAGTGCGCTATTTTTGGCACTATTCTGTGATTGTATTGGCTATTTGGCCGACAAAAGCACGATCAACGACTTGGAAATAAGTCTACCTAAAGTCCAGCAGTGAAACAAATTTGCAATAGTCTGCATGATGGATACACTGTATTCTTAAAATGATGATTAAAGTGAAGGTGATTTTCCTTTAATTTACTATTTAGTAGTTTCCTATAATTGTCCGACTGACTGACTACACTAGCACCGAATGCACGAAGAATAATACTGATAATTTATTGCAGGCAACGTCCATTTTATTAAGCTAATTAACCTTCAGACGTTTATGAGATTCTCAAGGCCTGACAAGCTCTGTGGTGAAAAAATTCTTATTAGTCTGAAGTCAAGGCTTTAAGACCTCCGGCGACACCTATAAGTGTTGCAATAAGTCCCTATAAATCGGTCTCGGTATCTCAAAGGGAAAAGGTTATTCGGAATAAAATTGCTGACGTAATGTCACGCCATGTTACGCGAAAGCCAATTCTGATTGAATTTAACACGTGCGCGTTGTGCGACCACTTTTTGCGTCCACACGCGCGCATTAGGTCACGCGGGTTTAGAGTTTATTTACATCTTCGACCCATATGAACAATGGGTATGAGATCTTTTTAAAATAAAAGAAATACATCTATATACATAAACAATATTTCACACCTTTAACAGTTTAACAAAACATTAATTAATAAAACAAAATAAGAAAATCATTCGGGATAAAATGTCATTGTGCACTGCGCAGTTGAAATACCGAACTGGTTATAAAAGTACGAGTGTGTATATACATGTTGTATGCATAGTGGACCGAAGCGACGGGTTCTAACCAGTCGGCTTGGCCTAGTTATGTGACCAATTGACCTTTCGCCGTTTAAGAGTAAACCACGCCCCTTAGACAACCCCATGGGAATTTTGTGTGTTAATTTTTGTTTGTCTCAGATTTTGCGCGTTCCACGTGGAATTATAATTGCTGTGATTGGACAATAATTCACAAGATGCGTTGACGCGATTCGACAGCGATAGGTCAATTCGGTCGATTCACAACTCAGTGCGCCACCAGCGGCAAGCCGGGAAAGGCCAATTTCCCACCTTCGGGGTCGACATCGCGTCTATCCGAACGGCGTAAACGTAAATGTTTCGGACTTTACTTCCCTTTAAAAAAACATCCTACAAAGCTGGAAATTCGGGGAAAAAATTGGACTTAAAAAAAAACTTGGCTGACAATAATTCATTGCATTATATACCTATGCGTACGTAGAGGGCGCTCAGCAATCCATCCAGGCGTGTTTTCGCGACTGTGACCAGAAACATGTTTCCACTTGGTTTTGGTCATGGTTTTGACCAAACGAGAACCGAAGGTTGGAGCCTGTTCACAGGTTCAAAATGGCGGAAGATACTGAAACGTAAGCAGACGATATTTTTTATTCATCCCGAAAATTAGTGAATTATGTACGAGAGCCACCATGGCACAGCCCGTAGTGTGTAAAGCATGTGAATCGTCTAACCGACGTCTTTTTCTTTTCAACCATTCCTCTTCTTCAACGTCATTCACCAGATACTCAAACTCTTGCACAACTACTCGCTCTTCCGCCATGTTTGTTTACAAAATCGGTCATTTGTCAATGACAGTTTCTGGTTCTGCGTTTTCTCGCGCCTGCGTTAACATGTTCCTGGTTATCGTTTTTACGTCACAAACATGTTTCAGGTTGCGGGTCGCGTTTCACTTAAGCGAACACTGAAAACGTTCGCCAAGAAAATTGTTCGCGTAGTTGGCGAACGTTCGCGTTGTTCGCGTAATTAGGCGGGAGGTCTAAAAGTGGCATGCATGTTGTTTTAAAGTTCCAATCTCAATATGGTTGTTTTCGGCCACAATTCTGTCAGCAGGATGTGAATTGGACTCGGCTACAAGTTTAAGTTGGCCCCAAATACCAGGGTTGGATGCGAATTATTTTTTCCAGTATGAACTGGGCTTCAGTGAAACGCAGCTCAGGTTGGATATCGTTTGGGAAAAAAATAATTCGCATCAAACCCTGGTATTTGGGGCCAACTTAAACTTGTAGCCGAGTCCAATTCACATCCTGTTGACAGAATTGTAGCCGAAAACAACCATATTGAGATTGGAACTTTAAAACAACATGCATGCCTCCCGCATTCATACTTCATGTGAATGCGAATGCGAAGCGAATTTCATGACGTCAACAATTGAAGTTTCATTGTGACGTTCTCCGTTAAGGGACACATTGCCTTCAATTTTGCTGTCTGGAAATGTTCCTTATCTTTTATAAGAGTTGTTCATGCAAAGAAACACATATAATGTGTTGTAATTAGTGAGTAGTGATTACAAAACAAAAAATTGGCCGCTGACCCCTGACATCTGACCCGCGAAACATAGACTTATTTTCTAGCAGTAAATACCACCGTCTAAATAATGCACAAAATATGCTGTAAGAGTCTTTAGGCTGGCGCCGCAGCCAGTGGCCTTGTGAACCTATCAGATGATCGCCAGGTACAATTCTCTACCTCGCGACACATATCGCCAGTGCTGCGCGCTGTACCACAGTACATCAAAAATGGATCAACAGAACGTACTTCAACCAGCTGCGACTGGAAATACGACTGGTGAACACGGTCCGCCATTTTGTGGAGTAAAAAAATTGATTCTACAAAATGGCGGACCGTTATTTGTCACGAAATTAAACAAAAACCACGCAATTTGAAGGGATAGTTATGTGAATCTTTATATTCTACTTTTTAAAAAGCTTCCCAACCATATCCATTTCAGTTTTATAGCCCAAATCGCAAAATCCAAAGTAATGTGTCCCTTTAACGAATTCGCTTCGCATACGCATTCGCATGAAGAATGAACCGGGCTTTAGTGTCGCAATAAGTCCGAAATTAGAAGCATTTACTGCGGTGGCACCACGCTCGCGTGCGTATTTTACGCACGCGCTCGATGCAGCTTCGACCAACAGGGTGTTTACAACTTGCCAAAATGTGCGCGCGACCGAAATTAAAGAACGCGGGCAACCTGTACGCGAGCGTGGCACCAGAACAAAAATGGCTTCTAATTTTGTTCGGCGAATTCCCCGTATAAAGCCCGGTTCATACTTCGTGCAAATGCGAATGCGAAGCGAATTTCATGACGTCAACAATTGAAGTTTCATTGTGACGTTCTCCGTTACCATAACGAATTCGCTTCGCATACGCATTCGCATGAAGTATGCCGGGCTTTAGTGTCGCAATAAGTCCCAATAAATGGACCGCTGTTCTCGAATGAGGTTTAGCTTCCCATCATCCTCAAGGCGAGAGAGGAAATGCCTCCCAGTATCTATTGTATGTTTCGAATCGATTTGGGGGACGCTAATTAATCCGATGTAAGAGAAAGCCATCTTCAAAAATGGGGCGACCAACTTGGAAAATGATCTAAACAAAAATACGTAAAAGGGGCATCTTCCTTCCTTTTTTTAAAAATGACATGTTTTTATTATTTTACCAAAATAATTATTTCACGACCTTGGCAGTATTGATGTATAGTTTTTAATCTTTAGATCAAGTAACACAACATCATGCGTATACTCATCGCGAAACACCTCAGGCGGAAGACAAAATTAACCTTCACTGTGAACTTAGTCATTAAATTTTTAAACAACTTGGCTCCAACAACCAATCAACTAGGCCTGCTTTAGATTCCCGGAACAGTGTGGCTTTTAATAGAAGGGCAAAACAAGCATTCAGATTATGGCATTTTACAAATAGAGTGTGTGAGTAAGGGGATAAAAGTGTGATGACTTGGTCTTTACCACGTCAATAATAACCGAGTAGGGGCGTGCCCGCTGTTAATGGACCGAGCTGAAGGCCTTTTTGTATAATTCAGCAAAAACCACCTAAAATTATAAATTTCCAATGATTTTGTTAAATTTGTTTTACCTTAATTTGTAAAACACCTCTTCAGTTATTTAATGGTTCGTGCCACGCGCGAGTAGTGGTAAACATGTCCTTATATGGAAATTGACGCGCGCGCGACGCGCTCGCCAGGTGGTGCGGAACGCAGCAGTGCCGGTGTAGCGTAAAAATTATGGACTCTAAATGCGGACGCATCGGTAGTATTGCGCTTGCGTTATTAGGAGAGTGACTGGTCGCCCGAGTGTTCTACCAATAAAATGGACCAGATTTTGTAGGACTCTACATTTCGTGTGACACCGGAATAAATGTATAAAACCGCGCCGTGTTTAAACAACTTCCAGCCGTGTTTAAACAACCGTTTAAACACACCCACGTGACAGGCTCTCGACCAATAGGGATAGTGACACAGCTTTGGATTCCCGGAACAGTTTGGCTTTTAATAAGTGGGCAAAACTATGAGGCGCCGTTTATGACTTTATTAGAAAATTTATATGTATAACGAAACCAATATATATATATAACGATCTATCTGTGGTCATAGAGCAAGGAATGTGGTCGACCTGGGTTTTCATTACCTAACCACCCCAAGGGCGGATCCGGGGGGGGGGGCAAAGGGGGCCATCCCCCCCCCCCCCAAACCAAACCAATTTTGTTTATTTATATTTTTTTACTGACGTCGCAAAAAGGCAGCCACTGCGTACACCCACCCATAAAACTCAGCCAAAAATCTTTTTGGCCCCTGCCCAAAAAATTGCCAAAAATATATTTTGCCCCCCCTCCCCCCCAAAAAAAATTGTGTTCTGGATCCGCCCTTGAACCACCCTGTGTTGAGTAATGAAAACCCAGGTCGACCACAGATAGATCTTCCACTGGACATGTTGGAATCGCTGTATGTACCGCGTACATCATTCATGGTCAGCCGTTGCAGGGCTTCTTGGTAAGTATGTATACATTTTGCAATATAAATTGTGGCCTACCTTTGTCATGTTTTATTGTTTGTATGTGCTTTTGAAGAATGCTGGTCAACTCGCCCCCTAGCAAACTTTCCCCTTACAAACTCGCCCCCTGACCACTGACCGACTCACTCCCTGCGATGACAAACTTTCCCCCCGGTCAACTCGCCTCCTGACCAACTCCCCCCCCCCCCCTGGTAAACTCGCCTCCTGACCAACTCGCCCCCTAGCCAACTCGCCTGACTGACTCACCCCCTGCGGGGCTTTGTTTGTTCCGTCCATTTGAATTCAAAGTAATTGTTAAGAAAAAGTACTGACCCTGAAAAATGTACATTTTTATTTACCTTTTTTCCCCATAAATGTTCACATGTATGTTTCAGTTTAACAAAAAGGCTACTTTTTGAGGGGGGGGGGGGGTATAAACCCTTAAAAGAAAACACGCTTTTATTCTGGTTGCTTTCATGCCTTTTTTAAACACCCTGCGAAAACTTAAGGCCAGCAAAACAATAGTAGATATACGATTGAATTATGAACGAATCATGTGCCGTTCCTCCCTAATTCAAAATTTGCAAACTTATCGAATCAGGGGCGGTTTGCGTTTTGGCGGTCCGACCCAAAAAGTTTCGGTTGTTTATCGTTTTGGTGATTTCGCATGAGTGCCTGCATGGTTTGCCTACATCCTCTTCAAGTCGCCTTCGAATAACTTCTATAATATTCAGGTTTTCCGTATGAAAATGCCTTTCTGCATCTTCCACAGATCTAACCAAGTAAGTGAAAAAACTTGCGATATCCATGTCATGGGCACGATATCGCTGTGGGATATGGGCGGCACAGCTTATGCGCATAAAACACTGCATCCGGTATGCATTATGCTTGAGCGTAGTCGGGCTATTGTAACGGACCTTTGCTGTCATCCGAGCGGTTTATCATCTACATGCATGCCCTTGGAATCAGCACCGGTCTGTCATTGGGTAGCGTGGGGACAGTGCTGATTCCAGTAATCCTTAGTGCTCTAGCATTAATTACTCACACTATTTGAATTCAACAAACACTTTTAACTATATTACTTATAATAAGTCATCCTAAACCCCGCCCCCCTCAATGTGATTGGTTGGTTCGACCCTTCCCTTATCCGTGATTAGCTGCAAGTTTCGTGGAACGTGTCACTGCACTATCGAGCCACAAGAAGGCGCACTCATTTTCCACCGGTGAAAATGGGAGTGACTCACTGAGAAAAGACATGCGCAGTAGAGGCCGTCCACGGCGCTTAATGCCAGGACCCATATTAACAATGGCATCATAAACAAGGGAAGACTGAAGGTCGTCACATTATCCCCGCTTAACAGAACGAACCCTCCTGGGTTCGGGAAAAAAAATGGTTTGTAAAATTTAACGTTCTGATCAGTGAAGAGATATGAAACAGTAAAGGCAACATGAAAATATGCATAACATGTAAACTCGAACTTTTAATGTAAAGGCTAGTATTAGAAATAAACACATAATAAATTGGTAGTCCAGCCAACCAATGAAATGGTTAGTTTACAATTTTTTAGTAAAACACTGCGTTCCTATAGGCCACGTTTGGCAATAAGTACATCCTGACAATTCAAGCTTACTTGCTGAACCTCTTTACACGTTGTCACTCCTTGTCCCTATCAAGTATAGTTAAATCAATAAATGAATTAAATCAACTATTCTATGCATTTAAAATCATCTTTGGATGACACTTCATAACTGTGACATCACTTGAACTATCAAGTATACTTTAATGAATTAATAAAAACATTCAGGTCTTTCATCTCTGTATAACATTTCATATACACCACGTAATGTAAAGAGCACTTTACCGTGACTGTCATATTGACCTTTTGCCCGCAACAGGCAATTTGTACATACAATACGAAGATGTAGACCACAGGAATCCAAACGTTCATTGTCCGTAGATAGTCGATATGTGGCGCTTCAATATATTTATTGCAAACTCGTTATATATTTTTAAGTTTGACTATATATTTGCAACTCGCTATATATTCAGTGGCGTAGCCAAGGGGGGGGGGGGGGGCAACTTCCCCCCTGTGGGAACTCTTGCCCCCCCCCCCCCCCTCTGGAAAATTGGGATATGCGTTACTATATGCGTCACTATAGCGAATTTGAAAATAGCCATGACCCCCGTTTGCCCCCCCCCCCCCCCCTACGAAGAGCCTGGCTGCGCCACTGTATATATTGCAATTGTCGTTCTATATATTTCTATTGGTTTCGTTCTATATATATATTGGTTTCGTTCTATATATATATTGGTTTCGTTCTATATATATGGTTTCGTTCTATATATATTGGTTTCGTTCTATGAGTTTGGTTATATATATATATTGGTTTCGTTCTATATATATGCCCCCCCCCCTCTGGAAAATTGGGATATGCGTTACTATATGCGTCACTATAGCGAATTTGAAAATAGCCATGACCCCCGTTTGCCCCCCCCCCCCCCCCCCCCCTACGAAGAGCCTGGCTGCGCCACTGTATATATTGCAATTGTCGTTCTATATATTTCTATTGGTTTCGTTCTATACATTGGTTTCGTTTTATATATAATAGTTTCGTTCTATATATATGGTTTCGTTCTATATATATACATTGGTTTCGTTCTATGAGTTTGGTTCTATATATGAGTTTGGTTCTATATTTATGAGTTTGGTTCTATATATAAGAGTTTGCTAATAAAGTCATAAACGGCGCCTCATACAAAACAAGCATTCAGATTATGGCATTTTACAAATAGAGTGTATGAGTATATTCCCTGATAGCAGACAATGATAATAATTACGTCAGGGAAGTTGTCAGAAAGACGTCAGCAGAGGTCGTCTTTCTGACGTGAATATGCCTCCAGGTCACGTCATAAACACGTCATATTTTGACGTGATTTTTACATCGAACTGGTAAAGGATTGACGTCATTCTCACGTGTCAACACATATTTTGCACGTGAAAATCACGACTTCCTAGTCAACAATTTGACGTTAAAATCACGTCAAAATATGACGTGTTTATGACGTGGGACCTTTAGTGCAAATTCACGTGAGAAAGACGACTTCTGCTGACGTAATTATTACCATTGTCTGCTCTCAGGGGTTGGGGAACCAGACTGAATAGAAATAACCTATATTATACATAACATGTAATACAAATGCTACGATAACCTACCATACACAACTAACTACCTACCGTTATGCTTCAGTTTTATATTCACTTTATCCCGCCTATAATAAAGAAGTCATGGTTTCCCATTAACAAATTCAATATTTGAATACAATTTTTTTATGTGGAATTGTTTGAATAATTACATATTATGGTCAGAAAATCACTATTATTTGGGACCTCGGTGCAACTTCACGTCAGAGAGATGACTTCTGCTGACGTCTTTTTGACAACTTTTCTGACGTCATTAAGACGTCAATATTACCATATGGTCTGCTAATACCATGAATTCTCTCCGGTTAACGTGATGTTCTTTTTTCACATTAAAAAATCCTCATTTTACTCAAATTTGTTATTGTTATACCTAAAAGTATATCTTGTATATGTAAACACGACAATAAACCACCAAATCTCATTATCTAACTGTGTGTAGGAAATCTTTATTTATTGTCACTCTACTCACATATTGTCTGAGTCGGGAATCGAACCCGGGCCACATTGGTGAGAGGCGAGCGCTTTACGCACAAGCCACCCATAACTACCAGGACCAGCTTTTGTGCATCAAAAAACAGTTATAACGCAGTACCCTTCACCCCAACAAAAAGTAAATTAGTCTTCCCAGCGCCACCGCCAGCCAACTTCGGCCTATCCCTAGACGAAGCCCGCTCTATAGTCCCCCGTCTCATTAGTCCCCCGTCTCATTGGTCCCCCCCCCCCCCCATCCCATTGGTCCCCCGTCTCATTGGTCCCCCCCCCCCGTCTTCCGTCTCATTGGTCCCCCTTTTAATAAATGGATTATATTTAGTCAAACAGTCCACGTACCGGTACGGTATTCCGGAGGTCGCAGGTTCGAATCCCGCTTCTGCCAGTTTCTTTGTTCACTTTGAATATGGATTATATTTAATCAGCTATCTCAAGTATATTAATTTAGTTGTTGACTGCCGTCATCTGACCTTTAGTGACGCCAATCGGTCTTTGTATGATTTCTCTTTCAGTTCATGCAGTTCATGCACTAGTTTGGTAATCAATTAATTAATTATTATTTAGTGATTAATTAATTAATTAATTAATTAATTTCTAGATGAGCTATTTAGAAGAAGGAACTACAAAAGGGGGACCAATGAGACGGGGGACCAATGAGACGGGGGGGGACCAATGAGACGGGGGGACCAATGAGACGGGGGACCATAGACATTATCCCATTTTAGACCGCAACAAAAATACTGCTTTATAAACCGGCACTGTACTCCGGAAACGCACGGGTGTACTTGTATCAATTTCACCCGCATGCTGTCCAAAATCGCTCTTGTACTGGAGGTAAACAAAAAAAAGACATACGTCTTGTATATCAACTGCCTCTTGTTCAAACACATATTTTTTTGTGAAAAGCGTTATTCACTATCTCAATAAACCACTCATGAAACGTCAAGAGAAAACTATGCAAAAAATAGTGTATCAGGGTATTTTTTTTCCCCTTTTTTGGTTCACGTCATCGACTGCTGTTTTGGTTCAAAATATATCACTGTTCAATCATTTCCAGGTCCGTTAATAAAAAATGTTTGCATTTTGTTTTCTGTCAACATTTTGTGATATATTTCAGACTTTGGATGCGACATGCGAATCATACTATAGATCCATCGGATTTTAGACCCCCGTGTAACCCCTTTAGTTCTAAACAACATCTATATGGAAAGATTCCTAATTTATTGCTGAATAATAGCCACGTTAAAAAGGAAAAAAATCATACACGTGGAAGCTACAGAGCATATTGTTTGCAGAACTAATTTGTTTACATCGGACGAGTAGCAATTGCAAAATAGTGCGTCGTCCAGTGAAAAAACCAGACGTAATTATTCCGCGGAGGAACCGACCATTATTTTGAGGTAGTTCTGTTTATTTTCTTTTGTCTTTAATCTTTACAAAACATATTTTGTTCGTTTAAATGTTGTTCTATTTGAATTATTGCAATTGACACGACCTTTCTTAAAGTTAATATAGTCATTACACGTACAATTTTATTACGATAAATATTTGTTTTTATCGCTCCCCCCCGGCTACTGTGGAGTCGCTTTGTTGATAAAAACGCATAGCCGCGCCGCACGTGCATGTGAAGTATGTTCGTCAAAGAATTACATGTACATAAATATACAGTTGTGTTATGGACGTGAGTAAACCTTATTAATATCTGAACTTTTCCAGTCATTAAAAGGATCACTATGCTCGTAAATTAAGATCGTGTTTGACTCGTCACCTCTTGTTTTGTTTGTAAAGTTTTTAAACTGCTCCATTGGTCTTAGATTTCTTGAACGAAGCATGGAGGTGTTTCCTACCTCCATGAACGAAGTAACCGAATGCAAACAGGAGAAAGCGCTGATTGTTGTCGTCGTGCCATTGAAAGCTCTGGCTGTTGATCAGTTACATCGTGCTGAACATCTGGGACTGAAATTGGCAGAGATAACGTTTGATATTCTAGATCACATTTTTGGAACAATCCGAAGATTTCTCAATCCTGTTTGCCAGTCCAGAATCACTCTGCTCAGAACGTTGATACCATATGGGGGAAAGGGGTACCCCCTTTTATCCCTATACCCTAAGCACACTCCAGATTATTGTTATCTAACGCATCCTCCTAGATTTCTGAATAGAATTCCTGAGATTCCGGGAACACAATGACCAACACAAAAGAGGGGGGTCCCTTTTCCCCCATATCGTGCTTCATTATGAGAACGTTAACTGACTGGTAAGTTATTACTTAAACATGAGTTTCCTCCAGTTTGCAAGCGCGATTATTCGTTTGACCCGCCTGTTAAATTATGCATAAGCAGGTCGCGCGCGCTCCCTTGCGAAATGCCCAAGACGTTCTTAGCGATTTGGCCTTGGCGTGTGTGTGTGTGTAGCTAGAGGGCGCTGCCGGTATATGCCGTGCGCGCTGTACGTCGCACCGTGCTAAGGACGTCTTGGAACCAAGACTAGTGCATTGCATACATGTGGGCTTGCTGCTGATTCGCATTCACAAAAAGGACGGTAACGTGAATATTCATAATTCTCTTTATTCTTAACCAATCAAACTGCACCAGAAATAAATATTCATATTTCCTTGATTCTTAGCCAATAAGAGTGCTCCATCCAAATTCGGTAGCAAGCATGTTGTACACTGTCTTGTGCACACGAAAGTTGCAGATGGTTCAAGTCGGTATTTGCAGTCGACGCACGCACACACATCACACCGAATATCCTTATCATTCGAATGCTTTTCCAAAACCCAATGAAATTTTACAAACCTAACGTGTTTTTGTAACTCGAATGCATTTTCCAAAACCGAATGAAATTTCACAAACCTAACATGTTTTTGCGATTCAAATGCATTTCCCAAAACCGAATGAAATTTTACAAACCTATAACGTGTTTTTGTAACTCGAATGCATTTTCCAAAACCGAATAAAATTTCACAAACCAAAACATGTTTTTGCGATTCGAATGCATTTTCCAAAACCAAATAAAATTTCACAAACCAAAACATGTTTTTGCGATTCGATTGCATTTCCCAAAACCTAATGAAATTACAAACCTTACACGTCCTCACCAATCGAATGTATTTTTTTTCCGACATAAAACAGCCGCAGGTTTTGAATTTCCTCCGGCATCTCATTGCCTCTGAATTTTAAAAACATTCGATCTTACCGAACTACACCTGAACCTTTCTTTGATTCGGAGGTAGACGTTAGGCAAGTCTTTGCATGGCGACCTGTCGGAAGCTTCAGCCCGCGCGCGCGATTCAGCCCGCGCGCGCGATTCAGCCCGCGCGCGCGATTCAGCCCGCGCGCGCGATTCAGCCCGCGCGCGCGATTCAGCCCGCGCGCGCGATTCAGCCCGCGCGCGCGATTCAGCCCGCGCGCGCGATTCAGCCCGCGCGCGCGATTCAGCCCGCGCGCGCGATTCAGCCCGCGCGCGCGATTCAGCCCGCGCGCGCGATTCAGCCCGCGCGCGCGATTCAGCCCGCGCGCGCGATTCAGCCCGCGCGCGCGATTCAGCCCGCGCGCGCGATTCAGCAAGCGCGCGCGATTCAGCCCGCGCGCGCGATTCAGCCCGCGAGCGCGATTCAGCCCGCGCGCGCGAATCAGCCCGCGCGCGCGATTCAGCCCGCGCGCGCGATTCAGCCCGCGCGCGCGATTCAGCCCGCGCGCGCGATTCAGCCCGCGCGCGCGATTCAGCCCGCGCGCGCGATTCAGCCCGCGCAAAGTTTTAGGCTTCGATTTCGGCGCGCGTCGCATCCTCAGTTGATTGCTATGTGGTCACGTGAACACCGCACCAAGACAGTGATTGGGTTTTCTATCCGGTCACATGTCCATGCGCTAAGCCAGCTTCTGCCTTTGATTGGACAGACAGCTTGAAAGCCAGGCGCGCGCGGCATCCTCAAAGGTTTTCAATGTGGTCATTTGGACACCGCAAAGAACTAGCGATTCGACCGTAAAAAAAGGCCAGAACGAAAACAAGGATTGGTTGTGGTCGATTGTTGTGCTTATGAGTTTCCAAATCGATCACAATGGCACATGCACACTCTCCACTAAGGCGATAGCAATTATGACTCATGAAAAAAAAAGTTTCGTGATTGAGTTAAACGAATTCACCGGTCGGCAATATCTTATGTACACAATATCCTTTGTACACAATATTCTATTCTTTTCCCGGGAATGTAGCGATTTCATTTTTAAAAGCACCTCCTTTTGTCGCATGGATTCTAGTTTACAATATGCGGCTGCTCTGCTGTCGGCCGAATCGCGGGCTGATCCAACCTCGTTCCCATGGTGTCGAGCAGCGCCCTCACCGACACCACAGCTGCTCTCTCACCCTGGTATGGGATCATTTAAATATCCAATATTTTTGGATACGCATGCAAATTAGGCTCCCTGTGAGCGATGTATTCTGGGCACGTAGTAGCCTGATGGCAATTCTTAAACTTCACCAACCTCGTTCCCATGGTGTCGAGCAGCGCCCTCACCGACACCACAGCTGCTCTCTCACCCTGGTATGGGATCATTTAAATGTGCAAGATTTTTGAACACGCATGCAAATTAGGCTCCCTGTGAGCGATGTATTCTGGGCACGCGCACGTAGTATAGTAGTCTGATGGCAATTCTTAAACTTCACATCTTCGTCGAATTCACAGCATAGGCTCTTTGGTACTAGATTGATTAGCTTGATTGTAAAATCGTGAAAAAGGCGGAAAACTACGTGCAGTTCATGGGTTATCAGAATGGTTGACATGGTTGAGCATCAACGAAGCGCCATTTATATTAAAATGAAACGAACAAAAAACAAAGTTACATACCCTAATTGTACGTGTCGCACACTCGAGGCAAATTACTAGTAGGCTTCGGACTTCCTCTTGTCAGTTTTGATAAAACCTAGAAAAAGGACAGGCTTTCGCCGGGGCAACAGGCCTCGGACTGCGGCATGGCGGGCGGCGTTTGCCGTTGTCGTCACACAGGACCAAAAACCCGCCGTTTCGTTCGCAGCTGGAGCACTCTGACCAGGAGATCTGAGGAATCATTTGCTACAACCACTGCTACTACATGCACGCCAGTTTAGCGATGTTGACCCCGTGCATCCTCCACCGTTTTATAGACCTTCGTTCCACAACTTGACTTCGGCATATTGTGTCACTTCGTGTGAAAGCTACGGTGAAAGCAATTGCGGAAAACTTTTTTTTTTCCACTGACTCTCCAGATGTGCGTCCCACGTTTGTCGCTTTTGGAACACAATTTAACTTCAAGATGCAAGTATCAGATTTGACGGGTGTATTTTTTGAGGAGCTGGGCGTCACTATTGCAGACATTTCAGAGAATATATACTACTACTACTACTACTACTACAGAAAAGTCACTAACGTTAAAAAATACAAACAAAGTTTCACTTTTGGCGCGGCAAACTTTCATCAAGAAATACAGTGGAATCACCAACTGTACGGTTTTAATTTCTCTATATGCTAATAAGCTAATGCTGTATTTTCACTATCCAATCAGGGCACGAGTAAGAAGTTCCCATCCCAGGGCTTACTATTGGAAACGAGGTTGAAAATGAAGTAAGCCATGGGAACGAGGTTGAAACTTCACATCTTCGTCGAATTCATGAATTCGACGAAGATGTGAAGTTTCAACCTCGTTCCCATGGCTTACTTTCTTTGGTACTAGATTGATTAGCTTCATTGTAAAATCGTGAAAAAGGCGGCAAACTACGTGCAGTTCATGGGTTCTCAGAATGGTTGACATGGTTGAGCATCAACGAAGCGTCATTTATCTCAAAATGAAAAGGACAAAAAAACAAAGTTACATACCCTTGTACGTGGCGCACATTCGAGGCAAATTAGGCTTCGGACTTCCTTTTGTCAGTTTTGATAAAGCCTAAAAAAAGGACAGGCTTTCGCCGGGGCAACAGGCCTCGGATGGCGGGCGGCGTTTGCCGTTGGCACACAGGACCAAAAACCCGCCGTTTCGCGACTGTTCCTTGCTCTATGGTCGTTCGCAGCTGGAGCACTCTGGCCAGGAGATCTGAGGAATCATTTGCTACAACCACTGCTACTACATGCACGCCAGTTTACCGATGTTGACCCCGTGCATCCTCCACCGTTTTATGGACCTTCGTTCCACAACTTAACTTCGGCATATTGTGTCACTTCGTGTGAAAGCAACGGTGAAAGCAATTGCGGAAAAACTTTTTGTTGTCCACTGACTCTCCAGACTAACAGTTAGATGTGCGTCCCACGTTTGTCGCTTTTGGAACACAATTTAACTTCAAGATGCAAGTATCAGATTTGACGGGTGTATTTTTTGAGGGGCTGGGCGTCACCATCGCAGAAATTTCAGAGAATATATACTACAGAAAAGTCACTAACGTTAAAAAATACGAACAAAAGTTTCAATTTTGGCGCGGCAAACTTTAATCAAGAAATACATTGGAATCACCAACTGTACGGTTTTAATTTCTCTATATGCTAATAATCTATAATGCTGTATTTTCACTATCCAATCAGGGCACGAGTAAGGAGTTCCCATCCCAGGGCTTACTATTGGAAACGAGGTTGAAAATAAAGTAAGCCAGGGGAACGAGGTTGCGGGCTGAGTCGCGGGCTAACTTCTGCCAGGTTGCAACGTTGAGAGCCCACGAAATCGCAAAACCCGAAGGTCCTCGCATCGCGAATGGTGGAAACGTCTCTGCCTCGACACATGGAGGAAGGAATGCTCGGCATATTTAGCTTCAAAGAAACCTGTTCGGATTTCTCACAATACTTAGTAATGTGATATAGGCTATATTGCCTGGTCGACGGTGGGGTGGGAGCAATTACCTGGGCGACTTTTTCCAAACGACTTTCGAATAGATGCATTTTTGAGCGCCCTCTATAATACCATGGAGGAAGGAACACTATACCGTGATTATACGTACGCATGACAGGGCTGGATCTCGTTGTTTGCTGAATATTCGATACGGTGTAGTGTTTATAGACTGTAGTGTGAGGTAAGAGATATATTGTGGGTTCTTTCTAATTTCCAGCTTTGGAGGATTTTTGGAAAGAGTTCCATATCCGGCCATCACTTATTTTCCCTAAATATGACTTAAAAACTACCAAAAAGTGTAAATCTGATGAGGATAACTCGAATTTAGGAGGGAAAAACTTTTTCTTTGAAAATACTTTGACTTTTTCTGTCATGGCCCATGCACGAGGTCCAAGTGATGGCCGGATATGGAACTCTTACCCAATTAGTTATCAAAACGCATTTTAAGTTTCATTGATCTGGCATTACATTTACAGAGTCAACCTACGAACTTTTCAGCCGACCCTTGCAATTGTGCCAGGGACATGTGGTCATGGTGGTACGGCTACGGGTGTGCGCATCGTGCATACATACAGAACTAAGTTCAAACATTCGTAAAACTAAAAGGGTAGTTTGAAAAGTGTAAATAAATTTCAACTAATTTTGAATAAAAATAGGCCTAGACGTAGTCCCATTTAACTGTATTTAAATGAAATTAATCAGTTAGTGCTTAAACCAAGCATAATCTGCGGGATAAGTGTTATAAAACAAATATCCACTGCTTTGTCTCGTGGTGTTGCAAAACTAGTCTCCCTTGGTGATCCCGGAGCATTATATTTTCCCTCGGTCCCGAGGCGAAAAATAGAATGCTCCATGGATCACCTTGGGAGGCTAGTTTTAGTAGTACTACATCACCCGAAGCAGTCAGTATTTGTACATAACCTCTTAAATACGTATGATGGCCATAGCCAGAGTTTGAGAAAGACCATACGGTCTGTAGGCATACACATTACTGTGTGTACTCAATCCAACGTTGTTTCAACTGTATTGTTTTTTATTGTGGATAAAGCTTTTTCAAACAAAGCTTTCATTCAATTGGAAGGGGGGGGGGGGGAGACTCCAAGCGCGATGAGTAGGACCACACTATTTAGTGTGCTGCCTACAGAGTAAAAAGGCGAAGTCTGACGTCAGTTGGCATGACAACTGGTTCCAAACAAATGTAAATTTGGACTGTTCCTTTGTTAACAGCCAGTCATGCAAACACATAACAAAAGTATTCTGGTTCCAAACATTGCATTGACGTCGACGTCATCACTTCGGTGCTCTATTCTTTGCATTTATAAATTAGCACTTGGCTCCTTATGCACATGCAGCCCCCATTCTTGGCATACCAGCACCCCATCAATAATGCCGGACACCAGGGGTTAAAAAAAAACTGCCAATGAAATACATGATCTGCATTTTCTCAAGCCTGTTCACATGAGTGGTTACATGTATATATATTCATATTTATGTTGGTTTAAATTACAGAAGGTGTGTGAATAAGGAATCCATATTTCAACTACCCACCAGCCAATTCTGCATGATGAGTCTCGCCAAGGAACTACAGAATCTGGTGGGAAAAGGCAAAGATGGCTGTCAGCTGATTCAACGATTGAAAACGATAACAAACGAACAGGTGATTATGTCAGTAATGAGGGCATAACCCTAACCATGCTAAATCAAAAGATACATATCCACCGAAACACATCAGACAACACCCACTAAAAATCCCCCTCCCCCCCCAAAAAAAACAAAATCTGCAATCTGTCGGATTTATTCAGGCGTTGTATAAAACAAATAATAAAGGTTTCACATTCATGCAATGGTAAGAATAATTTCATTCGGTGACAGATGGAATGTCCCATTCCACTCGGCTTCGCCTCGTGGAATGGAACATTCAATCTGTCACCTCATGAAATTTTTCTTACCATCGCACTCATAAACATTCATTATTTGTATACTAATGATGAAAAGCCACTGGAACGCCTTCCATGATAGTACAGTCGACTCCCGTTATAACGAGCTCAGTCATAACGATATCCCGGATGTAACGAGCACATTCTCCCAGTCCCGATCAATTCGTGTACATTACTATGGGGAAATATTTGGTTATTACTGGCACGGACATTACGAGACTCCGGCTAAAACAAAGATTTTGGCCGACCCCATGCGAGCAAAACCATTGTTTTCAACCCTTTTACAACGACATCTTTTCAAAACTACGGACACTGCAGCTTGTCAACGACGAACCTTTTGTCCCGATACGGGCATCATGCTCCCGTCTTCTAATTCAGGCAATGCACCTAAGCTTCACCCATCAATGTACCTTTGTAAGGACTTCAACCCAACGTTATTTCATCTCGCCGATCATAAATAAATTCAATGGGACGGTGATAATCAGCGCAGTGGGTCTAGTCGCTAATCCCCCCGCTGCGGTTTCCCTTAGCATGACCAGGCCCACGACTGCGGCACCACGCCGCCAAATGTTTTTTTAAATATTATTTTAAACGGACAATAGGGGGTGTTATCATTGTAAGGAATAGCCTTTATAGTGCTGCCGCCCGAACATCGGGTGCGTAATTGCTCCCTATTGTTGGCTTGTGGCTATTAAAAAATGCATTAGAGAAAAATGCACCATGTCTTTTGTTATTGCATGTCAATCAGTCTGTCTGTCGAAAATAAAACAAAGGTTATTCCGAAGAATAAAGTTTAAAAGTAAAAAAAAAAAAATAACGACTGTCTTCCCCCTCCCAACAATAAAAAAAGAAAATCAGGTCCCCCACCAAAAACCCAAACACAAAGGTTATTCCAAAGAATAAGTTAGAAAAACTGAAGTTTAAAAAATACCCTCAACAAACCCCCCCCCCCCCCCCCCCCGCCCTCCCTCCCACTAAAAACAGGTGTCCCAGAAACTTTAAATGCCCCACCAAAAAAACATAGGTTAATCCAAAATTATAAAAACTTAAAAAAATCCCGCCAGAAACAATAATCCCCAATTACTCCACAAAGTCAACAACAAAAATTTAAATTTCACATCCAAGGAGACACTAAAACCCAAAAGTAATATTGGCGCCCTCTCTTGCCCGATTCCAGCAAATGCAAAACGAAAGCAAAATGTCACTCTGCATGATTTGTGCGAGTAACCTACTTGCCTGATTCTTCTCGGCGATTCTTCGCAGCGATGATGACTTCTCCTCCGGATTCAGGTCGTCAAATATTACACAATGTACTCTTAAAGGTATTTTATTTATTTCATTTTATTCATCACCATCATTTAAATATTATAATAACAGACGTACATACCAACATACGTTCATCTTTTCATGAGTTCGGACGTGCGTTACACGATTACAACACGCGCGCACATGTACAAATATATGTAGCACGTAACTTGTGCACAACGAATGGGAAAAACTGCGCTCCGGTTGTAGCGGGGTTCCGGCTATAACGACAGAATTGTGAAAGTCCGCCGGACCTCGTTATAACGGGAGTCGACTGTATCGATAAAAGAGGCTCTGTGAAGCAACAGAACATTGGACGTGAAGGTGTTCCAAGGAAGACGCTTGGTCCTGATAACCAACCAGATTTGAAACACGCCGCTGAATCTTTTGTACTTTTAGCTGCGTTTTACTTCTCTGTGACTGAATTAAAAATCTGTTTTGTGTTGATCAGATATCATCAGAGATGCTCCGTTTGCCAGCCAGCAGTTTTCCTGACTTTATACGTAACCTCTTCCTGGGTACACCTGCTAGTGCTACAGATGAGGCAGCTATGAAAAGACGACTCCATGTCTATAAAGTAGCCATCAATCTCTTGCAGGAACAGGACTTGACCAACAGAGGAGCATCAGAGATTGTAGGGCTGCTGTTAATGGAGGTAAAGTAACAGTGTTAACCCCTTGAGCCCGGGTATTATTTGGGGGCGCCGGGGTGCCATGTTGGGCCGAGTCAAATTGAATAAATGTGAAGATGGAATTTGCATCAGGGATGATGATGTAAATTAGAACAGAGATGTTCTCTTTTGCCCTTTCCCGATGTAATATGTGAAGCACTGTATGCTCAGTGCTTTCCGAGAGCCTGTGTGAAAAATTTCACAGGCTTACTCGGGCAGAATTCGAACCCACAACTTCCTGCTTACAAGTGCAGACGTCTTATAACCATTCGACCACCGAGCTTGCCGGGGTCGGCTGGCCGATTCGAGTCCAATGCAGCAGCGGGTATACTGCGTAATCATTGTGAAGATTTGTATTCACAGGCAGTGTTCTTTATATGGTCTGCTATCTTCATATTCAGCACAGCCCTATTTGTATGTCTTTTTTTGTACCACAGGCAGATAGTCTTCCAGCCAGTCATTTAGCTGAGCTAGCTGGCTTTTTTACTGATGTTGTCAAGAGTACAGATCCAACCAATGGAAAGTAAGTGTTAACCCCTTGCGTACGGATGATGCCAAATGGTGCAAAAAAACAGTGGCACCAGGCTGGATGATGCCATTATTTAGCTGATATTTGTGCAGTTTCAATCCATTGTTGGATTATTGTGTATGTTACGCTTGACTGCACAAGCACATTGTGGCCATTTCGCTTGGCTGCAAAGGCTGACGCCCCGAAGCCTCGCTACGACGGACAACCGTGCTCAAGGGGTTAAAGTTCATCACAGAGTGAATAACCAAATCAGGCAGATTTAGATTGAGGAACACATGTGATGCACATCTCTTTTTGTTGTCACAAGCCGATCTTTTTTCCAACCCTAACTTAAAGTTACGTAAAAAAGTGCTGAAAGTTTCATGCCTTTTGAAGCCATCATATTCGGGCTTTGCCGTTGTTATATGAATCTCCGGCTCTTAACCTATGATGCATTGCAACACAATTAAGTGTGCTTTTATAATGAACAATCATCTTTTGCAATTGCATAACTTAACCTCATCCCAGCCCTAACCTTAACCCTACCATAAACCCTAAACTCAACCCTAATCCTATTTCTCACCCTGACCCTCACCCTTACCCTATAATTCTCATTGTTTTGGTGTACGGGGCCGACTGAGCATGCACAGTATAACCAACAAGTCTGATTTTCAGAGAGTCTGATAGTCAGGCGACACCGTCACAGGTTGCACACCTCTTCCTTTTTGAAAATCCTGGATCAACCCCTGTATCACACCATAGTTGAAAATTCAGATTTGCAAAAAAGGTAAATTTTTTTCCATTTGTTTTTCACATTTGAGGAATCGATGAATTGGTCTCACCGATGGTGGAAGTTACCCCGCCTTTGTCTATAGGTCTGAAAATTTGGATAATCTCTCTGGAAACTGTTGAAGAATTATCCTGTAAGATCTGGGCCTAGGAAAACCTGAAAGGGTGGTAGGGTTGGCAATTAAAAATGTCGCCAACCCTACATGTACATGATGGGCCTGTTTGTTTCACACGGATCGGGAGGTAATCCAGAGCCGAACGAAAAAAACAGGATCGCGAATCCCTCTCTATATGTTGCATGCTGGGAGAATTTGTATTACATGTCGTCTGCTTCAGATTCTGTAGGGCTATTTTTATGATAAACTATCTAGTATTTCCAGAAAAGTAAATAAATCGTACATAGCTTTAATAACAAAAATACACTGTAAAAGAATTATGAGTAAATACTGTCACAATAGCTCGTTAAATGCTTCAAATCTATGAAAAAATACCCTCACTTTTCTCTGTCCGTCTCGCACGTCGCCATCTTGGATCTTGCGAACCCACCTCGCGAGCAGGATCACTAAAAACGTGATCCGGAGCAGCTTTCGACGCTCCGGATCACTGATCGCGCTCCGGATCTGCGTGAAACAAACACGTTCTGTATCTACCCCCTACCTCTGATCGTAACCCTTTACATAGAGTACATGTAGCTTTTAGCATTGTATTGGGTGATTTCAGTTTCTTTTTTTAATGTGAATTGTGTTGAGAAGTGTTTTTATCTATTGGCTTCTCTTCTTCCACTTCTCCTCTCCCTTCCTGTGATCCTCTGCTGATCTTCCTCTGATCCTCGTGATACTCCTTTGATCCTTTTTTAACCTCTGATCTTCCTTTGATCCTGCCCCTTTTGTATTAATCCCTTGCCCTGTTTTCTGCCTTTTCAAAATTGTACGTAAAATGACCTTGTGAAAGAAAACAAGTGTTTCAGTACAGTTTGAAAACATAAAAACCTTAGCACTTTGCAGTTTATCCCAATTGCAAGGCTGCATATCCAGAGTTAGAATCTGATTACTGATACATGAACATTGAGTATTGTTTTTAAGGCACTTGGTATTTTCTATATCCAGTCATCTAAATGACCTATCACATGAATGCAGCTTTTCAAGTGATTAGAACTTAAATGAGAAAAGTGAAGTTTGTTGTTTTATTTTATTATAGGTTTTCCCGGCCAATTTCACCATGTTTTCATTCATTTTAACACCTGGCTCATTCAGTTTAGATTGAAATTGAATGATCACACAGATCGTCATTTGACAATCAAAAATAATCATTCACTTTCACTATCCGAGCATTCTATCGTCCTTTAGCTTCACTCGTGCCTGTAAAAGATGCATTCAAATTATAAGTATCGTATTGTTCATTCAATTTCATCTGGACCAACAGTAAGGGGTTGATCGGGCATTATGATCAATGGGCAAACATATTTCACCTTTTTTCAAGCATCTTTTCCTGCATGTCTGTATTCCTATAAAAGTCTGAGTTATCTCAACGTAAATCATATCTGACGTCTTCAATCCGTAGATGCACACCTCTCTTTCTAAACTAAATCATCAGACAGATTAGATGGCAAGCCTACGGGAGGGGAGGTGTGATCGTCTAATGGAATCGGCCCAAGAAAACAAATTACCCAAGAGAAGTGTTCCCGGTGGTACAACCATTGCCAAACATACATGCCCCGATGTCTTGCACATGAAGAGATCGATGGGTGAATCAGAACGAAAAAGAACAGTAAACAAAGTTTACAAGTTAAGGATTCATAAACATGTCAAGGAAGTCACAAAACTCAATGTAAGAATGCAACAAATGAAGTCTTGAATGCACCAAGACGAAATTGAATGCCCTAAAACGAAAACGAACATTAGGAACAATATCTTTGGTGCTTAAAAATTGAAATTGAATGCCCAAACAGTGAAAAAGAAACCTCAATTTGATCCGATGTGTAAAAACCATGCGAATTTGAATGACCAACAATGAAAATGATCAGATAAATTCGGAAAAATAGGAAAACCCATATTATTTGAATATATCACTGACTTGGCTTTCTTTTGTTTCTTCAATAAAAGTGTTTTCTTGATTCCTCGCAGGGCTTTTGAACTCCTGCCAAAAATCATCTCATCTCTTGCTGCCAAGGAAACTGTAGCCTATGGCAACAACCATATGACTGGAGTGGAATATAAAAACCATGTGATAAATACGCTGACCTCCAGCAGATGGGATCCGCACACAGTCCTTCATCTTGCTGCCATGTTTAGGTTTGTCCTATTTCTGTTTTCAATATGTAATAAAGCTTTAACCCTAACGATCCCCATCCAGCCAAACTCCAACACCAGGGATTGTTGGAGTTTGATGGGTTGAGTACTGTGTACTTCTGATAAGGCATGTGTAAAGTGTTTGAATATGGCTGGATGAGTACTGTATGTGTGCAGTAACAGTGTTGGATTTTGATTGAGTGGGGATTTTGTGTACAGTGCTGTTGCTGGTGGGTTGTGCTTGGTTGATGTATAATTAAAAGCCCTGGTGCTGGACTGTGTGTGCATGACTTTGATGTTTGGTTTATGTGTACTGAACAATGGGGTCAGGGTAATTAAAAGGGCAATGATGCATAGTAAAGTGGTTAGCAGATGTGACCAGTAACTAATCTGATGAGCCCCCCAAAATACTTTCATTTTGTACAGGAATACACTTGCTTGGTTTTGATGGGATGTGTCCTGTGTAACCCCATTCTTCATACTAAGCACATGGCCCAGTGTACCCACTCAATCAAAACCCAACAGCTAAGGGCCTGTTGGAGTTTGACGGGTTGAGTACTGTTATAGCAAGTGGACTGTTGAAGTTTGATGGGTTGAGTACTGTTATAGCAAGTGGACTGTTGAAGTTTGATGGGTTGAGTACTGTTATGGCAAGTGGACTGTTGGAGTTTGATGGGTTGAGTACTGTTATGGCAAGTGGACTGTTGAAGTTTGATGGGTTGAGTACTGTTATAGCAAGTGGACTGTTGGAGTTTGATGGGTTGAGTACTGTTATAGCAAGTGGACTGTTGGAGTTTGATGGGTTGAGTACTGTTATGGCAAGTGGACTGTTGGAGTTTGATGGGTTGAGTACTGTTATGGCAAGTGGACTGTTGGAGTTTGATGGGTTGAGTACTGTAAACCAGCAACAGTCCACCATGGTGTTGGGATTTGATAGGTTGAGGAAGCTTTCTAGTAAAAATGTTTAGGGAGTTAGGGTTAATGGTAATATACAACATTTGCAAACATCAAAAAACAAAACTACTGAATTGTTATGAAAAACCTTTCTTTACTGTCAGTAAATAATAGTCTCAAGCATCCTGTGAAATCATAGCACCTAGTGTGCTGTCATTTTCAAGAAAATTTGGAATATTTGTATCGTTTCCTGTTATGGTCGACTGACTTTTTTCAAATGCTGCCCCCAATTACCAGTTTTATTTAGTCCACATTTTGTTTGGTAATTGGTTACACATCCGTGAATGGCAAGCCAGCTATTCCCTGACCTAATAATTCTCTGACATCTATAAATTGCTTTGTTTTGTCTGAAGTAGGGTCAGGAAACCAGACTACAAGAACGACATTCAAGTTTTTTTCTCTCCCTGTTTTCCCCAGCATCTGTGAACAAAAAACTTTATTTAAACCAGTCAACAAATCCATTCAGTTCTGAAAATTACTGCAAAAGTGGATGGGTGTGTCTGTTTTTTAGTGTCTTTTTTTAATGATATCTCCAGAACTTTCAGATATGTGTTGAAAACATACTCTTGGGCTTTTGTGCGTGGACTGATAACAAGTTTGAATGTTTTCTCTGTAGGGATGTTGCACTTAATAATGATCAGCTGAAGTTTGTCATCATCAAAATCTTGAGGCTGTGTAAGGATGTTGACTTGCAGGAACTACCACCATTAGTGTATCAACTGCTTCTCCTATCAACTAAGGTGTGATCAAGCTGCTCAATCTTTCTCTGTAGATATATTTTGTTTATCCTTAACCCCTTGCGTACGGATGACGCCACATGGCGTCAAAATAAAAAGTGCCACCAGGCCGGATGACGCCATTGGCCGCCGTTTGTGCAGTTTCAATCCATTGTTGGATTATTGTTTATGTCATGCTTGACTGCACAATTACATTGTAGCGGTTTGATTTGGCTACCAGAAACGCTGCAACACCCGGACGTCTCCCGTAAAATACCGTGCCCAAGGGGTTAAATGTGATTTGAAACTTTGCATGATGGACAGTACAGATTTAGGGTGGAGTGCATGGTCAATCTATGGTCAGGCCAGGCCAGGCCGTTGAAAAGCCTGGCCAAGCCCCTGGAACGCCCGGGCCTTTGTGCTTCTATAATCCCCTGATTGTACACAATAAACTTCCCCTTAATTCTGGAGTCCAGCCGACTCCCATTTTTCACACAGACTTGACTGACAGCTGAGGCATCTTTTGATCCAGCCGTGAATGGGTACAGATTTAGTGTGGGAGGGGCTACAACCAGGCCTGGCCTGGCAGAGGCCGGGCTTTATTGATTAGTTGATGCTCTATTGTTAGATGATTTGTGGCTCACAATAGCAAGAGTAAAAGCCTGAAGGCCCGGGCGTGGCTGGGCTTTTCAAAGGCCTGGCTCGACCACAGATTAACCACTCCTCCCTTAGAGAAGTTTGCAGATGTGTTGGCGCTATTGTTGGATCTGCAGGATCGGAAGATCACGCAGTGCTTTCATGTGATCTATCATTCCCGCAGACATTGCACTATCTACCGATCGCGCAAGGCAGTTTGCTGCACGATCTGCCGATTGCGCTGGCCAAAAGTTACGCGAGCGGTAGATTCCGCATGAACAGACTTGCAGGATGGGTTGGTCATACAAGTTCCTTTTGTGATCGTTAGATGGCACAAACATCTGTCTTGCACAATCGAGCAATGTTTGCGCGATCAATAGATCAGGAGATTGCACTGCAGTACCGCGCAGATCTATGACCGTGCCCAAGATACACTATGTGATTAGGGGTTCGCATTTACGTGTAGTAAAAGAACCGGGTACCCGATTGAAAAAAATACGGGTACTCGGGTACCCGTTAAAGAAACCTAACCCAAAACTTCCAATCCCGAATGTTGCCATAATGTCTTTCTCCAAGATTCAAAAGTCTGATTTCAGACAAAAGTCTGAAAAATCTCATGCCTGTCCAGTAAACATGATCACCACTCCGCCATTACATATGTTCCGGCACGTGCATGCGCCGGCATATCACAAAAGACAGAAGCTTTATACAGTTGTGGAATGAGGTATGCTATTATGTCTCGTCGAGTCTCTTTATCCATACCCAGACTACAAAAACCACAACCGGTAAATTCCCTTTATTGTCAATTTTTGTGAGCGTCATAAACATGAAATCTGTGCTGGTTTCCTATGTAGTCGGGTTTCCTATGTAGTCGGGTTTTAATTTTGAAAATTCCCCACAAATAACATTAGAAACCTTTCCTTTTTCATTTTCTGGGAAGTTACTATGCAATAATGTAAAGTTGTACAGGTACTCGATTCCATAATCTGGAACCGGTTCCTGACATGGATGGTTGGGTACTCGGGTACCCGGTCCGATCCGATGCACACCCCTATAACTGTAGGACAAGTAGTGTGGTTCCGTGAGGTATTTGTTGTTTTTGGTCAGTACAACCACAGAACACCTAGAATCCAAAATATTTTGTAACTAATGCTAAGGAGGATCTTCGGTTTGGTGATTTTCGCTTGTACATTGTAATACATCCCCCTCCCCGTGTTCTCATCATTATTTCAAGTTACATTTCCTGTACCTTTTGGTCTACAGGGCCATAAGAAGCTTGTGCTACAAGGACTGACATCATACATCAATGAGCAGGATAGAACGTGCAAGGACCAATACAAAGATGGGGATCAGTAAGTCTGTAATTACATCCATTTCCTAAAATAGGATTCTCATGTCAGTATCTTATATATGTATTCCTTTGTAGACATGAATATTCATGTTGGCATATTGGTCTTTATAACAGTCTGAAGAATGGACAATATAGTACATTGCAATTGAAAGTTAACACTGTGAATGGGAATAGGAAATTTTGTGAAAAGAATTCCCATTCACATTTCACATTTCTCACACAACTTTTCCCACTTTGAGGAAAGGCGTGAAAATATTTTCCGACGTGTGTGAAAAGGTGTGAAAATATTTTCTCACCTTGTGAAAATGCGTAAAAAAAATTTCCCGCTTTGGGAAAAAAAGTTTCACATTTTGTGAAATGAAAATCCCATTTTGAGGTTAACTTTCAATTGCAATGTACTGTACATATGCATTGACTGCCATTTTTACATCCGCAAGATAAATATTGATTATGGCTTTTGTAACTACAGCTACTTCATCAGATGCATCGGATGAAGTACAGTACATTGCAATTGAAAGTTAACCTCAAAATGGGAATTTCTCTTCACACTTTTTGTCTTCCCAGGGAATTCATTATTTCACAAAATGTGACAAATTTGTCCCCAAAGTGGGAAAACATTTTCACACCTTTTCACAAAAGTAGGAAAACATTTTCACACCTTTTCACAAAAGTGGGAAAACATTTTCACACCTTTTCACACAAGTAGGAAAACATGTTCACGTCTTTTAAAAAGTGGGGAACATTTTCACACCTTTTCACAAAAGTAGGAAAACATTTTCACACCTTTTCACACAAGTGGGAAAACATTTTCACACCTTTTCACAAAAGTGGAAAAAAACATTTTCACACCTTTTTCACAAAAGTGGGAAAACATTTTCACACCTTTTCACACAAGTAGGAAAACATGTTCACGTCTTTTAAAAAGTGGGGAAACATTTTCACGCCTTTTCACACAAGTGGGAAAATATTTTCACACCTTTTCTCAAAGTGGGAAAATAATTTCCCACTTGAATTCACAGGTGGGAAAAGTTGTGTGAGAAATGTGAAATATGAATGGGAATGCGAATGGGAATTCTTTTCACAAAATGTCCCATTCCCATTCACAGTGTTAACTTTCAATTGCAATGTACTGTAGCTGTATGTACGAAAGCTTTATGCCATAATTTCAGTTTTATTTAGTCTTTAAAGTGCTACCTTTAATTTATCTGCATCAATCTGACTAACGGCTGTAAATAACTGTTCAACACATGTACATCCACAACTACAGTCTTTTAATGTCCTATGGATGGGTGTTGCGAGGGGGATTCAAACAAAAAAAAGGAGAATAAAATATAAAAAATAAATAAAAAAGAAGACAAGGTGCGAAGTCAATGTCATACAGTACTCAATTGAATGTATTCAATTTAACACTTGAAACCTGCTATTAAAAAGGGGCCTAAAATGTGGCTATAGGCCTAATGAGCGCGGTCTTGAACAAAGTGTCAAGTGATGTCCAGCACCCCCTTCCCTTTCGATTTTTCCACGGCCGGTGATTTCTCCCTTTGCTGCTTTCTGGTGGTAGTGAGTGCTTTTCCCCCTCTAGAAAAAATCCTGGCGACGCCCATGGTCCTATGTGCAAATAATGCACATATGAAGCACATATATTTGTTATATATTCTCTCTGTTTTGGGGGCACCCCATTAATCGATTCATTGATCCAAGAGCATGTAACTAACATTTGGGGGGGCTATGTTGTTTTGAACTGACAGTGATGCTGATGAGGCCTTAGATGCCATATCCCAGGATGCTTTGCGTCATATGGAAGGCACCATTATCCTTCATGTGACATTTGCTATCAAGCAGGACCAAGACCTTGGACGGGAATTCATCAAGTTTCTCAAGGTAAATAGCACATCATTGGGGGGGGGGGGGGGGGTTTGCAAGCGAATGCGAATTCTTTTCGCAAAATGTCCCATTCCCGTTTACAGTGTTAACTTTCAACAGTACTGTAAGTCGTGTTTGGTACCAAGACATTCACCTAAAAATTGAAAACCTGATAACTTGGTGATTGTGAAGTCATGCGACTTGCTCGCTCCATTGTATCGAAGTATTTTGCTCAAGAACCCAAGCCCCCATGAACTGTGTCTGCATGGCTGTACTCCAGAGTTGCAATTAGGTCAATGGGAGACTTTTGACATGCTGGTGGTAGCAGACATACATTTGTACCAGTCCTTTTCCATTATTCTCAACAGTTGTGCATATGCTCAGAACTACGTGCGCATGCTCTGAACTATGCACACATACTCAGAACTAGCAAAAAAGAAGTTAATTTTTGGATGTGACGTAATTCTGTAAGATTGTATTTGGAAGCTGACGTAATTTGTAAGATGATTCTGGATTTTGGTAATTTCTGGAAGATATTGATTTCTTTATATAAAACGTGCTAACTTCACAACAAAATCAGGACTTTAGACAGACAGAGAATTTCGTTGGGATTTTGGTTATCTAGTTCATCGAGCCGTTTTATTCGGACCTGTGACCTGTATATGACTCATCTGCGTAGGAGCGTCTGGAGAGACAGTTAGAGCCGAGTTTTATTTCCGGAAAAGAGACATTTATCTGTGAACTGTCGTCGGTTCATTATTTGGGGTCTCATATCCCCATACTTTCGCGACGGGAGCCAGTTTGTGTCGTCCCCCGCTGTTTTTGCCTCTCTTCGGCTGTTTTGGAGGTGAATTCGCCCCGTGTTCCAGCTCGCTAAAGAACTGTATTCGCTTGCATTATTGGAGTCGTCCTTGTCCTTTGCTGAGTGCCCAAGCCGTCCAAGTCCTCGCCCATTGCAGAGCTGCCCAAGTCGTCTGAGCCCTCGCCTATATAAGTCCTCGCCCATAAGATCTTTTAAGTTATATATTGTGTAAGATCTTTTCTTAATTCTACACTTGTTAAACCCTATTGATTCTCGAATATTCTCACTATTAAAGGAACCATGCTTCTCAAATTTGCCGGATAGCATTTTATTTCATAAATACATTCATTTATATGTATTAAATGTGAATTAAAAGCCAAACTGGTTCAAGTGAAGTTTTAGTGTGATTATTTGCCGCCCAAAAATTGCCCCCCCCTTTTTGGAATTTGTTGAGACTCAAATTGAGGGCGCTGTTCGTGACGTAGATCGAGGCACCGAAATTCATGAATGGACTCGATAGTCTGGACCCGGCCCGTATACACACACACTAGGTCTACACGTGCAATTTCGTACATTGTAAGTTGCAACAACTATACATCGAACTTACCCTGATTTTCTCCCTTTTAGCGACAGCTCCTCGGGGAATGGGCCGTTTAACTGCTTTCGCCTGTACCTTACCCACATCTGGGAACTTTGTTAAGATGGCAGTGGACTTGAGCATATTTTTAATGGCCATCCCAAAGGAGTTGAAAATACCAGTATCAAAACACGACGGCTCAAAGTGGTCGCTACATAACGCTGAGAAGCTGCTGGGACCGGACCACTTCGCTCTTGTCACCTTCACTTTCGCCGTCCAAATTCTCCGATATTTCGCATCAGTTGGAAATAAATGAAGGCTTACTCCGTCCTTCGTTGTTTTGCTGCATCCAGCAGCCACACACCTTGTCGGCATGGCCGAAAAACGCTATATTTTGCTTAGATTTTGGACGAAGAATGTACACTCAATTTACGCGTGATGAATGGTGCTGGCTCGAGCAGAATATGTAATGTTCCTCGATCTACGTCACTCACTTATGTTAATGAGGGTCCCACTCAGGGGGCGGAGTAGCTTGGACAAACATTTTCAAAAAATGTTTTTTCATATTTAATCTGAGAAATAATTGACTCTGGTAACAAAATATCATTGTCAAGATAATACTTTATTGTTTTAAGCAGGAATAATGCAATGTAAATCCTATTTCATGGTTCCTTTAAATCACATTGCTTCTTTGTTCTTTATATCGGTGTGATCTTGTTTGATTTCTTTGTTGCATCTGAGAAAATTCAGGCTTTTTCTAGTAATTTATATTTACGAATAGTCTGGAGATTTTCAGACCGTAAACACTTGTGACTTGACTTGACTATGGACTTGCGACGTGACTTTCGATTTGATTTCAACTATGCTGCATTCTAAAGACTGCTTCTGTACACAAGATCATCGCCACAAACACAGGACCGTGATGCACAAGGATGTGTTTAAACACAAATGATAAAATCCAAGGAAATTACAAAGCAATAATTTCATGGCTGTTGTAGCCTACCCTTGCCTAATGCAACCCTTTATGTTTGTGCCACAGGCAGGCCAAGCCAGTGATACAGCAGCTATTCTCGCACCGTTCAATGTTGCATTGGCCCTCTCCATTGCTCAGATTCACAGATTTGAAGAGGCAGTAAGTACAATGTAGCGGTATATAGTATACAAATATTGACTTCTTCGAGTGGTGTAGTAAAACTAGCCTCCCGAGGTGATCTATGGAGCACCAAGGGAGGCTAGTTTGACTACACTACGAGATAAAGCAGTCAATATTTGTTTTGTAACATCTTTCCCACAGATTCTAATTAATTTTGGCACTAACGGAATAATTTCATTTAAATACAATAAAATGTACGTCTATTTGAATTCGGAATTAGATGAAAAATATTTGCACTTTTCCAAACTACCCCCTTCAGAAATGTTTGAACCCAGTTCTATAGCACTTGTGAAGAATACGGCGTCGCGCACACAGGGCTCGAAATTCCCAAAAAAATGTACTTGCGCTTTGCGCAAGTTGGCATTTGAAACAACTTGCGCTAACAAAATTTAACTTGCACGTATTTTTGTAATTCAATGTATGTATGACATATTAAATAAAGGCAAAGCTTCGGATGCCGGCCGCTTACTTTTGAAGAAAGAGAGCAGACTTTTCTGCTTCGGTGGTGAACGTTTCATGATGATCGGAAACCCCAAAATGCAAGAAAAAAATGTCACAAAATATCTCACTTCTCCGTCATTTAAAAGCCGATTAGTGCGCGAAACGATGTCAACAACGTTTACGTGTAAAATCCCCGCTCCACGCAATGCACGCTCGCACCCGGCGGTTTCAGTTACATTCAACGACTGACTTGTATGAATGGGAGCGAGGTTACACATCGCCCAGCAGCATGTCTGGTCCCCAACGCAAGACATGCATAAAAAGGCAATGATGTACTGTACGTGCAGTCTGCACCGTTCTATGTACATTAACATTGCACGGATTTCGTTCCGATCTGCATGCAGCTAGGGATTGTGCGAGCGCTATGATCATAAGTAGCTGCTGGGCCGGGACAGACAGACAGAAAAGCTACAGTAAAACATGTTTGTTAAACTTATTGTTTTAATCAAATCATACAGGTTATCATTGTGGAATATCAGTAGACAAAAACCGGTACTTTACCAACTTGCGCAAAAAGCAAGCTTGAGTCGAGGATAACTTGCGTTCGGGTATTTTTCACTTGCGTTGCGCAAGCACTACAATGGTAATTTCGAGCCCTGGCACATACACCCGTTTGCATTTTGCACACAATACTGGTGCTACGCGTATAGTACTTTGGTTGCTATGGGTATAGTACTTTTGGCCATGCACAGGAAGATAGCAAAAATAGCGAATGTCATATGACTCGCTGTCGGCCAATTGATACACAGATTCTGTGGCTGAGGTGTTATAATAAATCTTACCCTGGCACCAGTTCCATAGTTCCATCATGCTACATTATAAGCATCTGAATAATTCTCTTGTGCATGTATTTTGTTCCTCTAATTTAGCTCTTACTGTGCTAAAAAAAAAACCAACAGTATCCAATAGTTGGTAGTTTCTGTTGGATTTTGTTAAACTGTGCAGAGAACAAAAGACCTTTTGGGCTGTCCCGAATATTTGATTGTCAACCAAATATTTGACTACCTTTTTGTCAGTTTGAGTATTCTAAAAAAATATATAATTTTTGATCCGGGTAGCCGAATGCTGCACTGGTTCGGTTCTCGGGTACCCGAAAGTGGACCGTTCAGAAAAAGAAAAAACAACTGTATGCTGTTTAATATAAAAACTTTTGTGCTTGAAAAAAAAAACGTAAATAGCCTGTGATTGGGCGACTGCACGGAATATGCCACTATCTTCTTGGTAAAGGTTAAAGCCTTGTCCAAAGCGATTTACTGGGGTGGTTCTTCTATGAAGGGACGGCGCTGTCAAAAATATCCAGCCCAAAAAAAAAATGGGGGTTAATGTAGTGTAACCCGCCTTATAGTCAAGGTTACGATCTTGGCTTTGTGCTTATTACTGATTTTAGTTATTTCAGGGACACTAGGACCTTTGAAGTTGAACATTAATTATGTTACATTTTATCTGTTTAAAGACATTCTCCAATAACCCCAACTCCCTACATGCCCTAGGGTGTGTGCTAAATCATATTAAAATTAGAGGATTCAGGATGGTTAGGGTTAAAGATGTTTTCACAGCTACAATCATTACCAGTCGTCCAGTCTCCATAAAGAAATATATCGTTTAGAAGGTTCAGATATTAACAAAGGACAGTATATGAAACATTATTAAACATTCAATCATCCACCGAGAGTACGAGTTGACTCGGGTACGAATTGACAGGGCACGAATTGACAGGGCACATGGCAGAGTTGTATTCGAGTCCCTGCAAGTCCTTTCACAAGTCCTTTCGCAAGCCCAGTCAGAAGTTCTTTCATAAAGCCGGTCACAAGTAACTGGATGAACAATGACAAAGGAATGCCTTTGCACAGCTCATTTGAATAGCTTGTGATTGGGATTAGGACTAGAGGGCACTAAAATAATCACACACCATAAAACAAATTACTCCAAGCAAAGCCTCCAAGCAAAGCCTTGTATTGTTTTCGTTTTAATGTATACCTGCAGGCCTAATACTGAGTGTTTCCCACTCCCGGAAAAATGGAACCGGATATTGACGCCGGCATTCAGGTATCTGGATACCTGGATACCCGGCACAGGCCTAATATGCACATTATACAGATACGACTCTGATCCTATTTTGATAGAAAAGCTATGGTGCTTAGCAGTGTCAAATGCAACATTTTTTTTTTTACGGTAACTTTTTGTGGATGGTGGTTTATTGTAAAACCCTTGATACTAAATACTGCAAAAACAATACAACAGGCGCATGCAAAAACAAAATTTGATCAGGTGGTCCATAAAATCGATCACTGCACGTAAAACGCCGGCATGCTTTTTAGTGCAACTTTTTAACATTGCGGCATGCAGTTGCAGGCCTCCCATATGTTTTGTACACGATTTTCAATGTGGACGTTTGGTCAAACGTGCACCCTTTGTCTGCGCCCGAATTCTTTTGTCCTAGGTCCACGATTGCCGGTATATACATACTCAACCACACAAGTGTGTAAACGGGTGCAATCGGGGACCTCCTATTGTCCCTCTTTTGTTTGTACTCTAATTTGTTCGGAAGGCCTCCCATTGGTTTTGTACACGATTTTCAAACAGGGACCTTTCTCAATCGGGGACCCTATTGTCCTCTATTGTTCAAGGTCCCCTATTGAATGCGAAAACAAACTAACCCACCCAACCACCCACCCATCCACCAAACCACCAGCATAAGCAGCAGTAGACCACGGCGCGTTTCACGCCGTACTCGTTGCAAAAAATGAATCATGGCGTGTTTCTTTGCAAATAAATTCCATTACCAAAAAATCGTCCATCAGTTGTACTGTTTATTACAACGAATGCTGTACTGAGACAAAGTGGCATTTTGCAGATTGTTGAAATAGATGAATCATGAATCGGTCATTATAACCTTTAACATCATTTCTTTAACCCGAACCCGAACCCACTTCATTGTTTTTTATATGGCAATGCTAAATCCAACAATTTTCAACAAAACTAAAATGAGAAGCCTGCTGAATACAACATTTATAATCCAAAAGCATTTATATTGTTGGATTCTGCAGTGTATCATCACCTACTCACCAACCTTTGCATTTTGCAGTTACCCTGCTGAATCCAACAAAATCCAACATGTATTTGTGTGTATGAGCCCTGGCAAATCCAACAAAATCCAACTCAAACTTTACTAGAAGTCTGCTTCCACCCTGCTAAGTACGGTACAGTGGAACGCCGCTATAACGAACATCGCGGGATCCACAGATTTTGTTCGGTTTAGCAATCGTTCGGTATAGATTTTAAGCCGCCGGTCTGCCGCGTGCCCATTTTTCAACATGGTATCCGTTCTTCATCAGCTACACAAGAACAAAAACCATTTGGGATAATTTCTCTGGAATTTGCTGAAGAATTATCCTCTACATTGTATTTAGATCTGGGCCCAGGAAAACCGTAAGGGTGGTAGGGTTGGCAATTCAAAATGTCGTCAATCCTACATGTACCACCTCTGATTGTAAACCTTAACCTAGAGTGGCTTTTAGTCTTTTATTAAGAAGTTAAAAACAAATTGTCAAAGTGAACAAAGAAAACTGACAGGAGTGGGATTTGAACCTTTGACCTCCGGAACACCGTACCGGCACTCTAATAACTGAGCAATCTTGCCCTATGTTGGTGGTCTCCCAGTTCGAATCCCGCTCCTGCCAGTTTTCTTTGTTCACTTTGAAATGTTATTCAAATTTACCTAGTCAGTTTCCCTTGTGGATTGTTTGACAAGTTAAAAACAAATTTGAAAATTTAACGAATTAATTAGCTGGAGTGTCTGAGCATACAATCATTTCATTTTTGGTTTCCTCTGTATTGTCAGATCTATGATTTCCTGAAGAGTGCCATTTTGAAAAGCTTCAAGGATGCCGCCCAACAGAAATCCTATTGGATTGCAGGTAACTTGCAAAAAAAAAACAAGAAGTTATCGTTCCAAGTGTGAGGATTTATGATTTATTCAACAGTAAACCCATAAACAGGGCAGTAAAAATTGTGTTAAGCTAACGGTGAATCCATATCCTACTGTTATTGTTATCTAGCATGCATTGATCATATGTGACCCACTCTACAAAAATGAGTCTGATGTGTTAAAAATACATTTTTAAGCTTTACAGTTGGTCTGAAATAAGCTTTCATTTGATATAATGGCACAACTCTGTCGTGTACTGCATTGTTTTTTTGAAATGTGCCATTTCTCAGTTTTATTAAAAAGTCTAAAACGTTAAACTGCCCCGTACGTGAAAGTGTAATGTGCAACATCCGACTCATTTTTGCAGAGCAAGTCACATATATTATACATGTGTTTTATGACCAATGTACATTTTATGCTTCACAAGGTATTCATAATGTAATGTATGAGGGGGGCGAGGGGTTCAGGGGCGGATCTAGCCTTTCATTTAGGGAGGGGTTGTATCCGCCTATACCGGTACAGTGTATATGGACCAGCGGTATACCCACTGGTAACAAGGATACATGTATGGTTTAGCATTGCTATCACAACTTTGCTCAGCAGCCCGGGGGGGGGGGGGGGGGGGGGGTCGTTGCAACCCCACAACCCCCCTCTAGATCCGCCCCTGGGGTTGTGGCACTATAGTCAAAAGTCATAAACCCATGAAGCCATGGATCATGCTGCAACTTTACCACACAAACAGGGATATTTTATGAATGAAAATGTGGGGGGGGGGGGGGGGCTGGGCTGTCGTAAAGTTGGGGCATGATCCCCGGTTATACGGCATTATGGGTTTACTTCTTGTGACAAGACATTGACATTTTGGGAGACCAACCAACCAGCTCAGTAGGTAGAGTACTAGTACAACATTCCGCAGGTTGCAGGTTCAAATCCAGGTTCAAATTATTATATTTTTTTTATGCTAGAACTAGTCCCAACATCAACAGATGTGACTGAATTGATTTTGGATACTGTTGAAAATAGGTAAGTTGTTACAGTTGAAGAAAGGACAGGACAAAGATTGAGTTTTTCCGAAACATCAGCGTGTTCCCTTAGCAGTGTCTGTGCCCATTATAGACCATTTCTGGTTGATTGTCAGTTTTGTTCCTATAAGCCATGTTTGCATTGAACTTATTTTGTAAAACTCACTGAGATGATGATGGCTACTTTGCCCATTTCAAGTTACATGTAAAACCAAGCCAGGGAAATCTTTCTCTTGGTATACTTCTCCTGAGTCCAGTTTATGCCTCTGCCCTGTTAATAAACTCATAACCACATTCTTTGTTCAGTCAAGCATAAACCACTTGAGCAGAAAAAGCAGTCGAATGCTTGCTGAATGGTTGTATTTTCACCAAATAGAGTTATTGAAAAGAGAAATGTTGTGTGTAAAGTTTGTTCAATGAAAATTACTCTTTTATAAGGTATAAAAATCAAAGTCATGGCTGCTAAAATAGCAAAGTTATGGCTGTTTTCTCTTCTGGCCCATTTTATCAAGCAGAAAACTTATTTGTTAGGCCCGAAATCCATTCTCGCCCGGTTTGTATACCGGACCCGGTATCAAACCGGTTTGAACCTATCTAGACCGGTATTTTGCCCCTCCCGGACCGGTACAAGTCCCCTTTCTCGTCGGTATTTCAAAGTCACTCTAATGAATAGACTTGCGGTCGAGCTTGGCAAGTCTGCTGCCTGGCCCTCTAGAGTGTTTACAATGGAGAGTTTATTGACTGACTGATAATACATGTATGTGTAGGTGATCACTTCAGTGTAAACGCTGTGCGGTCAAATCTGTCCAGCGCAAACTCTTTGAAACTGAGCGAATGTTTAAGGCCTTTGTTCGCCCATGGAGGATTATTAACGGATTAAAGTCACCCCATTGTCTGCGTCCACAAGGAGTTTGCCAGTCCAGGAACTGGACACAATGGACTCCCAAACCGGGCCAGGCTTCCAGTGGAGGCTGGACTGGTATATCCAACCCGGTTTGGGAGGATTAAAATTAACCGGTTTGGCTACCGGGGCCCGGTATACATACAGGGCGAGAATGGACTTCGGGCCTTACATAAAACAAAAAGGCACTCCATACACATAACTGTACAGAGAAAGTTTGGATACAGTTTTCTCAAAATATTTATATGGTGACACATGATGAAGTTGATAGCACCATAAGAAAGATCTGAACAAGCTCCTTTTTATTTGGTATAAGGATCATGTGTGAACGGTGAATACACAAGCACTACAGGTGTTGAAACATTGTGAATATATGTGACCCGCTCTGCAAAAAGGGCACTTATGTTGCAAAATTTGAAAATAGTGTTTTATATATAGCTGGAAAGGCCATTTTATAAGCTTTCATATGTCTGAGGTCTCTAGCATTTTGCAATCACGAGATATTTGGAAATTTGCATGTTTGTTTTCAGGAATTTCTTGAAATGACTTAAGGAGAAACAAGCCATTTAAAAAACCAAAAAGCAAAGCAATAGATGGAAGCACTCGACAAAAACACATTCTTTTTCCAACTTTATTCACTGAAATCAAAGATTTGGGTTATGAAATAGAATAATATAGGTATCAAAGATGCAAAAATTCCCTCCCTTCAAAATCACTTGTTTGAAGAATTGTTTACCCTCTTCACATTGAACGGCCCATAACTCGTAAAAGCATACAGCGACTTATGTGCCCTTTTTGCAGAGCGGGTCACATATATATCTGTTGTTTGGATGCCCTGATGTGTGGTTTTATTTGTTGAGTAAACCTGGGTTACTGTGACCTCAGTAATTACATCGGTAAGGAAAAAGTTAAACACTGTCAACTGTTGTGAAATTTGATTGATATCACCAAGCCCTTCATGCACAGGATTAACCCTAACCTACCTGAATCCATCAAAATTCATACCCCCTGTTTTGGAGGATTTCGTCGGATTCAGGATACCACCATATTGAAAACTGGGGGATTTTGATGGATTGAGGATTGTAAGCCTAGCGGGACTTTAGGATTTTGATGGATTCAGGATACCTCCATATTGAGCAGTCACCAAAACCAACTTTTTTTGTGCATGACAAAATACAAATGTAGGTGGATTTTGGCGGATTCAGGATACTTTCTAGTAAAGTTACCCAAGGGGTTAGGGTTAAACCCATTTTGTATTTCTGTTTCTGATTTAGCTGCTATGGTTGGGACCATGTCACCCAAGGGTTGGTACAGCTTGGCTTCACTCTAATGGACTCCTTTGGACCAAAGGCAGGACCTATGGGCAAATCAACCGGTACCTGTTATTTTATTTCTTTTAATTCTGTCTGGTAATGAAACCAGGGATTCCGCAAAAGTGCGTACCGCACTGTAGCTAGAAAGCCTGAAGAAACCTGCAGGTAGACGACGAAGTAATGTTCAGTTTTAGAAGTGGGAGGAAAACCACAGAATGATATTCTGGGGGGAAACCCACGGAATCGGGCAGGGACTGAAAACCCAATCCACATGTCGGCCCTGGTGGGATTCGAACCCGGGTGACAGCGGTAGAAGGCGTGGAATGTACCACTAGGCCAACCAGACTCCTCTTGCAGGCACACACCTTTTTTTAAATGAAATGGCATTTTATAGGGGGAGGTGAGTTCACCAACAGTGGAAGTTCCCACCTGGGTCTATAGTTTTGAAAATTGGGACAATTCTTTGGTATCTATTGAAGTTATCCTAAGGGTGGTAGGGCTGGCAACCTAAAATGTGGCCAACCCTCCCCCTTGTCTGTTGATGCCCAAGAGTGGATTATAGCCTGGTATTAGGCGACTTCCAATAAACAAAAAATATATGTATCATGCTATAGCAGTGTCTAGTTCCCTGAAGAGGGATTGTCATTGCACTGTTTTAAGAAATATAAATTGATGTTGCCAGACTATTGTTGTCCAGCCTGGAGCAAGTTTGGGCAAGAACCATTGTTCGACTAGTGGTTTTTTTCATGCACAGCGCACAGTCGGGCGCCCAGGCCAGCCCTCTATATTTTTGGACTACCTAACCCCTAGGCATTTTACTACGAAGTGTCCTCAAGCTGTCAAATTCCAAAACTGTGCAGTATACCTATGGCACATTCTTTGGACTTAGACAAATTGGGGAATCATAGTTCCGTGTAAAGTAATGGTGCCAAGGCGCTACAGTCCTGAACCCATCAAAATTCAACACAACCTGCTGTTGGAGTTTGTAAGGCTTGGGGTAGTTAGGGCTTTTAAGGACCCGAATAATCTTGAATTCTGTGGTGCAATCTGAGGCAATTCATGGCCACTTTTCCTTGACTGTTTTGAGCAAAAGTTTTTAAAATTCTATAGGCAAAATTTGAATAGTTCATTTGAAATTGTTTTTAGAATATACTTTTGCTCTTAAATTTATAGCATAATGGTAATGTAGGGGCAGGATTCAAGCATAGTGCTAATTCCTGAAAGCGAAGTGGGTGCTGGCACTATTTAATGCCTGGCTAGAACACTGGTTACAAGGAGAGGGGGTATATATGAGGTTGAATCTGGTCAAACTGTTCCCAACACGTGCATGATGCGAATGCAGTAAAATCTCACGAGGTATTTGCATGAAGTACAGTCCATTGATATTGAAAGTTAACACACTAAATGGGAATGGGAATTTTGCGAAAAGAATTCGCAGTTGCATTTGCATTTTGCGTTTCGTATTTCGCACGCAACTTCTTCCCCCCCCCCCCCCCCACCCCCTCCCCCCTCCCCCCCCCCACAAAGTCAAGTGGGAAACTATTTTCATGCTTTTGTGAAAAGGCCTGAAAATTTTTTCCCACTTGTGTAAAAATTTGTTTACATTTTGCGAAGTGAAAATGAATTCCCTGGGAAGAAAAAAAGAAATTCCCATATCCATGTTAACTTTCAAATGCAATGTAGAAACCGGCCTTTACTCTTGCAGAACCTGAACTCATACTAGTACAGATACTAGTACAGACCTTAACCACTTGACCACGAAGCTTGCCATGGCCAGCTGGCTGATTCTTTCTAGTAAAAGCACAAATACTTAAAAAAAAAAAAAAAAATTAAACTCTAATAACCACCAATGTTTTGTTCATGTAGCCCTGCTAAATCCAACAATTTCCAACCAAAGTGAAATGAGAAGCCAATAATATACAACAAAATCCATGTTGGATTCTGCAGTGTACCACCTACACACCAGCCATGGCATTTTTGCAGCTACGCTGCTGAATCCAACAAAATAAAACAGATATTTGTTTGTGTGAGCCGAACAAAATCTAACTAAAGTTTTACTAAAAGTCTGCTTCCACCCTCCTGATAATACAACAAAATCCAACAATTATATTTAGCTTTCACCCTGCTGAATGTGATGAAATCCAACACTCCATGTAGTTTGTGTTGACTGCTAAATCCAACAAATGACAACAGCTTTTTACCATTGTTGGATTTTGTTGGATTTAGTGGGGTTAGGGTTAATAAGCAATTACACATGCCATATCAACACGTTATTTTGATTGCTTTAAACTTCAGAACACCAGGCTGTAAAAAACAGCCCCAATCATCAGGCCAGCTCCCTCGGCTGTCAGATCTTACTGACTACCTTCAAGGCTCGTGAGATGGTACGGTCTGACATCTTGGAGCAACTCCTGAACCGAATTGTCACCAAAGGCTCTGCACCAGTCTCTCATTATATAGGTCAGTCTATTATATATGGTAAAAAAAAAAATTTGTGTTCCCTTAAATGGAAAAAAATCGGGAGGAAAGGTCAATTTTTGTTATTATTATTATTTATTTATCTATTCTTTTTTTTACCATCCATGAAAACAATACTACATGTTGTGTAACTTGGAGGCAAACAAATAAGCCTATTTAAAAGTGAGATGGTGATTGTGTCGTCATGGCTGTATTTAAAAACAATGATTTTAATAAAACTTGTTCATTTTGTGCGGGAAAAGGTGATTTTTGTTGGCCTTAACAGAGTCGCACTGTGGCTTTCTGAGTTACAAGCAGATGCAACAATTTTAAACTCTTGAATACGAACGATGGCCATGGCTGCGGTTTGAAAAAGACCACCTGGCTGGTTGTCATCTATACACGCATTCCTGCACATACTCAATCCATTGTTTGCCTATTGTTTGCATTACACTTGGCTGCACAAGCCCGTATTGGCATACCAGCACCCCATTAACAACAGCCAGCCAGAAGGAAAAGCTCTATTCTATTAACCCTGCAGTGTTCCACGGTGACCTACTTAACAAAACAGCGCCATGGCACACCGCAGAGTTAAATTGACATCAATCTCGAAATATTTTTGGGAGGTGGTTTTTTTTTTTTTATGCAAATTGCCTATTACAAGGCTGAAGGCCACTCGGTCCATATTAGGCATAGAAGTGCTATAGCCCAGGACTGTGCTCGAACCCACAACTTACCCGCAGACCACGAATTAAATGCTCTAAACCACTAGGCCACGGCCACGGTGATGGTTCTTTTCTGAACCAGGGACCAATTTTTAAGCACAAACATTTATTTAAGTGCATAAAAACCTTGCTTAATAAATTATGAATCAGGTTACCAACCAGTACTCCATGTGATGAATGTTGCTTGTACTAGTATTTAGCTGTTGTTTGCTGGCTTAATTAGCATGACAATCACAATGGAGTTTTGGCCGGTAACCCGATTTTACTAAGCAAGATTTTTTTTTTGTGCTTAGGGTAAATTTAGTGCTTAAGCAGCTCTTTGAAATTGGCCCCTGGTATTCTCTGAAAGCTAATTATTGCCAACAGGTTTTTTGACTGAAATTAAAGCAACACAATGCCTTGGAGGCACCCATCGGGCTACAAAAAGGGTTTGTCCTACAATTGTTATGATTGGAAAGATCATTGAACAGTAAAATATGGGTCATTCCATAAATTGTGGGTCCAAAAGTGTTACATTTTTGGTGTCCCTGTTACGTAGCGACCTAAGATTTCCAATTCAGGACACATTCTTTAACCCCTTGACCTCGGATTTTTTTTTTTTTGATTTATTCAGGTTTCAACCGACTCATTAACAATGACAGATAAAAATGTGCACAATAAACAAAAGACAGTTGATTTAACCTGGGATAACCCAAAAAAGCAAATTTTACAGACTTATTTCCATTGCCGGGGTGCCAGGCCGGCTTGTGCAGCCAAGCGAAACGGAAACAAGAGGTTTGTGCAGCCAAGCATAACGTACACAATACCCCAATAATGGATTGAACTGCAGAGATTGGCACAAATAGAAGGTGGCAATTTTCAATCCGCACGTATTTGTGTCAACCGGTGGCAAGGGGTTAATGCCTTCTATCTCCAAGAGTGATTGTGTACAGCAAAGTACCTGCCAAACAAGTACAAAATAGTGTGAAGTCAATTTTATTGATACTTGATGGGAAACTACACAGGTCAGGTGTAACAGGGAAACCAAAAAATGTCACACTTTTGGGCTCCAAATTTATAGAATGACCCATATACTAAGGTAGACGACCATCCCTTGAAAAAATGCACAATTTGTCTGAAAATCATTGACGAAAATAATTCTGAGGACACCAGTTTGGTTCCGAAAAGTTGGACTGTTTGAAACTTTACACACGACATTTTCCTTTTTACACAACTCGTGACGGTGAAATCTTTGGTTGAAAATGCAAGCATTCAGCCAACAGTCCGGCCCTTTTTTTCTGCTTGAGTGGTTTATGCTTGCGTAAACAAAGAATGTGGTACCGGGAGAATATCAGCTACCAAATAATGTGATACTGAAAGGGTTAATGTTAAAACATACTTAAAGTAACTTTAGAGTGAAGACATTGTCTTATTTTTGTCGTTTCCCAGGTCTTCTTGCCAATACGGTGAATTCGGCCCCACAGATCCTCCTAGACTCCCTGCCTAAGGTGCGAGAGGCTTTTGAATATCTAGCATTCCTGCCGCCCTCGTCAGCCGAAGGCCTTCTCCAAGCCGTACAGCCACTCATGAAGCTCAATGTGTCGCTCAAAGACTCTCTCATGCTGGTGCTCCGGAAGGCAATGTTTGCACGGTCAGTCTCCCCCCTTTTCTAATGGACAGCCATGTTCCATAAACTAATATCTACCACCATTTACTGTAAACCCCTTACCAGGGTTCTAGCTAGGGTAAAAATATAGGGTAGGTGCACTGTCGGTAAGTTGATAAGTGGCCAGCATAGAGCATGAGGCCCAGCAGCCGATTTTGGGAAACCTTGCGCAATTGCGTAACTCTACTTACGCCAGAATTTATTACGTAAGTTGTGCTTTTGTGTCTAGTGTTAGACACAAAAGGTGTTGTGACGTCAGATTTGTTTGGTGCCCACAACAATGACTTTTAGACAAATGGCACCAGGGGACTATACTGCGCTGGAGGGGACTTGAAAAAAAATAGCCCTCAAAAGTCAATTTTTAGTAATTCATGGCAGAAATATTTTGCGGTTTTATTTTACAATACGCAATCTACATAAAACTACAAAATGACGCGGACATTGACAGCAATCAACATCATCTTTAATCTTTAAAATGGATGTGCCCACATATGACTCTTTAGGATGGCTTATTCATAAATGCCTCAGTGAGTTTCACTATCCCTATTGGTCGAGAGCCTGTCATGTGGGTGTGTTTAAACGGTTGTTTAAACACGACTGGAAGTTGTTTAAACACGGCGCGTCATAACCAGCTGTTCTCAGCCGATACGCAACAGGGAGAGCGTAGTAGGTGCGCGCACAAGATGTACTGAATTTCATAATGTAAGACAACGCTAATCCACGCGTATAAAATGCTGCATCTCGTGCGTTTTTGCGTATGCGCACGCGACAGACAGGCGCGGAGCGACTTCACGCGCATGTGTTTTGTACTGAGCAAATGGGAGAAAAAGTGGGGTGAAAACGCTTCGCATTTTGTCCTTTTTACGGGAGGTTTTTGCATTTTTCGTAAGAAGGCATTTATGAATGGGGATAAAAATGTGATGACCCGGTCTTTACCAGTCAATAATAACCTCGAAGGGTCGTGACCGCTGTTAATGGACCTCGCCTTCGGCTCGGTCCATTAACAGCGGTAACGCCCCTCCTCGGTTATTATTGACGTGGTAAAGACCGGGTCATCACACTTTTATCCCCTTATTTACAGTCTAGGTGTTTTCATTTTACTCAGTGTAGTATATCCAAGAGGAAAGAATTTTTTGTCTACTCGGGATCATGTTGGCGTTTGATCTTTTTGCATGAACAACCTTCCCCGACTCTTGCAGACAAGGTGATGCCCGGAAAATAGCAGTGTCCGGATATCTGCAGATTCTCAAGCATTTCCAAGTCTTTGAGAGTTTGCCTGCCAGTCAGCTGTCAAGCCAGTCATATATGTCATCATCAAGTCAGGTAGCTATCACTGTGAACAAGTGACAATTGATTTACAATGAATGTTCATTGTTAGTGCACCATTTTTCTTTTGTTAGATGTATAGTGTATGAGTATTACGAGATACCTTCCTCTGACAAACAAAGTTGTCCTAATTTAGGCCATGGTTTACTCCATTCAACACTTCATTCAGAAAATATTTAGGCCAACAAAAAAATAGTTCTGCTTCCGGTTAACCTACCTACCCTATTTTAATGGCCCTGACCCTAATTTTTTGCGTAATATTGCGTGACATTAATTTTATCCCGAATAAGCTTTGACCAGGGGTGCGTTCCACTCACGCTAAAATTGTCAGCGTTGGCCAACTACGCGAACAATTTTCCATAGGATGTGCACACAAATTTGGCGAACGTTCGCGTTGTTAGCGTGAGTGGAACGCACCCCAGGGCTCTATTTCATAAAAGTTAGGAATATTCCTCTCTTGGACTAAGGAAGAATAATTCCTGGACTTGGGAACAATTATTCTTCCCAAGTCCAAGATAGGAATACTCCCAACATTTATCTGCACTACTTCATTGAGATACCGTACTGGCTTAATTATTGCATTAATGTTACCATATTCCAGACAATGGTAGATATCCACACCAAGAGCCACCATGCTAATAAATATGAGGCTATCGTGTGTCTGGAGATACTTGGCAACCTCAGACGCTGCTTCACGCAACAAGCTGATGTCCGACTCATCCTGTATGAGGTACTAGTCTGAAAATTTGGGAGTCCTATCCACGTGTTCACATGTAGGGTAGTCCCAAAACTGAACCCCTTGCGGTTGGTGGTTAGTGAAGCTGGGTGCCAGGCTCTCACTGAAAGGGGTGTGCAGCCGAGCGTAAACGTGAACAATAGGCGACACTGAGTGGCCTATTCATCGCACGCTGAGCCCCCTTGTGTGTAAATGAAAGCTTTTTTGGAAAAGCTTCATCTATTCATTGCACTCCCATTCAAGAACATTGTAATTGAATAATGAATGGATTGTGTATGAGCAGGAATGTGGCTATTCATGTCAACTGGCCCAGGTGTCTTACCTCAAACTGCAGCTACAGCGACAGTCAGCAAGTCAAGTCAACAAGACTGCCCATTGCTGTCACCGTTAACCCTTTCCTTACCAATGTCAAGTTTACTCGACAAGGAAACCACACACCAGAGTATCTAAACGAACAATATATTCATCATGTTTTAACAAACTGTAGTACTTTTTCGCTGTCCATACATGATCTTTATACCAAAAGAAAGAGCTTGTTCGGATCTTTCAAATGGTGCTATCAATTTCATGTGTCACCATTACAATATTTTGAGAAAACTGTATCCGAAGTTTCCCTGTACAGTTATTTGTATGAAGTGCCATTGGTTCATGTGACAATCAACTTTCCTGTTTGATAAAGTGGGCCAGAAGAGAAAACAGCCGTAACTTTGCTATTTTAGTAGTAATGACTTTCATATTTTTACACCATGCATTGTATGTAAAGAGAAATGTTCATGGAACAAACTTTACACACATTTTCCTTTTCAAAAAATTCTTGAGGGTAAAATCCTTGGTTGAAAATACAACCATTCAACAAGCAGTCAGCTGCTTTTCTGCGTAAGAGGTTTCATGCTTGACTTAACAAAGAATGTGGTACTGTGGGAAGATCAGCCAATAAACAATGTGGTAAGGAAAGGGTTAAGGGGAGGTGTTCTGAGGGCGTAAAGTACCCCTTTACTCCCACCTCTGCCCCCAAAGTTGTCAAATATTAAAGTCTTTCCAAAAAACAGGTTCTCAAATATTCTATTCAATTCAATTCAAGTAGACATTTATTTCCATACTTTCATACTATCAACTCTATATACATTGTAATGACAAAGGTATTAATGTTAATTAAGTATGTATAAAATTGGGAAGAAGGAAAATGATTAAATTATACAGACAAAAAAAACCAGAACAGAAAGTATGGAGGCATTTTTTCCCCTCAAAAAAAAAGTTTTTAGTTTTTAAATTTTCTGCCTGGAACCATTTCTCAAGGTTTCTCTTAAGGTATAAGGTCAGTCTACATGTATATATGCATAAATAAGAAAAAATAACAATACACCTTAAGCACATCTTAACTGTTTTACAAAATGTGGTTGTACATACATGTAGATAAAATTGAAAAATGAAAGTTGAAATTTATTGTGATGAAAAGTGCAGCCTCTAAAAAATTTCTAAAACCAATTTTTCTTTCTCTGTCGATTTTGTTAATGTATTTGTGCTATTTTTAGTGCTAGTAATTTCAGGGGAAAAAAATATTGTGACTCCATGTTTTAGGAAGTCTTGTATAACGATGAGTCTGTTTTTCCACTTCTTTCTGTCAGGGCTTGTATGAAGTCTTGTACAAAAACAGCAAGTTGAAGGATACGATCGTTGACATGCTGAGCAAACAGTGGATGCGGTATTATGAAGCCGATGAGGACAGCAACCCACCCATTAAGCTAGATCCTTGCATCATAGCACAGGGGGAAAAAACCATCCTCACAGAGCCACTGGTGAGATACTTTCCCTTTTTGCACCTTTTTCAGGTAAAAGAAACTAACGTGCCTCATGTGACAGTCAAAAGGCATGATGCATATAAACGGCATGTGAAGCTTTTTTTTTTGTTATGGAAGTCGCCCATCACAAGACCAAGGGCCACTTGAGGTGTGGGCGACAGTGGAAAGTGTGGAAGAACCAGCCCCTCACACTGAAACAAGACAAGATAATCTGATCTCTTCACAGCATGAATAGGGTCGGGATGGGTAACTAGTCCACTGCAAGGTATTAATATGCCTCTACCCATATTAAGCGTAGAAGTGCTTTAGCCCAGGACTGGGCTCGAACCCACAATTTGCAGGATTACCCGCAGACCACGAATTCAATGCTCCAAACCACTAGGCCATGGCACTTCCACAAAGAAATGATCAAAAACCAAATCGTCAAACAAACCACAAGGGAAACTGACTAGGTAATTTTGAATAAATTTTCAAAGTGAATAAAGAAGACTGGCAGGTGCGGGATGTGAACCTGCGACCTCCGGAATACCCTACCGGTGCTCTACCAACTGAGCTACCTTGCTCTGTGTTGGCGGTCTCCTGAATTGTCATGACATAATGCCCTCGCATCCGATTTGCGATGCATCATGGAAAATGACTTGCAGAACAATATCCAGTTTTAGATTGTCAGATTTTTATTTATTTATTTATTTAAACTTATTTATAAACGTCAACCATTCAACCAAGGTTGTTTTTCAAGGGGACGTGTTGCATAAAATTAAACAATTCAAAAAATAAAAACAGTAATTTAAATCATATTTAAAACAAACTGAAACATTAAGAGGGTGTTGCAACATAAGAACGAAAACTTAACCAAGATAGAAGCAAGGTTGAGGGGGATTTTTTGCAACAGAGACGGTGATGGCTATGTGATAGATATGTCCCTAGATGATTATATAGAAGAGGAAGAGTCGGACAACGAAGTCATTCAGATGTTTGAGATGAAATGGATATTGCCGAAATGGAAATGTTGATTGTGGTAATACTTGTGCTGATGCTGTGAACGGTGTACTTGGGCTGTTCATTTACGAATAATTTAGTATTCGATTATTCGAAACTGGGTTTGACCGAATATTCAAATATTCAGTACTCACCGATAAGGCTTCTTTATGCGGCAGCTGTAACTGCATGCTGCATCTGTAAAAAGTTGCACCCAAAAAGCACGGCGGTGTTTTACTTGTGGCGATGGATATTATGGACCGATCGATGCACGTTTTTTTTGTTTTGCATGCGCCTGTTGTATCAAGATCATTACGGCTACTTATAAGGTTCTGATAACAAGAAACCCAAATCCAGCCTGCATTTTTGTGGTAATTATTTTGTACGGACGGGAACAATAAACCTCTGTTCACAAAAAGGTACCGTCGATAACAGTGCTATCAGCAATGTACCAGTTGAGCTATCTTACCCTATGTTGGCAGTCTCCAAATTTTGCATCTGCGTGGACCTGTGAGCAAAAGATGTCCACACGATGCAGGAAGAGTAAACATTATCTGGACTTGCCTAAGTCCACATAACGTTTCCCCCTCTCTGAAAAAACAGCTTTAGAGGCATTTTGGGTTTAGGGCGTAGAGCTGTATTAAATTACTAGAGCGCTAACTCCCCCATCTTAGGCGCGGAGATACTTTAAATTCTTCCTGCGCGCAGACATAATTAAATTAGATGGAGTGAATTTTAAAAGTGTACTCTAAATGCAAAACGCGGAAGTACAACATACGCAAACAACTTAAGCGCATCATGACGGTTATAAAACGTCACGGCAAAAATCATCTTCAGCCCGGTACGCACACGCTTTTGCGTTTTTTGTGCAGAGCAAAATGAAACGCGCATTTACTGATTGTGCGTTTCGGGTTTCGGCGTATCAGCTTCGATAACGCAACTTTATAGAATACAAACGCAGATATGCAAATAGCCGTACAAAAGCCGTACAAAATTTCAAGTTTTCCATAGGTTTGTACACAAACATGGATGCGCCCAGCAGGCATCACTTTGTACATCGAGTCAACGCTCTAGTAATTTAATATAGCTCTATGATTTAGGGTTATCTGTTGCAAAACGAAGGGGAACACTTAAGGGGATCACGATCAAAAATTTGTGTTGAAAGAGCATTCACAGCGCGAGTTTTGTTCTCCGTTTTTCTTAACCCTTTGCGTACGGATGCCGCAAATATGCGGGAAAAAACAGTGCCACCAGGCCGGATGACGCAATTGGCCGCCGTTTGTGCAGTTTCAATCCATTGTTGGATTAAACATGTCAGGCCGGATGACGCCATTGGCTGCTGTTTGTGCAGTTTCAATCCATTGTTGGATTATTGTGTATAGGTTACGCTTGACTGCACAAACACATTGTAGTGGTTCGCTTGGCTGCCAGAGCCGCCGCGGCACCCCGACGTCTCCCGTAAAATACCGTACTCAAGGGGTTAACTACATAAATACAAAGGAATGTCCACAAGTAAGATTAGGAGCCCTCAACGTAGTGTGGCTTTTAGCCTGGTATTGGGTGACCATAAAAAACATGATATAACTTCTTCTTTTTGTATTTGAAATTTATTTATTAGATTCAATATTCCATAAATGAATGATTAAATCTTGATTTTTTTGTTGTTATGTTTCCCCTTGTGAAGTCACACCTACTGCTGTCGCTGTGTCACAGTGTTGTGGATTGCAAGAAGTTGATGGAGGTCTCCAATGAAGATGAATTTGAAGATGAGGCAGACGATGATGAGAATGAGGCAGAGGATCACATGCGAAAACTTCTCCAGCAACTGCAGGAGATGCTGAGCTCCCTCACACGCCGTATGATCAAAAGTGACTTGGAAGATTTTGAATTGGTTGGTATATAAGACCTTCCATTTTTAATTCTACTTTTTCCATATTTTTTTTCCATTTGTGACCGGCTCTGCAGAAATGTGTATTACGTCACAAAATTTGAAACATGAGTTATATACACATGTCACATCCTATTAGCGTTAAATTGGTGTAGGTTTGACCCCTGTGGCATTTTGTTATCTCAAGAAATCTTGAAATTTGCATACTCGTATTTTTCAGGTTAACATAAGTGCCTTTAGAGATAAAGCCCTTTAAAGATAGCAAGTAGAAAGAAATGAGATATAAATAGTTTTTAGCACTTTTATTTTATCTTTATTTATCAATATTAACGTTTCAGAAAATAAATTATAAACAAAAAAAAAGCCAATACCCAAAAAAATCACTTATATGAAGATTTTTTGCATAGCGTGACAAGATACACTTTTTTTGTACAGCGGGTCACATTTGAAGTAGGGTTAGTCGGTTTCTGGTTGTCTGAGTCTTGACTAATTGGGAGTAATTGCAGGATACCCCGCCACCGAAAATACCCCCCTAAAAAACGCGTATACCGGGTGGGTGTGATAGAGGGCGCAATTTTTCCTTTAAAAACAAATCCTCCGAGGGGGCTGGCATCGGACTTACGTGCGTAATTCGAATGGGAAGCTCGGGCAAAAGTCTGAATCCAAAGTATGTCCCAGGCCAGGAGGTGGATACACGGTCGACATACGGTTTGTGAATAGTTTATTGAGGGCAATGAACCGTGACCCCGTATCCGCGTATCCGGATACGAGGTGGAGATACGAGTGGCGGGTATTCTGCAATTGTGAGACTAATTGCACTGTACAATTTTGACCTCTGTCTGGGCAGATATGGAGATTTATATTTGCTTGTATATTTTCTAACAGCCAAAAGTTCCTGCCCAACAGTTTTTGCCAGACGGCTAGATCTGACACCGTGCATACACTGCAATTACAGGGAAACGCCGCTATAACGAACATTGCCGGATTCACCGATTTTGTTCGGTATAGTGATCGTTCGGTATAGCGATTTTCAGCCACCGGTCCGCCACGTGCCCATTTTTCAACATTTTTCAACATTTGTCAACGTTCTTCCCTCTTGCATCGTATTTGAAGTGGCCCCCTTTTGATTGTAATTGAAGGTTTTATTCAATTGTACTACATATTTCCCCAAATTTAATTGCGGTTTTCATGCAGTAGCGGCGACCTCTCTTGACCATTGTCAGTGTAGAAGCATTTCTCGCACCCGCTCGTGGAGACACGAAACCACGGTCCATTCATCTTGGCAGCACATCACCCTGCACGCCCTGGCGGTTAATTGAGGACCACTTTGAACATGTGCCAGCCATTGAATCATGTAATTGCATGATCATACTTTTCTAAGCTTACCGAATTCTAAAGCAACAGTTGGCTTTTCCCTTCTATTCCTTAGGGAAATAATAGCCACCTGTCACTCTTCAACATACAGCTGCGGCCGTTTGGGAATTGCAAACAGCCCAAATGCCCAGTACATTTTGTTTTAATCCGTTGCCTTTTTTTCAACAATAATGTTCGGTAAGTTTTTTACACAAATTTGGGAACCAAGGATTGTGTTCGGTATAGCCGAATGTTCGGTATAGCAATGTTCGGTATAGCAATGTTCGGTATAGCAATGCTCGGTATAGTAATGTTCGGTATTCGGTATAGCAGCGTTCCACAGCATTGGGTATTGAGTCACTGCAAATTAAGCAGCTGAGGGATATCCTTGATGTATTAAGCACTAACCAAAAACTTCTTGATACTTTTTAGGAAAAAATGTATTTCCTTCAATAATTTTCGTTTCGTTGACATTTTCCCCGTCAGGACAAGTCAGCTGATTTCTCCCAGGGGAACAGCATTGGGTCAAAAAATAGCACCTTGGCCAGCCTAGTGCTAGGCGTGTGTGAAATGCTCATGGAATATAACTTCACCACTACTGATTACAGGTAAAGACAGGAACTCCTAAAGGTCCGGTCACACTGGCCACGATAACGATGAGGAAAATTGAAACGATGGGAATAATGCTCTATCTATTGGTGGATGGAACACGTGCGTATTACACATGCGATAATTCCACCAATCAGTGGCGTTTATTCTCACCGTTATCATCGTTATCATGGCCAGTGTGACCGGACCAATGTGACACACTTCATCACACCGTGCATGTGCACATCCTACCATGTAGTTGTCGGACGCCGGGTTCGTATTTGTGACCTGCCACCGTGAAGGTGGTGGAAAGTAACCAAATTTGAAAATTGCGGTATTTTCTGAAAATACAAGCAATAACCTTTAATTTGATGTATTGTGTGTTTGTACGAGGGTCGGCTGAAAAGTTTGGTTGATTCTGAAGGAGTAATTAATGCCAAATCAATGAAACTTAGCATGCATTGTTTTTTCAACCCTTTTGATAACTAACTGCATGCTGCTGGAATTTCCCGTGAAAGAGTTGAGAACATTCTGAGTACAGAACTTGGAATGTCAAGGATTCTGCTTGGGTGCCGCGTCTTCTGACCCTTGATCAAAAGTGCACCAGGCTGGTCATGTCAAGGGATAACTTGGAGCGCTTTGAAGCAGATCCAGCTAATTTCATCAAACGTTTCCTTACCCAGGATGAGTGCTGGGTCCATCACTTTAAGCCAGAGACAAAGAGGCAATCCATGCAGTGGAAACACACGTCCTCACCCGCTCCAAAGAAGGCCAAGGTCATTTCGATGCCAAATTTTGTCCATTTTTACGAAGCCGTCTGCGAACCGCCAAACACGGCCTTACCTGGAAAAAAACAATGCAATCAGTTTTCAAAAGGGTTGAAATAAATGCATGCTAAACTTCATTGATGTGGCATTACGCCTTCAGAGTCGACCTACAAACTTTTCAGCCGACCCTCGTATGAGCCCTGCCAAATCCAACAAAATCCAACTGAAATTTTACCAGAAATCTGCTTCCACCCTCCTAAAAACAACAAAATCCGACACGTGTATTTAGCTTCCATCTGCTAAATACGGTATATATCCAAACGGTATTTTAAGCTGCTACCCTGCTGAATACAACAATATTCAACACACCATGTAGTTTGTGCGGACTGCTAAAATCCAACAAATTACAACAGCTTTTTACAATTGTTGGATTTTGTTGGATTAACTAGGGTTAATAGCGTTAACAATGCGGTACTGAAAAGGTTTTTACGCAATATTGTGAGAAACTGATTTTGCCATCTCATCCAGTGACCGCTTTTTATTCCCATGGTATCAGTGCAGAACTCTCTGATTTGCATTGGTTTTTGTTTTCTTTAGTGCCGCTAGTGGAGAGCAGTTACAACAGCTCTTTGCCAAGTACCACAAACTTGCCGAGATACTGAAAGAGAAAAGCACCCAGAAAAGCAAAGCCAGCCACAAGGCAGCTAGTAGTCTCCTCTCCATCAAGTTTGTAGCTAAGATGATGAAGGCATTGTTCAGGTAGGCACTATTAGGGATCATTTCATATTGTCTGAAAGCGGTATTAATAGCGGTACCGCTGGTGTTTTTTTTGTGGTAACAGTGTTATCACCAAGCTGGCTGATATAATGAGCTTATTCTGTACAGGTCAGTTGCACCGCAATATTCGTGATGAATGTGTGATCCTCTCGCTGCTAGTGCTTAATAAAAAGAATCAAACTGTGCCATCACCAATCTCCTGACTCATCTATCTTGGTTGACTGGGGAAATAAAGTTTTCCAAGCCAGCTCTTTAACATTCATTGCAGCAAGACCTAGCTCCACTAATAGGGTTCTTTGTCCTTGGTCTGATCAAGCCAACTGAACTTTAACTCTCGGCATTTTTACTAGGAGGCTTCCTCATCCTGTCAAAATCCAACGCTGTGCAGTAAACCTATTATGGCACATTCTTTGGACTTAGACAAATTGGGGCATCATAGCTCCATGTAAAGTAATGGTGTCAAGGCGCTACAGTTCTAAACCATCAAAATACAACACAACAAGCCGTTGGAGTTTGTAAGGCTTGGGGTAGTTATGAGCTCAAAGCTCCAGTTTTGACCCCGTGATTATTCAGTTATTCAAGCCACCTGGCTTCCCATTCATCAGTAAGGTTTGAGGTACGGAATGCGGCGCTGCAAAGAAAAACAGCAGTACTGCAATCAATACCGCATCTGGAAAATATGAAATGCTCCCTTATACACATATTGACTCGGGTCACTAGAGTATGTCCATGCAGCTCGAGGGACTATTAGCGACCAGAAGAAGGTCTTATTTCAGAAAGCTGACGGCCAAGGAAAATAGAGCCCTCTTGTGGTCACTCACAGGCCTGACGGGGATAAACGTGTGCTCTTGACCGAATTATACCAGTAAATGCTCATCCAAGATATCCCGATGAGAAGAAAGCGTTTTATGATTGAACGTTTTAGATTTTTAAATTTTGAACCTGCGACCTCTGGAATACTGTTCCGGCGCTCTACCAACTGAGCTATCTTGCCCTATGTTGGCGGTCTCCCAAATTGTCAGTGTCTTTGTTCAGGGGGCGCTAGTCAAAAATCATCAACCCATGAACTGCTATAGCCGGATATCACGCCCCAACTTTACAATACAACCTGGTAAGCGACAACCTGGAAAGTCTGTGGTGTGGCTGCAGCCACTACCCCAGACATGTGTGTAATTTCAAGCCGGCAGCCAAGTAATTCAGACCTGGCCAGAGTTTCAAAAAAAAGAAAACAAAAAAAAACATGGCTGCTTCCTATCCACACATGTTCATCCTGCAAAAAAATACAAAGTTAACATACAGGGCACCAACCAATATTGATTGTGTTGATTGAGTTAACCCCTTGCGTACAGTTGACACAAATAAGTGCAGATTGAAAATTGCCACCTGGCCGGTTGACGTCTATACACGCCAATTTCTGCATTTTCAATCCATTATTTGGGTATAGTGTACATTATGCTTGGCTGCACAAGCCTCTTGTTTCCGTTTTGCTTGGCTGCACAAGCCGGCATGGCGCCCCAGCGCCCCCATAATGAAATCCGGGGTCAAGGGGTTAAACAGTCATGTGTGTGCACACTTTAAAATTGATATCCCTGTGGAGACATGCCTTTGTTCTTTTCTTTGTTCCTATGGCGTGATCTCAAATTTGACTGACCGTTTTTCGCCCGTTCTTTTCCCGTTCTTCCCGATCGGTCCGTCATTGTCAAGGAGGTCGGGAAGTTGCAGACTGGACGGCAGTGTGCGCCACAGTTAACCCTTTCAGCCCCAATGGCGACTATAGTCGCCCGTTCACTGTACCCCCCTTCAGCCCCAATGGCGATTAAAGTCGACCGTGAAGTGCTTAGTGTGTAAACAATGTGGGCACCAGAGGCTGCATGCCAATAAACAATGTGGGGCTGAAAGGGTTAATGAGCAAGGCCGATCACGCGCCATTGTCATGCCAACAATTGGTTTAATGAATAAACATGAGACACATGCCTACTGATGAATACCAACGGAATCACGCAGACAAGACGCGCCATTCCAAAACCCGGCGTACGTACATGTACGGTCATGTCAAATATCGGATCTCCAAAGCAAACTCCATGCTATAACGAAGCCGGAATCTTGTCGATTGGTATCTATAAAGTTACGGTTAAGCCCTACTTGATTAATTGATAAATTAAAATTCTTATAAAATCTATATAAATTTTTTGTGGGGTCTTATGACAAATACCCATTTCAATGTAACTTCCAAATCATGTTTATAAGTCCCGATTGCGATCTGTATAGGAGCCTACCATCACTGAGCGAAAAACAAAATACCGGGTACCGAATTGCAAAGGTTGATATTTGGGTCATTCCACCAGGTTGGGACACAGTGTGTGACATTTATCCATATCTTTAAAAGTACTGTTACATTTGATTCAGTTATTTCATGTAACATCAGTCTTTGGGTGGGAAATATTTTTGAAAGTTTTAAATCATGTAAATTATATTTTACCAAAAATATGATTAAAAACATGCTTCAGTTTGACATAACCATTTTGACGTAACAGGACACGTTTATATTTCTATTGTTGTGTTTTTTCAACACTTTAAATATAAATATGGGAAATTCACCATGTGTACTAATTAAAAGATATACTATGCAACACAAGAACACTTTCTTTATGGTAGTCAGTGTCCAAATATAGCAGAGACAGCAAAAACAGACGTGAGAGTGGACGTAACATGGACACTGTGTCCACTGTTACGTCTACACATGCATGTTTTTATTGTTCTTGCTGTTTCTGAGCTATTTGGACACTGGCAACCATAACAAAAAGTGTTTTCTGGTAGCATTGAGTGTCTTTTAGTTAGTACATATAGTAAGTTGCATAATTATTTATTTAATGACGAAAAATTAAGGCAGTCTGGACATAACATTTAGTACTAACATGGTGTGACATGAAAATGCACATTTCCATTTTGTAACATTTTCAACATTTATATAAATAATTATACAAACTCACTCTGTATACTAATTACAAAACACAAACTGCACCACAAAAAGCAATTGTTATGATATTCAATATCCAAATGCAGCACAACAGCAGAAATATATGTATGGTCATGGTCTAACATGGTGTCCATGTTACGTCTGCACCGAATCTTCAAATTCTTGCTATTTGTGCTATGTTTGGACACTGACTGCCGTAAAAAGGTGTTTCATTGTTGCATAGTGTGTCTTTTAATTATTGTACCTAATAAATTTTCCATATTTATTTATTAAAGTGTTAAAAAACCACAACAATTTAAATGTTGGACACGGTGTCCATGTTACGTCCATTTTACATACAAAAAAACACACTTTTTATCATATTTTTGTAAAAATATACCTTACATGATTGAAACTTTCTCAAATAATCTCACACCCAAAGACGGATGTCACATGAAATAACTGAATTAAATGTAATGATGGTTTTAATGATATGGTCATATACACACTGTGTCCCAACCTGGTGGAATGACCCATTTACACAAAGTGGACCTCTGGCATGTACATGTGTAGGTCAGATACTAAAGGTGAGTCGCCACAATTTCAACATTTTAAATCAAGGTTCAGCGTTGCTGTTGTAGTGTATGTTGAGGTTATGAATGTCAACCCTAAACATTATCAAATTTTTGAATTGTTTCAATAAAGATTGGCAATTTCTAGAGGGGAGGTGATTTGGTCTCACTGACGGTGGAAGTCATCCCGCCTGGGTCTGTGGGTCCATAGGTCTGAAAATTGGGATAATGTCCCTGTTGAAGAATTATCATCTATTTTGGTCTGGGCCCCGGAAAACCATAAGGGTGGTAGGGTTGGCAATTCAAAATTGTAACCCTTTTATACCTAAAGTGGCTTTTAGCCTTGTATTTGGTGATTTCAATTTAAAAGTATAGTTTACTCTATAATCGGAAGTATCTACCTCCTGGTGCTATCCTTTACCTTTATAAAACAACTATACATCCACTTATGGAGTACTGTTCCCACATCTGGGCTGGTGCTTCAGCTTGTCACTTATGTATATTAGATAGAGTACAGAAGTGCATTGTTAATTTGGTTGGAGACGAATTGGGCTCATCATCCTTACAATCACTCTCTCACCGGAGATCTGCTGTTACTCTGTCTGTTCCACAGATATATTCATGGTTAATGTTCCACCATACTCTAGCTGTACCTAGATGTAGAACAAAACATTATGCCAATAGCATTTCCCTTGCTCTGTTTCTCTATAAAATTCTTTGCGCGGTTCATGTTTCCCTTCATCTTACAATCTTTCCTGCTTCGAGAGGAATATTAATTCCTCCCTCTTGTATCTTTGATTCGTTTACTTTTTGTAGCCCCGTCTGTACCTCGAGTGGCTTATAGCCTTGTTTAAGGCAAACTTGCATTAAAAAAACTCCAATTCCTTTATTAATAAATGTCGTAATTCAGCCAGATATCCTTTTCCTGTGTCTATAGTGATGATACCCCTGATCACCAGGAGTGTCTGATCGCGCTACGCGAGCAGTCAGACTTTGTCCGCTACATAGTCAACATTGCCATGCAGAAGATACAGCAACTGAACGACAAGGGGCGCTGCGATGGGCCTGCAGGGCGCAATCTGGACAAACTCTATGGCTTCTGTTGTTCAGTCTCCAGGTAAGGTGACAAAAAGCGTTACACTTCAAAACTGTTTACATTTCAGAATCTTGGAAAATTGCAGGTTTCATCTCCGGATTTTTTTCTGATTTCAGGCTTTTTTTGTGAGACCTCTTCCAGATTTCCGGAGGTTTTTATTTTTTGGTCCTTAAATTGTTTTTATCATTCCAAAATGACCTCTGCAACCCGAAACAGTCTTCTTAATCATTCTATTAAATGACCCTATTTTTTGTAATTTGGAACCATATTTTTTGGTAGAAAATGTAGTTTTCTTATACATTTTTCAGCAATGCCATATACTTCAAATGCCTCTGAATGTTTTGTGGATTCTTACATTTTCCTCAAGTCTCACCCCTGATGTTTAGCTAATGATGTGATTTTTTCCAATCAGGGTGTTTTTTCACAAGTTTACAACAGATACCGTCACTTTGGCAGACCACGGGAGAAAGGAAAAGGTAGAGAACAGAAATAAAATGAATGGGGAGGGGTCATCTTGTAGAAGAAAATGAAAAGATGGTTAGACGTCGGTGGTTAGAGGCAGTCTTGGATTTCCAGTGCTTTCACAACTTGTCATTATCATGTAACAATTACACGTGTGTCTTGTCACACTAACCAGCCATTATAATAAGCCAGATCGGTATCTCAAAGGTCAAGGGTTATTCGGACAAAATTGCTTACGTAATGTCACGCCATGTTACGCGAACACCCGTTCTGATTGATCTTAACACGTGCCCAACCACCTTCTGCATTCACACGCGCGCGTTAGGTCACGCGGGTCATTCGGACAAAATGTCATTGTGCACATGCGCAGTTGAAATACCGAACTGGCTTATTGCCTAAATGAGGTGCATGCGCAAAAAACATGACGTCGCTTTCTTGTCAAAGGAAAAATCTTTTTTGCTGTTACCTACTTGGTATTCTGTCAGTATGACTCAAATGTCTTGTCAGCAATGAGAAGATGGAATCTGCGTCGGGGATGATGTTAATTATAAGAGAGATTTTTCGGTAGTCATAGTTATAATTACAGTAATGGATCATTTCATATTGTCTGAAAGCGGTTAGGGCTGTCCCGAATATACCGAATATTCGATATTCGATGGTCAAGCGAATATTCGAATACCATTTTTTCCAGTTCGAGAATTCGAAAAGATATATATGCACGTACAGTTACGGCGCTTAGCAGTGTCAAATGCCGCATTTTTGTCAATCGCAATTTTTTATGGACGGAAGTTTATTGTTCCTGTCGGTAAAACCCTTGATACAACAGGGGCATGCAAAATGCCGGTGTGGCATGCACTGAAAAACTTGATAGGCGAGTATCGAAGATTCAAATATTCGGTCAAACCCAGTTTCGAATATTCGAATAGTAAATTATTCGAATAGTAAATTATTCGAAAATGAACATCCCTAAAAGCAGTATTGTGGTAACTTTTTTGGCGTAACCAGAATTAACGTCCAGTTGACTGATATAATGATCTTGTTCTACACTGTCAGTCTGATCGAGTTTAAATCCATATGACTGATAATTTTACACTGCAGGGAAAAGCTGTGTCTTCCTTGTGCCTAGAAGGCCTGTCTACAGCAGTGAATGTGATCTGCAGTCGTTACTCTGACCAAGTAGCCGACTACCTGAAGTACATTAACCTTGACAGGAAGGCACGAAGCAGTCAAGAGAACTCGCAGGCAGATGACGAGAGTACAGTCCATCTACACATCAAGAAATTCCAGGTACGCTACATTGACAACATTCTGCTTGATTAATGGTCACTGCTCCTCATCCACCTGTACATCTGACCGGATCCTTTCAAATTAATCTGAAGGAATTTTGTTGTAAGGTTTTGCAAATATTTGCGTAAAGAGCACACTGTATTCTTCATTTTGATATCACTCAGCTTGGCATATTAATGAACGTGAACAGTATGTTGGTGAAAACCTTGCAGATGTTTAAGTCACATTTAACCTCTTGAATACAGACGATAGCCATAGCCGCTGTTTGAAAAAAGACCACCTCTGTGTACTCAATCCATTCATGTGTCAACAAAAGTACGTTCCCCCTTAATGAATCTTTATATTTCCTAAGATGTACACAGGATTTTTATTAACCTTGGTGGAGATCATCAGTGGGACCATTGAACAACTACTGAAACTGACTAGCCCATACCTACTGTTATGAGGTGTTTATATACCTTTATATTGTTCTTGAATGGGAGTGTAATGAACAGATGGAGTTTTTTACAAACAAAGCTTTTATTCACACAAAAGGGGGGCTTCAAGCCCCCCCCCCCCCCATTTTTCTTGAAATTCTAAGAAATTTTTCCTACTTTTGTCCCACAAACTCAAAAAAAATCTCATTGAAGTCTCATTGAATATTTTTCAAGAGTGTTACACACTATCATATGAAAATGACACAATGGAGGGCCTGGTTGCAGGAGTAACTTTACTTCCAAGAGCTTAGTTGAGGATGGGGCACAAGTGTAATGATTACAGAAAAAGCTAAATGAGGCTTGTGTTGCTGTGGACATTGGTGAGTATCAACGGAAACTACCCAAAGCCCACAAAAGTCCTGATTTTGTCCGCAAAAGTCCTACTATTCTCCTACTTTTTCACCTGGGTCTGCTTGAAAGCTTGGAACTGAAATGCAGGCTGTTATACCTCAGTGTGCCGTTCCATCCCCACCTGCGAGGTAAACAGTGTGACATCATTAAGTCTCCGGTGAATTGAATAATAAGATTAAGATTGACGAAAAGTCAAGCAAGCTTCTTGTACTGATTTCTTGTCAGCGTCTTGTGATGAACATAGTGACTGCTGATGATGACACCTTTTCCATCAAGGATGCTGTCCATCTGTGCAACATCATCACGTTACTCTCCAAGAAACTGCAGTCCAGTGGAGCTCAGGTACTATACTATAGTGTTGGGTGGTTCCAGAATTTCTGGAGCCGGTTCCGGTTCTCTAAAAAGAACCGGTTCCGAGTCGAAACCGGCTCCCGGAAAATTCACAGAAAAACAGTGTCACCTTGTGAGGTCCGTGCTCCTGGATTTCGACATGCAATACATGTTATTTCACTACATATTTGGTTTGAAATTTATGTCTTTTTCCTGTGAAACTTTATTTTCTGTTCCTTACCTGTGATTTTATTTACCGCGACGACCGCCCGACGTGTAGAATCGAATGATTCACTGCACACGTACACTACCCAGCCTTCAAGGGTAGAATGTTTCTTTTCACCTCCAAGGCAATGTGTTCCTTCAACCCGTGAAAAACAAGTGCATGTCAGAATTCCTTGTGGAGTGCTTTTTTTAGCCAGATCATGGATTTAGTTCAGTAACAAAGAACACACAAAAGGTTCAACCATGCATATCCCAACAAAACACAATCTATCAAACCCCTTCCATAGGTTATGATGCATGTAGTTTAATGCCGTTTAAAACCCTCCTACTCTTGAGGCAATTTATAAGAAAGTTTATTCACCATACAAAACCATACAGTGAGTCACTGAGTGTACAGCAGGTATACCATACAAAACCTGACAGCTGTCTGGTTTTGTATGGTCACAAGACTTGCCTGTACTGAACTATGTAAGGTGATGAATGGTAAATCAACTTGACCTCTGTATTGCACTGTAAGGTTTTGTATGGTTGTACAAGCTGTGTCTGCTGGCAGGTTCAAGGTTTTGTATGGTGAACCAACTCCATTGTGTACTGCTGAACATTGATGAATAGGCTTATACCATTTTAGAATTAGGTTTTTTTTCTTCTCTTTAATACATTATATATAACTCACCATAGCCCCAAGTAGTCTGTTGATAAGCCACAATGAAGTATATTCACCACACAAAGCCATTTGGCATACATTGTACACCACAGTGAAGCATGTTTACCATACAAAACCATGTGTATGGTTTTGCCATGTCAATAAGCTTGCTATAGCATTACACTGTATGGTTTTGCCATGTGTGTGTTAATGCTATGGTAAAATTTGGATATCAACATTTTGTAAGGTTTTGTATGGTGAAATAGTAGGAGGGTTAATCCATAAGGATTCTGTTGGTTAGTGTACAAAAGCTATGGGAGTGGCTTGGTTTTTTCTGATAGGTTGTGATACTTATAACAGTACATGTACATGTGTAGGAGGGTTAAACTGTTGGAGACGGGGCCTTCGCCATTGGGCAAGGTGATTTACCATACATAATTTTCCCTACCTAGAGTAGTATGTGGGAACCTGTGGGAACCTGTGGGAACCTGTGGGAACCTGTGAAGTCACAGTTTGTATTTGTATGCGTGGTCGGGTGTAGCGCTGTATGTCCAGTCTTGTTGAGTTTGTTTTTTGCATTTAATAAGGGACCTTTAACAATAGAGGACAATAGGGTCCCCGGTTGAGAAAGGTCCCCGGTTGAGAAAGGTCCCCGTTTGAAAATCGTGTACAAAACCAATGAGGGGCCTTGCCAAAAAGTATGAACAATAGGACAATAGGAGGTCCCCGATTGCAGGCGTTTACACAATTGTGTGCCCTACTGTTGTATTGCATATCATGAAAGGATCGAACTCAACCCTGGGGAGTCAGGTTGGCCTTGTGGTACTCTCCTCGCCTTCTACCGCTGTGACCCGGGTTCGAATCCCAACATGTGTATTGGGTTTTCAGTCCCTGCCTGGTTCCGTGAGTTTTTTACCCAAAAAAATATCATTCTGGGGTTTCCTCCTTCACTTCTAAAAGTAAACATTTGTTGTCTTCGTATAGGTTTCTTCAGCCCTTCGAGCTACAGTGCGATATGCGCTTTTTAGGAATCCGTTTTAGGAATCCTTGGCACCAAAGAGAATTAAAATAAATACATTAAATATAATGATCCGGACCAGGGTTGAGGTTCTCGCTCCAGGTTGAAACTCCAACCCGAGTTGAAACAGTACTGTGAAATAACCTGAGCAGGAGTGAGTTAGCCCTGGGTTGAACTCAAAACGAGATGAACGCATTGTTAAAAATCAAGATGCAACCTAGAGGGTAGCCAAGGGTTCAACCTGGGTTGAAAAACTCACCCGGGTTGAAATAGAGGAATTTCACATTGGCCCCTTCTGCGCACTTCCGGGTTGAAAGCGAGAATGTCAGTGGCAAACAAAACGACGCTTTTTAGCACATTCATTCATGCATGAATTAATCATGCCATAAAAGGAAGCGCAGGCGCACGATCAGCATAAAGTTGTTTACTGTGACATTGAGATCCTCGTTTTCAAACGCTGAAGTGTGCAGATTGGCGCTAAACTCGTCGTTGTGGGATTCCTCTATAGTACTGTGAAATAAACAGGGGATATGTTAGCCCTGGGTTGAACTCGAAACAAGATGAACATAGGGTTAAAAATCAAGATGCAACCTCGGGCAGCCAGGGGTTCAACCTGGGTGGATTTAAACCTGGGTTGAGAGGCTCTGGTCTGAAAAAGACCTCAATACACTATAAATGTTACTTATTGTTCAATCGGTGAACTTCCAAGAATTAAGTTTATTTCATTAGAATTGTCTGCAGCATGGTTCTACATTGAATCAATCTGTGTACTGTTTTCTCAAACGTTGACTTTCAGTTTGCACAGTTGCATACCTGGGTGACCAATGTGTGTGTCGAGCAAAGCATCGGTGAGTAAGCAATCATAATTAAGTAGTATTTAATCTTTGGAAATATTTCTATTACGAATAAGGATAAGTTCCTCGAAGTGATTTGGGCAATGGAAAGCTTTCCTTCGCAATGTCAATTTCTGGTCTGTTACTGCTTATAAAAATCAAATATTTAAGGGGACACTTTTTAAAAAATTAATATCACCTACATGGCTAAACGCCACTCTAGTTAAAGGGGTTACGATCAGAAGTGGTGGGGTTAGCCATACTTTGAATTGCCAACCCTACCACCCTTACGGTTTTCCTGGACCCAGATCTAAATAGAAGATAATTCTCAACAGATTCCAGAGAATGCATTTTCAAAGTGAACAAAGAAAACTGGCAGGAGGGGGATTCGAACCTGCGACCTCCGGAATACCGTACCGGCGCTCGACCAACTGAGCTATCTTGCCCTATGTTGTCAGTATCTTTATTCGGGTGGGCACTAGTCTGAAGTCATAAATCCAACTTCCAGAGAAGTTATCCCAAATTTTAGACCTGTAGACTCAGGTGGGGTAACCTCCACCTTTAGTGAGACAATGACATGGGTGACTTGTGCGTAAAGCGCTCGCCTCTCACCAATGTGGCCCGGGTTCGATTCCCGGCTCGGACCATATGTGAGTAGAGTTGTGCGTTGGTTCTCTCCTGTGCCACGAGGGTTTTTCTCCGGGTTCTCCGGCTTTCCTCCCTCCGGAAAAATCAAACACTTTCGATTCGATCTCTGGCTGTGCTCCGTGGTTATATGTGGGTCGATGTAGGCCGGCTGCCAGAGGCGCCTTTACGTGCCAGCGACTCGACCACGTTGTAGCCGCGTCCTTCGCAATTCAGCATCGCAGCTGCGAGTAAGGATGATTAGCCTCCCAAATTATTATTATTATTATTATTATTATAATAACCCTAGATGGGACAGTTGGGAGACATTCCCATAGACTTGTGCACAACTTTTTTTCCGACTTTGATGTAACCTAACCCAAATATCCCCTATCCTACCCCCACAAATTTTGGTATACTAATGTTTTGGACCATTCTCTATCGATATAACTCAGTTCCGACAGTAACATTCTCACTCCTTAAGGGGGCTGGGTACTTAGGGAGACATCAAAATGTCTCCCTAAGTACCCTTGTCTCCCTAAGTGATGATTATGAACTACTAAATGTCTCCCAAATAGCCCTAATAGACTAATTATTATTATAATTATTATTATAATTATTATTATAAATTATAACCTCATCTCCCCCATTGTTTTGCAGGCGCCTAATTGGGCTACAAAAATCATTCGTCCTAAATTTGCTATGGTTAGAAAGATCATTCAAAAGTAGAATATAATAATGTACACGACCATCCCTTGAAAATGCATTGTTTATCTGAAAAACATTGACGAAAATCATTCCGGGGAAGCCAGTTTGGTTCAGTCAAACAGTTTTGGAAAACTGGAAAAATTCAGTGGTGCTCATGGTCTATAGTGCTTTTGTTGCATACAGGCCGCACTATGTGAGGCGCCAGTCCGAATGTCCGGATATCAATGCTTCATTTTTTTTTCACATTTCTCTGTAAATATTATACGTTAAGGTATAATTTCTGCACTATCAGACCTAGGAAATAGGTTAGGGAGCTAATCAAAGAGATTGCATTTTGAGGATTTCGGGGCAGTGTGTGCCTTTTACGATTGATAGGAAAGAATAAAAAAATCAATTTTCAACTTTAATTGTAGTATACATCATTTGCAAACATAAAAAAGAAAAAATACTGAATTATTACGAAATACCGTACTAGACTGTAAGTGAATAGCAGTCTCAAGCATCCTGTGAAATCATGGCACCTAGTGTGCTGTCGATCGTTTTCCAACGATTGTCAGCCAACAATCGTTGGAAATAGTCTAGTTCCCCAACCTGATAATTACATTTTGTGTAAAGTATAGTCATGGAACCAGACTACTATAACAGAAAATTCTTTTCTCCGTTTTCCCAGCATCTATGCACACAAATCTTTAAACAGGTCAGTGTTACTGTATTTGCTAGCACACTTTACTAACCCCCAAAATCCATGTATTTCTGAAAATTACAGCAAAAGCAAATGATGTATACTACATTGAAGCCAATCCTTTAATACATGACATATGTGACCCGCTCTGCAAAAAGGGCACATAAGTCGCTGTATGCTTTTACGAGTTATAGGCCGTTCAATGTGAAGAAGGTGAAAAATTCTTCAAACAAGTGATTTTGAAGGGAGGGAATGTTTTGCATCTTTGATACCTATATTATTCTATTTCATAACCAAAATCTTTGATTTCAGTTAATAAAGTTGGAAAAAAATGTGTTTTTGTCGGGTGCTTCCATCTATTGCTTTGCTTTTTGTTTTTTTAAATGGCTTGTTTCTCCTCAAGTCATTTCAAGAAATTCCTGAAAAAAAAACATGCAAATTTCCAAATATCTCGTGATTACAAAATGCTACAGACCTCAGACATATACCATATGAAAGCTTATAAAATGGCCTTTCCAGCTATATATAACACACTATTTTCAAATTTTGCAACATAAGTGCCCTTTTTGCAGAGCGGGTCACATATATAGCCAGGGAAAAAGGTTTTTTTGGAACCAATAGAAGTTATTCCCCCACCCAACAAGGTCCTAACATCCTTGAATGATTGCCGTCTTTCCCTTCTTATAGAGGACACGAGCCTGACCAAAGTCCTGATGGGTTTGTTGTTTACATTGACACAGCAGTTCACAAGTTCAGCTGGCTTACTAGTTCGTGTGGCCCAGGACATACACAGTCAAGTTGGTGACATTGAGGCGGTTAGTAGTTACTATGCTACCAAAACAATGTCCCAGTGCCAAAGATTGTCAGCATTTAATTTCATTCCAGTTTGCAAGGAATATGATTTGGGTATACAGTTAACAATTAATGGCTGCTGTGATGTGGGATATGACATTTTTAACACCCGGGACACAGAGCACCAGAGGCGAAGCAGTCAACAATTGTTTTGTTGTAGCGCCAAACCCAGTTTTTTTTTTTTTTAATTGCCTTGCTCGGTGGAAATTAACTTAAACAAATCACGCGATCAAAACAGCTGATCGTCTGCTACATGTAGTCTGCTGCTCCCACTATAGTTTACTGTTGTCAACAGTGTAGGTGAAAATTGCATGGGTACCAATGAAACAGCTCAATAGCTGGCTGGCTGATGTGTGATATCATGCTTGGAGTGTTCCAATCGTTTTTTATAGACCAGACACGTAATCGTCTAGGCCAATCAAAGTACAGTATCCAAGACGGGAATATAACAATAATGCCTGACGGCCCAAAATGAGCAGAAAGTTGCACTATGGTTTTCTGAGTTAAAAGCAGAAAAAAACAATTTTCTACTGAAAACTCAATTTTGGGATGTTAAGTTAACAACTGTATATTCGAAAAACTGTATTGTCATATCCCACAGTTTTAAAACCGAATCCAATCTCGAAATATGTTTTGGGGATGATTTCTTTTTTGAACTCTGGTTAAAGTGTGCACAGATCACAAACTTTGAGCTTCATTTACTCAAAACAAGGGGCCAAGACTCTGACAACTTCAAAAGGTTGTATCGGGGATAGGACTGAGGTACCACAATACACTGTATATCAAATTGAAGCTTTTAACTTGTACTCTTAGGAAATACCATTATCTTAATTTTCAGATTTTGCAACTTTCCTCCCATTTCGTGGGAACAGGTCACATATCTGGGGCCAATTTCATGGAGCTGCCAAGCACAAACAATTGCTTAGCACAAATATGTTTTTTTTAGTAAAAACAGTTTACCAGCCAAAATGCCATAGAATTTTCATGCTAATCAAACAACAGTCGAATACCAGTCACAGGCAATATACATTACATGAGCATTTGGCTGGTAATCTTGTTTTTGTCAAGGCTAGAAATTTCATGCTTGGCAAATTTGTGTGCTTAGCAGCTCCATGTAATTGGCCCCTGTTTCAGTTGGTTATCCATACTCATTTAATAATGATTAATTAGTTTGCCTTACTCGACAACTTTACTGTTACTATTTTGTTATTTAAATGTTACTTTTGCTTGTGAAAAATTGTATTGAAATTGGAGGATTCAGGACTGTATATGAATAGACTCGATTCAGAGATGTAGTCGAGTCTATTACAAGTCCCTGCAAGTCCATCACAAGCCCTCCAGTCCTAATCCCAATCGCAAGCTATTCAAATGAGCTTTGACAAAGGCATTCCTTTGTCACTGTACATCCAGTTACTTGTGACCGGCTTTATGAAAGGACTTGTGAAAGGACTTGCAGGGACTTGACTACAACTCTGCTGTTTAGGGTTTAAGAATATGTGTATTCACATCGTATTCCCTGGAATCTTGTGTTTTGGTATTAATGTCCATTCTCATGCCTTGAATATCCAATGAAGACATGAAATAACTAGGGCTGTGCATTTACGGGTAGTATGGGAATCGGGTACCCGACTGAAAAAGCATGAGTACCCGGGTACCCATTAAGGAAAGCCAATCCCAAGAATTTAATCTTGGAAATTGCTGTTTATATTGTTTGTAAAGGTCCACACGTTAATTAACTATACTTATAACTATCACAGCCTATCAAAAACTCTGAACACCAACTCTCACAGTTTGTGTGTGTTTCAATCTGACATTTGATAGGTTTTGATCTGTACAGAAAAAATGGGTCGATTTTGGCCCTGAGAACAGGAGGGTTAAAACTACAACATAAGTGCATCAATGCAGCAAGATGTTAGTGTGTACAGTGAGCTCTACAGCTTTATGGTGTACATTTTTCGCAAGCGTCAATAACGCTAGTCTGTTTTGTTTTACCATGTACCCTGGTTTTCATTTTGAAAATTCCCCACAAAAAACATTCAAAAACGTTATTTTTCATGGTCTCAGAAATTACTAAGTAATATGTTAATTCGGTGTACGGGTACTCGATTCCATAATCGGGAACCGATTCCTGACATTAGTAGTCGGGTTCTCGGGTACCCAGTTCGGATGCACAGCCCTAGAATGAACAATGTAATGGTGTCATTATTTAATGTTGTGATTTTGTGGTTGATGATGTGATTTTGCTTTGTAGGATGTACAGCTTGAGCATGACCCAACGCACTCCATCGTCAATAGGAAGACTGCAGCTCCAACCATTCTGGTATGATTGCGAATTGAGTTGAAAACATGAGGCCTAGTTTTAGACCGCTCCCCTGCAGTGCTGTAATGACTTGAGTAAGACTCCAGTAAGCAGGAGGTCGTGGGTTCTAGTCCTGCTGGAGTAACCCTGTGATTTTTTTCCCCCACAGGCTCTTGCAAAGCACTGAGCATAGTCCTTCGTACACTATGTTGGGAAAGGGAAAAAATCTTGCTTGTAAGGTGTTTGTTTGTATGAGCCCTGCTAAATCCAACAAAATCCAAATGAAATTTTACTAGAATTCTGCTTCCACCCTCTTAAATATGTGACCCGCTCTGGAAAAAGGTATATTATGTCGCAAAATATAAAAAATGAGTTTTATGTATGTTTGGAAAGCCCACAATGTAAGCTTTCATTTGTTACATGATAGAGCTCCAAAGCCCTTTCCGTTCTGGAGATATCACATTTTTGCATATTAATTAGCTCTATGGAGTTCAAATTGCACAACAGAGAAAACAGGCTTTGAAATAGCTAGTTATAATACAATGCAATGGAACAATGCACTCTAAAAGGGTTGTTTTTTCACTTTATTCACTGAAATCAACATTGTTGTACACCAAACCTGAAACTTTAGATATTTAAGATGTCATTAAAGAAGAAAACAAAAAATATATTTTGACGAAAAATTTCACCCTCTCAACTTTGAAAGGGCCATTACACGTAAATGCATAGCGCGACTTATATCATCTTTTTCTGGAGCGGGTCACATATGACACAATCCAAAACAGGTGTATTTAGCTTCCTGCCAAATTATATACGACAGAATCCAACAGGTATATTTAGCTGGTACCCTGCTGAATACAACAATATCCAACACACCATGGAGTTTGTGCTAAATCCAACAAATTACAGCAGCATTTTACCATTGTTGGATTTTGCTGGATTTAGCAGGATTAGGATTTAGCACCATCTTGTCTTTTTGGTGCACATGCAACAGAAATTCAGACTTTGTGAATTGTGGCCCTCAATCAGATTCGGCAGGAAATAAAAAGTGCCTCTCCAGAAGGGGTGGATCGGACGGGCACCTGTTTGTAGGAAAAATTGCCTCAAAGGATTAAATAATGTTACTGTGAGCTCAACGACGAAATCCTGGTATGAAAAAGGCTAGGATTTTTTAACAGAAAATACCGACATGGCTTACTTAAAAAAGAATATTGTTTTATGCAAGTCGCCCATCACATGGCCAAGGGCCACTCGAGGTGTGGGAGAACCAGCCTCTCGCACTGAAACAAGACAAGATAATCTGATCTCTTCACAGTATGAATAGGGTCGGGATGGGTAACTAGTACACTGCAAGTCATTAATAATGCCTCTACCCATATTAAGCGTAGAAGTGCTATAGCCCAGGACTGGGCTCGAACCCACAACTTGCAGAATTACCCGCAGACCACGAATTCAATGCTCCAAACCACTAGGCCACGGCACTTTCACATTTTTTTCATCTCATTATCTTTATCTCGGCATAGTTACTGCTGATGTCTCAGATTGAAAAGGATCTGGAGGAAACGGACTGGGCCCTAAATCGCATGAAGGCAGAACTCGGCAGTGAGTCTAATGAAGGTTAGTAATTACGTAGAGCACACAAAATTGACACCGACAAACAAACCACATTTTCAAAGAAAACTGGCAGGAACAGGGATTTGAGCCTGCGACCTATGAAACAATGTTCCGGTGGTCTATCAACTGAGCTATCTTGCCCTATGTTGGCAGTCTCCCAAATTGTGAGTGTCTTTGTTCAGAGGGTGCTAATCAGAAGTCATAAACCCATAATGCCGTATAGCCAGGGATCACGCCCCAACTTTATGATACAATTACCTGGGAAGAATCCCCCGACATAGGGCAAGGTAGCTCAGATAGCACTGGTACTGTGTTCGGAATTTGGAGGTTCAGATCCAACTCCTGCCAGTTTGCTTTGTTCACTTTGAAAAAATTGTACTGGTAAAAGTGAAGTTTACCATTAGGATGGAAGACCGTGTTGGTCTTACATCACATTGTAAGGCCATTTCAGTACTTATTCAAAAGCATTCCTTTGTCATTGTTTATCTGCTGTAGCGTGCGAGCTGACTTCTATTTGACTTGTGATTTGACTTGTGATTTGACTTGTGATTTGACTTGTGATTTGACTTGTGATTTTGACTTGTGATTTTGACTTGTGGTTGGACTTGTGGTTGGACTTGTGGTTGGACTTGTGGTTGGACTTGTGGTTGGACTTGTCGTTGGACTTGTCGTTGGACTTGTCGTTGGACTTGTCGTTGGACTTGTCGTTGGACTTGTCGTTGGACTTGTCGTTGGACTTGTCGTTGGACTTGTCGTTGGACTTGTCGTTGGACTTGTCGTTGGACTTGTCGTTGGACTTGTCGTTGGACTTGTCGTTGGACTTGTCGTTGGACTTGTCGTTGGACTTGTCGTTGGACTTGTCGTTGGACTTGTCGTTGGACTTGTCGTTGGACTTGTCGTTGGACTTGTCGTTGGACTTGTCGTTGGACTTGTCGTTGGACTTGTCGTTGGACTTGTCGTTGGACTTGTCGTTGGACTTGTCGTTGGACTTGTCGTTGGACTTGTCGTTGGACTTGTCGTTGGACTTGTCGTTGGACTTGTCGTTGGACTTGTCGTTGGACTTGTCGTTGGACTTGTCGTTGGACTTGTCGTTGACTTAATTACAACTCCGCGTTACCCTGTTTACCAAATGAAGACATGCGGAAAGATTTATTTATTTTAATCTTAATTCTTTCTGGCAATGAAACCAAGGATTCCTCAAAAGTGTATATATCACACTGTAGCTCGAAAACCTGAAGAAACCTGTAGGAAGACGACGAAAAAATGTTCAGTTTTAGAGGTGGGAGGAAAACCTCAGAATGATATTCTGCGGAAACCCACGGAATCAGGCAGGGACTGAAAACTCAATCCACATGTCGGCCCTGGTGGGATTCGAACCCGGGTGACAGCGGTAGAAGACGAGGAAAGTGCCACTAGGCCAACCTGACTCCCCCAATAAAGATTGTCTACCACCGTGCTACACTGACAAAATGTCGAATTTATGTACATTCATATTTTAAGCTGGGGATTATTTTCATTTTGTATTTGAAGGAAAGCATTTGTGACCCACTCTGCAAAAAGGGCAATTATGTTGCAAAATTTGAAAATAGTGTTTTATATATAGCTGGAAAGGCCATTTTATAAGCTTTCATATGGTATATGTCTATGGCCTGTAGCATTTTGCAATCACAAGATATTTGGAAATTTGCATGTTTGTTTTTAGGAATTTCTTGAAATAACTTATTGAGAAACAAGCCATTAAAAAAACAAAAAGCAAAGCAATAGATGGAAGCACTCGACACATTCTTTTTCCAACTTTATTCACTGAAATCAAAGATTCTGGTTATGAAATAGTATAGGTATCAAAGATGCAAAAAATTCCCTCCCTTCAAAATTACTTGTTTGAAGAATTGTTCACCCTCTTCATATAGAACGGCCCATTACGCGTAAAAGCATACAGCGACTTATGTGCCCTTTTTGCAGAGCGGGTCACATTTTTGTTTGAAAAACATAGTCTTGGTGTTTGTCCCTAAGACAGGCAAAAACTGACTCAATCCCAACTTGTATTGACTGATAAAATGCTGCGATACCAGAGCGTGCTGTTCCCTCCCCACCTGGCATCACAAATACATGTACCAAAACACAATTTGGCATCATTACGTCTCAGATCCACTCTCACAAGGAGATATACCTCTTGACAGTATTCTATTTCTTTGATCAGACAAAGAGGGGAATGTTCTGACTCAGCGTGAGGACTGCGAGAAGGCGGTGTGTCAGAGACTTGGTACTATAGTCAATGCATTTCAGGAACTGGTCCGATCGGCCATACCTCTTGGCCCATGCGTAGACGCCATGCTGAAAGCTCTTACCAAACTCTACAACAACCTGACACTGCTCTGTAAATATGTAAGTTGCCCACCTCCCCCGCCCCCCCCCCCTGCCCCACCCCCCCCCCTGCCTCCCTCCCCCTGCCTCCCTCCCCCCCCCCCCCCCCCCCCCCCCCCCCCCCCCCCCCCGCCCCACAAAAAATAGGACTATTAATTGTAATGGAAAATATTAAACTTCATAGAATTCAGGCAGTTCACAATACGGTGCTCCACCAATCGGTTGCACCCAAGGTGCCATTTACAGCACTGAAGTTCACAAGAGAGAAGTCTTCTTGTGCTGATGAAACTTAAATACAGTTTTCTCAGTGTAAGGGGCCATTCAAAATTGTCAGTGTTTTTCAATTTTTATTTTTTATTTATTTATTTTTTTTTTTTCTATTTTTTTCATCGAAATTCAGTTTTCAATAAAAAAGAAAAGAAAAGAAAACCCTGTCTTGCTGATTACAGTGACTTCAACCAAACATTTCCCACATTCTATCAACTAATAATGAAATACAAGAAGTCATCAAGGCTCATATTTAACTCAGTGGTGGAGGAGACCCACAGCTGCATCACACCGTCACTGAACTGGAAATTTTATTATTTTTCTATTATAAAATCAATATTTTAAGATCGAAAATTGGGGTGGGTGGGTCAAAAAAAATTGGGGAAAAAAGAAATCTAAATTTAAAAACATTGAACATTTTGAATGGCCCCTAAATATATACAAATGGCAACATAAAGTTGATTAGGGACAGCATAAACCTTACAGTTTGTGGGAGCATGTTGGATACATGTGTATGCATATACGTCTCAAGAATTCTTTGTTTTGTTTTTTCACCGTCTACTTACTCTGTGGAACTCTTTACCTATTGAAATACGTTGGTCATTCACTATCTTCGTTTAAGAAATCTGTCTGCAGATTGAGTAAAGGTGCAGATGGGAACAGTCGTTGGGTAAAGCTTTATTCATAGTGGATGTTTGTTTCTGTATTTAATGCTATTGCTGTTTTTATTGTAAATTTGTTCTTATATTTTAAATGGGCAGACTGAACCTTTAGGTGATAAGATTTTTTTTGTCCTCCATAGTTTTGTCTTCTCCACATCCATTCCCTTTATTGCTAATTTGATGTCTACATTTATTGTTTAATGTAATGTTATAATTATATTGTAACAATTTCCTTTATATTGTGGAGAGAAATAAAATAATAATATCTGTTGTTTGGATGCCCCACGTGTGGTTTCCTTGTTCAGCAAACTTGACATTAGTAAGCATCAGTGTCATCATGTCAAGGTTAACTCGACATTGATATTGAAAGGCTAACAGAACTAAATAATTGATTAATTCTTTGTTTTCTCTTTCTTTAGTATTTGGCCATGTACACCCAACAAGCTGGTCATATGTCTGCAAGGTTTGAGAAACTCATCAAGTCCGTAGCAGTTGCGCTTACACCTTACATATACAAAATGATCAGTTTCATTGAGGTAAAGTGTTATATACAGTAGATCTTTGCTATAACGAACACCACTATACTGAACATTTGGCTATAACGAACGTCCCATTTGGCTCCCAGATGTATGTATGTATGGGCAATTTCGCGGTAACAGAATTACATTTCAGAGGAATTTGGGCTGTATTTTTACATGCTGTGGATTAGTCTTATGGCCTACCTGATTACAAACACTTTTATGGTCTGATTATACCCCTGCTATCATATCAAAATAAAACAAATTAAAGATCAAAGGCCTAAAATGTGTCAGTAACGGAATTACGTGAGAATTTGTTTTTACCTTAATTTCCAAATAAGATTCTATGAAATCTATATAACCAATGGATATTCCCAAACGGTTTTTGGTTCCTTGCTACATTTAAGCATGCATTTAGCCACTCTCGACATCTAATTTAATGGTGATCTGATCAACTTTAAAACTAGTGATTGAACTCATTTCCCATACGGAACTGCCCATTATAATACACACCATTATTCACTATGACAAACGATCACTATAGTGAAGGCTTTTTGTGGATTTCATGATGTTCTTTATTGTGGCGTGCTACAGCAGTTGTCTAGTTGAATGCTTTTTTGTATGAGTACATGTACCAGTATAGTGCGAGTACATTGTCATGAGTACAAGTGAAAAAACTTCTGGGCATACAAGTATGAATAATTTGTAATGAGTAAAAAATTTACTCGTTTACGAGTATGAGTACGCTTTGGCATACCTTGCCCAGAAATCCCCAAATTCCCCATCTTTGGTGAGTTACCTAACCTCTTTCCAAGTTTTCAAAGTGAACGAAAAAAACTAGCAGGAGTGGGATTCGAACCTGCGACCTCCGGAATACCGTCCCGGCGCTCTACCAACTGAGCTATCTTGCCCTATGTTGGCAGTCTCCCAAATTGTCTCAGGTTCGAATCCCGCTCCTGCCAGTTTTCTTTGTTCACTTGGAAAATGCCGTATTCAAATTTACCTAGTCAGTTTCCTTTGTGGTTTATTTGACGAAAAACTATTTCCAAGTTGTGAGATTAATAATTCTACCGCATTGTGTCATACCTACGGAGAAACATGGACAAAACAAAAGCATTGACGTCTGACATTCAGACTGGCACCACACATAGCGCAGCCTGTACGTCCAGCAAAAGCACTACAAAGGACACCCTTCTCAATTTTCCAATGGTCTGACTTTTCCCGAACCAAACCGTTGGCATCCCTGGAATGATTTTTGTCATTGATTGTCAGACAAGCGCCGTATTTTCAAGGGATGGTCATGTAATAATAATAATCTTATATTGCACCAAATCTGTCGAAAAGGATGCTCAAGGCAATTTCCAATGATTAAAAATCGACTAAAAACCTTAAATCAAATTGTTAAATTAATACAAGCATTTTACATTATAACCCTACACTCCCTAGGGTGTGTGGAAAATCATATTAAAATTAGAGGATTCAGGATTGTTAAAAATTAAGGTTGAAACAAATTAAAATAGAATTATTATATTCATACAATAAACATAGCATTTAGGAATCATACGTAAAATGTTTAACATAAGAGATAAAAGTTTTTAAAAAAATATTAAATAATAATAATTACATTATAATATTGTACTTTCGAATGGTCTTTTTGAATCCCAGTTGAATGCTTCCAAGATAGTGTGTCCTTTTTAGAGTATAAAAATGCACTCTAATATGATAACTACAACCGAGGCTGCATCTCCGTATCTCTTATCAGTTCAAGTTTATGCCGGCACCCAAACTGTGCTAAATCTGCCACAATCCGCTGCCCGGTACAATTTAGTACAAGATTGCACCAGCCATCAATGCTTTTTTGTATTGGTTTTTTGGTTTGTTTTAGGAAACTCAGAGTGAGCGAAATGCCACAACTCGATCAGGCAAAGCCAAGGACAAGAAGAAAGGAGAGGGTGATGTAACAGGCAAAGTCAAGGGAGTAATACGAGAAACCAGGAGCATTCCAGTGCTGGTCTACGCTATCGAACAGTGCGAACTGTTTCTCATTAAACTCTCCAAGAAATCCAAAGTAAGTGAATTTATTCATTTCCGTAGAAATGTAGCTAGGACTCGGGCCGTACGTGTGTCAGTGAACAGTTGTATTTTGTATTTTGGATTTCATTTCTAACAGCATTTTCTGGGAAACTGAGGGCGTTTTTCCCTCATTCAGGAAAGTCCAGTAAATGTGATGTACTGAATGTAGTATACAAGATTTGCTTTTGCTGTAATTTTCAGAAATGACTGGATTTGGGGGTTAGTATTTGATAGCACATACTGTAACACGGACCTGCTTAAAGTTTTGTGTGCAGAGATGCTGGGAAAATAGAGAGAAAAAAAATGCTGTTCTTGTGGTCTGGTTCCCTGACCATACTTCAGACAAAACGTAATTTATAGACGTCAAGGAATTATCAGGTCAGAGAATAGACTAGCTGGCTTGCACCCATTCATGGATGTGTAACCAATTGCCAAACAAAATGTGGACCAACTAAAGTTGGTAAATTGGGGCAGTATTTGAAAAAAAAGTATGATGGTCGGCAACCACCGCTGGGAATTTATACAAAAATTCCACTTTTCCTGAAAATGACAGCATACCATATACCCATATACCATGTGCCCTTATGACCGTATGCTAAAGTTTTAGGTTACGTTTTTGCTCTCATTTGGTGTCATTTGACAAGTTGAAGTCCAATTGGCACCAAATGTGGGTTATACATGTAACATGGGAACTTTCATATCTGAATGAGGTCAAAGGTCATCTGAGGTCAAGTTGTAAAATGGGCCGAAAATGTAAAATTTGTTCCATTTGAAAAGTTGAAGTCAAATTGCAATCGAACTTGGGTCATAGGTGCATTGTGTTAACAGTTAACCGTCATACGATGGCGATGTGAAAGGTCGCATACTGAAGTCAAAGGTAATTTGAGGTCAAGTTATAAAATAGGCTTAAAATGTAAAATTGCTCTCATTTGAAAAGTTGGAAATGCGATGCAGTGACCAAAAAAGGGGACACGTGTGATCCACAGATCACCTTGTCAAGAAAAGCACCCCCCTAGTATCATATTGTCTCTAGCCTTCCCCCCCCCTTCCCCCCCCTTTCCCCCCCCACACAAAATAAGACTTTCACAGGGTTTTGCTTTTCTTTTCTGGTTTGCCTTCCCCCATCCCCCCACTCGCCGACACGGATTTACGCCACTGCACACAAGGGGAAAGCTTCGGTATCATAGCTGATTTTGTGCATAAAAATTTAAGATTTCTTTTTTTTCAATTTTTTCGGGGTCAGTTTTTGTGTTTCTGCCTCATTTGAGTGCATAGTAGCCCGTCACTAAACAACCTTATTACCATACAAACTGTGACAAGTCAAATTTTGAATTGTTTTTTTCATGAACTGTAAGTGCCTGAATTGTGAAGTGAGTACCTTGATTGACATCATAGTAACAGCGCCCTCACATGTCAGGAAACAGTTTGATGATTCTGAATATTGAAAAAGAACACTTAAAGAGGAAAGAAAACCAATTTGCATTTTTCTACTTTAGTGGCTTTTCTGAGAGCTTATGCCTCCCCAAACCTAACAAAGTAGGTTTGAAGAGTTTATGCATGGATTTGGCAATTTTAGAGAAGTTTTACTTTGGAGTCTCTTTCGCTCAGAATCAGAAAAGCTCGGGGTCAACCGCGTGTTTACAATCCAATCGTGTGACGTAGCTGCGTGGGGATAGATGACGTCACTATGCGAGTGCCCATTGTGTTTGCGTGCGTGCATGTGTACTATGTGTTGGTTTTGTCCTATTTTTATTGTTCCTGGTGGTGCATTATTGCATAAACGTTGCACTGATGAGTTTTTCATAATTTCTTTAATGAGGTCTTTGTGGAGCAGGAAGCTTACTTGTGTCTTATTCATCCATATTTTGGCACTGAAATTTGGGTTTGGAATTTGTGTGGATGTGTGGATTAGTGTGTGCGCGCCGCGAACATAGTCTGGTAACTGCATTGTATCTATCTCAATGAAATGAAAACATCAAAGTGACGTCGCGGTACGTACAGACGTACACGTACTTTTATCGGGCGTACTGGGCTGACACTTACATGGACTGGGCCGGCGGTAGAATGGATTGAGCCGGCGGTAGAATGGATTGAGCCTGCAGCCGCTGACACTACGGTCCGGCGGAAAGCTGGGCATGGTGCCTTCAGCGTTGGTACTGCCCAAGGTTTCAGCCGGAAGGGTACATTTATCCCGAGTCTGGCCTTCAGTGCTACAATTTCATCTTCACAGTCTTTCGTAAAATGTTCCTTACATATGTAAGACCATTTCGTCAGCCTAAAGTCAGATCGCGTTGTTTCCACAAACCGGACCCACTGCCGTCGTTGTTTTCCATCAACTTTGGGGAATCTTAGAAAAGATAGGTTCGGATTTTTGTCCGTATTTCTTGTGCAGCCACCTACCACACACGTTCTCGGCATAATACTTATTAACTTTAATACATTCAAGCTCCGAATAACTCCAAAAGTAAGCTAGGAAGGCCGTGAATTCGGCAAAAAGTGCCAAGAAAGTACGACCAGCTGAAGACGAAAATGTCATAACACACACGTGGATGATAGTACCAACACGCTGCAGACGTGGTGGCTGCACGGCCGGGTAAGCGCACACACATCATATGCAAGGTCATATGCATACATTTGCATCCCTAATGACCTTTGCAGGAATTGAGACCAAACGCTCACTCCATTGGCAATTTTAGTAAAAAAAATTCCAATGCAATAAATTTTAATCGTTCTTTACTAATTTGTATTCGGTTAGAAGAATATACAAGCTATCAGAAAAGCCAATAAAGTGGAAAAATGCAACTTGGTTTTCTTTCCTGTTTAATCCTTAATTGTGCTTACACAAATCAGAAGCATTGATAAAATGCAGAACAAATCTCTGAGAATCTCATTACGTTGGACTTTTAAAAGTGCAACTTTGTAAGCGATGGAATTTTCTCAGAATGTGATATTCAAAGATGTGCCAGAAATAGGGCAGAGTGATTTTTAAATAATAATTGTTTATTTATATTTGTCCTGGCTTGGCCTGATAAATGCATTAGCACTGGTCTTTCCCTGTTCCCAGGTATTAAATAAAGAGACTACAGGGAAGGAAGTTTTAGTTTTGTATTTGGAGTAAAATCCCAGATCGTTCCTGGAAAAAGAAACAATCGGTTTGGATTAAAAACAAATCTGAGTGGTGTGCCTGGACACTACTGGTGGACAGGAATGGGAGACTAATTATGAGACAGTGGTGACTGCAGACATACTGGTCCTTTTTGCTACTTCTGAGCATGCGCGCATAGTTCAGAGCATGCGCACGTAGTTCTGAGTAAGCGCACGACTGGTGAGAACAATGAAAAAGGACTGATATGTCTGTGGCCACCAGGATGCGTAATTTTGTTTCTAGGAGGGTAGGAGCAATTACCATAAATGGGCGTATCTAGACCGCTATTGCCATCATGCATGTATTCATGATTATTAAGTTAATTTAGCATCGCACGAGGGCGCTAGATATAGTGACATCATTCAGACAACTACATAAGGTTGAAGTATTTGGTCGAGCTACAATGTATTGTTGTGGCTATGTTGGTAGAGCATTAGGCTTTGGATCACAAACGCCTGGGTTCGAATCCTCTGCCCTGATTTTATTTCAAGGGAAAACAAGTCTGAGAACATGTCTCTCAGCTCACATAGCCAAGTACACAGAAACACTCTGGCACTTCTCGGACTACAAAAAACATAACGGTCTAGATACGCCCATTTATGATAATTGCCCCTAACCTGAAAGTTTTTATATTCTGGTGACCCTATTTTTTTTCAATTTTGAACCTTATCTTTGTGTAGAAAATGCTGTTTTCTTTATGCCTTTTTCAGCAACGCTATACAAATCATATGCCTTGTGGATTTTTCATCTTCCTTAAATCTCACCCCTGAAAATTAGGATGACCGGATTTTGAAATCTCTGTTTTTAAAGGTATGATATACAGCATCGGACTTTGTGTGACTGAACAAAATACATATTATTTGAAACAAACCTGTGAAAGATGGAGCTCAATCCATCATACGAGTCACAAGAAATAGTGAAACTGTGATTTTGTGCACTTTCAGAGTGTGCTTATTTCGATTGTTGAAATCAAAATAAACCACCGTGTTTATGGAGGTCTCTTCCGATTAGGGCTGTCCCGAATATTCGAATAGCTTTTTGCCGGTTCGAATATTCAAAAAAAATATATATGCACGTACAGATACGACCTGATGCTATTTTAATAGAAAAGTTACGGCGCTTAGCAGTGTCAAATGCTGTTTTTTTTGTGGACAGAGGTTTATTGTTCTCGACCTTAAAACCCTTGACACTTAAAATAATTACTGCAAAAAACTCGGGCTGGAGTTTGGTTTCTTATTATCAGAACGTTATACGTACTCGTAATGATCTTGATACAATGCCAAAAAATGTCCATCAGGTAGTCTCTAATATCGATCGCCGCATGTAAAACACCGGCGTGCTTTGCATGCAACTTTTTACCGGCGCGGCATGCAGTTGCAGCAGATGCCTGAAAGACTTGATCGGCGAGTATCGAATATTCGGTTCAAGCCCAGTCTCGAATAATCGAATACTAAATTAATCGAAAATGAACAGCCCTACTTCCGATACAATTTTCTCAAAAATGACAGCATTTCAGAAGGACAATTTCTCGGCATGATTGGTGCTGGTATCATTTATAAAAACAGTAAGCTTTCAGATTGAAACTAATCATATTTTCTTTGGGTCGTTACCAAAGCTGTATCATGCTGTATGAATTTGATGTGTACATTCATTTTGTATGGTTCTATCGTGTTACCCATGCTAAAGTTGTTTGACCGGCCTTGATCCTACCCTACAGGTGGACCTGACTGAGCACTTAAAAATGAGTACCTCCAGGGATTTCCGAATCAACCAGCAGGTACTCCAAAAAGCCTTGGAAGGGGCCTCCGGATCCTCCAGCTTGGAAGAAGTAAGTCTGTCTTCCACTGCTCTGTGTTTCCCCCCGGTCTTTATCGCCATAAAGACAGTTAAAATACAGCCAGCATATACAGTCTTGAGATCAGTGGTTTTTTTATTTTTGGCTTTTCCGACAACCAGTCGGAAAAGGCTTTGTTTTTGTTCTGATTTTTTTTTTTTTATTGGCTTTTCCGACAACCAGTCGGAAAAGGCATTGTTTTTGTTCTGATTTTTTTTTTGGCTTTTCCGACAACCAGTCGGAAAAGGCATTGTTTTTGTTCTGATTTTTTTTTTTTTATTTCTTTTTCTTCTTCTTACTTTAGTTCCATCCCAAATCCCATAGACTTTGTACACGAATTTTATAGGTGGCACTTTGGTCACTAAACAATCTCAGATTTTAATCAAACTTAATACAAACATAGACCCTAACCTGAAATTGTATGCCGAAGAGTGACGTCATGATGACGTCATCACGTGATTTTTTATGAATTTTTGAATTCTTAAAATCGTAACATTCTTTTCAATATATCTAGCGAACAAAACAAGATAATTTCAAAATTCTTTTTGTTATAGCTTTGGTATGTCTCAAAGATATGCTCTAAAAATCGAAAATTGTGTGACGTCATGATGACGTCATCAAAAATGTGGTTTTTCTTAAACGCTTGTAAGGGTCAATCCGATTACAAAAATGTATACATTGAATTTAGCTGTACCTAATTCCAAAATTTCATCATCGTGGCTCACTCAAGTAAGAAATAACAGCAATTTCAAAATTTAGACCAAATTCAATATAACACAAAGGAATTCTGGGAAGGATAGATAACCATGGCTTAAAAGAGCATGCTGTTTATAAAAGGGGTTGATTTCTAGTCTTTTTTCAAGTCGCTGAATTCTTGAATTGCTAAAATCGTAACATTCTTTTAAATATATCTAGCAAACAAAACAAGATTTTTTCAAAATTTTATTTTGTTATAGCTTTGGTATGTCTCAAAGATATGTCCTAAAAAGCGAAAATTGTGTGACGTCATGATGACGTCATCAAACAATTTTTTTTTTTAAACGCTTGTAAGGGGCAATCCGATTACAAAAATGTATACATTGAATTTATCTGTACCTAATTCCAAAATTTCATGATCGTGGCTCACTCAAGTAAGAAATACCAGCCATTTCAAAATTTAGACCAAATTCAATATAACACAAAGGAATTCTGGGAAGGGAGGATAACCATGGCTTAAATGTGCATGCTGTTTATAAAAAGGGTTGATTTCTAGTCTTTTTTCAAGTCGCTAGACTATTGCCCATAGCATTTGTAAACGTTTTCTTTCTTACCGTCCACTTTGGCTACTTTTAAACGAGGCAAACACTTACCCCAACTGCTCACAATGTGTGCCAAACTTTTACGTCATGATGACGTCATCACATGTCACGTGACGTCATCTTAAAGGGGCAGTTTTTGAAGCCATATATCTACAAAAGTACAAGTTCGATTAAGTTGAAACGTAATATCTAGGTATGCCACCGGGTGTTATAGATGGAAATTGACATGACGTTATGATGACGTCATCACATGTCACGTGACGTCATCTTAAATGTGATTTTTCAAGGGCCCATATCTAGAGAACCGTAGTTCGGATTGCCTTTAAACCTGGTATGTTGGTGGCCCACCACGTGTTATAGATGAAAATTGAGGTGACGTCATGATGACGTCACAATACGATTTTATAGTAATTTTAAAGTTTTTGAACCTTAAAGTTTCTTAAAGTCATATCTCATCAACAGAACATGCTAAATTCAAAATTCTTTTTGGAATAGATTTGTAAGCTCCTATATTCTTTCACATAAATGGGAAAAATGTGTGACGTCATCATGACGTCATCAAAAATGTACTTTTTTGAAACACATATAAGGGTACGTCCGATCGTCATAACAATTGGTGGGTGGGTACATAATACTACTAGCATGTAAAATCCAAAGTGACGTCATGATGACGTCATCGGCTGATTTTCTATGAATTGTTTTGTTCTATCCCAAATCCCTTAGACTTTGTACACGAATTTTGTAAGTGGCACTTTGGTCACTAAACAACCTCAGATCTTAATGAGACTTAACACAAACAAAGAAACTTAGCTGAAAATGTATGCCGAAGAGTGACGTCATGATGACGTCATCACGTGTCACGTGACGTCATCATAAAGGTGCATTTTTCAAGGGCCCATATCTAGAGAACCGTAGGTCCGATTGCCTTAAAACCTGCTATGGTGGTAGACAAGTACGTGTTATAGATGAAAATTGAGGTGACGTCATGATGACGTCATCATACGATTTTATAGTAATGTTTAAGTTTTTTAACTTTAAAATTTAATAAAGCCATATCTTGTCAACAGAACATGCTAAATTCAAAATTCTTTTTGTAATACCTTTGTTAGCTCCTAGTATCTTTCACATAAATGTGAAAAATATGTGACGTCATCATGACGTCATCAAACATTTGCTTTTTTGAAACACATATAAGGGTACGTCCGATCGTCATAAAAATTAGGGGGTAGGTAAATAGTGCTACTAGCATGTCAAATCCAAAGTGACGTCATGATGACGTCATCGGCTGATTTTCTATGAATTTTTAGTTCTATCCAAAATCCCATAGACTGTACACGACATTTGTAAGAGCCACTTTGGTCACTAAACAATTTCAGATCTTAATCAGACTTAACACAAACATACACCCTAAGCTGAAATTGTATGCCGAAGAGTGACGTCATAATGACGTAATCGTGTGTGTAAAGTGACATAAACTTCTACGTTAAAGGTCTTTATTACATTGTCCATTTACCATACACATTCGCCGTATAAAAAATTACCCTATTTTGTTTTTGTTTATTAATAATAAACAAGATGATATCCAATGAAATAGTGAAAATAACGGAAAAGCCCTCTGTTCTGTTGACCAACAGACAGACAGAGCTCTAGTTTTTATTTCTTCTTCTTACTTTAGTTCCATCCCAAATCCCATAGACTTTGTACACGAATTTTATAGGTGGCACTTTGGTCACTAAACAATCTCAGATCTTAATCAAACTTAATACAAACATAGACCCTAACCTGAAATTGTATGCCGAAGAGTGACGTCATGATGACGTCATCACGTGATTTTTTATGAATTTTTGAATTCTTAAAATCGTAACATTCTTTTCAATATATCTAGCGAACAAAACAAGATAATTTCAAAATTCTTTTTGTTATAGCTTTGGTATGTCTCAAAGATATGCTCTAAAAATCGAAAATTGTGTGACGTCATGATGACGTCATCAAAAATGTGTTTTTTCTTAAACGCTTGTAAGGGTCAATCCGATTACAAAAATGTATACATTGAATTTAGCTGTACCTAATTCCAAAATTTCATCATCGTGGCTCACTCAAGTAAGAAATAACAGCAATTTCAAAATTTAGACCAAATTCAATATAACACAAAGGAATTCTGGGAAGGGCAGATAACCATGGCTTAAAAGAGCATGCTGTTTATAAAAGGGGTTGATTTCTAGTCTTTTTTCAAGTCGCTGAATTCTTGAATTGCTAAAATCGTAACATTCTTTTAAATATATCTAGCGAACAAAACAAGATTTTTTCAAAATTTTATTTTGTTATAGCTTTGGTATGTCTCAAAGATATGTCCTAAAAAGCGAAAATTGTGTGACGTCATGATGACGTCATCAGACAATTTTTTTTTTTAAACGCTTGTAAGGGGCAATCCGATTACAAAAATGTATACATTGAATTTATCTGTACCTAATTCCAAAATTTCATGATCGTGGCTCACTCAAGAAATACCAGCCATTTCAAAATTTAGACCAAATTCAATATAACACAAAGGAATTCTGGGAAGGGCGGATAACCATGGCTTAAATGTGCATGCTGTTTATAAAAAGGGTTGATTTCTAGTCTTTTTTCAAGTCGCTAGACTATTGCCCATAGCATTTGTAAACGTTTTCTTTCTTACCGTCCACTTTGGCTACTTTTAAACGAGGCAAACACTTACCCCAACTGCTCACAATGTGTGCCAAACTTTTACGTCATGATGACGTCATCACATGTCACGTGACGTCATCTTAAAGGGGCAGTTTTTGAAGCCATTATATCTACAAAAGTACAAGTTCGATTAAGTTGAAACGTAATATCTAGGTATACCACCGGGTGTTATAGATGAAAATTGAGGTGACGTCATGATGACGTCACAATACGATTTTATAGTAATTTTAAAGTTTTTGAACCTTAAAGTTTCTTAAAGTCATATCTCATCAACAGAACATGCTAAATTCAAAATTCTTTTTGGAATAGATTTGTTAGCTCCTATATTCTTTCACATAAATGGGAAAAATTTGTGACGTCATCATGACGTCATCAAAAATGTACTTTTTGGAAACACATATAAGGGTACGTCCGATCGTCATAAAAATTGGTGGGTGGGTAGATAATACTACTAGCATGTAAAATCCAAAGTGACGTCATGATGACGTCATCGGCTGATTTTATATGAATTGTTTTGTTCTATCCCAAATCCCTTAGACTTTGTACACGAATTTTGTAAGTGGCACTTTGGTCACTAAACAACCTCAGATCTTAATGAGACTTAACACAAACAAAGACCCTTAGCTGAAAATGTATGCCGAAGAGTGACGTCATGATGACGTCATCACGTGTCACGTGACGTCATCATATAGGTGCATTTTTCAAGGGCCCATATCTAGAGAACCGTAGGTCCGATTGCCTTAAAACCTGGTATGTTGGTGGGCCACCACGTGTTATAGATGAAAATTGAGGTGACGTCATGATGACTTCATCATACGATTTTATAGTAATGTTTAAGTTTTTGAATCTTAAAGTTTCTTGAAGCCATATCTTGTCAACAGAACATGCTAAATTCAAAATTCTTTTTGTAATAGCTTTGTTAGCTCCTAGTATCTTTCACATAAATGTGAAAAATGTGTGACGTCATCATGACGTCATCAAACATTTGCTTTTTTGAAACACATATAAGGGTACGTCCGATCGTCATAAAATTGACTCTACTAGCTGGTGCTACTAGCATGTCAAATCCAAAGTGACGTCATGATGACGTCATCGGCTGATTTTCTATGAATTTTTAGTTCTATCCAAAATCCCATAGACTGTACACGACATTTGTAAGAGCCACTTTGGTCACTAAACAATTTCAGATCTTAATCAGACTTAACACAAACATACACCCTAAGCTGAAATTGTATGCCGAAGAGTGACGTCATAATGACGTAATCGTGTGTGTAAAGTGACATAAACTTCTACGTTAAAGGTCTTTATTACATTGTCCATTTACCATACACATTCGCCGTATAAAAAATTACCCTATTTTGTTTTTGTTTATTAATAATAAACAAGATGATATCCAATGAAATAGTGAAAATAACGGAAAAGCCCTCTGTTCTGTTGACCAACAGACAGACAGAGCTCTAGTTTCTTCTTCTTCTTCTTCTTCTTCTTCTTACTTTAGTTCTATCCCAAATCCCATAGACTTTGTACACGAATTTTATAGGTGGCACTTTGGTCACTAAACAATCTCAGATCTTAATCAAACTTAATACAAACATAGACCCTAACCTGAAATTGTATGCCGAAGAGTGACGTCATGATGACGTCATCACGTGATTTTTTATGAATTTTTGAATTCTTAAAATCGTAACATTCTTTTTAATATATCTAGCGAACAAAACAAGATAATTTCAAAATTCTTTTTGTTATAGCTTTGGTATGTCTCAAAGATATGCTCTAAAAATCGAAAATTGTGTGACGTCATGATGACGTCATCAAACACAATTTTTTTTTTAAACGCTTGTAAGGGTCAATCCGATTACAAAAATGTATACATTGAATTTATCTGTACCTTATTCCAAAATTTCATGATCGTGGCTCACTCAAGTAAGAAATAACAGCAATTTCAAAATTTAGACCAAATTCAATATAACACAAAGGAATTCTGGGAAGGGCAGATAACCATGGCTTAAAAGAGCATGCTGTTTATAAAAGGGGTTGATTTCTAGTCTTTTTTCAAGTCGCTGAATTCTTGAATTGTTAAAATCGTAACATTCTTTTAAATATATCTAGCGAACAAAACATGATATTTTCAAAATTCTTTTTGTTATAGCTTTGGTATGTCTCAAAGATATGCCCTAAAAAGCGAAAATTGTGTGACGTCATGCATGATGACGTCATCAAACAATTTTTTTTTTAAACGCTTGTAAGGGTCAATCCGATTACAAAAATGTATACATTGAATTTATCTGTACCTAATTCCAAAATTTCATGATCGTGGCTCACTCAAGAAATACCAGCCATTTCAAAATTTAGACCAAATTCAATATAACACAAAGGAATTCTGGGAAGGGCGGATAACCATGGCTTAAATGTGCATGCTGTGTATAAAAAATGTTGATTTCTAGTCTTTTTTTCAAGTCGCTAGACTATTGCCCATAGCATTTGTAAACGTTTTCTTTCTTACCGTCCCCTTTGGCTACTTTTAAACTTGGCAAACACTTACCCCAACTGCTCACAATTATGTGTGCCAAACTTTTACGTCAAGATGACGTCATCACATGTCACGTGACGTCATCTTAAGGGGGCAGTTTTTAAAGCCATATATCTACAAAAGTACAAGTTCGATTAAGTTGAAACGTAATATCTAGGTATGCCACCGGGTTTTATAGATGAAAATTGACATGACGTTATGATGACGTCATCACATGTCACGTGACGTCATCTTAAAGGTGATTTTTCAAGGGCCCATATCTAGAGAACCGTAGTTCGGATTGCCTTTAAACCTGGTATGTTGCTGGGACACCACGTGTTATAGATGAAAATTGAGGTGACGTCATGATGACGTCACCATACGATTTTATAGTAATTTTAAAGTTTTTGAACCTTAAAGTTTCTTAAAGTCATATCTCATCAACAGAACATGCTAAATTCAAAATTCTTTTTGGAATAGATTTGTTAGCACCTATATTCTTTCACATAAATGTTAAAAATTTGTGACGTCATCATGACGTCATCAAAAATGTACTTTTTGAAACACATATAAGGGTACCTCCGATCATCATAAAAATTGGTGGGTGGGTAGATAATACTACTAGCATGTCAAATCCAAAGTGACGTCATGATGACGTCATCGGCTGATTTTATATGAATTTTGTTGTTCTATCCCAAATCCCTTAGACTTTGTACACGAATTTTGTAAGTGGCACTTTGGTCACTAAACAACCTCAGATCTTTATGAGACTTAACACAAACAAAGACCCTTAGCTGAAAATGTATGCCGAACAGTGACGTCATGATGACGTCATCACGTGACGTCATCATTAAAGGTGCATTTTTCAAGGGCCCATTTCTAGAGAACCGTAGGTCCGATTGCCTTAAAACCTGGTATGTTGGTGGGCCACCACGTGTTATATATGAACATTGATGTGACGTCATGATGACGTCATCATACGATTTTATAGTAATGTTTAAGTTTTTGAATCTTAAAGTTTCTTGAAGCCATATCTCAACAGAACAGGCTAAATTCAAAATTCTGTTTGTAATAGCTTTGTTAGCTCCGATATTCTTTCACATAAATATGAAAAATGTGTGACGTCATCATGACGTCATCAAAAATGTGCTTTATAGAAACACATATAAGGGTGAGTCCGATCGTCATAAAAATTGGTAGGTAGGTAGACAGTGCCACTAGCATGTAAAATCCCAGGTGACGTCATGATAACATCATTGGTTAATTTTCTATGAATTTTTAAATGTTTCAAATTTCATTGTGCTATTTAAATTGTATACTGTCGTTGATCAGATTGACTCCAACCTTGACATAGGCCACGTTGCAAATATTCGCTTTGACAAGTGCCGTCGTGATGACGTCATCATGGGTCACATGACATCATCTTAAAGGTGCATATCTTAAAGGTGCATATTTTAAGGTCCTATATCTAGAGAACTGTACTTAAGATTGCATCCATTCTTGGTATGCTGGTGGGCAAACTAGGATTACACATAAAAATTGATGTGACGTCACGATGACATGTTCATACAATTTTTATAGCTTTGTTTAATTTGTCCAACTTTTAAGCCATATCTCTTTAACGGAACATGCAAATGTCGAAATTCGTTTTTAAAACATTTGTTTCGTCACATATACTTAAATATAAATGTGAACAACGTATGCAAAATTCGAAGTGATGTAATAAAAAAATGCGGAAAAGCCCTATGTTCTGTTCTTGTAACAGACATAGATCTCTAGTTTTAGTTTTTTTTATTCATTTATTTATTTTTATTTATTTATTTATTTTTATTTTTATTTTTTTTGGGGGGGGGTTTCCAGAAATCTTTTTGCCCTAGGAAAATTGTTTTGTCCGGTTGCGGGGGCTAGGCCATTAACATTGATAGCGCCATTTATATTGATAGCGCCATTTATACATGTATTTTACTATTACAATATTTCACATATGGCTGCCAACTCGTGCGTCTAAAAAAAAGACAACCTCTCAAATTTTCTCCTGTTCGAGATGGCTTCGTAGAAGAAAATTTCAGTTGCATATAAAAAATCTGAACAAGCTGTACAGGTTGTTGAAACATGGTGAAATGTACATGTATATGGATGTTGTTTGGATGCTCTGGCGTGTGGTTTCCTTGTCGAGTTAACTCGACATTGGTAAAAGCAGCAAGGGTGCTGTGGTCTGTCCGCTAAACTCCACATTGATAAGGAAAGGGTTGAACATGATTGATCATGTTCAAGGGGTGGGAGGGGGGGGGTGGGAGGGGGGAGGGAGGGGTGGGAGCTTATGTCACTGTTAACCGTTACAGCTTTGTCATTATTGCCAGAACCTTTTCTATTTCAGGAAAGCTCTTCAGATGAGGACGAACCACCCTCTAAGAGAAGCAGGACAGAAGCAACAGATAAGGGTGCCAGTTCAAGCAGTGGCAAAGCAGGAAAAAGAAAGTGATTTCTTTTTTTCTTGGCAGCTGGTAGTGCACTACTAGACTTCCTTTTGTGGAATTAAAAAAAAAAAAAATTATTTTTTACAATGTTGAAGGACTGTTGGAATACTTAAACGTGCACGCCCCTTTTACTTTCATACACATCAATGGTAAATACCCCAACTTCCAAAAATTGGGAAAATACTTAACCCCTTGCGCCTGGCTGTTATCCATAGGGTGCTGGTATGCCGGTGTCGTGCCAAAAAGTGTCCCCTGCGAAATAGTGTCCGCTTATTAGCATATTTGGCATCTGATTGGTCTTGCGCCTATGACATCATATTGTTTACGGAGGCTTGCCAAATAGTGTCCACGTTAAAAGTGTATCCTATTACGTACGTGGCTTGCTTACAATTTCTTTGAACGCTTTCCTTTTTACCTCTGATTTCTGAGGATTCGTGGATTTATTGAAATAGCTTTTAGTGATAGTTCAACTTATATTTTTCCAAATCTTTGTGTGTTTTTCGTGATGCTGACAGTTCACCTGTTTTCGAAACACGTGTGTATGACCATGGAGGAAAGGAAAACTGTAGCTGCACTACGTTCTACTTTAATAGTAGCGTAAAACTTAACGTTGATAATTTTTATTTAATTTACGATATATTCTCTGCAAATGTACGTGTTTTTTTTCTCTATCTGACCCTGCGAAATACTGTCCATTCCTGCCAAATACTCTTTGTTCCTGCCAGATGCTGTCCACTCTCGCCAATTACTGTCAATTTACCGATCCTGCCAAATACTGTCGGATCCTGCCAAACACACTCTATTCTGCAAAATACTGTCCATTCACAGGCTCTCATTTTCACTGCCAAACACAGGCCGCCCCTGCCGAATGTTGTCCAAACTGCGAGTCATTACATGTACACATAGTTTCATGCCTGAACACACACATGCATTCAAGTTACTGCGCACTCGGACACTTTCGCAGCGGACACTATTTGGCACGACACCGGAACTATCACTGAAAGGGCTACTGAGTGTAAACACGAACAAAGGCACCATACTAAACAGTAGTGGCCCTAGCTATACATCGCATGGGGAGGCCCCCTTTTCCATGTGAATGAAAGCTTTGTTTGCAAAAACCACATCTGTTCATTACACTCCCATTCAAGAACAATGGTTGAATAATGAATGGATTGTGTACGCACAGGAATGAGGCCGTGGCCGTCAGACGGCTGCATAGGGTTAAAACTGTCACAGGTGACTGAGGTATAGACCAGAATCTTTTGTATTTATGCGGGGTCACCGATAACTTTTGGGTGATATTTTCCTTCAAAAAGGACCACCCCTAAAAGTACAGCAGAATCCCGGCCTGCACATCATGTATTATGAAAACAATCCCCTCACTCTGAATGGGGCCCATTTTCGTGTCCAATTTTTCCAATTTGTATAGCCCCTTTTCTATTTCCAAATTATTTTGCTGGGCCCCTAAAAATATGGACACCTTTTTACAAAAATTAAACAATTTGGTCCTAAGTATCAGAGGAACAAAATTCACTTTCCCCCTTGAAAATGGCTGTGTCCTCCATCGCCACCCCCCCCCCCCCCCCCAACAACAACAAAACAGAACCTTGCTGTGCCACTGAAAACAAAACCACTTGGTAATGACAAAAATACACATTTACTTCCTGGTTTACACCACCATATTTTGTGCACAGTTGACACAGTACACACCATATCCGGTATAAGCCAGCTATGAGATGGGAAAATAGTGTTCTTACATTAGTCTCCTTGCGGGGTACATAGAAGAAAGGGTAACAATGGGGACAATGCTACCCCGCAATTGGGTCTTTAGAAATCGACCTACCCCACAGAGTTAACGCTATGGCTTTTGAGATTTCAATGGGGACAAAGGAGAATAAAAGAAGGAAAGTAAAGTCCACAATAGAGGTACCCCGTATGGGTACATATGTGAGGATGTGTGCGCAAGACTTAAGGGCCGGTCACACTGGCCACGATAACGAAAACGAAAACGATGCGAATAAACGCTTCCTATTGGTGGATGGAACGCGCGCGTATTACACGCACGACAATTCCACCAATCAATGCCGTTTATTTTCACCATTTTCGTTATCGTCTTCGTTATCGCGGCCAGTGTGACCGGCCCTTTTAAATGGGTTAAACAATGCACAAATACATGTAGTCCTGGCATGCTTTCTTCCTATAATACAAACTTGCTGCAATTGTTACGGATCCATTCATACAAATGTCTACCCGTTGAATACGGATTATGATGGCCATAGCCGCTGTTCAAAAAAGACCACCTGGCCGGTTGTCATCTATATGTGCATTCCTGTGCGTGTTCAATCCATTGTTTTCCTATTGTGTGCATTATACGTGGCTGCACAAGCCTTTGTGGCATACCGGCACCCCATTAACCCAAACCCCCTTGGGTGCATGCAAAATCATATAAAACAAAATTGGATAACGGCCGGACAGAATGGGTTAAAATGTCGATAATATGTACATTTTCAATCAAAAGTTTACGCACACTTCAGTCCTTCAAACAAATCCCCAGTTTATCCCAAATATGACCTAAATCCAAATACATGCATGAGTAGGACTTTTGAAACATGGCTTTATTGATATATTGAGATGTACAAAAGAAAAATAGCAAGAAACAAAATCCCCTTAAACAATTTAAGGAACTATGTACTGTATTGTTCTAAAGTATCTTATGTGCAAGTGCATGTAATCTTCTGATTATGGCATGCACGATTTTTGATATTCATGCAGCAAAGTTGAGGAACATCATTTTCCTCAAAAACTTCATAAGTAGCCAGAAAATGTAGAAATGACTCAAGTATGTAGTCATATACCCTGCAAAAATTATCGCGCTTTCAACATGGGACTTGTTTGGGTGCCGCAAGATGTGTTACCTTGATGTGTTAGTCTTTATGTTAGCCTTAGACATGTAGTAAAAAAGTGTGAAATCTGCATTTTGAAATAACATTGTACAATGAATACATAATGTGCAAACATGTTAAAACTCAATGCAAGTAAGTGACATATCAAGTTTATATTTGGGGGGGGGGGGGGGAGGTGTGGGGGTGTTGGAAGGAAGAACTGCACAATTAAGAAAAAACACTAACATGTCATCCTGATTTACCCCTGCTCATCAGGCTTATTAATCATTCCTGAAACCTTCTATGCTCTCTGGGGAGTATACAGCCCAAGCTGCAAGTTAAGTGCACATGGGCTAATCAGACGCATAACCACCACTGTCCTCACTAGAGAGAAGCAGCTTGTGACAAAGTGTCTTGCTCAAGGCCAGTATCACCACATCAGACTACAAGGCCACAGTGCTCCACAATGTATACTGTATAGCAATGTACATGTACATTGTACAATGGCCTTTACCCAGAAATGTTTCCCCTAATGCATGCATGTGAATGTACACCACAGTAGGTCAGGAGAACGGGTATGTATTTAGTACTGGCGCTTTCAAAAGTCTTAACATGTACTGGGCCCAATTTCATGGCTTTGGAATCACCATTAACTATGGTAAAAAATTAGTGGTTAGCATATTTCACAGGTGTACAAGGAATGGGAGACATACCGGTCCTTTTGCATACATCCCTATAACTAAGGATTCTGTACTTATATGTATGGGGTTATGGATGACCTTCCATTAGGCCCAGTATAGCATCAATTTGTTCATGCACAATTACTCATATTTCCTCCCCCCCAAAAAAAAACAAAAATAATAATAATAAAAAAAAAACATTATCTTGTTAACTGGTTTTTAAATTTGAACAATTTTGGAATTCAGACATGTTTGGTACTACTTAAGTTACATGTACAACTTCTCATTATATGCTTATCTAGAAGTGAAAACTTCAAGTTATTCATGGTCAGATTTTAAAGAAATATCTTACCAAATCGCTTGTTGGTATTTAGCATGCATATGTAAATGAAGAACAAATGTCTTTTCTAAGTACTAATACATTGTATATCTGCTAAAAATATGATTGAGTGAGTGAGTGAGTGAGTGAGTGTCCAATAAACCAGCACGCGTTTTGTTATCAAATGTTAAGCATTGATGCCTTACATTTCTATATTTTTGAGAATAAATATTAAATTCAAATTTAGTTGACAGGCCTAATAAGCCATACTAATTGTAATATTTCAATCTCCAGATCAATGTATCTCATTCAATGTATCTCTTCTTAGTTTTTTTTTCATTTAAGAAAAAGACGTTGTACATGCAGAGAATGACTTGAGGTTTTCCCCTCTTAAACCACTCCCAGAAAGAACCCCTGCTTTCATCTGCATATTTTTACTAATTAAAAACGTTTTTCACTTGTAAATGAAACATTTCTGCCTTAAAGCATTGTGTTATACAAGGTGAACCTAAAAAATCGAAACCGGGGGGAAAAAAAGGTTACTATTCTAAAAATATACATGTCATGGATATATCAATTATTGGAACATAGGAGCTACAACCTTTCTTTTAATACCTATGTTGCAAGGCTACAGTTACGGACAGCTGAGTATCATTGTCCTTAAATCCATCAACAGAATTCAGAAATGGAAAAGTCCGTCGTTTTGATAGAAATTAACAGAACCACTCCTCCATGTCATGCTTCCTTATCTAATAAACACGTCTTGACTAAATGAATGTGTGGCCATTCGTGCATGGAAGACATTGGCTTATGTAAACTGCAATAACTCATTTGTGGTTATGTGCATTTATGACCAGCAAAGGCTTCATCTTGGCAAGATGACAGTTGAACAGAAGATTTTAGTCGTCAAAACGTTCCACCAAACAGGAAGTTTGCAGGCAACCAAAGATGCATTCAGAGCGAACTTTTCTGATCGAGATCCATCAGTAAAATTGACATAACAAACAAATCACAATGAAGAAATTCTGGGTTTTGTTTTTCATTTTTCTGTTTTCCAGCAGACATCAATTGCCTTTATGCAAGTTGAAAGCATAACACCTCCAATAAAGTAGTTTTTTCTCCAATAAAATAAAACATACAATTTGAAAATGTACAAGAATGAAAGAAAATCTAATTTGTTGAAGAGCATGGGCAGTACATCTTTCTGTGTTACTTCAAGCTGTTAAGACACTTGTTCCTCCCCATTAACCCAAAGGCAAGTCTATTATCACCTCCAATGTATTTATAACATGAATAATGAAGCTAAAAATACAGTGAAGGCTTGCAGTAACACCATGTGGAATTGAATCTCTTTTGTGAGTGGTTTGCTCTGGGAAGAACCGTTAACTCGAAGTTTTAAACAGTATCTCGTCGTCATTATGCACACAAGACAAAGCACACTGTTCGAAACATTGAGTTACCGTTTTTTCTCAGACTTCTCAGAACCGGCAACCACTTACAAAAGAGATTCAATTAGCCTTTTAGAGGTATGGCGGACACAATAGGAGGGCGCTATTGTATTTGGGTATAAATACACAGGTTTTACCCAAATCAAATAGCGCCCTCCTATTGTGTCCGCCATACCTCTAAAAGGCCAATGCCACATGGTGTTACCGCAAACCTTCACAACTCATCTGAAGCTGAAAATATTCATCACACTTCATTTTGAGACCTAGATAATCCTTGGACAAATTTCCATTGACCCTATAAATCTGGTTTTTTCATACACTGCTTGAGTCTTTTAGGCGCTGGTGGTTCAACCTGCAGCTTGACTGCAGCCATCGATGCTGCTGTTACTCTGTACCCATGAACCTCGTGGAACCTGACAAAACAACCAGATCGGCAAAGATTTATTTTGCAGACACTGCAGCCAAACTGGGTGTCACGTCGCCTTCCACATCTGGTTCTTGTCCTGTCTGCAGCGCATTGCCTGCAGTTGCGACCTCTCCCAGTAAACTTGACCAGGCAATGTTCTCCCTTGTCTACATCAGAATCAGCAATTTGATTGACTGAGCTAGGATCTGGTGGAGCCATTCCTTGACTGTTAGACACCTCTGAGACAGCACCATGTTGGATAGCTGGGTAGTGAAGTTGAAATGCTGGCTGTAAAGAATACGAAATGATGGCCCGCTGAGAATCACTGCTTGGGATGCACTGGCCTACCATTTCCTGTGATGTGTTGGGCACTGTACTAGTCTTACCATGTTGCTTAAGCTGTTCTTTCCTTGGATTGAAAGCCAACTTGGAAGCTACCTCCATAGCAAACTCTGAATGTGAGAGACACTGCCCTTTGCTGGCTGTCCACATGACATACGCGTTATTAATGCAGATGTCAATAAAAAGCCATACCAGCCGCTTCCACCATGAGTTGGTTAATTTCTGCAAGATTGATCCCTGTGACAGGAGCAGTGGGCATGGTGGTAATTTGTCAAGGACAGTCATGTGCTTGAAAATTGGACTTGGGCAAGGCACTTTCTTGACTGTGTGCTCTCTTGTGGTTGGATGGCGTAGCTTTACGGTCAGGGAGTGCATCAGTCCATCATGCATAGTAGACAAGCATCGCTTTACTCTTTGCCCTCGCCAGGCTGTTGCTGTTACCCCGTTGTACTGGACGGACACAGTACTGCCTACTTCAAGGTTGTCACCAGGGATTGTGATGTCCTTAGGCCAATCTGAACAGTTGGTAACAACGTGAGTGCCAAGATTGTTGATCTGACTTGCCTTTTGAGGAGTTATGAACACACTGTCTGCATAGAGACAGTGTCCCTTCCCCGCTAGATTCTTGACGAGGCTGGTGACTGCAAGCTCCTGGGTCATGGTCAAGTTGCCACACTCTGGGCTCATGTCTGGATCATGATACCACAGAAAATTGGTCACATACCCAGTGTGTGCATCTTTCAGCACTAAGAGTTTCCAACCATTTGTTTTCTGGCCTGGGTTTCTGTGGACAGTACCTGTCAGCTCCTCCATAACAATGTCCCGATGTGGATGGTATTGGGCTGTGCAGGTTTTCTTGACGTGTTCGGGGAGACTTTTGCCGAGCTTGTACAGAGGATCCCTGCTGCAGGCCTCAACTCGCCGTTCCCGATTTGCTATCTTCTCGGGGTCCCGCCACGGATTGCTAAGGTAAAAGTAGCGCATGATCCTTTCAAACCGACTAATGCCCATGCCTGACCTGGCAATGAGCATGTTGCGGACGTTTTTCTTCTTGGACCAATAATCTTGCGGGTTGGGTAAAGTCTGAACAGCCATTGCGATGCAGATTCCGATGAACACCCGCATGTCTTGTTTGGATTCTACGGCTGCCCATGCTGAGTCGGTCCACTCCCACCATTCTCGCCCTAAATCCCTCCTCTTCTCCTGATAGTACTCGGCATAGTTGTTTGTCTCTGTTTGTGCCTCTTTGTAAAGCCCCTCGGGAAAGAAAAGGTGGAAGAAATCTACCGGGGCTCCTAAGGTCATGCAGCCTGCAGAACTGGGACCAGCTTCTGCAGAAAATAGCTTGACCTCAGTTGTAGACAAGTGTGTGGTCCACGAAAGTTGTTTGTTACTGTGGACATCTTGTGGGTTTGGCTTCACTACACTGCTGTCATCATCGTCTTCACAATCCGACTCTTCATCATACTGGAATAGGTCATCTCCATATTCTGAAAGGTGTCATGATAACACTCTTATTAGCATAACAGTTTACTCAGTGCCCAAGTGACACTAAAATTCCATTAAGAAATTGCTTCGCACAGTGTTCTTTTAACAACGTTTGGAAACCAGTGTCAAATGGCATGAAATGTTATCTGCACAATGTAAAGTGATGGAAAAAGACTACCCCTTACCAATTTATCCAAGTTAAAATGATCACGTTTGTCAACATAATGAGAAGGGCTGTGCATCCGAACCGGCTACCCGACTGCCCGACTGCTAATGTCAGGAACCTGTTGCAGATTATGGAATCGAGTACCCATAACCAAAATAACATATTTCTCCGACAATGAAAATGAAAGTTTGGAATGTCATTTGTGGGAAATTTTCAAAATGAAAACCAAGGTACATGGAAAAAACAAATTAAGGTTGATGACGCTTGCGAAAATGCAATTTACACTGTCACTGTACACATTTGCATATTGATGCACTGATATGGTAGTATTACCATGCAGACCTTTACAAACAATATGAACAGCAATTTCCGAGATTTAGTGGTGTTTTTTTTTTTCAGGCGAGTACCGATTCCCGTACAACCCGTAAATGCACACCCCTAGTAATGAGCAGTGTTGCAATCAAGTCAATCACAAGTCAAATCTAAAGTCTGATCTCAAACTTTTCACAAGCTTTCAAATGAGCTGCGACAAAGACATTCCTTTGTAGATGTTCCCCTGTAGCTTGAATTGTGACTAGTGATTGATCTGTGATTGATAAGCAAGTTAACGTTAATTCACCTCGGTGACGAGTTCCGCTCAGAAATTACAAAAAAAATCAAAAAAAAATCAGTAGGCCCAACGACAAATTTGCCTGTATCACTGAATGTTTCTACTTTAATACGGTAAATGCAACTTCTACGGCGCTTACGTATGCACGTGTTCACAATGTTGCGCATATGCCAAAAGTTCCACTTTGGGGTTTGACGACCCCTGTCATAAGTGGACTTGAAATGCCTATGTCTGTCCAATTTTACAGATGCTCATCAAACGGACTCACGATCACAAGCCCTTACCATGACCTGTTTCAGATGTGCTCACGTCGTCAGCATTGTCATTGGCTGCAGCATCAGCATCAAAATCTCCATCTGTGTTTTGAAAATACAGTGTATAAAATAGAAACAAGAGTTATGCCTGTACCACGGACGTGTGCCAGAGGTCGAGGATAGGCTGACGCATTGATTATGATACATTCATCTTCTGATGAGCTCTGTCGGTAGTTGCTGATGATGCGCAGTCATAGGAGATGGCATATGATTCACGATATGGGATACCCTGCACGATATGGGGGAAAAGGGTACCCCCCTTTTATCCCTATACCCTAAGCACACTCCAGATTATTGTTATCTAACACATCCCTCTAGATTTCTGAATAGAATTCCTGAGATTCCGGGAACACAATGACCAACACAAAAGAGGGGGTCCCTTTTCCTCCATATCGTGCATCATATGCGATATGGGGCAGAGGGAACACCCCCCCCCCCCCCCCCCCCCCCTTTGTGTTGGTCATTGTGTTCCCGGAATCTCAGGAATTCTTTTCAGAGGTCTGGGGGATGTGTTAGGTAACAATAGTCTGGAGAGTGTATAGGGACAAAGGGGGGGGGGGGGGGGGGGGGGGTACCCCTCTGCCCCATATCGTGCTGGGTATAGGAGATGGGACCAATTAGTTCGGACGCTGCTTAGTAATGTTTTGCAAAAATGTTCTAACTATAGCAGAAATATATTGGCGGCATTTGACGGTCATTGTGATAACGTTTACGCCACTTATCTCCATGTATAAAAATCTGGATAGCTCATTGACCATTTCATTGCGCGCTGGGCGAACAACTGTTGCCAACAGCCGCCATATTACCACTCGAGAAACATCCATATTTGCTGCCTGCAGGCAGACTATAGTCAAGCGCCTGCATATATCATTTTTAGTTGTACTAGTTTTACGTACATTCGCGTATCGCGTGGAGTGGAAAGATGGCTGACAGTGCCGTCGACTTGATTTGAACAGCCAATGATCTATTCAGATTGTATACATGGAGATTTACGCGTTTGGATGCTTGTGTTGGTTTCACATGTTACGCAAATTTTGCTTCTGAAGTTGTCAGCAAGTATTTGCTATGCTCTCTGCTCAGGCCTGCTGTTGATCGCTCTCCGTGATTATAAATAGACAAATGCGCTGTTAGAAGAAATCGTGATTTCATAAGCGCCATGAAATTCGGCCATTATGTGTGGATGTGGAATATATTGGCTAGTAAACAGTATTTCGCTCGTTGACCTATCGCTGTAGAAGCCCGTTAATGTAGTCTGTGAAACAATATCCAATGACAGGATTGTAATATGAAATCGAGACAAACTACAAAATACCGCACTGTCCTGGGAAATTGTTTCAGTATTAAGGGGAATGGACCCGTTGAGCAAATCAGAGATTTTCATGAAATGTAAAATAATGTGTAAAGGCAGCTGCAAAACATTCTCTCTACAGGGTGTCTCTCGAAAAACGCAACAGTTGCTAAAACCGTGATTATAGGAAAACCCAATATCATAACTATACATATATGATATGGTATAGATGCGCTAAAGCATCAGCTTCAATTTGAGACCAGTTTCAGGTCGTTCACTTTCCGATTGGCTAAGCAATCATTGTTTGAATGAGGTGGGGTAAAATGCCATTTGTTACATGTTGTGTAAATGGCTTGATGGTCTGTTTTTGCTTTGCCTAATCCTTTGAAGGATGGGCTTTGGGACACTGATTACATAACTTACACCAGGCCTGTCTGACATTGTCTGATAGGCACTTCATTTGACAAGATGGTGCAGTTCAGCAGAGATCGTTTGTGGTTACCGAATATGCCCAGATATGCATCGACGGAGAAGTTGAACGTTGAAGAGCCAGTGCCATGATGACTTTGAACGGTTTTCAAACCATTGTTGTAAATATTCAATTTATGTTCCTGTTGATAGAAGGTTGTTTTAAGATAAAGCAAATGCTTTTGTTAAGTTTTGTTATTAAAGAACATGTGAAATTCAATTGGTGTCGTTCTTCATTAAAGAGGAACTAAAACGCCCAAAAAAAATTTGACATTTTTGACTTATCTGATAGTTTATGCCTCCCCAAAACTAATGTAACAAGTTTCATGATTCTGAAAAATCAAAAAAAATGTTTTTGAGCCTTTTCTTTCTGAGCCACTTTGACTCGATTCAGAAAAGGCCGAGGTCAACTGCGTGCCATATCGCGCGAGTATTGACGTACACGTGTACAAACATATGACGTCACTGTATTATACGACAATGTTTTACGTAGAGTCTGTACGTATTTTTTGTCTAAGGCTAGTATTACTTGCTGTGCTTTTTGCTCATGATTCAGGAGTAACACTACGATAAACATATTTTAAAGTGTTGACATCTTTGTGAGACACATTAAGAATTGGGGTTGTAGGCTTGTTCTTGCTGAAAAGCTAGTTATGAGTCATACTTTCCTTTGTTTGCAGTCGGCTTTTATTGGGACCTGCGCGGTGAGTTGTGTGTGAGCTGATGCTATACTCTAGTCTGGCGACTTTGATTATGCAGCCCTCATAAGGACCCGCACCTTCTCAGAACTATACACACAATTTCTGTTATAAGGTACCAGACTCAATCGCATGCAGCGCATGCGGTCATATGCAGCACGATATGGGGCAGTTTTTTTCACCATGCATCATCTGCAGGACCTACAACTTCCTACAGTCCTACACAAAACTGGTTCACTGTATCCGTCTTTGCTTTTTACTTTGTGCACATTTCAACGGTGTAGGACTGTAGGAAATGTAGGATCCTACAAAATATACGGAGTGAAAAAAGCTGCCCCATATCCGGCAGGGTAACATGCGGTACCGTGCGTGTACAATGCTTGTTGAGTCAAGCGAGCGTGGACAGGGAGACGACCGGGGCTCTCTGGCTACTCGAGACGGCAACCGCAGTTAACGTCGTCGCGCTGGTGCGCGTGAGTCCGGGACACGATTGGAATGCTCGGTGCTTTTAGAGTTGGAATGGCTCCATCCTTCAAACGGAATTGTGCCTTCAAACCCAGCTGAGTTTTCATACTAACACTATCATCTATACAGTCTTTGGCGAAATGTTCTGCACATATTTTCGACCATTTCGACAGCCCAAAATCAGATATTGTATTGTCTACAAAGCGGACCCACTGTCGCCTTTGAGCTCCATTCAGCACTGGGAATCGCAGTAAGGTTGGGTCAGGGTTTTTGTCGCTGTTCCTCGTGCAACCCCCAACTACACACGATCGAGGCATAATGATTATCTCAGATCCATGCTCATACTGAAATAATATCAAAATTAGACAAAATAGACGGGAAAACGGAGGAGTTAGGTAGACAAAAACTCTTCAGCAGCATCAACTCCACGTACGTACATGCATAGTGTTTGGCTGTAGCATCAACCGACTCTACACGTGTACGTCACGGGGTCGGTCACGTACAAACATTTAACATACATAATGAGCTTTCGCGAAACAGGATAAATGGTTCAGAATAACAACCCTTTCTTTTTTAATAAAAAAAATTCTCTCGTCTGCAAACTAATCTCCATCAGTTAAAAGAGTATTTAAACTGTCGGAAAAGTCCAAAAAGTCAAAAAAAAAATTGCCGTTTTAGTTCCTCTTTAAAGTTCTCTAACATGTAACAAATGGCATTTTACTCCACCTTATTCAAACAATGATTGTTCAGCAATCCGGAAAGTGAACGAACCGAAACTGGTCTCAAATTGAAGCTTATGCCCTAGCATATAGAAACAAATATGGTTATGATTCTGGGTTTTGTGTAATCATGGTTTTATTAACTGATGCGTTTTTCGAGAAACACCCTGTATAACGTTATGGTACCAGACGTCAGGCCGTCTTGAGTTATTTTACTTTGCACATGGTAAAAATCATGGTAATCGTAAATTTGATGTCATCTCAATTTTGCCGACAGGGTGTGAGCCAAAAAAATGGGAAAGTCGGGGGCGGCGGGGGCAGGAGTGTTATGACGTTGAGGGCGCCGTTAAAACTGTGACCTCTCCAATACTGATCGTACTTTCATACAACGTGCACTTGTCCGGCCGGGAAACAATTTTACCGATAGCGACACAAATTTGCTGTCAAAATCAATTAATGGGGATGTCACACCCCACCCACCCCCATGGCAATGCCCGTGCAAACTTGGTTTTCGTACCTGAACTTACCAAATTTTCACTGAACAAATATCAAATGTCGCAATTACCGGAATGCATTTTATGGGAATCTAAGATGACCAACATCAACCAGAATAATTGTTTTTACCATTTTCAAGCTTACTAGGCACTTTTTTTACAGGATTGTCGTAATTACAATATTTCGGTGTAAAAAGTCATATTTGGGCGGAAATATCCCAAAATAATTTGTAAAAAGTCCTTTTGCGTTCACTGCAGTGCAATCAAATGTCATGTTCTGCATAGAGCGTGTAAGTTGACCTCGAAAACGTACGGGAAACCGAACTTCCGGGGCACCTCGAATAGGAGCTTCAACGTGTAAAGCGAGTAGTTTTCTTGGAATAATTTGTTTTCACGCTGTTCATTTTACTGGTAGATAAAAAGTTTTAGCAAAATATTATTTTTCATTTCAATTTACAAAATGTGAAAGATATATCAAATTAGGGAAAAGGAGAACGAAAAAGTCTATAGGCCTGGTACGTCATAATACGTCATTCGGCTATGCAGTATAAGGCGGTCGTCGCATATAATACGTTCACTTATTACGTCCGCAGCGTCAGAGGATGCAGTACAGGGGTTTGGGGGACAGGGCTTTCTCTTCCCGACAATGAGCCAATCACGTTGCAAGCTGACGCTCAGGTCAAAAAAATGTTACTACGTTTCTTTAATAATTTAGACAGTCATGCATGTTTTCATATATTTTAGAATTAATTTTGAATTTATTATTCATATTTATGGCCGTTTCATGGTTCAGATCTTCGTAAAAACAAAGTATTATAGGAACAAAATCAAGCACACGTAAAAGCCGGCGGCTCGGAGGTGCCCGGAAGTTCAATCGTGACCTTTATGCGCGAGACTTACACGGTCTATTACTGGCCTGCCCATCGGCCAACTAGGCAGGTCACACTATTTTTAAAACATGTATACCAATACCATTGAATTACTCGAATTACCATGCACCAATACTCAAATGAAAGAGCTTGCTGAAAGAATTTTTTGGAATCGGAACTTCCGTTCCAAAGTTATCCAAATAAAACTATAGGCCCTGTCTATTTGATATAGCGTTTTCAGCCATTTTAAGAGGGACAAATTAAAAAAAATGCCTTATTAAAATATTACAAATTAGCAGTGATAAAGCCCTTAAATTCACTTAAATGTTTTGAATTCTTATAGTATTTTCATTATATTTCACTGAAGCAAAAGAATTTGGTTGCCAATTGATTCCATTATCTCTTTACGACTTTACAAAATGGCAATTTTATCAAAATTCCTTAACGGGAAAACCAAAATTGCGAACAAAATTCTAGCTGATGTAAATACTTTGAAGTAAGAGCAAATAATGGAACAGCCATGCTGTCCACCAAAATCTTCATACTGCAATCTCATTGGTCAATCCCTTGACATACTTTGTTCACGTGACCCAAACATGGGCTGTTATCCGGTGTTATACCTCCCCGTATTACAAGTAAAATGGATTACTACGAATTAAGCTCCAGTTTAAGCTTATCATTTGAGGCGATTTTAAATTATTTTAACACTTTTGGCACAATTCGTCAAACAATCCACAAGGGAAACTGACTAGGAAAATTTGAATACATTTTCAAAGTGAACAAAGAAACTGGCAGGAGCGGGATTCGAACCTGCGACCCCCGGGTTACCGTACCGGCGTTCTACCAACTGAGCTATCTGGCCCTATGTTGGCGGTCTCCCAAATTGTCAGCATCTTTGTTCGGGTGGGCGCTATATAGTCAGAAGTCATAAACCCAGAATGCCGTATAGCCAAGGATCACACCCAATTTTACGATACAACCTGGGAAGCGACATTGTGGGGATCACTCAATGAGGATACGACTTTTTAACTTATAATTCGTCAAACAATCCACAAGAGAAACTGACTGAAAAGTACACTGCTTTTCGCGTAAATTACAAACAAGTCATTTGTGAATCGCTGTAAAATCATTATTTTCGACCAATTTCTAAAATTAAAACGTTTTATTTTTTAAGATGGCCGCCATTCTTTTTTATTTTTTATTTCGGACAACCGTATAGGTTTTTCAACTGTTCAAAGATACAAAAAAGGAAGATACATGGTGGACAAGCGAATTGAACATGTTTTAAGTAGTTTTCATAGTTTTAGTATGCTTGTATTTTATTTTCCGATGGATCGGTTGACATTTTAAGATTATTTTTCACCTCATTTCCACTGGTAAAGGTTTTTAAAAACCCAGGCGGCCCCCAAAAAGGAAGCGGGCGGGGCCTTTACGTAATTTGTACGCAAAATATGCGAGTCAGACATGATCAGAACTTAGAACCATGATGTATCCCCGTCTGCGCACTTCCGGGTTTAAAGCGACTATGCCACCAAATTCATTAATGATGAATATAAAATCACGTCATAAATGGCAGCGCAGCGCACGTAATGCCAGCTATTTACTTAGCACTGAGAACCTCTTCCACAAACCCGGAAGTGCGCAGATCGGTGCTATTTTCGTCAATTTGGAATTCGTCTATAGGACTCTTCATACTTGTCCATGTACAGTGACCTGGCTTAATATTTACCATGTAATTCCATTGTGCTGTTTGAATCACTGGAGTCCGTGATGTGCTGCATGCTAAACGAGCTCGTTGCTGGCCTATAGCTTCCGTCATGATACATACTGCATGCACTTCCGTCCTGTCCGTAATTATCTTCCTCAAGGCTTGGCCCACCACCAGCGTCAACCATTTGCGGTCCTTCATAGTAATCCGATACGGATTCCTGCTTAACTGTAAAGCCCGAAAATGTGGAGTCCATCTTGCCGCTGTAGTAATAACGTTAATTCACTTGGTTGACTTGACGTAAAACGATTCAACGAAGCCTAGCACGTACAGTAGTGGTACAGTAGGCATGTTTTGTCTTTTTGCACACGTACATATACACTATTACTACATGAACGTCATCTTCACAATACATGCACATGTACGTACTTCACGCATTTTGTATGTTGACTCCATTTGCCCTGCGCTAGCTGCTTGCATGCTGTCCAACATGTAGTGTACGTATGCAAATTTGACGTAAAAGACGTATGTATGACGTTTTGTGCAGCTGGCTGTGGAGCCGCGCGGCGAGGTTTGGACTCGACGATGGACCGAGATGAATAGGCCTTTACAGTATAACGTAATACATGTACAAGAGCAGTACCGTGTGTGTTTACATACCATACGCAGGTGCAGACGGACTGAACAACTTGGTCGTGGGGGTGTCTTTGATATTGGGTTCGTTATGAGTTACCCCGGGAGGATGGGGGATGCCGCAATGTCCGGGATCCCTGCTGATGTACATGTCCTATATGAAGACCATCAGTTACTGTTAATGTTATGTAGGGGGGGGGGGGGGGGGGGGGGGGGGGGGAGGGGGAGGGGGCTTCAATAGTTCACGTGTGGAAGCAAAGAATTTAACGCAAATCAAATGGGACTGAAGGTTTGCAAGGTGGACATGACCTTCCTCCATGAACAAAGTAAGGTTTGCGTTTGCGGTAACACCGTGCGAAATTGATCTCTTTTGAGTTGTGCGGTTCTATAAGAAGAACCGGTTGTATTATAGCTCCATATGGGTTGTATAATAACTCGACATTTGTTTAGTCTCCCAATGACGAACAGAGCACGCTGTTTGAAACGTCGAGTTAAAACAACCGGTTCTTCGTCAGAACCACACAACTTAAAAAGAGATCAATTTTACATGTCGTTCTACCGCAAACCTTCAATTTATTTTCATACATGTAAATGTAGTATACAATATTTGCTTTTGTTGTAATTTAGAGAATGGATTTGACGTTTGGTATTTTTTACTGTAACACTGACATGTTTAATTTAAATTTTGTGTGCATAGATATGATGCTGGGAAAACAGAGAAAAGGGAGGGGAAAATGCTGTTCTTGTAGTCTGGTTCCCTGACCCTACGTCAGACAAAACGGAGTAATTTATAGACGTCAAGGAATTATCAGGTCTGCCGAACTAGACCATTTCCAACGATTGTCAGCCGACTATCGCTGGATATTGATACAATTTTGTTTTTTAAATGACAGCACTTCAGGTGCTATAATTTCACAGGATATTTGAGACTATTGTCAGGTCTTTCATAATAATTCGGTAGTTTGTATTTTTTTATGTTTGCAAATGTTGTATATTATCTTTAAAGTTAACTCTTGTTGCCAAGGACTACGGTCACTGGGACCTTGGTACAAGAGGACTGCAGAAACAAAGCAACAACTGAAGAGACTTTTTATTGTATAAGATCTTTACTTTGAGAATGTTTGTATAATCACCTCCATGATACAATCGATTCTTAATGATCTTAACATCAAATGATTCATTTTACCAATAAAATAGTTTTTTTGCAAGTGAAAAGAACTAAGTCATTAACAGGCCAGGACGGAAAAGTTAACAAGCGAACAAACAAACATAGTAATCAATTTAATTCAATATTATATGTATGTTATTAAAATGTACATGTTAAATGTAAACATACATGTAGATTAAATGTAGTTGCATAGTTTTATTGAAATGCCGGTATATTAGGAAGTATATATAGTATAATTGACTTTCGTAACATAATAGCTCTGCTGGGCAAAAATACAAAATAGTCTTGAACACCTTGACTTGTCCGTCACTAAAGCTGCTTTGTATTTCCGTGCGTTTGGGCTTTATCAACCTGGAATATAAATTGTCAAACTGCTAAGTTGCAATACTGCTAATTTGTTAGCATTAGATAAGTTTTTAGTTTTTCAATGAGACCTTCCACACAAAAGAATCGACCGACGATAACAGATTTCAAAAGTGTAACACTTTCCTAATCTCTGCAGTATTCAAAAACATTTTTTTCTTCCATATATTAGGGGCAAATCTATTAATATTTTTCAGTCACAGCACAGACACATTTTTGGTGTTTTGTTAACAGTATACATGTAAGTGTGAACTATTAACTTCCATATTAATACAAATAAATCAAAGAAATCTCAGATAGGGATATAATACCACTTAGGCTATTCATATAGTTTAAGTATATTGCGCAGTGTTATGATGCTTTCATCCTAACTTTCACATTTACATTCTGTAGGCCCTATGTACAATATACTACAATTAAAAAAGTCGCTGAAATACTGCTTCAACATCATATGCTTATCAGTATTATTTGCATCAAATCCATTTTTTCTTCGTGTATTATAATTGAGCTGAGATAATGTACCACAACAGCCAACCAACAATAAATATCGTGATTTTTACGTACGTTTCAATCCCGTCGGAGTTCAAATTAATTGTTAAACATCGTTATGACCGTACTTTTTTTGCAAAAGCACATGCAATAGAAAACATGGCACTTTGCCAAGGATATGACACTTATTTACATCGTATTTACACATAATTACACCGTAGCCTATACATTGCAAACAATAACTTTATGAAACCATAACCGCGGAACGCTTTCTGGTTTAGGCCCTATATACCTGAACAAGCACGTCTTTAGCATTACTATGCAGTCCATGATGAGGCGCTTAAAAAGGTCTATACTGTTGATGACTGGTCATTCTATTATCATTTTGGGGTCCAAAAGTGTGACATTATTGGGGTCCCTGTTACACCTGACCTTCCCATCAAGTATCATTAAAACCCACTTCACACTATTTTTTACTTGTTTGGTAGGAACTTTGCTTTATAATCACCCTTGGAGATAGAAGGCATTAAAGAATGTGTCCTAAATTGCAAAATCTTATACACGTCAGATGTAACAGGGACACCAAAATTGGACACCAGAATGACCCCATGCACTTCCTCGTTAAAATTCTGCGTTAAAATTCTGCGTTAAAATTCTGCGTTAAAATTCTGCGTTAAAATTCTGCGTAAATAAAACAGTTCATCACACAATAAGTCAGCCCATGTGCATTCTCCCGTTAAAGCAGGAAATACATGAAAGGTGGGAACACAATTACGGACGGCAAAAAAAGCAAAATTTTAATGACACCGGGCATTGTGACTCATTCAGGATTTAGTTGCTTTGTTCCTAGCACAGGGGGGTTCCCCGCGATGAATCATCGTTCAATGAATCACAACCTCAGCGTTATCTAGATCAACAACTGTCTTCCGTTATTATTTTCCCCAACTTCTTTGAAACTGATGTTCAATTTGTGAATTGTCCTTCATCAGCGTTTGCAAGTTTGCAGAACAACAAGCACTGTATAGGGCTGTCCGAATATACCGAATATTCAAATATTCGATCGTCAACCGAATATTCGAATACCTTTTAGCCGGTTCGAATAAAAAATGTATATGCACGTACAGATACGACTCTGGTGCTATTTTAATAGAAACGTTACGGCGCTTAACAATGTCAAATGCCGCATTTTTGTCGACAGTAACTTTATTGTTCCCGTCCGTAAAATAAACTCCTCAAAATAAGTTCGGAAACTCAAGTTTGACAGACGATTTCTCTCTTGTTTCCAACTCCTTTTCCTTGAATTTGGTATCATTGGAAAGCCCTGTTATTCTTCTTTACAATGATGTGTCATTTGTTATGATTAAGCAATTAGGGGATGTGCAGCACAGCTGAATATGGGGGTGGGTGTAAAGTGAAATGTCACAAAATGCATTGCTATTGTCATACAGTGCATTCCCCTTTTGCTTGGAAGATGGGAATGTGCAACAGATCTGCAACAGATCCTGATTGATGAATGGAACGCCATCCCACAGCAACGTGTGACCCGGCTCGTGAACAGTATGAGGAGGAGGTGCCAGGTTGTTGTCGCTGCTTTCGGATCGTACACCCGCTACTGAGGCTCCTGACTTAACATTGTTCAATGAAGAAACTGTTCAATGATTAACCAGAAAAAAGACTTTCCTTACGTCTTGTTTTTTTTTTTTTTAGTGATAGAGTGTTGCTTTGTACTGTGAGAGAGACTTCTTGTTACTGATGGAGCATTACTGGGTGTTTAAGTGCAGAAAATGACAAATTCTTTTACTCTTTTTGAAACGCAAGCACATTAACAACAGAGTTGCTATCCCGGAGGCAATTGATTGTGACAGGCCATGTGGATTTCTGAACTTTTTCCGCACAATTATTATTTATGGCTTACAACCTTTAAATAATGGTTAGTAAGCTGAGAATCATTCAAGACACACCAATCCTCCAAACAACTCCTAACAGCAAGAGTCAATACACTTTTGGACAATAGCAATGCCTTTTGTAACATTTCACTTTACACCCACCCCTATATTCAGCTGTGCTGCACATCCCCCAATTGCTTAATCATAACAAATGACACATCATTGTAAAGACGAATAACAGGGCTTTCCAATGATACCAAATTCAAGGAAAAGGAGTTGGAAACAAGAGCGAAATCGTCTGTCAAACTTGAGTTTCCGAACTCTTTTGAGGAGTTTAATTACTGCAAAAACGCTGGCTGGAGTTTTCTTTTATCAGAAAGTTATACGTACATGCAAACAATGTCGATCGGGCGGTCCATAATATCGATTGCCGCACGTAAAACACCGGTGTGCTTTGCATGCAACTTTTTACCGGTGCGGCATGCAATTGTCATGCACAAGGTGCTCCTTGTCAAAAGAGTGCCAACAAGAATGCTACGCTACAAGTTTCTCTGTGAGTGCCCCAGTAGGCTATAGGCCTATGGAATAATCTACCTGAACAATTGATCATGAACTCCTTAGGTGATATCCCTGAAAGGATTTTTTTCGCGGGTTTTTCTCCAATCCTGTAAATCAGCAATACAGCCTTATACTGGAAAGTTGAAAACTGAACTACATTATAAATTAATTTGTGTAAATATTCTTGTATTTGTGTAAGTATTTTTTGTCATGGTATTGCATTACAAGTGAGGACAGAAAAGAGGGTATAACAAAGGAAACAATACTGTCCTCACATTTATTTATTTGTTCCGGAAAAAGTGAGGACAGGGCAGGCAAACGTGTGCTTAGTCAACGGGGACGGGTTATACCCGTATTAAAGGGAACAATGGAACGTCCTCACGTGTATAGCGAAACAAAAATACACGTATATATGCACATATTTATGTATTTGTGTAAAATTATTGTATTTGTAAGTATTAATGTTCGTAATCCATCTCACAGATGTACTTGAATTAATTTCACTTTACCTAACTTTAATTAAAAATGGAGGCAAGTTTTACAACAGTTTGGTCACACCCTGGCTAAAGAAATGTAATACAAAAATCATTCTTCCAAAATAACCCGTCCACAATTTTCTGAAGCTATGTTGGTTAGAAATGTTGGATTCCAAGCCACAAAAAAAGTGAACATTTTATTAGGAGACCGATCCGGATGTTAAGTTATCCCTCATCATTTGGATGAAGTCGACCGGCTGGACGATCAATGCGACCTCCCTCCCGGCCTGGTCGAGTAACTTCATGACGTCATCGGCGCTAGCGAAGAGATCCACGGGCACCGTGTTGATCTCCGTGATGGCCCAGTTGCACATACAGCCGTCTACTCCGGTAGTCTGAGGCTTCAGGTCCCCTAGACTGGCTGCCCTGCCTCGGGGGTCCACGCCGATGATCTAAGTACAGAAACAATTGTAATAAATACTATGTGAAAAAGGCTGTGGCATTGTAAACACGTTCTGCCCTTCCCAGATATAGTATTACCAAAACATTGTAAAAAGTTAAGCCTCTAGTCAGTGGCGTAGCTAGGCTCTTCCTAGAGGGGGGGGGGGGGGGGGGGGGACGGGGGGCATGGCTATTTTCAAGGGGGGAAATTTGACTTTGTTAAATAGGTCCACGCTATAGTAACGCATATCTATAACGCATATCTACACACTACAGATGGCGACACCCCCCCCCCCAAAAAAAAAGCCATCCCAATTTTCCAGAGGGGGGGCAAGGGGGGAGGGGGGGGGGCAAGAGTGCCCACAGGGGGGAAGTTGCCCCCCCACCCCCCCCCCCCCCCCCCCCCCCCCCCCCCAAAAAAAAGCTACGGCACTGCCTCTAGTGCCGACAGCACAGAAGACGTCGAATCATAGATTGTCGGGACAGTTTGGTCATGACATCTTTCGGCTAAAAAATAAAAACAACACGGCGTCTGAATATCCGAAAACTTCCCAGTAAATTGCTGCTCCATTTGGATACATTTCAATACTGGTAAGCATACACGTACTGCAATGTATGATCATATTTCCTAGTCAAAAGGATAAAATGGGTTCAAATCATGGCGCTCAAGTGGTTAAGGGACATCGTTGAACGCACGACATGCCAGTACGTGCATGGCCTTGAATCATCTGAATTTGGCGCTATAAAAGTAGTAGTGCTGCCGCTGCCGCTGCCGCTGCCGCTGCCGCTGCCGCTGCCGCTGCCGCTGCCGCTGCCGCTGCCGCTGCCGCTGCCGCTGCCGCTGCCGCTGCCGCTGCCGCTGCCGCTGCCGCTGCCGCTGCCGCTGCCGCTGCCGCTGCCGCTGCCGCTGCCGCTGCCGCTGCCGCTGCCGCTGCCGCTGCCGCTGCCGCTGCCGCTGCCGCTGCCGCTGCCGCTGCCGCTGCCGCTGCCGCTGCCGCTGCCGCTGCCGCTGCCGCTGCCGCTGCCGCTGCCGCTGCCGCTGCCGCTGCCGCTGCCGCTGCCGCTGCCGCTGCCGCTGCCGCTGCCGCTGCCGCTGCCGCTGCCGCTGCCGCTGCCGCTGCCGCTGCCGCTGCCGCTGCCGCTGCCGCTGCCGCTGCCGCTGCCGCTGCCGCTGCCGCTGCCGCTGCCGCTGCCGCTGCCGCTGGTGGTCTACCTCTTACCTCATTTCTCTCCAGACGAAATCCCAGATCATCTCTCGGTGAGTCGCGCTTTATGATGCACACAGTACCATGAGGTATTCGCTTGACCACCAGTGTAACCTGCATTGCACAAATCAATGTTTCCAAACTAATTTATATTTTCTCTGCATGAGTAAAAGAAAGATTTTCTCGCATAATAATGTGTCGGCCGCGACATTCTGTTTCATAGTCAAGAATTGCCACGGTGTTTTTATGCACTTGGTTATGGAAGTTGCAAGACAGCTTCTTGGACTTGTTTTCACTTGAAATAAAATCTTCCACACCACAATTAATCTAAGAAAAGGGGAAAACAATGCATGTAAATAAATAAACACCCTATTTGAAATTCGAACTCATGCCTCGTGCTTCAAAGCGTTTCGCTTAGATCAACCAATTTGTGTATGTAAATGACGTCACTATATACATGTATAGCACCCTCGTGCGATAAGATAACTTAACAAAAACATGTGTCATTCCATAAATTTGGGGTCCAAAAGTGTGTCATTTTTGGTGTCCCTGTTACATGGTGAAATGTATTGGATTTTGCAATTCTAGACACATTCGTTAATGCCTTCTATCTCCAAGAGTGATTGTGGACCCCAAATTTATAGAATGACCCACTTACATGTGGAAATTCTTGTCTAGAAAATAATCGTGTGTAGGCCGTTCATTTCGTCACGCTCAAAACGTGCATCCCGCATTGTAAAAGTGTGCTACATCACACATGTATAATGAAGCGCTCGACGTGCATTTCAAACTTAGGTCCGATGATGTATAGTTGATGTCGAAAATTTCCATTAACCGCAGTCTTGCAAACAACCCCCCCCCCCCCCCCCCCCCCCCCCCCCCCCCCCCCCCCGCCTTGAAAGATAATTTTATAGATTGTACTGGTATTTAACAATAGAAAAATTGCAAGAAACAAAACAATTAAAGCAACAATTTCTAATAACTAAATTTCCACCGCAGCTCAGATGATGGAGACACATGATGTGGCTCATGAAGATCGAAATTTTCATTAACATAAAAACTCATCCTTGTAATTTACAGTTACATGGCAATATAACACTGCTATATATCCTTGCATGGTATCTTTAATCCATCTGACAGAAGGCAGTGAGATGTGAATTCAATGTAGGCTCATACCTCATTGTCATCCGTACTGGAGATGGTGTGTTTGGTGAAACTAGCAGAGGTGAGGGCTTGCTTGTTGACTTTGATAACCTGATCGCCAACCTTCAGAGCTCCCCTCAACTGTTTCTCACGTTGATCCCACCCCATCACCCTGCAAGACAAGATCCCATCATTCAGTAACAGTAGGCAGTATAATGTGGCATTTAAAGGTAACATTTGCTTTTGCTGCATTTTGGATGGATGTGGGAGTTATTAGTATTTTGAGCAAATATTATTGCAATGAGCTGTTTAACATTTTAGGTTCTATGCTGGAAAAACCAAGAACAAAAGCTGTTTTAGGAGTCTGGTTCCCTGACCCTATACTTCACATGAACTGGAGCAATTTATAGACATCGGGTAATTATCAGGTCAGGGAACCAGACTGGCTTGCACCCGTCTGCAGATGTGCAAGCGAATGCAAAAAATGTGGACTAACTAAATTTGGCAAATTGGGGGCAGTATTTGGGGGGGGGGGAAGTCAGGTGTTTTGGGGGAAATTGATACAAAATCCCACTGTTCTTGTCATGATTTCACAGGATGCTTGAGACGATCATTTACCGGTACTAACCGTCAATTTGGAAGTTTGTTTTCTGATGTTTGCAAATGTTGTATAACCTTTAATCAAACAAACATTGCGAACATTGTCAAGGCGTTTGCTGACATGAACAACCACATATTTTTTTCGGTATGTTCCTATTGATTGTCTATTCTAACTTACTGTTTTTGATGTGATTAGGTTTTGCATGGTGGAGGATATATATGCAAATTGATGGAAGTTTGTGGACATACCGTTTAATGGACTTTACTCTCAAACTTTGACAGTATATACTCGACGTTTAACGGTTCCCTGGCGTATTCAGAACACAATTTTTTAGGGGGCCATTTTGTTTAATGTACCTCGAAAATATTTACGTCGGGGTGGGTGAGGACTTAAATGCTGCATTGTGTGTGCCTGAATTAATTAACCGGCGTAACGGCGATGTATACGGAACAGTTTGGCGCGTTCTGAATTATTCCTACGAAAAACTGTCGTTGGGATTTGGGGGGGGGGGGTGGGGTTTGGGGCATGGCACGTTGCCCCACCCCCGGATCCGTGCTTCGTTTGCCGTCCTCGGGAGAATAAGGCGAAGTACAAAAAACCATAGCGTCCCTGCCCGCTTCCGATCCATCGGAAAATAAAATACAAGCTTACTAAAACCATTATTAAAACCACTGTAAACATGTCTCTTTCATTTGTGTGTCTTTGAACAGTCGAAAACCTTCGGTTGTCGGGATCGGGGGTGGGGGATTCGGAATCTGCCCTCCCCCGGCTAGCTGATGAGTGCCCGAAAGAAAACCTGGTTTTCTTTCGGGCCACTCACAGCTGGCCGGAGTTTAGTTCCCAAACGCATAGATTTGGGCCATTTCGAGCACTCTTTACGCAACGGGATTGTCCTGAGCTGTGGGGTTGAAGTTCACCCCTGAAATCCACCCCCAATGAATTTAGACTATAGAAATAAGACACATTTCTTACCATATACCATCTTTCATCTCCATGAACTTGATCTTGTCTCCCACCAGGCAGCTCTTGGGGAAGGACTTACTGATACCGTGTGGCTGTTTCTGCTCCTCTTTGGTTTTTCTGCAGTTGAAAAAAAGAGTACGAAATGTACACATTTGATAAAGATATACTATATCTTGTTCAGATACTATATTCCTTCATTATAACTTAGTTAGTAGGCACAATGATTTAGACTACATGTAAATATAGATTAAGTGTTCTTTTTATTTAAAGTCCTAAGTGCTCCTTTTTTTTTCAAAGTCTAAAATGTTCAAGCTATAAACGAAGTTCATTATTAGCCCAGTTTGATCGTTATCCGTGTTTTGTGGATGCATGGTTTCTACGTACAAGGTCACTGAATTAATCAACGCCGTTTCACCCACTGTAAACAAATTACATTTCGCGAGAACGATTTTAATTGAAATCACCCAATACAAGATAACAGCCACTTTAAGTAAAGTGTTACGATCAGAGGTAGTGGGGTTGGCGACATTTTGAATGGCCAGCCCTACCACCCTTACGGTTTTCCTGGGCCCAGATCTAAATAGAGGTTAATTCTTCAACAGATTCCAATTAATCCACAATTTTCAGACATAATAGACCCAGCCGCGGTAACTTCCACCAATCTGTGACACCACTTCGCATCCCCCTTAATAGAAACTTAGTATACGAAAAAGCATGGTGCGATGATACCATCTCGAAAAAAAGGGGAGATTACAGCTCTTTGTTCACTCACTCAATTTTCCTGTGAAGAAACTCTCCTGTGGGGGTGGGTATCGGTGGTGGAGTTGGCCTCTGTTCAGACTGTGCCGTTGTGTTGTCTTCATTACTACCCGCACTTATGCTCCGCCGTGGTGCATCCTCCTCCGTTAAATTCGGTTTGTACGCCGTTTGACGCTGGGAGTTATCGTGGTTCAAGTCGTTCACACCGGCGTGCTGACAGTCCCGCTCGTCGTGTTCCTCAGGTTCTCGCCGTCTGAACACCCTGGTCGCGTAGTTGGACTCATTGCCATTCTGCATATACAGCACGGCGTTCAGGTCATTGTACACATCTGAACTGTAGCCAAGGTTGCGTCTTCTGGTCTCTACCTCGTCTATCCATTCTTCTAAGGAGGCGACGAAGTGGATGTTCTGGTAAACGACATCTTCGTCAGCCATGTTGGTGCCTGTGCAGTTCACAAGAAAAGTAAAATAAATAAGGACACGAATTTAGCGCCGAATTTGGAACCGAAAGAGTTACCGGTAATGTGCGGACGTACGTGGTTCTAAACACCTTAATAGGCCAAATAACAATAGGCCTAAAAACATGTTTTAACGTCATGTCTTGTTTTGCTGAAACGAAGAGGCGCCCTTTTTGCTTCTATTGTTACATCCTGCCAACCAGTATTTTCCTAGATGGCCACCGCGGGTTTCAAGATGGCTTCCGAGTCCACATCAGAATCGATTTTATAGATTGACTGGGAAGTATTTCCTTTCTTCATTTTGTATGGATTATTTTGGAGAACAGGCTAAAAAGGAGGCGATCTCGAAAAAGGAAGCGAGGGAGGACGTTAAACATTTTTGTCTCGTCTCGTCTCGTCTTCACAGTGGTGGAAGCCTGGAAGGTGAGAAATGCATCGCTAGACCCGACTCCCGACTCCCCTCATTCACAAGCAGTAATCAAATTTGGCACTCGAGGGGAATCTGGCTGGTGTAGTGGTACTTTCCTCGCCTTCCACCACTGTGACCCTGGTTCGAATCCCAGCTGGGGCCAACATGTGGATTGGGTTTTCAGTCCCTGCCTGATTCCGTGGGTTTTCTCCAGAATTATTCTCTGGGGTTTTCCTCCCACGTCTAAAACTGTAACTTCCTTCCTCATCTTCTATCAGGGACCCCACTGAAATAAGTCGAAAGACTTTCGTGGGCTATCCCGGCTGAATGCCGAATAATAATAAATAAAAAAATAAAATAAAAGCCACTTTAGATTAGTCAAAATAAGCACATTTCATACTTTTATGTATGATCTAAAATACCAAATTTTATTAGCTTTTGCGCACGGAACCAGACGTTTTTAAAGTTTGCACTGCTTATCACTATATCAAAGAAAGCATTACAAGACTATGTGTGTTTGAAATATCTCGATCTTACCGTTTTCACAGCTGTACATGACGTGGTTGCGCACACAGCAATAGGGGGGTCTTATTTACTCGTATCATCGTCATCATCCTTGGGCTCGGGTGGGATAGGGGGAAGCGGCCGCTCAGAGATGTTATCAGGACTTTCTTGAAAGCTGGAACACCCCTTCCGTTGTCTGAGGATCCTCCTTGTTTCTACGTCTCCTGACTGGCGGTCGATTGGACGCTGTGTCAGTGCCGGCCCTGTCTCTCCTTAGAGGATTCTCGGTGTTTTCGGCTCCACCGCGTCCGCCCAGTGAACGCGTCAGAGCCGCGTACCAGTCGTCGAGCTGCTGCCGGTTCTCCGCACGGAGAAATTGTACTTGTTTGCCGCGTTTGATGCTAAGGGTAGTTGTCGTGTGCGTGTCTGTCAATTTCCACTTCGGCCGGTGTGAGACGGATCCGTTCTTTCAACTTGGTCATGGATTTGTCTTTGTAGCAGTCCCAGCACTGTACCCTGCTCCTGCTTCAATACATACCAGTGTTTGCTTTTGGATTTCTGTCAACAACAACATCACCAATTAGGTTAACATAACAGGAAAACGGGTTTCATGTAGTGTTAAATGTCCTTTAAAGTTGTGTGGCTAATAGATTGTCGTCGTCGTCGTCGTCGTCGTTACTGCAAATTAATGTGACTGCACTTACAGTTGACAAGAGGGATGTCTTCCGCTCCATACCAGTGCCTAGATATCCCTTCATGACAATTCCGCTGGGTGTAGGGCAGTAAAACGTAGCCATTCTACGATTCAATCTGAAAACAAACCATACTATGATATGATAATAATAATAATAATAATAATACAAGCATTTGTAAAGCGCCATCTATCTATGTAGACATATTCCGAGGCGCTTATGATGAGGGGGTATGATTCTTTCTGACGTTGATGACGCCATTTCGCCTAAAATGTTTTCCGACGTGTATTACCATACCGATAGTTAATCGATACATATACAAGTGGAGATTCCACTGACTTTGTTTTTATTCCCTACCCTCAATTTCTTCCTTTTTTCCTTGGGGGGGGGGGGGGGGGGGGGGGGGGTGGGCATTGGGATTGCAGATGTCCTGGCGAAATGACACACGTTGCTTTGGTCGCACCAGTAATAAACGACACTGGAATTTGTACAGCGTGTTGCCTTTTTGGTCACGCTCATCGAAGTCTCGTTTCACTCATGTTATCCTGCATGAGGTTTTCCTGTTAAAACCCCCTTTCTAACAATGCGCACATTTATGCAGACCCGTAATAGAAATGTGGATTGTGGCGGTGCGGTCTAAAACAACTTCGTTTCAAATTCGTATTTATTGGCCTGGTTACATCATGAGCTGAAACACTACAATAATGTGTGTTGTGAAGGAAAACATGCATTTCAACCTAGCTAAAAAAAAAATTTAAATTTTGTAAATTGATGACCAAGACAAGTAATTAAAAAGTTAACTCCAACATCACATCAATCTGTCATTCAACACTGCAGTAGGATAAAGACAGACTGAAAAGTCTGTTTCTAGACTAGTCAGTGTTTTGTACCAAGACGTTTACACTAAAAACAGTTCACAATCTATTGGTATGGTTAATCTTGGTCAAATAATAGCATTACTGTAAAAACGTGCAATTGTAATGGCAAAGAATTACTTGCTTTGATTCTGGTGTTGTTGCTGATGCTGGCGATCCTGTCTCGTTGACAATCCCGTCTCGTTCTTATGTGGAAGCAACTTGTTTCCCGTTGGTAGTTAACAACATCTGCATATCAGATGAATCAGGTGAAAACAAATTCCCAACAAAAACAGGAACAATTTCAGATAAAAAACAACACTTGTATGGAAGGAAGCAGGATGCAGACACTAGTATTGCACAATACCCACTGTTAGCATTTCCGCAAGTGATTCAAAATTGTTCACAAATCCTGATACACACAACCCATGACCTTCAATGAGGTCCTGCTAAAATAACCATTGTCCCTTTTTTTGTCACTTCGCATCACTATTAATTAATAGTGATTATTACATTTGACATCTATATCGACGCGTTGTCATGGTCATGCCGCATAGATCGAGGCTGGAACTGCTACCAGGGCGTATCCAGGTTTTTGATCGGTCGCGGGTTGCAAAAGTAAAAACCAATTCTGAAAAGATCACCCATTTGTTTAACCCTTTTGAAAGAGCGAGGGGTTACCAGCTGTTAAGTGGTTGCGCTCTCAACAGTTTCAACAAAGTGGCTTAATATCACATAGCAGGCGGCGCCAGACTCTTTTTTTTGGGAGGGGGAGGCAAGTGGGGGAAAGGCAAGTGGGGGAAAAGAAATAATATCTGCACTTATGTTAACCGCAGACTGATTGAAATAAACATCAAAGAGTTTATTTAGCGAAGTTTGTTATAATATTGGCCAACTGCGCGCACATAACCAAAATTCACTCTCTGCTTTCAATAGTTCTGATTCTGATCAGCAAAGGATATAAACAGAATTAATATCTATATTTAATGTTTGTGTGTGTGTACGTGCACTGTATATATCTCCGAGGACAAGAGAAGAAAGGAAACACAAAGAAACCTTTCAGTCCTCGAACGTAGAGTCTTTTGTTGAAATTGGTCCTCGAACGTAAGGATACGTGCTTAGTCTATGGGGGTTGGTTATATTAAAGGAACAATAGGAAACACAAAGCATTGTCCTCGGACGTATTGGGGAAGTACGACTATGTGTGCGTTTGTATAGCTATTCAGACCGTGGACCTTTAACAAAGAGGACAATAGGGTCCGCGATTGTGTCAAGGTCCACGATTAAAAATCGTGTACAAAACCAATGGGAGGCCTTACGAAAAAGTTAGAGTATAAACAAAAGAGGGACAATAGGAGGTCCGCGATTGCCGGTGTTTACACACTTGTGTGTGTGTGTCGTGTGTGAGTTTGTACATGCCGGCAATCGTGGACCTAGGACAAAAGAATTTTGAGCGTAGACAAAGGGGTCCACGTTTGACCTAACGTCCACGATTGAAAATCGTGTACAAAACCAATGGGAGGCCTTCCGAAAAAGTTAGAGTATAAACAAAAGAGGAACAATGGGAGGTCCACGATTGCACCCGTTTACATGACTGTGTGTGTGTGTGTGTGTGAGAGTTTGTATATGCCGGCAATCGTGGACCTAGGACAAAAGAATTTGAGCGTAGACAAAGGGGTCCACGTTTGACCTAACGTCCACGATTGAAAATCGTGTACAAAACCAATGGGAGGCCTTCCGAAAAAGTTAGAGTATAAACAAAAGAGGAACAATGGGAGGTCTACGATTGCACCCGTTTGTGTGACTGTGTGTGTGTGTAGGGGGAAAACTGGGGGGTGGGGTGGGAATCACCCCCCCCCCCCCCCCCCAGCGCCACCACTGCACACGAGACCACATATTAGCGATCTTCTTTCCCCAGTTCAAAACTTGAAAGTAAAATCTTGTCGAGCCAGATCCCCCCCCCCCTCCTCCCGGGGTTGACATGTGGATACCCGCTGTGTCAAGGATGGTTGGGACGGGGAGCCTATTAATAACTATATACATTTTATTAATATAAACTTGCCTGTGAACTTTTCGCTGAAGGCATTTGGTTAATAATAAACACTCACATAAGTTCAAAACAAAAATATTATTCTGATGTGAGAATGAAAGCGATGGGCAAAAATTCCACTTTCACTTTCACTTAATGGTTCACTGTGGATGTAAACAGAAGCGCTTTCCCACGTATATACAAACTTGTTTCTTGTTTTGCTTTTACGATCTTCCACTTTATGCCTCATACTTGCCTATTCTGCTTTTGTCACGTTATTCATTGGAATGTTGACTTGATTGAAACAGGTTTTAGTTTCAACATGTTCCTAGTAAGTTCTGTGGTTTCAATAAGCCCCGGTTTACAGCATTAAGGTCGTAAGCCGGTGGTGTGAAGGGAATTCCCCGGACAGAACAGAATCGACCAGTTTGCCCTACTTACCGCATAACAATAACTCAAATCGGAATAACAGTGCGCCTGCGCAGAATGAAACCTTTTTTTAACAGCTAGTCTGCAATTAATCTTTTTCTTGGCCGGTGTCACGGTCTCATTTATCCAGTGTGCCCAGTTTGTTCCGGAAAACTGGGCACACTGGATAAATGAGACCGTGACACGTACCGGGGGTAGATTGCGTATTAAGTTTTCAATTTCTTTGTAACTTCACGCTTAAAAGCTATTAAGGTCGCAACAATTACGTCGTTAGTTTGAAGGGAATTCCCCGGACCACAAACAGAATCTGGCCAGTCGGAATTACAGTGCGCTTGCGCAGAATGAAAAGTCTCACTTTCTTAAATTTCATTTTCAAAGCCGGTGAACAAAGAAAACTGGCAGGGAGCACATTTTGTTTTAAACAGCTATACAGTTCTGGTTCTACTTTAACTGATTATCTTTTTTTTTGGCCGGGGAGTAGATTGCGTATTAAATTCCCATTTTGTTTGCAACTGCACGCTTAAAAGCCATACAAAGTCGCAATGATCGGGGGGGGGGGGAGGTATTCGGACCCTCCCCCCGATCTAGTGCCCCCTTTGTGTCTTGTTCAATGCTCTCAAGAGCCTTCATCCACTGTAAGACAAATCGGAATAAAAAAATACGACTATAAAGCATGAGAGCAACAGGCCACAACATGTGATTATTCCTTCACGTTGACTACTCCAAAATAAATCAAAAACCTCTGCGGATCATTAGGCACAGTTCTGTCTGTGGAGACAGAGTTGTAATATAAAATCCGACCTCCACCCCCCCCCCCCCCCCCCCCCCCCCACCCACCCTCCCTCGAATTATTTTTCCCAGAATTGGTGTTCAAGAAATTTCGCTGGAACCCTCATCATAAAGGGTACCAGTATAATTTAATAGAGAAAAAAAGTCGGTCTCAAACTGTCAGGGAAATATTAAATTCAGTTCCCTCTTCACGCGATCCTTCAAGTGATAGTATGTACATGTCGACAATGTGCATAAAGGCCAATAATACTTAACCTTTTCATATGCCACCAAGATCTCTCAATACCTATTGTCAAAAGCTACAGGTGATGCTTCTAACTGGAGAAAACATGTGATGCGCGATATGGGGCAGAGAGAACCCCCCCCCCCCCTCTTTTGTGTTTGTCATTGTGTTCCCGAAATCTCAGGAATTCTTTTCAGATGTGTAGGGGGATGTGTTAGGTAACAATAGTCTTGATAGTGTATAGGGTATAGGGACAAAAGAGGGGGTACCCCTCTGCCCCATATCGTGCTGGGTATAGGAGAAAACTGCCTGAGGCACTTACATAAGGGCAACTGTTAAAATGGACAGGTGAATGCCATGTTGACGAAATTAGCACCGATCTGCGCACTTTCAGGTTTAAAAGCGAGGATCTCAGTGCTATAGGCAAACACCTTTTAGGCCAAATAAAAAGCTTGTGTTGCACTTACATGGAACAAGTCGGGAGGGAGGGGCGGTCGGACGATTTTTTTTACCATCCATGAAAACAATACTACATGCCGCGTTATAACTCAGAAGTCGGGTGGCAACAAGTAAGCTTAATAATGGCGAAATGCACGATTGTGCCGTCGTAGCTGTATTTAAAGACAATGATTTTAATAAAACTTGTTCATATTGTGCCAAAAAGTGAGATTTTGAAAATTGCTTTAAAAAAAAAAAAAAAAGTGACCCGACTTTTGTGACTTTTAGGGTCGGTCTCGGAGGGCAACACAACTATTTATTTTGCCTTACTGCACTGAACGTGCGCTGCGCTGCCATTTATGGCGTGATTCATACATGCATGAATGAATTTTATGAATAACACCGTGTTTGTTTAGCAGTGAGAGACTCGCTTACAACCCGCAGACGGAGCTGATGTAAAATTCGTCTATTACGATACGAAGAGAGAAGCGCTGAATGGCATAACATACGCCAGCGTAATACCAACATAGGCCTATATACGGAATTTGTTTTCCAGTTTTCCCATCGTTTCTTTTAAAAACTTACAAACTTTCACTCGACAAGTTCCGACACATAAATTATGCGACTTCATGCACAACAGGTGTCACTGAAATTCCGTACTTAAGCGCTTGAAATGTTCAAATGTCTCAAGCAGATTCTCTCGTTTTGAATCACCTCATGTGTTTTTAAACGTGTAATTTTAGTTACCAATATTGCGCAGGAAATATGTGAATTTTGATTGAGTATAAGGCTGACTCATTTTACTTGTGACATGGACCTTTACTCCCGTCCAACTCTGCAAGTATTTCAGAACAATACTCGAATCAGACTTAATCATAAATGGAATGTTTTGGCTGAAACCTAACACACAAACCTCTATTTCGATGTACTTCCTTATTGCCACTTTGAATTCTTTCACAACCCTCCCATTGCAGTTATCTCTTTATTTTATGCTACTTGATTCCTTTTCATACTGCCGCAAACACAACCACAAATGTACTACACTCGAGATCCCATGCAGGTTCGGGTTGAACTCTGGACTTTTATCAATTTTTTCAAAGGTTTTTTTTTTTTTTTAAGAAAAGTAAATTCTGAAACCTGTAAATGGTTTACACGCTGGTATATTAGAGGGTTGTTTTCACGTGAACTCTAGCATGTACAAATTGTCAAGCTAAGAAACGTATAAAACAGGCTATACCCAGCACGATATGGGGCAGAGGGGTAGGCCTACCCCCTTTTGTCCCTATACCCTATACACTCTCCAGACTATTGTTACCTAACACCCCCCCCCCCCCCCCCCCCCCCGCTAGACATCTCAAAAGAATTCCTGAGATTTCGGGAACACAATAGGATTGTTTCTTACATTTCAGCAGACTGACTGATGGGGAAAATATTAGACCAATAGCCTCAGGATTTACATGGCAAGAAAGAGGATTTCATGCACCTTCTAATGGTAGTTGAACGAAGATATTCCATGCAGGAATAGCGCGCGGAGTTACGGTCGTTTTAGATGAACAGGCCTTCAGATGGTGAATTTTTGTCTCGCTACACACACATTCCGAAAGCAAACATGATCAGTAAATGAAAAATGACGGTAAACTCCTCTCCCCAAAAAACTTAAAATGTCACTGTAAATTTGCCGAAGACTTGCTGTATCTCTAGCCGATTGAACGAAACGCTGAAGCCAGCGTGATAAGCAGTTATGGGATAAATAAACCCGAAAAAGGTTAAATTTGCATATTGTTTTTCCTGGTGCTTGGAGCGCAGTAGTTGTGGTGTCAAATTAACACCATCTGGTATCTTTTACTGAATCATTCGTTCAGATACAACATACCGGAGTTGTAATCAAGTCAATCACAAATCCGATTAATTGTCAACCACAAGTCACCTCGCAAGCTACAGGTGGAAAACGACGACGAAGGGATACTTTTGTCACATTTCATTTGAATAGCTTATGTGACTTGGCTTGAGACTGGACTTGAGACTTCTGATTGATGTGTGTATGGACAATAATTTTTAAGTTGGTAAAAGCAAATCATCATGAACAAATCTTTAAAATGTACATGTACATGTACAAATATACATGTAATGATCAGTAATTATTAAACACGCTGCATTAACATTAAAATCGTAAGCCAACATGTATGAAACAAAGTGAAGCAAAAATGCTTTTGTATTTGTCCCTGTGGCAGACAAATAACAGGACATACGGTAACAAGACGTGATAGACTTGTGATGACTTGATTACAACTCTACCACATGCTGTTGAGTAAACCAACAATTTTTGCAAATGTCAGGTGGCGGTTTATGACAATAATATTTAAAAACTGAGTGCCTCGAGTGAATTTGTTTCATTGTAAGCGGGTGCTCATTTTCGTACAAGGTATACCTGTATTTTCTGTAATTTGGACACAGTTGGTATCAAAGCAATTTATCATGTACCCACCTGTGAATGATGTACACCCGAGTCGGCAGGCGGTTTGCTGTGCACTGACAGTGCGTCAAAATTTTATGGTAATACTGAACTCAACAAGGAAGTTGAAGCATATAATATTCAACTTCCAACCTGGGACACCCGTGCAGACCAGAATCTGAGTTACCGTTATTATGTCATTCCTTTTTTTAGACACATCGGGGTATAGTCATACATGTATTTGATTGTAACATAATTATTTCATCATAGCAGAAATAACCTAACGTAATGGGGTTGCACAGTTTTAATGTACACACAACATATACCTTTTACAAGTCAATACATGTATCTACAATATACAAGTATTCGCAACAGGTCTGTGTTGTATGATGACCCTAAAGTTTTCTTTTTAAAGGACTCGAGTTCAGTCAGGTGTACGTGTTTGTATAGCCAATGCTCGTTTATTGGGGCACTGCAGTTAGTGTAGCCATTTGGGCCTACCTCGTATTTTCTTAAAATGCATGGTAAATGATAGTTTTTAATTAAATTAATCCACAGAAAAAATTACAATCCAAACAAAACAACACAAATGGCTTAATTTGCGTTGGGCGAATTTCACTGAGCTGCTTATAGCACAGCGAATCAAAACCTTAGTGTTCTTAGTGCAATATTTTCTAAGCAGGTCCACGAAAGTGGTCCCAAGTGTAAAAATAAGCACCTTTTTAACATTTTGCTTTGTATTCAAAATAAGCTGTCCATAGGATCAAATGAGAGCACCGACGTCCCAGGGCCTTACTTGAAGTGATTACAGTCTGAGATATTCTTTTCTCTTTTCCCCCCACCTCCCCCCCCCCCCCCCCCCCCCATCCTTGTTTATTCTTTGTTATTTTGTTTTCTTTCACGCGGCGGTATTTTATTTGTTGCGTATGACTGCGGGAAAGTGCCATGGAGTATATGCATGAAAGATCAATTAGTAATATAAGCCGGTGATGTACAGGAAATTCCCCTCCTATTACCGGCGCTCGAACAGGTGTGCAAACAAAAACATTTTCGTGTGGGTATTTGACAGTGGTATTTGACTGGAAGTGTGTGATCTAGTGGTTAGGATTTGTGACTCTTGATTAGATGCAGAGGGTCAGGGGTTCCAATCCAGCTATTGGCAATATGTTGTGTCCCGGTGGGCAAGCCACTTCATCCCCACTTGCCTCTATCCACACAGGAGTATAAATGGGTACCGGCATTAGATAGGGAGTAACCTGCGATGGACTACCATCCCGTCCAGGGAAATAGAAATATTCTCAGTCGTTTCATGCAACTGAAACCGGAGATAAATGCCGGCCTGATGGGCCACATTGGCTCGTGACAGACTTTGCTAAATTTGACTGGGCGTAGTATGTGTGGGGCAGTTATCCCCGGATTTGTGGCTCGTGTCGGTGGTGGCTCTGTGATGACATCACCAGTGTTGTAGTCAAGGCCACAACCTCCGAGGCCGAGGCCAAGGCCGAGGCAACAACCTCCGAGACCGAGGCCACATCCTCCAAGGCCAAGGCCGAGGCCAGCTATTAAACACGTAATAATCCACTCAAACAACACTGTTAAAACGCTGTTTAAAAAGTTGTTAGATGCTACCTGAGTACGTGTAACGCAATCGTTTCAGTTCATGGGTCGAATGAAGTGCTGGACCATGCAGGAACTAGTCTATTAGCGGGAGTAGACTGGTTCTACAAGAAGATGATACATACGTACGTGAGTACGTGAAATCGTGGAGCTATCTATTGCTCCATGGTGCAAAATACCGTGTAAGTCTCGCGCATGAAGGTCACGATTAAACTTCCGGGCACCTCCGAGCCGCCGGCTATAGGACTTTTACGTGTGGTTGATTTTGTTTTCTATAATACTTTGTTTTAACGAAGATCTGAACCATGAAACGGCCATAAATATGGATGATAAATTCAAAATTAATTTTACAATATATGAAAACATGCATGACTGTCTATATATATTGAAGAAAAGTAGGAAAAAATGTTTGACCTGAGCGTCAGGTTTGCAACGTGATTGGCTAATTGTCGGGAAGAGAAAGAGCGGCCCCAAAATCCCTGTACTGCATGCGCCCTCTGCGGACGTAAGTTAACGTACGTACAATGCGACGACTGCCTTATACTGCATGTGGTCTACGCTATTAAGACTGGCGCGTGAACCACCAGAACAATGGCGAATGACGTACGTATGACGTAGTAGACTTTTTCGTTCTCCTTTTCCCTATTTTGATATATCGTTCACATTGTGTAAATTGAAATGAAAAATAATATTTTGCTAAAAGTTTGTATCTACCTTTCAGTAAAAAGAACAACGTCAAAACAAATTATTTCAAGAAAAATACTCACTTTACACGTTGAAGCTCCTATTCGAGGTGCCCAGAAGTTCGGTTTCTCGTAAACTCTCGTACGTTCTCGACGTCAACTTACACGCTCTATAATGCAAATACTAGTTCATTCATTCGTGCGTATCTGCTTGGAACTATATTTCGTTTCACGGAACCCACTGTGGCAGCTTCTCGAAAGTTTGATGAGGTAAAAAATTGAAATTAATTGAAACAGAACACACATGTGAATTGGTGGGAAAATTTGTCAAAGTGGGCGGCCTCGAGCCGGCCTCGACCAGATCATCGTGTATGGAAGGCTCCGAGGCCGAGGCTCGTCCTCCGAGGCCGAGGCCGAAGCCGAGGCCATAAAAATCGGCCTCGAGGCCGAGGCCGGTCTCGAGACCTCAAAATCCCCGGATTTGTGGCTCGTGTCGGTGGTGGCTCTGTGATGACGTCACCCTCATTTCTTACTCCTTCGCCTCCTCTTCCTCATCCCCCACTCCGGGGGACGGCAAACGCTCATCGCGCGCGTCCGCTTGCGCGTCCAGACGCGGACGGGCAGCAACCATATCAAAAGAACAAATAACGAGATCGGAAGCGCGTATAATACGCAAGGACCAACGATCGAGATCAGGATCTGTATGAAACAAACAGGCCCATAATAAACCAGTTCGGTATCTCAAAGGTCAGAGGTTATTGACCGTAATGTCACGCCATGTTACGCGAACGCCCATATTCTGATTGAATTTAACACGTGCGCGTTGTGCGACCACCTTTTGCGTTCACACGCGCGTTAGGTCACGCGGGTCATTCAGGATAAAATGTCATTGTGCACATGCGCAGTTGAAATATCTAACTGGCTTAAGCCACTGATCTCCATGTATAAAAATCTGGATTGCGCATTGGCTGTTCAAGTTGTAGACGCCGTCCGCCACCTTATTACCTTTCCATCCATAGCCGTATCCTAAACGTAACGCGAACGTATGTAGGCCTACGTATTCACATGTACACATTGTTTGTGTAATGCCGTAGGCAGGCCGGCGCGCTATGGACTAGAGGCATCACAATGTTTATTTTTGGATGTTCCACACACGCGTGCACGCACGGTTATTCAAAATAACCTATAGGTTATTTCCATTGATCTCCATTGCAGGCCCTCAACGTTGGAACTGGGGAGTGGTAATATGGCGGCAGCTGGCGATTTTGTGCGTAAATTCATGGATCGACACGTACACAAGTCTTGGTTCCAAGACGTCCTTAGCGCGGTGCGACGTACAGCGCGCACGACAGCGCCCTCTAGCTATACACACACACACACGAAAAAACACACGCCAAGGCCAAATCGCTAAGAACGATTTGGGCATTTCGCAAGGGAGCGCGCGCGACCTGCTTATGCATAATTTAACAGGCGGGTCAAACGAATAATCGCGCTTGCGCACTGGAGGAAACAAATTTTTAAGTAATAACTTACTAGTCAGTTACGTTCTGAGCAGAGTGATTCTGGAATGGCAAACAGGATTGAGAAATCTTCGGATTGTTCCAAAAATGTGATCTGGAATATCAGACGTTATCTCTGCCAATTTCAGTCCCAGATGTTCAGCAATGTAACTAATCAACGGCCAGAGCTTTCAATGGCACGACGACAATAATCAGCGCTTTCTCCTGTTTGCATTCGGTTACTTTTCTTCCTCCATGGTTCATTGAGGTAGAAAACACCTCCATGCCTCGTTCAAGAAATCTAAGACCAATGGAGCAGCTTGAAAAATTACACTCTTGCCAAATCCTGTTGGTAAATTAACATAAAATAACAAACAAATCATGGCCACGTACAAATTGATGAATGGCACTGATCTAATGACTTTTTAGCTTTCCAAAGCCCATTTTTTTTGGCTGTAAAATCGATAGCTTGGTCCACGCGGTCAGACATTTTCTCCAACAAACAACGAATGGCTTGGTACTGCGCTGCACGTTCATACGTACGTACACGTAAAACCGACGTGAGTACAAAAACTAGACTAGTGGGTGTTGGCTATTTACATGCGATAATGCAGCTACGTCACACGGGCATTTATTTATTTATTTATTACATTTCTTTACCCAGGGTGTGCCCAAACAGTTTAAAACTGGTTTCCATTGGGGCCCTGCATATTATTAGTTAAAACTGAATATTGACACATTCATGCAACATATTTAAACAAATACAATAATGTTTACACAAATACATCTATTTTCGGTTAACTTTTCACTCTCCAGAAGCCTATTGCTGATTTACGGGATGGGCGAAAAACCCGCGAAAAAAACCTTTTATGGTGAAAAACAAGGGGAAATTCCCATCCGGCTCCAAAGTATTTTGGCAACCAAGTTTATAACTCCGCAGATCAGCGTAAATGACAGAAATATCACTGATAGATGGCTTTACGTAGCTCCGATTTAAATGTACTTCAGGAGTTTATGGTTCTCATTTGTTCAGGCAGATTATTCCATATACTGGCACCACTCACAGCGAAACTTGTCACGTAGCATTCCTTTTTGGCGAAAGGAACTTTCAGTGCCATTTGGGTCGATTGTCGTGTTTCACGAATCACTGTAAGTGGTGTGAACAGATTTGTCATGTACAAAGGAGTCATTTTGTTAAGGCTTTTGAAAACAAAGATAGCCTTTTTGGACTGAACTCTTTCTTTAAAAGGAATCCGATTGAGTCTGGCAAACATATCAGCTGAGGGGGTGAGGGAGGTACATTTAAGGATTATCCGTGCGGCTCTTTTGAGACATTTGTTGAGGGTATTGTCGTGAAATATGTACCTTCCTCCCCACACCGTACAGCAATACTCTAAAGATGGCATAACTAAACTTACAAAGAGTGTGTGTAGGCTGCTTTGGGGAACGTAATCACAAATTCTGTTTAACACACCCAATTTAGACGAAACAGTCTTCCTTACGTATTCAACATGTGTACCCCAACTTAATGTTTCATCAACAACTACACCATAGCATTTACAAGATTTAACTTTTTCGATAACCTTATCAGCAATGCACACGTTCAGGTCGACGTTGGATATTTTCTGCCTTGAACCAATAAGCATACGTTTGGTTTTGTTGGCATTTAATGCTAGTTTGTTACTTTGGCACCAGTTGTGAATACTAGCAAGAGCTACATTCAAGTTCCTTTCTATTTCGTTAATACTAGAGGAGCTACAAGTTAACGCGGAGTCATCTGCATATAAATAAGTTGCAATTTTGGGGTATACAGGATGGAAAATCACTACTATAAACAATGAATAAAAGTGGCCCTGAGATCGACCCTTGTGGAACGCCTATATCTATAGGCAAGACCTTCGATATTGTACCCTTAATATTTGCAGACTGACCACGACCGCCTAGGTACATGTACGACTTAAACCAATTGATTCCAGAAGATGACAAATTCAGCTTCTTCAATTTGCCTAGTAGGATTACATTATCCACACAATCAAAAGCTTTACTGAGATCTATGAACACGCTACCTGTAACTTCACCTTGCTCCATAGCCTCAAAACACTTGTTTGTTAAATCGTGTAGAGTGCTTTCAGTTGAGTGCAAGGGTCTAAATCACGATTGGCAACTAGGTATCAAATTGTTATCATCGAGGTAGCTATATACTGCCGAGTGCACCCATCTTTGTAGAATCTTAGAGATAATTGGCAGTATAGAAATAGGCCGATAATTACCTGTACTACATTTATCTCCTCCCTTGTGAATTGGTGTTACCAAGGCGTGTTTCCAATCTTTAGGGTATTGCTCGCATGTTATGGAGAGGTTAAAAATATAAGTTAAAGATTTAGTACTGTACTGATATTATCATCAAGCCGGCCGACAAAGGTTCAGCTGTGGTCATCATGGATCGTCATCAGTACATTGACGAGGCCCACCGCCAGTTGAACAATCATACTAACTACATCTGCCTTGACTCTGACCCCACAGGTACATTATCTCAAGAGATACAACAGGTGCTGGACGATATGCGATCACGTGACCAGCTGTCTAAGAAAGCTCATAAATTTCTCTCTCCCTCTGACTGTAGAACTGCCAGATTTTATCTCCTTCCAAAGATTCACAAGGCTGGCAATCCCGGTAGGCCCATTGTCTCTGGTAATGGTTCACCTACAGAACGTATCTCCCTGTTTATTGACAGTTTTCTCAAACCCCTCGTTCCACAGATGCCATCATACATCCATGACACCCCAGACTTCCTGCGCAAGCTGGAAGGAATCAAGAACAAGATTCCCAGCACAGCCATCATTGGGACTTTTGACGTCTCATCCCTGTACACCAACATCCCCCACGAGGAGGGTATTCGTGCTTGTTCCTCGGCCCTGGCCAAGGCAGGACACACAACCCCACCCATCAGTGATATTGGCACCCTCATGAGACTTGTACTAACCAAGAACAATTTGTCCTTCTTAGGTAAACACTATCTACATGTACACGGTACAGCCATGGGCACTCGCATGGCCACCTCCTTTGCATGCCTCTTCATGGGCGACCTCGAAGAACGCATGCTTGCCTCAGCACCATGTCGCCCCTGGGTATGGTGGAGATATATTGACGATGTATTTTTCATCTGGACCAGTGATCAGGACAGTCTGGAGACTTTCATTAATCACATTAATTCCTTCCACAGAACCATCAAGTTTACATCAGAGTATTCAGTGCATCAGACCAACTTCCTGGATGTCACCATCCGCAAGGAAGACAACTCGGTAACCACTGATCTGTATTCTAAACCCACAGACACCCACCAGTACCTCCACTCCTCCAGCTGCCACCCCAGGCATTGCAAGACAGGCATAGCATTCAGCCAGGCACTTAGACTTAGAAGGATTTGTTCTAATAATTCTGACTTTTCCCATCATGTACAGGTACTGAAGAATAACTTGGTTGCCAGGGGCCACAGCTCCCGCCAAGTTCAACGTGCTATCGCCAGAGCCAAATCTATCACCAGAGATTTGGCTCTCAAGGAAAAGACGCCTAGCACTAATGCCGACCCCAAGATTCCCTTGGTCACCACCTTTCATCCTAGTCTCCCTCCCCTTCGTAAAATAACTAATGACAACCATCATATCCTTCATACTTCAGATCGCCTTGCCCGTGCCGCCCCTGACAACCCAGTATTGGCTTATAGGCGCCCCCGCAATCTACGAGACCTGATTGTTCGAGCCGAGGTCCCCACCTTGGCTGCATCCCCTCCCATACAGCATGGTACTTTTAAGTGCGATTCCAGGTGTGTTGTTTGCCAGACTCACATGCAGGAGTCTGACTCCTTTTCTGGCCATTCATCTGGAACTACTCACAGAACCAATGGCAACATTACTTGCAACACCTCTAATGTCATATATCTCGTTTTTTGCTGGGTTTGTGGTATCTAGATGTCGGGTAGACCAAGAACACGCTCAAAAAGCGTTTCTATGGCCATCGATCGACTGTGAACACAACGAAAATGGACACCCCTGTTGGTCATCACTTCAACTTGCCTAACCATTCCATTTCTGATATGATTCTACAGGGCATAGAATCACTTTTCCACCGCAAGGACTTAGTCCGCCTCAGCCGAGAGAAAGTTTGGATGAAACGTCTTCGGACTATTCAACCACATGGTCTCAACATCCAGGAAGGGAATGATTAACTTTTAATTTTCCCCCCATTGTCATTTGTTTACAGATTATCCTCCTGGCAAACCCTCTTGGGGTCTCTTGGCCAAATGGGGTTGTCTTTCCATTTCCTGTTTATCCTTGCCACTTCTCTTTGTTCCTTCTCTTGCCCTATTACCACCTTCAACCCCCCCCCCCCCCCCCCCCCTTAACCACACTCCTTTGTCCAATTCCCCAGTTTTAACCTTCTTCTTAATCCCTCCCCTCCTTCATCCTTACCCAAACCACACTTCTTTGTTCCTGTCTTCATGGCTGTCCTTTCCTCTCCCTTTGATGTTTACCCACTGCCATGCTCCTTTGCATCTCTCTTTTGTGTTTCTCCACCCACCCCCTCATGCATGTGTGTTCCCTACATGTTTGTTTCTTGTACTCTGTCATTTGCCTTTGAGAAAGAACTTGCTTAAGTTCGAAACGTCAGGCCAGCTAATTTTTTGATTTAAAGATTTAGTAATATAAGGGGAAGCAATTTTAATCATTTTAAAACTGATGCCATCCGGACCTGTTGCTTTCCCAACCGACATGGATGATATTTGCTTTTGAACGAACTCTTCTGTAATATTAGGTACAGTGCATTCTTCAAGTTCATCCAGAGAATCAACAATAGAGGCGTAGGTATCATTGTTTTCAAGTTCGCCCGATGGGCAATTTCTAGCTGTACGTTTTCCTATTGTAGAAAAGTGTTCATTTAATGTATCAGCAATGTCAGTGGGATCGTCAATATTTTCTCTATTTAGGGAAGTGATAGAATTTGGAGCAATTTTCTGTTTTTTAGGAAGTACCTCCTTTAGTTTTTTCCATAGCATAGATGAATTGCTTTTATTTTCTTCTATGGCTGATGTATAGTACTCGCTCTCCTCAGTGCGGATTTTATTAGTTACATTGTTCCGCAGCTTTTTGTAAGAGTCCCAATCGATCTGTAAGCCTGAGCGTTTGCGATTTTGTGTGCACGATCCTGCTGTCTCATAAGTTTAAGAATTTCGCAATCGAGCCAAGGTAAAGAGGCACCCCAAATACGTTTAGTTTTGATTGGCGCATGAAAGTTAATAATACTCATAAATATGGAGTGCCATTTGCACCACGCTTCATCAACATCATAAGAGTCCAGTACATCTTGCCATGGTGCATTAAGGAGGTCGTCTTTAAATGCATCATTGTCTATATTTGTAAGACATCGAAAATTTATTGAGCGACCTTAAATTTTTGGTGTTTTCCACTTATGTTGACCATAAACAAGATAATGGTCACCGATTAGGACTGGTAATACACCACATTCCTTTATTAGCTCTGGATGGGAGCTGAAAATGATATCGATTATTGTTTGAGTGGACTCAGTGATACGTGTTGAGTCATGTATGAGTTGCGCCAATTGGAACAAACCAAAACAAGAAATAATTGGGTTTGAGTTCATACTATCATCGTCAACTGAAACATCATAATTAAAGTCCCCAGTTGCAATAATTTCTTTACATTCACAGGAGGCCTTATTAATAATATCACTTAGTTTATCAATGAATTCAACAGAGCTTGAAGGTGGCCTATAAATAGAACTAATAAGCACAGGCTATCTTTGTTTACACTTAATTTCAACCCATATGCACTCGACATCATCTGTTTCAAGATCCTCACGACGAGTGAAAGTTAAATTGTTTCGGATGTACATGGCAACCCCACCACCATGCCGGTTCCTGTCTTTTCTGACAATGGACAAATTTGGTAATGTGATTTCATCGTCGGAGATTGAGGCATTGCAGAAAGTTTCATTTAGACAGATAATATCGAATGGATTTGTAGACATTAAAATTTTAAATTGGTAAGATTTGTTTATTAAACTTCTCACATTAAGATGGGCGAATGAGAATCCCCCGAAGCTTCGGTTGTACGCCATCTGTTAAGTCTATCGTAGAATTTTGCCTTGTGGATTGAACAGCTCTCTGACCGTTTTTAGGTATTGGTTCCATTCCTGGCCTCGATAGTGTGTCTAGGTTAGTGGCTGACGGAGATAGGTTGGATGCTGTTTTTGATACGGGTGTGGGTAGTACTGATTTGCCATTTGAAAACCCGTGCGGTGGGGACATCACGATTCGCTGTAGTCCGCTCCTTCACGACATCAGAGTACAAGGTCTTGCCGAACGGGGTCCTCTGGTGTGTGATGCGGCTAGCAGTGGTCTTATGTGGTCCTGCGACGTGTTGGATAATGTTCACGGCAAGTAGACGCACTCCTGTGCGCACTCCTGTGCGCATGCAAATGCCACACAGTTCTGCTCGCGATAAACTTGCGAAATTCCCAAGACGGTCTTAGCGATTTGGCCTTGGCGTGTGTGTGTGTACTGTGTAGCGAGAGGGCGCTGTCGATCGGCCGTGCACGCTATACGTCGCACCGCTAAGGACGTCTTGGAACCAAGACTAGGTCTACACGTGCAATTTCTTAAGTTGCAACAACTAACATCGAACTTGCCCTGATTTTCTCCCTTTTAGCAAAGGCTCCTCGGGAATGGGCCGTTTAACTGCTTTCGCCTGTATTACTCACATCTGGGAACTTTGTTGGGATGGCAGTGGACTTGAGCATATTTTTAATGGTCATCCCATGATTTGAAAATACCAGTATCGAAACACGACGGCTCAAAGTGGTCGCTTTGACCATCACTGGAAAGCGAAACAAAAATTATACTAAATTGGGTTCTTGTCCTACTCCGTCAAAACGAGAAAAAGGACTCAAGAACACAGGATTTCTAACTCAAGGGAAAATACTCAATTTATTCACTATACAAAATACTACTGCGGTCCGTTTGCCACCGCGACAGAACAACAACTGCTGATTACCAGCATAGGATCAAAAACCATAGCTTGCCTAGCTAGACAAACAATTTTTACACTGAATAAACTTAATCCGCCCTGGAACTTAGCCAAACCCATCCCGCGTTAAAGGGACACATTGCTTTGGATTTTGCGATTTGGGCCATAAAACTGAAATGGATATGGTTGGGAAGCTTTTTTTTAAGTAGAATATAAAGATTCACATAACTATCCCTTCAAATTGCGTGGTTTTTGTTTAATTTCGTGACAAATAACGGTCCGCCACTTTGGAGAACCAAATTGTTGACTCCACAAAATGGCGGACCGTGTTCACCAGTCGTATTTTCAGTCGCATCTGGTTGAAGTACGTTCTGTTGATCCATTTGATGTACTGTGGCACGGCGCGCAGCACTGGCGATATGTCGCGAGGAAGAGAATTGTACCTGGCGATCATCTGATAGGTTCACAAGGCCACTGGCTGCGGCGCCAGCCTAAAGACTCTTACAGCGTATTTTTCGCATTATTTAGTCAGATGTCAAGGGTCAGCGGCAATTTTTTTGTTTTGTAATCACTACTCACTAACTACAACACATTATACGTGTTTTTTTGCATGAACAACTCTTATAAAAGATAAGGAACATTTCCAAACAGCAAAATTTCATGACTTTTGAAGGCAATGTATGTGTCCCTTTAAACGAACAAAAGATCCCGCATAATAGTCTATTTATAACAACCATAGATACGATAACAACCTCCCGGAGCGCGTCCGCGTCCCACCTGCAAAGAGAAACAGAGAAACTGGGTCAACACTCCGTATAAACTGCGCCGACGAAGCTCTTTGCAAATTTGGCGGAGCCTAAGGGTCTGTTTGTTTTACACAGATCGGGAGGTGATCCAGAGCCGGACGAAAACAAACAGAATCGCGAATCCCTCTTGCTATATGTTGCATGCTGGGAGAATTTGTACTACACGACATGTCGTCTGCTTCAGATTTTGTAAGGTTATTTTTATGATAAACTATCAAGTATTTCTAGAAAAGTAAATAAATCGTACATAGCTTTAATACAAAAATTACACTGCAAAAGAATTATGACTAAATACTGTCACAAAAGCTCGTTAAATGCTTCAAATCTACCAAAAAATACAGTCACTTTTTCTCTGTCCGTCTCGCACGTCGCCATCTTGGATCTTGCGAACCCACCTCGCGAGCAGGATCCCTAAAAACGTGTTTCGGAGCAGCTTTCGACGCTCCGGATCACTGATCGTGCTCCGGATCTGCGTAAAACAAACACGCCCTTAGTGAACAAAGAGCTATACAAACTGTCTGTTACACAATAACACTGTTGATGAGAGCGGTCATGTTTTGAATTCGTCGTCGTTTTTTTTTCGTTTTTAAATCTCTTTTTATCTTAGTGTGTTTTTATCATGCGTTTTTATCTTCACTGTGGATTGACATTGATGTTTTTAGTCTTTGATTGTGACATTTTTTGGATTGACTTTGTACTTTGGATGTCGTGTTTTTTTAATGTGATTGCTTATCCAATATGGCGGCAACTACCGTCCGTAAACACCATCGCCGTCGTATTCACCACCACTTTAAGCCATCATCACTGGTAGTATTGCTTTTTGTTCTACTTGGAGGTATGACTATTAAATTTTGCAAGCATCAGATTAACTTGAACATTGAGGGGCCAGTTTCTAGCCACAGCAGAATCAGAGTCATAGACTTAAAACTCATGGATGCATTCTTAATTTCCCAACATTGTGCGAGGACACCATTCAGAGGCATGGGATTAAAACATTCTTCTGCGCAACTACATAATGGGAAAAAAGCTTCGTTACTGTATTTGATTTTGGTTGTTGCTGGGGATGTAGAGACAAACCCCGGCCCTGGACCTGGAAGGAAACCTAAGTACCCATGCGGAATGTGTACCAAGGCAGTAAAAACCAACGATCCAAGCATTCAATGCGATGGGCGCAATATGTGGATCTACAATAAATGTTCTGGAATTTCTGATTTTTCATATGTTCACTTAATTAATCTCACATCCTTCAACTGGATTTGTCCATCGTGTGAAGTGCTGAATTTTAGAAGTTCCTTTTTTTCATTGGAGGGCATTGATTGTAGCAAACAGTTCAACAGCATCTCTGAAACTAGCCAGATGTTATCATCATCACCACCGACGGTAAACACTTTTAAGCCTAACAAAACGTCTAGCCCAAAACCAAAACTAAAACTAAGACAACCTAGTAAACCTACATGTAAACCCAAGCACAGGAGTAACCTCCAGTCGGCGCGTTTCAAAACCAAGAAGCAGAATCGTCCACTGAAGATCGCAGTAGTCAACTGTAGAAGCATCAGGGGTAAAATTGACTTGATACGAAGCTTTATTAGTACAGAAGAACTTGACATTTTAATTGGTACTAAATCTTGGTTAAAACCATCGATTAAATCATGCGAAATCTTTCCACTAGACTTCACAGTATACAGGAGAGATAGGGTCACCGATGAACATGGCGGAGTTTTCATTGCTGTCAGAAATAACATCCCCGGCATGGAAAGGCCTGATTTGTCTGTTGAAAACTGTGAACTCATTTGGTGTCAACTTACGCTAAACAACAGTAACATCTTGATAGGTTCATTCTATAGACCACCTGAGTGTAACATCGAATCACTTTCTCGGTTAGAGGAAAGCATAACACAAATCTACAGCCAATCAAGGTCACCATTTATCGTGCTTGGTGGAGACTTTAACATACCTGGACTACGATGGAATGACTCAGAACTACTCAACCCACATGGCATCTGCAACAGAAAATCGTAGAGTTGGCAAACGATTTTCACCTTCACCAGCATGTAAACTTCACCACACGGCGGCATCAGAACGGTACCGAAAACATCTTGGACCTGTTATTTACCACAATGCCTGGCCTGGTGAAAAATGTTCGACCTTCTGCTGGAATAAGCGACCATGAAGCCGTCATAGCCGACATCCTTACAAAAACACCCTTGGCAGACAAACCACCACGAAAAATCCTTCAATGGAAAAAAGTAGATGAAGCAAAAGTTAAAATAGCAGCATCTAACATGGCTAATAACTTGTTGACTCAAAATTCACGATCAAATTCTGTAGAAACAAACTGGTGTTACTTCAAAATAATTTAAGAGCATGTACCGTCAAAGGTCATCAAGGGTAGACCAAGACCCCCCTGGCTCAACACAAGACTAACTACACTCATCAGGAAAAAAGAAAGGCACTACATCAAAGTGAAGAAATCTGGGAAAAGGGAGGACTGGAACAAATTTAGATGTATCAGGAAAACCGTTGATATGGAAATACGTCGTGCTTAACGGACATACGTTCGCAACATTGTTGACGATAGAAATCCAAGAACATTTTGGCGCTATGTGAATTCAAAGCGTAAGGATGAGACAAATATTCAGATGCTAAAATCCAACGACCAGTTCTTTCCACAAGACAAAGCAGAAATACTCGCCAACCAATTCTCCAGTGTTTTCACGAGAGAAAATATACAAAACATCCCTGAAGTTCCAACACGCAGCACTACCACTATGCCAGACGTTCATGTTTCTCCAGCTGGTGTACTGGAACTCCTTCAAAATATCAACATAAACAAGGCCATGGGACCATATACAAATAATGAATGTTTATGAGTGCGATGGTAAGAATAATTTCATGAGGTGACAGATTAAATGTTCCATTCGACGAGGCGAAGCCGAGTGGAATGGGACATTCCATCTGTCACCGAATGAAATTATTCTTACCATTGCACGAATGTGAAACATTCATTATTTGTTTTATACAACGCCTGAATAAATCCGACAGATTGCATGCATGGATTTCTTGGTGTAACGTTAAAACGTGCCGTTTACCTTCTCAGTCCCGCATAAAACCGCGACAAAAAGTGGTCCAGTTCCGAATCAGTTAAAGCTTTAATTGTTGTTCCTGCGTGTCTTGCAAATTCCTCTAATCATTTGATTGCATATTTCATTTGTCTCTTTGTATTTGGAGCGTCAGCATCGCCTACGAGTTCCAATATTTCGTCGTCTGTTAGGAGAACAAACCGCGGCAGTTCGGGAAACTCGGCCGCCATGTTGTGTGAATGACAGCCCTGTTGTAGCGCCACCAATAGTGACCGTGAAATTAGGGAAGTTCTTTTGGTTCTATCAATGCGCGCGCACCGTTTGATAGAACCATGTGATAGAACGTTTTGGGCGGTGCGCGTCGTGTGATGGGTCGAATAATTCAATGCACGTAATCGACGATCCACCAATCGGATGGCGGGGATTTATTCAGGTGTTATATAAAATCAACTATCAAATAGAATTTTGAAACTAACTGCATGCGAAATTGCTCCAGTCTTGGCAGAAATCTTCCAGCAGTCGATTGACACCGGCATTCTGCCAACAGATTGGAAAAAAGCACACGCCATACCGTTATATAAGAAAGGCTCACGAACTGATCCAGCAAACTACAGACCAGTTTCACTGACGTCAGTTTGTAGCAAACTGTTAGAGCACATCATAGACAGTAGTCTAATGGCTCACCTTAAATCAAACAACCTGCTCATCAGAAATCAGCATGCATTCCGGAAATACCGTTCATGTGAGTCTCAACTACTGCTTACTGTACACGACTTCGCAAATAACATGGATAAATCGAAAACAACTGATGTTGTTGTTCTCGACTTTTCAAAAGCATTTGATGTAATACCTCACCAGAGACTACTTGCAAAACTGAAGTCATACGGCATCTGCTCACAAATACTCACATGGATTTCTGCATTTCTCAGCGACCGTTTCCAGCGTGTGCTGATTAATGGACACCCATCTACTTGGCGTAATGTTCTGAGTGGCATTCCACAAGGTACAGTATTAGGACCCCACATGTTCCTCATCTTCATCAATGATATAGCTGAAAACATTAATTCCACCTTGAGGCTCTTTGCAGATGACTGCTTGATCTATGACACAATCAGTTCTGAAACTGATGAAGTAGTCATCCAAGAAGATCTCAACAAACTTACAATCTGGGCAGCTACCTGGGGAATGAAGTTCAACACAAATAAATGTCAAACTATGAGAATCAGCCGGAAGAGAAACCCTGGTTCAACACCGTACAAGATGCTTGGTGTTCAACTAGAAGAAACAAACGAATGTCAGTACCTTGGGATCAAAATTCACAAAACCCTGAGCTGGAACAGTCAGGTCAACTACAATTTGGCAAAAGCTACCAGGACCCTCAACTTTATAATCAGAAACTTCTCGCGATGCTCTAAGTCTGTGAAGGAAAAACTCTACACTACACTAGTTAGACCCGTTTTAGAATACGGATGTGCCGCTTGGGATCCATACACAAGTAAAAACATCTCCGAACTCGGGAAAATTCAGCGACGGGCAGCTCGTTTCGTCACTAAAGATTACTTGAAAACATCCAGTGTTACCAGCATGATCTCTACACTTAATTGGGATACATTAGCCAGTAGAAGACGCGACCACCGTCTCATGTAATTCTACAAAATTAACAAAGGAAGCATCGCATCAAACAAGCTGACTACCTCACACCAAAACCGATTAGGCAACGAAGAGGACACAACAAGCAGTTTCAACAGGTGATAACAAATACTGCAACCTTCGCCAATTCATTTTTTCCCTGAACCACCAGAATCTGGAATCTTCTCCCACAGCACATTGTTGATTCTCCCACACACCTGGTCTTCCAATCGTTACTGGAAGACCACTACACACATAAGAAAGTGACCGCTCTCATCACCAGAACCTCCTAGTTATTTTCCCTCGCGGAAGGATTGTGGAGGAAAACAACCAAGTACCAAGTACCAAGTAACACTATGTATTAATGACGTTACGTATACCGCAGTGTATCATGGGGGAAATGGGAGTCACCACCGCGGCTCGTAAACGATTTTTATCAGATTTGGACGTTTGATGTCTCGTTTTAAAGTGGAAATTCTACGTCTGGCATTCCGTTATATTTTGTTTGCATTTTTTTAGACACACTGTACAGAGAGAAAGACGCCCATGTTTAAATATTCGAAAATGTCTTTTCAGACCACCTGAAAGACACGCATGCGCCTTTAATAATGCAAAACTCGTGTTTGAGGTAGCCAAGTAAGCCTGTGTGAATAGACAAGAGGCTGATTGTGAGCGTATGTTTGAATAACGAATCGCGTCGGATTTGCAATAAATATTGGCTTCACTTGGGCACTAATTCTGAATTAATTTACCCTAGCTTTTTGAGATTGTAACGTGGAAAGGCTTAATTTGTTTGAAACGCATTAGATGCACTGAGCGAGGCCGGTGTGGTCTTGATACTCCTGTGAAATGCGTTATTATAAACCAATAATAATCGGGGCAACACCTTCATGTAGCTGTACGTGTTGTTGGCGTTAAAGTATTTCAAAATTTTTGTCCTGTTAAATCGCTCGACCCGACTTGCTTCGGTTTCGTTTTGTGTTGTGAAAAAAATAAATGTTTCCCCTTTAGATAGGTTGGAAGGAGCGGTTGAGAAATTATTTGCCCCTGTCTGTCTGAAGCAGGTTTTGTGGACGCGCCTTGGGGAAATATCGATACACGTATAGATTGCCTCCGTTGTAATTGACAAGTGCAGGAAGATCCACCAGGTCTGCCTGCCACTGGTGGTCGATGTTTCTTAGTGAGACTGTCTTCTGCCGCGTTTCTGCCGCGGCACGGTAAACATGCTTCCACACCAGCGAAGGCAGCGGGATGTTGTTGGTCGTAACACACTTTCTTGATGTAGTCCACACACCCACATACATCGAATTTTCTGTGTTTTAAGGTCCGCAGCTAGAGCTTGGCGGGCAGCGAATTATTTTGTTTCCAAACGACATCCGAATGGGGTTAACGCTATGAGATTTCGGACTTGACTTCCTTCTTTAAAAGAATCCTCCGGAGCCACGAATTAGTAAAAAAGAATTATTCGAACTAATGAAATTCCGGACTTTATTTCCTCGAGAATTCATTGCATTATATACCCAGACCTATAACGCATGCGTACGTATATTAAAAGTATTATAGAGGGCGCTCAACAATGAATCCATTCGGATGCAGTTTGGGGGGAAAAAAAATCGCGGCCCACACTCCATGGTGCATGGGAGCATTAGGCCGCAATACATCCCATTTAAAGCTGTTGTTTCGTGCAACAATGCTGGGGACAACTTAATTTATAGCTGATAATTCGTAAAATATTAGAAATCTTGAAATTGATTATCCCAATTGATAAAAATTGCACATTAAGCCGTAAAAACGAATACTTTCTCAAATGTTCTGTTTTCAAATTGCGTGAACGTGGATGTTGAGCTCCCACGTTCAGCCAATCAGCAGCATTGTTACAAGAGTACGATGAGCCGTAAAAGCAATTGACCAATCGCGATCGCCGTATTATGTGGTTGAAGACCAAGATGGCGGCGCCCGTGGATAACACTGCCACGGCGAATGCTGCCGCATTTTCGTCCAAATGTTGCGTAATGCATGTCGTTCCTTCAGCCAAAACCAATTTTATTACATTTCGTAATGACAACTGAAAACGATTTGTCGACTTTGCAACAATGTGGCTGAAATTCGACTGCAAAGAGAGTGAAATTGTCACCGAGACCGCCAAGAAGTTGGGTATTGATTTTCGTGATGTAGAATCATGCATTGATCGGCTATCACTACAGTTGTTATCAGCGCTTCTGTGACATCAGCAAAATAAGAGAGAAAGGAAAGCAAAACTTCCGCTCCAGGTGGGTACAAAAATGCAATTTATAAGCTTAAAATGCACATTTTATTTTGATAAACATGCGCTTACTGATTATGAACATTTTCCATTATTGTCATGAGTAACTAGGACCGGAAAGATTTTACTTTAATACCCCCCACCAAAATCGGTCAGGAACACTAAATCTTGGAAAACAACCATCCATTTGTGTTCAGAATTGTATGCACACTTGGCACAAACTTGCGTGAATTTTTAGAATTTTGTGGGGACATTTTAGTGCAATATAGGTGAAGAAAGTTTGTGTTTTCTGTGTTAGAAGTTCTTGGCACCATGTGGGCCAAGAGTCACTCATCAGTGTTCACATACATGTTGATTTTTTTCTCATTTTTTACAGATTTTGCTGACATAAATCTTTAAATAACATGTTGTGCCACATGTTTAGACAGTTGTAATCAATGAGGGTTTATTATTTTCCAAGATTTTGCTGTTCTTGACCGATTTTGGTGTGGTGTTTTTAAGTAAAATCTTTCTAAAGTTTCAATATACATGTACAGTCTTTTTAATATTTGAACCTTCTAAATTATATTTTTCTATTTTTCCCACCGACGATGTGGGTAACTGTGCGAATGTCTTGAACCCTAACCTTCCCTAACCTGCCAAAATCCAACACCCCTTTGTGTTGAATTGTGTGTGATTGGGTACTGTAGAGCCTTGGCACCATCACTTTGCATGGGACTTGATGCCCTGATTTTGTCTAAGTACAAAGAATGTGCCATTGGTTTACTACACAGTGTTGGAGTTTGTGTGGTTAGGGAAGGATTCTAGTAAAAAGGCTTGGGCTGTTAGGGTTAATAGAGAATGTCATGTTAAGGAATGTTTTTTTTGTTTTTGCATTGGTTTGAATTTTTATCTGCTGTCTTTTTAATGGGAAAGAGTTCCATATCCGGCCAACACTTTAGACTTTAACCCTAACCTTCCCTAACCTGCCAAAATCAAACACCCCTTTGTGTTGAATTTTGTGTGATTGGGTACTGTAGAGCCTTGGCACCATCACTTTGCATAGGACTTGATGCCCTGATTTTGTCTAAGTACAAAGAATGTGCCATTGGTTTACTACACAGTGTTGGAGTTTGTGTGGTTAGGGAAGGATTCTAGTAAAAAGGCTTGGGCTGTTAGGGTTAATATACTGCCTTTTAAAGGGGCCTGACAGACCAAATTTTATGTTTTAAATGGTTATTTTTTTCCAGTACAAATTGAAACCATCCTAAATGTTTCTTTGTACAGTAATAAAAAAAGGGCATTATATTTCCCGATCAACCCTACTTGAAAGGTGAAAGGCCCTTCCACTTGTTTTGGGGTGTATTTTTTCATTGCACTATAGTACAATAGACCCCTGTACTGATGAGGTCATGGCATGTTTATCGTGGTGTATGATGGGAGCAATAGGAGTCATTTTAGCCCAAGTGTACACTAACTCTTGGAAGCAGACTACGCATAATGAAGCTGTCGACAAAATTCCAAATCTTTTCAGTGATCAAAATTGTTCCTCTTTACAGTTTTTGACTAGAATGGGTGTACCCAAAACTACAATATTTGGTTTTGTCAAGTGTAATTCAATAAAGACTATTAAAGTATTCAAGTAAAAAATTACCTGCTAATGCTCCCATAATGCAACACGATTACGTCATCAGTACATGGGTCTATTGAACAAGAAAGGACTAAGAAAATATTTGTTTCCCGTAACCCGACCGACCATAAAAACCTAGAGCCTAGATCCCCCCCCCCCCCCCCCAAAAAGATTTAATTTACCATCAATTGTCATTTCACTCTAATTTTTTTACCCCAATAGTTTAACCCTCCTGTGCACCTGGCCAAAGTCGACCCAGTTGTTGTACAGATCAAAACCTATTAAATGACAGATTGAAACACACACAAACTGTGAGAGTTGGTGTTTAGAGTTTTTGATAGGCTGTGATAGTTATAAGTATAGGAGGGCTAGAACTATTAGGGAAGCCCTTACTCTATTAATTTAATTTTGACTTTCGGATAAGGAACTACACTTACAAGTGAAAATATAAACAAATTCAAATGTTTTTGTCCCTACATGTACATGTACCTACCGACCCTATTTTCCCAAAGTTTGTTAATACATTTGTATGTAGTAAAATATGTTAAATCAACTTTTTTTCTTTCCTTGTCATTTTGCAGATGTCAGGAGAGAATGGAGGAAACGCCACATGTTCCCGGAGGAATGTTTATTCTGCCATACAAATAAATACAAGCGGGACAGAATAACAGGTAATTACAGGGTGGTTAAAAAAAAAGTTAACCCAAGTTTAAGGTGATTGTTCACCCACTTACTGTTGATTTTTAGAACCCTGGGTTTAAATTTGTACCTACATGTGTAGGTACTTGTTGCGCAGATTTATCTTTTGCTTGATCGATGCATGTTGAAACACATTTTTTAAAAAGATTGAAAGAATATCTTGTCAAGTCCATACAATGTATCAGGATGAAATATCAAAATAGGACCCCATCTGAATGTGTAATTATTGCAGGTGTAACATAATTTGAATATTGAGTGCTAGTTTGTGGTTTTTAGAGTGATACTTTTGTGTTGACAAGACATGCTCCAATCTGATTTTGGTCCATGCCTACTAGATGCTCTATTTCCATCCTATCACCGACGTCCGTTTCAGACATTTACTTTTGAAATTAATATATGTTTCTTTCTCATATTTTTCTTTTCGCAATTGATTAGTTAATTGTTTTCCACTATTTGTATTAAATATTCCCCAATAGTGAGGAATAATCCCATGCCAACTTTTTGATTATATTTCGTCATTGTCGTCAAGACTTACGCTGTATATTGTCCCCTGTAATACGGTTTGCTCCACCCTTCGAAGAGAATGGTATAGTCCTTCATTGTTAAAATGCAAATAAGCTCCGTTTCCAGCATATAAATCACCCTGTGTTCATTCAACTGTGTCTTTGTTTTTTGTGGTTCGGTTTGCTTACACATGCTCAACTTCACCCTCTCGGATTTATATTCACCGTGGAATATCGACTATTTTGTACCGTACACCTGCACTGGATATATATCAACGATCTATATGTCGACCAAGAAGTCAAGAAGTGCTATTCCAGCAGCACTTGGCGCCCCTCCAGGGACTGGGATCTCGGAGAGCTCGCAGGGTCTAACCTCACCATGGGTTGGGCCCCCAAGGAAAGAGAGCGAGCAGGAATTAGGGTCACCATGCCCTGTTCCTTACTCCCCGGCCACGGAACCGGTATCGCCGGCTCCTCCATGTCGTCAGTCGACATCTTCCGGTGCGCACGGCTCCCGTCCGGCCAGCCATGCCCATACCTCACCATGGGTTGGACAGCACATGCCAACGGCAACGACTACACAAAACATGGCCGATATGTCGTGGGACAGCCATCACACTGCATTCCACCCACAACAGCATCCCTTTGCCTTCAATCCTTTGTTCTTTGGTCAACAATGGATGCCGTATCCACACCTCGCTGCACAGCAATTTCAGCCGCAAGTCCCAGCCTTTGTTCAACAGCGCCAGCCACTACAAGTTTCTGATGAGGGCACGCACAGTGAAATGTTTCTGGACGATGACACTTTATCGACGGCACAGCCTGATAGTGATCCCTTCCGTAACCCTCACAACAAGGAAACCGGATCAGCAGTTTCTGACAAGGTTGCGTCCTGGTGGCAAGAATTGCGCACCAACAAACTTCCACATGAAGACGCCAAAGAGGAATTACAACCTTACTTTGTGCCCACATCACAGGAATACCTGTTCCGCGCACCGGAGTTGCCTCCTCAGGTGAAGTCGGCCTTCAAGAGCATCCGATCATCCCTAGTGATTCAGGATGACCGTCTTCGAGAGGCCCACAATCATGTACTGCGTTCGGCTATGCCCCTTGTGCAACTGTTCAACGCCATCACCGATCCGGCCGCGCCCGACGAGATAGACAAATCCTTCCTCTTGGATCATGTTTCCTCTGCACTCATTCTGCTGGGCTCAGCTAGCCAGGTCGTGGCTCTAAACCGCCAGCGGGCATTTGACGAATTGCTGGATAAGAGATTTGATTCCGTCAAGAAAAACACTCCGTCATCTGATTTTTTGTTTGGGGGATCCGTCCTCAAAGACATCGAGGAAGCGGAAAAAGCAACCAAACTCGCCTCCAAAGTGACGCGAGGACAGCCCGCCTCTTCCAGAGGAAACCGCTGGTCACCCTATGTTGCCGCGATGTCCAGAAGAGGTCGCAATCAGCGGTCCTTTCGGGGCAGATTTCCATTTCGACAACCCAACCGACAACCTAACTGGAGCAGCTATAAGAGACAAGGCAACTCCAGATCCTTTGAACGCCCATCGACAGACAGTACGCCAAAAAAGTAACTCAATGGATACCATCGGCGGGCCGTCTCAAGTTTTTCCTTCCCCGCTGGAATGCGCTGACGCAAGACAGATGGATTCTACAAGCAGTAGAAGGTTATCGAATTTCCTTTTTAGAACCACCCTTTCAGTTCCATGTTCCGTTACCCCGTGTACATACACTCGCCGGGGAGGCCATCATCTCACGAGAAGTGGAAAAACTAGTATCCAAGAGCGCAGTTTGCCCAGTTCGGCCCAAGCAAGGCCAGTTTCTTTCCAGTTTTTTTGTTGTTCCGAAGAAGACAGGCGATCTTCGACCAATTCTAAACTTAAAGCCACTAAACAAGTTTGTGACTTACGAACATTTCAAGATGGAAGGGATTGACACAGCAAAGATCCTCCTTTTACCAGGCGATTTTCTCAGCTCCATCGACCTGCAGGATGCGTATTTTACGATTCCTATACACAGCGACCACCAGCAATACCTCACTTTTCAATGGAAGGACCAACTTTACCAGTTTGTATGCCTACCCTTCGGCCTTTCGAGTGCACCTCGGACATTTACAAAGGTCTTGAAGCCAGTCGCTACTCATCTAAGGCAACAGGGCATCCGCTGTGTCTTTTACCTGGACGACATTCTTATCCTGGGACAGTCCTCCGAGGAGTGTCAAGAGAATGTGAACATTTCATTGAATCTCCTTCAGGAACTGGGCTTCCTCGTCAACTGGGAAAAGTCAAGTCTTGTACCATCTCGCAGTCTGGTGTACCTGGGCTTCGACATAGACACAACGTCAATGACCTTGTCGCTACCAACCGAGAAAGTGCACAAGATATCTCAATCTTGTCTCTCCATACTGCAGGAGCCGTCGGTAACAGTTCGGGAACTCGCCAGTTTAATTGGCAAACTGTCGGCAACCATTTTAGCCGTTCTTCCAGCTCCCCTCTTTTACCGCCAACTCCAACAAGACAAGATTGCAGCCCTGCGGCTGCAAAACTCTTACGAGACAACACTGATACTCTCTCTGGGGGCCCGAGAGGAACTACAGGCTTGGATTTCTTGTCTTCGGAGATGGAACGGGAAGTCAATCCTGACCTCCGACCCCGACATTATCTTACAAACAGATGCGTCGCTGCAGGGATGGGGAGCATGTATGAATCAAACGCACACAGGAGGCCGGTGGACTCCGGAAGAATCGACACGTCACATCAACTATCTGGAACTCCTGGCCTCGTTTTTCGGCCTTCAGTCACTGATACACAGGAAAGGCATCCACGTCCGTCTTCAGATGGAGAGCTCGACGGCTCTGGCATATCTAACGCACAAGGGCGGCACCCGGTGTCCGGAACTATCGCAACTAGCAGTTCAGATTTGGTTATGGTGCCTGGAACGGGAAATTTATCTTACGACCGAGTTTCTCCCGGGATCCCTCAACACAAGTGCGGACGCGATGTCGAGAACATTCAACGATCGCACGGAATGGCAGCTCAGCCCGCAAGTATTCCAAGAGGTAACACACAGGATGTGTTTCTCCCCACAAGTCGACCTATTTGCATCGCGACTCAACAAACAACTGCCGGTCTACGTCGCCTGGCAACCAGACCCCAAAGCTTGGCACATCGACGCATTCACCTTCAACTGGAGAAACATCAGAGGCTACCTGTTTCCACCGTTCGCACTTCTGGCTCGATGCATACAGAAGATTCGTCAAGACACAGCGACTGTACTCCTGGTGGCCCCGGTGTGGTCGGGTCAGCCCTGGTTTCCGTGCCTCCTGGACCTTGTCATTCGACGGCCAATCGCTCTACCGCAACGACACGATCTCTTGCGTCTCTGTCACAACGGTCCGACTCATCCTCTGGGGAACAAGCTTCGTCTAGCCGCATGGCTGTTATCAGGAGATCATTGTCTTCGCAAGGATTTTCAGACAAAGTGTCAGATGTCATCATGCAGTCGTGGAGAGTGGGCACAAACAAACAGTTCCAATCGTCCTGGCAACGATGGCATACCTGGTGTGTTGCGCGGGGAATTAATCCCGTTCGAGCACATCTAAAACATATCTTGGAATTTCTACGTCACCTTCTTGACGGAGGCCTACAATATCGGACTTTAAATGTTTATCGTTCAGCGATATCATCGGCCCATGAACTTCTTGACGGTGCTCCTGTAGGCAAACACCCAACTATGACCCGTTTTTTCAAGGGCGTTTTCAACTTGAGGAAACCTACGCCTAAATATACTTCAACTTGGGATGTTTCTAAGGTTTTGCGCTACTTTAGAGAGCTGCCTGATAACAAGATTTTGACCTTGCGCCAGTTGACATTGAAACTCGCGATGCTCATTGCACTGATTACGGCGGGTAGGTGTTCTTCCTTAACGGCGCTGGATCTGCGTTTCATGAGGCAGACAGACACGGGTTATACTTTCACCCCATCTAAGCCTTCAAAAACAACAACTGCTTTTTCCGCCAGTAAAGATATACACCTTGTGCAGTTCCCAACCGATCATAAGTTGTGCATCAAAAAGACTTTGGATGAATATCTTCTTCGCACAGAACCTCTTCGAGGTCGCGACATCAACAAGACAACAGAACTGTTTTTATCCTACATTAAGCCTCATCTTCCAGTCGTCTCATCCACGATTGCTCGCTGGCTTAAGTCCGTGATGACTTCCGCTGGCATAGACACGACGCTTTTCCTCGCACACTCCACGCGGGGAGCAGTGACGTCAGCGGCAGCACGGGCCGGTGTATCAACAGCAGTTATTCTCCGGTCAGCCAACTGGGCATCGGAGGACACATTTACCAAGTTCTACAAGAGAAATCTTCGCACAGCGTCAACCTTCAGTTCGGCAGTGTTGGCGTCGGCACAGCTTTGAAGTATACAGCGTGAGTCTTGACGACAATGACGAAATATAATTCAAAATTATGTAAAGGTACTTACCTGCTATATAATTGGAATTATATGAGTTCATTGGAGGAGAGAATCACGCTCCCTCCCAATGTGACCTCTACAGTTTTACCCACCCACGTGATTCGCCGACGCCATCAGAGTTACAGCTTTAAACAAGACACAGTTGAATGAACACAGGGTGATTTATATGCTGGAAACGGAGCTTATTTGCATTTTAACAATGAAGGACTATACCATTCTCTTCGAAGGGTGGAGCAAACCGTATTACAGGGGACAATATACAGCGTGATTCTCTCCTCCAATGAACTCATATAATTCCAATTATATAGCAGGTAAGTACCTTTACATAATTTTGAATTTTGAAAGATGATTTCTGAGACAGATTATTTTCTAAATTAATTGTGCAACACATACATGTGGGGAATCGGTTTAGTCCTATTCATAATGTAGTGCCTTTAAGCAAAAGGTCTAGACTGCCCCTTTAATGAGTTGTTTACGGCGCGCACGTCACAGCTAGGTGATGTGGAAGTTCCCCTCCGCTAAACAAAAAGTAGGGTCTAGATTGATTGATGATTATAGCTTTAATTTGCTATATAATTTATTCTTAGTATTCATACTTTGCAAAATAGGATGGTACAATAATTTTGTTGGATTACTCGACGTACCTGAACCACAAATGAAAAGGGTTTGATCTCACAGACAACGCGCATTTGTACAGAAGCCTGGCTGGTGATTCGGCCTCTTGTAGCGTCACCTCAGGAACGGGCACAGAAGATATCACGGTGAGGGAACATTTTTGTTTAATTGGCTTTTCCGACACTCCGTCGGAAAAGGCCTTGTTTTTGTTCTGATTTTTGGCTTTTCCGAAATCCTTCGGAAAAGGCTTTGTTTTTGTTCTGATTTTTTTTTTGGCTTTTCCGAAATCCTTCGGAAAAGGCTTTGTTTTTGTTCTGATTTTTTTGGCTTTTCCGAAATCCTTCGGAAAAGGCTTTGTTTTTGTTCTGATTTTTTTTTTTTTGGCTTTTCCGAAATCCTTCGGAAAAGGCTTTGTTTTTGTTCTGATTTTTTTTTTTTTTCTTCTTCTTCTTTTAGTTCTGACCAAAAGCCCATAGACTTTGTACACGAATTTTCTCCGCGGCACTTTAGGTCTTAAAAAACTTCAGATCTTAACCAAACTTACCTCAAACATAGACCCTAAGCTGAAATAGTATGTCGAAGAGTGACGTCATGATGACGTCATCACGTGTCACGTGACGTCATCTTAAATTTGCGTTTTTCAAGGGCCCATATCTAGAGAACGGTAGGTCCGATTTCCTTCAAACCTGATATGTTGGTAGGCTAGCTCGTGTTATAGATGAAATTTGAGGTGACGTCAAGATGACGTCATCATACGATTTTATAGTAATTTTTAAGTTTTTGAAATTCAAAGTTTCTTAAAGCCATATCTCATCAACAGAACATGCTAAATTCAAAATTCTTTTTGTAATAGCTTTGTTAGCTCCTATATTCTTTCACATACATTTGAAAAATGTGTGACGTCATCATGACGTCATCAAAAATGTGCATTTCTGAAACACACATAAGGGTACGTCCGATCGTCATAAAAATTAGTGGGTAGGTAGATAGTGCTACTAGCATGTAAAATCCGAGGTGACGTCATGATGACGTCATCGGCTGATTTTCTGTGAATTTTTTAGTTCTATCCCAAATCCCATAGACTTTGTACACGAATTTTGTAAGTGGCACTTTGGTCACTAAACAACCTCGGATCTTAATCAGACTTAACACAAACATAGACCCTCAGCTGAAAATGTAAGCCGAAACGTGACGTCATGATGACGTCATCACGTGTCATGTGACGTCATCTTAAATGTGCATTTTTCAAGGGCCTATATCTAGAGAACGGTAGGTCCGATTGCCTTCAAACCTGGTATGTTATGGGAGCTCGTGTTATAGATGAAAATTAAGGTGACGTCATGATGACGTCATCATACGATTTTACAGTAATATTAAAGTTTTTCAACTTCAAAGTTTCTTAAAGCCATATCTCACCAACAGAACATGCTAAATTCAAAATTCTTTTTGTAATAGCTTTGTTAGCTCCTATATTCTTTCACATACATTTGAAAAATGTGTGACGTCATCGTGACGTCATCAAAAATGTGCACTTCTGAAACACACATAAGGGTACGTCCGATCGTCATAAAAATTAGTGGGTAGGTAGATAGTGCTACTAGCATGTAAAATCCGAGGTGACGTCATGATGACGTCATCGGCTGATTTTCTGTGAATTTTTTAGTTCTATCCCAAATCCCATGGACTTTGTACACGAATTTTGTAAGTGGCACTTTGGTCACTAAACAACCTCGGATCTTAATCAGACTTAACACAAACATAGACCCTCAGCTGAAAATGTAAGCCGAAACGTGACGTCATGATGACGTCATCACGTGTCATGTGACGTCATCTTAAATGTGCATTTTTCAAGGGCCTATATCTAGAGAACGGTAGGTCCGATTGCCTTCAAACCTGGTATGTTATGGGAGCTCGTGTTATAGATGAAAATTAAGGTGACGTCATGATGACGTCATCATACGATTTTACAGTAATATTAAAGTTTTTCAACTTCAAAGTTTCTTAAAGCCATATCTCACCAACAGAACATGCTAAATTCAAAATTCTTTTTGTAATAGCTTTGTTAGCTCCTATATTCTTTCACATACATTTGAAAAATGTGTGACGTCATCATGACGTCATCAAAAATGTGCATTTCTGAAACACACATAAGGGTACGTCCGATCGTCATAACAATTAGTGGGTAGGTAGATAGTGCTAATAGCATGTAAAATCCGAGGTGACGTCATGATGACGTCATCGGCTGATTTTCTGTGAATTTTTTAGTTCTATCCCAAATCCCATGGACTTTGTACACGAATTTTGTAAGTGGCACTTTGGTCACTAAACAACCTCGGATCTTAATCAGACTTAACACAAACATAGACCCTAAGCTGAAAATGTAAGCCGAAACGTGACGTCATGATGACGTCATCACGTGTCATGTGACGTCATCTTAAATGTGCATTTTTCAAGAGCCTATATCTAGAGAACGGTAGGTCCGATTGCCTTCAAACCTGGTATGTTGGTATGGTAGCTCGTGTTATAGATGAAAATTAAGGTGACGTCATGATGACGTCATCATACGATTTTACAGTAATATTAAAGTTTTTCAACTTCAAAGTTTCTTAAAGCCATATCTCACCAACAGAACATGCTAAATTCAAAATTCTTTTTGTAATAGCTTTGTTAGCTCCTATATTCTTTCACATACATTTGAAAAATGTGTGACGTCATCATGACGTCATCAAAAATGTGCACTTCTGAAACACACATAAGGGTACGTCCGATCGTCATAAAAATTAGTGGGTAGGTAGATAGTGCTACTAGCATGTAAAATCCGAGGTGACGTCATGATGACGTCATCGGCTGATTTTCTGTGAATTTTTTAGTTCTATCCCAAATCCCATGGACTTTGTACACGAATTTTGTAAGTGGCACTTTGGTCACTAAACAACCTCGGATCTTAATCAGACTTAACACAAACATAGACCCTCAGCTGAAAATGTAAGCCGAAACGTGACGTCATGATGACGTCATCACGTGTCATGTGACGTCATCTTAAATGTGCATTTTTCAAGGGCCTATATCTAGAGAACGGTAGGTCCGATTGCCTTCAAACCTGGTATGTTATGGGAGCTCGTGTTATAGATGAAAATTAAGGTGACGTCATGATGACGTCATCATACGATTTTACAGTAATATTAAAGTTTTTCAACTTCAAAGTTTCTTAAAGCCATATCTCACCAACAGAACATGCTAAATTCAAAATTCTTTTTGTAATAGCTTTGTTAGCTCCTATATTCTTTCACATACATTTGAAAAATGTGTGACGTCATCATGACGTCATCAAAAATGTGCATTTCTGAAACACACATAAGGGTACGTCCGATCGTCATAACAATTAGTGGGTAGGTAGATAGTGCTAATAGCATGTAAAATCCGAGGTGACGTCATGATGACGTCATCGGCTGATTTTCTGTGAATTTTTTAGTTCTATCCCAAATCCCATGGACTTTGTACACGAATTTTGTAAGTGGCACTTTGGTCACTAAACAACCTCGGATCTTAATCAGACTTAACACAAACATAGACCCTAAGCTGAAAATGTAAGCCGAAACGTGACGTCATGATGACGTCATCACGTGTCATGTGACGTCATCTTAAATGTGCATTTTTCAAGAGCCTATATCTAGAGAACGGTAGGTCCGATTGCCTTCAAACCTGGTATGTTGGTATGGTAGCTCGTGTTATAGATGAAAATTAAGGTGACGTCATGATGACGTCATCATACGATTTTACAGTAATATTAAAGTTTTTCAACTTCAAAGTTTCTTAAAGCCATATCTCACCAACAGAACATGCTAAATTCAAAATTCTTTTTGTAATAGCTTTGTTAGCTCCTATATTCTTTCACATACATTTGAAAAATGTGTGACGTCATCATGACGTCATCAAAAATGTGCATTTCTGAAACACACATAAGGGTACGTCCGATCGTCATAAAAATTGGTGGGTAGGTAGATAGTGCCACTAGCATGCAAAATCCGAAGTGACGTCATGATGACGTCATCGACTGGTTTTTTATGAATTTGTAAATGTTTCAAATTTCATTGTACTCTTAAAATTTTGCACTTCTTCAAATGCCATGAACTTCAAACTTGGCATATGCATTGGCTATCTACTCGAGATGGGTGCCGAATCATGACGTCATGATGACGTCATCACATGTCACGTGACGTCATCTTAAATTTGCATTTTTGAAGGCCCTATATCTATTTTTTTTCTGCTTCTTATTTTAGTTCTATCCCAAATCCCATAGACTTTGTGCATAGATTTTCTGATCGGCACTTTTGTCATCAAACAACATCGAATCTTAGTCAGAGTTAGCATAGGTATAGACCCTGATGCAAAGTCGTGCCGCGAAGAGTGACGTCATAATGACGTCTTCGTGTGGCATGTAACATGAACTTAAAGGTCAAGTTCGGAGTACGAAATGTTAATCATAAAATAATCTCAGATCTTAAACTTAGCAAAGACATAGACCTTCTGATACTTTATGTTAAATAAAAAAGAAAAAAAGGAAAAGCCATGCGTATGTTTACAACAGACGCACATTTTTTGGCGTTTCCGCTACAGCAGGAAAGCCTTTGTTTTTGTTCTGTTCGCGCGATTGTGTAGTTTAGTACACTTTCGCCCAGGCATGAACACAATCTACTTGAAAATTGTTCGTTTTGCCACATTCAGAACAAAGGGCCACGTCGAAGAACATCTGCAGGGGTTTTTTGGAGTGAAATCGTTAGCTAAGAGGTAACAAAATACGTGATTGCGCAATACCCAGCTTTACACGGATATATAGCTGGTGGGAGAGTAGTTGACCGAGCCAAAACGTGACACAACGTAAGAAAATCGTATTTTCCGCCTTAAAAAACCTTTCCAAATCACAAAAGCACGTGTCATTGGGATTAAGAGAAGTCTACTTTAGTAACAAAAAAAGGCTTTTGGAATAATCAAATACTCCAGAAGCTAACATGAACACAATTAATACAGAAATCCTAAACTACACAATACACACTATTTTGGTTTCTTCTTAAACACGAATTTTTTCTGCGGCACTTTGGTCACTAAACAACATCAGATCTTAAGCAAACTTAACCCAAACATAGACCCTAATCTGAAATTGTGTGCCGAAGAGTGATGTCACGATGACGTCATTATGTGTTACGTGATGTCATCTTAAAGGCTCATTTTTCAAGGGCCCATATCAAGAGAACCGTAAGTCCAATTGCATTCAAACCTGGTATGTTGGCTAAACAAGTACATGTTATAAATCAAAATTGAGGTGACGTCATAATGACGTCATCATCTGATTTTTATGGTAATTTCAAAATTTTAACGTTAAAGATTCTTAAAACCACATCTCATTAACAGAACATGTTCAATTCAAAATTCCTTTTGTAATAGCTTTGTTAGCTCGTACATTCTTTTATATAAATGCGAAAAATTACTGAAGTCATAATGACGTCATTAAAGGCATGATTTCTTGAAAGACATATGGATAGACCATGTCTAATCGTCACGAAACTTGGTGGTTAGGTAGATTTGTCACTAGTTTACAAAATTCGAAGTGACATCATAAAAACATATGGAAAAGCCCTATGTTCTTAAAAACATAGACCTCTAGTTTTTTTTTTCTTCTTCTTCTTCTTTTAGTTCTGACCAAAATCCCATAGACTTTGTACACGAATTTTCTCCGCGGCACTTTAGGTCTTAAAAAACCTCAGATCTTAACCAAACTTACCTCAAACATAGACCCTAAGCTGAAATAGTATGTCGAAGAGTGACGTCATGATGACGTCATCACGTGTCACGTGACGTCATCTTAAAGGTGCGTTTTTCAAGGGCCCATATCTAGAGAACGGTAGGTCCGATTTCCTTCAAACCTGATATGTTGGTAGGCTAGCTCGTGTTATAGATGAAATTTGAGGTGACGTCAAGATGACGTCATCATACGATTTTATAGTAATTTTTAAGTTTTTGAAATTCAAAGTTTCTTAAAGCCATATCTCATCAACAGAACATGCTAAATTCAAAATTCTTTTTGTAATAGCTTTGTTAGCTCCTATATTCTTTCACATACATTTGAAAAATGTGTGACGTCATCATGACGTCATCAAAAATGTGCATTTCTGAAACGCACATAAGGGTACGTCCGATCGTCATAAAAATTAGTGGGTAGGTAGATAGTGCTACTAGCATGTAAAATTCGAGGTGACGTCATGATGACGTCATCGGCTGATTTTCTGTGAATTTTTTAGTTCTATCCCAAATCCCATAGACTTTGTACACGAATTTTGTAAGTGGCACTTTGGTCACTAAACAACCTCGGATCTTAATCAGACTTAACACAAACATAGACCCTCAGCTGAAAATGTAAGCCGAAACGTGACGTCATGATGACGTCATCACGTGTCATGTGACGTCATCTTAAATGTGCATTTTTCTAGGGCCTATATCTAGAGAACGGTAGGTCCGATTGCCTTCAAACCTGGTATGTTGGTATGGTAGCTCGTGTTATAGATGAAAATTAAGGTGACGTCATGATCACGTCATCATACGATTTTACAGTAATATTAAAGTTTTTCAACTTCAAAGTTTCTTAAAGCCATATCTCACCAACAGAACATGCTAAATTCAAAATTCTTTTTGTAATAGCTTTGTTAGCTCCTATATTCTTTCACATACATTTGAAAAATGTGTGACGTCATCATGACGTCATCAAAAATGTGCATTTCTGAAACACACATAAGGGTACGTCCGATCGTCATAAAAATTGGTGGGTAGGTAGATAGTGCTAATAGCATGTAAAATCCGAGGTGACGTCATGATGACGTCATCGGCTGATTTTCTGTGAATTTTTTTGTTCTATCCCAAATCCCATAGACTTTGTACACGAATTTTGTAAGTGGCACTTTGGTCACTAAACAACCTCGGATCTTAATCAGACTTAACACAAACATAGACCCTAAGCTGAAAATGTAAGCCGAAACGTGACGTCATGATGACGTCATCACGTGTCACGTGACGTCATCTTAAATGTGCATTTTTCAAGGGCCTATATCTAGAGAACGGTAGGTCCGATTGCCTTCAAACCTGGTATGTTGGTATGGTAGCTCGTGTTATAGATGAAAATTAAGGTGACGTCATGATGACGTCATCATACGATTTTACAGTAATATTAAAGTTTTTCAACTTCAAAGTTTCTTAAAGCCATATCTCACCAACAGAACATGCTAAATTCAAAATTCTTTTTGTAATAGCTTTATTAGCTCCTATATTCTTTCACATACATTTGAAAAATGTGTGACGTCATCATGACGTCATCAAAAATGTGCATTTCTGAAACACACATAAGGGTACGTCCGATCGTCATAAAAATTGGTGGGTAGGTAGATAGTGCCACTAGCATGCAAAATCCGAAGTGACGTCATGATGACGTCATCGGCTGATTTTTTATGAATTTGTAAATGTTTCAAATTTCATTGTACTCTTAAAATTTTGCACTTCTTCAAATGCCATGAACTTCAAACTTGGCATATGCATTGACTATCTACTCGAGATGGGTGCCGAATCATGACGTCATGATGACGTCATCACATGTCACGTGACGTCATCTTAAATTTGCATTTTTGAAGGCCCTATATCTATTTTTGTTCTGCTTCTTATTTTAGTTCTATCCCAAATCCCATAGACTTTGTGCATAGATTTTCTGATCGGCACTTTTGTCATCAAACAACATCGAATCTTAGTCAGAGTTAGCATAGGTATAGACCCTGATGCAAAGTCGTGCCGCGAAGAGTGACGTCATAATGACGTCTTCGTGTGGCATGTAACATGAACTTAAAGGTCAAGTTTGGAGTACGAAATGTTAATCATAAAATAATCTCAGATCTTAAACTTAGCAAAGACATAGACCTTCTGATACTTTATGTTAAATAAAAAAGAAAAAAAGGAAAAGCCATGCGTATGTTTACAACAGACGCACATTTTTTGGCGTTTCCGCTACAGCAGGAAAGCCTTTGTTTTTGTTCTGTTCGCGCGATTGTGTAGTTTAGTACACTTTCGCCCAGGCATGAACACAATCTACTTGAAAATTGTTCGTTTTGCCACATTCAGAACAAAGGGCCACGTCGAAGAACATCTGCAGGGGTTTTTTGGAGTGAAATCGTTAGCTAAGAGGTAACAAAATACGTGATTGCGCAATACCCAGCTTTACACGGATATATAGCTGGTGGGAGAGTAGTTGACCGAGCCAAAACGTGACACAACGTAAGAAAATCGTATTTTCCGCCTTAAAAAACCTTTCCAAATCACAAAAGCACGTGTCATTGGGATTCAGAGAAGTCTACTTTAGTAACAAAAAAAGGCTTTTGGAATAATCAAATACTCCAGAAGCTAACATGAACACAATTAATACAGAAATCCTAAACATACTGTCCCCATCCCACTAGAGCTTTCCGAGTTAGAAGGCCCTAACTGGGAAAGGAGCACTGCCTTTTTGAGATTTTATGTTGTTTACATTGTTTATCTTGTGTCAATAAACTTAAGATACTATCAGTTAATCCTTTGTTGACTTAAGTTCTTATCTATATGAGTTATATTTAACACAGAAACATCTGCAAGAATTCTTAGTTTTATTGTAAAAAATGCCTCAGTTCAGATTTTCTATCCTGTGTAACTACTTAAAACACTTTGAATCGTGAAAAACGGCCGCTGCAAAGCTGAGAACAATAATAAACTTGAACGAATCGGAGAGATGATTTGTACGCTGTGAGTAGTACCAGCAAATCCCAGCCTGGAAGTGTTTACTTAAGGATTACAAGCAATTGTTTGGCTAATGGATTACAAAGATAAGAAGCTGGCGAAGGTGTTGGTGTGTCAACACCAAAAGGCAGTGGAGTTGCCTGTTTTGGCTCTAGTGGGATGTTTCCCTCATGACTACACAATACCCACTATTTTGGTTTCTTCTTAAACACGAATTTTGTCTGCGGCACTTTGGTCACTAAACAACATCAGATCTTAAGCAAACTTAACCCAAACATAGACCCTAATCTGAAATTGTGTGCCGAAGAGTGATGTCACGATGACGTCATTATGTGTTACGTGATGTCATCTTAAAGGCTCATTTTTCAAGGGCCCATATCAAGAGAACCGTAAGTCCAATTGCATTCAAACCTGGTATGTTGGCTAAACAAGTACATGTTATAAATCAAAATTGAGGTGACGTCATAATGACGTCATCATCTGATTTTTATGGTAATTTCAAAATTTTAACATTAAAGATTCTTAAAACCACATCTCATCAACAGAACATGTTCAATTCAAAATTCCTTTTGTAATAGCTTTGTTAGCTCGTACATTCTTTTATATAAATGCGAAAAATTACTGAAGTCATAATGACGTCATTAAAGGCATGATTTCTTGAAAGACATATGGATAGACCATGTCTAATCGTCACGAAACTTGGTGGTTAGGTAGATTTGTCACTAGTTTACAAAATTCGAAGTGACATCATAAAAACATATGGAAAAGCCCTATGTTCTTAAAAACATAGACCTCTAGTTTCTTCTTCTTTTAGTTCTGACCAAAAGCCCATAGACTTTGTACACGAATTTTCTCCGCGGCACTTTAGGTCTTAAAAAACTTCAGATCTTAACCAAACTTACCTCAAACATAGACCCTAAGCTGAAATAGTATGTCGAAGAGTGACGTCATGATGACGTCATCACGTGTCACGTGACGTCATCTTAAATGTGCGTTTTTCAAGGGCCCATATCTAGAGAACGGTAGGTCCGATTTCCTTCAAACCTGATATTTTGGTAGGCTAGCTCGTGTTATAGATGAAATTTGAGGTGACGTCAAGATGACGTCATCATACGATTTTATAGTAATTTTTAAGTTTTTGAAATTCAAAGTTTCTTAAAGCCATATCTCACCAACAGAACATGCTAAATTCAAAATTCTTTTTGTAATAGCTTTGTTAGCTCCTATATTCTTTCACATACATTTGAAAAATGTGTGACGTCATCATGACGTCATCAAAAATGTGCATTTCTGAAACACACATAAGGGTACGTCCGATCGTCATAAAAATTAGTGGGTAGGTAGATAGTGCTACTAGCATGTAAAATCCGAGGTGACGTCATGATGACGTCATCGGCTGATTTTCTGTGAATTTTTTAGTTCTATCCCAAATCCCATAGACTTTGTACACGAATTTTGTAAGTGGCACTTTGGTCACTAAACAACCTCGGATCTTAATCAGACTTAACACAAACATAGACCCTCAGCTGAAAATGTAAGCCGAAACGTGACGTCATGATGACGTCATCACGTGTCATGTGACGTCATCTTAAATGTGCATTTTTCAAGGGCCTATATCTAGAGAACGGTAGGTCCGATTGCCTTCAAACCTGGTATGTTATGGGAGCTCGTGTTATAGATGAAAATTAAGGTGACGTCATGATGACGTCATCATACGATTTTACAGTAATATTAAAGTTTTTCAACTTCAAAGTTTCTTAAAGCCATATCTCACCAACAGAACATGCTAAATTCAAAATTCTTTTTGTAATAGCTTTGTTAGCTCCTATATTCTTTCACATACATTTGAAAAATGTGTGACGTCATCATGACGTCATCAAAAATGTGCATTTCTGAAACACACATAAGGGTACGTCCGATCGTCATAAAAATTGGTGGGTAGGTAGATAGTGCCACTAGCATGCAAAATCCGAAGTGACGTCATGATGACGTCATCGGCTGATTTTTTATGAATTTGTAAATGTTTCAAATTTCATTGTACTCTTAAAATTTTGCACTTCTTCAAATGCCATGAACTTCAAACTTGGCATATGCATTGACTATCTACTCGAGATGGGTGCCGAATCATGACGTCATGATGACGTCATCACATGTCACGTGACGTCATCTTAAATTTGCATTTTTGAAGGCCCTATATCTATTTTTTTTCTGCTTCTTATTTTAGTTCTATCCCAAATCCCATAGACTTTGTGCATAGATTTTCTGATCGGCACTTTTGTCATCAAACAACATCGAATCTTAGTCAGAGTTAGCATAGGTATAGACCCTGATGCAAAGTCGTGCCGCGAAGAGTGACGTCATAATGACGTCTTCGTGTGGCATGTAACATGAACTTAAAGGTCAAGTTCGGAGTACGAAATGTTAATCATAAAATAATCTCAGATCTTAAACTTAGCAAAGACATAGACCTTCTGATACTTTATGTTAATAAATAAAAAAGAAAAAAAGGAAAAGCCATGCGTATGTTTACAACAGACGCACATTTTTTGGCGTTTCCGCTACAGCAGGAAAGCCTTTGTTTTTGTTCTGTTCGCGCGATTGTGTAGTTTAGTACACTTTCGCCCAGGCATGAACACAATCTACTTGAAAATTGTTCGTTTTGCCACATTCAGAACAAAGGGCCACGTCGAAGAACATCTGCAGGGGTTTTTTGGAGTGAAATCGTTAGCTAAGAGGTAACAAAATACGTGATTGCGCAATACCCAGCTTTACACGGATATATAGCTGGTGGGAGAGTAGTTGACCGAGCCAAAACGTGACACAACGTAAGAAAATCGTATTTTCCGCCTTAAAAAACCTTTCCAAATCACAAAAGCACGTGTCATTGGGATTCAGAGAAGTCTACTTTAGTAACAAAAAAAGGCTTTTGGAATAATCAAATACTCCAGAAGCTAACATGAACACAATTAATACAGAAATCCTAAACTACACAATACCCACTATTTTGGTTTCTTCTTAAACACGAATTTTGTCTGCGGCACTTTGGTCACTAAACAACATCAGATCTTGAGCAAACTTAACCCAAACATAGACCCTAATCTGAAATTGTGTGCCGAAGAGTGATGTCACGATGACGTCATTATGTGTTACGTGATGTCATCTTAAAGGCTCATTTTTCAAGGGCCCATATCAAGAGAACCGTAAGTCCAATTGCATTCAAACCTGGTATGTTGGCTAAACAAGTACATGTTATAAATCAAAATTGAGGTGACGTCATAATGACGTCATCATCTGATTTTTATGGTAATTTCAAAATTTTAACGTTAAAGATTCTTAAAACCACATCTCATTAACAGAACATGTTCAATTCAAAATTCCTTTTGTAATAGCTTTGTTAGCTCGTACATTCTTTTATTTTTGGCTTTTCCGAAATCCTTCGGAAAAGGCTTTGTTTTTGTTCTGATTTTTTTTTTTTTGGCTTTTCCGAAATCCTTCGGAAAAGGCTTTGTTTTTGTTCTGATTTTTTTTTTTTGGCTTTTCCGACACTCCGTCGGAAAAGGCCTTGTTTTTGTTCTGATTTTTTTTTTTTTTCTTCTTCTTCTTCTTCTTTTAGTTCTGACCAAAAGCCCATAGACTTTGTACACGAATTTTCTCCGCGGCACTTTAGGTCTTAAAAAACCTCAGATCTTAACCAAACTTACCTCAAACATAGACCCTAAACTGAAATGGTATGTCGAAGAGTGACGTCATGATGACGTCATCACGTGTCACGTGACGTCATCTTAAAGGTGCGTTTTTCAAGGGCCCATATCTAGAGAACGGTAGGTCCGATTTCCTTTAAACCTGATATGTTGGTAGGCTACCTCGTGTTATAGATGAAATTTGAGGTGACGTCAAGATGACGTCATCATACGATTTTATAGTAATTTTTAAGTTTTTGAACTTCAAAGTTTCTTAAAGCCATATCTCACCAACAGAACATGCTAAATTCAAAATTCTTTTTGCAATAGCTTTGTTAGCTCATATATTCTTTCACATAAATGTGAAAAATGTGTGACGTCATCATGACGTCATCAAAAATATGCATTTCTGAAACACATATAAGGGTAGGGACGATCGTCATAAAAATTGGTGGGTAGGTAGATAATGCTACTAGCATGTAAAATCCGAGGTGACGTCATGATGACGTCATCGGCTGATTTTCTATGAATTTTTAGTTCTATCCCAAATCCCATAGACTTTGTACACGAATTTTGTACGGGACACTTTGGTCACTAAACAACATCAGATCTTAATCAAACTTAACACAAACAGGGACCCTAAGCTGAAAATGTATGCCAAAACGTGACGTCATGATGACGTCATCACGTGTCATGTGACGTCATCTTAAAGGTGCATTTTGGAAGGGCCCATATCTAGAGAACGGTAGGTCCGATTGCCTTCAAACCAGGTATGTTGGTATGGTAGATCGTGTTATAGATGAAAATTGAGGTGACGTCATGATGACGTCATCATACGATTTTACAGTAATATTAAAGTTTTTGAACTTCAAAGTTTCTTAAAGCCATATCTCATCAACAGAACATGCTAAATTCAAAATTCTTTTTGTAATAGCTTTGTTAGCTCCTATATTCTTTCACATAAATGTGAAAAATGTGTGACGTCATCATGACGTCATCAAAAATATGCTTTTTGAAACACATATAAGGGTAGGGACGATCGTTATAAAAATTAGTGTGCAGGTAGATAGTGCTACTAGCATGTTAAATCCGAGGTGACGTCATGATGACGTCATCGGCTGATTTTCTATGAATTTTTAGTTCTATCCCAAATCCCATAGACTTTGTACACGAATTTTGTACGGGACACTTTGGTCACTAAACAACATCAGATCTTAATCAAACTTAACACAAACAGGGACCCTAAGCTGAAAATGTATGCCAAAACGTGACGTCATGATGACGTCATCACGTGTCATGTGACGTCATCTTAAAGGTGCATTTTGGAAGGGCCCATATCTAGAGAACGGTAGGTCCGATTGCCTTCAAACCAGGTATGTTGGTATGGTAGATCGTGTTATAGATGAAAATTGAGGTGACGTCATGATGACGTCATCATACGATTTTACAGTAATATTAAAGTTTTTGAACTTCAAAGTTTCTTAAAGCCATATCTCATCAACAGAACATGCTAAATTCAAAATTCTTTTTGTAATAGCTTTGTTAGCTCCTATATTCTTTCACATAAATGTGAAAAATGTGTGACGTCATCATGACGTCATCAAAAATATGCTTTTTGAAACACATATAAGGGTAGGGACGATCGTTATAAAAATTAGTGTGCAGGTAGATAGTGCTACTAGCATGTTAAATCCGAGGTGACGTCATGATGACGTCATCGGCTGATTTTCTATGATTATTTTAGTTCTATCCCAAATCCCATAGACTTTGTACACGAATTTTGTACGGGACACTTTGGTCACTAAGCAACATCAGATCTTAATCAGGCTTAACACAAACAGAGACCCTAAGCTGAAAATGTATGCCGAAACGTGACGTCATGATGACGTCATCACGTGTCATGTGACGTCATCTTAAAGGTGCATTTTTCAAGGGCCCATATCTAGAGAACGGTACGTCCGATTGCCTTCAAACCAGGTATGTTGGTATGGTAGCTCGTGTTATAGATACAAATTGAGGTGACGTCATGATGACGTCATCATACAGTTTTACAGTAATATTAAAGTTTTTGAACTTCAAAGTTTCCTGAAGCCATATCTCATCAACAGAACACGCTAAATTCAAAATTCTTTTTGTAATAGCTTTGTTAGCTCCTATATTCTTTCACATAAATGTGAAAAATGTGTGACGTCATCATGACGTCATCAAAAATATGCTTTTTTGAAACACATATAAGGGTAGGGACGATCGTCATAAAAATTAGTGTGCAGGTAGATAGTGATACTAGCATGTTAAATCCGAGGTGACGTCATGATGACGTCATCGGCTGATTTTCTATGATTATTTTAGTTCTATCCCAAATCCCATAGACTTGGTACACGAATTTTGTACGGGACACTTTGGTCACTAAACAACATCAGATCTTAACCAGGCTTAACACAAACAGAGACCCTAAGCTGAAAATGTATGCCGAAACGTGATGTCATGTTGACGTCATCACGTGTCTTGTGACGTCATCTTAAAGGTGCATTTTTCAAGGGCCCATATCTAGAGAACGGTACGTCCGATTGCCTTCAAACGAGGTATGTTGGTATGGTAGCTCGTGTTATAGATGAAAATTGAGGTGACGTCATGATGACGTCATCATACAGTTTTTTTCTATTTTAAAGTTTTTGAACACTAAAGTTTCTTAAAACCATATCTCATCAACAGAACATGCTAAATTCAAAATTCTTTTTGTAATAGATTTGTTAGCTCCTATATTCTTTCACATAAATGTGAAAAATGTGTGACGTCATCATGACGTCATCAAAAATATACTTTTTTGAAACACATATAAGGGTAGGGACGATCGTCATAAAAATTAGTGTGTAGGTAGATAGTGCTACTAGCATGTTAAATCCGAGGTGACGTCATGATGACGTCATCGGCTGATTTTCTATGATTATTTTAGTTCTATCCCAAATCCCATAGACTTTGTACACGAATTTTGTACGGGACACTTTGGTCACTAAACAACATCAGATCTTCATCAGGCTTAACACAAACAGAGACCCTAAGCTGAAAATGTATGCCGAAACGTGATGTCATGATGACGTCATCACGTGTCTTGTGACGTCATCTTAAAGGTGCATTTTTCAAGGGCCCATATCTAGAGAACGGTACGTCCGATTGCCTTCAAACGAGGTATGTTGGTATGGTAGCTCGTGTTATAGATGAAAATTGAGGTGACGTCATGATGACGTCATGATACGATTTTACAGTAATATTAAAGTTTTTGAACTTCAAAGTTTCTTAAAGCCATATCTCATCAACAGAACATGCTAAATTCAAAATTCTTTTTGTAATAGCTTTGTTAGCTCCTATATTCTTTCACATAAATGTGAAAAATGTGTGACGTCATCATGACGTCATCAAAAATATGCTGTTTTGAAACACATATAAGGGTAGGGACGATCGTCATAAAAATTAGTGTGTAGGTAGATAGTGCTACTAGCATGTTAAATCCGAGGTGACGTCATGATGACGTCATCGGCTGATTTTCTATGATTATTTTAGTTCTATCCCAAATCCCATAGACTTTGTACACGAATTTTGTACGGGACACTTTGGTCACTAAGCAACATCAGATCTTAATCAGGCTTAACACAAACAGAGACCCTAAGCTGAAAATGTATGCCGAAACGTGACGTCATGATGACGTCATCACGTGTCTTGTGACGTCATCTTAAAGGTGCATTTTTCAAGGGCCCATATCTAGAGAACGGTACGTCCGATTGCCTTCAAACGAGGTATGTTGGTATGGTAGCTCGTGTTATAGATGAAAATTGAGGTGACGTCATGATGACGTCATGATACGATTTTACAGTAATATTAAAGTTTTTGAACTTCAAAGTTTCTTAAAGCCATATCTCATCAACAGAACATGCTAAATTCAAAATTCTTTTTGTAATAGCTTTGTTAGCTCCTATATTCTTTCACATAAATGTGAAAAATGTGTGACGTCATCATGACGTCATCAAAAATATGCTGTTTTGAAACACATATAAGGGTAGGGACGATCGTCATAAAAATTAGTGTGTAGGTAGATAGTGCTACTAGCATGTTAAATCCGAGGTGACGTCATGATGACGTCATCGGCTGATTTTCTATGATTATTTTAGTTCTATCCCAAATCCCATAGACTTTGTACACGAATTTTGTACGGGACACTTTGGTCACTAAGCAACATCAGATCTTAATCAGGCTTAACACAAACAGAGACCCTAAGCTGAAAATGTATGCCGAAACGTGACGTCATGATGACGTCATCACGTGTCATGTAACATGAACTTAAAGGTCAAGTATGGAGTACGAAATGTGAATCATAAAATAATCTCAGATCTTAAACATAGCAAAGACATAGACCTTCTGATAATTTATGTTAAAGAAAAAAAGAAAACGGAAAAGCCATGCGTATGTTTACAACAGACGCAAAATTTTCGGCTTTTCCGCTACAGCAGCAAAGCCTTGGTTTTTGTTCTGTTCGCGCGATTGTGTAGTTTAGTACACTTTCGCCCAGGCATGAACACAATCTACTTGAAAATTGTTCGTTTTGCCACATTCAGAACAAAGGGCCACGTCCAAGAACATCTCCAGGTTTTTTTTTGAATGAAATCGTTAGCTCAGAGGTCAAAAACACATGATTGCACAATACCCAGCTTCACACGGATATATAACTGGTGGGAGAGTAGGAGCTGGTTCGAAATTGACCGAGCCAAAACATGACACAACGGGTGGAAAATCATATTTTCCGCCTTAAAAAACCTTTCCAAATCACAAAAGCACGTGTCATTGGGATTCAGAGAAGTCTACTTTAGTGACAAAAAAGGCTTTTGGAATAATCAAATACTCCAGGAGCTAACATGAACACAATTAATACACAAATCCTAAACTACACAATACCCACTTTTTTGGTTTCTTCTTAAACACGAATTTTGTCTACGGCACTTTAGTCACTAAACAACATCAGATCTTATTCAAACTTAATACAAACATAGACCCTAATCTGAAATTGTGTGCCGAAAAGTGACATCATGATGACGTCATTATGTGTCACGTGATGTCATCTTAAAGGCGCATTTTTCAAGGCCCATATCAAGAGAACCGTAAGTCCAATTGCATTCAAACCTGGTATGTTGCTAGACAAGTACGTTATAAATAAAAATTGAGGTGACGTCATAATGACGTCATCATATGATTTTTATAGTAATTTCAAAGTTTTAACATTAAAGATTCTTAAAACCATATCTCATCAACAGAACATATGTTAAATTCAAAATTCTTTTTGTAATAGCTTTGTTAGCTCGTACATTCTTTTATATAAATGCGAAAAATTTCTGAGGTCATAATGACGTCTTCAAAGGCATGATTTCTTGAAAGACATATAAGGGTAGACCATGTCTAATCGTCATGAAACTTGGTGGTTAGGTAGATTTGTCACTAGTTTACAAAATTCGAAATAACATCATAAAAACATATGGAAAAGCCCTATGTTCTTAAAAACATAGACCTCTAGTTTTCTTCTTCTTCTTCTTCTTCTTCTTCTTCTTCTTTTAGTTCTGACCAAAATCCCATAGACTTTGTACACGAATTTTCTCCGCGGCACTTTAGGTCTTAAAAAACTTCAGATCTTAACCAAACTTACCTCAAACATAGACCCTAAGCTGAAATAGTATGTCGAAGAGTGACGTCATGATGACGTCATCACGTGTCACGTGACGTCATCTTAAAGGTGCGTTTTTCAAGGGCCCATATCTAGAGAACGGTAGGTCCGATTTCCTTCAAACCTGATATGTTGGTAGGCTAGCTCGTGTTATAGATGAAATTTGAGGTGACGTCAAGATGACGTCATCATACGATTTTATAGTAATTTTTAAGTTTTTGAAATTCAAAGTTTCTTAAAGCCATATCTCATCAACAGAACATGCTAAATTCAAAATTCTTTTTGTAATAGCTTTGTTAGCTCCTATATTCTTTCACATACATTTGAAAAATGTGTGACGTCATCATGACGTCATCAAAAATGTGCATTTCTGAAACACACATAAGGGTACGTCCGATCGTCATAAAAATTAGTGGGTAGGTAGATAGTGCTACTAGCATGTAAAATCCGAGGTGACGTCATGATGACGTCATCGGCTGATTTTCTGTGAATTTTTTAGTTCTACCCCAAATCCCATAGACTTTGTACACGAATTTTGTAAGTGGCACTTTGGTCACTAAACAACCTCGGATCTTAATCAGACTTAACACAAACATAGACCCTCAGCTGAAAATGTAAGCCGAAACGTGACGTCATGATGACGTCATCACGTGTCATGTGACGTCATCTTAAATGTGCATTTTTCAAGGGCCTATATCTAGAGAACGGTAGGTCCGATTGCCTTCAAACCTGGTATGTTGGTATGGTAGCTCGTGTTATAGATGAAAATTAAGGTGACGTCATGAACACGTCATCATACGATTTTACAGTAATATTAAAGTTTTTGAACTTCAAAGTTTCTTAAAGCCATATCTCACCAACAGAACATGCTAAATTCAAAATTCTTTTTGTAATAGCTTTGTTAGCTCCTATATTCTTTCACATACTTTGAAAATGTGTGACGTCATCATGACGTCATCAAAAATGTGCATTTCTGAAACACACATAAGGGTACGTCCGATCGTCATAAAAATTAGTGGGTAGGTAGATAGTGCTACTAGCATGTAAAATCCGAGGTGACGTCATGATGACGTCATCGGCTGATTTTCTGTGAATTTTTTAGTTCTATCCCAAATCCCATAGACTTTGTACACGAATTTTGTAAGTGGCACTTTGGTCACTAAACAACCTCGGATCTTAATCAGACTTAACACAAACATAGACCCTCAGCTGAAAATGTAAGCCGAAACGTGACGTCATGATGACGTCATCACGTGTCATGTGACGTCATCTTAAATGTGCATTTTTCTAGGGCCTATATCTAGAGAACGGTAGGTCCGATTGCCTTCAAACCTGGTATGTTGGTATGGTAGCTCGTGTTATAGATGAAAATTAAGGTGACGTCATGAACACGTCATCATACGATTTTACAGTAATATTAAAGTTTTTGAACTTCAAAGTTTCTTAAAGCCATATCTCACCAACAGAACATGCTAAATTCAAAATTCTTTTTGTAATAGCTTTGTTAGCTCCTATATTCTTTCACATACATTTGAAAAATGTGTGACGTCATCATGACGTCATCAAAAATGTGCATTTCTGAAACACACATAAGGGTACGTCCGATCGTCATAAAAATTGGTGGGTAGGTAGATAGTGCCACTAGCATGCAAAATCCGAAGTGACGTCATGATGACGTCATCGGCTGATTTTTTATGAATTTGTAAATGTTTCAAATTTCATTGTACTCTTAAAATTTTGCACTTCTTCAAATGCCATGAACTTCAAACTTGGCATATGCATTGACTATCTACTCGAGATGGGTGCCGAATCATGACGTCATGATGACGTCATCACATGTCACGTGACGTCATCTTAAATTTGCATTTTTGAAGGCCCTATATCTATTTTTTTCTGCTTCTTATTTTAGTTCTATCCCAAATCCCATAGACTTTGTGCATAGATTTTCTGATCGGCACTTTTGTCATCAAACAACATCGAATCTTAGTCAGAGTTAGCATAGGTATAGACCCTGATGCAAAGTCGTGCCGCGAAGAGTGACGTCATAATGACGTCTTCGTGTGGCATGTAACATGAACTTAAAGGTCAAGTTTGGAGTACGAAATGTTAATCATAAAATAATCTCAGATCTTAAACTTAGCAAAGACATAGACCTTCTGATACTTTATGTTAAATAAAAAAGAAAAAAAGGAAAAGCCATGCGTATGTTTACAACAGACGCACATTTTTTGGCGTTTCCGCTACAGCAGGAAAGCCTTTGTTTTTGTTCTGTTCGCGCGATTGTGTAGTTTAGTACACTTTCGCCCAGGCATGAACACAATCTACTTGAAAATTGTTCGTTTTGCCACATTCAGAACAAAGGGCCACGTCGAAGAACATCTGCAGGGGTTTTTTGGAGTGAAATCGTTAGCTAAGAGGTAACAAAATACGTGATTGCGCAATACCCAGCTTTACACGGATATATAGCTGGTGGGAGAGTAGTTGACCGAGCCAAAACGTGACACAACGTAAGAAAATCGTATTTTCCGCCTTAAAAAACCTTTCCAAATCACAAAAGCACGTGTCATTGGGATTCAGAGAAGTCTACTTTAGTAACAAAAAAAGGCTTTTGGAATAATCAAATACTCCAGAAGCTAACATGAACACAATTAATACAGAAATCCTAAACTACACAATACCCACTATTTTGGTTTCTTCTTAAACACGAATTTTGTCTGCGGCACTTTGGTCACTAAACAACATCAGATCTTAAGCAAACTTAACCCAAACATAGACCCTAATCTGAAATTGTGTGCCGAAGAGTGATGTCACGATGACGTCATTATGTGTTACGTGATGTCATCTTAAAGGCTCATTTTTCAAGGGCCCATATCAAGAGAACCGTAAGTCCAATTGCATTCAAACCTGGTATGTTGGCTAAACAAGTACATGTTATAAATCAAAATTGAGGTGACGTCATAATGACGTCATCATCTGATTTTTATGGTAATTTCAAAATTTTAACGTTAAAGATTCTTAAAACCACATCTCATCAACAGAACATGTTCAATTCAAAATTCCTTTTGTAATAGCTTTGTTAGCTCGTACATTCTTTTATATAAATGCGAAAAATTACTGAAGTCATAATGACGTCATTAAAGGCATGATTTCTTGAAAGACATATGGATAGACCATGTCTAATCGTCACGAAACTTGGTGGTTAGGTAGATTTGTCACTAGTTTACAAAATTCGAAGTGACATCATAAAAACATATGGAAAAGCCCTATGTTCTTAAAAACATAGACCTCTAGTTTTTTTTTCTTCTTCTTCTTCTTCTTTTAGTTCTGACCAAAAGCCCATAGACTTTGTACACGAATTTTCTCCGCGGCACTTTAGGTCTTAAAAAACTTCAGATCTTAACCAAACTTACCTCAAACATAGACCCTAAGCTGAAATAGTATGTCGAAGAGTGACGTCATGATGACGTCATCACGTGTCACGTGACGTCATCTTAAATGTGCGTTTTTCAAGGGCCCATATCTAGAGAACGGTAGGTCCGATTTCCTTCAAACCTGATATGTTGGTAGGCTAGCTCGTGTTATAGATGAAATTTGAGGTGACGTCAAGATGACGTCATCATACGATTTTATAGTAATTTTTAAGTTTTTGAAATTCAAAGTTTCTTAAAGCCATATCTCATCAACAGAACATGCTAAATTCAAAATTCTTTTTGTAATAGCTTTGTTAGCTCCTATATTCTTTCACATAAATGTGAAAAATGTGTGACGTCATCATGACGTCATCAAAAATGTGCATTTCTGAAACACACATAAGGGTACGTCCGATCGTCATAAAAATTAGTGGGTAGGTAGATAGTGCTACTAGCATGTAAAATCCGAGGTGACGTCATGATGACGTCATCGGCTGATTTTCTGTGCATTTTTTAGTTCTATCCCAAATCCCATAGACTTTGTACACGAATTTTGTAAGTGGCACTTTGGTCACTAAACAACCTCGGATCTTAATCAGACTTAACACAAACATAGACCCTCAGCTGAAAATGTAAGCCGAAACGTGACGTCATGATGACGTCATCACGTGTCATGTGACGTCATCTTAAATGTGCATTTTTCAAGGGCCTATATCTAGAGAACGGTAGGTCCGATTGCCTTCAAACCTGGTATGTTATGGGAGCTCGTGTTATAGATGAAAATTAAGGTGACGTCATGATGACGTCATCATACGATTTTACAGTAATATTAAAGTTTTTCAACTTCAAAGTTTCTTAAAGCCATATCTCACCAACAGAACATGCTAAATTCAAAATTCTTTTTGTAATAGCTTTGTTAGCTCCTATAT